>CM042546.1:12132809-13392809 GCA_023630585.1 Cranoglanis bouderius
AGTCAGAGGGACAGTGAGTGAGTGAATGAGCAGGATGGTGAGGGAGTGAGAGGGACAGTGAGTGAGTGAGCGAGTGAAAGGGATAGTGAATGAGTGAAAGGGACAGTGGGTGAGTGAGTGAGAGGGACAGTGAGTGAGTGAGTGAGTGAAAGGGACAGTGAATGAGAAAGGGAGAGTGAGTGAGTGAAAGGGATAGTGAATGAGTGAAAGGGACTGTGGGTGAGTGAGTGAAATGGATAGTGAATGAGTGAGAGGGACAGTAAGTGAGTGAGAGGGACAGTGAGTGAAAGGGCCAGTGAGTGAGTGAGTGAGTGAGAGGGATGGTGAATGAGTGAATGAGTGAGTGAATGAGAGGGACAGTGAATAAATGTGAGTGGGACAGTGAATGAGTGAGTGAGTAAGAGGGACAGTGAGTGAGTGAGAGGGACAGTGAGTGAGTGAGAGGGACAGTGAGTGAGTGAGAGGGACAGTGAGTGAAAGGGCCAGTGAGTGAGTGAGTGAGTGAGAGGGATGGTGAGTGAGTGAATGAGTGAGTGAATGAGAGTGACAGTGAATGAATGAGTGAGAGGGACAGTGAGTGAGTGAGAGGGACAGTGAGTGAAAGGGCCAGTGAGTGAGTGAGAGGGATAGTGAGTGAAAGGGCCAGTGAGTGAGTGAGTGAGAGGGATGGTGAGTGAGTGAATGAGTGAGTGAATGTGAGGGACAGTGAATGAATGTGAGTGGGACAGTGAATGAGTGAGTGAGTAAGAGGGACAGTGAGTGATTGAGAGGGACAGTGAGTGAGTGAGCGGGACAGTGAGTGAAAGGGACAGTGAGTGAGTGAGTGAGTGAGAGGGATGGTGAGTGAGTGAATGAGTGAGTGAATGAGAGGGACAGTGAATGAATGAGTGAGTGGGACAGTGAATGAGTGAGTGAGTAAGAGGGACGGTGAGTGAGTGTGTGAGTGAGCGAGAGGGACAGTGAGTGAGAGGGACAGTGAGTGAGTGAGTGAGTGAGAGGGACAGTGAGTGAGTGAGTGAGAGGGACAGTGAATGAGTGAAAGGGACAGTGAGTGAGTGAGAGGGACAGAGAGTGAGTGAATGAGTGGGACTGTGAATGAGTGAGTGGGACAGTGAATGAGTGAGTGAGAGGGACAGTGAGTGAGTGAGAGGGACAGTGAGTGAGTGAGAGGAACAGTTAGTGAGTGAGAAGGACAGTGAGTGAGTGAGAAGGACAGTGAGTGAGTGAATGAGTGAGAGGGACAGTGAGTGAGTGAGAAGGACAGTGAGTGAGTGAATGAGTGAGAGGGACAGTGAGTGAGTGAGAGGGACAGTGAGTGAGTGAGAAGGACAGTGAGGGAGTTAATGAGTGAGAGGGACAGTGAGTGAGTGAGAAGGACAGTGAGTGAGTGAATGAGTGAGTGAGAGGGACAGTGAGTGAGTGAGAAGGACAGTGAGTGAGTGAATGAGTGAGAGGGACAGTGAGTGAGTGAGAAGGACAGTGAGTGAGTGAATGAGTGAGAGGGACAGTGAGTGAGTGAGTGAGTGAGTGAGTGAGAGGGTCAGTGAGTGTGTGAGAAGGGACAGTGAGTGAGTGAGTGAGAAGGACAGTGAGTGAGTGAGAGGGTCAGTGAGTGTCTGAGAAGGGGCAGTTAGTGAGTGAGTGAGAGGGACAGTGAGTGAGTGAGTGAGAGGGACAGTGAGTGAGTGAGTGAGAGGGACAGTGAGTGAGTGAGTGAGAGGGACAGTGAGTGAGTGAAAGGGATAGTGACTGAGTGAAAGGGACAGTGGGTGAGTGAGTGAGAGAGACAGTGAGTGAGTGAGTGAGTGAGTGAGAGGGACAGTGAGTGAGTGAGTGAGTGAGTGAGTGAGAGGGACAGTGAGTGAGTGAGTGAGTGAGAGAGTGAGTGAGTGAGTGAGTGAGTGAGTGAGTGAGTGAGAGGGACAGTGAGTGAGTGAGTGAGAGGGACAGTGAGTGAGTGAGTGAGAGGGACAGTGAGTGAGTGAAAGGGATAGTGAATGAGTGAAAGGGACAGTGGGTGAGTGAGTGAGAGGGACAGTGAGTGTGTGTGGTTTTATTTTTTTGGCATTTGTGGCAAAAGATGCCACTTCATATGTTTTTGTCCTCAACTGTGTGATAAAGTTTAGCACCGATTCAGGTCCCTTTCTCTCTCCAGATGTGACGATGACTCACTCTGTTTAGACAGACAGGAGGAGAGAGAGAAGGGGAGGGGGGTGTAGGAGGGTGGCTCATGGGAGAGGGTGGGAAATCAAATGATTAATCTGATGAAGCCATTAGAGGCACCTTCTGCACAATACACTCCACCCAACACCAGCTGTGCTGAGCAGCTCCTGCCAAAGAATGTGTGTGTGTGTGTGTGTGTGTGTGTGTGTGTGTGTGTGTGTGTGTGTGTGTGTGTGTGTGTGTGTGTGTGTGTGTGTGTTCAGAAACTTTTCAGTAACTAACAAGTGAAAAAGTCATAAAGAGCAAAAAAAGACAGAAATGTTTCAGGTGAAGAGATTCAGAGCATAGTGCATAAGCAACTCCAGAAGTATTGGCACCCTTCATTAAAATGTTTCTGACCCAGTCTCAAGTCTCTTGTAGACTGGAACAGGTTTCTTTCTAGGATCGCCTTGTTTCTGACACCGTTCACCTCGCCTGCAACCCTGACCAGTTTCCCAGGTTGTGGGTATACTGACTACCATAAATTAAGTCACTTAATTTTTCACTTTTCTCTGTAAACCTTAGCTGTCTACTTTAGATGTGATGTTTCATTGTGTATGTACTGGCTAGCATAAGCTAAACCATCTGGTTAGTTAGCTAGCCATGTTTCTCTGTCTGCTTTAGTTTGCTGGATTAGGCTAGATCTTTTTTTTCGTGAAGTTTAGCTAAATTAAGCTGAGACAGTCATTCTAAAAGGATGTTATGGATGGTAAGGCCTTTGATTTAAATAAATAAATAATTAAATAAATAGATTATCCAACAAAACACTCAAGAAACCTGTAAGAAACGTGTACAGGTTACCTCAGGCTGCAGCCCTGTAAATATATACTGTACTGTATATCCATGGTCATTAAACACACAGTGAATGTGTGTTAGGGGCTTCCACAGCTCCCTGTCCCTCCTAGAGAATTACAGCTGAAGACAAGAATGAGAAAAGAATTAGGACTTTCCAATGGGGATAGAAAATGAGAGGGGGGGGGGGAATGAGAAAGAGAACCTCCAGCTAAAATAAAGACATAAAGCCACAGCTGCTGAAATGAGGAGGGAGAAAGACTGATCACGGTCAACAGGGAAACACGTCTTCGTGAGCCAATAATGTGGGTGAAAAAGGAATGCTGCATTTATCCCCTTTTTCATGAACAAGATCAGGTCACTTACTAAACAGCTCCATATGCCTGAGTGTGAGAGGAACAAAAGCAGGACAGATGAGACGAGCGAACCAGCTGCAGGATTGCAACGTTTCAGCATCTTAAGAGGGAGAGAAAGAAAGAAAGAAAGAAAGAAGGGGGTGGGAGGTGGGGGGTGTAATGTATATAGCAGAAAGCGCAGCAATAAACCCCCAGGGTTTATAGACGGCTGTTTGGTGGAATGTGGAGAAGGAAGCTCAAGTTCAAATACATACAGTATGAGTGAAAAAGTGATAGAAATTGAAACGTGAGTGAGAGAATGAGTGAGTGAACTATTGAGATACTGAGTGAGTGAAATAATGTGAGTGAGTGAGTGAAATAATCAAATAGTGAGCGAGTGAGAGAAATAATGGGTCAGTGAAATAATTAATAATAATAATTCGTTTTATATATATATATATATAGATAGCGCTTTTCTAGACACTCAAATCGCTTTACATAGTATGGGGGGAAATCTCTTCAAATACCACCAGTGTGTAGCATCCACCTGGATGATGCGACGGCAGCCATAGTGCGCCAGAACGCCCACCACACACCAGCTATTGGTGGAGAGGAGAGGAGGGTGATGTAGCCAATTAAGGGATGGAGATTATTAGGGGGCCATGATACGTAAGGACCAATAGGGGAATTTCTCCAGGACACCAGAGTTATACCCCTACTCTTTACGAGAACTGTCCTGGGATTTTTAATGACCACAGAGAGTCAGGACCTCGGTTCAACGTCTCATCCAAAAGACGATGAGACATTATTTTTTTAAATACTGAAAGTTAGTCAGTGAGATCTTAAAATAGTGAAACAATGAGGAAAAAAAAAAAAAAAACAAGAAAAAAATCGAGAGAGACAGTAAGTGAAATAAGTGAGTGGGTAAAATAGTGACTGAGACGGTGAGTAAAAACGAGATAGTGGATGAGTGAGTGAGAGAAATAATGAGATAGTGAGTGAATGAGATAAGCTAAAGTGAATGAAGTGAAATACTGAAAATCAATAAGTTAGATATTAAAACAGTGAAATAATGTAGTAGCTGAGTGAAATAGTGAGATGAGTCAGTGAGTGAGTGAAATGAGATAATGAGTGATTGAGGCAGTACGTGGGACCACGTGAAGGAGTGAATGAAATAACAATATAGTGAGTGAATGAGACAGCGAGTGGGTGAAGTAGTGAGTGAGACAATGAATGAGTGAAATAATGAGATACTGAATGAGTGACTAGCTGAAATGACACACTGGAAGAGGAGGAGTGAGTGAGTGAGATATCAAGAGAGTGAAATACTGAAACAGTCAGCAAGTGATATGTTAAGATAGTGAGTGAAATGAGATAGTGAGTAGATGAGTGAAACAGTGGGTGATATATGGAGACACTGAGTAAGCGAGATAGCGAATGAAATGATGAGATAGCGAGTGAGTGACTGAATGAGAGAGAGAAGCAAATGAGATAGTACGCAAGTGAAATAATGAGATAGTAAGTGAATGGGTGAGTGAAATATTGAAATAATGAAAGTGAACTTTTGAGTGGGAAAATGAGACATTAACGGTAAGTGAGTCAGATGCTGAGATGGTCGATGAGATACTGAGATAGCGAGTGAGCACATGAGCAAGTTAGTAAATGAATGAATGAGCGATAGTGATAGTAGGTGAGTGAGTAAATGAGATATGGAGAATGAATCATATTACTGATGAGTGAGTGAGTTAGGGAGATCTTGAAATAGTTAGTGAGTGATTGAACAATAATTTTTACACTGGACTTCTAATATTGCTAGAAAGGTCCATCATCCTGTATGAAGGAATAAATTACATATATGTGTTCAGAATATTCCTCCATATAAATAAAATGTGTTTGTGATATTTAGTCTGTATAGTACACTCTTTACGTTCTGGGAAAGGAGAATACTAATATTAAGTGTAAGGTTTGATAGCAAGCCTCCTTCATCTTGTCTTTTCTCTTTCTGGGGTTTATCCGCAGGTTGAAATCAGATCAGAAGTGGGAGAGATGGACAGAGAGAGACCGGGGGTGGGGTGGAGGGGGGGGGTATGATGCAAAAAAATGTCCTCACATTTCACATTTCTGCTCATCATCCATCATTTTTGCGAGCCGACCCTCAGACTGCTAACCATGAAAGAGGAACCGGCGTTGCCTGAGGAGATAACTGTCACCGGGGCTGTGGTGAGTAAATGAGATGGGGAATGAACTCCATACTTTCCATACAGTCCCTTTGAGTCTGAGCGTGCGGGTGAATAATATGAATAGGAATGAACGCGCTTCAGTATATTTATACATTTATACATTAGTCATGTGGCAATAATCAGTTACACAATATGTAAGGAATAAAGCATTTGGGGGTGTGCTGTAATAGGAAAAGAATCAACAACAATGCAGTGAGGTTACTGTTACCACCCCAAAGTTGATTATTTTCCAATAACCATGTTTTATTCCTCTTCTACTGCAGAAATTTGCCAACAATTACAATCGTCTATTCATTAAAGAATGACCTGCTGTACATTTTATCCGTTTATAGTTACAATTAATGTTACATGACAGCACCTGTTCTCACTTAGCAGCTCCCTAATTACGACAGCTTGTTATGTTACAGAGAAACCAAAAAAAGTGTAAACCACTCTCTCCTGTAGATGTCGGAAAACTTAAATTTACAGTTGTACCTCTGACTGTTACAAAGCGCTGACACCGGAGACTCCTTCCTTTTTAGTTAAATAAACATCTTCTCACAGAAAACTTCACCATATCAACAATTACACACATCGTTAAAATCACACGTCCTTGTGTTGTTACTATAGAAATGCCGTTATAGAAAAGAAATATCTGGAATATCCATCAAGCACAACATGTCAGCCTAGACACGTCCTCAGTACTCAGTACCCGTGCGCACTTGTTTGCGCCGGTACTTTTGAGCGCAGTCATGTCTGCATCTAATATCAGATGCAAATTAGCGATTGGCGCGTTGCCGTGGCAGCCGTGAGCAGATGCGTTCGGTCGATCACTCGGCGGGAGAGAGACGCACGGCTGTTTCATTAACCTTCACACAGCCTGGCCTTTAGTTTAACGACCGAGCTCTGAATATATTCTTTCCTGCAATAAGATGCAACACCGCGTGAGTTTACCTCTGATTATCTGCACACAGAACGACGAGCTATGCCTCAGAATAAAAATAAGAATAACTGCAGTAAACAAATCAGTGCACTCGAGTTAGTCAGGCCACTTTGACATTTCAAACAGGCTGCAAATGATCAGCATGTTATTTTGTCCTGTGAAGGTTACAGGATAGAAATGATTCCTAGTGAGTGGACAGTTTACCTCAGCAACAAGCTTCGTTTCCTCCTCGAGCATGGACAAAAGGTCACACGACCAAAAATAGCCATTTCACATCATGAGTTTCAGCACTGTAAGTAGTTTTGGAAGTCACCTAGTCTGCTGCACAGCTAAACTTTTGGGGGTCTGAAGCAAAAATCCTTTTTGACCTCCCCCCCAACACCATATAATTAATCACGAAATTCCACCTGGTAATCTCACCTGGATAGGTAAATGGTTTTAGTGAATGAATAGTGATTTCTATATACGGTTCTCTCCTCACTTCACCGCTTGGTGACTTATTGGTGTCAATATAGTGATGATAGTGATGGAACACCCCAGAAGTTGACATGTGACAAGAGGTTTAGGTTTGACTAAGATTAAAAACAATCTCACTGGACATTGGCACAGTGGATTTCCAAATCTGCTGTAGTTTATGTTAGGAATAATAGGAAAATAATCAAGAACAGGGTTCAACAGCAAGTGTTTATTCCTCTTATACCACAGCAATTTGCCAATAATTACAATTTCTATTAATTAAAGAATGACATATGCTTTTTTAAAATTTTTTTTTTTTTTACGTAGTTATAGTTTCATGTCATGTTGTGGAACGTCTGCGAAAAACAAGTCGGTTCCTGTTCTCACTTACTGTCTGCATGGTGGAAAACTTCTGACACTGGAGACTCCTTCCATAAATGCTAAATCATCTCCTTACAGAAAACTTCACCATATAAGTAATACAAGTAAAGTATTAGAACAAGCGCATTAATAAAAACCTGTGGTTTGCATCTGCACTACTGTTCGAGCTGCTGTTATAGAAAATGAATCAACACCTTCTGACCAATCAGAATTGAGAAATAATCAGCACTGGGGTGGAACCTACATGTAATAATGATCTGTCTTATGTTTAAGATTATATTCTCTTTGGTATTACCTTTGGTTGCCAGTTATAACTGTGATGACCTCACTAGTATCAGCCGTCAGTTGTGTTATTACTATTATTATTATTATTATTATGACTTGAGTATAGAGTGATAAAGTAGCATTTCGCTCACACGCTTCTCAGATTCAGGACCAGCTGTGAGACCCGTTGATGCTTCAGAGTTGCCAGATGTTTTCACCAAGGAGCACGTTGATTGTGTAGAGCGTTACATTGTGCATTTATTACCACTATACCGGAAACAGTGCTATAAATGATTTATGCTGCTAGGCTGGTAAAAGCCTCAACATTATGAGGCTTCGTCCGTTAATGAAATGCACAGAAATGAACGTTCGCAGACAAAACAGTCAGCGTTGCCTAAGGGCTCCAAGATATTGCTTCAATTGCTTGCATGTAGTGCTCGCTCAGCCTCGGGCTGTCAATCACCAAATGAACTATAATGCACAGCTCACCACCATGTCAGAAACCATGTTGTATGCTTTCATTTTTTTCCCCCTTTAAATTTACCACTTCGACCAAACATGAGACGGTTTATGAATTTAAGATGTTCATCCACCTCGCATATCTTTAATCGCATTAGCACTCATTTGACAGGATCAGATGAACTTTGTCGCCATTTTCTTTAATTACTCTGAGTTTTTATCAATGTGATGAACATTACAGAATCTTCATTTTCCAATGTTACAACCTGCAAATGATGAATTAAAATGATTGTTGCTTGAGGTGGGATGTAATGTTCAAAAATGATTAAAAAGATAAAAAGTTTCATTTTTAAGATTTATAACTGCTAAATGACACCCCAATCCTGAATAAAAGTGACACCGGTTTTACTATTCTAATTTAGGCTTCTTATACATGTATATCAATGCTGTTGATCAGACTGCATACAAAAATCTTCATTAATAAACTGTAGGTTTATTGTTATTGTCAAGATTTTCCTACTATTTAGGGGTGGGCAAAGTATAAATTTACTAGCTAACTGACCAGGCAAGTAAACCCCCCAATGCTGCCCAGTTCTGTGTTTTGGTTATGCAGTGACATAAGGCGAAAAATAAAAGAAAAATGTACGGTAACCTGGTTGCATAAGTGTGCACACCCCTAAACTAATACTTAGTAGAAGCACCTTTAGATTTCATCACAGTATTCAATCTTTTTGGGTAAGAGTCAATCAGTGTGGCACATCTCGACTTAGCAATGTTGTGCCACTCTTCCTTGCAAAAGCATTCTAACTCTGTCAGACTGGTTGGGCGTCTCCTGTGCACAGCCCTCTTCAGGTCACCTCACAGATCTTTGATTGGATTTAGGTCCAAAACCTTGATCTTGTTTTGGTGAAGCCATTCCTTCTGGTGGTTTGCTTCGGGTCGTTGTCATGGTGAAAGGTGAAATTCCTCTTCATCTGAAGTGTTTTAGCAGAAGACTTAAGGTCTTGCACCAAAATTGACTGGTATTTGGTGCTATTCATGATCTCCTCCACCCTGATTAAGGCCCCAGTTCTAGCCGAAGAAAAACAGCCCCAAAGTATGATGCTTCCACCACCATGCTTCCCTGTGGGTATTGTGTTCTTTTTTTGATGTGTTCAACTTTGGTCTTATCAGATCATAACACATATAATATTCCACATGGTTTTGGGAGATTTGATGATTTTTAAAAAAATTTTCTTTGGTTAAAAAAGACTTCCATCTTGCCTCTCTACCCCATAGCCCAGAGATATGAAGAATTCTGAAGATTCTTGTCACATGTACGGAGCAACCAGTACTTGCCAGAAATTGCTGCAATTCTTTTAATGTTGCTGTAGGCCTCTCGGCAGCCTCCCTGACCAGTTTTCTCCTGATCTTCTCATCAATTTTAGAGGGACGCTCTTAGTCCTGTTTTTAGTAGTGTCACTGTCGTGCCATATTTTCTCCACTTGTTGATTATTTTCTTTACAGTGTTCCATGGTATATCCGATGCCTTGGAAATATCTTTATAACCCTCTCCTGATTGATATTTTTCAACAATGAGATCCCGTACCTGCTTTGTAAGCTCTGTGTGGCCCATGGCTTTTCTAGTTGGATGTTACCAAGAAGATGTCAGGAAAATCCTATAGGAACAGCTGGACTTTATTTGGGGTTAATCAGTCACTTTAATTGATATTTGAATGGTTTGAATGTGATTGGTTGATTCTGAACACATTCCCAATGTACTTTTTTTTATTTTTATTTTTTACTTATTTTTCCCCCCTAAAATGATTCTTATTGTTTTTCACTTTAATTAATAGGATACCATTTTACAACAAATGTAGAAAAGGTTCTGACAGGATTTATGTTGGCTTTATTTTATATAATGATATCACAAAAACCTGCCATTTTAACAGGGGTGTGTAGACTTTTTAGATCCGCTGTAGTCACTGTATACTATTTGTTCTATTTACACGTTCAGTTTGCATAGCGTAACTTAAGGTCGCTTTACAAAGTATGTAACACAAAGTAATGTTTAATATTTAAGTATTGAGGTGTGTCAGACCACTATGGAGTGCATTGTGTTTAAATAAACAATAAACAAACCAAATTCCAACTTTTGCTTTGCGAAAGTCAGTAAGAATATGAAATTTCACTCTCTCAAGTGCCCGGCCGACTGATTTGTCCTCCTCTGTTATTACAACTTAGAACTCTGAAGTGTGAAAAATGTCTGTTGTATCTAAGGAAACGAAAGATGTCGCCCATGTTGGTTTCATGTCTGCTAACATTATCTACTGCAGAATTCAGAAACAAAATTTTTATTCAAGAGTCAACCGTGCGAATTTAAGCTTGGCGTGTCTTTTCGAGAGCGCCGTTATTGCAGCAAAAAAAAAAAAAAAGAGAGACAAAAACAAAGAGGGACAGATTGGTTTTCTTCGTTTCTGGTCAGTCCATTAGGGATGTTGTAAATAAAAGGCCTCTCAGTGTCTGGGGGAAAAAGAAGAAAAAAAACAACTTATTTTCCCAAAACTTCACTCTTTCTTATGTCTGGATTCTCCTTCTTCCTTATTCTGCATATACACTCTGTTTTGTTCTCACACACACACACACACACACACACACACACACACACACACACACACATTCTTTCGTCTTATTGTCTGTCATTCTCACTCTTAGTCAACCCAGTCACTCCCGCAACACACACACACACACACACACACACACACACACACACACACACACACACACACACACACACACACACACACACACACACACACACACACACACACACACACACACATATCCACCCACACAAAGGTCTTAAGAGTGGTGTCTCAGCCTTCGGGCTATCCAGATAAAGGAATAGAAGCTCTTTGTATTCCTGTGTTTGCTGCTAAAGGAACACATTCCTCACATTCCTCAGCGTTAAGTGCGACCTCATCGCCGCTTGTATTGCGGCCGCTCGCTACCCACGATTCTCTGGGTGAGAAACGCATTGACAGCCTGGGGGGGAAAAAAGACACCACAGTGCCCAGTGGGCATAACGCTGAATAAAGGGATGGGATTGTATAGGAAGCTCGGTCATTACTGTCCCTACAGAGAATTACACAGGACTGGGAAAAGACCAAACACACACACACACACACACACACACACACACACACACACACACACACACACACACACACACACACACACACACACAAAGGCACTGAACAGAGTTTACAATGGATAAGTGAGCATGAATGTGAATACTGTGACTTCCATTCATTTCCGCTAAGCGCTTTATCCTAGTCAGGGTCCCGGCGGATCCCGGGAACACTGAGCGTGAATCTGGAATACACAGTCGGGCATTCACACACAGTGAATGTTGATATACAGTATCCTCTACACCTATTGGCATGTTTTTGAAGAAACATGAAGAAACCACAGATCCCTGAGGAAACCCATGTAGACGTGGGAACAACATGTAAACCTAGTGATCGGAAGGTCGTGAGTTCAAATCCACTAAGCTGTCACTGTTGGGCCCTCGAGCAACCCTCAACTGCTCAGATGTATAAATGAGGTAAGTGTAAGTCGCTCTGGATAAGGGCGTCTGCCAAATGCCGTAAATGTAAACGGAGCTCAGGATCAAACTGGAGACCCTGGAGATGCGAGGCGGCAACACTGCCAACTGATTGCCAACTGACCGAATGAACCTGAAAGGGAGTCACAGACACGAATGATTCACCGAACAAGAAAGAAGTGAATCTTGGCCTTGACCTAAAGAATTCATTGACTCAAGGTAGTTAATAAACATATAACACAATCCAACGTAAAACCTAAAAGCGAAGCCCATCAACAGGAACTGGACAAGTAACGATACAGATTCAATCACCTAAGTGACTCATTCGAAAAGACTGAATCATTCTTAAATGAAACTTGTCTACTAGAAACCAAAATTGTCCCTCTGTTGAAAACAAGTTCCTGACTTTCTGAAAAGGTTCCTGCGTTCAGGAACAGAAGAAGATCACCTTATAAGGAGTTGCGGCTGGGGCTTAAAAACGTTTTTCATTCATCCAGTAAGAGTAAGTCAAACAATGACATCTAGGAATGTCAATACAGATCCGTATAAATTCAACACAGATCCGTAAAAATTGGTATAAATCATAAACAGTGATTGACAGGTAATAAGGTTAGGATGAGGGGTGGGTTTATATGGCTTGTTTTTTTTCCAGTACCAGGTGTTGAACACACTGTGCCAAAGAAAAAATTTTAATCATATCCCAATGCTTGCTGGGAATCCACTTGCTTGAGAACTTCAAAACATCGTTTTAGCCGTAGGCGCCGTAGTACCCTCGAACACGCCGCGTAACCCTGCGCTGCTCTCAGCGATTGCCTCACTGTCTTCTATAATTGACTCTGGACTCAAAACGTCATCATTAATCATCGATCTGTGAAAGGGCTCGGTTGTTTCCTGAAACAAAGACATTTAATTCAATTTGACTTACAGAGAACGTTTCACAATAGATACTGTCAGAGAGCAGATTAATAAAACGTTCGGAGAGCGCGCCAGAGATGCCTGCGGCGAGGCGAAACGTCTCGGAGCAAAGAAAACAAGGCTCGTGGAACTTAGACGCAAACATACTGTAGAGTACTTTCCGTTCACGCTGTATATCTACAGGCAGCTTGTTTCGCTTGTTTGGTTTTGTAGCACAAATAGCTACCAAGCAATAACATGAAGAGTGTCACTCGCATGTGGCCATGAGCAATGTAAGACAAGACTGATGAATAGCAGAACGTCAAAGCCACAAAAGAAAGATGAGACTCTAGACACAGCGGCAAAGAGGCAGACGAATACCGAGATGATGAATGTAGCATTAAACGTACATTTAAAAAATTTAAATAATGTCTGAATAGAATAATATAAAAGCTTGAAGCTTATACTTGGAGGCTTTTACAGAGAATACAGTTTGTCATTAATTCATCCAGGACGTGGATCCAGACCTCCTGGCTAGACCTTTAAAATTATCAGACGTTGAAAGAGAACTAATGGTGACGCCACGAGGAAACAGAGCAGAAAAGAGAAAGACAAAGACACACGAGAGGGGAAAACAGGAAGTTCGGGACCATTGGACAGCTCACGAACCTTGAGGACTGATGAGTAGACTAATGTCTCAGGTACAGTGGGGGGGGGGGATCAGACTCCAGACTCCAGCACAAGGTATACTGTTAAATTTCAGTAGTGTTTTTGTTAAGCTTGTGCTAACAATGGGCCTCATTTATTACACTGGATTACTAACACATTTATTTGTAAATAGTTTGATACACACAAGAAATGTGGTGTTCTGAAAATGCGGTTAGTTTGTAAAAAATAATTAAACAAAACATTCTACATTCACTACTGAGGTTGTGCAAATTTACATATAAGGTGACAGTAATGCGAACCTCGAATGGCTCTCCGTAAGGTTTGCCTTTTGTGGCGTTTTGTGGGTGTGGCTAAACGTAAACGTGTCATGAACATGCTTGGTCATTTATGACTGATTAGTACAAGGAAAATTAGAATCGCCTTATTCGCCAAATGGACAAGTACACAGGAATTTAACTTGGTAGATCCGTGGAAGAACACATTAAAGTCCCCATGAAAGCAAATTGGAAGTTTTCTGGCTTTTAGTATGAATATGTCCGCCTTAGTTTTATCTATAAGCTAGTGCGCTCCAAAACAATGACAAAATTCGCATTTAAAAAGTTGGTTAAGAAGGAAATGGCTTGAATTCATTCACTTTCAATTTTTTCTGATTTGAATTTTTTCACAGCCCAGGCTGTGAGCTAAGCTGAACACCATTGGCTATTTAAAAAGGGGGAGGGGTCACACTATATGTCTGGCCCTGGCTTTCTGTTTCAGCGGAAATCACGTCAACACGTCGAATAACACATCGAAACCCACAGGCCTTAGAGGGCATCCGATGTGCTTTGTACACTTTTCTGGCCACAAGCTTCGGAATCTTGAAAGTCGCAATCTGATTGGCTTAGTGATTGGCACTGTTGTCTCACACCTCCAGGGTTGAGGGTTCTAATCCTGCCTCTGCCCCGTGTGCATGGAGTTTGCATGTTCTCCCCGTGCTTCAGGGGTTTCCTCTGGGTACTCCGGTTTCCTCCGCCAGTCCAAAGACATGTGTTGTAGGCTGACTGGCATTCCCAGATTGTCCATAGTGTGTGCAGTTGTGCCCTGTGATGGGTTGGCACCTCATCCAGGGTGTCCCCCCGCCTTGTGCCCTGAGTTCCCTGGGATAGGCTCTCCCGTGACCCCGTGCAGGATAAAGTGGTTTGGAAAATGGATGGATGACACACTGAATTTTTGGAGCAAGATATAATCACTGAACTGACAAAATTTCATAGAATCCCATTTTTTAAAGCTTTCTTTCTTGCCCATGTTTACAGACAAAATGTATCAGATGAAAAGGCAAGAGGTCTGGCATGTGAGCCTAGTTAGCAATTATGAATGGTGTTATGGACACGATACTGACGATACGCGTTTTCTTTTCAAACACACAGATTTTTTGTTTCTTTCTTGCCACTCGACACCATGGCCGAGGCATCATTCATAAATTAGCTAATGGGAAGCCCCCTGTTAGAACTGATGCTAACATTAACATTCACATTCTTATCTAAACTGTTAGCACTCGATGATTCATTAGTCTAGACACGACTCGGTGTTTCCCCAAAACCTTCTGCTTTGACTCCATTATAGAAAAACTAAACGTTGTTTAATTATAATTAAAAGTGCTGACAGTGACATCAGCGGCATCATTTGATTTTCGACGACATCTCGTTTCCTGTGACTCCTTGACAAGAAATTGTTCATGAATGACTTAATTCACTACCAAGACTACCAAGGACACTGGGACTTAGTCATTTAAAAAGAAAAAATGAATATGCGTGCATTCTTTATATCCTTACTATTTTGCATCTGATCTTCAATCTGAATTTCCTCCTTAAAACAAGTGGATTTTGATTTATTATTATTTTTTTTAATCACAACCTCAATGTAAGATTGTCACATCACCTGACGGAGGTTGAGAAATTGGTGTGTGTGTGTGTGTGTGTGTGGCTGTTTAGGAGAAAATCTCTCAAGTATAAATGTGAAAGCAGGAATGCAGATGGTTATGTCGCAAAATATGACTGCTGCTGCTCTCCGAGTCACTTTTTTTTTCTTCTTTATTTTAAAAAAAAAAAAAAAAAACTGAACTCCGACGAGTAATGCATACAAATCACGCTATCTGCTAATGAATCCATACCGCTCGGTATTTGGCTTTCATCCCACAGCTCTTAAGTTGTATTAAGACCAGCATAATGCACTGCTATAAGCAGCTGGTTGATGAACATGCTTTATTTGCATAAACTGCTGCTCCTGTATGTAATCATTTCCAGTAACAGGTCTTAACGGAGGAAGGGTTCGTTGCTACGCGCCATTTCAGGAACACGAACGATGCAAAACAGGCTAAAAACAGAAAGAGAGAGAGAGAGAGAGAGAGAGAGAGAGAGAGAGAGAGAGAGAGAGAGAGAGAGAGAGAGAGAGAGAGAGAGAGAGAGAGAGAGAGAGACCCTTCTTGTTGCTATGGTTACCAGTCTTCCTACTTTCCCAGGGTCTTTTAGAGGAGTGTTAATGTTAGCTAACGCAGGCCATCTTCTTCTCCGGTCTTCATTTTCTGCTGTGTTTTTGGGACACAGCCATGGCATTCAACAGGCTACTTGGGTCTTGGAGAGAATGGAGGAGGGAGAGAGAGAGAGAGAGAGAGAGAGAGAGAGAGAGAGAGAGAGAGAGAGAGAGAGAGAGAGAGAGAGAGAGAGAGAGGTGATTAGGGTGAACATGCTAAATTGTCCATATTATTACATGACGAACACGTAACTCATGAGGACAGGGTTGGAGAGACACACAGGGTTTACAAATGGACAGATTTGTCCAAAGGAGTGACTGAAAGATCCTTCAAACTGGATAAGATTAAAGCCGGGGAGACCAGACAGATAGATAGACAGCTAGATTTGTTGTTTTCTGTTAAGTCCTATCCACATATCCCTATACATGTATATATTTTTTGAAAACGGCTCGTTTTTTTTTTTGGCCACCTGTCACCCCAAAATGCTGTTAAAGACATGAAGCTTTTCGAAAAAAGGTGGAGAAATCTTCAAACTGTTTTATTTTCATGGGAAAAATATTTTTTGGAAAGTTTTTGAAACGACGTCACAAGTGCTGTTGCGATTTTTTTCACATGTTCTGAATGTGCTAGGACTTTATTTATCATGGCTGCCGAAACTCTTCGTACTCAGGTTCAACAGATTTAAGCGGCAGTTCCACCTCATCCTCAGGTCACGCGTTTGAATCCACGTTTTTCTTTTATTTTGGCCGTGTCGGTGTTTTTCCCGCATTTCGGCATCTCCTACCGACGTTACTCTTGAGGCATTTCGTACTATCAATGGTGTGCTCGTGAGTGTTTTTTAAAATAATTTTCACATGTTCGTGTGGACCGAGATGTTTTAGGGAATGCTGATCATGTGGACGTGCATTGGTTTCGAGAGTGTAGGCGAAAAACGTTTTTTCATGTGGACTCATGTGGACGCAGCATTATTCTGGTTTCTGAAGCCTAAACCTCAAGATATTCAAAATGTGGCCGTTTTGAAGAAGTTTATGGTTACTTAAGATCACAGACTGTCCTTAAGTTTTCAAGCTTCAATCAATCGAAGCATGATGAACGCCTACCAAAGTTCTATTAACTAGTCGGCTGGCTGTTCTTCCACCTTCCCTAGCTTTCTAGCACTTTCTAAACTAGCATGGTAGATCATTTAATTTGATTAGCAAATAAAACCCAAACAGTTTATTTCATATCTAATCTGGCAGTTTTACGAGGGACTTTCGGTATGAAAATTGAAGACAGACAACTAAATTACTGACTGTACAGCAGAACTAAGACATAAGTAAAGGTTAGAAATGAGGAATATATCCCAACCTCTCAGTTCAATATAATATTCAGTCAAGGAAAGTTGATTGTTGTGAATCTTTAACAATAGATGAGGTTTATTATTAATTTTATTTATTTATTTACTTTTATATCAGCGTCGATGTGACAGCAACAGCATTGCCAGTTTCAAATAACATGACCTTGAGTAACATCTGTCTGTGATTTCAGCTTAAAACCATGCCATTTTGAGTGAGAACAGTCAGCCAGTGCCAAGTTCATTGCAAATACCACCTCAAGAATTCCATTGTCAGCCCGGCCAAACCCACAAAATATGGAACTCATTGATACCAACTTGACCACGACCCCAGCATTTTTAAACTAAACATTGGCACTTCAGCGATGCCAACCATCCAAAACCCGAACAGCGCCGGATGCCAAGCTAAGCAATGCCAAACCACTAATATCACTATTTTACAATAAACAAACCTAAAATGTCATCTCCTACAGCATCCAAGGGCTTTCCTTCAGCACAGACTTCTAGTTGTCACGTTTTCAAATGAGCATCATATCCAGTAAGGACCTCCAGCACGGTGCCAACATGTGGAGTTTTGTTGTTGTTGTTTTTTTTGTGAATACACAATTTAAAAGCCATGGATTGGAGATCCAAGCCTGCAAACAGTAACCGGGTTTGTATAGATGTGTGTGTTGTCTTTGGAGTTGAGCTAGGTTTGGCACCAGGCCCAGAATCTGTGTATCTCGCTGAATATAATAGCAGACGCTGGGCAGAATTATTTTACCAAAGGGTACAATTATTGAGTGTTTGAAATACCTTTGCGGTATTAAATGAGCTACACAGCACGGACGTTAAACCTAAAGCTGAAGTTAGTCATAAAAAAAAAAGGAGAATATACTGTAATAGTATAAAGAATACAATATTTTATGGAGTGAGGTACGGTTAGTAACAAAATACGAAATACTTTGTTTAAGCATCTGCACTTGGGTTTTTCTATCCCCGAGTACTTTTGACTTTAATAGGAATACCTTGACTTCACATCAGCCCAATGCTACGGTAAGATGTTTTTCCAATTTCCAAACTGTCCAGTGCCCAGTGTGGCCTCAGATTCCTGTCTTTGTCTGACAGGTCTGGAACCCGATGTGGTCTTCTGCTGTTGTAGCCTATCAAGGTTTTTGCATTTTTGTGCATTTTGTGCTGCTTTTCTGATCACCACGGCTGTAAATAGTGGCTATTTGTGCTACCATAGCCTTCCTTTCAGCTCAACCCAGTCTGGAAGTTCTCCTCTAAGTTCTCTCATCCACCAGACGTTTCTGCCCACTGAACTACCGCTCACTGGATGTTTTTTGTTTTCTGCACCATTCTGTGTAAACTCTAGAGGCCGCTGTGTGTGAAAATCCCAGGTGATCAGCAGTTTCTGGAATACTCCAACCAGCCCCAAGAACCATGCCACAGTCAAAGTCACTGAGATCACATTTTGTCCTCATTCTGGAGTTTGATGTGAAAATGAACTGAAACGCTTGACCTGTAATCTGTGTGCGTTTATGCGTTGCACTGCTGCCCCATGATCGGCTGATGGAATAATTGCATCCTTCAAGGATCTAAATTCCTAACTAAGTCTAAACTGATGTGAGACGAGAATTAGACCGAATGCTCATCACTGTAACTTCCCTATGTGCACTTTGCATTTTATTTACCGAGGCACTTTGTATTGTGACAGCTAGCTTTCAGCTAGTTGTTATCATGCTTGCTAACATTTGAGAGATTAGGGATAAAGCTGTTGTTACTTAGCCTTAGCGAACCCAGGTTAAAGAACTTGAAGCTGCACTTCAACTTTTACCAGAGGATTTGTTTAGACGAGTAATTACAGTTTTATTCGAGTAAAGATTTTCGGTCCTTTTACCGCCTGCATTAACAATGCACTGGGAGTACTCCAACTTTAAGTCGTCTTAGTGGAAAGAAAATTCAGCAGCTAAAGGACTAACAGAATGACACTCAAGATACACGAGAATCCAAAAAGTCCCACTTAAGTGTGCGGAGAAGTGTGTGAGAACAGGACAGAAGGACTCTCCTGCTTGAGGATTAATGAGGACTTAAAGTCCAGGTTTAGATGAGAGACCATTAAGAATCTTAATTATTTACATGGTTAGCAAAAATCAGAGGCTTTATGTTCCTGTGCATTTCTAATAGTCTCAGGGCATGCTGTCTTTCACAACAAGGAAGCCATTGTGCATCTTGACATGTTCACACACTAATTGCTCGTCATCGGGGCAAAAGTCAAATCTAGACGTTAAAGCAATCAAAAGCATAATTGTGTCCAAAAGGAGGGGTGTAACACAATGCCTGTGTGGTGCTCCTGATATGTTTCTGTATTCAGATTTACACCCGAAGTGGGCGTAAACTGGAAGGGTTTTGTTTGTTCGTTCGTTTGTTTATATCATACTCATTCTTCTGACTGAACCGCTGATATACCTTAAGTCGGGACTTGTACAGTAATATCAGTGTGATTGGAAGATCACTCCTGTTTTATGGCTATTGAGCGACAGATGGTCCTTTATTGCACATCACACATTACAGTTACAGTGTAAACCCAATGACCCGTGAATTATCTCATATGCTGAATTTGGTTTTTTTTGTGTTTTAAGCTGAGCTTTTTTACTTATTCATTCCTATTTGTTTGCTGCATGCACATAATGTTCTTTGTTTACTCCATTCATGCACTGTGCTGGAATCATTTCATCAATACAGCATCTCTCTGGACTAACAGTCCATTATCTCTCAGTACAGAGCGTCAGAGGCACTTAGCACGATGAATAACAATCAATTAATTCACCTACACATCCTGCCTCAGCCGGTCACATACATACATACATCCATACATACATCCATACATCCATCCATCCATCCATTATTAATTCCATCTATGAGTCCACCCATTAATGTGTCCACTTATTCCATCCATCATGGATAACAAACAATTGCAAACACAACACAGGTTTATATATTTTAAAAAATCTTTGTTAAATATAGGTGTGCAACAATTACTGGCACCCCTATGAATTCATATGAGAAAAATATATTTGAAGTATATCCCCATTGATATTTTAGTCTTTTTTTTTTTTAGTATGCCTGGGTGACTAGGAACAGGAAATTGTTCAACCATGACTTCCTGTTTCACAGGGGTATAAATATGAGGTAACACATAGGTCAAATTCCCTTAGTCATTCATAACAATGGGTAAGACCAAGGAATATAGCTGTGATGTGCGGCAAAAGGTTGTTGAGCTTCACAAAATGGGAAGTGGCTATAAGAAAATAGCACAAGCATTGAAAATGCCCATTTCCACCATCAGGGCAATAATTAAGAAGTTCCAGTCAACTGGAAATGTTATGAATCAACCTGGAAACGGACGTGTGTCTATATCGTCTCAACACACTGTGAAGAGGATGGTTCGAGTGGCCAAAAAATCTTCAAGGATCACAGCTGGAGAATTGGAGAAGTTAGTTGCGTCTTGGGGTCAGAAAGTCTCCAAAACTACAATCCGAAGTCACCTACATCACCACAAGTTGTTTGGAAAGGTTTCAAGAAAAAAGCCTCTACTCTCATCCATAAACAAACTCAAGCGTCTTCAGTTTGCCAGACACTACTGGTGGCTCTTTAATGTTTTGGGGCTGTTTTTCTGCCAGAAGACCTGGACATTTTGTTAGGATACATGCCATCATGGATATCAAATATCAACAGATATTAAATGAAAACCCGACTGCCTCTGCCAGAAAGCTTCAAATGGGCCGTGGTTGGATCTTCCAGCAGGACAAGGATCCAAAACATTCATCAAAATCAACACAAAAATGGTTTACTGACCACAAAATCAAGGTCCTGCCCTGGCCATCCCAGTCCCCTGACTTGAAACCCATAGAATTCTTAGGTTCTTAGAACCCATAGATTCTGTATGGAGGAATGGTCTCGGATCCCTTGCCATGTATTCTCCAACCTCATCAGGCATTATAGGAGAAGACTAAGAGCTGTAATTTTTTGGAACAAAAGATCAAAAGGTTAAAGAGTAAAGACAATTTTTCACAGCCTTCTTTGCTCATAATTACACACACACACACACACACACACACACACACACACACATACATATATATATATACACACACACACACACACACACACACACACACACACACACACACACACACATAGAGAGAGAGAATGTGTTTTGAACCTAAAATGATGTAACATTTCAAGCTCATTTGTGGTAGATCGTTTACCGAGACCTCTTAAACCAGATCATCTTCACACACACACACACGCACACAAATACACAAACTGGCTATTTGGGAAAGACATGAGATCATGTGAAATGTCAGAGAGAGAAAGAACGAGAATTTGCATGGGATTTACATTCAGGAGAATGTGTGTGTGTTTGGGTTGGGGGCTGGGGGGGGGGTTTATCAGTCTGTTTGACTGATAAGGATAAAACTGAGCACTGCAGGTGTTCCCTCTGTGACCCACATTAAAACCACAAACACACACTTTGTAGATGAACCACATAACATCCCCAGAACATCTACTTTTATTTAAGCACGACGTCCTCATACGTTCATACGTTTAAAAAATGTCAAACAAACAATGATTTAACTGTTGTTAAATAAAAAAAAAACATTAAAATATTATATATATTAAATAATAAATAAACGGGAATAAACAATTAACCATTTATGGTGTAATGGCAAATAAATAAATAAATAAACAAATGCAATTTCCAGTGCACACTTGTTTACATGGGTTGTGTCCCAATCCACAGTAACATTAACAGTAACAGTGTGTGTGTGTTACAACACTGCCACCTTGCGGCGGAACCTATCATTAATTTCTTGTATGGATGCATCAGGTGAAAAACGAACGTTTTGACAAACAAACTGATGAACCTACTCAGGGAAGGTTTTACACCACTGCAGACACCTACATTTGTTGTAAGAAAAAGAGAGAGAGAGAGAGAGAGAGAGAGAGAGAGAGAGAGAGAGACGTTAGTAGAAATGCTACTAAATGTGTGTTCATGGTGTAAATATTTGTATTATACACCAGTAGACCATTTTATGAGATGTATTTCTTTTGTATAATTGTACAGCTAGTGACTAGCGCTTCGGTGTCACCAATTGGAAAGGGAGATGGATTAGTAAATCCTGGGTCTCTGGACAGGAACCAAAGCAAGGACCAACACCTCCCTCACCTCCCCTCACCCCGCCTCACAACCTAACACGTCAAAGAAAACGCATAGATTACTACATTTCACATCCATCATGGGCACTTGAGTAGTCCTGATGCTATGTAGGATGCACTCCTGCTTTAGGTCACTAGCAGAGGCAATTCTAGAGATCGTGTGGGTTGTTTTCCCTCTTTAATGCCATTATGTTACCCAGAATCTGCATTTGCCCCCGAAATTAGCTAGCTAAATAATTAACGCTCCAAAGTGAGCGCCAACTCACGAAATGATGCTAGGCTAGCATTACATTACCTTATGACAGCCTACAGTTGTCAGGCTTGATTATTTTTGGTATTAGATTATCTTCAGCACTTACCGCAGTTCTGCTTTCTCTTTTCCCCCTTCTTCTTCTCGTTTCCTCTTCCTTCCTTTTCTGGCTTCCGAACAGATACTTTGATAAGTGCAACAATTCTAAATAATCTTGCGCAAGTCCCACATGCTGGTACAGTGTTGTACTTTACACTTTCACGGACTTAGTATCAGCCCTCAGGAGGCCCCTGATAACTCGGGGGCCCCAAGCGATCACCGCCTACCCTGTCCTGTAGCTACGCCTCTGGTGACTGGCGTCTTTCTCGCTTTGCACTAGACTGTCAGAGTCGAGCCGTGACTCAAGGGGCAGCAGTGGCAGCATCCTGAGACCCCTTTGGCCCGTTTTAGTTCGGAGATTTTGTTTCGAGGTAAAAAATGAACATCCTCTGGCTTCTTTTCATCGACACGCTTTTGCGGTTATCAGTGTTATTTCTTTATTCACGCATCAGGCCCTAGGTAAAAACAGTTATGACCCGACCGACAGCTCATTGGTTCATTTTCACGTTCACTGGCTTGTGTTCAATTTTTGCAGCTGCAAAAAACACTACAGCTCTCACTATTATTATTAATAATAATAATAATAATAATAATAATAATAACACATGAGACGTTCAGTAGTTGGTTGTAATGACGGTCAGGTTGGAGTCTCAGCTCTCAGCAGGGTGTGTGGTGGCATCGCAGTCTTCGAGCTCCAACGTCTCATTCCCCCAAACCGCTCAGGCAGTGGTTACCAGGGCAACAGTGCAGAAAGAACCGCCAAAGCACAATAACACACCATCATAATAATAATTAGTAATAAACTAACTGACTTGTTTAATTAGTCTGTGTGCATATATGATATATTCATGTACTGAATCACATGTGACATGTGAGGAGGAGGAGGAGTTTTTTTTTTTTTTTTTCCCCATGTCGTCATGTATGTGGTCATATATGATATATTCATGTACTGAATCACATGTGACATGTGAGGAGGAGGAGTTTTTTTTTTTTTTTTCCCCATGTCGTCATGTATGTGGTCATATCTTCCTGTAACCAGGCAGGAAGAGACGAACTCTGGACAGGAATTTAGACCTGTTGGGGAAAGGTCTAGGTTTAGGACATACCATTTTCTTGAAATCACAACGATTTATTTACTGTTGAAGTGATTTTCTTCCTGTTTTTCAATTACGTCCAACTAAACATTTTGTCGGTTTTCCTTCCCGTTTCTA
The DNA here is from genome assembly GCA_023630585.1 of Cranoglanis bouderius. NCBI lineage: Eukaryota > Metazoa > Chordata > Actinopteri > Siluriformes > Cranoglanididae > Cranoglanis > Cranoglanis bouderius. Next base: position 12,156,617 of record CM042546.1, read on the forward strand.
GCACACAGAGAGTTACGTGTGCTGTAAGTGGTAGCGTGTTCACTTTCTCCAGCAGGGAGAACGTTTCAGAGTCTGTACGGCTACTACTGTACACGGAGATACACTTCAATCTCGTCCCGTTACAGCCCGAGCGTATTTGTTCATTATGAATACGTTTATGAACGGACATCATTTATTCGGAGGCTGCTTTTTCCTGACGAGTCCGTTTTTTTTTTTTATTGAGGTGATTTCAGCCCTGGCCCACTGAAAATGTTTAGAAATGGCTTATATAATAAAACACAGGAGCTGCTTTTTAAAAACATTTCTTTCGGCACATTGAGCTCACAACCTTCTGGCAAAAATGTGCGAAACTTCAAACGCTTAGCCGCTACGCCTCAACGAGGTCTATCTGAGGACCTTTACACCACAGCGCTGCTGAATTCTCCATTCTGATTGGTCAGAAGGTGCATTTTCTAGAACAGCAGCTCTGACGTGGCTGTAATTCAGATAACGCGCTGATTCTGTTACGTTACCGTTTCTATAGTAACAACTACCATCGGGACTCGCGCGATGAAGTTTTCCGAGAGGAGACATTTGTTAAGCGTTTCTGGGAGGAGCTGTTTTCTTAACTTCGATCGAGAGAGCGAGAGAGAGAGAGAAAAAGAGTCTAGTTTACAGCTGCTATATCGCAAGTGAGAACGGGAACTAACTAGTTTCATGGATATTCCGCAGTATGTAAAAGCAACTAGAAATGGATAAAAACTATGTCGTTATACTTTGATTAATAAAAAAAATGGAATCATTGACAAAATTCTGTGGTACAAGTGGAATAAACTCGTTACACTTCTGTTATTGGAGTGGTAACAGTAACTCTGCTTCATCACACCACCCCATCGTTGATTATTTTCCTGTAACAGCACGGCTTCAGGTGTTTTATTCCTTAATAATCAAACGAATAGCCTTTGTCCTCTCTCTCTCTCTCGATTATACTGTGATTGTAAACTGTGTTGTAGGGAATTACCGGCTCCTTTAAAGCACTCTTTAAAAACACACACACACACACACACAGTAAATCCAAAACACAGGTTACATCGGTTTGTGTTTAGTCAAATACGAACAGTTTCAACAAGTGACAAATTTCAATCCCCCCGCCCCCCCAACATTCCACACAACACTGAACAAAGTCATGTAGCGTATTGTATTCGTGAAAAGAAAGTGCAACAGTCCTCTATGAAAAGGCCGAACGTACTTTTATGCTAATTCCATCACTTGCATAAGATTAGATGAAGTTAGTACTTCGTAGACAGAGGGGGGAAAAAAAAAAAAAAAAAAAAACCCATAAAGCCGAATGACAATATGCTGAAGATAGAAACACAAAATGAGAAACATAAATTACATATCAGGATTCATGTCTAATCCTATAAACAGAACAAGTAGCATGATACGAGTACGGCTACTTATGAAGCCCCGAAAGGTGATATATTGTTTGTTTCCCCACTCTTACTGGAAAAGTAGAAGAAATTACATACTGTAAGCTTAGGTGCCGTCATCCATACCGTCATTACCTCAATCTCTGGGCTGATCTTTAATTTTTTATTTATTTATTTTTTTAAAGACACGTGTGAACCCAGACATGTCCTGTTCAGCTTCCACTTCTGCTCTAAAGCCAATTTTCCCCCTGAATAAACATATGGAAATATTCATTCAATGGAAATTATTGAATGAACTCAGCTCTGAACTAAATTGCACTGGCTGGAAGTCACCCGGCCAGTGGACCCAAAGGTCGTAGACTAAGAGTTTCGAGACGTTAAAGCGTGGGTTCGTTTGGGAGCGGTGAAGTTCTCGCAGCGTCGTCAGGCTCCGGCTCTTCACTCCCAGTTCTCCCAGTCCTCATCGTCAAACTGGGACAGAAAAGAAGGGAAAATGACAAATACGGAAATAACAAGCAACGGTGACATAGAACACGTGACTCTGGGCTGTTCAGAAGGCGCTGATTAAATGCGCTCGCTCTGATAAGTTATCGTTTCTGTAGCGACGGCTCACTCACAGAGACTCGCGTGTTGAACGCTCCACACGAACTGACTTAAAATCGTTGATAGGGTGAAGTTTATTTAACAGTTGAGGTTGGGTGAGGATCTCGTTTTGCGGACGTCCCACAACATTTGACGTAACAATATATAGATAAGAAGTACCCTGTGTCATTGTCTAATAAATAAAAACTGTAACAGAATTGCTGTGGTGTAAGAGGAATAAAACATGTCATCGATCATTTTCCCATAACAACCCCGATCGTCATCCCGAGCTATTTATATATTTATTACAGCTTGTGAAATGTAACGTGTTGTAACGCACTTTCTAACGTAAGTACGATAATGCTGTGGTGTAACGGGTTTGAGCAGTACCTCTGCGGTGACGTCGGTTTTAGATAGAGCCAGCTGAACCTCTTCCTCAGTCATATCCAGGTCAAAGTCTTTTTCCCAGTCCTCGCTCACGTCAGTACTGGATCCTGCCATAAAATATCACAATAAAACATCAGTTTTTGCTTCAGAGTCAAAGTTGTTTTGTTTTGTTTTTTTCCCCAGAAAAGCTTCAGCACCCCATGCTAATACTGCCCTGTGTTTTGTTTTTTTCACCTTTTTTGCCGTTAGTGGAAGGCGTGGACTTGCCGCTGTCAGAGTTGAGCTCAAACACTCGCAGGTCTTGCACTCCCTCCAGTTTTCTTGCTTCCTGCTCCCTCGCTCCCTCCACCCTCACTCTGGCTCCCTCCTCCCTCGCTCCCTCCACCCTCACTCTGGCTCCCTCCTCCCTCGCTCCCTCCGCAGCGGCAGCGCTCTTCTGCTTCTCGTCCTCGGCTGGTGCGACGGCGCAGCTCTGCGGAACGTTCTCTAGCTGCGTTGGGAGACTCACACTGTCGCTGCTGACCGACGGAGTGACATCAGACGTGGCGTCGCCATGGGAACCCGCCCCCTCAGAGGACGAGGCGCACGTAGGGCTGGTCTCTACGGTTGCGGGAGGAGGAGTGAAGTCCAAGCGAGACGGAGACGAGGCTCCGAGGAACTCGTCTGGCGGAGAGCGTGAGAAGATCGCGTGATCATTTGAGACTGACGAGACTGGGAATTTTATCTTCCCGATACGGACTAATTCCTAACCAGCGATACACGGACACTGGAAACTGACATCTGATTAGAAATGCTTTATCTCAGTGTTAATAAAGACAGTACCTTCCTCTTCCTCCTCCCAACCCAGACTCTCGGACTGAGCGGTTTCCTCTGCTCGCCGCTTCAAGGCCACTCTCCTGGCCTCCTCCTGTTCTCTCACACACACACACACCCCTTCAAAGTCTTTAACTGTGACATTGTGTACTCCTTTAACATTAACATCTTAAACAGTAAAAACGTGTATAATATAAATCATATTCCGTGGGAAAACAGTGTCGACGTTTTACTGGCACAAAACTCACGGCAAATTTCCCTCCCAAAGCCATTAATTGGCCAGAAATTGCCACTTAGCAGCTTTACAGAAATCTGGATATAGCCTTAAAGCTCGAATAAACAATCCAGAGGCGACAACAGCGAAGAAAAGTCCTGGGATGGACGTGAGACTAATCTTTGTGATTACAGCAGCAGCGCTACAGGAGATTATTATCCACTGAACAATCGGTCCATGTGGAAGCATTAAGAACCACAGAAGCAGAGCACGAGGTCCGGAGGTCGAGAGGAGCCACAGCAGGAGGTGTGTGTGTGACGAGCTCAGCGCCGAGACGAATCAAGGCCAGGGCTTTATTAATCTAATCTGTTCTGTAAACTGTGCCAACTCAGGATTTTATACACATAGCGAGCGCATTGTTCTACCGGGGGGGCATTTCTGACAGACACCAAAACATCCTTGTGAACTATAAGGATAAAATGGCATACTGTGATCGTACAGCTGCACAGATTAGGGCATGCCGTGCAACATGTATTAACAAATGAACTCTCAGCACAGTTGATCCTTTCACGTGTATTCATTTTCGGCTGTTTTCAAGAAACTATAAGACGCTAATCACTTTAATATAACATGTTATCCTGATTTGATGTTCTCATTGCAGCACGTCTCTGGTATCTCGACAAACTTTCTACACAAAACCCCAAATATATTCTTGTGCCAGACTCCAACAGATGTTTTATGCATGAAAGGGTTCAATACCGGTCCAAAAGATTCTGAACAAATTGTATGTTGTGTTGGGTTCACGCCGACGCCACAGATTTCTATCAGTGTTGCAAAGTGTGTGTCGGGTTTCTATACTCGATTTTGTTTAGAATCAACCTGTGACCGCTACAACGCTTAAAACAAGACAGCCTTAAAATACATATATAAAGATATTCTGCTTTCGAATTCAGACACTTCATGTAGACTGAACAAAAATATTACGAAATTCCATACTTCAGACTGTAAAATGTCCTTTAATCATTTCTTAAAATTGATTTTATATTGTTGAATTGACCTGCAAGTATGAAACTTTACCTGATCCAACTGAAACACTTTGTAAAAGTAGCGCTGCCAGAACTCTGAGTGAGCCACAGCTGCTGGAACCTACACACACACACACACACACCAGTTTTTATCCTTTACGGCGTCTTTGTACAGTCGAGTGCAAAAGTTTGTACCCCCCCTACTGTTCTAATGGTGTCAAGCATGTATCTCTCTCTCTCTCTCACGATCCATCTACAACAAAAAGAAACCGGAGAAAGAAAACCGAAAAGGGGCAAATTTTACATCCGAGACATTCGATGAGCTGCGAAGAGGAAATTAAAAAAGGTTGGAGTTATAAAGGTGTATAAAGTGAGTACAGGATTTTTTTTTATTTTTTTTATCTCATGGTCATTTTTTTTCCCACTATTAATATCTTAAAATATACTCTTGAACCATTTCAGCTTTGTTAAGGAAGGACTTGAGGTAAAAACCCAACACTATAAATCTCTTTTTATGAACAGCGTGCCCTCCAGAATTATTGGCACCCTTTAAAAAAAAAAAAAAAAAAAAAAAAAAGATTGTAGAAAATAAATATTTCTCCTAAACAATAGGAGAAACAATTTCTCTGTGATCTAACGAAGTCATCTCATTAGAACTACTCTGTTTAGCTTTTTTCTCTCAAAAAATATAAACGCCAAAACGACAGATATAAAATTTCTGAAACGGTTTAAACTGAGCCCATGAGGACACTGCTGAAGGGCGCCTATAATTTTGAAACCAGTCTTTTAAGAAAGAAATTGCACTACTTAAAGAAATAAGTAGTGTTTACGCGCAAAATATCACTTCTTGAAAGCAATATATATACTTTTTTAAATTTACACACAACAGTTTTGTGAGGGGTGCCAATACTTCTGGAGGACACTGTGCATATCCGTCCTAAGGGTGTGTTTACTTCTGCACTCGAGAGTTAAGCGTTACAAAAACGCCCGTGGCGAGCCGCTTATCATCAGTGTGACGCTCTTCAGTAATAAACCTGCTGTGAGCTGTGAGGAATATACCATTCTTTTTTTAAATGAGTTTTCCCGACAAACTGTCTACTTTGTGTCGAAGCGGGTCGTACCATTTTAGTGTAGAGGGCTCGGATAGAGGGGCTGTTAACCAGCAGCTCAGAGATTTCAGCTTTCTTTTCCTCTGGACTGAAAGTGGAGAGCCAAGCGTCGAACTGCTCCGGAGGACCTGAAAAGAGAAAATAAACCACACACACACACACACACACACACACACACACACACACACACACACAGTGAGAGAGAGAGAGAGAGAGAGAGAGAGAGAGAGAGCTCACACTGACACTGCTATAACTGCTTAAGGGAATCGTCAGAAGATATTACCCCAGACTAATCTCAAACGCAGGTGCAAATACTTTTACTACCACATAAAGCCGGTACAACGTAACCTTAATGCTAGAACTAGAACAGATTCCCGGCATCATTTTTAATCACCTGTAGCGTGATAAAGATACCACGTGACACAGAAAACACCACATGATGACGACGACGACGAAGAGCTTTCCAGAAACACGATACGTCCGTTTATTAATTACAACGTCTTCAACAAACAGCAGACTCTCTGTAACGTTTCCTTACATTTCCATATTCAGTGTTTGCCCAGTCAAACAAGTTGGGAAAGTACAGATTAGGAAGTAAATGAAGAGAGAACAGACGTACCGTCGGGCTCGTTGCAGTATGTAGCAGGGTCGGCTTGCAGAGTGTAGAGACGGGCCTGAAGGAAAGCGAAACTCGGGTCAACTCACAAAATCTACCACAGCGCCGTTCAATTCTCAATTCTGACTGGTCGGCTGTTTGTTTGTTTTCTGAGGAGATGTTTATCTAGCGTTTATGGAAGGAGTCTCCACTGCTAGTGCTGTGCAACAGTCAGCAGGAAGGTCTTTCTGTCATCCCTTAACACGACTGTCGTTTAGCAGTCCGTACAGGATCTCGCTGAGTTTTTGTTTTTTTTTTTTGTGTGTGATCGTTGCGGCCAAAAAACACTCGATTTTGCGGCGGCTTTTTTTTTTTTTTCTTCTTTCAAAATTTGCGATGCAACTTGCGAGTTTTTCGCGGAAAACGACTTGAATCGGCGAAATTGCCATGTCGCAGTGATGTTCGCTGGTAAATGAGACCCGTTAGCGGTACTCGTGTTCGACGCACGTGAACGGAAGAGCGTTTTTGTTGAACGCGCATTGTTACGCCCAAATCTGCGGTAATTTTGGGAAAAAATAAAATAAATAAATAAATAAAAATCACAAGCTCCTCAGAATATTTCGGAGTTATCTTGATTTTCACAAAATCCTGCAGGGACTGAAAACTTATAGCTGCTACAACGTAAGTGAAAACAGGATCTGACTTGTTTCGTGGGAGCTCCACAACATCAAATGTAGCTATAAACGGATAAAAAGTACGACGTCGTACGCTACCTAGTATAAAACGTATTTAAAACACTGCGCTGTGGTGCAAGAGGAATAAAAACACTTCAGGAGGGTAACAGTGACCTTGTCGTTGATTCCTTTGTGCCACGGCGCCGTTGAATTCTCGATCCTGATTGGCTGACAGACGTTCTGAGGCGCGCAGTTGTAGTAAACGCACAGCAGAAGTAGTTCCAGTCAGCTCATGGCCGCGTTACAGTTCCATATCACTTCGCCAAACGAACACGTTATGTTGTATGGAACTGAACGGAATTGTCACACGATACGTTTAACATAGTAAACAAATGTAACGCGCAATGTTGGGGGGGGGGGGACCTGTTGTTTGACCCTACAGCGGTGTGTGTGTGTCCCCCACTAACAGTGTACGTCTCAAACCGTGTACGTCCTACAAGACGTTTCGCCCCTGAACGCAGCACTGAGTCCGACCTTGGTGCTGTCGTACACCTCGGTGGTTCCGGCCGGCGTGGCCACCAGCGTGATGACGTCGCAGTCGATGGTCATGTCGGGCGGAGGAGCGAGCGTGTCCGTGATCACACCCAGAATGTTAGAGAGGCTCTTCTTCACCTTCTCCGTGGTCTCGGATGAACCTTCCACCTGCCGCAGGACGAGAACAGAGAACCCAGGCTGTCTTTTCAACAAAATAATGGTTGGGGTATTGTTGTTTTTAAATATTCGTGTGTGTGCGCGCGTGTGTGTGTGAGAGAGAGATAGGAAGGCATACGGCCAGCTTGCTCTTGACGGCGTTGGCCGTGGCGACGATGGAGCAGGCCGTGTCATGCTGCACCACGTTGGAGAACTCCGTCAAGTCCCGTTTGATGAACTCGTACGCTTCGGACGACTGTAAGAGGTGCATTCAGATAATGGTTCACCAATTGTCTGATAAATTAGTATATAATCGTGCCCTGCAATGACCAGAGCAGCATCTACTGCAGGACGTTTAAACGCTTAATTACATGATGATTAATATTTAATTCCCAGATACTCACTCTGTCTTTGATGGACTGGAAGCTCTGCTGCAGCCAGCCTCCCCACCAGCCTCCTTCCCTGAGACCGTCACACATACCGATATCCATTAATTCATCAATTCTCAGTGAAATCCCACTTTAAAAACCGGTATAAAGCGGCACCGAAGCGCGCGAGCTCTAATCCGAGAAAGATCTAGAAAGCCTTCGCAGCTGACGTAGGCAACAGGCTAGGTTAACTCTCTAGCCTGCGAACAATTGTCTCAACGTCCAAAATTAAACAAAGCGCAAAACATAACTGATATCTCATTCAAGAGGAAAAAAGACAAATTCGCGCGTTAGCTCACCGCTAATTCCCTCAACACTGCCGTCTTAAAGCACAAACTGCGATCGTCGCTTTTATTGACGACCCCGGCTCAATCCCAAATAGCGCTCTACTTTCTGTGTAGTGTACTACGAATCACGTACAGGCCAACACGTCACACCCTACGTAGTGCACCTACAGAAAGGAGCGCCGACCGATTTGGAATTCATCCCTACGCCAGCTAAAGCTCGCGGCACTATTTTTGTAAACAAACCCACAAATCCATTCCGTCTGGCGTCGTTGCTGCTCGCGAATCTCGCCAATCGGTACAGTCTAGCCCTTGTATTTAATGTACTCCTTTATAAAGTGCAGATCAATTACATCAACAAACAATTTATCGGATCTCACAACGATTATTTAGAGCGACTTAACAACTCACCCTTCCGCCATCTTCAGTGCATGGCGTCATCTGAACACCTTCAACCCGGAACCCGGAAGCGGATCTTTAATGTCGCCGCAAAATAAAACCGTATCGTAAGTCAACGAATAGATATAAACACTTTAGCGATTATTATAAATGCTTTAATAAGCTTCCGAGCGCAATTAGAAACATTAATTAAGTGTGTAGTAACGGCTATAAACATACGGTGCCTGACGACGGGTAAATTTAAACGAAAATGAAAGCGACGTAAGAGAAGCCATTTTTAAAAGGAAGATGCGCCGTTGCTCTTACTCATACACGTCAACGGCGGCGCCATATTGGAGAGGGCAAATGTCTAACCAGCGCATTAATATGAATCGAATTTAATTAGAGAGTCAGCTGAAGTTTTTCTCTTTTGCACACTTTATTTTTTTTTGATGTAGTGTTGTTTATATACTCTTTAACTTGCCCAAAGTTTTATCTAAATAGTATGTCTGAAGTTTAAAATGAGGTTTCCTGGTATGTTTAGCATGATGATGATGACGATGCTTAGCCTGTATACCACGTCTTTGCTGGAAATTTCTAATAAAGTATTTTACAATCAGAATATTGTCAGTGCAGATATTTTTTTTTCATTTACATCACCCATAGTGTGCAGTGTTATATATTTCATCCTTCCAAAGAATGTAATTGGATTGAAATTAAATGTATCCACTTTCAGTTGACATGGTAGACGTTGACGTATCACAGCTGCTAGCAGATAGGCTAATGCAGCAGTTACTGTTTTCCTATTTCTTATCTGTGGGTCGAAGTTGCTCCATTGGTCGTAGTTGGTAGATTTAATGCGTTCGTATTTGTAGTTGGGTGGTAAATATTTAAAAATGAGCACTCTCAAATATTCAAATATTTAAAAAAAAAAAAAAAAAATCTATGAAGAATTTACTCTAGCAAATCGACTAGCGCGGGATCAAGTTGGGCGTCAAATTGTGTCGCCCTACATGTGTAAATAAACGAATAATGCGTAAAATTTAAACAAAGAAAGAAACTCGTGAAAATAATAACGTGATTATTCATATGTGATGTTTGTGTGACTTTTCCGTAAGAGCAGTGGAGATCAAGTTGGTTTCAAAGCGGATAAAATAAACGGAGAAGTGGAAAACGTGCACTGGAGTCCGTGAGAATAATCTTTTATTAACACAAGAACGCAAACTTTCGATGTGTCATACCTTCGAACAAGAAGCATATTTGGTCACGTTTCATCCACGTGATGTATCGAGCACTAAATGCGGTCGCAAGCTGTGGCGTCTCTCGGGGGAGAAGCTCAGCCCCGTCACCCTGTTACACACAATCAGCTAATGAAATTGCCCATAATGGATGTGACAAGAGGAGTTTATCACGTCATTAGAATTCAGCCCGGTCCATATGGATGAAGGCGTGATGGGTGTGTGTTAACACCCACCTGAGCCCCCTGCCCTCTCAGGCCCTCGAGGGTGTGTGTGTGTGTGTGTGTGTGTGTGTGTGTGTGTGTGTGTGTGTGTGTGAGCGCATGTCATATGTTCGAAGTGCACTCGTATGCTATGTGTCTCATCCCAGCTGTGTTTTGCTCATCAGTATGCACCGTGTGTGTGTGTGTGTGTGTGTGTGTGTAAGAGTGAGAGGAAGCTCGGTTTAAAGGGGTCATGAGTCCTCCCTCTCTTAATTGAAGCCACGCTGCATCCAGAAGCTGCTCAATATGTGCGTTTGTTACACAATATGTCCTTCCCCCGCCCCACAGTTCCACTAATTGGGTCCTTCAGTTCCCTAATTAACTCAGTTAGACCAGCCTGGGGGCCACAGACGGTTACCTCATTGATCAGACTCCTTTAGCTCCACTCTTTCACTCGCTCGTACATCTGGAAATGAGCTTCGGAACGAAAGTAAGAAATTTGATAAGAAACCAAAACAATATATTTATCGAGCCTTTATTACGTATTTAATCCCAGCTGTAAACATAATTAAAGCAAATAACAAACAATATCAGTGAGGGGTCACACCGGAGCGTTTCATTAATCTTATACCGCAGCAGTTTGACAACGATTACGGTTTGTTTTTGTTTTTGTTTTTTTTTAATGAACGAATGACACGTTGTAATTTTATTATATGATATATTACTTCCTTTTATCAGTCACAGAGAACCCGCAAAACGTAAACGGCTCTTCTTCTCCTCATGAGGACTTTCCTGTGATGGAAAAATTAAAGCGCTGACACTGGAGACTCCTTACAGAAATACTAAACAAACGTGTCGTTTTAATCCGTTTATGTGGCGCGTCCACTGCACAAGTCCCTGTGTGAGTTGTTGCTATAGAAACAATAATATATTGTACTATACTCTGTAATATATATATATATATATAAAACTACTGTCAGAGCTGCTGTTATAGAAAAATGCGTCAGTAATATTAAGATGGAACTCCCGGGTTCGATCCAGAGCTTGAGTTTCTGTGTGTGTGGTGTGGAGTTTCGCACGTTCTCCTTGTTGTCTGTATGGGTTTCCTGTGGGATCTCCGCTTTCCTCACACGCCAGTAGGTGGATTGACGACTCTAGATTGCCGTAGTTGTGAACGAGCGAGTGTCCGGGATCCGCAGTGTTCCCGGGATAGGCTCCGGATCCGCCGTGACCCTGACCTGGATAAAGCGCTTACTGAAGACGTTAGGATTTTTTATTTATTTATTTTTTAAATCAATGTATTGTCTGGTTTGGATCGTGTCAGAAGGTTGTGAGTTCAAAGCCTAGAACATAAGCTCTCAAAAACCTAAGCCAAATGAATAACATTTAAATGTAGACCTGTAATAATACCGTCGCAACCTCTGGCCAAGCGTCCACGAACCACCTCAGACGTTGCGGTCTCTCGGCGGACCCGGTCCATCTGCCTCCGATCAGGAAACACCAGCTTTGCACGAGTCGATGTGTCTAATTATCCCTCTGCAGCGGGCCGACTAATCCCCCACAATGTGTTTAGCTTCCCATTCCCACCTGTGCTCCGGGACCGAAGGCGAGGGCGAACCCGCAGGCTCCCAGTATCCCACAATCCCCTTCTCCATCCAGGCTGGCAGCTGCCTCCCCCCGCTGGGACGTCCTCCAGCTGACGGAGCCTCTTAGCCGTGTCAATGGGCCCATAAATAAAGGAGCTAACCGCTTTTGTGTGGCCTTGAGTGTCAGATCCCTCTGCGGCCTGACGGCGCTTGTTACCGTGATGAAATGCGGAGAGAAAGAGGGACAGAAAGAAGGGAAGGAGTGTGAGGAGGGGGGTGATCTGTGTTTCAGGCGGCCCCCTGCCCTCACTTTTTGTCCCGCGAGCGAGTTGTCATTGTCCCGGGCCTTTGAAAGCCGTGGACGGAGGGAGGAGGAGAGAAGAAGCATCTCTTCATTTCTCCTCTGATCTCGCCTTCATCAGGACGCAGAGTCCTGCGAGGACGAGCGTGTATTCTTCACGGACGATTTGGCTCCTGAGAAATGCTGTGTGTGTGTGTGTGTGTGTGTGTGTGTGTGTGTGTGTGTGTGTGTGTGTGTGTGTGTGTGTGTGTGTGTGTGTGTGTGTGTGTATTAAGTGTGTAAAAAGGACACAGTAAATGAAGATCTCCAGGATCTCATACTCTCATAATACTGCTCACGTAGTGGCCGAAGTTCATTTATCAATGTTTATGAAATAAATATTTACAAAAAAAAATCATTAATAGTAATTATTAATAACACATACATGTTTCAAGTTATAAACATTACGTATTAAGGGAAGCGCAATGATAGTATGCTGTTATACTACAAGATTTATTTATTTCCTTATTTAAAATTTCCTTGTATGTTATTTCATTTTATTTATTGAATTACTCAGGGGACTTCTTTTACACTGTCGTTCAACAATCGTTCAAAATCAGTTAAAAATGAAATCCAAAATAACTTTCAGGTAATTATTCAATACTTCAATAATACCATTTAAGTAATGACTAAATATCCTTAATAAATGTTTACTAGAATAAACAAAACGTGATCACGATAAAATTAATGACACTACAACAAATACCTCCATTTTCATCACGTATTATATATCATTTGTAAAAACTAGTGTAATTTAGTTTTTTTTTTTTTTTTTAAATCGTAAATGTTTTAATGCAGTGTTATTGTCGATGTTTTTTCCATATTATGAAATGTCATCCGTATTTCACTTATAGCTTAAGCAAAAACTAGTTAATTCTAATTAAAGGTTAAAAACAAAATTGAAAGGTTGTGGAAATAAAATTATTTACACACACGCACAGAGAAAATGAGCGATTCATATAATCAGTGATTCATATAATCAGTGATTCATATAATCAGTGATTCATATAATCATTACACACATTCATGTTTCATCGTCCAGTGTGTATTAGTGTATCATAAGTAACGACTTCTTACTTTCTTGCTCGTGACCCCATCGATGTTGTTGTTTATTCGTTCGATTATTACCGTTTATACTGTTATCCCAATCCCCAGAGTATACCAAAAGTGATTAGCGACTAGTTGAATTGACTCAATACTGATTCATCTTGTGGCTCTTCGGAATAAAATCAAACGTCTTTCTTACTCACGACCTGAAATAATCGAACGGCATTGTCTGTATTTCGTGATATTATTATTATTATTATTATTATTATTATTATTATTATTATTATTATTATTATTATTATTATTAATGTGCCTGCTTGTTAGTCTCTGCTTTTCATATCACAAACAGAAACTAGTTGAATCCTCTCGCCACTCTCCGTCTAACAAATGTCCGCGTGCAGATGCCAGGCCGTCCCGTAATTAATGACAGCGGCTGAGGGCTGAATATGGCCGCAGCTTTGTTGGACATTGACAAATCTTCCCGCGCGCACATGAAAAGAAACGGTCCCTGTCCCCTGTGTGTGGGACACAATAGCGACGCGCCAACCTGGCGACGGCCTCCTCCTTTCTTCCCTGGCGCTGCCCGCTGGGCGTTCACGACTGATGGGCTCCTCTGACTCTCTCTGTCGCGTTAACTAGCCTTTGTACAGCTTTTTTTTTTTTTTGTGTTTTGTTTTGTTTTTTTGTTTTTCTGAAAGCTTGACTAGCGGCACATAGCACATGCTAGCTAGCGTAAGCAAGTGTTGCCGCATATGTTAAGCGTATAAATATATCGTGGCCAATATTGCTGCAAAGGCTTTGCAAAGGTGTGGTGCATATGGTGTCCGATTTTATAACACACACACGCGCGCGCACACACAACACACACACACACACACACACACACACACGTATAGTCAGCAGCTGCTGCCTCTGACAGCTCTTTAGCATGTCACATTTCCAAGTCTTTGCATTTGCTTTTGCATGTCAGTCTTCCTGTCTTTAAATAATGTGTTAATGTATAATTATTGTTTAAGCCCTTATTATATGTGCATACACAAATACGTAGGATTATTAAGAAAAAAAAAAAATCAGAATAGCATGAAAGCAGTACACAGGATAGAAACGTAGCGCACACACACACACACACACACACACACACACACTGGATTTTAACAGAAATAAAATGATCATTTGGAACTGTATTAGAAATATATCTGCAATGCTAATATTGATATTATTACATCATAAATGATTAACATTAATCAATAACCCTACCTCGTTTTATTTATGCGTCTTAAAATAATTAACACTGGCTTAAGTTTATTTAGTGACTTTTTAACACTTAAGGTTGCACAAGCGACGTAGGAACAAATGCAAGTAAGAAGAAGAAAAGGAAGTGTTGGGAGAAAAGGTACGTTTAAAGCTGACCCCGAAAATGGGAAGTGCAGTCAGAAAGAATCCTAGCTTTTCCTAGCTTTGGCTAGTTTGATTTGTCATTATTGCTGACAAATTTTAAAAGAAAGAAGAAGACATGCTCTTTTAATAACAATAAACTTTTAATTTATGAAATCATGTAAAAAAAACAAAAAACAAAAAAAAAACTGTACAAAAAAATCAGCTGTACAAACCATCACATACTATTCACATTTGGCTTTTTCGCTTGAGAAACAGCAAGCTTATTCATCCTGTAACAATGCAAAACACTTTTTTTTTCTTGAGGAGCAGAACATATACATTGTAAACACTCGGAAGACTCTTTGCACCAATCTTTGAGTCTATGGTTAAGTTAAGGAACTTTTTGCGGACGTTTTCTGGTTCACTTGCTCATGGAAAGGCCGTGCAGGCTGGCTGTGGATGCTGGTAAAGGTTGGCACAGGGCGCACGGACACGGCATGCCGGGGAAGTGCCTGTACGAGCTGGCCAAATGCAGCGGGTCCTTCAGTAAGCTTGGAATTGGTGGCGCGTGGAAGCCCAGATATCCCGCTGATGGAGGAGAATGGGGAGCTTGAGCTGTAGCCGTGTGCGTGCTGGTGTGCTGAAGGGGGGTGGAGCTCACGGCCGCAGCTCCGCCTACCAAAGAGTGCAAGGACTGGGCCAGAGGGTGCAGGGGAAGCTGGGATGGAGCTAAGACAGGCCTTGGGGCATGATTTTGAGCCACGCTGGACCCGTAAACCTCGCCCACGAGCTTCTTCATCTCCTCCAGGGAACTGGAGAGCATGAGGATGTAGTTGCGTGCCAGCAGGAGGGTGGAGATCTTCGAGAGCTTGCGCACCGAGGGGCCTTGGGCGTATGGCATGACTTCGCGGAGGCCGTCCATAGCTTGGTTGAGGTCGTGCATGCGTTTCCGCTCACGGCTGTTCACCTTGAGACGCAGCTCCTGAAGGTCTTCATTGGTGAGCTCTGGACGGTTCCGGCTTTTCCCTCCAGAAGCCGGAGATCCATCGGAGGCTTTCTCGGCTTGCTGGAACATCTTGCTGGAGAAGAAGCCAGATTCGACGGCGAGGTCTGGGGACGAGGAGCGACTGCAGGTGGAGCCGGTGTCGGAATCCATCTCAGCAGATCAGAGTAAAGTAGATACTTGACAAAAAGATGTGAATATCCCGGTGGTCAAATTGTCTTCCCAAAACGTCTTTCACAAGTGAAGCAAAGATCAACGCTCTGCAGTCAAAAGCCTCTTAACAGCACTCAACTTGGCAAACCTGAATAGTAGAACACTTTGGTATAGCAGAACTGGAATGCGCACACACCCCGTCCTCTCTTCTGTCTACGTGAGTGTGTGTCAGTGAAAGCTCTCTGGTTTGACCGAATCCCTACAGCCCGGCTTTTTATAGGCCTCTCACCCACAAAGACACAATGAGATGCATAATGTGACTGGAGACCTGGAGCCAATAACAGAGGGGACACACTTTCACCCACACCCACACACACCCCCTCCTTAGCAAATACACCCCCCCAAACACAACACACACACACACACACACACACACACACGTGCATACACATTAACTACAGCCGACAATATTCGCACATTAGTGGAAAGTCCTTATGCCTACATACACACTGTAATGACTGTCTAAGACTTCACGAAAGTGTGTAAGGACTTTTTATGGTTCATGTTCATCACTTAACGTGATAATGTTAACTGATACACTTTGTTTTAACGGACCCATATGAACCAGAGTATCAAAGACACTCTAACGGTAAAATTCTAATCGTATAATAATAATATAATTCTTATCGTATAATACTTGTACATACGTGTGCAGTTCAATATTCAGTTCTATTTATTTATTTGTTTTATATTATGTACACAATGTGTTTTTTGGCATTTTGTTTTTGCATTACTTTTATTTTATTTGTATTTGAACTCACTGCTTTGTTAAAAAAAATTCTATCAACTTCTATACTGACTAATCATTGCGTAAAGTAAACTTTGAGCTATTTTAATGGTTCCTAGTATAGCAAGACAAGCACAAGCGCACGCACATCTATTAATGCACGTTTCGCATTTTAATATAAATTTTATATGTATTTGTAGCTATAACTGGAATACTTGTAACGTATTTGTCGATGAGATGAGAATATTATTTGATCAGTGATAAGCAAGAAAGGGGTATCTACAAAAATCACCAGCATTACCATGTCGGAACCCCCTGACTGCACGTTTACTGCGGCAATACATAGTTTATTACATGATTATTGCACATTATCCTAAAGCTCTTTTGCTGCCTTTGACATTGTGGCTCTCTTTATGTCTTGTTTATGATCCCTCCACTCGTTCTCTTTGCTCGTCCGCACTCCTACCGTCACCAGGAATGAGTATAAGAGTCAGCATGAGTGTGTAAACGTCAACGGCGTCCGCATTAATGGTAAACCGGGCGCAATTCAGTGCCGACCAAAGACATTCGAGGGCGGCGCGGAGTGCGAAATCGTCCTGCCGAGAGTGGAAGAGGGAGGAGAGGGGAGGAGGTAGTTAAAGAGACACTAAAAAGTGGCTCGTGTATTGTGTGTCCCTCTCTGGGTCATAAAAACTCCAGGGCGAGCCAGAAGCCCGTGGGATGCTGCTATTACCCCCCTGCTATGTGCTTAAGCTTCTAGAGCGTTCATTAGCATCACTATCACACACTGCGTAACGCACTCCTACTCTCACAGATCATGTGGAAGGGAAACTAGTTGGGTTGTAGACTCTCACACACACACACACCCACACACACACACACACACACACACATATATATATACATACACATATACACAAACACACACATGTACACAGATGGCAATCACAAGTAAGCAAAAGCAGAAAAGACGGAATGGATGAGAAAGAAAATTTTCAGATCAAATGCAATTGCAGAAACTTTGTGACTCACTTTAGAGATTCGGTTCTTTTTTCCACTGAATCAAATGGCACAAGTTTGGATTCAGTTGATTTGTCACGCAGATCAGCGTGTAGAAGTATTACCACATTTCAACCACCAAACTCCTAAAGATGATTAAATTGAAGTGTTAGTTTAATTAAAGATTGGTCATTTGTGTGTAGGCGAAAGTCTTTGTGCTTACAAAAAACACAAAGGAGTCATTTGAAAAAGGCAAATCATATATGAATTGCCCAACATTACCATTAATACTGTGATTCACTTAAAGGAGCCATACGGTGCAGCTCAAACACCACTGTCTGGCAGAAGAGTTCCCTCATCAAGAGAATCCAAGAATCATTTGGGATTATATATAAGCATAAATACTAGAAGTGGTCGTTATGACTCACTTTAGTGATTTGATTCTTTTTTCACTGATTCGTCACTCAGGGCAGCATGTAGAAATATTGCGCAGGCTACAATTTCCACCACCAGACCACCAAAGACGATTTAACTGTTACAAAAAAAAACGAAAAAAACAAACGCTTATATCATTAAGATATAAGATATAAAAGGTTCTGTAATCGTGTAGATACATTTGTGCTTGCAAAATGATTCGCTTAGTTCGTTTAAAGGAGTCGTTTGAAGAAGAAAAAAAAAGACAAATTGTTTATGAACCGTCCATCAGTACTTTTTTATTCAAAGATTAGATAAAATCTAGTAAAAGTGTAGTATATGACTGCAAAATGTATAAAGGTTTAGCATGAATAGTATTGCAAAACGATTCACTTAATTCACTTAAAGGAATCATTTGAAAATGACTCCCCGATCAATACTTTTCTTTCCCCAAAGAATACTATGTAAAAGACTTAGTTGCATAATTAGTTAATTGAGCTCTTAGTGTACAGGATGGTGCTGTGTAAATCAGCGCACTGAGTCTGCGCTTGCAAAGTGATTCATCTAATTCACTTGAAGGAGTCGTTTGAAAAAACGAGGAATCATTTGCAAATCGCCCATCGATACCGTATCTAAAGATTACGGAAAAGCCGTAGTAGCTCTTAGTGTACGAGATGACACAAAGCACAGAGACAATAAAAAATAATAGATAAATAAATAGATAGATAGATAAATAAATGCGAACTGCGGAGTACTTTTCAAGATGGCAAATATACTCCATGACTATATTTAAATAAATAAATAAATAAATCAGTTATCAAGAAGGACTTGTTAGAAACGCTTCTAGATGTTCTAGAACTTTCTCTTAAAGCGATAATTGTCTCCATGGCGTGTTTTATTATTATTGCCGGGTCTTGCAGCATTACCTATTAACTCGTAACTGTTTTGTTAATAGCGTCTGTGAAAGAGAAAAGACAAAGATCCACCTCGGGCCGTTTTCTCCGCAGGTGTCCGAACCTTTCCGCACTCTCAGTGTGTCGCTGTGTGTGTTGTTGTCAGCGCATAGTGTATCGCTGTGCATTGTGTGTGTATGTGTGTGTATGTGTGTGTGTGTGTGTGTGTTGTGAGCATATGGATGTTCTCATGGTGCGGGCGCAAAGCCAGCACACGAGCAGACCTCAGCCAGGCCTAATTAAAGCCTGGCACAACACGGCGTGTTAGTTACGGCCGTCCGCTCAGCTAAATTACCCTCACATCACACTCGCATTACCCGATAAACACAAAGAGTACAGTTCATAGTGCAGTAGGTGACCAAAAGCACCGTTCCCATTCTCCGATTAAAGTGTTATGTGTCATTTTCTAGAACAGCAGCTCCGACCGTAGTGCGACTGTAAACAAAACAGGTTTATACCGTATGGATATGCTCGTTTTATCGTTTCTACAGCAACACCTAACACACTGTCCACATAAACGGATAAAAAAAAGGGTGTAATTATTGACATGTCTAAGAAAGGAGTCTCCAGTGTCAGCAGGAAAGCTGTAACTAAGTTAGTAAGTTTTCAGACATGTTAACCCCCTACTGCATGAATTATTACATTTACATAAAAATATATTTTTTATGGATTTTTGTTACTTGAATTAGTTTGAAATATTTTCATATTTTTTTGGTAAATTGTTGCCGTATGGCAACAGTGTGCAGTGGTGGAAAGTATAGTCAAATAGTATAGCATACAGCCAAAGCCCCGTTTTTCCAGTTACACAGGAAAATAGTAGTTTTGCATTATTGCTTATCAAAAAATGAAAGATAAATTAATTGTTGCCATATGGCAACACCATGCAGTTAAGGGTTAAGGATGTTTTACTCTAATTTATTAACGAACAACTTTGTTTAAAGTTACATTTGACGTTGTGGAACGTCCACGAAACCAGTTAGTTCCTGTTCTTACTTATAAACAGATATAAACAGTCGTTCCCTCACCAGCCTCTCGTTTTTTTCCCCCTCATACAATCATACAATAGATTCAGACACTTTTCAGATCAAAAGATGAGAGAGCGTTTTCGAATAAGAAGAATCAACTTAGTAGAATGTTGATACGTAATGAAATAAGCCATCGTCATGTTTGTCGTCGTCGTCGTTGTCGTGGTAGCAAAACGTCAGGAAGCCGAAATACGTGCCGACTGTTGCAAAGCGCTGACACTGGAGACTCCTTCCATAAATTTGCGTTAAATAAACGTGTCCTTACACAAAGCTTCGCAAGAGCAGCGGTTTTGCAAATGACAACGTTTTTTACAATTCGATTTATTATTAGATTATATGGAATTTTAACGAGCAAGCGCTTTCATGTAAACCTGCGATTCGCAGCTGCACTAGTGTCAAAAAATTAGTCAGCACCTTCTGACCAATCATAATCGAGAACTCGGCAGCGCTGTGGTGTAAACGTAGTCAAAATGGATTTATTGTGCATAAGGCATTAGATATGAACAAAACAGATTATTGATATTATGTAGTCACATTACTGTGTGTGTGTGTGTGTGTGTGTGTGTGTGTGTGTGTGTGTGTGTGTGTGTGTGTGTGTGTGTGTGTGCGTGTGCACGGTCCGAGCTCCGAGCTCCGAGCTCCGTGCGCTCAATAAATGCATGAGGATGAGTGAAGAGTCTCATTCTTATTCATGTGTGTACTCTAGCTACAGGCCACACAGTGAGAGAGAGAAAGAGACGGAGAGACGGATAGATAGAGAGAAAGAAAGAAAGAAGAGGATTAGATGCCCATGAATGCATGAAAGAGTATCAACTCCTCTATCCGTGTCTAAGATAATCCCTCTGTCTTTAACCTGGTATTAAAGTGTTTGACTTTCCTCTCAAAGCATTGAGCGTGTGTGTGTGTGTGTGTGTGTGTGTGTGTGTGTGTGTGTGTGTGTGTGTGTGTGTGTGTGTTCTCGAGGGGGTACTACGAGCGAGTCAGTGTTCAGGTGAGCAGAAAATAAGAGTCATGTGTTTCCAGGATCAGAGGATTCACTCTCTGTCTCTCTCTCTTTCTCTCTTTCTCTCTCTCACACACACACACACACACACACACAAACACACCCACACACACATTCACACGCACTCACACACACATTCACACGCACTCACACACGCGGTTAAACACAATTATTTAAAAGGATCACAGAGGGGATTCTCTATAATCCCTGTAGAGAACATGAACAAACAGCTCTTTTTCACACAGAACCTCTTTTGAGTGACAAAGCCTTTTTGTTTAAGACGTTTTAATGAGATTTTATTACTCGCTAGGAGATCTTTGGTAGCTGAGATGTCCTACTACAGAGGATTTTCAATTATTAATTATCACCGAAATGGGCGCAGTTGCAATTTTAGGCCAATCCTGAACGAACACAATTCTCTACAATATAATAATAATATAATAAAAATATAAACATTCAGAAAAGTGGGGGAAAGAATTAATGAGTGCAAGACCAACAAGTTCTATGCATTACTGCTTTACTAACTCTTTGTATTCGTGTGTGTGTGTGTGTGTGTGTGTGTGTGTGTGTGTGTGAGAGAGAGAGAGCGAGGGAAACACACACCCTCCACATGATTCATGATGCTCAGAAGTGTGAAATTCTGTTTTACTAAGTGTGTGTGTGTGTGTGTGTTTGTGTGTGTGTGTGTGATTTATTAACTCATGCCTAGCTAACCTAACGGCGGTATTTAAAGTACATCAGGACAAGCATTGCCTCGAGTGCTTTACAACCGTCACTAACGAGCCCCATCACTTTCCCTACACACACAGAGAGAGAGAGAGAGAGAGAGAGAGAGAGAGAGAGAGAGAGAGAGAGAGAAAAATAGAGGGAAAGGGAGATGAGATTTAAAAAAAAAAAAAAAAAAAAAAGTGCCAGCAGGCTGTCTGCTGTAAGAGCTTCATTCAAGTGTCTGCATCGTTATAAATCACTGTACATCCAGACTAAAGCAGAGAGAGAGAGAGAGAGAGAGGGAGAGGGAGAGAGGGAGAGGGAGGGAGAGGGAGGGAGGAGGGGGGCATTTACTTTGTAGCACATGCTGTTATTTTAAATCATTATTGGACCCCTTTTATACTTCTCTTTACTTCTTTCTTTCTTTCTTTCTTTCTTTCTTTCTTTCTTTCTTTCTTTCTTTCTTTCGATACAGTTTATTTCTGTTTATTTCAGTTTATTTCACCTGTAGAAAATAATCAAATAACAGCAAAAAGTCGCTCACTGACACTGACAGTCTCTCTTCATATTCAGTCGGGTCCATAAGTATTTGGACAGAGACATATTTTCTTTTTGTGATGTTGCCTCTGTGGCTACACCACCACGATGGATTTGAAATGAAGCAATCGAGGTGTGATTGAAGTGTAGACCTTCAGCTTTAATTCAAGGGGTTTAACAAAAACATTGCGATTTAAAAAAGGAATTACAGCCTTCCATTTCCACAGGCTCAAAAGTAATTGGACAACTGACTGAGAAGCGGTATCATGGCCAGGCGTGGCCTGTTTCCTCGTTATTTCATGACAAATTAAGGAGATGAAAGGTCTGGAGTTGATTCCGAGCGTTGAATTTGCATTTGGTAGCTGTCCCTAGGAAAACTCCATATGCGGTCCAGAGAGGTGTCGATGCAAGTGAAGGAGTCCATCATTAGGCTGAAAAACAAACAAACAAAACAGACCTATCAGAGAGACAGCAGAAACTTTAGGAGTCAACAATTTAAAAAAAGAAGGAATTCACTGGCGAGATCAGCGACAACAAAAGACCTGGAGGACCACGGAAGACAACTGAAGTAGATGATCTCAGAATTCTTTCCTTGTTGGAGAAAAAACCCCTTCGCAACATCTAGCCAAGCCAAGAACACTCTGGAGGAGGTAGGCGTATCTTTGACAGAGTCTGCAATCAAGAAACACTTTCAAGAATGTAAATACGGAGACCTCAAGACGCAAACCACTGGTGACACTCAAGAACAGAAAGGCCAGATTAGGCGTGCTAAAAAACCTTCAAAACAAAAGCCTGTGCAGTTCTGATGCAAGATTAACTTGTGCTGAAATTATGGGAAGAGAAGAGTATGGAGAAGGAAAAAAAGGGCTCAAGATCCAAAGCATACCACATCATCTGTCAAACATGGTGGAGGCAGTGTTATGGCATGGGCATGTATGGCTGCCAGTGGCACTGGGTCACTGGTGTTTACTGATGATGTGACTGCTGATAGAAGAAGCAGGATGAATTCTGAAGTGTACAGAGCGATACTTTCTGCTCAGATTCAGTCTAATGCTGCAAAACTGAGAAGACAGCGCTTCACAGTACAGATGGATAATGACCCAAAGTGTACAGTGAAAGCAACCCAAGATCTTCTTAAGGCAGAGAAATTAAATGTTCTTAAATGTCCGAGGACCTCAACACAATCGAGCACGCCTTTAACTTACCGAAGACAAAACTGAAGGCAGAAAGACCCACAAACAAGCAGCAACTGAAGGCGGCCGCAGGAGATGTATCTCAAGGGAGGAACCTCAGCATTCGGTGATGTCCATGGGTTCCAGACTTCAGGCAGTCATTGAGTGCAAAGGATTTGGATCCAAGTGTTAAAACTAATCCTGATATTTATGATTGTTTGTCCAATTACTATTGAGCCTGTGGAAATGGAGGGACTCTCGCAAAAAAAAAAAAAAAAACCCACTGTAGTCAGTGTTAAAGATTTAACAAGTGAATACGTCTGTATGTTGATAGATCTAAAGCAAAGTGTGTACAGTATAACACATTTTGAAGTAAGAGGTGCTGCTGTGAGCAGCCATGTTGGTTTGACGTCACTTGAGGAGTGAGTTCTGAGTCCCAGAGTTGGAATTCCGAGGTGTTTTTTTTTTTTTTTCTTTTTCCTAGTTGGAGGTCGGAAATGATAAGTTACAAGGATTAGCTGACTAAAAATTTTACCCTATGTCTGTCTATCTGTCTCTCTCTCTCTCTCTCTCTCTCTTTGTAACTGTGACCATCTGTGTGTTTGTAACGCTGATGTCACTGTGTCATTACTCTCACTCTGCAACGTGTGTGTGTGTGTGTGTGTGTGTGTGTGTGTGTGTGTGTGTGTGTGTGTGTGTGTGTGTGTGTGTGTGTGTGTGGACACACAAAAGATGTTGAGAGTTGATCTCTTCATTACAATTCAGCAGAGATAAACGGATCCTCTTTAATTCTACGGTTCACACGGAATCACTCGATATCACTTAAACACGCCAGTGCTTTGGATGTTTTAAAATTTTATTTCACACACACACACACACACACACACACACACACACACACACACACACACACACACACACACACACACACACAAACAGCTAAAACTGAATCATTTTTACTATGGTTTTTATCTAGCTAATCCCGCGTTTATTACATCTGTGCCTATTTTTTTTTAAAATTTCATCTTTATTTAAAAAAAGATTAAGACTTTATTTGTAAACTCTCTTTTTTTCCCGCCTCGTCACTATTCACCCGGTTAGGATTCGAAAAGTTTGAGAGCTGGTTTACCTTCATTAGCTGTTAGTTGTTATTAATTATACCACAGTACCGACGAATTCTCAAATCTCATTGGTCAGAAGGAAAGCGTTGATTCATTTCCTATAACAGCGGCACTGAAAGTAGTTCCGGCTGCAAACCTAATCACGGCTTTATGCTGTATTAACGCGCTCGTTCTGATACGTTATCGTTTCTATAGTAACCATTAATTCGCAGGGGGCTTGTAACTTTGTAACTTTTGAACAGATTGAAAAAAAAAGTATGATGTTTATTCTTTAATAAATAAAAACGTCTAATTGTTGTGAAATAGAAAAACTTCAGGGTGCTTACAGTAACCCTGCTTCGTCACGCCACCTTATTGTTGATCGTTATTATTATTATTATTATTATTATTATTATTATTATTATTATAACAGGAAGTTTATCCCTGACTGTAAACTGAACACGAGTGTGAGGAAGTTGCCATATAAATAAATGTTTATTATATTGACCCAGTTATAAGAAGTCTGAATTATAACACTCTTTCACTTCCTGTTTTCCGTTAGCGCGGCTTTTTGCGAGGTTGCTATAAAAAGCAGAACGTGCCTGCTTTTTAAAAAAAAAAAAAAAAAATTATTTATGTGCTGCTGTCATTTAAACACTGATGTACAATAGATCAGAAGGTTGCTTTGTGATTTTAGCGATCGTAAGGCACATATTACCATCGGTTTGACCCCGAGGTCCAGTGCACTTAACTGCCATTTATTCATTTAACTCCATCAAGCCCGCCTAAACCAAAACGGAGTTAACAGAATGTTAACTAGACTTAAAAAGCTCGCATTCATCACACCCACCCGCCCTCGTGCACACTTCTCTCTGTCGTTAATCATTAGAAAACGAGACAGTGGTACAGTGGCCACCATGGCAGGCGGCTTTGTCCTCCACGACCTCCGGGTCAACAAGAGGAGTGAGTGACACAACACTCCGGCTCCGTCCTGAATACAATAGAGGGGGATGTAGGGTCGCTTTTGTAAGCGCTCTCGGCTTTAAAACCCCATACACACTCCACACACACACACACACACACACACACACACAACCACAGAATGGACACATGGCACAGGGCCAGTCACAGATGGGCCCCGGACTCTGTGTGTGTGTGTGTGTGTGTGTGTGTGTGTGTGTGTGTGTGTGTGTGTGTGTGTGTGTGTGTGTGTGTGTTGGTTGTCATGGTGAGGGAACACAAGTGGCGCTAAAGGGGCTGAGACAAAAGCCAAGGGACAGGACTCGTGTCTAAGAGATGGAGAGAGAGATTATTAGAGAAGAGAGGGGGTGAGAGACATCATGACAGAGTGAGAGAGAGAGAGAGAGAGAGAGAGAGGCGGCAGAAGTGTGTATGTCTACAACAATGGAGGCTTCTCAGTAAGAAGCCAAATGTTTCAAAGTGTGACCAGAACAATAGAGAGAGAGAAATTTAATATACCACAGCGCTGTTGAATCCCGGATTCTGATTGGTCAGAAGGTGTTGATTTATTTCCTTTAACAGCAGCTCTGACAGTAGCACAGCTGCAAATCCCAAGTTTCTATCAATGCGCTCCTTATAATACATCATCGTTTCTATAGTAACAGCTCATTGGACTCGTATGGTGGACGGATTTTTAAAAAATGTGTCGTCAGACTTTATGGAAGGAGTCTCAAGTGTCGGCTAGTTTTCTCCCAAGAGAAAGAGGAGTTTGCGCTTTGCGGTTTCTCAGTGGCACGTGTGGAACGTTTCCTGACATGGAAACACTGGGTGGTAGGGTTCTACCTAAGGGACAACTGAAGAACCCTATCAGCGATAACTAGAATAAACCACAAGCATTAAGTGACATGACTTGCTTGTGTGGATCTGTTCCTGCTGATTTGTTGCATGAGTCCTGCATGGCTGCCGTCTGCACAGCTGCTGGAAGAATTAAATATGAAAACAGGTTTATGGGGCATCGTAAAGGACGGGGGAGAGAAAACAGAAGTGCTCAATGCATTCCCCATCTGGAGAGAGAGAGAGAGAGAGAGAGAGAGAGAGAGAGAGAGAGAGAGAGAGAGAGAAGGCTGAAAGCAGAAATTACAGCACAGAGGGGAAATTATAGCGTGGAAGGGCAAGAGGTCGAGAGAAAGTTTGTTTAGGTTGCAGTTTTTGGATTATAATTGAAATAATGATGGATTATTGAATCACACCAAGAAGTAATGATAGAGGGATTGCGCTAATTATCAAATTATCAAAATATCATTCTTTAGATGACTTACTGAATCACTCACAGACTCATTCTTAGTGACTCATTGATTTACTCAACCACTCACTGAATCACTCACACACCGAATCACTTATCCACACACTTCTCACTCACTCACTTATGACTAGTGACTCACTCACTTACGTAGTGACTCAATGAATCACTCACTCACCTACTAAAGCACTCGCTGACTCACTCACTCATTTACTGATTCACTCACTCACTTACTTGATCACTTTCTCACTCACTGATTCCTTCACTAACACTAACATAGTGACTCACCGATCCACTCTCTCACTTATGACTCACTCACTCACTCATCCATTCAGTCGCTCACTGAATCACTCCCTCATTTACTGAATCACTCACTCACTCACTTACTGAATCATTTGCTCACTATTTGAATCACTCACTCACTCATCCATTCAGTCGCTCACTGAATCACTCCCTCATTTACTGAATCACTCACTCACTCACTTACTGAATCATTTGCTCACTATTTGAATCACTCACTCACTCATTCATTCAGTCGCTCACTGAATCACTCCCTCATTTACTGAATCACTCACTCACTCACTTACTGAATCATTTGCTCACTATTTGAATCACTCACTCACTGACTCACTAGCATAGTGACTCAATGATGAACTCACTCACTGAATAACTCACTCACTTATGACTAGTGAGTCACTCACTCACTTAATGACTCACTGGATCACTCACTCACTCTCGCTTATTGAATCACACACTTACTGAGTCAGTCATTCACGCACTCACTCACTGACTCACTAACTAATTTAGTGACTCACTAATTCACTCAACCACTTACTGACTCACTCACTCATTGAATCACTCATTCACTCACTGACTCACTCACTGATTTGCTGTACCACTCACTGAATCACTGAATCACTTACTGACTCTCATGTTCCATCTTTCTGAACACAACCACTTTACCACTTTAAAAGTCATTCAAAATCTGTTTTATTGTAATAATTTTGCGGACAATTATTTGGTATATGAGTTTTTTTTCAGCTCATGGTGCTTTAAAAAAAAAAAAAAAAAAAAAAAAGGAGAAAATGGTGCTACTGATAATGATTACCTGCATGTGGAGGTTAAAGGGGTCACAGCCCAGTGAGAGAGGGAGAGAGTTTTTCTGTTCAGAAAGACATCAGAACGACGCGTGACTAAAGAGAAGGAGGAGCAAAAGAGAGCTGCTGCAATCATGTCACTTTCCTCTCTCTATTTATTCTCCTCAATAAGAGTAAAGGACAAAAAAGAAGCAAAAAAGAAACCAAAACAGGGAGCAAATGGTGGTGAAAAGGGTCAGTGCAGAGACAAAAGCCGGGGAGCAGAGGAGGAAATCCAGCATGTTTGCATATGCTAATTTTATAGAGCACCAATTAAGGAGCCTTGTTTTATGATGCTTTTTATGAGAAAACAAAAAGGCAGCAGCTTCGGCCTCCTCACAGGCCTCCTCTCTCTCTCTCTCTCTCTCTCTCTCTCTCTCTCTCTCTCTTGTTCACACACACACACACACACACACACACACACACACACACACACACACACACACACACACACACACACACACACACAATGCATCTGTCACCGTTAGGGGCATGTTGAAAGGAAGAAGGAAGAATTATTATTATTATTATTATTATTATTATTATTATTATTATTATTATTATTATTATTATTATTATATAACATAGCAATGTTTAACCATCACTATCGGATGGTAGAGATCTTTCTGATACCAGGCACCATAACATCACTATGTATGTATGTATTTCCGAACGGAAACGTCTTAAGAATTCACACAAGACACCTCGCATTGAAACTTCATTCATGTAAGCTTCAACAGCAAAACCGATGTCACTAGTTTAATAGTTAATTTCTACATATTCTGCCATCGGGATTGGATTGCTTCTAATAACTAGCCTTTTTTAGCCTATTTGTAGAAGCAGATGCTTGGTTCATCCATAATTCTCTTTAATTATCATTTGTAGCCTCTTTCTATGTCGATTTCTACATACAGACATTTGGATTTGAATTCTTTTGCATCTGTGCTGATTCCAATAAGAGCACTGAGATGTGTGTGGGCTGGTGTTAGCCATCTCAGTAGCTACTCTACTGCCTACGAGGCCAGAGGTGATTCCCTACATAATGATACATGGCCTGTAATGTTTAACCAACGGCCTACACACACACACACACACACACACACACACACACACACACACACACACACAAGCGCTAAAACCCGACAACGCAAATGCCGATACGTCTCTACTGGGATTTTCTTACACTTTAGAAATGATGGACTGGCATCGATTAAACGTTATTATACCACAGCGCTGTTGAATTCACGAATCTGATTGGTCTGAAGGTGTCGAGTATTTTTATATAACTATAAATGGATAAAAAGTATGTCATTGCATTTGATTAATAATTAATGAGGGTGAAAAAGGTTATCAATCGCATGCTATGGCTTTCATAGTCACAAGATCTCAATGCAGTCGAACACCTACAGTATGGGAGAATTTGGAGCGACGTGTTAGTCATCGCCAACATCAAAACACCAGCTGAGGGAAAATCTTTTGGAAGGACAGTGTTCATCGCTCCAGCACAGTTCCAGACACTTGAATTAATACCGAGGTGCATGGCAGCTGTTCTGGCAGCTCGGGGTGGCCCAACACCTTCCTAGCTCACTTGATGTTGGTTGTTCCATTGTCACCACAAAGCAAAAAAGCTGAGTATTAGTGTCTGTTTTTGTCTCTTATTTACACTCCCACCAGAACACCTCCACCTGCCATCAGAAGGAAACCCCGAGACATGTGAACGGCTTTTGCTGCACCATTTCCATTAATCCTTTTTAAATTTAAACTATTTTGCATACAATTACAAATATTGCGCTATAAAATCAAATGAGTTGGAACCGGGAATGAGATCTCGGAATATTATGAAGACTAAGAGACCGACACCTGTAACTGAGCAGCAGTTAAAGAGGTGAAGAGGTTACAGTCCTGAAGGTGTCGTGTCTCAGGAGGTCACGGTGGGGTCGAGGGGTCATTCGTACTCACTTCAAGAAAGTGACGGACCAGGGCAAGGAAGGTGAGCTGGTATTGTAATACGTCCCCTCCTCAGGTGACGGACCCTTTGATCCAGCAGGATTCAGCGCACCAAAGGACGGCAGCCCTCGCAGGGGTCAAAGACCGGGGAGCCTCGGGAAAAACAACAACAGCAACAACCAACAACAACGCCTGGGGCAAGCTTTTTGTCCCTAAAGAAAATGAACGCAGCTTTGGGCGGGATGGTGGGCACGAGAATCAGAGGAGGGGATGGAAAGAGAAAACAAATACGACAGAAAAGGGCCAGGTTGAGAGATGGATATGACCGGGATCAGTGGGGAAGGGATGCATAATGCAAACGCAAGCACTTAGGATGACCAAGTAGGACAAATACGCCCTACTGTTAACCGAGAATCACGAACAGACGTTAATAATATTCACTGATATATACAGTAATGTCTTCATGAAATTATGAATTAGTGGAACCTGCTACCTATGGGATAAAGTGTCTTTCTGAAGTGGATATGAAATGAATTTGTCGCAATTGAACCCCAGTTTACTGTATAATGGAATTCAAATCAGTTGGAGGAACTTTTAGTGCGTCACCACAACGCTGAGGTTTGACACATTGCTTAAGCTTATACTCAGAATCCTGTACTGAAACATGCTGCGAAGAGCCATATCTATCAAACACATTCTGTGCAGTTGATGAGGATTGTTAAGACATGGTTTTAAAAATAAAGTCGTTTTGTTTCCTCTTTTCAAGAAATGAGAACTTTACCAGAACAAAAAAAAGCAAATGGTGAGTCAAAAGCTACTGAAACATCCCGACTCTACGGATTCGAGGCTTCTCTTCGTTACTTCGTGGATATTTAACCAAAACGGCCGTCTGCACCGATGCATAATCTGACCCGATTCTCATCAAACAGTGGAGTCTAATGATTTAGCAATGCTTTGGTTCCTCTCCGTGCTCCTGCTATCGTCGGCTACATGCTGGATTTCTGAAAAATGTTTCGTTTACGAAGACGCTAGCATGATTAAGAACTCGGGCTTTCTAAACTGCCCGATCGGAAACCTTACGGCAGACTGTACGGATGTTAGTGATGTGAAGCTGGATCTTGCCACGCTTCCTCCTCGAATTGACAGCCTTTGCCTGGTAGCAGCACGTGGACTGGTGCTACGTCCAAATGCTTTTGACCGATTCTCCATTCTTGAACAGTTGTACATTAGAAGGTGTCCCGAAGTCATTCATTCTGGAGCTTTTGCAGGGTTGCCACATTTGCGGCTGATATCATTCGAGGGTATGGATGCAAGTGCGCCTCAAATCGTAGGGTGCTGCAGTTCATCTGTGTTGCCGAATGCTTTTGGGCAGCTACCCAGCTTGAGCCAGCTTTCTTTTAATCACTACAATATGTCCACCATGTCAACAGATGTATTCAGTGGACTGAAAGACCTAAAAGTCTTGTGCTTCCACATCTGTGGCACAGAGGATGCAGAATTGCTGAACTCTCACAATCACTGACGTCGCTGTATGTCGGAGCTGATGAGACGGTCATCCTGAGACGCCAAAGTTGTCCTCGCTTGGAGGACGCTTTGAAGAGTGGACATTTCAAAGCTCTGAAAAGTGTCTATTTTGTATTTCCAAATCTGAAATTTTTGGGGGAAAGTGTTTTCAAGTACTTTCCAAAGATTTCTTTTCTAAACATGCCCATGAATACGGTTCTGAAGACGCAGCTGTTGCAGTCTGGAGTACGAACGATTGCGACGTTCGAAGCAGACCTGGAACAAGGTGGTCCCGGGTCAGTTTGTGATATTGTGTTCAATCTTTCGGTTGAAAACCTTCATCTAAAATTAGGAACCCATTTTGCGCTTCACGACGATATCGGACTCGAAGGATGTGTTGGACTACGAGAAATAACACTCGCTAGCTCCTTCATGCAAGACGAGCTACGTTTCATTTGGGGTTCCGAAAAATCTACAAGTTTTGGAGTTGAACGGAAAATTTTTGCCACAGTCGCTCGATAAACTTTGCGACCCATCTCATTCTGCGACACTGTTAAAAAAATTCAGCCTAAATGATAGTCAGTTAAACAAAATAACTAGACGACAGTTTTACTGTCTAAGAAATCTCAGCATTCTTGATCTCTCGGATAATAAAATATCCGTGATAGAGGATTTTGCATTTGAAGGATTTGACGAGTCGCAAGTTTCATACCTAAGGGACCAGAGTTTATTGTTTTTCACTGATAATCAGACTTTTAATGGCCTCCGTAGTTTGGAATATTTAGATTCGTCAGGTAATAAATTGTCTTCAGTTAACTTTGCTGCATTTGAGGGCCTGAATGGTTTAAAAGTCTTGAACCTACACAGCAACAAGATTACCCGGATCACAGCGAATCATTTGATCTCGCCTTTGGGACTGGCAAGTTTGGAAAGTTTAGACTTGACAAGAAATAGCATTGCATATGTCGATGACTTTGCATTCAAGCAAATGAAAACTTTAAAGACTCTAATCTTGGATTACAACAAGATTTCTGAAATTAGCAGGTTCACGTTCTTCGGTCTGGATCGTTTAGAGTCATTGATGCTTGAATATAATGTAGTGAAATACTTTGCGCCCTCTGCCTTGACCAATTTAACCTCTTTAAGGAAATTCTCGGTTGGGTGTCTCAGACATCCGTCATCTGAGACTGCAGAGGCTGAGATCAATCTTGGTCTCCTGTTCGGTCGCATCCCAGTAAACCTCACTGAGCTCACTATCAGCTCCTGTGGCCGCCCTGTGGCTGTGATCGGGAGCGAGAGTTCCCCAAAGCCTGGTCTCCATCTTTGTATCTA
Source organism: Cranoglanis bouderius (assembly GCA_023630585.1). Classification (NCBI taxonomy): domain Eukaryota; kingdom Metazoa; phylum Chordata; class Actinopteri; order Siluriformes; family Cranoglanididae; genus Cranoglanis; species Cranoglanis bouderius. The sequence continues at coordinate 12,189,028 of CM042546.1, forward strand.
CGGTCAAAGCGTCCGTTTTCTAGATTGCGAGAAGCCGTTCTTCTGTCTGTGGTCAATCTTGAAGTTATAGTCAGACAGCTGTTGTGCGGCTCACACTTTGCTGGGAAATACTTCAAATCCTTGGAAAGCTTTTTGTTATGTTCTCAAGCTATATCCACTTTTGTTGATCTGGTTGATCTTAATTCAATTTTGCACCTTCAGAAACTTGAATTCATGAACGTAGACCTCTCTGACCAACTCCAACTCAGTATCATGCTCCACAATCTCACAACGCTGAAAGTTTTGGGTTTGTACAAATGCCAAATTCCTTCCTTCAGTGAAGAGCTTACCAAAGACTTGAAGTCACTCAAATATCTCATTATTAAATTGCACAATGACTTGAGTGTGGTTGAAAACTTGTAAATCTGAGGTACATTTTTCTGATTAACATGGTGCTCCACTGCAGCTGTGACAACGCTTGATTTATCGAATGGGCCAAACACCAAAGACAAGTCCAAGTACTAACAAGGACGTACCATCAGGTCCTCGCATTAGCATGCCAAAACATGAACGGCATCCATAACTTTGCCAAGTACACCGAGTCCAGCTGCTTCATGCATGTGGAATTTGTATTATTCGCCTTGACTTCTTTCGGGATTCTGCTTTTCATGTTAGTGGTTCTAGTCCATAATCTTGCTGGAGATTACTTGCTGGCGTTTATATACATCGCTCGTGGCTGGGTGGGCGAAGCCATTCGAGGGAGCGCTAACAGGCGCTATCAGTACGACGTTTTCGTGTCGTACTCCGGAATGGACGAGCGCTGGGTCGTGGACGAGCTTCTTCCCAACCTGGAGAGACGAGGACCACCTTTCCTGCGCCTCTGCCTCCACAGCCGGGACTTTCACTTGGGCGTGGACATTGTGGAGAACATCACAGGAAGTCTCTACAGGAGCCGCCACACGCTTTGCCTGCTCAGCCGTCACTACGTCCGCAGCAAGTGGTGCTCTTTAGAGATGAAGCTGGCCACTCACCGCTTGCTAGTGGAGAACAGGGACGTTCTGATCGTCGTGTTTCTGGAGAAGATCTCGCCCAAGCAGCTGTCCGCTCACCACAGGCTGGCACGCGTAGTCAAGAGGAAAACCTACATAGACTGGCCCGAGGAGCCCGGACGACAGACGGCATTCTGGGATAGACTGTGGGCCAAGCTCGCGCCCAAGCCTGTCTGAAGAAAGTAACGACTCTTGGATATTTTTATGGTCTCAGATCATTTTAGATAACAGTTTGTAGTAGAAATGTATGGAGAAATCCCGGTCTTTCTTTGATATTTGTCAGCCGTGGTTTCTTAAAGTTGTTATAAATAATGTAAAATATTTACTTTAGCTTTAAGTTTGTATTCACGTCTATATTGATCTACATTATATATTTTAACCATTAATGGATAGTATAGTAAATGCCGATTTCTCTTAATTTATTCATTTGATTTTGCTTTTATTTCAGTTTTATCTTGTGCAACACATTTAATGATTTTATGATTGAATAATCCTCATCTGTATCACCACTATTATTATTATTATTATTATTATTATTATTATTATTATTATTATTATTATTATTATTTTGTCTCATTTGTAAAATGCCCATAAGAAACTTAAGCTGCTTTGCTATGCGTACTCAAGTTACTTATATTAGTTATTGTTCTTATGCTGATCATTTTTCATCATTCACCTTATAACACGTGCTTCACACCTCCTGACCAACAGTAAATATATTCTCATCATCCTAATTTAATCTCAGCATGTTATTATAGAAATACTTTACAGTTTATGAAAATGAATTCACCGCTTTTAAAGACTTTGATGTGTCAGTGTGTTATGTTTTATGTTCGACTTACTGAAGCTCCAGTGTACATCTGTTTAAAACAAGAGCTTTACTGGGTAAAGTGTGTAATGTTTATTTACTTTCTTGGTTAGAAGGTTCGATGTTGCTTTCCACCGAATTTTATAAACAACAACAACACGCAGATCCAAATCGAACCAGCAGGTGGAGCTGTAACAACATCTTTTGGGCCTGGGTCCTCCTTGGAGATATACACTCACTGTCCAATTTATTAGGAACACCGGTAATTATCCAATCAGCTAATCATGTGGGAGCGGAGCAGTGCATGACATCGTGCAGATCCAGGTCAAACGTTTCACATCAAACATGTGGGGTTGAGGGGGAGGGGTGTAATGTGATCTTAAAGTGTGATGTGGTTGTTGGTGCCAGGTGGGCTGGTTTGAGTATTACAGAAACTGCTGATCACCTGGGATGTAAAAACAAAAAAGATTTTATTATTATTATTATTATTATTATTATTATTATTATTATTATTATTTTTACATACAACAGTCTCTAGAGTTGATGAATGATGAGAAAAACAGAAAAACATCCAGTGAGCTGCAGTTCTGCGAATGGAAACGCTTTGTTGATGAGAGAGGTCAGAGGAGAATGGCCAGACTGGTTCTAGCTCACAGGAAGGCTACGGTAACTCAGATAACCTCTCGTTACAACCGTGATGAGCAGAAAAGCAGCTCAGAATTCACAACATGCCAAACCTCGAGGCCAAGAAGCTACAGCAACAGAAAACCACATCGTCTGATCTTTTTTCCGATCTCCGACTGCCCGGTTTGGGTGAGTCCGTGTTATTATTCATTATTATTTCAGGTTTGTGCAAGTTTTCGAGGTTTGAAATGGCGGCGAGAGAGAAGACTCCCTCGGCTGAGCGACGAACCGCCTCCAGAGCTGGAAATGTCGTTTCATGTATGTGAGACGCTTTTCTGCTCACCACGGTTGTAAAGAGCGGTTATTTGAGTTAGCCTTCCTTGTGAGCTAGGACCTGCCTGGTTATTTTCCTCTGACCCTCAGAACTGTTGCTCACTGGGTTAAATATCCAAATCCCAGGAGATCAGCAGTTTCTGAAATACTCAAACCATTTGGCACCAACAGCCATGTCATGGTTAAAGTCACTCAGATAACTAAAGGTAATCTGTATAATTTTGCAGATGTAGTGCGCTACTGCCACATGATTGGCTGATTGGATAATTGTACATATGAGAAGGCGTACAGAGATATATTCCACTTGATATCTGGTTTTTGAAAAGGAGTTCTCCTTGAGGAGCACAAGGTAATTTACTCACTTATCTCTAGTTAACTTAAATCTACAAAGACTGCTGAGTGGTAGAGCTGATCCACTCAACTGACGAGAAGAGACGCGGCAGAGGTTAGAAGTAAGAGACGAAGTTTTGTTGTCCTTGTTTCCTCAGCCTTTCGCATGAATTTTATGAAAATGGTAACTGGAGTTATCGAGGGAAAAGAGGAAGGTTATGAGTCCCGAATTTGTTGGTCCTGCTCCTTGTGTTCCTCTTCCTCCTCCAAATTAGCATCCTCGGCATCCTTGATATCACCCCAAGTAAGCGCTGATGGGAGCCGGTGGTGCGGATGAAGAGATCTTCAGTTTGGACGTGCGTCCATGTTTTTTTTTTTTTTTTCCCACTTTGTAGCTCGAATGCGCAGAGTTGAAAAATTGTTGATGTAATTCCTAGTCGCAAATTCTCACTTCTGAGTTCATTTGAACGCAGAATTTCTCTCTCGCTCTCGTGCTCTCTCTCTCTCTCTCTCTCTCACACACACACACACACAAAAAGCATCTCCACAGCGCCGGTCAATCAATGAAAAAACAATTACGGCTGGAGACTCTGTAGGTCAGCGCAGCCGTCCTTACGCTGATATACTTCAGTGACCTGTAAGAGTGATTACAGTACAACACACTGACTAAAGCAGTCAGGTGTGAACGTTTTTAATGTTGATCGATGACGTAAACGTGAAACTGGCGGTTTATCCGTTTGTCACGGTACCAAATCTGCCAGATCAATCACTTCAAATGTGTACAACTCTCATTAACCCTTAACCATTAACCCTTAAACGGTGCAAACACAACAATGCCTGTGCAATGAAACAGCGCGTCTTGAAACTTAATAATTTAAGAATTATGACGTACATCTTTTACAAAATGCTCGGATTAGTAGTCGGTCAGCTGAATAGCTTAACCCCTAACAGATTTACACAACTAGCATAGCTTATTATTACATATTTGTAATTTGTAAATAGGTTGCGAGCTATGTTTGAGTTCATTTAGGAATTTTATGCTCATTTATAGGTCAGTTAATAAACAAAAAACCTGAACCTGGTCATTCATAGGAGGTGGGGTTAAGTTCAAATAACTTTTCTCCAAGCTTCCTAATCCAGATCGAGCTGAAATTTGGTGTACTGCATTGTTGTGCTCATCTGTGAGTGTATTTCTGCTCTTGACTGGGTTACGGGGAAAAAAAAAAGAAAAAAGTTTACAGCATGCACTTCATGAAACTTAACAGTATGTTAATCTCTAGTGTCCTGTGCAAATTGGTACGAACTAGCCGCTAGGGGCTCTATTTGCAAAAGGGTGCTTGGCCCCCCACAGATCGCTGCTTGTGGCTGCTGTTATTTTTAATTATTGTTAATATTTTGTCATAGAAATGACATTTCGCATGTAACTATTGAGCATTATTAGACTCTGTTCTTGTATCATTGTTGCACAAAAAACAAACAAACAAACAAACAACAAAGAAAAATAATCATGGCTCCTGATGTTTCGCAACGTGTAATGTTTACGCATGCGTGACGGATTTTCAAGCCGTAAAACATGAATGCACGTGTGGTAAATTGTTGCTACCAAATCTGCGGCCCTGCCTGATTTTGCACGTTTTATTATGCTTTATAATGCTGCCCGGTTTGGACTGCGTATTTGTGTCATATTCCCACGTTACAGTGCATTTAGTGACATTTAGTATTAGTATGAGGAACATAATCAATTATTAATTTTAAACCTATGAATAAAAATATATGTGGCCTTTTGAATTACACAATTACTGTTACGGTTATTATCTTGGCTATTCCAACTAAAATCTGTACAAAACAGATTAGTGTGTATATATATCACAGCTGCCATTAGCCAATCAGCTTTCAGCAGGCGTTTTACAGGGTTGGTATTGAGGGTTGGTATACAGTCACAAAACCTGAACAGTATGTGTATCTCTGGTCTCTTGATTGTTTCTGTTTAACTCGACAAGAACGGGCCACTGGGGGCATCTGTGCGAACGGTGCTTGGACCCTGCAGATCGCTGCTTGCAGCGATATTTATGGGTCCAAGCACAAACTATTGTTCTTGTTTGGGTTATACTTCTTCTTTCTTGCAACAAATCGTGCAGACCAATCTGTAAGTTGTAGAGTTGTGAAATTTGTTCGGCTGCTCAGGCAAGCGAGGTGAGCCCAGTCGGCCTAATGGTGGCGCTATAGTGAAACACAGTGTACATTTCAGCCCATACCCCAAGAACTAGAGACAAAATTCTTTTTTCCTCCGATTCCTTTGCTAATTTCAAACCTGCAATTTGCACCATTAAGCTTCGCATATTGTGTGTGCTACAGTTACACTGTTCAAAAAGCATGAAGCAGGATATCAAACACATTGGACACGCCTCCTAAATACACTGCACTTCCATAAGTATTTTTCAAACAGCTCAAAATGATGATCTGTCTCCGTTTTATTGCTTATATTAATTATTGTTGACGCTTGTGTGTATGTGTATTTACTTGGATATTCGTGTGCATGTGTTTTGTCTTCGGACGCCAGGTTCTGGCTCGTTGTGTTGTTTTGCGTTTTCTTTAATTAATCATAATGATTAAATGCTTAGAAGCATTAGGCTGTGAGTGTTTTCTGCTTTGATACAGGAAATCGATGCATCAAGCCTTCCTGTCTGTGACACATCATTTTCATTAGCTTATTGGCTGCAGTATCCAGGTAAATCGTTGGCGTTTTCAAAGACCCAGTGTATTTCTTCAACACCCTCCCCCCAGTATTCCAAATTATTGTTATTTTTTTTTGGGGGGGAAGCCACTTTGTTTAAAACTTTCCTCAAATATAAGCTTGTCATTATTTTTGCTGATACTTAATGGTGCTCACATACATTTGGCTCGGATAGCAAGTAACGTACACGTCACTGGAGCTTTTTTTCAACACATCGCAGAGTTTAGGGCTAATACAATTGTATGCAAAAGTCTGGGCACCCCTGACCAAATTATATGTAGTTTTGAAATATTTCAATATTGTCAATGACGTTCAAGTCAGGGGACTGTGAGGCCCATTCCAAAAACTTCATCTTGCATTTCTAGAAGTAGTTCAAGGTGGATTTTGAGATGTACTATGGATCTGTTGTAGAAGCCAGTTTCTTTTCAGCTTCAGTTTCTTGACTTATTGTCACACATTTGACTGCAGAATTTGCTGATTTTTATTGGCATCCATTATTTCATCGAACTATACAGTTTTTCCCATGCCACTGCTTTCCTGCTGCCACACAATCTCAAAGTATAACTCATATCTACCCCCTTGCTTAACACTTGGCAACGTGTTCTTTTCCTCAAATGCTACTCTTTTATCCCCTACAAACATACCTTTGGTGATTGTGGCCGTAGAGATCCATTTTACTTCATCAGACCACAGCACCTGTTTCCAAAATGCCTCTGGTGTATCTTGATATTTTTTGCATTCATCAGCATGTGTTCGCATTGGTGATGAAGTTGCAGGTAAAGTTTCCTGTTGCAGGTAAAGTTTCCTTCTGATGACTCTTCCATGCAGATCATGTTTGTGCAAGCACCACTGCATCACGACCCTTGTGTCAGATAAATCTTCCTGCAGTTCTATCCGAGAGATTTCTTGGCGTTAAGTTTCTTGCCTTGACTTCCACAGCTGCCATGTCGTAACGGTATTTCAGACAGGTGTTCATTACTATCGAAAAGCTGATACTTTAATGGCATTCATACGTTCGGTTCAGATCGCAAGTAACGTACACATCAACGGAGCTTTTTCGAATGTAAAAAAATGGTTGCGACTCGGTAAATAAGAATGTAACAGGATGTAATAAGATCCACTATAAGATAATAAGTAACTATTTTTAGAAGTTGCTTAAAACATTTGTTTACTTTAGCATTGCTTGTGCCTGCGGTGCCGTTCACGCGCGCATTTCTGCATACTCTTTGGCGTGCTTCCTTTTGAGGTGGTTCAAGGTGGTTTGTTGTCTTTCCTCGACTTGCCAATGTTGCCTTTGCAAGCAACCGTTGTTTTACTGCACGTCCGTTGTGTAAAATCCAGCAGTTCTATGTAAGGTTTGTTGTTAATGATAATGAGCGCATTAATACAAACCCGGTTTATATGAACTGCTGTCAGAGCTGCTGTTCTAGAGAATTAGTCATCACCATCTGAACCAATCAGAATCGACCATTCAGCAGCACCGTGGTCTAAATACGGATAAACGTTTATGAATATTGTACGATGTTGTTTTTTTTCCTGCTGAGTGCAGTCTCTCTTGAGTGGTTTCTCTCTCTCTCTCTCTCTCTCTCTCTCTCTCTCTCTCTCTATCTGTCGTTCTTTAGAGAGTTTTGGTACTTAAATACACACGAGGACTGAAATGAAACTTTATCGATCGAGCCTACTACAAATAAGGAAATGACAGAAATAAGAGAGAAAGGATTAATTACTCATCTCTCTGGCACATTATTGATCACCAACTTTCTCCAAGTATTAACCTCTCAGACAAGGAGAGGAGTGTGTGTGTATGTATGTGTGTGTGTGTGTGTGTGTGTGTGTGTGTGTGTGTGTGTGTGTGTGTGTGTGTGTGTGTGTGTGTGTGTGTGTGTGTGTGTGTGTGTGTGTTAGCGGAGAGAGCTGGATAGACATGAATAGTGTTTGGCTTCTCCGGTTTATTAATACGCAGCTTTTATTCACTTGAGATTGTGACGTGGGTTTTTAGGTCTGAGGAACAGATGCATAACATTCGAGACACTACTCTATTCATTTACATCCAGAGCGAGGCTATGAATGACAATGTGGCTTGGAGACTGTTTGGAAATGGCTGACATGGCTGATTCTCTCTCTCTCTCTCACACACACACACACACACACACTACAGGATGAAGGCTCACAGCCAAAGATTTCATTTGTGTGTGTGTGTGTGTGTGTGTGTGTGTTTGATTTGCTGCTTTTGTGTTTATATATGCAATCAGCAATCATTTCATGTTCTATCCTCATCTCTCTTATATGGACTCGTTTGCAAAAAATACATCTCCGTATGCAATAATCAAAGCGAAAGCCCACACACCGTGTATGCGTTTTTACATAATCAAGCTGTTGAGGTTTGTTTTTTAGTCATTTCTTGGGTAAAAATGAGAGCATGTTCTGGCAAAGAGCACGGAAAAGTTTTTGTTCACTTTAGTGCCGTTAATGCACTCTTATCGGGACGTGTGTTTATGAAAGACTGAACAGAACAAGATGCCTTAGTTATGCTGAGTGGAAAATGGTTGCATACACCAAGAACAAGTCTTTTTGATAATTTGATTATTTGCTCACCCTTGGCCTTTATAACTGACTCATCTTATCTGATGCATCTGTCAGACCCAGTGCTTGAAGTAGGGAAAGTTAGGCGTATTCAGAGTAGAGTTACGCACCTGCTAAACCCATACAGTGATAGCTTAGTTGTGCCTCGTCTTGGCTAGCGACACCAAACTAGCCTAGTCTCAGGTTAGATAGCCGAAATGTTGTATATTGTATCCGTCTGGTACACCTGCAAACAGTGATAACACCCAAGGCAAGTTTTATGATTGAAAAAAACAACAACTTTTTGTCCAATTTTCACATTTTTGAAGCCATTAGCCCTCACATGCAAGGAAAAAAAAATGAATGGAAACCATCTACTTAGAAGTATTTTGGTAAGTAATTTGGTATAAACAAGCTAAAGAAAGAAATGTTGTTGCATATTCTCTTTTCTAAGAGAAACTTTTTTAGATGAAACAGATGACCGAACACGCAGTTAAACACTCACACACACACACAGACTCACACAGAGAGAGCTAAAGCCCGTACGTAAGCAGCTTTTCTTTACGTTGACCCAGAGTGTGTTTTCATGCTGATGAAATGGAGCGATCCATTTCCCCCGGACCTGCCGTCCACGCAAAACAAATAGAGCAGGAAGCTTCCATCTCGTCCATTTAATTAGCACGATGCCCAGAGCAGCTCTCGCATTCACTGTCCATTCATTCATCAGCCATCAGGCGCACCCAGCACAGCTTTTTAATCCCCTCCTAAACACACTCATCTTTTTATTTTTTGTTTTATGTTCAATATTTCTGCATCAGCAGCAAACAAGCAGTGAGCTCCAACTTTAATCCGGACCGCAGCCACGGCTCAGTGACCTCATGTGCACTTTTCTACCTTTCTTTCTGTACCGTGTGAGTTTTGCACAGGAGTTAAATCGGGAACACGCACTTCTGATACTTTGCTCGTAAGAAAAAGTAACTGGGAAAGCTGACGCATGAATGAAGATGAGTTGCAGGATGAATTCTCCACTTGGCTGCTGATCTTTAGATGATGACATTGTTAACTTTAGTATTGACTACTCTGCTAAAACATTCCACAGAGGTCCCTTCATTACAACAAACATCAAAAATGATCAGATGGTGCTTCTTCAGATCAGATCTGAGGCGGTTATGGCCAAAAGTTCTTTGTCTTGTTGCAGCACATCCCTGCATTTCATCAATAATAATAATAATAATTATTATTATTAGGGGGCCAAGCACCAAAGGTGCACATGGGCCCTATTGTTATTCTACCTTTTCTTCTTCTTCTTCTTCTTCTTCTGGCTAGGGTGTCTATGGCCATAGAACCGTGTAGTGAAAAGTTGTGAAATTTGGCACACTGATTGGGGATGGTCTGAGTAACATTCTCACCAAATTTGGGCCAAGTACCGCCAACACTGTAGCGCCACCATCAGGTCAAATTCGGACCTAATTTAGACATACCTTTATGGTCATAACTTTTGAACCGTGTGTCCAAAATGTAAAAGCCAGGCATCGCTGGATCCCCTGGGTTGAGACAAGTTCAACACATCCTATGACGGCAATTTCCACCGAATTAAATTTTTCACAATAATTTTGAATTCTCCAAATGGTTTTCCTGTAATGTTCCAACAAGTCTGACAGCGAAGCCACCAAACAGGAAGTGAGGCTGTATCTCAGCAACAACTGATACAAATCTTGGCAGGCAATTTCAGGACCATGACCTGTGGTTATGCGAGAAATTTCGTGACAGCGCCACTTACTGGTCAAAAGTTACAACAACATGCCGAAAATGCTTCCATCTAAGTGCCATTTTTGCTACTCCTCCTCCAAATTTTGTCCAATCTTCACCAGCTTGCACACAGTGGGAAAAAGGCCCAGACTAATGATAAAAAACATAAATAAAAAACATTTAAAAAGAATAAACAAAACAAAAGCAATGCCATCCTACTGCCCATTTGTTTTTTCTAGACCTTTCATCTTACAGTCAGAAAATTCGAACACTGTCCCTGGTCAAAACATTACACATTCTCTCTCCTTTCTTAGTTCTGGTATTTTTTAAAAATTACATTCTTCTTCTTCTTCTTCTTCTTCTTCTTCTTCTTCTTCTCTCTCTCTCTCTCTCTCTCTCTCTCTCTCTCTCTCTTTTTCTCATGGGAGCAGTTTTTTTTTTTTTTTTTTTAGTCCAAAGACCTTCTTGTCCTCTGAAAAAAGGACTGGTGGTGAGTTTAAAAACAAACCAACATAATAATAATGTACATTTTAAAGAGATATTTTCACCTTCTAGTGTTTCTTAAACGCAACACAATGACCATTTGCACATTTTGAATGTCGGCACCCCCCCCCCCCCCCCAAACAAAAAAAGCAACTTCCAGTCGCGCTAACATCCTGTTTTCTCAGGATTTGAGAAATAGTTCTACAAACCTCTGCCTCAAAGCTTTAAAAAGTAATGGTCATCTAAATGTAAATGCGCTTGTGTGGATGTACACACTCGTCCTAGCCCAGGAACAGTGAAATGAGGTGTGTGTGTGTGTGTGTGTGTGTGTGTGTGTGTGTGTGTGTGTGTGTGTGTGGCAGCTGTATAACATGTAGTAGTCATTTCTCTTAGAGATGCTCTCATGACCGTTTCCATCATGACTCATGCATTAACATGTGTGTGAGATAGATAGACAGAGACAGAGTGAGACCACATGCATCACTCTAAGCCTGTCTTTGATTGTTTTCCTATAACAGCACGACACACACTGTGTTATTATTATTATTATTATTATTATTATTATTATTATTATTATTATTATTATTTACATTTTTTTAGTTAGTTTTATTCTTCACATAAAATAATAATCCTCCATTCTCGCCGTATTGTAACGCAGGGATTTCTCTCTAAAGCTTTCATCACCGCTCCTCTTTTACATTTCTTCAGATGCCGGAGCTGGAAGAAGCTCTTTGGCACATCGGTGGACGCTGAAATCAGGAAGAAGGTGACGCGAAAGCTCCTCGGTGCATGCGAAGAGTTCTTAGGATCAAATAATTAATGGTGAGCAATTACAGATTCATCGCCGCGGCGATGGATGACAGAGCGGCGGCCTGTCGGAGGGAGTAATATTAGCCAAACGCAGGTCAAAATGAATCCCAGCCTTGTATCGTGAGGGAGATAAAAAAAAACTATCGATCTCGGCAGGTTTGTCATTTTTTTTTTATGAAATGGAACGAGCAGAAAAGGCAGCATGGTAGATGGAAAGCACTATTAAGGGTTATTTTTTACACACACACACACACACACACACACACACACACACACACACACACACACTAGCTTCATTAGCATGAGTGCACCAGATGGTGATGTATTATATAGCATGATGAAAGACTTTTTTTTTGGATGTGACACACTTCGGCCTCCCTGTTGCCTTTCATTACAGACTTAGACTTAAAGCCAATCCGTAACATTGTGTCAGAAACAGAAAGACAAAAACATATGATCGATGATCCAAGACACACTTCTCATCCGAAGTTTCAGCAAAGTCCGCATTTTCTATCCTCGATCCCCCCCCCAGAGAATCGTACGTGCGAAACCTGGCTCTCGTTTCATCCTCAAAAATACTGACATAACGTCCTAGCTACATAAACGTCACTTCAGGCACCCAAGATGTACGGTATACATCTCGGCTTCTCCAGTAAACTATAAATAGCGAACTAAAAATGTCACTTCTTGGCCGAAGTTCTTCGTGAGCTCGTTTGCTGAAAGTGATCTCGAGCCTCGTTCCCGATTGCACTGATTGTGCTTCACCCTCCCCCGCATTTCACTCTCGAAGCACTTTCGGTTCCTTTTTGGCTCAAGACGTCCAACGCGCATAAATACAAATCCATAAGACGTTTTAACGTTTTCTCCGTTATGAAATGACTCGGCTGATTTACAGAGTACGATCTGCTGATGGACAGAAAGTCACTTCCTGTTTACGTCTTTAACAGGTTTTTTTTTTTTTTTTAAACCTCTTTATTGGCTAAACACCTCGAAGCTTATTTTGACTCCACTTTTAGATCATTTTTAGATCAATCCTTTAGATTGAAAGCAGTTTTGATGGAGTGGAGATATAGACAGCTGTATTGGCGATTTTAATGAGTTCATTTATAAACACGTTATAAACACTGCTATAATGAGCAATGTCTTTTCCTATGTAATTATGACATGGTATATAATGCCTTATGAATGCGTCTGTATATGAATGTTACAAGAAAAAAAAAACTGTGTTTAGTTCACACACACACACACTCTCTCTCTGTCTCTCTCTCTCTCTCTCTCTCTCTCTCTCTTACTTTCTGGATGTTGCATCCAGCCAGATGTACGGTCGTGTCAGCCAGCTGTGTCTGGTGATGAATATTCATGATGCAGAGAAAGGATGAGTTCAGGGCCTGAATCTCTCTGTGTGTGTGTGTGTGTGTGTGTGTGTGCGTATGTTCAGATGACAGAGGAAGACAGATGTGTGTTGATCCATGTGTGTTTACAGTCAGTTTGTGTGTGTGTGTGTGTGTGTGTGTGTGTGTGTGTGTGTGTGTGTGTGTGTGTGTGTGTGTGTGTGTGTGTGTGTGTGAAACCGATGGCAGAAAGTGAACAGTTCAGCACACTGGCCTGTAAATGAAATCTAACCTTCAGGTTATTTCTGCAAACATAACATCCTTAACTATTACTGAGGTCACATCTCGGGCTTTAAAAGCCAGATGGCCGGATTCATTCTTTCATTCTCTCTCTCTCTCTCTCTCTCTCTCTCTCTCTCTCTCTCTCTCTCTCTCTCTCTCTCTCTCTCTCTCTCTCTGGCTCTCTCTCTGTCTGTCTGTCTCTCTTTCTGTCTGTCTCCAGTTCAATTCAGTGTGCTTTACTGGCATGAACATTACAGAACTTACAGTATTTCCAAAGCATGCATGTCTCTGTCTCTCTCTCTGTTTCTCTCTCTGTCTGTCTATCTGTCTGTCTCTCTCTCTCCTTCTGTCTCTTTCTCTCTTGTTGTGTCTGTCAATTCAATGAGTTCTATGGGCATGTTCGTTGTAACAGCAGTTACAATATTGCCAAAGTATTGATATGCCTTTCTCTGTCTCTCTCACTCTCTGTCTCATTCTCTTTCTGTATCTCTCTCTGTCTCTCGTTCTCTTTCTCTATCTTTCTCTATCTCTCTCTCTGTCTCTCGTTCTCTTTCTCTATCTGTCTGTGTCTCTCTTTCTCTTTTTCTATCTCTCTCTCTGTCTTTCTTTCTCTTTCTGTGTCTCTCTCTGTGTGTCTCTCTTTCTTTCTCTATCTCTTTCTCTAACACACACACACACACACACACACACACAAACACACACACACACACACACACACACACACACACACACACACACACACACACACACACACACACACACATTCTTCTCACAAGCTCTGAAATGGATTTGTACACCAGTCTCATCTCCTTCTCTGAAGACCACAGATCTGTGGAGCTCATCCTCATCGCACTTCCACAGGTTTTTGACCTTTTTTTGTGTAATTAATACTGAATGTTGTCATTTACATTTGTACATTTTACTCATCTGGAACACTCTTTGATTGAAGCGAGACAGAATCCGAGCCAAGAATCCACTCCGAGCTCAGAGCTGTTATGTTATTTTATAAACAGTGTTGTCATACATTTAGTTGTGAACTAAACACCTGCCTGAGGTGGCTAAGGTCAAGATTTTCCCAGATTAATCCCAACTTCTGCTTCATCACACGACCCTGCTGTTGACTCTTTTCCTGTAACAGCGTGCCACTGAGTGTTTTACTCCGTATGTATCTGCTCAGTCATTTAGGTTCAGGAAAACAGTGCTGTAATGTGGAGGGTTTAACTCTGAGGACGAGAACAGGGAGACTCGTTAGACGCCGCGAGGGGTGACTGCGGAGATCTGGAGGGCGTCATCACACCTCGCCGACTCTGATGGCGCTGCAGCGTTGTTCACACACCTCCGGATTGCTTGGCATATAAAAACGCTACACGGAAGAAGAGAAGGTCAGGTGAAAGTTATGAAGTCCGAGCGTCGGCTTTCCTACGATACAAGTAACCTGATAAAAATATCTTCATTACGTTTAAACCGTATGTTTAATAGTGAGTGTGAAGACAGCTGACCTGAGTCCTCAGAGCAGTATCAACAAGCGTGGTCATTAAAAACAAAGGGTTTTCGCAGAGTGGAACGATGAAACAAGGTGAGAGAGAGAGAGAGAGAGAGAGAGAGAGAGAGAGAGAGAGAGAGAGAGAGAGAGAGAGCACTTCACTAAAGAATTGTATAATTATGTCTAGTGTAAATAAATAAACACAATAACAGCCATAACATTAAAACGACCTGCCTAATTTTGTGTAGGTCCCCCTTGTGCCACCAAAGCAGCTACGCCCCATCGAGGCATGGACTCCACAAGACCTCCGTAGTGAAACAAGGTGAGAGAGAGAGACAGAGCACTTCACTCCAGCGAGCACTGAAACACGTGTACCCACCTGCGTCTACGCTTTGCTTTGAGTCGAGGTGCGATTATGCTCATTCAGGACTTCAGGACAGATGAATTTATGCTGTAACATGACAAGTGGCCTTTTTGTTTTTTTTTTGTCTTATTCGAGACAAATGAGAGGATGGTGAGGGAATGACTGTTTCTAGCTGTTATAAAGTGAACGAGGACATGAACTAAGTTGTTGCTTTACGTTCTGGATGTGCTGTTGTTGGAAAATAATCAGACGTTTTTCTAACGGAGGGAATTTTCAGGTTTGGGTTGTGGTGGCTCAGCGGTTAAGGCTCTGGGTTGCTGATCAGAAAATTGGGGGGGTTCAAGCTCCAGCACCACCAAGCTGCCACTGTTGTGCCTTTGGGCAAGGCTCTTAATGCTCTCTGACCCACAAGGTCCTAAAAGGATGGGACATGCAAAGAAAAGATTTTCACTTTGCTGTACACTCTTAAAAATAAAGGTTCCAATTAGAACCAAAAAGGGTTTTCAGCCTGATGCCACAGGAGAACCCTTTTAAGTTGCACAAAGAACCTTTTACTCTCAAGTTCTTTAGAGAACCATCTACTTACTGGTGCTTTAAAGAATTCACAAATGCTTCTTCACAGCAGTGCCACAAGGAACCATGTTATCAAAAGTTCTCTAAAAAAACAAAAAAACCCTCTTAGTTAGTGCTTTAAGGAACCAAAGTAAGGTTCTTAAGATTGATGCCAGGAGAACCTTTTACAGTCCCACGAAGAACCTTATAGGGATCACTTTAACTTGTTAAGGGATGAGACCTTGAAGAACCAATACACTGCTCTGAAAGGACTTCGTTAATCTCCAAAGAACCATACAGCTCAACTCAAGAACCCTATACTATGAAAATGGTTCTTGACAAGAAGAAGGTTCTTTGCAGAACCTGTGTTGCTGTAGAGAACCATTGAAGAACCTTTATTTTTAAGAGCGTAATGTATATGTGACAAATAAAGGCTTCCTCTTCTTCTTTCTTGGTGCCCCGTGTGAGGAGTAACTACTCTTAACTACGGTGGTATGAACTCCAGAAAATAACGACTATCAAAAATCCTCTACTTTAGTTAGAGGTTCATGTAAAAATACTGCAGTACTGGGCTTGGATATTACAAAATGCTGCACAAGTAGACTAAAACAAGAATACTCTTACCGTACAGTTGTTCGTCTCACGCTTAACGTGCGTTTAATGTGCTGAGCTTCAAACCGGCACCCTGAGGAATTACAACCACCATTAAATTTGAGTACCGCTCTGTTCCCCTCTGACCTTGAAGTCGCAGTTCAACAGCGCTGAGTTCTGAGTGTTCTGCGTTCTGTCTCTGTATCTAGCAACACAGATGAGTTAGATATTTGTGGATTAAATCCACATCAGCGATGAGAGCGAATCCCCGCTGGTGGGATCATGAGCCCAATTAAAAGCTAGAATGCATGTAATGTAATGGAGGAGTGGTTCATGGTTTTTTTTGAGGGGAGACAAAATCCCAAATGCCTTTGTATTAGACCTATATATGTCTCATAGCCATTATATATATATATACTGGAGTGATGTTCTCATTACAGACAGAAAAGTTTTAAAATTTTGGAGGCAGCTCATTATTTCTGATTTTTTTTTTTTTTACTTGAGAAAAAATATATTCAGAGACCAACAGTTGATTCCACGGGTCTAAAATTGATTTCCCAGCCTGGAGGTTTTTTTATGATTGTCGCTGCCAGAAATGCTTGACTGCGGCTTTTTTCAAAATTTCCGATGCAATTTGCGGAGGTTTTTTTTTTTTTTTTTTTTTTTCCGGAAAACTACTCGAACTGACAAAATCGCAGATGCACGAAACAGTTTTGGGCACTCTTTCACAGTGATGTGTTTGTTGGTAAATGAGACCTTTTAGCTGTACTCGTGTTCGACGCACGTGGATCGCGGAGGGCTTCGGCTCAATGCGCGTTGTGATGACGTCACGTGACGCGTCTCGGCCCAAATCTGCGGAAAATCTGCGGTAATTTTGAAAAATCGCACGCTCCTCTGAACACTGCGGAGTTTGCTCGATTTTTCGTTCATTTCTGCGATCTCAAAATCCTGGAGGGACTGATTTCCTATTCTGTATATATACAGTATGAATGAATATTGTTTATATGTTTTTATGATATATACATATAGAGTGGCATTTTTGGGTTCATCATCTCAAAATAAACACAGTTTTGTCTTTCAGCTGTTGTGCTAGCCTATTTTTTTGCAAGTTATACTGTATTGATGCACTATTTAATGATTGTGTGTGTATGTGTGTGTGTGTGTGTGTGTGTGTGTTTGGGGGGGGGGAGGTTGGGATGGGTATGGGTCGGGGGGGGGGGGGCATGTTGGGGCTAATCTGAATTCCTCTCTCACGTCCACCCTGACGCAGCCAGTGAGTACAGACGTCTCGCGCGCACCGTTTGCATCCTTCCGTTATCTCCGTTACTACTTCCGTGACGGTCTCCGTTCTTTCCATCCTTTCTCTTGCTTCCCGACCGGGGAGCGTGCTGCGCTGTCCGCGGTGCTGAAGCCCCGTTCGTCTCTCCCGTGAATTAGCACGCTGCTCGTCAGCGACGCACGCGCCTTTAATGCGACACGGCGCGGAGGCAGACGGACGCGCGAGAGCCGGACCGAAATGAGAGAATAACCGAGAGAGAGGATGAGGGGATAAGAGGAGCCGAGCTGCTTCTGCACGTCGGGCGCGCGGTGTAAAGGATGACGCGGTGTTTGGCGCGCGCCGTGCTGCGGGTGCTGAGCTGCTTCAGCGTGTCGCGGGTTTTGGCCGGTAAGTGCGCGCGAGCACATCTTCTTACGAGACGGAAAGGCAACAGGCTTTTCACGAGGGCTGTGGGATTCGTTCTGGTGCGCGCGTGTGAGAGATAACGGGGCATCTGTGTGTGTGTGTGTGTGTGTGTGAGAGAGAGAGAGAGAGAGAGAGAGAGAGAGAGAGAGAGAGAGAGAGGGTTTGCATGCACTGCACGCCACCACGCTTAGCGTCCTCGTGCGCTTCATGTTGCATTGGGATTACAGGTGACAATAGCAGGTCAGATGCATGACTGTATATGTCTCTTGACCCTTGTGCACCTGTTACACACACACACACACACACATACACACACACACACACACACACACACACACACACACAGAATTTCAGCATGAGACTAAGTGCATAAGTAATAACTATTTAACAGGTTAAACGAAATGGTAAGAATTTTTTTTTAATTGGAAGCTAAGAACCCTTAAACCCTTGAAGAAGCCTTTTCTTTCTCCAAAGCTCTTCTATACATCATCTTCTACTTCATGAAGAGATGATGTTTGAGGGGAGGGGGCTCTGTAGCTTAGTGGTCAGCACGTTTAACTCGCACCTCCGGTGTTGGGGGCTCGGAACCCGCTTCTGCCCCGTGTGCGTGGAGTTTGCATGTTCTCCACGTTCTCAGTGTGTGTGTGTGATTGTACCCTGCGATGGGTTGGCACCCCGTCCAGAGGGTCACAGCGGCCGCCGAAATGAACGTGACGTAAAATTCCAGCCCTGATTTTACATGTCAACTGTTTTTCCAAGGCAAATTCCACCTCTCGTCGTTGAAGATACGAAAGGTCGGCCATTTCTCACCAAACCCAAACCACTTGAACACACACCAAGTCATAATGATCACCTCCGAACGCGTACACACAAAACTTCCGAGGAGGACTTGAAGGCAGCACAAGTAGCACAAGCTAGGCAGTTAGCTTTCACTAGACATTTGAACATTAAAACAAGCGACTACCATCGTCCATCAGTGCTACAGATTTAAAGCTGACCATGAATCAGAGACGGAAAAGTGCACGTGATCGTAAAACATTAGCAAGAGTGGCTAATGCCAGAAACTGGCGCGTTCCTCCTCCTCCTCCTCCTCCTCCTCCTCTTCCTCTTCCCATAACCAGAAGTTTCCTTAAGCACCTTTCATCATGATTTGGCTCGTATGAATTGCTCCAAATTTGCATTGAGGTCTGTCTTTGAGACACGCCTACACATTCATGGGTATATTCCTAAATCATAGGTACAAAAGTTTGTACACCCCTGCTATTTTGTACAAACATAAAAATAAAACACAGGGATACATTTTCCGCTCCAACATCGCCACCGGAGTCCCGTCGGCCCGAACGTTACAGCCGAGTCAGCAGTAATGTTATCATCGAGCTCAAGGGTTTGTGTGGATGTACTCTAGTTCATTAATCCCAGTGTGTCTCATTAATGTCTCTAATGACAACACAGTCAGCACTGTTCCAGTCTCGTTTAAGTCATCAACATTTCGAGCAGATGTAAACTCATGCTTTTCCCCCACTGAGCAGTTGAGTTCCAGGTCAAATAGAAAAAAAAAACCCAAAAAAACAAAAAAACAACAGTCCTGTAACGTGGTACATTTACAGGTTCGCGTTCACGAATGTTCTCCAATAACTTGTCTGCCCACGTTTTGCTTTTACAACTGCCTCCGATATCTTTCCCATCCTCTGAGCAGCTTTTGGACTTCTTTCTGTTCTAAACCTTTCCCCCTTCTTCCACTGCCAGATGTTACACCGCCTTCCAGAATCACATCTGGTGACTTTTGCAGTATGTTTTGGATTGTTATGGCAGGATAACACCCACATCTTTCTGTCTGTCTGTTGTTCATGGAAGAGTCACAGAAACATTTGCACTTAACTGTATTTTCTTTTCGAATGTAATGTAGACAGTATCGGTGAGAAAGTGCAGTGTAGTAGAAACAGAGAAACAGAGAGGTTTAGGACAGCGCTCTGGCCTTTTACAGCTAATCAGGCGTCACGTTTCTATGGAAACTTTGTTTAATTATGCTGGAGGGTTTTTTTTTTTTTTTTTTTAACCCAGCTGGACCTTTAGGACTGGTTACAGTGTGGATTAATGTCTCTGTCCCTTAATTGATCTATTTATCTTTCCTAGCCATCCATCCATCCATCTATCTATTGTTCTATCTATCTGAGCTGTCTATTTAGCTGTTCCATCCATCCATTTGTCTGTCTGTCCATCCCTTTGTCTCTTAACGTATCTATTTTTCTGTCCTAGACATCCATCCATCCATCTACTTATTTATCTATCTTTCTGTCTGTCTGAGCTGTAGTCCCCTTATCTGTCCGTCCACCGATTAATCAATAAACCAGTCAATCTATCTATCCATCCATCCACTATCACTCCATCTATCTGTCTGTCTAACTCTCTGCCTCTCTGTCTGTACAGCTTGTTCTCATTGTCTGTCTATCTATCTATCTATCTATCTATCTATCTATCTATAAAATAGTGTACTAATCTGACCGTCCATCCAATCATCTGTCTCTGCTGCTCTGTGGTGTGTGATTAATGGTAACTCAGGGTTAAACTGGCTCAGAGCACACACATCTGTATTATCCCACAGAATCTACAGTTTCCCAGAAGAAATATTAGTGGAAGAACAACAATAGCGGGAGCTGCAGGGAGGGACCGACTCTCTGTATGGAGCTGTCAATCATTTTAAAAAGGACCTTTGAACCTGATGGCGTTAGAACTCTCAGAAGATAAAGAGCAGGAAACTAAGAAATATCAAACACACACACACACACACACACACACACATATACACACACACACACACAAACACACACACAGCCATTGTTGAGACTCTTGACCCAGTTGTACAGATCTTATGTATAATTCAGGCCTTTCTTGCTGTGCTTCCACAACACACTGACAGATCATATGGAGAAGAACACACACACACACACACACACACACACACACACACACACACACACACACACACACACACACACACACACACACACCCCTTCTGGATGTTGTGTCCTACCAGCTGCCCAGACATGTCAGCTGTATCTGGTTATGAATATTAATAATGCAGAGAAAGGATGAGTTCAGATCTTTTGATGCTGAATATCAAGTCATGGGAAATGCTTTAATGTGCACGTACACACACACACACACACACGTGCGCACACACACATGCGCGCACACACACACACACACACATGCAAACAAGCACAAATATTCTCATACTGTATTTATTTACAACAGAAAATCTCTCTCTCTCTCTCTCTCTCTCTTTCTCTCTCTCTCTCTCTCTCTCTCTCTCAGACAGTTTAGCTCCCCCTGTAAATGTGTCTATCCGGGATCTAAAGGCCAACTCAGCTACAGTGACATGGGACATCCCAGGAGCAGAGCCAGTTATTGGATTTGCCATCACACAGCAGGTACAGAGAGAGAGAGAGAGAGAGAGAGAGAGAGAGAGAGAATGAATCCGGCCATCTGGCTTTTAAAGCCCTCATCGAAAAAGCTATAAGACCTTTATGTGTTATTAGAGTTATAAGAAGGGGTTCTGTGTGTAATAGTCTAGACAGTTGTAGTGTAAAGTGTAGTTGCAGTTAACGATTTTACATTTGAACTGAAAATGTATTAACAATGTGCTGCATGAGCAGGAAATACTGTGTAGCATATAATAAAAACAGTCTCCATTTTGTAAAATATCCTTGTTGTGCAGATGAACCAATGGATTTGCTTATATCTGCGACTTAAATTTGAGATAACTGAGCAGTCAGGGATTAGGGACCATGCCCAAGGAGCCAACTGGGGCAGTTTGGCAATGATGACACTTAAACCTACATTTGAATTGAAAGAGGAAGCCGAAGCAGCAACTCTCTCTCAGCCAAATTGGTCGAAACTCTAGATACTGGAAATGAGAAACTTATTATTTGAGTTTTGAAACTTTGATTAAAACAGTGTTTTTGGCAGAAGTCTAGGATCCCTGTAAGATGCTGACTTTTTTTTTTTTTGCTTGTTTGTTTTTTTGTCACTGCTGACAGAAAAAGGACGTGCACATGCTGCGCTTCATACAGGAAGTGAACACCACCACGAGGAGCTGTGCGTTGTGGGATTTGGAGGCGGAGACGGACTACATCGTGCATGTGCAGTCCATCAGCGCGCACGGGACGAGTCCGCCGAGCGAAACCCTGCGTTTCAGGACGCCGAAGGAAGCCGAGAAACAGGCGTCTAAAAGTAAACATACCCACACACACACTCATGCAATCGGTGCCTTTCCATACACAGTCCTACAGCCAGAGAGTGTATCGCAGGTTCAAAACGCAAGGAGAATTTGGAACATTTGGCGCACAAAAATTGTTTACTTCTCTAAAATCAGCCTCTAAGCATATTGCTTTCTTCCATTCTTAATATTTAATAAGATTCCCCTTCTATTGTAAGGTTCTATCTACAATAAATTCACAAAAGGTGGCCAAGTAGATGCTAAATAGAAAGCTAGAGCCGTTATCTAGAAAGCTATAAGCTATAAGCTAGAGCTTCCATCCAGAGAAGCTCAAAGCTTTTATCTGTGACTCTGAAAGCCTGTCAAGCTCCTGCCAAAAATGATCTCATTGAGAGCTCATTTTGTGGCAGAAGCAGACGTGACAAAGTTCCTAATCAGCTGAAAGAGTTATGGACTGTCAGTTTCACACAGCCGTCATGCTAAACTTAGGAGTGTGGCGTTCTGTCAAGCTGACAGCTGCCATGTATCTCCTTAGACGAAGTCACCATGGAGGAAGTGGGGCAAGCCAGCCAGCTCAGGGCGGGGGAGCTCATCATCATCGTGGTGGTGCTAGTAATGTGGGCAGGTAAGAAGAAGAAGAATTATGACAATTAGCCTTCTACAAGCCGTAAGCTTTCGTTTGGCTTAGCCTTAATCCTAAATAGCAAAACAACAAAAAACAAACAAAAAACAAACACATTTTCCTGTTTGTCGTTCTTTCGCCATCAGGTGTGATTGCCCTGTTCTGCCGTCAGTACGACATAATCAAAGACAACGAGCCTAACAATAACAAAGACAAAGCCAAGAATTCGTCAGAGTGCAGTACCCCTGAGCACCCAACGGGGGGGCTGTTACGGAGCAAGGTGTAACTCCACCACCTCCACCTCCAACCAGAGTTCAGAGGATGACGAGCAGGTGAATGGTTTTGGGAAGTTGCTCTATAGAAGCTGAAGCCTCGTCCTCATGGCATCTATCCTATAAATAAAACTCTTAGAAAACCAACACAAACGAACAACTCTGATGATTCATAGCCATTTTTATCATTTATTCATCTTCAGGAACCTCTTTTTCCTAGGCAAGATATTTCTGAACATTAATATACTGTAAGTAGCTAGCTAGCAAGGGAGAACCAGAGGATTGTAATGTAGTGCTAAATAACTAGCTAGCTGTGAAGAACAAGAACTCTGTGTATTGCTAAATAACTAGCTAGCTGTGAAAAACAAGAACTTCATGTATAGCTAGATAATTAGCGACAAAGAACATAATTTACTAAAATATAGAACACTAAAAATATATCTAGATTAATATGAAGCTTTCATTAAAGACACTTTTATTCATTTTAAGACTGAGCTACTTGCACCCGGGTCAGAGCTGTAGGAAATGTGCGATTTTCACACCCAAACTTGCTATCAAACTTTAATCGCGCATTGTTGTTGTTATCTAGCTTTTTAGCGAACAGATTAGCTAACCCTCTTGCTTCCTCGACATACTACTGTGTTGTTGTTGTTGTTTTTTTTTGCTATAAAGACATCTGATCGAATAGTTGTGTCTTGTCTAGTTGCACCTATAAAATATTTAACACGTTGAGCTGTGAAAAGGAGTCGAAAGTCATATTTATATTCAAGCGAGTCGAAGCTGGGCTTCGTCGTGCGGAAGCCCGTTTTATTAGAATGACAGAAGGATATAAAACGGAGTTATTCGGATTGCAGTGCCGAGGCTAATAACTCCCATTAAACATTAACTCCAAGGTGATGTCATCGTCCTTCTCGCTCGCTCAACTCATTTTCTTCTTCTCTCTCTCTCTCTCTCTGTCTCTGTCTGTGCATTTTTTTTTTTTTTGATGCAGTTCCTCACTAACAACAACAACAACAACAACAACCGGACACCATCTGTGACTGTTAACAAGGTGTGACAGGACGCATTTCTTTAAAAACAGGACGAAAGATTGGAGTGGAATGACAGCACCCGCTGCTCCAGCTGAGGCCGGATCGGATATCACGGCACCTGGCTCCAGTCCAGAGGATATAACGGGACGAACGGGAGTACGTGGAGTAAGTGCGGCCCTGAAGGGTTTCAGTGACAAGACCAGAGCCAGCGCTGGACAGCACTGAGGCGATTAAAACGGAGGGATGGAACGGAAAGCGGTCTTTTCTCCACGTCTTATCAGGCACGTCTACATCATTACGCTGACACGGATGAGGACACACCGGAGTGACGTAAACCTCACAGGACCTCGTGCGCCTCGATTCTCTTCGAGCGAGATCGAAACTTTTGATAAAGCTACCGGGATTTAAACCACAGCACTGTTCGGATTCGTTTTCTATAACAGCAGCTCCGAAGTCACAGGTTTATAGTATCCTCTAGTTTCTATAGCGACCACTTATTTATTTAAAAGGGGGGAAAAAAAATGGTGAGGAGGTTTTCCGTAAGGAGACGTTTCTTTTGTTTTAACATTTATGGAAGGAGTCTCCAGTGTCAGTGTTTTTTTTTTTTTTTGTGTGTGTTTTTTTTTTTTTTTTACAGTAAGTTTTTTCAGGACAGACGAGTTTCCGCTTTTGAGGTTTCTCTGTAACGTGACAAGCTGTGTCATTTTTTTTTGTTGTTGTTGTCTTATTAACTTCAAGTGACAGTAAATCAGAGAGGCTGGTGAGGGACTGTTCATTTACAGCTGCTATAACATAAGCGATACTTGTTTCACGGACATTAAACGTAACTATAAAAGGATAAAAAAGTACACGGTCACGCTTTAATAAATAAAAAAAATTTGAATAGCTGGTAAATTCCCGTGGTATGAGAGGAATAAATCACTTCAGGATGTGACTAACGAACACGGGGTTGGTAACACTAACCTTATTGATTCATTTATAACGTGCTTGAATATGGAGTGATGTGTTACCACAGTATTAGACTTGACAGTCATGAGAGAATCCTCTCTGTTTGCGAGGAGAAATGGTCGTCTGTTTTATATCCGGTTAACGTGTGTTTACCGAAAATAAAAGAGAGAGGACAATAAATAAATCAAATTTGATTTCTCTTTGCATATATAATTCAAATTTGCATGTGTACAGATTATTATATCATCATGCCATGTCTCTGAAACTGATGCATGATGTAATTATGGTGGTTTCTCCTTTTTTTTTTTTTTTTTTTTTAGATGTACAGGCCTGTGAACCCCTATGTCTTCTTTTTTTTTTTCTTTTTTTTTTAAAATCGTTTTGTTATTACGACTTCATATTGTAACACAGTTAAAGGATAAATGCATCTGGTGTAAAAGGTGTGACGACGTGTGAAAAGAAGAGTGGACAAGGTAATCACGGAGCTGCTGTCTTAATCCGTACTGAAACGCTGTGCTAAAGGAAACACCTCTCAAGGACGTCCACACGGGTATCTCACAGATGCCAGAACCTCCTCCTTGGGGGGGGAAACGCACCTCTACTTTCAACAAGGGCTGAAAAACATTTCACATCTGCAATAATCCAGGACTTGATAATGAGGAATTAATTAACACCGACTTTCAGTGGGGTGTAAAAGTATCACTTTTTATGAACGATTAGACGTTTTTTTTTGGTACGCCTGAAATGAGAAAAAAATTATATATTGAAAAAAATGACAATTGTTTTCTGCGAAAAGTAGAAATTCCTGCACTGATTATTATTATTTTTTTTTCAAATCACTAAAATCAAATTAGGTGCATTAATCCAGGTGAAAGCGTATTGCGTATATAATCTTGACACGTTCTTTGTATTGCTTGTTGAATGATTTGAAATGTTACTTTTTACGATCTTGTCTATGGTATAGATTTTGTATCACACCACATCGAACACGTTAAAGTTGAATTTGCTTTTGAAAGATGCTGAAGGCCAGGTGCATCTCGAAGGCCTGAATGATATAACGCTCAAATTAAACTGTCATGATTTTGATGAAAAGTGTCTGTTAATCACGTACATTCACATCACGGCGCCGTGGAGTTCGAAATTCCGATTGCCGTTGATTTATTCTCCATAACAGCAGCTCTGACATTAGTGCATGTTTATGTTAACGCGCTTGTTCTAATAAATACGTCATCGCTTCTTCCGGGGTGACAGAGGAGTTTACGAGGAGTTTTTTTTTTTTTTTTTGCAGGTTCTCAGTAACATGACAAGCTGCATGTTTTTTTGTTTTTTTTTTCCTGTCGTCTTATTGACTTCAAAAGAGAGAAAGAGAGGCTGGAGAGAGAACGACTGTTTATAGCTGCTATAATGTAAGCGATAAGTGAGTAAAAGGTTGATAAGCATGTTCTCTTTTTTTGTAACTAATTGGCAAATTGCTGTGGTTTAAGAGGAATAAAACACTTTGTGACATGCTGTTATAGGAAAATGATCAACTTCGAGGTGGTAAGAGTGACCCTGCATCCTCACGTCACCCTGTAGTTTATTATTTTCCTAAAACACCATGATACATAGTGTTGTATTCCTTATTTAACACTTGGGTGAACATTTATTCAGTGTTTGGGTGAAAATACTGTGTTTTCATAACTCATTACTCATTTTTGCATTTAAGTCTAGTTTTAAAAAAAAAAACTTAACGGATTTTAAGTTACTTTTTAAAGAGAAATTCAACTCGTTTAATCATTTCATTTAATAATTCGAGTATATACTTCTTTATAAACAAAGTGTAAACCGGGCACCGATCTGCTAACTAGAGCCTCACTGCTAAAAACATTCTGCCGTAAATAACGCTTGGTTGCTGTGGTGATCGTTTTGCAGCAGTTCGGAGCAACAGGAATACGGCACGAGAGAAAAAAAAAACCTTGCCAGGTGCCAGGTAAACCTCTTTATTCCTGTCTAAATATGTTTTATGAGAGTTATGCGTTTTATATGCCATTGAGTAAGACACAATGTTAAGTATTTCTGTGCTAAAAGTAAAAAAAACAAACAAACAAAAAAAATTTTAGCATAGAATTAATAAATGAATAGCTTAGCGAGCGACATTCATTTATGCGCAAAATATTGTATGCGCAAAATGGTCGCAGCTTTAAATAGTGCATGGTGCCGTTTCGGAGCGGATTAGTGGCTCTTAATTTGCGCTCGTGCATTTTTATGTGTAGTTTTTATTTGTTTATGTGCGTTTTGTTGTGTGGTGCCGGTTAGGCTGTATTTTTCTATACCTTACAGCTGTCTAAATATCAGTTTTCTGACAGGCCCCGGAAACTGGACACACTCAGCACGTGCTTCCGGTTGATGGTGTGGAGCTATCCATGCAGAGAGGAGTGTTCAGCTGCTCTGCTTTCAGGAAAGAAAGGGACCTGAATTCGGACAAACCACCCAGTTATTACCCTGGTTTCATTCATTCCGAGCCTCAATAACTCAAACAATTCAATAAGTAACGTCAACCAGGTCCTGTGGGCGGATGTTTCAAGGAATAAAAACACACTATAGATCTAATAAATAGACAAAACTATTATTGAAGGCTCATTGTGTTCATAATGAGCTACATCACTTCTCCATATCAGATTAAAACCACAACAGCATCATCATCATCATCGTCCACTTTTGCTGGAGATATTTCTGAGAAACCCATTTGGTTTCAGGCATGTTGCAAATGAAACCAGAAGTATGTTTCTAATATTGTGTTTAAAAACTGAAATCTTTATGCGGTTGTGCAGTTTCCAGAATACGTGCATTTTAACTGAAGAAAAAAATCTAATATGAAGTGATAATTTAAAAAAACAAACAAACAAACAAACTTTTTAATCTAATAAATAAAGTTGAATAAGTCAGTTGTTTAGTTCGTTAAAGTTTTTAAAGGAGCCGTAAGTGATTTAAAACATGAATAAATTCGTATGGTTTGTATTCGCATAACTTGAGCGGTATTAAAGCGAGGAAGGTTAAAGTTTGCCTTCTCCTGAGTATGACGTACGAGAATGAAGTTAAGGTGATACTCTGACAGAATGGTCAGGGCAGTGAAAATATTTTACGAATAAAGAAATACTTCATCGTCTGGCACGTCCGCACTTATTAGTATTATTGAAATGACGGTGAGAGAAACTGCGTTCATCAAGAGGACGGGACAACACAAACTCCGAGGTTTTCTTTTGTTGAAGGAGAAATCGCAGGCAGTGGTGACCTTCAAGGCTATCGATGGTAACATCTGCAGTACAGCAGTACAGCAGTCGGGTGCACGATGTGTTCTGGCGTCTTGACTCGCCATCAGTCCGCAAGTCCGTATGACGTAACACGCTCATCGTTTTGATTATCGTTCATCTACACACCCTTGTCGAGTAGTAGTATGCAGATGTAACCATCGATAGCCTTGAAGGTGGCCACAGCCCACTCGTTCTCCTTCAGCAAAAGATACAGTGACTTATAGTGTGTATGCTGAAATTCTTCTAGAAATATCTTCTCTTGTAAAATATAGTAAAAGAGTATATAGAAAAGGCCTCTTTTTGTTGTCATTCATCTAAATTGTGTGTTTTTTTTTAAATTAGGCCGGTTTATTAATTTAGCATTTAATTAAAGTCTCCCTTCTGTCATAAGATTTTGTTTTATATTCTGTATTTAAAGAATGTTCTTGTTTTCTTTGTGTATTTTGCTTCTTCTTATTCCGATATTTTGAACAATATTTTTTGCATTATTTAAAAAAAAACATGTATTTAGAATTTCTTTAAAGTCTGTAACTGTAGTCTTTAAAGGATTATAATGTTTAAAAAATATTTACATACGTATTAAGAATTTCATGTTATTCATTAATTTATTCTTTCTTTGTGTATTCTTCTTCTGTTTATGTCAGGATTAATCTCTTTCTTCATGTTTATTATTATTATTATTATTATTATTATTATTATTAGGGGCCAAGCACCGAAGGTGTGTAGGCATCCTATTGTTATTCTACCTTTTCTTCTTCTTCCGTTTTTTCTTCATCAGGCTAGCCTGTCTAAGGCAGCCCATAGAACCGTCTGGTAAAAAGTCGTGAAATTTGGTACACTGATTGGGGAGGGTCTAAGGAACATTCTGACCAAATTTGGGCCCATTATTATTATTATTATTAGTAGTAGTAGTAGTAGTAGTAGTAGTAGTATGACATTTGGATTGTGTGTGTGTTCCTGATTGCCTTCACTGCAAAACGAACATCTGAAGAAAAACCCTGTAGATTTAAAATGGCTTGACAAATGCCAAAAAAGTGCAAAAGCAGAAATAAGCTTCAAAGTGTGGACTTTTTTTTTTTTTTTTTTGGCTACCTTTTAACAGAGGACACACGACTTAATATCTCGAGTCGTAGCAAAAATGAGCCAAAATTTGTGAAATTATATTTTATACACACCACACCATCATACATTTTTACAAGGACACATTTCTGATGATTCAGAGTACAATAAATCAGTAAATCAGGTCTTGCATTTTGCTATATGCAGTTGATATAATCCCCCCCCCATACGAAACCAATCGCATTTCATCTCAATCTCATTTTGAGCTGATATTTGATATAATAACACGGAGTCAGTTCTGTCTGTACAGACAGTTATTAAAACTGGACTTCTTACTGATTACTGCTCTGTGCTGCTCTTCTATTAATCATGAAACATATAAAAGTAAAAAAAAAATTTGAAGAGGTTCTCGACAACACAAATCAATTAAATTAACCCCGTAAATGAGGCGGATGTTTTTGACGTGTCACGTGTTCAGCGTTTCTTCTTGGCTCTCAGACAGCGAGCTTCACACTCCTCCTGCGTGTCAAACCTGTTCCCGTTGCCGTCGCAGCCTCCGTACCAGAAGCGGCCACACTCTCTCTTCGACGTGTTGTAGTACCATTTCAACATGAAGTTGAAGCACTTGCCCATGTCCTGAGCGAGCTGGCAAACATCTGAGCGGAGAGAAACACGCAATTATCTGTACTGTTTAGGTACATTACATGTGCGGATTCATTAAAGATTTGTGCATGTAATAGAGAATTATTGTCACAAGTATACTATAGTGAAGCTCTTTTCTTTGAATATAACCCTAACCCTAGCTGGCTAGTAACCTGAAACTGCTAAATTAAAAAAAAAGAGAAAAAAAAGAAAAGAAACTGGATTCGATAATAATGAACAGAAATTGAATTTGTGTGTAAATTGGTGCAATTGAAGGGCAGGTATTAAATCTGTTAAAGCTCATTTCCTCCCTTTGAAGACAAACAAAAAAACAATATTTTCTGAAAATTTTCTGTAATGAAAGAATTCCACAAAAAATACGTTTTTAAATGTCCTAAATGTTTTTTTCCCTCTTACGATCCTAAAATGCTCTCATATTGTTATGCATATCGCAGTAAATGAGGAGTAGCAACGAGAACGAGTAAGCCGATTAATTAACACACTTTTCTTTTGCGTCACTCCCATTCGGACGGTATGGCCTCTTGAGATTAATTAGTTTGGTATTTACAGTAATATACAAGTTGCAAACATACGTGTAAGTACCGTGTCTGACATAATTTTGTGTATTTTGTTGACGAAAATTAAGAAAATAATGAAAACTAAGCCCAGTAAGAAAATGTTTAAAATCACTTTTCCACTCAAAATGTTTAATTTTGCATAAGTATGTATGCTAACAATTAGTATTTGGAGAAAAAATGCTGTCATACTGCTTACTTATTTGTTAACATTAGCAACCTTTTCAACTAGAGTGACGTTATTTTATTATTGTTTTCTCAGAAGTGTTGTTCTCGTTAGGCTAATATAATACCTAGCTAGCTAGAACTGGCTTACCTGATGAGAGTCACTGAAATGAATGGACTTTTATTAAATGTATGCAGAGTAGGAAATGTGCTCATTAGCGGAACGTTATTAAATTGTATTGAATTTGCCGGTGACTCAAATGGCTGTCGAATTTCTCAGCTGAATCTTAATCGAGACTAACGATAGCAACCAAATAACTAAAATTTGTCTAAAAAAACACACAAACAAAAAAAACATTTATAACATTTACACAGTTGTTATAACGTATTGCCATGAGTGCTGCTTTGTGACGATGTCTACTGTTAAAAGCGCTATACAAATAAAATTGAATTGAATGCAGTCTTCAACAAAAACGTTTATGAATTAGTTTAACCAATCATCGGTCATTGGTCATGATAAAAGACACTTTCTGGTGTTATAGCCTCGTTTAAAAACGATCGTCGAAAGAAAAGATTTTTCTTCATCTCTCTGTGATATAGGCAAAGCATTAGTACCTGTTGCTATCGATGGTTCATCGTTGAGAAAAGCTTGAACATCTGTTGGAGAAATGAATACTTTAAAGTATCAAAGATGACATGATCACCATTCAGGAAGACGATTACATAGTCGCCGCTGACTCACGTAATCCTCCGCACGTCTCCTCGCACTCGGTTTCCGTCAGGAAGCGATTGTCGTTCCCGTCACAGCCGCCGTACCAGAAGTGTGTGCATTTCTGAGTGTTTCTGTCGTAGTACCACCTGGCCTCGTAGCTCGAACACACCCTCCCCGTGTCCTTGTCTAGCAAGCATCGGGCTGAGACGCAAATAACAGGAAGCACGCGTTCAAATCCGACCTGGTACACGTTTGTGGTGTGTGTTGAGTAATAATTGCGTGACCTACTTAGTATTAATTAGTCACGGACCTCCTGGAACACGTTATTTAGCTCTGTTTATGCTTACATACATCACAATAGCTAAGGAGTAGCTACGTGAATGATTAAATCAGTTCATTAACACACAAGTAAGGAATAAAATACCAACATCTCCTGTCCAATCAGAATTGAGAATTCAATAGCGTAATGGTATAATCAATACTAGTGCATACTGAACAAATTTTTAGAATGGGATTACAAAGACATGTTTACAAGAAGACATCACCTTGCATGGTCCTTATTATAATACAGATGGATTTAATCTCGTGTATGAAAAATGACCAAAACCCTAAACTGTGGAGTCGTGTTCAAATCATTACTTTGTGTATGTGACAAAGTCCAAATTCCGTGACATTACAAAGTTTGCGGTTACTCGATTATTAAATCGTTGGACGTACCCTTCGATGGATCAGGCCCATTTTGGTGCTCAGCGTCCTTTTCGTCTCGGTTCTCGGCTGTCTCACTGTTCACCGGCGTCACTTTGCTGTCCCCTTCAGCGCGTTCATTCACAGGCTGGTCCCGATACTCGTATAGATCTGTGAACCATTCCGTGTACGTCTCTGTATATGCTGGATATACCTCCGTAAATATCTGGGTGTATATTTCCGGACGTCCCCTAAACACTTGCGTATATTTCTCTGTGTACGTTTCTGCATATATCTCGTCGAACACTTCCGGAAGTGGTGCCATGGTTTCCTGATATTCGTCTGTGCTTGCTTCTGTGTAGTACTCGGTAATGGGTTGAGTAGTAATCTCTTCAGTCGTGGCGAAAACTTCATGTCTGACGTTTAGAGGAATGATAAGTGAGCAATTCTGTACTTTAGAGTATGATATGAACAGCTAGAGAAAATATTACCCCTTATTATCAAATGTACACGTTAGCTGATAGGAAATAGAACACAGACCAGAGGTATGAAGCTCAACTTCTGCCCAGGCCAAAAGCTATTTATTTATTTATTTATTTATAGTGAAGGGCAGGTATTAAATGTAACCCCAAATCTAGAAACTATTCTCTAAGATTATGATTGAGTCATTTCATCATATTTAATGACGAATTGTATTCAATCTCGCCATTGCTTGTTTATTGTAGTAGTAAAGGAGAAAACATAGCTATAATTTCACTCAGTCTTCCAGTTCTCTTCTTCGCTCGCCATAAACATTTTGCGGATTGTTACACTGGGTGAGACATTTCCGTAGTGAAATAAAAACACAAAACTAGGTTTTGAATCATCCTTTTTTTTTTTTTTTTTTTTTTTTGAGACTCGCATCTCAAACCAGGTCTGTTTTAACTGTGTTTTGGCCAGACCTGAGTATTTCTGCCTATAACAACTCAACTTATAAATAGAGCGTAATAGATTTGATCAAAAATACACAGAAATGTTGTTGTTTTTTTAAAAAAAATAAATGTTTCTATTAAATTCATGTTGTTTTTCATATGTGAAGAAGATGCTGTTTTCTCATCTTGTCTCGGCTAATTTCCTGCAAAGATGATGATGTTTAAGGAATCAGTTTAACAAACATAACTTCTAGGCAATATTTCTCCAGGACTTTTGTTCCCCCCCCAGTTGAATGAAATGAGGCAGCAGGGTGTATTCGAGTTCGATGCCTGCGGAGTAGAAGCTTTAGCGTAGTGAGCCACGTCTTACCTTTTTGTTGGAGGAACAAGAGGCAAATGTTCAATCTCCCTTGGAACAAAAGTGCTGCACTTGTCATTTAGAGAAGAGGGTTTGGGGAAGAGATCTCCTGTAAGCAGAATAAAGATAGCAGTGCAGTCAGTGAAAAAGAAAGAAATGTAACGTGACATGTAACATGGAGAAAAAAATGGGGCTTAAAGACAAGTGCAGCAATTAAACAAAAGATATGCATAAATATTACTGTATCATTGGAATCCAAGTTGCTGACCTTAGATACAACCCAACGTTAGGAAAGAGTCATGGAGAGGTTTCTTACTGGTGAGCATGCGTAGGAAGGCTCGTAAATATTTCTGAGCGTACTTCCTGTCCCTCAGCCCCAGCAGTCCCAGAGGTATATGGTGTTGTTCCATTGGCGGTGTGCTGAGACCTTCTACCCGAGTCCAGTTGAATTTTTCTCCCACCGTCAGCGTGACCATCACAATATCATTACACTGAGCAAGCATGGAGATGTATTTCATCTCGTCTTTGTTCATGAAACTCTCAGATTCTTCACCGAGGATGTTCAGGACCATTCGCTTCTTCCTCGGTGCTTTTGCTTCCAGGAGAACATTGGTTACCATCCAGTCCAGAGCCGAATTGAGACGGGGTGAGCCACCGGCTTGTTGCATGTCTTCGGAAATGTATCGCTCTATCTCGGCACGGTCTTTCAGCGCGCCAAGTCCGATCACTTCCTTAACGTGGAAGTTGGGGTAAGCGGCGCTCTGCTGGTAGACACCGATCCTGGCCTTCCCGTCCTCTCTGGTAGGTTCATTGCTCACGTCTACTATGTCCAGCACAGAAACCAATAGCTTCTTCACGTCAGAGTACTGATCAGCCTGAAGGTCATAAGAGGAGTCCATCATTACAGTTAGGTCCACATCCACCTCCTCGGGCTCAGGGTTTAGTGTTATGTCACATCTCTGGTCTGGGTTACAGCGATCTACAGAGAGAGAGAGAGAGAGAGAGAGAGAGAGAGAAATGGTGAAGTGGTGAAGTTCTTCATATAGAAAGTAAATCTCCTGTCTGAAAAGCCTTCAGGTATTTTCTGAACTCACAATTACCTTTCGGAAACTTTAGAAACTTTCTCTAAAGCTCAGACTAGTGACAGTGTGATGTCATGTTACATGCATCATGACACATTTTGTCATAATAGGTGTCATAACTGTCATGACATCAAACGTTATATGCAGATTTTTTTTTCTGCTCTCGTTATGGTATGATTTAAGGTAGTTGTCATAAAGTATGTGGAATAACTGTCATAACACTGACAATATAACATTTTATGTCACGTCATGAAAAATCACTCAGAGAAACTTGACATTATGTCAGTTTTTATACGATACAACGATGTCACGTTCCCATCGACTGTCCCAAAATACTTTCCCTTAAGAGTACCTTAATGATACACAGTGACATGTTACTCACTTGGGGCATCAACTGTCACGGCAACTTAGGACAGGGTATTTCATCAGGCATGACATGGATATGTTTGTGTCATTTGTGTAAGTAATAACTTGTATAAATGTTCATAATAACACATAAGTATAGGGCCTCAAGCATCGTGTGTGAGGGTTTTGTTTTAATGTATGTAGCAATTTACCGAAACAGATGATGCACTCTTTAATCCAGCTGGTGTCCTGATCATCAGAAACCCTGAAACTCCTTGTTTCATCAGCCTAAGAAACAATACAGGCAGAAATCACTGATACAAAAGATAGTTATTAGATAGCCTAACCGTCCTGACCATCACACACATATGTGGTTCTTACCAAAACTGTTACCACAAAGTTAGAAGCACACAATTATATATGTATAGAATGTCTTTTTGTATAGAATGTCTTTGTATGCTGTAACATTACAATTTCCCTTCACTGGAGCTAAGAGGCCCAAACCTGTTCCAGCCTGACAATGCCCCTGTGTACAAAGCGAGCTCCATGAAGACATGGTTGTTAAGGTTGGAATGGAAGAAAGTGGAAGAGTGTCCTGCACAGAGCCCTGACCTCAACCCCAACTGGAACACTGACTGCACCCCAGACCTCCTCACCCAACATCAGTACCTGACCTCACTAATGCTCTTGTGGTTGAATCAACACAAATCCCCACAGCCACGTTCCAAAATCTAGTGAAAAGCCTTCCCAGAAGAGTGGAGCTTATTATAACAGGAAAGAGGGAATAAATCTGGAATGGGATGTTCAACAAACACTTTAAAAAAACAAAAACAAATGAATGTCAAAGTCTTCCATGTTTCCTACCTGGATGGCACGACGAACATTTGGAGCATCATTGAAGGTGACGACTCCCAGATTGATATCTAAAGCCTTGAGCTTCATCATGCCTGTGTTGATGGCTGAGATGTCCTGTGATTCCCCATTTGTCAGGAAGATGGCCACCTTCCTGACTAGTTTGCCGTTTCGGACGCGTTTGAAGACGTTCTCAGCAACGAAGCGCAAGGCCTGGCCGATATCGCGGCGGTTCCTGCTCCTCTGCAGAAAGATTCCCTGGACCGCCTCCAGTAGCCGACTCTTCCGATGGTGGTCTGAGAAACGGATCAGATAACTGGTTTGACTGTTGTAGGACACGACGGCAACTCGAGCTCCCACTGGACAGTTCGTCTCAGCAATGTCGATGTCCTCTATCAGAGACACGGCCATGGAACGCATCTTCTGAAACACCTTTGGAGTTACATCGGAGGACATGTCCAGAGCAATCACTAGCTCCGTAGGGTAACCTGGACACCGGGTGTGACCTAAACACATCGAAGAAAAGATGGAAATCCAGTAAAGAAGCATGATGGAGCATCAACACAGCAACTAAAACAGAATGTTGTTAGAACATTAAGTATTCGGTAGGTTCTCGGAACTTTGGTGTTACCATTAAACCTTGGCAGTGCACTCGGAATTCTGATATAGATAGATGGATATATAGATGGATAGATTGATCAAAAAATGGACATGATCGGATGGATAGTGTAATGAATGGATGGACAGATTAATGTACACCTCAGAGGGATAGATGGATGCACAGATAAACGGATGGGTGGACAGACAGATAGATGGATCAATGGGTTGATGAGACATAAATAGACTAACAAATAGTTAGACAGATGAATGGATGGACAGATGGATTTATGAATGGATCAACACTTGGGAATGGATGGACAAGACAGTTAAATGGACTACAGCTCAGATGGATGAATGGGTATGTTGGTGGGCAGATGGACGGACAACTGGATGGATAGACAGACAGACAGACAGATGAACAAACAGGTAGACATATGACATGGACTGCAGGACAGAGAGACGGACAGATCATGGTCTTACCTCCACAGCAAGCTGTTAACGAGTGAGACAAATTTTAGAATTAGAGAACGAGTGTTTCATACTGAGAGATGGGTCAAAATTCTCAATATGCTCAGTTTAATAGCTAATCATCTGTAAAGATTACTGAATTCTCCTCTTACCGCAGTTTTCACGCACATAATTCACTAATTCACATTCCT
Organism: Cranoglanis bouderius; assembly: GCA_023630585.1. Lineage (NCBI taxonomy): Eukaryota > Metazoa > Chordata > Actinopteri > Siluriformes > Cranoglanididae > Cranoglanis > Cranoglanis bouderius. The sequence goes on from CM042546.1 coordinate 12,225,802, forward strand.
ACAAGACAGAATAGGCCAAAGCACTCAAGTCATTAAACAGATTGTAAATGTTCACATTTATATGCACTTGTATAGTACAATTAAAGGTAAAATATAAGAACCTACAGTTTTCGCACCGGTTCCTGGTGATCCTTTAGGACCCTAAAGCACAAAAAGGCATTTTATAAAGCAAGGTATTTTAGTTTAACCATTATATAATTAGTTTCCACAGAAAAAAGGAGTTATTTTGTACGAAGATTAGTTGTTAAACAAGTTTACACTTGTTGGTTGAATATTTCCGTGGCTTTTTTGCAGTTTAAAGAACCAAAGCAACAAAATAACAAACAATATGTAATGTCTTGTCGGCTCCCAATTTCAGTAGGTTTTGGATAACGATGATATCAACAATTCAAGTGATTATCATTAGAATATCAGAGGAGTATCAGGAAATACCGACCTGGTGTCCGTTCAGCCCTTTGTCTCCAGGATCTCCGGGAGGCCCCCGATTTCCACTGTTCCCCTATTCACAATAATACAGAACTATACATAATTACTCCTGTGAAATGAATTACGCTGCGGAAAAATCAGTTAATTACTGGTCACTTTTTGTCTGATCGAAGCAGTATTCACATAAAACATCTGATCTAATCTAATCAAATGATAATTATTAAGACCTTACCGGCCGGCCTCTGTGTCCTTTGGCTCCGCTCTCTCCAGTGGATCCTTTAGTTCCATCTTCACCCTTGATTTTAATAACATTTCATGTTTTTAGATGTAATAAATGAAAAATACACAAAGTTAATTTTGATCATTTAAAAGCAAGTACAGTAAAGATTTATTAAAATGTACCAGCAAACCAGGATAACCAGGAAAACCAGGATTTCCCTGCAAGAGACCAAAATTCATAGCTATGATCAGCTAGTCATAACCATATACAAGAAAGTCCAAGTTATAAAACTGAAGAAATAAAACACCACATCTGTTTTATATACAGTCCCCTTTGAAAGTATTGGAACAGCAAGGTCACTTTTTTTTTTCTTTTTTTGCTATGCAATGAAGACATTTGGGTTTGAAATCAAAAGATGAATATGAGATGATAGATCAGAATATCATTTATTGATGTATACATCTGGATGTGTTAACAACTTAGAACATGGCATCTTTGGTGGCAGACGACCTAATTTTGGGTCATTGTCTTGCTGCATAATGAAGTTCCTCCCAATTAGATTGGATGCATTTTTCTGTAAACTGGCAGACAGAATATTCCTGTAAACTTCTGAATTCATTCTGCTGCTACCATCATGAGTTCCATCATCAATAAAGTTTAGTGAGCCTTTTCTACAAGCAGCCATGCAAGCCCAAGCCATGACGCAACCTCCACCATGCTTGACCAGTGAGCTTGTATGTTTTGGATCACGAGCAGATCCTTTCCTTCTCCACACTTTGGCCTTTCCATCACTTTGGTAGAGGTTAATCTTGCTTCCAGAACTTTTGTGGCTCAGCTCTGTATTTCTTTGCAAATTCCAATCTGGCCGTCTGATTCTTACTGCTGATGAGTGGATTGCATCTTGTGGTATGGCCTCTATATATGAGGTCACTGACTGTTTGTTTTTGGGCTTTTCTTCACAGCTCTTCTGTCATCAGCTTTTGTTGTTTTTCTTGGCCAACCTGTTTGATGTCTGGTTGTTAGTACATCAGTGGTTTCTTTCTTTTTTTCAGGACATTCCAAATTGTTGTATTGGCTATGCCCAATGCTTGTGTAATGGTTCTGATAGATTTCCCCTCTTTTCTTAGCTTCAAAATGGCTTGCTTTTCTCCCATAGGCAGCTCTCTGGTCTTCATGTTGGTTTATCCTTTTTAACAACAAATGCAGTCCTCACAGGTGAAACCCAGGGCTCAGACCAAGAGTAGACATTCAGAGCTATTACCTGTTTAAACAATCAATTTAACAGGGCACTCCTGGGCAACAAGAAATACCGGTCAGTCACATGTTCCAATATTTTTGAAAAATGGGTGGATTCAAGCAAAAGGTGCCATGTTTTAATTTGTTTAACAAAGCTGAAATTCTGATCTTTTGTCTCAAACCCAAATGTCTTCAATGTGTAGTAGAAACAATACTTTTAGAGGACTATATTTAATAAGTATAACTAAATTAATTTTCTACACAATGAAAATAAATAAAAACATCTTGAAACTTTTCATAATATTGCTTGAAGTAAATGGTGAACTCTCAAATACAATAATGCTCAGTTTTAATAATAATAATAATAATAATAATAATAATAATAATAATAATAATAATAATAATAATAATCCAGACAAATGTCCTACTTAGAAATTAAGTAGTCCTGGAGGTCCGTAATCATCTAAGGATATCTTTAAAAATCTATAAATTAGAAATGGTTTCTAAATTATTTGTAAAAAATAAATAGATAGATAGATAGATAATAGATATAACTAAAACTTTTTTTTTTCCTGAATTCAGTTAAAATAAAACAATCTTGAATTTCTTTTTTTGTCATTTTGGTATCACTTAGAGTAGATGTTTTAATAATAATAATAATTATAACAATAATAATAATACTTTTAAAGTATTTTTTTAAAGACATTTGAAATGATTTAAAGACAGGAAATGTAACAATACTTTTTGTCCTTTACGTCCTGGTGGTCCGTAACCATCTGTGCCAATGTTGCCCTGTTTAAAAGAAAAGTAGTAATTGATTTTGCTTACCGGTAATCATTGTGAGGAAAAAAACTTGTATAGTACAGCCGTGGCCAAAAGTTTTGAGAATGACACAAATATTAATTTTTACAAAGTCTGCTGCCTCAGTTTTTATGATGGCAATTTGCATATACTCCAGAATGTTATGAAGAGTGATCAGATGAATTGCAATTAATTTCAAAGTCCCTCTTTGCCATGAAAATGAACTTAATCCCAAAAAAACATGTCCACTGCATTTCAGCCCTTCCACAAAAGGACCAGCTGACATCATGTCAGTGATTCTCTCGTTAACACAGGTGAGAGTGTTAACGAGGACAAGGCTGGAGATCACTCTGTTATGCTGATTGAGTTAGAATAACAGACTGGAAGCTTTAAAAGGAGGGTGGTGCTTGAAATTATTGTTCTTCCTCTGTTAACTATGGTAACCTGCAAGGAAACACGTGCAACCATCATTGCTTTGCACAAAAAGGGATTCACAGGCAAGGATATTGCTGCTAGTAAGATTGTACCTAAATCAACCATTTATCGGATCATCAAGACCTTCAAGGAGAGAGGTTTAACTGTTGTGAAGAAGGCTTCAGGGTGCCCAAGAAAGTCCAGCAAGCGCCAGGACCGTCTCCTAAAGTTGATTCAGCTGCGGGATCGGGGCACCACCAGTGCAGAGCTTGCTCAGGAATGGCAGCAGGCAGGTGTGAGTGCGTCTGCACGCACAGTAAGGCGAAGACTTTTGGAGGATGGCCTGGTGTCAAGAAGGGCAGCAAAGAAGCCACTTCTCTCCAGGAAAAACATCAAGGACAGACTGCTATTCTGCAAAAAGTACAGGGATTGGACTGCTGAGGACTGGGGTAATGTCATTTTCTCTGATGAATCCCCTTTCTGATTGTTTGGGGCATCTGGAGAAAAGCTTGTCCGGAGAAGAAAAGGTGAGCGCTACCATCAGTCCTGTGTCATGCCAACAGTAAAGCATCCTGAGACCACTCATGTGTGGGGTTGCTTCTCAGCCAAGGGAGTGGGCTCACTCACAATTTTGCCTAAGAACACTGCCATGAATAAAGAATGGTACAAAAACATCCTCAGAGAGCAACTTCTCCCAACCATCCAAGAACAGTTTGGTGAAGAACAATGCCTTTTCCAGCATGATGGGGCACCTTGCCACAAGGCAAAAGTGATAACGAAGTGGCTCGGGGAACAAAACATCGACATTTTGGGTCCATGGCCAGGAAGCTCCCCAGACCTTAATCCCATTGAGCATTTGTGGTCAATCCTCAAGAGGCGGGTGGACAAACAAAAACCCACAAACTCCAAGCATTGATTATGCAAGAATGGGCTGCCATCAGTCAGGATGTGGCCCAGAAGTTGATTGACAGCATGCCAGGGCGAACTGCAGAGGTCTTGAAAAAGAAGGGTCATCACTGCAAATATTGACTCTTTGCATAAACTTCATGTAATTGTCAATAAAAGCCATTGACACTTATGAAATGCTTGTGATTATACTTCAGTAACAGTTAGTAACATCTGACAAAAAGATCTAAAAACACTGAAGCAGTAGACTTTGTGAAAATTAATATTTGTGTCATTCTCAATACTTTTGGCCATGGCTTGCTTACCTTGCCAAACCTTGCTTACCTTATCTGATTTGAAGCATTTGTGTTCATGAAAATCTTTTTAAACATTATACAAAAGGAAGAATTTGTTTTTTTAGTCGTACAAAACACCCTGATTTACTAAAGGATTGTGTGTGTAAAAAGGAAAAATTGAACACCCACAAACAAAAAAACAACAACAACATACAAGGTGATTTACTAACAGGATGTGCAGAGGATTAATATGATTGAAGGGCAGATATTAAATTTGCAAAAGATTGTTTGCGCCAGTTCAGGACAAAATAAAATCCTAAATAATGGCAAAATTCACCAAAAAAATATGCCTTAAAATAAAGAAAGTTTCTTTAAATTACGAAATAAAGTTCAAATTGACAGTCAGGTTGTTTGCTCCTCTGATGCCTACCGCATTTCACAGTCCCTCCAGAATTTAGTGCTTTTGTGATCGCAGAAATGAACGCAAAATCAAGCAAACTCCGCAGTATTCGGAGGAGCTTGCAATTTTTCAAAATTACTGCAGATTTTTCACAGATTTGGGTCAAGACGCGTCATGTGATGTCAGACAAAGCCCTCTTCGATTCACGTGCGTCGAACACGGGTACAGCTAAAAGGTCTCCTTTACCAACAAACATCACTGCGAAAGACCTTGCAAAACAATTTCACGCTAATTCAAGTAGTTTTCCGCAAATTTTGAAAAAAGCCGCAGCAAAATCGAGCGTTTTTGGCCGCAACAATCACCCAAAAAACTCTGTGGAATCCTGTACGGACTGATTTAAACAGAGGCTATGAAAAGGTTTTTATTCATGTGTGTTATAAATAGAACAAAATGTCCTTCTTTTTTAACAAGGCTAAAGTCAACTAAATTGTACATCACCGTCCATGCCATCCCAGTTCTCCAATTTTTATCTTATTTTATCTATATTTAAATAGTTTAAAATGAGGACATACTGACCGCTGGTCCTCTGAAACCCTCTGGTCCGTTGTCACCTTTACTGCCCGCATCACCTATCTGACCCTGAAAAGATCACACATGCATACACACTTTGAGAGAAGAGTCGTTATAACATTAATGGCCACTGGAAAAAAAAAAAAAAACATGGTTTAGGACACTACATAGAAACTATATCACAAAGCAGAGTAAATACAAATACTAACTCTTGAGTTTAATGTAAAGTCTGAGATGACTGTTTTCATTTAAAACTAGAAAAAACACAACTTAAAACAGCAGTGTAAAACAACTTTATCATAAAGTTATGAAGAGTAAAATGAAGTAGGAGTATTCAGGGTTCTGCATTTAAATGTGAATGTAATAGGTCGCTATTTAAATGTAAGCAGATGTGCAACATTGACCAGGTTAACCCTTTTGTACAAAAGGTCAGGTTTTACTCAAACACGTGATCAGACGATGATCCAACATGGATCATCAGGTTTTGGATAAACTTGCAGAGTCCATGGCAGCTCGAGAGCACGGCGTCTTTAAAGGAATAGGGGGATGAACTGACTATAAAGAAATTCTGAAGATAATATAGTTTATAATGGCACATTTTGTATGAAATTAGAAAAGAATGTAAAACCAAAATATTTTCACTCAGGCTCTCAGATTAACAGCAAATTAACAGCTCGCTGGCTAATAGAGTGCAAAGATTTATGATGTATTTCAAAATCCAATATACAATGTATTATTTACTTGGAATTTTTAAATATTTTTTATTACTATCTACATATTATCTACTGAGTGTTTCCTGTACTGCACTATAAAGTGCTGTTTATCTGGCCAGTCTGATTTGACCCATTTGACTGAGCGAATGAAATATACAAGTTTTGTTTGTTAGGGACTAGTTTATCTCATGACAACTCGTATTTCTACAATAATATAAAAGATTTATCCGTTTCTCGAGCTCACCATTAACCCATGCTTTCTTATTCACACCCATAGATTGAAAAGGCAAGCTCCGCCCCTTCTGTGTGAACACTGGGAAATGGTGTTTATTTATGTTCTTCTGTGTTCTGAATGTCTCTGTGAAGACGGTGTAAAAAAGTTCCTCTTTGGGACAGAGTCTAGTTCTGTGACATAGAAGAAGAAGAAGCCTTTACTTGTCACATATACGTTACAGCACAGTGAAATTCTTTTCTTCGCATATCCCAGCTTGTTAGGAATTTGGGGTCAGAGCGCAGGGTCAGCCATGATACGGCGCCCCTGGAGCAGAGAGGGTTAAGGACCTTGCTCAAGGGCCCAACAGTGGCAGCTTGGCGGTGCTGGGGCTTAAACCACCAACCTTCTGATCAGTAAATCGGAGCCTTAACCATTGAGCCACCACTGCCCCCAAGAAACGAAACAGAAAGGGTGTATGACTCACCCGTGGCCCTCTGCGTCCAGGGTTTCCTTTGGCCCCTTTATCCCCAACTGCACCATACAGTCCCTGAGGAGAAACCATCAAGAAAATCTAAATATTTGCGTACAGATGTTTACGGCTTAAGTCATGTTGAACCTTTTCCCACGGCATTAATATTAACTTTTTTTCCCCCATGATCCACCTACGGGTACTCAGGAGTGGGGCTGCTTGATTATACTTACCGCGTTACATGAGTTTTGTGCTTGTGCTGTAAAAATCACTGAATCATTGAATTGCATGTTATTGCTTTTGATCGCAATCCAATGATTCAGTGATTTTTACAGCACAAGCACAAAACTTGTTTTTTGGATTAACTCTTTCATGCAGAAATTATTATACGTATCACAATTTTGGATGGCTTTATTTACTCAGAAATCGGCACACAAACTACTTTTTGCCAACAGTCACTTGAGATGAAAATCTGAAAAATTTGAGCCGCTTCAGTTTCATTGTAGCTGATATGTAAGGAATAAAACACTTTGGGGTGGGTGCGGGGAGGGGGGGGGGGCAAGCTGTTAGAGGAAAATAATCAACCACAGGGTAGTTTGATGAAGTGGAGTTACTGTTACGGTGCAAATGTTGATTATTTTGCTATAACATTCATATTAAATACTGATGATATAGGAGCATTTTGGACCTACCTGAACTCCAGGTAGACCTTGATCACCTTTCTCTCCTTTGGCTCCATTTCTTCCAGGAGGACCCTGAAGACAGAGGGAGAAAAAGCAGAACATTATGACTGAGACAAAGACATGAGGAGTCAAACTATCTGGACAGGGGACCACAAAAGGTTTGAGAGTATTATTATTATTATTATTATTATTATTATTATTATTGAGAAATAAAATCTGTCTGGGAAAGTAGCAATATATTTCCACATTAAGAGTACTTAGAGTCCTTACCCGCAATCCCGGATGTCCAGCGGGACCCACTAGTCCAGGTTCTCCTTGTTCAGTGGAGGAAGGCCCCTAAAAAAACATTAGATATAGATGATAGGGTGAAAACTGTTACATGTACAAATAATGGAACCACAAAAAAATCCATCAGTATAATTGGGTTACATGGAGGAAAGTGAACTTCTGTAATGGAAAATGTATTCAGGCTCTTACAGGAGAATAAAATAAAATACACATAGACAAGAATGAAAACATAAAGGTTTAGCAGTCACTGCAAAGGGGAATAGAATGAAATGTAATTGAATAATATGGAATAGAATAAAAATAAAAAGATGAAATTGAATAGAATAAAATGAAAACAAAGGTTTAGCAGTCATCACAGTATAACATTATAACTTTGCACAAAAAGGGATTCACAGGCAAGGATATTGCTGCTAGTACGATTGCACCTAAATCAACCATTTATCGGATCATCAAGACCTTCAAGGAGAGCGGTTCAACTGTTGTGAAGAAGGCTTCAGGGCGCCCAAGAAAGTCCAGCAAACGCCAGGACCGTCTACTAAAGTTGACTCAGCTGCGGGATCGGGGCACCACCAGTGCAGAGCTTAATCATCACAGTATAACACCAGGTCAATTAAACTTCAGGGATATCAATCTGTCCAGTTAGGAAGCACAAGTGATTTGTGAATCAGTTTCACCTGCTTTGCTGCAAATGAAAGTGACAACAGGTGCACTGGTGAGGCAACAGCAAGACAACCCCCAAAAAGGGAATGGTTTTGCAGGTTGTGGCCACAGACAATTGCTCTCTCCTTATCCTTCCTGACTGATTTGTCTCTAGTTTTGTGTTTTGTTTGGGTCCTTCTCACTACTTGTAGCATGAGGCAGTACCTGCAATCCAATCAGGTTGCACAGGGTAGTCCAGCTCCTCCGGGATGGCACAGCCATACGTGCCGTTGCAAGGAGGTTTGGTGTGTCTCCCAGCACAGTTTCAAGAGCATGGAGGAGATACCGGGAGACGCGCCGTTACACGAGGAGAGCTGGACAGGGCCGTAGAAGGGCAACAACCCAGCAGCAGGACCGGTATCTTCTCCTTTGTGCAAGGAGGAACAGGAAGAGCACTACCAGAGCCCTACAAAATGACCTCCAGCAGGCCACTGGTGTGCATGTTTCTGACCAAACTGTCAGAAACAGACTCCATGAGGGTGGCATAAGGGCCAGACGTCTTCTAGTGGGACCTGTGCTAACATCTCAGCACCGTGCAGCTCGATTGGCATTTTCCAGAGAACACCAGAATTGGCAGGTCCACCATTGGTGCCCCATTCTCATCACGGATGAGAGCAGGTTCACACTGAGCACATGCGACAGACGTGAAAGAGTCTGGAGATGCCATGGGGAACGTTATGCTGCCCGCAACATCCTCCAGCATGACCGGTTTGGTGGTGGGTCAGTGATGGTCTGGGGAGGAATATCCTCGGAGCGTTGCACAGACCTCCACGTGCTAGCCAACGGTACCCTTACTGCTGTTAGGTACTGGAATGAAATCTTAGGAGCCATTGTCAGACTTTACACTGGTGCAGTGGGCTCTGGGTTCCTCCTGGTGCGTGACAATGCCCGGCCTCATGTGGCCAGAGTGTGTAGGCAGTTTCTGGATGACGAAGGCATTGATGCCATTGACTGGCCCTCACGTTCCCCAGACCTGAATCCAATTGAGAACCTCTGAGACGTTATGTATCGGAGCATCCGAAGCCGCCAAGTAGCACCACAGACTGTCCAGGAGCTCACTGATGACTCGATCCAGGTCTGGGAGGAGATCCCCCAGGACACCATTCCCCATCTCATCAGGAGTATGCCCAGACTTTGTCGGGAGTGCATAGAGGCACGTGGGGGCCATACACACTACTGACTTACATTATGAGTTGCTGTGATGAAATTCGTGCAAGTTGGATCAGCCTGTAATTTCAATGTTTTACTTAGATTTTCAGTGTGATTTTGAATCCAGCCCTCAATGTGTTGATGATTTTGGCTTCCGCTGACCATTGTCACATCATTTTGTTCTCAACGAATTACACAATGTATTTTCAGCTTGAATATTTTGTTCATCGAGATCCAATTTGTGTGAATGGAATGTAAATGTTCCCTTAATTTTTTTGAGCAGTGTCTATAGATGAGAATGGAATAGAATGAACATGTTTTAGCAGTCACTGCAAAGGGGAATAGAAAAGAATGAAATAGAATAAGACGGAATAAAATAAAAAAGAATTGATTAGAATAAGATGAAATGCAATAGGACACTGTGAAATGGAATAAAATGAAAACATAAGGTTATGAAATAGAAAAGAATGTACTACAATAAGATTAAATATAAAAGAACAAGATGAAATGACGAAGTTCGTGGAATAAACCTGGTCGAATAGAATTGATATAAAAATGCTTACTGGTATTCCTGGTGGTCCCTTCCTCCCAGGAAAACCCTATAAAACAGGAGAAGTGAGACATCATTGCACTCACTCCGAATTCCTCCAAATTTATGCTTGCACTCCAAATATTTCCCGCTGTGGCATGCTTTCCTGATGAGCAATGTAACACATGACCCAGACAACAACGCGGAGCCAAAACTTCATCCAAAAAAAAGACGAGCACTGTTAAGCTTAAACTAAACATCAGTACATTAGCAGAGAAGCTGCGTTAGAGTACTTACATCCTCTCCACGCTCGCCTGCTTGACCCGAAGCTCCATCTGGGCCTTGATCACCCTAACAGGAGGATAGTCGAGATTTTTGTTATTTTATTTAATACTGCTCAAATTACTGTTTATCTTTTTTTTTTTTTTTAAATATTCATGCTGTGCTGCTCCAGTGGTGATATGTTTACACTTTGCCTTTAAAATCATTAATCATTAAATGTATAATTCTATAAATAATACGATCATATCATTCATAAGATTGATTAAACACAAATACTCACTGGACGGCCTGCGTATCCCGGCTCACCCTTTGGACCCCGCACGTTGCTGTCTGCTCCTGGTATCCCCTGTTCACCAACATTTAATGCAAAGAATAGAATTAAATGCTTAATATCAATTATTACTCTTTAAAGACTTTAATTCTTATGGTTTATATCATTATCTATTTTTTAATAGATGCCCCCAAAAAAGTAAATCATTATAAATTATTCATATTGTAGTCTAGTACACTTGAAATTATTTAAAAAAAAAAAAATAATAATAATAATAATTCAATGATTAGAGTATGAACACAAAACAAGTCGGAGAAAGGCAATTTATAAAAAATAATAAGAGGTAGTAGTTAGATTTTATTTACCCACTATTATTTATGTTTAAATATTAAATTAATTTTTATTTATAAAAGGTAATCATTGTAAACGTCGCAAAACAAAACAACTCACAGGATCTCCTCTCACACCACGTTCTCCCTTTGGGCCAGAACCTCCTCTAACTCCCTTTGCACCCTGCAAACAAGACACAAGACAAAGACAAAGCAACTGCATGAGAATTATTATTCACTGGATGGAAATTTAAACTATATATATTTTAAATTGGATGTTATTTCATGAACCCATGCTGCTGTAAAAAGCCATGTAGAAAGTTCCACATGGAGGTCAATTATTTGTCCATCTAATGTGTAATACATAGTATGGTGGGATGTACTTACTGGTTGACCTGGATCTCCCTTCGGTCCTGCCACTCCCGTTGCACCAGGCAAACCCTGTTCGGGACACAGAATCAATACAGTGAATCGGAGAATCAAATTCATAACATGGGTCTTGCTCAAGAGCACAACGGTGGCTCTCCGGCAGGCCTGGGGTTTGAACTCGCAAGGTTCTGGTTACTGGTTGCAGAGCTAACACTATATTAATGAATGATATCCTGGACCAGGATTAGCTTGCTCAGTAAACCTGTTATGTCAAGTTATGTAAAGGAATAAACAAGTGTTAACAAATGAAATCAAATTGCAAGAATACAAGTATCAGTACAGTATCAGGACAGATCATCACCTGTTCACCATCCACCCCAATGAGACCGAACTCTCCATCGTCTCCCTGTTAGACAAAAGAAATGAAAATACACACTCAGGAAATAGAATACCAATTTCTGGCCAAACATGGTGAGAAAGACTCATTGGTTGAAAAAAGAAACAAACATCCTGGTACTTACTCGATTCCCAGTGTATCCTATCGATCCCTGTAGAAAATACGAAAAGGTACGTTAATGATTTGTTAGAACAAATGCCGTTTGTTGCCGTTTGTACATAAATTCATGGAGATTCATTTTAATGGAGATTTGCATACAAGTCTTTTTTAACAAAACAAATTTCTAAGAATTCACAAAAGCTAGCTTGTATAGAAGGTTGTGGTGAAGTAAAATAACATCTTGGAGCAGAGAACAGGAGATGATTGTATTCCCAGCATGTTACACCTTGAGGCCTCTTCTGCCAGGACAGCCTTGGTGTCCTTGAGTTCCGTTCAGACCCGGCTCACCCCTTTCACCCTGTCCACAACAAGACATGACAGTATCTACCATGAAACATGTTCAAGTCATGGAAAGTGGGTTTGTAATATTTTATTTTAATTTTAAGAGCAGCAGGATCGGTTAAAATAGTTGAAAACGGACTCACCGAGCTTCCGTCCTCACCAGGTATTCCTGGATGGCCAGTTTGCCCTGGTCCTCCCTTAGAAGCAAAAAAAAAAAAAACAATCAGTCAATTACCTCGGACACGGTTGAATGCTGTTGTTTCTTTTCTTAATACTTCGTTACTGCTTTTTCGTCATCATAACGGTGTCAGTCCTGTCAGGTAAGGATTCCATTGTGCTTTGAGATCTTTGTGTTTGTGGTGTCCATTCTGGTGTTCCGAATATTCCCACAAATGTGTCCCATTGTTTATTCCAGATTAATCCCAGGAAATGTAAACTTTCTTTACTGTACCAAATATGTGGCAGCCTGAGAAAACCCATCAGTGTCACTGCCCAAAAAAAAAAGATTATTTATTTATTTATTTATTTATTTATTTTTTTTACCAAGAATTGGGTTTTTCTTAGCAGTTTATTAGCAGTCAGTCCAAACAAAATTCAGTGGAGTTTTTTTGTGATTGTTGCAGCCAAAAATGCTTGATTTTGCTTCGTTTTTTTTTTTCTTTTTTTTTTCAAAATTTGTGATGCAGTTTGCAGTTTTTTGTGCTTTTTTGGCGAAAAACCACTTGAATTGGCGAAATTGCAATTGCAGGATGTTTTGCACGCTCTTTCACAGTGATGTTTGTTGGTAAATGAGATCTTTTAGCTGTACTCATGTTTGATACACGTGAATCGAAGAGGGCTTTGGCTGAATGCGTGTTGTGGTGATGTTACATGATGTTTCTTGGCCCAAGTCTGTGGAAAATCTGCTGTAAGTTTGAAAAATTGCAAACTCCTCCGAATATTGCGGAGTCGAGAAATCCTGGAGGGACTGTATTACATGTTTTTACCGCTCTATTTTAAGAAACAACAAAATCTGACTTCAGCTATGCTTTCCTCAGACATCACATTGGTTAAATAAGGAGCCAGTTTAATCAGTCTGCCTGAAGATGTTGTAAGTGTGCTTTACTAACACAGTGAAGGTCATGTTTTGCTCTAGTTGTTGGATGTGTTTCATAGCGAAATGGACATAAGCCTAATAGATTCTGCTGTAAAATAATCAGCGATGCACTTGTGCCGTCGCTGACACTGTAGAGATGGCAACGGAACAAAGTTGTCACTTTTGGAAGTGTGCTGTTATAGGAAGATCACCAAGAACTAGAAAGTTAGTCAACACCAATGAGATTCTGACCAATCAGATTAGTGAATTCAACAATGCTGCGGTATGTAATGTGATGGTTCTAGCACTGATTGCAAAACGTATCTCAGTTAGATTTCCAATAGCAAATTTTCATTCACGTCCTAGAAATAAAGAAAAAAGAAAAGAAAAAATAATAATGGAGGCTGCACCTTTTGTCCCGGGGGCCCAAACAGTCCCAAGGGGCCAAAATCGCCACTACATGTACATGTCACATTGCAGCACTCTCTTGATGCCACTGCCTCCTGTTTGTGTAGAAAAAGGGGAAGAAAAAAATACAGTCAGGAGACAAATTCCAGCGTGCTGCATTGTCTTAAACATTTAACTTGCAGTAGAATGTTGTCTAAATGAAATTGTAGAACAATACAAAGACTTAATTTGTTACATTCATATTGCAATATATCCTATTTATATTTAGGAATATCCTCACAAAATATTCATCTTATTTGAGTATTTTAAGTAATAAAAGAAGCTCACAAGCTGTTCCAGCAGTGCATTGCCCACGTTAAGCATGTTGATGGAAAGGGGCTTGCTGTAGCTGAAACCTCGTCCAAATTCCAGCGCTTGGTGGTCCATATTGTCTTTCAGAGCCACAATCACCAGTGCATTAACCCCTAGTGCACAAATGACAAATACTCTGGCTGAGTGCAGGGCAATACATGTTTAAAACAATTTCAACCAGAAGTGAGACGAAATCAGCACAAATTCTTTTGCCCCGAAAAGTGATAGAAAATTTGACACTTCCATTGAAGGAATGAATGAATCACTGAAGCTTAAGAGACCTTTTGTTTCCTCATAATTTGTTCGCGTTTCTTTTTATTGAAAAAACATGCATCGCCATTATATAAAAGTTAGCAATGATTAGAATGCACTAATAAAGTAGAATGGTTTTGGCTTGTAGATATGATTGGGCGTCCAGTTTAATTATGAAATTGGCACTGAGAACCACCATGTTTAAAGAAACCTCTGGAAGTCCCAGTCCTGAGCTGTGATGGCACCTTGTGGATTTGCATAGTTATTAATATATTCCTAGTACTTTCACATAAAAAAAAAAATAAAAAAAAATTAATATGTGGAACCATTTAGTATCTTTCAGAAACGAACAAATGTTAAACTCAACGAAAATTTGCTAATGATTCCTAAAGTTACTCTTACTCTAAAGTTTAACCGTTTTTGAAAGGATCAACAGACAGCAGATATTTGGGATTTTCATTGTTTTGGAATGAATATACAGTACATATATCTGAATTTGGAATACCATGCTTATGTTTTATTTGTATACAACCGTAAGCCTGTTTAATCTCCCTTAACCCATGAGTCACCAGTCTGAGTTGTTATCGTACCACTTTTCCGGAGGGTCTCTGCACTCGCCTTTAGAGAGTCCATGGAATCATCAAATCCATCTGTGAATAGGATAACCACCTGGGGAAAAAGCAAATACACAAAGCTTTGTATATAGGAGGGTTTTGCTTCAACTGAGACCATGAGATCATGTGTGGTCCTTTCACTATTGTTTGTCTGTCTTTGTAGGATTTCATTACGTTCCTTTTATATATGAAATTTGACTAGGAATGTTCCTCCAACCCTCATTCAGCCCCAACTTGATGTAGCGGCCTCACCTTCACTCCAGCCCGCGAGCTAGTGAATTTTTGTCGGAAGGAGTTTAGAAGAAGTGCGTTGAAAGCCGTAGGTGTTGCAGGCCGTATCTGGAGCACCTTGGTGACCACGTTCTGGTCATACTTTTCAAAGTTAAAATCATCCATAACTTTCCCGTCATTGCCAGAGACAATGCGGAAGCCAAACTTGGTTTCAATTTTGTCTGCAGCGACGCAGCAGAGGCCACCAATCATGGATAAACGATGAATAGCTGCAGCGACAAGGGACTCTGTGTGTGGTCCCAGTAGAGGCTGCGAGCTTGTTCTGCGTGATGCATCAAATCCTATGCCAATGTCAATAGAGCATCCTAACCAAACAGGAACAAACAGTGCAATCAGGCAACCAATAGTGCAGCGCTTCCATACACCAGTAATTTATACAGCTAAACATGTATATATTTTGACAGTGGAGTTAATCAAAGAGTCATACATTGTCCTAATGTGGCTTTACAGACCTCAGTGCTTCAATCTCAACTGAGCAAATCAATGGTAACAATGCCAAGAACAAAAGGAAACCTTGTCAAAACTCAAAACTCAGTAGGGGGCAGCCATCATTTTTTATAAACAATCTAGTCATCAAATTTGCCTTCTGGAAGGTCACTTACCCTGCGGATCCGGTATGATATTTGGCTTGCAAATGGCTTCTAGAACTTTTGTTGTGGTTGTCCTCAGTGAAAGACTCTCAAAGGTTTCGTAGAAAACCCGCTCTGTTGAACCAGCGATTTTGATGAGCTCATAGTGATTTATATCATGCCCAATCCCAATAGCAAATACTTCAATGTTCTTTGCTTTAAGATTAGCTAGTGTAGTCGGATCCTCCTTGTCATTAGCTTTGCCATCTGTGATTAGCAGCAAGTTCTGTGACACTCCTTCCTTTATCCTGCTTCCATGCTCTGACGTAAAATAATCTCCTATTTCTTTCAGTGCTTCCCAGGTGTTTGTACCTTGTTTCCTTTGGGAAATCTCATTTATGGCTTTTTCCACTCCTTCTATATTGTTGTATTTGTCCAGGTAGAAGTGATTCAGTACTTTGTCACTAAACTGAGCCACGCTAACCCGCCATTTGTCTGGTGCAATTTCGAGCTTTTTAACAATGTTGATCGCGGAGCCCTTTACAACTTCCCAGTTCATCTCAGAAATCGATTCGGACCCATCAATCAAAATGACCAGATCTGCAGACTCCTTCTCACACACTAAAAAGAGTAAATGAAAGTGAAATTTAAATAATGCATCAAATCAAAAGTACTTACATTGACGTCTAGTACTTGGATTCACTTTGGTGCGGAATGGCTTTACCTGGCTTTGTCAGATTGCAGAGTTGTTGATTAATTGGTTTATACAGCATTTTAAAAGCCTCGTAGTTGTCCACATAATAGGTCCTTTGGCTATTTCCGGTAATTCTTGTGAGCTCAGCCTCATTGGCTCCTGCCATCCCAATTGCAAACATGTTGACCTCAGAACCCGCAAGATCTTCAGGCCATTTTGTGAGGCCAGCAGAGTCAGCGACTGGACCGTCTGTTATTAAGCATAGCACCTGAGGAACATGCCGAGAACGCCTTCCTCCATGTGCTGCCGCAAAGTAGGAGAGCGCAGACTTCAGAGCCTGGGCTGTGTTTCTTCTACCTCCAGGAGCGTGCATCTCTGAGATGGCTTCCTGAACCTTGTCCTTGCTGATGTACTGATTTAGAGTGAATTCAGATTTAGGCTGGTCAGAGTAAATGATTGCTCCGAAGCGGACTCTTTTCTCCCCGACGTCTGCCTTTTTCACCACTGCTCCCAGGAATCTTTTCATGAGCTGAAAATTTGCATTGTCGGCACCACCAGAGCCATCCACCAGAAAGATTACATCCATCAGTTCAGGTCTTTTGCACTCTAGCGAGCCAAACGTTTAAGAAATACCAAGATCGTCATGAAATGGGAAACCAACAACTTTATGATTTAGATACCTAATAACTGTTATTATTAGAAACCTAATACGTGCATCACTTACCAGTATTGCAAATCTTGAAGATAACCTCACTGCCCAAGGTCTGTAGGGAAGCAAAGTTGTTGTCCAAGTAGACTCTTTCATAAGATCCGGAAATATCAAGCAACTGAGATTTACTAGCGTGTCCCAAACCGATAGCATAAATGTTGATGTTCCGCTCCCTAAGATCTCTAGAAGGCTGTACTACGTCATCTTTGGACACGCTATCGGTTACAAGTATTAGGAACTGCAAAGTATTAGTACGTCCCCCGCTGGACTCCTGAAACACCGTTAAAACTTCTTTAAGTGCCTTGCCTGTGTAGGTTTTGCCTTTAAGCTGCTGGATGGATGCAATTTCCTTTTGTAATGAGTCTTTATTTTGGACTTCATTTAAGGCAAATTCTACAACTGCGTTTGTGCTGTATTGAACGACAGCGAGTCGCACTCGGTTCTCTTTAATAGGAAGTTTTTCTACGGCAAATCCTATTAGTTCCTTTGTCTTTTCAAAGTCTAGCTCGTCAACAGCATCTGCACCGTCAATCAGAAAGACGACATCCGCCGAAAGATCTTCACAAGCTGTAAGACAGGGCAGGAGAAAGTCAGTCATTTCGTGGTTGCGATATGTCATGGCACGTAAAATCATTTAGAGTCATCTAATGAAAGATTTTCCAGTGACCTACCATGAATATTTTACTAATCAAACAAGAATGGATCTTAAAACATTCAGTAATTGCCATTTAAACAAAACAAAAACTGCTCTGGAATTTTACCTTCAAATGAACAAATTTCTTTAAGGACTTTGGTTTTAATTAGCTTAAGGGCATCGTAGTTTTGGACATAAAATGTCCTTTTAGGGCTTCCGGAGACATCTTCCAGCTCGGCCATGTCTGCGTCTTTCACTCCAATAGCATAGATTGTGATGTTCTGCCTCCTCAATTCTTCAGCTGGAATATTCACCGGTGTTCCAACTGGCTCAGATTTGCCATCGGTAATCATGATGAGTATTTCACGAACGTTTTCCACGCGCGTTTGTGATGCTTGCCTAAAGAGTGGGATCATTGCTTCCAGTCCCAAATCGATTCTAGTGCCACCTC
Source organism: Cranoglanis bouderius (assembly GCA_023630585.1). Taxonomy (NCBI): domain Eukaryota; kingdom Metazoa; phylum Chordata; class Actinopteri; order Siluriformes; family Cranoglanididae; genus Cranoglanis; species Cranoglanis bouderius. The sequence goes on from CM042546.1 coordinate 12,243,931, forward strand.
CATCCATTATTAGCTCTTTCACTGCTTTTTCCACATCGGACTTTGTGTTGTAAGTGTCCAGGCGGAAGACAATAGTTGCGTGGCTTGCAAATTTCACCACACCAATGCGCACCTTATCGGGTCCGATCTCAAACATATGAAGGAACTCTAAAATAAAAGCTTTCATTTCATCAAAGTCTTGGTAAGTAATGCTTCCCGATTCATCGAGTAGGAAATAGATGTCTGCTTCAGCTGTGTGCTTGCAGCCTGAAGTTAAAGAAGAAGAATGTTGAGTAAAGATATTGAATCTACGAGTGTTTATAATAATGAAATATTTTCTGAGGTTGAAAAGTTTAGTTCAGCGTAATCAGAGTTTACAAACCTTTCTGAAGAGTAATATCTTTGAACATAGGTATGAAGGCAGAGGTAATATCCCCACAAAGGCTGTTTGTTAACAAACTCGACAATGCATTGAGCTTATTGAAACTCTCTACGTTAAACACAAACTTTCTGGGTGGGTAGGACGCAATCTCCTTCAGTTCGTGCACATTAACGTTTTTTATGCCCAGAGCAAAAACGGTAACGCCTGAGCGACGCAGCTCTGCTGCCACATCTGTGATATCATCTGCAGACCATCCATCTGTGATGACCACTGCAATCTGTTGAACGTGTTCATCACTTCGGCTGCCTCTTTCCTTGGTGAATACCTTGTCCATGGCAAATCGTAGAGCAGCGCCAGTGTACGCTTTGCCTCTGCCATAGGACAGCCTCTGAACGTACTGCAAAATTTCACTCTTGTCTCTGAATGTGTTCAGATAAACATCAGCCCTGGGGACATTGCTGTAGTGAACAATGGCTATCCTCACTTTGTCAATACCCACATCGAGCCCTGAAATGGTGTTCAGGAGGAAGTTGCGTACAAGCTGAAAGTTTTCAGGTCCCATGTTGCCAGATTCGTCGACGATAAACACGATGTCTGCTATGTTGGCGGATTTGCAGTCTGCAGAAGCACACAAAAAAACCTTGTTACAGTGCTAATCAAGAATTGATCAGAAACCTTTCTTTTACTTCACACACAAGCTCAAAGCTATACATGGATTCTAATCTTATGGAGATTAACGCTACAGGTTATCTATAATCTGCAATAGAGCAAAAGAACACACCTTGGGAGATACTGAGCACATCTTGTGATTCAATCACAGACTTGACTTTCTGTATCACCTGCGGAACGTTTTGTGTTGTCATTTTGTAGGTTTGATTCGGACTGGAAATATCGTCCAGCTCGTCCAGTTCAGCTTTGCCCAAGCCGACAGAGATTACGTGTATTCCATCCTTTTTAATTGTACGCGATGGCCGAATGACACTGTCGTTCGATTTCCCCACGCTCGTCACCAGCAGGACCTGTTTGAAGCCTTGGGCGATGCGACTACCAGTTGAAGTATTGAAGAAGTTTTTGCGTGCATATTCGATTGCATTTCCAATTTGACGCACGCCTTTGGGCTTAAGTCGGAGACTGCGTATGGATGATATTATTTCATTTCTGGTCTTATTATTATTGAGAAGAAATTCCTCTTCAACATTGTCACTGAACTGTGCCAGGCCAGCATGGTTACCATCCTTGTGTACAGCTAGCTGGTTGACCAGTCGCATCAAGAAGGTTCTGATTTGTTGGGACTCTGGTCTTGATGCTGTACTATCCACCAGGAAAAAGACATCTGTGAACTTAAGGGAAGAAGCTAAATGGGGAAAATAAGAAAAAGATTTAAAAAGGTAAAACTAGAGTAAAAGTATTTTTTTTTTTTATAATACCCTTTGTATAAATGATTACTAGGATATGTGGGTTTTTTGTGTGACCATTCATGCAGTTTTTTTTTTTTTTTTTGGCAATGGGCTCTATTGGTATCCATTTTAAAGGTTAGACTGTTACTGACAAATAGTGTAGTGGGAAGTAGTAAGAAAGATTTAGTGGTTGTTTGGCACCTGGAACTTTTTTATTTTTTTAATTTTTTTATTTTTTGGTAGGTACCATTCATTCATTTATTCATCTTCAGTGACCACTTTATCATGGTCGTGATGGTTCTAGAGCCCATCCCTTGAATATTTGGAGCGAGGTGGTTATGCAACCTGGATGGGACAACGTTCCATCACGGGATACCATGCCCACGCACATTCACACCTAGGGGCAATTTAGAGTAGCCAGTACACCTTCTGGAATACTTTTGGACAGTAGGAGGAAACTGGAGAACCCCAAAGGAAACCCAAGACTCTGGATGAACATCCAAAACCCAGCACAGACAGAAATCTGAGTACAGGGTTGAACCGGAGACCCTGGTACTGTGAAGCAGCACAGACCTCACATATTCTTTCCAAACTGCTGTTTCCTGCCTGACGCATCCTGGGTGGTTATATTCCCATGTAGCCTTTCACTTGCTTGTTACCACAGTAACTGTATGTGATGAATCTGACTATATCTGAGCATGACCTGTCGAAAAGGAAAGATGTGCTAATTACCTCGTACTTGGTCATCGGCAGCAGTACACACTCTTCTGCGTAGGTTCTCGATCAGACCTTGTAAATTTTGGTAATTGTCTGTGCTAAACAAGAATTCGGTCTGGGGACTGTTAGCAATGGCATGGAGTTGCTCATTATTTGCTGGTCCAGTCTCGATCACAAAGACAACGACTCCCTGCTTTCGGAGCTCCTGAGCCGGCTCCTGCACAGCGTCACTCGACTCCCCGTCCGTGATCACGATGGCAATCTTAGAAGCGTTTTGCCTAGCTTGGCTGAAGTAGTTGTTCCGAATGAAGTCCAGAGCGAGCCCTGTTCTTTTTGGCCCACCCTTGCGGTATGTGATGCTGAGCAGCTTCCTGAGCAGATCGTCCTTCATGGCTTCATTTGCACCAAACAAGAACTCCTGGTACGGTTTGTTGCTAAACTGAGCAAGGCCAACCCTCACCTTTTGTTCGCCAATTTCAAGTCCCTCTACAAAAGCATGGAGAAAATGGCGAATTTCTCCAAATTTGGTTTCTCCAACGGTGTCGGACGAATCCACAAGAAAAACAATGTCTGCTGCAGTAATCTCACTGCATTCTAGGAGAAAAAAACATAAGTTTACTTCACTAAAAACAAACTGGCATGCACGGATTATAAATTGTGAATCATTACAATCATTGCAATAGCTGGTTGACTTGGAAAAGAATAGAGTGATCCCAAATATTTCTGTGAATTTTTTTAGTCATTCGGGTCATTTCCTCAAGGAAACTGGACTTTGTGGTATAATTCTGAAGCCATTTTTCCCCTCACTTCTGACGGACTTGTAAAATCAATCAACTTTTTCAGTTGTCTTGACTAACTGTCGGGTGAGGAATGAAACACTTGGGCATACTGTTGTCGGAAAATAATCAACAAGTGGTGTAATGTACCAGGTGGTGTAATGAACTGGAGTTAACTGTTTAACAGTAAAAGCTTTCAAGCAAGTAGAACCATTCACAAAGTATACTTTATGATTAAAAAAAAAAAAAAATTCAAATAGAGCTCTTACCTTGTCGCTCTCCTTGTGCCTCTTCTACGGTGGTGCACAGCTCACGACTAACACTCAGCGAGATTTCCTGGAGATCAGTAAAGTCAGACACGTTGTACACGTGATTTTTATAAGGCTGACTAGCAAGCTTCTTTAGGAACTTCTCGTCTGCGTCTTTGATTCCAATGGCATACACTTTGACTCCCTTCTGCCTCAGTTCCTGAGCGTATGGATCGACCTCATCCTGAGAGCTTCCATCTGTGATGACAAAGGCAATCTGAGGCACCATTTGGTTTGCCCGACTCCCCGCTTGCTCAACAAAGTGGTTTTTCAGCAAGAAGTTCAAAGCCTGGCCCGTGTTGGTGCCACCGGTCTTATACGGCAAGCTCTTAATGTAGTCGAGAATCTCCCGCTTTTCCTCATAGGTGTTGAGGAAAAACTCAGTTTTTGGTGTGTCGCTAAACTGGACCATGCCGACCCTGACCTTATTAGGGGCGATGTCAAAGTTCGTCACGACGGACGTGAGGAATTCGCGAATCTGTTGGAAGTTCTTTAGCCCAATGCTGGCCGAGCCATCCACTAAAAACACTATATCAGCCTTGGCTTCCTGCGTGCACACTGCAAGAGATAAGTGTTAGCTAAAAAGGTGGAAATTACCTGTTTGGCAATATTACATTCCAAATGATTGGGGGGGGGAAGTCTCTCAAAAATTTCATGTGTCATATCTTAATAAATATCTTTAAAAATATCCCACCAATTTTTTGGCCATGACTGATGATGAAGTAGGATGAGAGTACAAGAATGGAAAGTAATCCATGAACCGACCCCATCGTTGCACCCTTTCTGGTGGCCTGAAATAACCGATTTTTTTAGTAAATAGAAAATTTGCACGTGTTACAATTAACTTTTGCTCAGTGAATTTTTACTTCAAAACTTACACAGATCAACATTTTTAAAATAAACCTTTGCCTGCTATATCAATTAAAAATAAGTATGACCGCTAAAATGCATGTAAAATAAACCAAATAAGTTATTTCATTGAAATTTTGTTTTTTTTTTTTTCATTGAAAATTAGTGCTTAGGTGCATTACATCACTTTTATTTTTGCAGTAACTATAATTTTGGCTACTTAGGTATGAAAAACTGATCAGTATTGATTTACTGAAGCAATAAATAAATAAATAATAAATGTAAACCTTACCTTTTAATGTGAATTTTTTCAGACGGTCATTTGAATTTTTACTGTGAAACAGACAATATATATGTGTATACAGTTAGGAGATTTTAGAGACCTTTACAAACTGTAAAATTCTATCTGACAATTCAGTGAAGTTAGTGGTCAAAGTTTTTATCCTTTAAAGCAGATGCAGCTTTTTTATTTAAAAAAAAAAAAACAAAAAAAAAAACTATTAAGCATGGTAATTTCATACTTGTAACTTGTGATTTCCCCCCCCCCCCCATTTTTGCCAAAAATACTAAAAGATTCCAAGGCCTTGATTTGTCCTAAGGAATGGCAAGCATTATATAAATATACTCTTAGTCCTTAATAAAAAAGACAAATAGACAAAAAAAAAAAGTCTTTCATTTTAACCAAGAAGATATCTTTAAGGTTCTCCTTAACCTTTTTTTTTTTTTGACATGTTATATTTCTGATGTTACAGGTGCATCTCAATAAATTAGAATGTCATGGAAAAGTTCATTTATTTCAGTAATTCAACTCAAATTGTGAAACTCGTGTATTAAATAAATTCAATGCACACAGACTGAAGTAGTTTAAGTCTTTGGTTCTTTTAATTGTGATGATTTTGGCTCATATTTAACAAAAACCCACCAATTCACTATCTCAACAAATTAGAATATTTCATAAGACCAATAAAAAAAAAAAAACATTTTTAGTGAATTGTTGGCCTTCTGGAAAGTATGTTCATTTACTGTACATGTACTCAATACTTGGTAGGGGCTCCTTTTGCTTTAATTACTGCCTCAATTCGGCGCGGCATGGAGGTGATCAGTTTGTGGCACTGCTGAGGTGGTATGGAAGCCCAGGTTTCTTTGACAATGGCCTTCAGCTCATCTGCATTTTTTGGTCTCCTGTTTCTCATTTTCCTCTTGACAATACCCCATAGATTCTCTATGGGGTTCAGGTGTGGTGAGTTCGCTGGCCAGTCAAGCACACCAACACCATGGTCATTTAACCAACTTTTGGTGCTTTTGGCAGTGTGGGCAGGTGCCAAATCCTGCTGGAAAATGAAATCAGCATCTTCAAAAAGCTGGTCAGCAGAAGGAAGCATGAAGTGCTCCAAAATTTCTTGGTAAATGGATGCAGTGACTTTAGTTTTCAAAAAACACAATGGACCAACACCAGCAGATGACATTGCACCCCAAATCATCACAGACTGTGGAAACTTAACACTGGACTTCAAGCAACTTGGGCTATGAGCTTCTCCACCCTTCCTCCAGACTCTAGGACCTTGGTTTCCAAATGAAATACAAAACTTGCTCTCATCTGAAAAAAGGACTTTGGACCACTGGGCAACAGTCCAGTTCTTCTTCTCCTTAGCCCAGGTAAGACGCCTCTGATGTTGTCTGTGGTTCAGGAGTGGCTTAACAAGAGGAATACGACAACTGTAGCCAAATTCCTTGACACGTCTGTGTGTGGTTGCTCTTGATGCCTTGACCCAAGCCTCAGTCCATTCCTTGTGATGTTCACTCAAATTCTTGAATCGATTTTGCTTGACAATCCTCATAAGGCTGCGGTTCTCTCGGTTGGTTGTGCATCTTTTTCTTCCACACTTTTTCCTTCCACTCAACTTTCTGTTAACATGCTTGGATACAGCACTCTGTGAACAGCCAGCTTCTTTGGCAATGAATGTTTGTGGCTTACCTAGTGAACCAAACTGAGAGACCATTTTGAAGGCTCAGGAAACCTTTGCAGGTGTTTTGAGTTGATTAGCTGATTGGCATGTCACCATATTCTAATTTGTTGAGATAGTCAATTGGTGGGTTTTTGTTAAATGTGAGCCAAAATCATCACAATTAAAAGAACCAAAGACTTAAACTACTTCAGTCTGTGGCATTGAATTTATTTAATACACGAGTTTCACAATTTGAGTTGAATTACTGAAATAAATGAACTTTTCCACGACATTCTAATTTATTGAGATGCACCTGTATATATTACCTTCTCCAAATGACATAGCAGAACTTTGACTTATTGCTATTTTTTTCCTGTTGATTTTGCCTTACATTCCAGATTGTTGACTTGTTTCAGCATAGACCCATATTTAATTTTAAGATAAATTGTTCAGTAGAAATACATTTAGTTTTTTTTTTTTTTTTCCCCACCTGGAAATGCTGTAGGACTGGGGAATTGCAGAACTTTTGTAGAAGCTGGTGGTCCAACATATTGGATTTGTATGATTCATTCATTTAGTTTGAGCAAGCGCTTTATCCTGGTCAGGGACCTGATAGATCCGGAGTATATCCAGAGAACACTTGGTATATACCGTATACAGTACTGTGTAAAAGTACAGCACATGTACTGTAGATGCCTTCAAAAAATAATGAAATTAAAAGTTTCTACATATTTAAAAAAAATAAAATAAAAAAAAGTACTAAAAAAAAGGTCAGGAACCAGCACTATGGTGGTTTGGCAGTCAGTAGTCTCAGGTACACTCGGTGCAGTTTTAGAAGGAAATTGGCAGAAGGAAATTTCTAAACCTCTTGGAGAATCTGCCACAGATCTTCTGGAGACTTCTGGAGACCTCGCAGGCAAAACCTGACAGCCTTCATTATGTTTTTTTTTTTTTTTTTTTTTTTCTCGAACATTTTTCTGTCATAAAATACTTTTGTACTGACTCAACAAGTCATAAAATAAACAAATGTTTTATTTAAAAAATGACGGCGCCTAAGATTTTTGCACAGTACTGTACAATACCATAAACACATGCACACGAGAGCTGTTAGTTCACACTTTGTGTGGATTTATTGTATTAAAAATGATTGCCTACAATTATTAAACACAAACTACAGACTGCAGCGAAAATAAATAAATAAATAAATAAATAAATAAATAATTCAGGCAGCTTTTCAAAAGTAGCTACTGTCTGTATCATGAACCGAAGCCTTATCTGAATTCTAGTTTAAATCATGTATTGTTTAATAGTCAGCCTTAATTTTTGTTGAAATATAATCTTGTCATCATAACTTGAACATATTGACCTTAAAGTAACCAAAAATAACCTTAATGTATTAGAGAATGCTGAATGAACCCATTTTAATTAACTTGTATGAAGAAAACAAAAAGGGTAAAGGTTTCAAGACATGAATAAAGACAGAACACTTACTTACATGCGCCAGTGATGAGAGTCCAGGGAAAGAAGAGGCTCAGAACTGAGGACACTGAAATACTCGGTGTGAGCGTTTATGGAGCCACTCCTCACTCATTTGGTATGATACACACACACACACACACACACACACACACACTTCAAGTAGTCACACACACACAGGGAGGAAAAAAAAATGTCGAGGTAGAAGCTGCACATAATGAATAGTAGCTAATCCTATTAAATGTTATTTAATTTTGTATGTAAAGAATTAAATATTTAGTCTTCCTGTTAAACTCTGGATTCTGATTGGTCAGAAGGTGTTGATGAATTATCTCTGACAGTAGTGCAGCTGCAAATCACGGGTTTATATTAATGTGCTCGTTCGAATGCGTTCCCGTTTCTATAGTAACAGCCCATTCACAGGGATTTGCACTGCAGATGAGGCACATAAACGTATAAAAAAAAAAAACGTGCGAATGTTGATATGTTTATTTAACATTTAAGAAAGGAGTCTCCAGTGTCAGAGGGAAAGCTGTAACTCTAAGTTTTCTGACGTTTTCAGGACAGAGGAATATTACAGTTTGCGATTTCTTTGTAACACGACAAGCTGTGTTGTAACAAAGCCTGGAGAGAGTGTGTGTGCGTGTGTGTGTGTGTGTGTGTGTGCGCACAAGACAAAGGTTAGTGCTTTGTTCATTTATGTTTATAATCCACTCTCTTCATACAGTCAAGGAATTTCCCGGCGTTGTTGTGTGATGCATTGCTTACATTACAAGTCATTAAGAGTCATAAGTCATGTCTCGTCTCCTCCCTCCCCCTCTCTCTCACACACACTCTCTCACACACACACACACAGCATGTCCTGGAGCATGTCATGTAGTCCAGCTGAGACATTCAGGCTGTGTAAGGTTCACAAAATTATTGGCACCCCATTAAAAAAAAAGAATCAAGAGGAATAAATGACTGCTTTATTCTGTTTTACCCCTCAAACGAATTTGCTGTCATAATTTTTTATTTTATTTTTTTTGTATTAATATTATTTTAGCATTTTCTCTCAATCACACGTGGCAGGGTTTTTGGAATATTTCAAATAAATGCAAACAAACTGCCCCTGTGGAAGAATATTCGGTTTTGAAAAGACAGCTTTCAGAAATCAAACACCTCGACCGTGACAGGGTTTAATGTTCATATGAAAAGATACGGCAGTCCATCGATGCTCAGATGACACACTGAGACACAGGACTGGTCCATATACAGTGTGCTGAAATGCTTAAGACAGTATAACATGTACAGACAGTGGAACAGTCTGTATTGCCTAAAATAACAAGCCTGTATCAGCTGAAAGGACACACCGAAGTCCACGCATTTCAGACGAAGCCCTGCTAATACTAGAATGGTTCACATAAATAGAAAGGATATGATAAGACGGTGGAACAATCAATATGAGGTGGTCTTGGAAAACACGTTCCTTTGGCTGAAACATGACCTTTGCAGGAAATGAAAAATGTGCTTTGGGCCAAACCTTGGCTTTCCAGCCTTTAATATCCCTTTGGCATATTAACCACGCAAAATATGGCATGGAAATTATTATTTTTCTTTTTATTCTTGCCTTGGCTTCCTTTAAAGATCATGTTGCGTAAGGTTTAACAAACACAGTGGTCTGCCAAATCTCATTTCAGTGATTGGTTGTTGTCACACCGTGTGAAATACCAATAAAATGTTGCTGGAATTCTATGACAAACTGTGGGATAACGTGTGCTCCCGTGTCCGATTGTACAATGATGATAGACCTGAGATTTTTTTTTTTAAATAAATAAATAAATAAAGTACTACGTTCTGCTTACGTCATCAGTGAGCATAAACGGGCTCTTGCATACAAAAATGTTCTTCATTTGTGATCTTGAAGTAATAAGCTTATTTATGATGCCCATTGGCATGTTTTGTTTGTTTTACCATCACCGCTACCGTATTTCTAGCGGGACTCTGAGTTTCACGTCATCCTATTGGTGGCTTGTAGACGAGCGTTGTAGCAGCGGTGTGATTTGGATCATTGTCTTGCTACATGATGAAGTTCCTCCTGATTAATTTGGATGCATGTCTCTGTAAACTGGCAGACAGAATGTTCCTGTAAACTTCTGAGTTCATTTTGCTGCTACCATCATGATTTACATCATCAGTGAAGATTAGTGAGCCTGTTCCAGAAGCAGCCATGCAAGCCCAAGCCATGACACTACCTCCACCATGCTTGACTGATGCGCTTTTACGTTTTATGTTTTCATGAGCAGATCCTTTCCTTCTGCACACTTTGTTCTTTCCGTCACTTTGGTAGAGGTCAATCTTGGTTCCAGGACTTTTGTGGCTCGTCTCGATATTTCTTTGCGAATTCCAATCTGGCTTTCCGATTCTTACTGCTGACGAGTGGATTGCATCTTGTGGTACGGCCTCTATATTTCTGCATTTGAAGTCTTCTTTGAATGGTGGATTGTGATACCTTCACCCCTGCCTTGTGGAGGTTGTTGGTGATGTTTTTTTTCTCGGTTTTTCTTCACAGCTCTCACAGTGTTTCTGTCATCAGCTGCTGCTGTTTTCCTTGGCCGACCCACTCGGTGTCCGATCGTTAGTACAAGAGTGGTTTCTTTCTTTTTTTCAGGGCATTCCAAATTGTTGTATTGGCTATGCCCACTGTTTGTGCAATGGCTCTGATCCAATGCAAATGCAGTCTTCACAGGCGAAACTTGGGGCTTAAATCAAGAGTATCCCTTGGTAGCCCATACTGAGAAACTCGAGTCACCTAAATATATTAACCCTAAGAGAGCTTACTTTGCCTACTTTTATATCTTTTTGTTACCCAAGTTCAGACAAAATATTGGCAATTTTTTTTTTCCACAGCCAGGTTTAGGTGACTAAGTTGAAAATAAAATCATGCTATTTATATTTCAACTATTTGAAAAAAAAAAATGTAGCGAATAAATAAGCAACCTTTATAGAGTGCTTGTATATAATCTAGACTAAATAGCCAAAAGGGGTGTGGGGGGGGGGATAACATCTTTTTCACTGCTAGGCTAGGAGAGTGGATTTGCAATTGTCTCTTTAATAATGAACGGAGTCTACATGCCAATTAATTTGTAAATTACTGAGCATTATGTGAGATCTTTCATGTTGCAGATAACATTCCAAATATGCTGAAATGCCATGATGAAATTCATATATATGAGCTTAAAGGTCATGATGAAATTACTGCGAAGCCACTAAAATTGGCCCGATTATCTACATGCACATGTTCATGGCTGAGGAACAGTGTAAAAATCTGAACGTGTGCCAGACAGCACTACATTTCCATGATGTCCACTGCACCAAGAATGCAAACAGATTATCTTTAAACAGATGAAGGCTTCAAGCTGCTCGCCGAAGAGAGCGAACAATTCCGAGAGCACGTTTTCCGGTTGAATATGATGTTGATTGAACTTCACGACGTGTCAAAACTTCCCGCACCGTAATACCACGGAAAATTACAAGCGAATGACTTTTTCAGCTCAAAGGTTTAACTTGAGCGCTAGTGACCAAGAGGCTAGAGCTTAAATCCCAGGACTGCCAAAGAGCCACTGTGTCAATAACTCTCATCTAAATAAAGGAATAAACTTTTTTTTTTCTTTTTTTTTAGTGTAGCATCTTGAAAGCTAGGTTGCGTAGGAGTAACTTTCACTGCACCAACAGCTCCAGATTATTCAGCTGCATAGCTTCAGCCCAAATCCCTTTAGTACAAAGAGCTTTTCATATAAATATTTGTTTTTGAATAAGCAGGCCTGCGGAGATTCTTCTCAGGGACCAGGAAGAGGACGAGATGCCTCGCAGAAGCTCGCTGATGAGCCTATTTTATAGTGTTTAGAAATTCTCATCTAAGAAATCCATTTTTGGCCAGAGCAAAATCCATGTGATTCATCCAACGCGGCCTTGTATTAGACATGATCTACTGCTACTGAAATGAATAAACCCTTCAGTGACCGTCTTGTCAGGCATAATAATCACACCAAGTCATAAACGGATTCAAAATACGTGTTATTTCGCAAAGATGAATGGATAACTGTCAATATGGTGATTTATGGAAGGAGTCTCCAGTGTCGGCGCTTTGTAACAGTCAGAGGTGAAGTCGGGACTTTACGTTTTCCGACATCTTCGGGACGGATTTTTGACTCGACGTCAAGAGAGAGGAAGAATAGAGTCTTTATAAGTGATAACAGGAACTAACTTATTTCATGGACGTTTCACAACATTAAATGTAACTATTAATGGAAAAAATATATAATTTTAATTAAAAAAGAAAAAAAATTGTTACAGTTTTTTATTGCTAATTGCTGCGGTAAAAAGAGGAATAAAACACTTTGGGACATGCTGTAAAAATAACAATCACACCACCATTTTGTTGGCTGTTTTCCCAAAACAGCACACCCCGAGCGTTTTATTATTTACCTAGCTCATTACTGTTAATATCCCTTTGTGCTGTTCCTTAATGGCAGTGCCATCTTTAAAAATCACTCATGGACTGGAATAGGCTGCGCTACAGAATTTTACACAGACTTTCAATCAGCTGAACTTGTCCGAGTTCAGACAGTTGTACAAAAATGGTTCCCCAGAAAGAAAGAAAATGGTGTCTACATTAATAAAATATTACGTGGGGGGGGGGGGGAGTGTAACCACTGGCTACTATTCAGTCCCATCACTGGTTGTGAATTTATGTAGTTGTGATTATGCGTTAAACTTGAGTGCTATACATTACACACTTAAAGACTCAATGCGACAAATATTCAGTGGTAATAAAGTTGATGGGATTTTAGAAATGATAGCTGAGCAAAAGGGGGAAATGATCCCTGTAATTTGTTATAATCTCTTTTTTTTATATTTGTATTTTGAAGGAACATTTACAATATAAGGAGTCAGTTTTGTGTTTGTTTGGGTTTTTTTTTTCTTCATGGAATAAGAGTGACCGTCCATCCATTTTCCATACCACTTATCCCACACAGGGCCGTGGGGAGCCTGGATCCTATGCCAGGGAGCTCGGGTCACAAGGCGGGAGACACCCTAGATGGGGAGCCAACACATTGCAGGGCACAATCGCACACACACACTCACACACCCAGGACAATTTAGAGATGCCAGTCAGCCTACAATGTGTGTCTTTGGACTGGGGAGGAAACCGGAATACCCAGAGGAAACCCCCAAAGCAAAGGGAGAACATTCAAACTCTGCACACACGGGGTGTAGGCAGGATTCGAACCCCCAGCCCTGGAGGTGCGCAGCAAACGTGCAAACCTCTAACGTTCAGCTATACTCGAGTACAAATCCTATAAGATATTTAAATATAGTAACAGTATAATTATAATTACTATAAGTATAATTACTGAAAATTTTGGGTTTTAATGTCAAACAGTATTTGAAACAAAAAAGCTCAAACAAAAATAACTTCACATTTTAAATGGTATATTATATTATATATACGTGTGTGTGTGTGTGTGTGTGTGTGTGTGTGTGTGAAAATGTGAAAATGCACACTTTTTTTTAAATCATCTCATAGGTGAATAAATAAACACACAGGAAGTAGTAGTAAGTAACTACACCAAAATATAAAACTTAATCAATATTATAAAACTTAATCAACAGCAACTGTTTAGCAGTAGAGGGCGTGGCCTGTGAAGAACCGCACCGGTTTCATCCAATCAGAGCGAGCTGTTGCGTGACGTCAAACCCGGATGTTAATATTGTTTGAGAGAAACAACAGCGGAGCGAGTTCTCAGCTGGTGTAAATAAATAAATAAATAAAAACGAGAGAGAAACTTCGTGAATTTTATTAAAACATAACCAGCATCAAAATAACCGGAAGTCGATGATATAATGAGGTTAGAGACGACCGGAAGAAAGCGGTTTGGTGGTAAACAATTAGCGCTTCCTAATGTTTCAATTTCTCTAAGAATACTCACAGAGAATTTATATGTAAATATATTTATTTATTAAGAAATAACAGTGAAGTAATGAGAAAGTGTCTAAATAAATATAAATATAAAAGTAATAAGTAGTACAGCAGTTATACTATAAAATAATATTATTGTGCGATGTTTTATATTATTATAGTGAAGTACAATAAATACTCTGATGATAAGGACAAGTGTCAAGGATCTGAAGGAACTAAGGAAGAAAAAATGTCAGGAATCAAACAACATTAGACTATTATCACGTGATCGTAGTGATAATTAATTAAAATGATATCATAATGTTTTCATATGGAAGTTGTTACAGTGTTTCATGCTTATATTCCTGTATCCTGGATCAGCTGTCTGACTCACACCCGGTGTTGAGTTGGTCTTATTTGTTACAGAGGACATAAACAGCTCGGTTGCATTTGGTTAGTATTTGGATAAAAGTGGCCTATTTATGTTGAAGTGGAGTGATTATAAATAGTGAACCTCCACAACATTGGGTGGTTTGTGTAGCAACTACACACACACACACACACACACACACACACACACAAAAAAAAGATGACACCAGCATTGTAGCACTACAGCGCTCTTGAATTCTGATTCATTTCAATTAGTAACTATGACTTCATTTATTTAATTAATTAAGGTAATTCATTAATTAGGGCCAAAATGATACTATTTGACATTTTAAAACAAAACTGCGCTGGCAGAAATTAACGCAAAATCAAGGAAACTCTGCAATATACAGAGGAGCTTGCAGTTCTTCAGTAGATTTTCTGCAGATTTGGGCCAAGATGCGTCACGTGACGTCACCACAACGCGCAATCAGTCAGTCATTTAGTCCTTGTCGATTCACGTGCGTCAAACATGAGTACAGCTAAAAGGTCTCATTTACCAACAGACGTCACTGTGGAAAAAACGTACAAAACAATTTCACAACCGCAACCTCGCCAATTCAAGCAGTTTGAATTCAACATGGTTATCTTCTTGATTCTCACTGTTTTGTTTGGTAAAATAAAAGTAAATAATATTTAGTAATATTATCATCTCCCAGGTCTTCACAGAACGTAGCGTTTCATGCATCCTACTCCTTCCCCAAAAGCAATGTCCAGGGAAATGCTCAAGTGCCTAAAAGACAATGAGATTTCGACTGTTTTCCCCTCTCTTTCTCGACTCCTAAACCTGTCTCCACGTCTACAGCTGAACGGTCATTTTCAAAGTTGAAAATCCAGACTTCGACGTCTATACAATGAAGAGAGGCTCTCTGACCTGCTGCTCCTCTCAATCGAGCGTGACGTTCCAGTTAACCGTGAGGAAGTCATTCAGATATTTAGAAACACAACAGACGGATGAGTGCTGCTTTAAATACAGGTGATTTATTTTAATAAATAATTACGTGTTTAAATACTTTGGTTTGGTTATGTACATTAAAGTCCATCCATCCGTCCATTTTCTGTATTGCTTATCCTACACAGGGTTGCGGGGAGCCTGGAGCCTGTCCCAGGGAGCTCGGGGCACACCCTGGACGGGGTGCCAACTCATCGCAGGGCACAATCTCACACACATTCCAGACAAATTAGAGATGCCAGTCGGCCTACAACGCATGTCTTTTTACTGGGGGAGGAAACCCCTGAAGCATGGGAAGAACATGCAAGCAAAGGGTGGTGGTGGTGGTGGGATTCGAACCTCGAACATGTGAGGTAAATGTACTAAGCACTAAGCCACCATGCCCCCGTACATTAAAGTAATAATTCGTTTTTTAATTTATATTTTTTAATTTTATTTTTTTGTGCCCTTTTCGGTCCTTACACCCCTGCCCCAGCGGAAGTCTGAGCACGCCACTGTATTAGAGCTAGCACGTCAATAGAAACCTGTCGTTTGTGTTACAGCCCGGAGCTACTCCGAGGGTCATGCTGTTATAGAACTTTAATCCACACCTTCTGACCAATCAGATTCGAGAATTCAGCAGCGCCGTGATGTAATGAAAATGAAAACACCTTTTAAGACGTAGTCGAAGCTATAACTATGATGTAAATTGCGTGCGTTTATTTGCACTTTTCTAGTTGCTAGCTGAAGCATCGGACAAATAAAACGGAAGTCTCACAGGGGGAAAGATGGAGGTCTCACATATCCACACGTTTGAAAATAAGGCGCGATCAAGAATTTTAATTCTGCAGCCTCATTAATCCACTGAAAACAGTTGTCGAGTGTGGTTACAAGCCACATGAGGGACAAAAAAAATCAGTGACATTCCACTTCCTTCTTCCTAAATTAGTGATGCTTAGCACAGACACCCACACCCACACTCAAACACACACTCTTCAGTGTGCTGCTTCTCGTACCCTGTGTTTACTGCCTTGGTAGAGTTCCACGTTAGGTTACTCTCACAGATGTGATCCTAAGCAGATGTGCACACGCCAGAAACGAAAACCCGACCGAC
Source organism: Cranoglanis bouderius (assembly GCA_023630585.1). Taxonomy (NCBI): domain Eukaryota; kingdom Metazoa; phylum Chordata; class Actinopteri; order Siluriformes; family Cranoglanididae; genus Cranoglanis; species Cranoglanis bouderius. The sequence goes on from CM042546.1 coordinate 12,260,173, forward strand.
TCGTGTCTGAAACGTGTACCAGTGGACAAGTTACTCATCCACAATGTTAAATTATGCCCCTGTTGACACGTCCAATATACAAACGCACAGTTCCGATCGAGCCTTTGCAGATTTTCTCACTTTTGTTTACTGCTTCGGGAGGAATTCTGTCTGCCGAGCTCAAACAACCGTATTTCACTCTCACGTTCACGTTCGCTGCAAGACTAGCAAGCTCAGCAGAGAATTTAAAGACTAGTGTGTGTCTATATGTGCACATCTGTATGTATGTATGTGTATATATATATATATGTGTGTGTGTGTGTATGTGTGTGTGTGTATACACGTGTGTGTTTGTTTATCTTGACACGAGTCGATGAATCTGCAGTACAGCGACGTGCAGGACCACGTGACGACACGCGGTGTGTGACCTCAGCTGTAAAAACTGCAGCAGCAAGCTGGGCACGATCAAGGGTTCACCACCGAGGACAGCCAGCGCTACGAGGAAGGCCGTGTCATCCTGGAGAGGGCGCTGCTCAGGGAGAGCGGGGGGTTTGAGGAGCGTGTGGCCTCAGACAGATCAGAATTTCAGCTTTAATTTCCTCATATTTACATCGTGTTAAACAACTTAAAACATGGCACGTTTTTTGTTTGAGCCCACCCATTCTCATATATACGAGTGATCAAAAATATTGTAACGTGACTGATAGGTGTTTCTTGTTGCCCAGTGGTGCGCTGTTAAACTGATGGTTTGAAGAATTAATAACTCTGAATGTCTACTCGTTGGTCTGAGCCCTGGGTTTGACCTGTGAAGGCTGCATTTGTTGTTAAAAAAAAGGATAAACCGACATGGAGACCAGAGAGCTGCCTATGGGAGAAAAGCGAGCCACTTTGCAGCCCAGAAAAGATGAAAAAGCCATCAGAGCTGTTGCACAAGCATCGGGCGTGGCCAATATAACAACTTGGGCAAAATTGACCAGGTGGTGTTCAAAAATCCAATTCGTGTTGACTCGGATATAAAAGATTGGAAATATGATCAATTTTTAAATGCACAGCTTTAAACGCACTTGAAAATGTAAATCATTTTTTATTTAAAAAAAAAAAAAAAAAGTAGCAAGAGTAAAAAGAGTAAAAACTGAGCTTTTTAAGCCTACATGATGATGTTTTAGATCAAACTTTTAGCAGTGTAATTATAGCAAGTAGATGATTATGTATGCACATCTTACAGTATAGATACAGTACAGTGTGTAGCATTTTTATATTGTAGTGTAGTATAAGTGGTGTACTATGAATGTATAATGTAGCAAAGTACATCATGTATGTATATGCGCATGAGTACATATACACCCGTGTGCACACATACGTAGCTAATAATAGTGCACAGAAATACGTTTGTGTATATACACACAAATGTAAATATAAATGTGCAAATATAAAATACATATAATGTGTACGTATATATATATATATATATATATATATATATATATATATATATATATATGTATATGTATATATATATATATATATAAAATTTTTAGCTGGTCATGGTCTACTGCAGCATAACCCCTGTTTTCAACTCTCCAGAAACCCCAGGTGGGACAGACTGGCTTTTCTCTCTCTTTCTCTGCCAGATTTAGTGCCCCACCTGGTTCCAGCACCTTCAGCTCACCTGCAGGCTGTCTCTATCCTGTGCAGTGTACACCACAGAGGGATTCACCCTTAGCGATTTGAGCCACCAGTGCCTTCAAACAACCTCCTGCTGCTGCTTTTTTTTTTTTTTTTTTTTTTTTCTTTTCAGGGTTTATCTTTTACTTTACATCAAATATACCCAAAGACATGAAGTAAAACATCAAACACTGTCTTGAACCTAGGTTCTCACATTGTGGTATCTGTCTACTTACCCACTGAGCTCTCCATTCCTCATGACAAAGAGACTTTTTTTTTGGAGGTTTATCTTTTACTTTACACCACCTATACATGAAGACAGAAAAACACTGAACAATAGTAAAAATCTTCACCTACCATCAACGTGATGGTGCAGTGGATAGTGTCATCATCTCCCAAGTCCACAGATGCTGGTTCATGCCTCAGGTAGGGTTACTCTCTGTGTGGTGTTTCACATGTTCTCACTGGTGGTCTCTGTGTGGGTTACGTCTGGTGTTCTGTCCTGAACTATCGTGTGTGTGTGTGTGTGTGTGTATATATATAAAATGTTGTAAATGAATGTGTACAGAAGGCAATTAACATACAGAGTAGTCATCCATTAATACTGACCACTTCATCATACATACAACTGTACAATACACACAAATATGGATGTTGATTAGACTGACAGCTGTACAGTACATACTCATGAGTCATACTTACACAGTAACTGTGGTAAAATACAGCTGGATAATAAATGCCAGCCTAAACAAGATGAGCTCTTTCTTTAGAAACATTTTTCAAAATGTGAGACTTAATTCACATACATTGGCACCACCATGAACTAAAAGCATGGCTTATCTGATCAATAAGCTGACAAAATACATCTTTGAGTGCATGTAAATGATTAAAACAACACCAACAACAAAATATTAAATTATGACATTGCCAAAACATTAACATAAACTCAATCTGATGAAAATTTGTGGCTTTGGTCCAACAATAACATTGATTTCCAGCCCTTTTTGCTTGGAGCTCTACGTTTTAACAGTACGGTATGAGTTATAGCTCACAAATACACCCATTCTTTCAACATACAACTAAGCTAACATTAGACATATATATATATACACATACGTGTGTATATATATATATATATATATATATATATATATATATATATATATATATATATATATATATATATATATATATATATATATATATATATATATATATATATATATAGCATCAGCTAACTACATACCACAGTGCTGCTGAATACTTGATCCTTATTGGTCAGAAAGTGTTATTTTCTGTAACAGCAGCTCTGACGGCAGGGCAGTAAAAACAAAAATACATATTATAGACTAAATTAATGTACATTATTGATCATGTTTACATGCACATCAATATTCTGATATTAATTGGAATTTGGCAGTATTCTAATTAGTATTAGTATACACCCAATTCAGATGAGGACAATATTCTGATTCCCAGAATGATCGGTTTGATCAGAAATTCATTGTGCCTAAACACCTTATTCATAAAATCCACTGAAAGGAGATATATGTCCATGCTCAGCCCAGAAGGCATTGTGGGTAGCACAGGCATCATCTTGAATCTCCCGTGAAATAACCACGGGAAAGGAAACGTACACGTGTAGACCGGCCTACTTACAACAACCACGTATACAGGAATGTTCTGATGCCTGTACGCATATCCACATCATACTGCAACCTGAATATAGACCTCAGCTGGAGTTTGACATGCATGTAAACATGGTTTCTATAATGAGTCCCAGGACTTGTGTGGCGGACACGACGAAAGACAAATAATACATGGGTACAAAATTTTGTTTTTATTCAAACAAGTTGTATAAGGAGACATTTATGAAAGGAGTCGCTCACGTCAGTGCTTTGTAAAAGTCACAGTAAAGTCAAGACTGAAAGAACCAAGAGGCTCAGCGGCTAAAAACGCAAGTGTTAACAGGAACACGAATTTGTGAGTTCTAAATTGTAATCATTGGCAAATGATGAACACTTCAGGGAGCGTAGAGGAGAATAATCAGCTTCAAGGTCTTAACAGCAACCCCACTTCACCTCCACTCTCAAAAGAGCACGGATTGTATTGTACAGAACTTTTGAGGCAGGCCCTGGAATTTGGACCACTATAAAACACAAATGTTATTATGTCTGGACAGTGTTCCTGTTGTGCTGGTCTGTACAGCGGGATCCGAAACACATGGGTCAACAGTGAGGATCATCCAGGCTGCTGAGAAACACCAACACGTACTCCTCAAGCAAAAGCATGCTGATACTCCTACCTTCCTTGACATACTCCTTGATTACTCACTTCCTTGACTACTCAAGGAGTGAGAAAGTCTGTACGGGAGACATCGTGTTTACAAGTTGAGAGAAACTCCAACGGAAATTATACGACACAATGCGCTAAGATATATTATTATGAGTGTGGTGTTGTTACATATTTAGTTATGGATTGTGATAGCAACCCTTTACAGTTGCAACTTGAAAAAAGGAAAGCACTGCTTTTATGATACCAAAAATAACAAATGAGACTAGAGGGGAGGGGAAAGGGACATGAATCTCTAGCTTCCACACATCACCACCACAGGGTTACACACAAGGCAATCAATCATCACCAGCTTTTAGACAAGATTTCACGCAAGACATCCCCAATCAACCATTACAAGGTATAACACGACAAAGACTGACGATTTTCTTTCAAGACGGCATGCAAGACATGAATGATTACAACATTTCACACGAAGGCACCGATCAATGAAAGATTTCTGGCGAGACGAATCCGGCACAAGGATTTCACACAAGTGATTTAAAAATCAGCACCAGTTTCATGCGAGACACGAATCACTACAAGATTTCAAGCATCACACAACAGTGAATCCCAAAATTTCCAACAACAAAGCAGTACAGGAGAACACACAAAACATGAATCATAAATCAGTAGATGGTCCCGAGTCTGAGATTCGTCAAGCATCTATCCATGCTTTCACAGATCACAGAGTCTCTTCCATTCCTACAGCCAGGTGGATCTGAAGGGTCTGGAAATACTCTGATGGGATGGGCCGGGACGTCTTTCAAAACCCAGGTCCTTGGTGCTAAAGAAGTGGTGTGTCAACTTTGTTCATTTCAAATTTAGCACAGAGAAGCTGGTGAAAAGTTGTGGGGGAAACCCTTCAACAGCAGCAAGAAAATCTGCAGGGGTGGTTCAAAAAGTTCAAGGTTGCCAAGGATCCTGTGGCCACTGTTCTTCTACAAGTTTCCAATCTCCACAAATCATATACCTAATGAGAAGGGTAAGCCACCACCCGAGGAGATGGTGCTCAGGCTCTTTGGCACACCTCGCCATCACCCTCTATGCAAACACCTGCAAACTGAGGTTTCCCTTTACGTCCATGAAGGAGGAGTTCAAGGTTGTGTGTGAGGGAGCTGCTTCAGTACTGCACCTCGAGCAACTTTAAAGTCTCTGGAGCAGGAGTAGCATTGTAGTCCGTGTCAGGGTGCCCCGTTTGGAGCAGTCACCAGAGAACGAGCTGGGCTAGGAACCTTTGCAACTCAAAGGAAACGAGCAGCTTTCAAAAGGGTTGAGGGCCAGCAGAGCAGAGGGGATGAGACCTCAAGGTGCCTGGACAAAAAAGGGAACAAGTTGAGGTCAGGAAGATCTAGCGGACTGACCTCTGAGAACCACACGTCATCAGGCTCCTAAAGTAGGTAGTGTGGGACGTCCTCCCTGACCTGTCTAACTTGACTGTTAACTCTGTCAGAGAAAAGGAACCCTCCAGCCCAGCATCCTCCAACCATCTTGAGCTCTTGGGGAAGGCTGGGCTCTCTCGGAGTCTGCTGCTAAGGCACAAGCAGAAACACAAACCATAAATTACAAGAAGGTTTAAAAAAAGAAAAAGAAAAAAAAAAAAAAGTAAAAATCAATAACACAATTGCTCAAGACATAAAATCACTACAATATTCTACACACAACAAAATACATTACCACAAAATTTTACAGAAATCAAAGGCATTATGTCATACTTGGACAGGTATGAGGATTTACGTTACTAAATGAGCTCGATTTGATCGATACTGGACACAGAACACAATCTTTACAGTTTCAAACAATTCACTTTCTTGATTCCCAAAAATCAAGACAGTGAGGCAATACCGGATCACAGGTATTCAGAAGAAACCAGTGTGATTTCTCATCAGTGTGAGAAAAGCCGCTTTGAAAGGAAACGGAAAAAGCAACACTGCTCCCAGGAGCCATGCCACATTATTCAACTTTATAGCTTAAGACAAACGATTGCTAAGGAGGTACAATGATGCAAGAGAGCCCCCTGGTGGCTAACCGAAATGTCAAATCCATGTGAGGAAAACCAAAGCATATTCAACAAATATGACAGATGGATATCGCTGTACATGTCAGTGAATGGATATAAAATACATAGAGGTAAAAACATCATTAAATAAAATCAGGGCCATAATAAAAACCCTGAGAATTACAAACAAAAAAAAAATCCACAAACCCACTGTAAAATTTGGTGTTAGAGAATAGATGCTTTGGGGCAGTTCTGCAGTTGGTGGTCCAGGGGTTCTTTGGATGATTAATGGCATCATAAATTTCACTAATCATCAGTATATTTTACTCCATTACCTGTTACACAAAACATGTTTTGTGATGACCATTTTGGTTCAAAACCTAGTTAGCTCTGTTAGGTTAATAGTTTGCTTTAGAGGGGTTTTTCAACAAGATCATAAGCCAAACATGTACCGAAATCAAACCCAGAAATGATTAAAGAAACACAAAATGAACCATATCTGTCCAAAAGCTGGTTACCTCTGCCAGATGGTTAAGACTTCACCATAGATGGATCATGAGGATGCACCAAAGATGAATCTAAAATCCACACAGAAATGATTAAAGAACCACAAAACTCGTTGTTTTTCACGATGATCTGCGTCTCTGCCAGAAGGTTACGACTTGGCTGCAGAGAGATCTTTCAACAAGATCATGAGCCAAACAGTTTTCCAAATCAACGGAGAAATAGTTACAAAACACAAAAACTGTTTTTCTATTGGTTGCCTCTGCCAGAAGGTTAAAACTTTTTCCACTTGTGGATACGTCCCCAAGATCATACAGCAAACATTTCCAAATGAACACAGAAAGGGTTAAACAAACATCATCAATGTATTGCGATGACCATCTCAGCTTAATGACTTTAGCCCTAATGAAAGCCTGTGGTTTGGATCCATGAGGACGTCCACATGCACAAACCTGGAAATATTCAGGAGCTTGATCTTCTGCAAGTTCTCCAGTCGTACCTGAATCACAGGAAGGGATTCGGTGCTGTTATTCTTTATAATAAAGATCGACCACCAGTTCTCGTATTCATGTCTCTGTCCTGGCACTAATAGACACCTGTATGGACCATATTTAAGCGAATTGATTCTAAAGTAGTTATGACTGTGTTTGAATGTTTATGAATGTGTTTAATTAATTGCAATCGATTGTTCAGGCTAGACCCTAGCGTACACTGATCGTGTCTGTTCAGGTTTTCCAGCCTACAGAAACCTCTAGAGGGTGTCTCTGTGCCTGTACGTGACCTGCTGAGTCACTGTGATGTACAAGGAGTAGGTGAAGCGATTAACTGACTGGGTTACATCCCTGGTAATCCACGTTAGCACGAGGTGTGAGGATCAGTCGCGCCTTTCGTCCTTCATTTATTTTTCACGCTTAGGAACCTGAGCCTAGAACAATAGAAATGGACTGTTCCGTTGTGCTGTTCCTTTTGAAATATTTTGATAAAAAGATTATATTTAATATAATTATCTAATAAAGACACAAGCACGCACACACACCTGATCAGCCAGAACATTAAAAATCACCTGCCTAATATTGTGTAGGTCCCCCTTACGCCTCCAAAACAGTTCTGACCCGTCAAGGCAAGACCTCTGAAGTTAACAGCAGGTCTTTTAAGTCCTGAAAGTTGCGAGCTGGGGTCTCCATGGATCGCACTTGTTTGTCTAACACATCTCACAGACGCTCAAGTGGATTGAGATCTGGGGAATTTGGAGGCCAAATCAACACCTTGAACTCTTTGTACTCCGTCATGCTCCTCAAACCATTCTTGACCAATTTTTGCAGTGTCAGGGCGCGTTATCCTGCTGAAAGAGACCACTGCCATTAGAGAATACCGTTGCCATGAAGGCATATTCTTGGTCTGTAACCAGGTTTAGGTAGGTGGTACGTGTCAAAGTAACATCCACATGAATGCCAGGAACCAAGGTTTCCCAGCAGAACATTGCCCAGAGCATCATGCTTGCCTTCTTCCCGTAGTGCATCCTGGTGCCATTTTTTCCCCAGGTAAGTGATGCACACGCATGTCCACATGATGTGAAAGAAAATGTGATTCATCAGACCAGGCCACATTCTTCCATTGCTTCATGGTCCAGTTCTGATGCTCACGTGCATCACTGTAGGTGCTTTCAGAGGTGAACAGGGGTCAGCATGGGCACTCTGACCAGTTGGCAGCTACACAGCCCAATAAGCAGCAAGCTGCAATGCACGGTGTGTGCCGACACCTTTCTATCATAGCCAGCATTCGTTTCTTTCAGCAGTTTTCTGGGATCCGACAAGACGGGATAGCCTTCACACCTCATGCGCATCAATGAACCTTAGGCACCCACAACCCTCACGCCGGTTAACCACTTGTCCTTCCTTGGACCACTTTTGGTAGGTACTAACCACTGTATACCGGGAACAAACTTGCCATTATGTTGATGGCTGATGGGTGTGTGTACGAGTGTATATAAATATAATTTACAAGTAACAGAGCAAGACTGTTAGATCTGAAATGAAATAGAAATAGACAGTAAGGTTCATATAAAAACACCATGCATCGCTGTATCTCCATCAGGGAACCAGAAATATTTGGATAGTTGGGTAACCATTATTGCATCACCTGCACATCACAGTGACTCAGCAGGTCACGTACAGGCACAGAGACACATCCTCTAGAGGTTTCTGTAGGCTGGAAACACGTGACCGTGTAAGGTGGCGTCTAACCTCTCTACAGTGATGCTGATTTCAGGATAAACAATCATCGCATCAACAGTAGTTCCATGTGGAATTAAGCAGGTGGAAGACATCTCCATGACATCAGCCAGCAGGAAAGAATCACTCATTCGGTCCTAGTTTTTTTGGGGTGGGGGGGGGGGGAGAAAGGCACCAGCCTTGTGGAGCTCCCTGAAGAATTGCCGGAGAGCCTGTTCATAAGGTCTCCATGGTTGCCGTCCCCGGAAGTGATACGGACATCAAGGAGCATCCTTGCTCTGCCTTGTTCCACATGATTACCACACCATCAATGGAAATGTCTGCAGTCATCTTCCTGCTGGCTGATGCAATACAGAAATTACATTGTTCCATGTACCGATTGTGATGGTGCATCGCTGGTCCACTGGTCCAGGAAGGTATCAAGGTGGGCATCAAGGCAGGTAGCACCCTTACTAACCCTTGGTTATTGAACAAACCCTTAAAAAACCCTTGAGGAACCCCTTATCAAGCCTTAGGATATACCAGACAGAGCAAAAAACTATGGACTATCTGAACCTTCACACCTTAACAAAGCAGCCAGAAGACTAAATGTACAGGTGTACTGGGACCCAGGCAAAAATGTTGGGTCTCTAGGATTGGGCTAAAAATCGCTGAGATCTATAACACTATAACTAGTCAGATATTATGAGTAGATCCTTATCTGTTGTATGGCCACAAAGTAGCTGAGAGAAGCACTGCCAAGCTGCCACTGTTGGGCCCCTGAGCAAGGCCCTTAACCCTCAACTGCTCAGATGTATAAATGTAAGTCGCTCTGGATAAGGGCGTCTGCCAAATGCCATAAATGTAAATGTAAACGTAAACCAAAACCCTCTGTGGTCTTGATTTCACTCGTGCGTTCTTTTTCAGAGAGAGAGAGAGAGAGAGAGAGAGAGAGAGAGAGAGAGAGAGAGAGAGAGACCCTCCGAGGGGGTTAACATGGAGATCTCAGTAGAAGCAATCGGAACCTCATGCATCTCCATGAGAGAAGACCAACTATGGAAGACCATGGAAGTAAAGTCGATGATATTTTCCACCTTCATGCATGAATAAAACTGTTGAACACATCAGTGTTCATCAAAATGTAGGACTAAATATGTCCAGGCTTACCACAAAAAGAAGAATACATCAGCAAGTACTCAAGAGGAGTTTTCCCCTTCAAGATACACCCTTAGAACAGGTTCTCTCCAAGTGACCTTGGAAAAGATTAAAAAAGCAGCATGTTCACGTTGAGGAGGCTGCTTTGATGGGACGGGACAAAAGCTAAACTTTGACGGGTAGAAAAACCTCAGAAAATGTTTTGAGTAGAGCTCCTATAAAAGCTGGAACTTTGAAAAGGAAGAACACCGTTCCATGCCAAGCGAGAAAAAAGTCCTGTACAGTTATTGGGACAAGTCTTATGGACAAATGGCAAAGATTAACCTGGACCAATGTGACAATCAAAAGTGTGTAGAAGAAAATGGCTACTTACTAATATCCCTGATCTGTGAAACATGGTGGTGGTAGTACCATCTACAAAAGTATGAAAGCCACGGTAAGCATGGCTACCAGTGCAACTGAAAGTCATTTTTAATGGAAATTTGTGCCTTACTCTGCAGCAGTACAGTGCCCTGAAATGTATTTTATATAGCAAAGTCTGTGGAAACTTCTTTTCCAGGTCAAAGTCAAGTACTCAACCTGAATTCTATGAAAGACGAGACAAATCAAGAAGGAAATGGAAATTAAACTAAGACATGCCAGGTACAGCAGACTTTAAATTCATGTTAATTAAAATAATGTTACTACAGTATGGTACACTGCAATATTTGGACTAGCCTTGATTCCTATATAATTTATTCAGTCTTGAGGTAAATATCAAATTAGAGCGATTTAACCTCATTCACTGCTCAATAACTTACTAATTAACAGTGCAACTTTTACCTACTAACTGATGATAAATAATGGAGTGCCATACCATGGCAGGACACGATCACTCCCCCATTCACACACTACGGACAATTCGTAAAATGCCAGTCAGCCTACAGCGCATGCCTTTGGACAGGGGGAGGAAACCGGGGTACCCGAAGGAAACCCCCGAAGCATGCGGAGAACATGCAAGCTCAGCGCACACAGGGCGGAGGCAGGATTTGAAGCCACCATGCCCCCCAGTGGATAAAACATGTTGGAGTGCATGTTTTAAAGCCAGTTATTATTGCAACCAGTTCTTTCTGGTCAGTTGTAATTGCAAAGTCAGTTCTCTTCAGCAGTGCAATGTATACAGAGCTATTTTAACGCATAAATAAAGCCTATGAATAAATAATGGCCCTGACCTTCTAACCATTACCGTCCTCTAATTACATAACCTTAGGAGATACTCATACCCTTCTCTGTACACATATACATAGCCGAAATTTTAAAAGCACACGCAAATTTAGCCCTAATGTAATACTACTAAGAGCTTTATTTCACACACCACCACGTCGGTCATTTGTATTCAGTGACTCACCGGCAGCCTTACGGCTGATCACATGCCTTACACAAAAGGAAGGACTTTCCTGTGTTGCTGCCAGACTTTCCTAAAGGCCTGAGGTTTTCACTTCTCATCACGATGCAGCATTTTAGACCAAATATCATTAGGCAATTTAATGTAATTTTATGATGTTAAACCTATTTATGACTATTATCTTTAAAACAACTGAAAGTTCAGATGAAAAATTAAATGAACATTAATTCTAGTTTTTATTTCCATTACATACTGCACTGTTGAAGTTACTATTTATATAACTATTAATAATAGTAATAATAATATTATTATTAATGAAAAGATATTCGAATGACACACACACACACACACACACACACACACACACACACCAGCTCATACCATTTAGATGGAAATTTCATGCAAGTTTCATTTCGCGCATTGGTCAGATCTGACACTCTTATTATTTACTACTGTGACGTCGCCACGTCAGCGTACAGAGAGGAGGTGCAGAGGCTAACGGACTGGTGCCGAGCCAACAACCTGTCTCCGAACGTTGAAAAAGCAAGAGAAATGGGTGTTGACTTCAGGAGAGCACGGAGCGACCACTCTGCACTGAACATCGACGGCTCCTCTGTGGATATCGTCAAGAGCACCAATTTCCTTGGTGCTCACCTGGCGGAGAACATCACCTGGTCCCTCAGCACCAGCTCAACTCACTAAGAAAGCCCAGCAGCAGCGCCTCTACTTTCTGCGAAGGCTGAAAAAAGCCCATCTCCCACCCCTCATCCTCACCACGTTCTACAGAGGAACCATGGAGAGCATCCCGAGTAGCTGCATCACTGCCTGGCTCGGAAATTGCACCGTATCGGATCGCAAGACCCTGCAGCGGGTAGTGAGGACCATTGGGGTCTCTCTTCCCTAGACATTTACACCACACGCTGCATCCGCAAAGCCACCAGCATTGGGGATGAGCCCACACACCCTTCACACAAACTCTTCACACTTCGGGCCCTCATGGCCAGACTGCGTAAATGCTTCTTCCCCCAAGACTGGACCGGAGCTACACTGTCACTTACTGTGCCTATTGTTCTTGTTTTAGTAGTCACTGTGCTGTCTTGTGTTTACACTCGTTTGCACGTGCATTTTATGTAAAAATGTGTAGGTCTTATTTAGTTCTGTGTCGTCTCATGTGGTTAGTGTGTTGTTTTATGTAGCACCATGGTCCTGGAGGAACGTCGTTTTGTTTCACTATGTACTGTACCAGCTGTATACGGTTGAAATGACAGTAAAGCCACCTGACTTGACTTGATCCTGTAGTGAGAAAGACAAAGTGGGGAAAAAAAAAAGTGAGATTGTGCTCTTTCACACCCAGGTTTATGATTAAACTTTTCCTACAGCCGCGACAAAGGCTGAAGTCACACAACAGCAGACACTTCTAGTTATTATGTAGCCAACACGGTCACTTCACTTCACTAGAAGTGAGTCGATGATTCAAGTTAAGTGCTAAAGGTTCATCAGCCTCATGGCCACAGTGACCTAAAACGAAAGTGACATGAAAAGTTCCTCAAACGAGACACTGTTAAATGAAGACGGTGGAAAATTCACACACGTTGCACTTCCTTCGTTTTGGACCAGAGCTCCCTGACCGAGTAATGCAAAGTCGGTCTCGTCCAAAATCTCATCCATAAACACGTGTGTGTATTCGCTTCTATCAATCTACGAGATCTTTAATTAATATCGCACATTTAAACTAATTATATACCGACAATTGCAATGCTTAATTTATTAATGTATAAACTACCGCGCATTTTAACAGTTTAGAGTTCGATTTACTGTAACGTCGGGGAACGCTCCTGTTCGATCTTCTTCCTCTTTCACTCAGCTGGATTGCTTGCTCTTTCTCTCCTTGACTGCTACTCCTTCCATAAAATGTTAAATAATTATTTCCTAACAAAAATAAAAGTTACCACAGCCACGATTATACTGTATGTTTCACCTGGTTAAACATCTTTAAAAAAAATCTATTAGTTTTAAATTATGTGGAAGAAACAAAAACGTATTGGAATAAACGCATTAAAATGAACCTACTCTCGTTACAGATGGAGCTATTGTCCGAGCCATGCTGTTATACGAAAATAACGCACACCTTCTAACCAATCGGATTCAAGCATTCACCAGCACTGGGGAATGGAGTTTAGTTGATGTTTATAGATGACACACTGTGTCCTACGCCACATCGGGCTTCCGAATTTCAGACAAAGATTAGCGAAATTTGGGGTCCGTTACTCACGGTACATTCTGACCTCAAAACAAACTTTTTTCCATCCAGCTGAAACAATTCCAACCCTGTGGAGGAAACACAAGAAAGGTGAAAATGGCACCAAAAAAAGGAGCAGTGAGGCTACTGGACAAGCTTGACTGGTCTTACATGCAGCTCAGTGGTAAAAACAGCAAACTTGCAACATTTTAGGGGAAAGCACATGATAGAAATCAGCTGAATTGCAAAAACCGACACGCGGGATTAACTGCAATCACACTTAGTTTAGTCGAATGTGTTTGAAAGCACTATATATCTAATTAGATAAAAAATAATAAATAGAATAGAATACAACAAATCCATCATATTGTGCAAAATCAATCATTTGTCTTCCGGGCACGAGGTGGCTGCAATCGTCCAAGTCGACTTCCCTTCTGAGCAGGTTGTATTCGTGTCTGTAGTGTTTTGTTTCCTTTCTTTTTAACCCTCAGATGTCCTTCGAAACGTACATGACGGATCAAAATCTGTTTAACCTTTGCTCACAGGTGACTCGGCCCAGTTGCTGAGCAAGCACTTCCTACACCTATAGAAACGTCCCTAAATGACCTAAAGGACTATGGTTCCTCCAGGTACTATCACGACCTGCACCAGGATAAAGCTAGTCAACAAATGAACGAGATTTTTCAGGCGCGTAAAAATATGTAATGCCTAATAATTATATTCTAATGATAATATATGCAATATAGTTTATCAACTAATTATAATTATTCAATTAGTTAGTCCCTCACAGGTCCTGGGAATAAAAGACAGAGCAAGATAATATGTTCATTCCTAGATCTTTACTAGAAATATTACTAATAATACATAATTATAATACTATAATAATAATAATAGTACATAATGAATAATTATATTCTGATCGTAATAGTATAACAATAATTAATGATATAATTCATTTACTCATTACTACTTCAATAATAATAATAATAATAATAATAATAATAATAATAATAATAATAATAATAATAATCTGCCCTCACATCCAGGGTCTGTTTGCACCTCATGCCCCAGTGTTCCTGGGATAGATCCTGGATCCAGTGCGACACTAACCAGGATAAAACGCTTACTGATGAACAAATAAATGAACAGAGAAGAACTTGAGAGTATCGTTCACAGACAAGAAATAATATACAAATACATACGATAATACATTACAATCTGACAATTCCAATATATAATGCAATAAGGTTTATAAAATCATTTGTTACTCTTACCACCACCACTACTACTTATAATAATACAACCACCCTGAGACGGATACCCAGGGTGTCTTCCCACCTCACACACAGCGTTCCCGGGATACACTTCGTACCAGCCACTAAAGCACTTCCTGAAGATAAATAAATGAATAAACAAACCAGTAGATGACGAGATGTTTCAGGCATAACACAACACACAATCCATAATAATTCTACAATCTAAATGTATAGAGAACAGAAAAGTCGTACACTCTGAACATCTGTTGCACCACCTTTAACTTGGATTATAGCGCGCATTCATCGTGGCATTGTTTCCACAACCTTGTGCAACGCGACAACTTTCGTTTCCGTCCAGGGTTGCACTCATTTTTGGCCGAGGTCTTGTATCGTGTGTGTGGAAACGCTCTTACCTTCACTATTAAAACATAGCCATGAGTTCTACTGTTGATTTTTTAACATTGTGACTTCGCCAAGCGTTTTAATGATCTCCGGTCACGATCACTCGTTTTACCGACCACATTTCCTCCTCAAAGTTGACCGCTCTCCTTCCAGGTTTTAACAAGGCAGTTCTTAACCCCATTCCAGGGATTTCAGCATCTCCTTAGTGGTTTTCTTTGTTTGATGCAGGCCCCATCTGAAACACAGTAACACCTTTTCCGCGACCTGTGAGAAGCTACACGGTGCAGTTAGGGTTAAAAGAATTGTTGCCAGCTGAAATATATCAAGCACTGCAATAATGATCCTACAATCGTAGGCTCTTAAGTATTTGCTTATTTAAATCCAAACGGCGACCTTTTTTTTTGGGCCGGGCAGTGTATAATAATAGTATGTAATATAATAGCGTTTATTAAATCGTTAAAGCTGATAATGCCA
The DNA here is from genome assembly GCA_023630585.1 of Cranoglanis bouderius. Lineage (NCBI taxonomy): Eukaryota > Metazoa > Chordata > Actinopteri > Siluriformes > Cranoglanididae > Cranoglanis > Cranoglanis bouderius. The sequence continues at coordinate 12,275,771 of CM042546.1, forward strand.
GCCTTCTAGAAACCTCCGGAAAATATTTTAACTATATAAACAAGAGGATTTCTCCTTTTGCTTCAAAACTTCAGACCTGCACAACTCAATACGGCTTTGCTTTTACGGTCCACTGTTTAATTAAAAAGTATATTTCGTTATTCTAAAACAGTTTGATTTTTACCTACAGTATTTATTTCTATCTCAAATCTTATTTTGTGCCCTTGTGTATTATATAATATATATATATATATATATATAAGGTTTTATCCTTGTACATACACTTTTTTTTTAATCATTTTGATACAGCACTTTGAGCTACCACATGTATGAAACGTGCTCTAGAAATAAAGTTTAATGTCTTCATCCTGTAATTAAATAAAGTGCTCTAAACATTTAATGTCAGCATTAATATTTAATGCTACTATCACGCGCGGTTACCATGGAGACGGCACCGCCCTCGTTAGTTGCTGCTGATGGGAACAGGGGGACTACAGAGAGGAGGAGGAGGAGGAGGAGGAGCGTGAAGGGCGCGCGGGAGCGAGGCGGTGCCGGTGCGGCTTTAACGGAGCCGCTCATCTCGCGTTTCCTCAGTGAGCTTTCAGCAGTTCAGCGCTCCGTCCCGCACGTCGCCATGGGGCGCTATAACGGCCAGACATGCCGCCTGATTTTCATGCTCGTGATCACGGTGGTATTTTTCGTGGCCGAGATCGTTGCGGGTTATCTGGGGAACTCGATCGCGCTGGTGTCGGACTCCTTCAACATGCTGTCGGACACCCTGTCTCTGTGCGTGGGGCTGGCTGCGGGGAGACTGGCGCGCCGGCACGCCACTCCGAGCTGCACGTTCGGCCTGGCCCGGGCTGAGGTGGTGGGCGCGCTGGCCAACGCGGCGTTCCTGGCGGCGCTCTGCTTCTCCGTGTCCGCAGAGGCGATCAAGAGGCTCGCGCGGCCCGAGGCTGTGGCCGAGCCGTTCACCGTGCTGATCGTCGGCTCCCTCGGGCTCGCGGTCAACGTCGTCGGGCTGCTCGTGTTCCAGGACTGGAGGTGGCTGTGCGGGAGGAAGGAGAAGGAGCGCCGAGACGAATCTCCCGACAGCTACGGGAAAATAGTAATGAACGGCGAAGCAGGTGCTCTTATTCGTGCTTCAGTCTCTGTTATGTTCCGTTCATATTTGGGATCATTAAAGGTGTAGCAACAACTTTACGAAATATAGTCACGTGCTAAAAAAAAAAAAATAGAAAGATTTTGCACAACTTGCAGTCATTAAAAGGTATAGCTCGGTGGGGGAAACAACAAAAACAAACAAAAACAAACAACAACAGCAAAAAAAAACAATGCAAATTTTCCATAGTCCTTTGCTTTAATAAAGTAACAATTTGCAGTCAGTAAAGGTGTAATTCTGTGGGGGGAAAAAAATCCCATATGGCCTCAGTCTCAAAAAGTAGTAACAATTCATGAGAATTATTTCGTTTGAAAAAGATTAGAGGTATCAAAGGTGCAGTTTAGTGAAAAATCCACGCAGATTATCCCAACATGGTCCAGTGATCGAAACAGTAACAATTTCCATGACTTGCAGTTCAGTAAAGGTTCAGTTTGGTGCAAAAGAAAAAGAAAAGAAAAAATTCCAACATGGTAATGCACAAAAAAATAATTGTTTTTTTTTTTCCGTCCTAACTACACTTTTAATGTACACAAGTTGTGCACATTGTTACTAACAAGTCACATGACTCAATTCCTATCAGTGTGTGATATGGTCATAAGCCTTCATTGATTTTCATGCCAAGCATGCTTAGGATAACAAGGAGATCAAAATAGACTTAAAAAAAAAAAAACCCTTTAAGATTCAGTTTCCTATGAAACACAACGCAGATAAAAAGAGCTTTTAAGATGTGGAAAATCAGCATCGTCAGAGTGAGTCAGCATTTCAGTTTCCACTTTACAGCCTGGTCATTAATGCGCTTTAGTCCATCAACTCTATTTAATTGGTCACCTAGGGAACAACGCTAAACAAAGAAATAGTCACTGGGTTCATGTGACAGAAAAAAACAACAAAAAAACAAAAAACACAACAAAGCAATAACCCACATTATGTAACGTTATGACTTTATACAACATGTAGAAACGCTGACTGCGTAGAAAGTTCAGGCTGCGATTAAAATGCTTAACCCTCATCTGATACACATAGCGGTCATGATACACTAATGAGCGATGCTAGTTTTGGTGTAGCAGGCTAGAAATCTTCAGGGGACTCTAGCTAGCTCCGGCTATCTTGTCCACCGATGCTATAATCACTGAAGTGTGGAGCTGTGGACATTCTGTTGCACCATTATGTCCCATCATGCATTAATGGACAGAAGCAACATGGCTACTACAGTACGACAGTACAGCAGTCCAGCTCGTTCTCCTAACTGTGTATTAGCATTGGGAGTGAACAGCGAAATTAGTTTGGTTAGCAAACTAACAATAGGTCACTTCAGTCCAACACTATTGACAACCTTGTGTGACGTTCACCATGACATCATTTCCTTATGGTCGGTATTTGAATTTCTCGATTCTGATTGGTCAGGTGGTGTTGATTTTTTTTTTTTTTCATTTTCCGTCAGATCACAGGTTTATAACGATGCGCTCGTTCCAATACGTCATCATATCTACATTAACAACTTGGAGACTTGTACAGCCAACGCGTATAGTCGCTGGCATGGTTAAGCTGTCTCCAGAGAGACATTTAGTTAACGTGTGGAAGGAGTCTCCAGTGTCACTGCGGTAAAGCAAGGAAGTCATCAGGACAAAGTTTTTCCTTCCTTAACTTCAATTAAAAAAATAATTCTTTTTTAAAGTTATAAACCACTATTTATAGCTACTATAACAAGTAATAACAGGAACTGGTTTTGCACAAAAAAAAAAAAACACCTCTCGAAATCTTGTACGGACTGCTACGGCGTGAAAGGAATAACACACTCGGGGATGTGCCATTATAGGAATATAACCCACTTCATTACACGGGTGACGCCGTGGGGTGCAGTCACTGATTATTTTTCCACAACAGCACATCCCCAAGTGGTTTGTTCACAGAGCGGGATTTGAGTCGTCGCTGCTATGAATAAGGAGAGTTTGTGGAGACGTGTCTGAAAAGTCCAGTTTGGATCTGCTATTTGGATGTAGGCGGGGTGTTCGAGGGTGTGTCCGAGAGACATGGAAACAAATATTTGGGTTAACAACCTGACAGCTGAAGAGTTTATACTAGTAATAAAGGATGTACTAGCTCTCCCGCAGTCTCATCTGGCAGCCATTAAACATGGCGTCCCCAGAGACCCTGAATCACTGATCAACCAGTTAAATAAAAAAAAAGTAAAAAAAAAAAAAAAAGAAATTGATCTGCCTATACTATGAGGCATTAACCTTCAAGAATGGATTGAGAAAAATAAATAAATTAATTAAAAAATCCGCAAAGGTTGTGAGAGATCATTTAAATCTGAATACAGTCCTAGACTTGTTTCTACCAAGCTGTCCCTTGAAAAACTGGCTTCCAAACCAGGTGCTAGGTTACAGGCTTATCTAAACGCATTTTCCACCCTTCCTCCAGCCGAGAAGCTCTAAATCTGTAGCAGTACTAAAGAACGCAAGGCTTTCTCCAAGCGAGAATGCAGGATCGAGACCACAGATGTATTCTTAGCGACGGGGCAAGAGCAAATTTGATTTTGTGCTTTCCTAGTTACGCAAGAAAAGTGAGAACTTGCAGGTGCAGAGACGTTTCTCTTGGGTCTTTGTCAACGTTATGCTTGCTATGCAGTTGCAACATTTTTTACATGGCCCCTGGGCCAAAACTGTTTGCCCAGCTCCCCTGGCCTGACTGGTTATCTCTGTGCACAAATTACGGGCGTCAGATGAGGGTTAAAAGGACAAAAACACTTAGAGAAGTCGCCTAAAAAAAAAAAACCTTGAATTTCATGTGAATGCGCTATTGAAAGTGCACATTTTTCTCATTTCAAGCGACTAACAAATGCTCGGTTATTAAATTAAACGGTGAGCAGAGAAAAGCGATGATGTGTGAAAGAATGCATGTTGGAAATAACCTTGTCAACGTGTCCATGCACATGTCCTCCCCCCCCTCAGCTCCATGTAAATGGTGTGCAAAACTCCTGCGTGATAGCAGCAAGTGCGCTCAGCACTGGTGTTCTGTCCATCCACAGGCTCCGAGCATCCTGCTTCACAACCCCAAGATAAGAAGCAGAGTGACGGACCACCGCTGAACATAAGAGGTACGAGCGCTTCAGATCCTCCTGTCTATGTGTTTTAGACTGGAACTCGTGCTAGGATCCTGTCTTACATGCGTCTTATTTTTCGATGGTGGTCTGTGCGCTTGACATTTCACGCCACTGTGTAGAAACGTGTGTCAGGAGAGTAACAACATTTTTACATCACTTTCATTTAGCATCAGTGCAGATGCAGGACAAGAAAACTGCATGTAGTAACCCCCTGCTGTCCATAATAACTTACAGCCAAATGGACAAGACCGATAGAAAGAGAAAGAAATGATGATAGAAGGAACAAAAAGAAAGAACTGATGTAAGAAAGTAAAGAGAGACAAAGAATGAAAGAAAAAGGAGGGAGAACAGGGAAAGAAAGAATTAGAGAGAGAGAGAAGAGGCGATGAACAGAAGAAAGAACTGATGGGGTGAAAAAGGAAAGGATGAAAGAGCAAGACAAGAAATGATGAAAGGAGAGCAAAAGGAAAGATAGAAAAAGAACGACCAAGAAGAGAGCTGATGAAAGAAAGAAAGAAAGAAAAAGAAAGAAAGAGTAAAAGGAAAGAAAAAGATAGGAAGAAAGAAAGAACAAGGAAGGAAAGGACGAAATAATGAAAAAGAACGAGCGAAAGAAAAAGGCAAGAGAAAAGGAAAAGGATGAGAGAGCAAAGACCTGATGAATGAAAGAAAGAAAGAAAGAATTCATGGGGGACAAAGGAGAACAAAAAAATTAATAATAAGGACAAGAAATGAAAGAAAGAAATAAAGGACAAAAAGAAAAGAAATTGTACGTAATGTAAATAAGGATTTTCTGTTCTCGATGGCTGCCGCAAGCTCAGATCTCAAAGACTCTCCTGGAAAAGTGAAACGTATAGCGCTGTTTAAAGGTGAAGAGACACCTCAGGGGAAAAGAAAAAAAAAACACAAAATGGACTTTGGGAGAAAGTCCAAAAGACTTCTGGTTCTGACGTAGGTCTTAACCCTGGCAGCCCGGGACTCTTGTTCTAATTCTTCATTTCCTGCTTGTAGGAGTTTTACTCCACGTGCTGAACGATGCTCTGGGCTCAGTCGTGGTGGTGGTGGCCTCGTTGCTGTTTTACCTACGGCCCCTGCCAGACGGCACCCCGTGTAACTGGCAGTGTTACGTGGACCCCAGCCTGACGCTGGTCATGGTGGCCATCATCATGTCCTCAGCTGTTCCTCTGGTCAAAGAGACCACCAGGATTCTGCTACAGATGAGTCCAGCTGACCTGGACGTCCCCATGATCCGTGAGTATGAAGAGCTGGTGTTGCATCATGTTCTGTCGTTATGGTATTGTCCAGGCTGATGTGCCTTCTCTCCATCTCTTTCTTTCTCTCTCTCTCCCTCTCAGTGGAGGACGTATGCCGGCTGCCCGGAGTCCTCGGCGTTCACGAAGTGCACGTGTGGGAGCTGGCCAAGGACCGGAACGTGGCCTCCATGCACGTCAAAGTGACCTCTGACCTCGAAAGCTCGAAAGGCGAAATTCGACGCCTCCATATGCGGATCAGAGAGGCGTTCCATCGACTGGGAGTCCACAGCGTCACGCTTCAGATGGAGTTCGTTGACGAGGAGATGGAGAACAGCCACTGCGGCACTCCGTGCATCTCCGACGACTGTCTAAAGCAATCCTGCTGTCCTGCCGATCCTAAAACGCACCACCATACCGACGTCCATAAAGTCAACGACTCCCGTTCTTCTGGAGAAGTGGCCGTGGTCTTTGCGGATGGGAGCAGAGACGAGGAACCAAAACACTTGGACAGCACGCCGTTTTAAACCTTCAGGTCCGGCTTCTCGAACTAAACCGAGCTTTAACGAAGTGTCCCGAGCACGTCCAGAACGGCAGCCATTTTAAGAAACACCCTAAACACTAGAACCAGAGAATCCACTCAAATCCAGTTTTTATTTCAGTCTTTATGGCTGAGGGACTGCAAATTTTTCCCCCAGGATGCACTGCAAGCATACGAATCATTCAGATGATACTCATTAAGTGTAACTGAATCTGTTCATTTAGTTTAATTAGTGCTGATTAGCGGCGGGTGATGATGTACACGTTACGCTTCGGCATAGACAACGAGCTGCTAACAGAACAGCAGTTTTGGGTTTCGTTTTGGAAGAAAATCAGAGTTTGATGATACCTTTAGCGTCTATAAAAGAAATACTCAATGAAAAGGAGGCAAAACAAGAAAAATCGGTCAAAATTTTGCAATTTTAAAGGTTCAGTATAACATTTTAACATCAAACCCTCAAAAGCTTTTTATGATGGCGACAGTGCTAGGATGCCATGTATAAAAACATAGCCTTTATCTTTAATCAGATTTAATCTAGACATATTTTCCACATCCTCAAAGAGACACATCAAAATCCTTTGTCCTGACTAAAATCTAACCGCCTCATTTGAAAAAAAAAACAAAAATGTCTAAAATAACTACAACAAATTCAATCAAACCATAGAGTTTGGTTCCTGCTGGCTGTAGTCTGGAGAATAAAGCTACTACAGCTCTCTAAAGCTACTCTTGAACATTCCAGATAGATATTACCTCAGACGGGTCCTGCTAACTAGCTAGCTATGGATTAGCTAGCGATGGAATAGGCTACAGTAGTAGTAACTTTGATTCAGTATCTATATATACACACTTTACACTCTACAGCTTTTTGATTAGAGAATGTGGCTGAGAAACTCCCTGGAACATTCCAGTTAAAAATAAATTCAAGGAGACTAGCAGGGATTTTCATCTATTACAAAAACACAGAGGAGGATTGGTCTTAATTCCTATCTGCATTTTAGCCAAATAATTACCTTTGTGCAATGTTTAGCTCTCATACTATTAGCTTGCTAGGTGAATATGGCTACTAGTAGTAAAAGGACTGGTCTTAACTGCTAACCACAAATTAGGCAATTAATTAGCAGGCTATTAGCTACCTACTGAATAAACTAGCCCTGTGCTGACTAGCACAGCCCCCCCCCCCAAAAAAAAAATCATTACTTCTCAGAAGGAATTCTAGCGAGGACTTTTATTAAAACACTAGAGTTTGGGATACAACCCAAATCCTCATTCGGTTAACTTTTTCGGTTGGAGAACACGGATTGTTCCAGATAAAACTCCTCAGGGACTAGAAAGGACCATTCCGTACTTGTGAGTGCAAGCTACTGTATTTATTTAACTTCCTGTGCTGCGACTGTGACGCAAATCGGTTTCTCCTGAACTCTTCAGGTTTGTACGCCGTTCTGACCGTGATGGAGAACGGCTAATTTCGTGAAGAACAATCGTGCGATTGAGACGACATGTGCTTATGATCTTGAATCTCATGGTGCTGTTTATTTATCCCAGTGAGCAACGACTGGAGGGAGACGTCCATCTGGGTCCACTTTGAATCTCACAAAAGCCCTGAACCGCAAGTAAGCAAAAATAAATAAATACATAGTCGACGTGCTAAACATGGTTAGTTTGACTTAGTATCTCATTATTTCAACTCGGCGATGATACGTCATTATTTTAACACCTCGTTATTGTGACTTCTCAGATTACCTTGACACTTCGACTTTATATTTAACACGTCATAATCTATCAGAATAATTTACTGAATGTTGGCATAAGGATAAGATAATATTCCAAAAAAATGAGCAACGGTGGGGTAAAGTTTTTATCCCTCTTGCTTTTATCTTCATATACCTTGAGATAATTTATTAAGCGGTGAATTTATTGAGCTGTGAAATGGGGAAAATCTGAGTTTAACGTCATTATTTCGACTTCATAACTTGTTATTTCAAGATACTTGGTCAGTATTTCGACTTAATCCCTCATTATTTTAACTCATCATTTTGAATGAATACTTAACAGCCCACAATAAATACGACACAGAGTAGGAACTGCAAGCTAATATTCAATAAGCGAGGCTGATTGAGAGATTATAGGCTGTCAAAACATCAAGTCAAAGATGACGACGGGTTTTCAAACTAACGAGACGAAATGTGAACGCGTCATTAAGTCAGTATAATGAGATGCGTCAAAATAACAAAGCACGTCAACTTTTTCCACAACTTGCAGTTCAGGGTCTGTCTGGCAAAGACATCGTATTCACGTCTTTTAAAAACGTTCGAGTGCTCACTGGGATTATAATTTGCTACGGTCTTAAAATCCCAAACGGAACTGCTGTCCTAAACTCGTCTCATTTTATTAGCGTCTTAGATTTTTTTTTTTTTAATAATAATTATAAACATTATACGTTTCTAGCAGATCAGCAATTCCTAACTGAGGTTTTTGGGAATTTTTTAATTTTTATTTAAATGATGAAATCGATAGAGCAGGTTCCCATTCTCATCTTCTACTTTCGTTTTATTGTTTAAGCTGTAGGTTACTGCCTCGAACATCAAAAGGAAGCGGAAGTGAACGTACAGTTTTTACCTCAGATGTTACAGGAAATACGCCTTCATTTTTAGGCAACGCTGACTACTATGAAGTAGTAATCATTTATCATTGTCAAATTATAAAATCCTCTATAGAGTACCTTTAATTATTATTATTATTATTATTATTTTTTATTTTTTTATTTTTTTATTTTTTTTTAAATCTGCAATATGGCATTATATTCATTTTGGAGAGTTCGCATTTGCACATTACTGTGACATCAGAATGTAATGTAAATATCAAAGTGCACCTTCTGTTCGTTTAGCAGCTTCAGGAAAGAAAGAACTGTCAACGTAACCAACATGTAAATGTAAACGTAACAAGTTACGGTTAATTCAGACTTGTCTGTATGTAGCAAATCCTGCCTTACAACTCCGCTTTCCAGACATCGCGACTAAAATCTGGGAACGCTGGCATGGAAAATAATTTGAAAAACAAGTGCTTATAAGTTATGGATTAATATAACCGAATCTAAATGAGCTTGAGGAGATTTCTTTGCTGTCAGTACAGATGTATGACTTCAGCTCTTCAGTAGATGGTCAAACACCACCGAAGGCAGCGGAAATCAGGCATTTTAGCCGACTTTGGAGCTCTATTTCTGCTACAGAGCTCATTATGCTTCAGTCGATCATATCCAAAGTCCCTCAAGCACTTTGTTTATTCAAAGTTTTTTTGGAAGAATACATTTATTTAAACATTTTTAAGATATGGTGAACCTGTAGTACATTTTATTAATATGAAACCTGTTATATAGACAAAAATGCATATTGTTTTGCACCGTTTATGATTCAGAAATAAAAAAATAAAAAAAATAAATGAGTCTGCTCAGTAAATTTTTCTTCATTCAGATTTTGTTCAAAATATTCAAACAGAATCTAAATCGACAAAGCCATTATCGTACATAGAATCGAAGCATACCCTCTTACTCATATCAACGATTATACATTTTTGTGCACTGTACGAGTCCCTGTGTGGTTACTATATGTCTGTGGTTTAAATTTGTTTAATCTTTGGCCTACATTTCTAGTAAACTTCAGTCAATCCCTGTTAATGATTGGACCAGTCTGAAACGCGTGATGTCTGGAAAGCAGCCGAATCTCTTAGTCTTACGCATGACTCTGCTTTTTTTTTTTTTTTTTTTCCCACCATAAAATCAATTCAATAAACTTCAGTTATTGTTGTGTCTCCTAGGTACCTGTGATCCTAGGTATCGGCTCGGTGCAATCACTAGAAAGTACAATATTTATACCATTTCTAATTTTCAAATTAAACATACAGCCATTAAGAATGAAATCATCCAGCCCAAAGTTAACCAATTTTTACACCATCATTATAAATGCACATTTACTGATAAAATCGTCTGTTTATTTGAACACAAAGCTTTTAAGGCTATTTTCTTTGAATGAACATAAATTGGTTTGTATGCTTAAGACACTTGGAGATGGAAACCCTGGAGATGTTTAGTTTATTTTAGCAGTTACAATTCAACAGTACAGTAGGGTCCAAAAGTCTGAGTCCACTACCAAGAACTGTTTATATTTCACTAATTGTGTCCAACGGGGGGGGGGGGGGGGGGACAATTATATTTACATAAAAGTTTGGGTCTCAAAAACCTAAGTTAAAAAGTGTCCATGCTTACATGACCTTTTTTTTAATGTAATTATTTTCTAACATGGTCCTCTGTAAAAATTTACAAAACTTAAGGTTAGGCTTAGCTGTGGAATTTATACCCCTTACAACTACATTTGTATGAAATCCAACTGTATCGCTGTTCAAATGTATACAAATTTTGCAGGAATCCTTTTTATTTTTTCCATGAAGGAAACTCAAGTATGAATTTGGACTAATTAGTAGAACTTGCATAAAGATTTTCTCTTTTAAGTTAATAAAACAAAAATCGCAGCTTTTGTTACGAAGAAAACTCGAAGCGAAACTCCTGAAAAATTTCCTGTCACCTCAGACTCAATTCATTTATATAGCACATTTAAAAACCACAGAGTTGACCAAAGGGCTTCACAACTAGGAAATCGAAAAACAGTAAAAATGACAAACGCCAACACACACACACACACACACACACACACACACACACACCCCAAGAGCACTACAAACTCCAACAAGAACTGCATATCAAGTGCGATCAATATCGGATCTCGATAACAAATCTCACATACTCAGGGTTCCCCCAATTCAAATGCCAAAGTATAAAGATGTGTTTTCAGCTGAGATTTAAACTCCCACAAATAATAAATGGCTTCCAACTAAAAACACCTCCATATCAATTACACGCATTATTCCATATAAATCTATTTATGTGGAGCATCCAGAGTGCAAGTCCCTGTGATGGAGCTGTTACTACAGAAACGATAAGGTATTAGAATAGGCGCATCAAAAAAATTAAACACCGTCTGACCAATCAGAATCGAGAATTCAACAGCGCTGTGGTGTCAATACACTGACTCAGTCCGTACAGGATTTCGCCGAAGTTTTTTGTGACTGTTGCGGCCAAAAATGTTTTTTTGATTGATTTTGCTGCAGCTTTTTTTCAAATCGTGTGCTTTTCTTTTTCCAGAAAACTACTTGAACTGACGAAATTGCGGTTGCATGAAATTGTTTCGCGGTGATGTTTGTCGGTAAACGAGACCTTTTAGCTGCACTCGTGTTCGACACACACTTGAATCGAAGCGAGCTTTGGCTGAACGCGCGGCGCGGTGACGTCACGTGAAGCATCTCGGCCCAAACCTGCGGAAAACCTGCGGTAATTTCCAAACGTCGTGGGCTCCTCCGAATATCGCGGAGTTTGCTTGATCTCGCTTTAATTTATGCGATCGCAAAAATCCTGGAGGGACTGTAAAGGAATGATAAAGTATTAGAATAAGCACATCAATATGAACCTGTGATTTAAATTATAGACAGAACTACTGTGAGCACCTAACTAATGTCAACACCTTCTGTCCAATCAGAATCGAGAATTCAGCAGCGCCGTAGTATAAATATGCTCAAATTAAAACATACAGAAATTGGGAGTAAGAGTAAAAGTAAGTACAGGAATAACTTACACATTTTTTTCCACGTCCGTTTCATTTCAAACATGATTCCATCATTCTTCATCCGGGACGTTATGTAACATTTACGGAAGGAGTCTCCAGTGCCGGGGCTTCGCAACACTCGCAGGACGGATGGGTTTATGGTAACACGACAAGATTTTTTTTTGTTTTGTTTTACTAAACTCAAGCAAGACAGACAAAGAGAGAGAGTGGTGAAGGAAATACTGTCTATACCCGTGATAACAGAAGTGATTGACAGCAACTTACCTGTTTCATGGATGTTTCATAAATACAGATTTTTTTTTAAAAAAATTAAGTCATTCATTAATAAACGAAACATGGTAATTGTTGACATTGTAGTTCGCTGTGGTGCAAGAGAAATAAAGCATTTTTTTTTTTTTTCAGTTATTCTGTTAGAGGAAAACAATCAAATTCAGGATGCTTCATGTTGAGCTACATCACACCATCCCAGCAAACAAATCACAAACAAACCCTTTCTGAAACTACTATAAAAACAATATCTTAACAAGTAAATGAAAACTTTAATATTCCTCATCATGAGATCAGGAAACTAAACAGTCTACAAGTTTGCTTCTTTCAAGAAATAAACGACTGAAAAAAGCAAAATTATGTATGTGCTAATACAGTAGAATTCATTTTAAGCTTGAAATGAGGAGGGGGGGAGGGGGGGGGAATATCCAAAACGGACTTCATAATCTTATATTTGTTTTAAAACAATTTAATAAGGAGACATATTAGTTAAATTTGACTATATATACACGATATATATATATATATATTTTTTTTTTACTAGTTAAGATATATTTCTATCTTGCACTGCAGGTCCTTCCACATAGTTAGCTGCCCGCCATTTTCTTACCCTGAATCCATACCGGATATATCTCTGAGCTGAGCTTCCGTTCTGCGATTTAAACCCGCTTTGGCAGCTCCAGCATTCGACTAACGCGTACGAATCAGTAAATTTGACCCTTCTTTTAGTTTCAGGAGAGATATTAACTGTTTAGTAATGAATGAAACGAGCCTAGCTGGAGAGTTAAGAGCTAAGGCACGCGGATGAAACTCGCGTTTAACTGATTAATCCTCATTACTCAGCTGTTCCTCATTACACACCTCCTCAGAGTGCTGAGCAAATCTCCCCTCAGTTCACCATGTCACCCTGCTACACGGCACAGCTTCCCCTCGGTTCCCCATGTCACCCTGCTGCACGGCACAGCTTCCCCTCGGTTCACCATGTCACCCTGCTACACGGCACAGCTTCCCCTCGGTTCACCATGTCACCCTGCTACACGGCACAGCTTCCCCTCGGTTCACCATGTCACCCTGCTACACGGCACAGCTTCCCCTCGGTTCACCATGTCACCCTGCTACACGGCACAGCTTCCCCTCGGTTCACCATGTCACCCTGCTACACGGCACAGCTTCCCCTCGGTTCACCATGTCACCCTGCTACACGGCACAGCTTCCCCTCGGTTCACCATGTCACCCTGCTACACGGCACAGCTTCCCCTCGGTTCACCATGTCACCCTGCTACACGGCACAGCTTCCCCTCGGTTCACCATGTCACCCTGCTACACGGCACAGCTTCCCCTCGGTTCACCATGTCACCCTGCTACACGGCAAAGCTTCCCCTCGGTTCACCATGTCACCCTGCTACACGGCACAGCTTCCCCTCGGTTCACCATGTCACCCTGCTACACGGCACAGCTTCCCCTCGGTTCACCATGTCACCCTGCTACACGGCACAGCTTCCCCTCGGTTCACCATGTCACCCTGCTACACGGCACAGCTTCCCCTCATTCTGGAGAATGTTCATGTTTCCTCTGCTCTAACACACCTGAGTCAGCTAATCAGCTAATTAACAGCTCTCCCGGAAGGAAGGCAGACAGACAGAGAGAAATTCATACAGAAAGAGCTTTTTCCTTTAGATTTCTTTTTCCAAATCATAAAGTCATTCAGTTTTTAACGACCTCCACAGAAGCCAGGCTGTAAAGTGCATTAACACAAATTAGGTGCAAACTTTAAACCAGCGACATGCTGTGTTTCAAAAATACACCTTGGCCCATTTTTACTCCACCCAGACTGTGTAGTGTACAGTACATGCTGAACTGTGACTATGAGAAAAAGTGTAAGGTGGTGTAAACACACACACACACACACACACCAAAACTGATGATAAACTGGCAAGGCATTAAGCATAAACCTATTTATTTATTTATTTGTTTGTCTGTCTGTCTGTCTATCTGATGGATAGATAACTTTATTCACCCCAGAGGGAAATTCACCTATTATAGCAGCACAGAGAGTTAGAAGTATATTAAGAGTATTTTAACATTATCAATGAGACAAGAAATATATATATATATATATATATATATATATATATATATATATATATATATATATATATATATATATACATAATTTTTTTATATTATTTGATTTATTTATTGCCCGATTTCCTGTTTTTCTATACTGATTTTTTTTATTTTTCACTGTTGTTTGCTGTTGGTTTATTTCTAATTAATAGTCGGTTTTTGTTTTTTTTTGTTTGTTTTTTAAAATTTTTTTTTTTAAATGATTATTATTTCAGAAATAATCCCAGCCTTCCAAAGTAAGGACACCGACACTCCTTGACATCACACACCCTACCATTTGTTCCCTTCTCTCTTCATTCATGTTTCTATATAAATATGAATTAAAATGAATGTTCCTTATTCCTTATTCTTTCTTTTGTCCCCACAAGAGTCCAGATTAAACCCCAGAAAGTATTCTAGGGCTCTGGAACAACTTATATTAGATTCTCTGTCAAGTCAAAGCATGCCAAACATGAACACATGGTTCCTGTAATTAAGAAGAAGAAGAAGAAGAAGAAGAAGAAGTAACAACCATCAGAATATGACATTTTGGTGACAAGCCTATAAGTCTGTACATTATCTTCTTGCCAAAAAAATGATGAAATGTATGTGAAAGAGTGAGGTAAATGGATATAATGGATAGGATTAGATTGTATGGGTAAGAGCAGTTTCTCTCTCTGCACAGCAGATGGCATCAAAAGACAGAGATAAAATGCACACTTTTTATTTTTTTTATTTTTTATTTTTTAAGTTTGTTTTGTTTTCACCAGACAGTAAATGAAAGGATTAAAAGATTCTGCAACCTATAATTTAATGTGCGTTTTTCACCGCTAAAATTCAAATTTGCCATCTCTTTAGTTTCAGTAACTGATCGCTCTCAGCCTTTCCTTATATTTTTATTGTGTTTACATCGACTTAATGTTACTCCTCTGCTGTGTTCATATTCAGGTATTGTATGCTGAGTGATGATTTGCATAAAATGTCAATACATTTAAATTGAATTGAACTGACTTGAGCCTTTGTAGCATCTTTTTCATTACTGGGGGGGGGGGGGGGACCGAGTAACTACGCAACTCAAATAAAGCTCAATTTTTCTTTCCCAAGAAATTAATTATGTACATGTAGGTCATTAAGGTGATTAATTCTCCAACACAGCAGCTCTGACAGAGAAACACGTATAATCGTTGATATGGTAAGGAGATATTTATTTAGGATTTAGGACTAGCCAGCTAACTGATGCAAAATAAAACAGGACATTTGGCCATATTATGTCTGAAATGTCAGTTACTTGATATTAATTTCTTGTTTATAGAACTGTTGCATAAAAGTAATATCTCACTCACAATGGAGCGGTTATACCGAATAACGGACCGTGCGATATTGCTTCACGATAACAGGACCTGACTTGTTTTGCAGACGTTCTGCAATGATAAACGACAATATGTAATTCACTGATCAATTTTGTCAATGGGAAACTGCTGTGGTATGGATAAGGAAAATAATCAACCTATGGGTGTTAATAGTAACTTGCTCCATCACACCACTCCATAGTCCTATAACAGCATCTTCTCTCCAGCTTCTCCCTTACTTCTATCCATTAGTTCCTTTTACTGAAGACGCAAAAGACAAGCATTTTACTCTAAAAAGCCAAAGCTCATTCTTACATAACTATTATTGTTCTGCTGAGGATCCTAGTCATCGACGTGTACTTTAAAACCTAAATGATGCTAAACAGTTTCGGTGTAACGCCATCGAAGCTATTTGTTAAACGTTTTAAACTTGTTATATAATTATTAGAGTCCAGTAATGCGTCCGTGGGCTGTTTTTTTTTTTTTAGCATCTAAATAGCACCAGCTCAAAAGGAGATAAGACGGATGAATGAAGGAGATTAAAATGGAAATATAAATAGAAGCAATGAGTGGGCTGGCAAACAAAAAAAAAAAATGAGAGCCTTCAGCAGCACATGGAAGGAGAAAAATAAAACAGCGTTCATGCCATAAATATGGCCAGGAAGAAGAAGAAGAAGAAGAAGAAGAAGAAGAAGAAGAAGAAGAAGAAGAAGTGTATGAAAATCCAGTTCACACACTTTACAACTAAAACATTCCATTCAGTTTTGTTTCCTCTTCGTTTAATATGAAACCCCGTAGACCTCAGCGTGATTTGTTTCCATGTTCTCGTAACCTTTTACGAACAGGTGTGCAAAACCTCAGCTGGTGAACCGCACCACGAGGTCAGGTTTATAAGGTCATGTTTATGACTCTTTTATAACGTTTCTTTTTCCGAGTGCTCTCGGTTCACGGTCACGCTCAGATCCGCACGCGTGGCCGATTTTCTTTTCCGACCAAGACCTTTCTGTATCGCCGTCGCGGGACGAGAACGTTTGGGTACGCGCAGAGACGTGCCGGGGAAACAGGCCGATTGGATCCTTCTGGAACAAAGCAAACAAATCCAGTGTGCATACAGTACACATGTGCATTTTAAATGTACTTCATACAACAGCACTGTCGAATTCTGGATTCCGATTAGTCGTTGACATGGTGACGTTTTAGGTGAGGAGACGTCGATTTAGAGTTTATGGAAGGAGTCTCCAGTGTCAGCACTTGGTAATATTACAGCTGCTATAATGGGAGTGACAACAGGAACTAACTTGTCTCGCAAACATTAAACGTAACTATAAAAAGATCACAAGTTGTCGGCAAATTGCCGTCGAATTTACAAGAGGAACACTTGATTATTTTCTTATCACGGCACAACCTGAAGTGATTTATTCCTTACTCAATCCACAATCCACGAACAAACACACGTGAAACCACGATACATTCTTATCCGAAATTTATAAACCGACATTTCTTCTAGGAGTGTCCGAACTCCTGAAGTATCCGAACCTATCCATTACATACACAGAAGTAGAAGTCACAAGTCTTACCCAAAATCTCTTCTAAAGATTTCACATCCAGGTCTTCAGTGAAGTCGTGCAGACTTGACTGCGCGGTCTAGGACACGTTAAACCGTCTTGTTATCTATAAACATGAACAAAGCTTCACAACATATCTGAACTTTGGTAGGCTGTGGGGGCGGCCATCTCGGACGACCCAAATCGCTTTGTCGTGAAGAAGACCCGCCTCTCAAACTTTGAAGGTGGAGTTGTACCAAAAAGCCGGTCGTTTCTGCGAATATCCCCATCTCACTCCGGAAGTCAATCTGTAAACACAGACGGTCGCTCCTATTTTTACGAAATTGTTGACGCGTAGCTATAAACGGACAAGTCTTTTAGGGGAAAGATTTCCGTTACTTGTTAGCTGTAGCTCCAGGGCAAAACATCACACAACAAACATTGAAAAATTGCAAGTAAATGTAAATGTGATGTGTTCGTTACGCAAAAAAAAAAAAAAAAAAAAGGAATGATTTGTGACTTTGTACTCTGTCAGTGTTACTCTTACGCCTTCGCCAACGCTTACTATTATTATTCATTTCGTACTCTTTTCTCCGTTTCTAGTCACACTTAATATTAGATAGTTCTTCTTATCACTTATGTTATAGCAGCTATAAACTGACGTTCCCTCACCACCTTCTCTTTTGAAGTTAATAATTAAAAAGTTTTCTTTTTTTTTGAAAAAGTAAAAAATCGCAGCTTGTCGTGGTACCGAGAAACCGCAAAGCGTAAACTCGTCTGTCCTGAAGACGTCGGAAAACCTACAACGGAAACTTTACCACAGTTACAAAGCACTGACACTGGAGACTCCTTCTTTCGCTCACCATCCTGTGACTGCGTCACATTTAAGCGCTGGTTAAGAATATCTTTTCCGTGAGCAGAGCTCTATACAGCTGTCCTGCGGTACGGTTAGATTTGTCGTCTGGAGGCGTCCCGGTGAGGGGTAAAGGTCAAAACCACATTCTTTTCTTTCATCTCCACCCCGACGGTACAGGTCACGCCAACAACCTCGTTCCCTTAGGTTTCTGCTTCTCTCCATGATGTCAAAACAGATAGGACATGTGTGTGTGTGTGTGTGTGTGTGTGTGTGTGTGTGTGTGTGTGTGTGTGTGTACACACGCCACCCAGATCTCTATCAACTGCAGAAAAGGAGTGAAGGGAAAAGAAGACAAGGGCTGACTGCTTTGCATTGACATCACACATTCCCAAGCAACCTGGGAGTCAGTGGTGGTAGTTGTCAAGGCAACAGTGTTTCACCTTGAAACGTCTCCTGTCTCAGCGTGTGTGCGTGCGTGAGACCATCATGGCGAGATTCCGTGCTCCAATATTAACATACCACATGATTCACCACACGATGCAC
This sequence comes from Cranoglanis bouderius, assembly GCA_023630585.1. Lineage (NCBI taxonomy): Eukaryota > Metazoa > Chordata > Actinopteri > Siluriformes > Cranoglanididae > Cranoglanis > Cranoglanis bouderius. The sequence continues at coordinate 12,294,140 of CM042546.1, forward strand.
TACATTGCCCTAACTGTGCACCCATACCGAATACAGACCACAAACACTGTGGATGTGTCCTAAACGGTGTATGTGTATGTTCTGCGTATGGTCTCACTCATTTCTCACTGACAGTGGGGTGTGTGTAGCCTAGAAAGAAAGCTTTGTGGTTTGGGACGCACCCATAGTGTTTTATGTGGCCTAGCTAGTGAATATGGTTTGTGGTTGGGAAAGTGGCGTGACATGTGTATGGGTGTTTCTGTGGACGATGTTGTGAATAGGGTGTGGTTCGGTACACATCCCAAGTGGACCGAGATGGTCCCAAATGGCACACCCTATTCACTATATAGGGCACATAAACATTATTACCAGATGTGTCGCCAATTCCATGGTGGGTTTGTGATCTATACCGACTGATACTATGCGGCTTGGAGCATATCCAAATCAGGCTGACGAGGGAGAGAGATTTAGGATGGAGTTTATGTGGTAGCTACGTAATGAACACACTGTGTGTGGATTGGGACAGGTCCATAACGAACCGCCGTTAAGATGTTTTTGTTGATGTTTATGCGACCTACATAGTGAACATTGTGGTTTGGGACACGTCCACAATAAAACAAATGTAAGACACTCGTGTTGCTGTTTATGTGGCCAACGAAGTGAACACTGTGTGGTTTGGGACACGTGCGTAATTAACTAATGGTAAGACAATGGTGTTTATGCGGCCTCTATAGTGAGCACCATGTGTCATTTGGGACAAGTCCATAATAAACCAACGGTAAGAAGTTTGGTTGCTATTTAAGTGGCATACATAGTGAACACTGTGTGGTTTGGGACATGTCCATAATTAACTAACGGTAAGACGTTTGCAATGGTGTTTATGCGGCCTCTATAGTGAGCACCTTGTGTCATTTGGGACAAGTCCATAATAAACCAACGGTAAGACGTTTGGTTGCTATTTAAGTGGCATACATAGTGAACATTGCATATGGTTTAAGACACGTCCATAATGAAATAATGGTAAAACGTTTGCAGTGATGTTTATGCGGCCTGCGCAGTGAACAGTGTGTGTTTGGGACATGTCCATAATGAACCAATGGGAAGACATTGGTGGTGGTGTTTATGCAGCCTACGCAGTGAAAACTGTGATTTGGAACATGTCTATAATGAACCAATGGTAAGACATTTGTGTTGATGATTAGTGAATAGTGTGCAGTTTGGCCAACGTCTTGTGATGTTTTTCGATTACACTCTCTCCGATAACCATCTTTCCTATCGGTGTGCTACCGAGTGCTGCTAATTATCTCATTTATGGGTTTAATCAGCGGGGAAACTTAGCATCAGTTTCTATTGAGCAGAAGGGACGACCCACGCATGGCTGAGAAGGTAGATATTTATTGCAGCATTGATCTTAACAGCATGAAGAAGATGACGGTGGCTGAACCTGAGGATAGCGTGAGACTCGCAAGCAAAAACGTGACACATAAATGGAGAAAAAAAAACAAAAAGAGAACAAACGTGTGGATTAGGACCTGACCGATATATCCTATAATGCACCTGTAAGGTCCTATAGGCAAACTACATTCATAAACATGAAGCAGGTAGGAAACGGTGACTCGTTCAATTTGCCAGTTGTAATTATAATCTATTGGACGGCTCTAGAGAGTTCTTTGAGGATATAGTAAGAGTAGAGTATAGTAAGCATTCATGCTACTGGAAACCTGCATCATTATAACCCTGACCTGAGTTCTCAAAATTATTTTCTACTGATTCCCAGAATATGAATAAAGGTGCATTCTGGGACTAATTTTATGCTTCGTTCTGAGCTAATTTACATAACATGCAAATCTTACTCTTTCAGATTCACCCTGGACGGTTCATCCAACTCATATGAAATTTACACAAATACTCTGTTATTATTGGCAAATTAGGGAGCATTTACGAAGAAGTGTTTGGACCCCGATGATTGCTGGTTGCAGCTATATTTTCTATATTTATATGGCTGTTCAACCCCATTTAAGCAAAACTATTGGCGTATGGATAGCACTTGCATTTTCAGCTCCTTAAAGTCTATCAGTCGGGCCCTAGTGTGTATCGAAGCAGGCAGCGAGAAATAATATCTGGCGATGTGTACGAATATAACATTCTTCATCACAGTGGCTGGATTTTGCTGTAAATGTGCTGCACTGGTAAAACATGTAAACTTTATCACTCCATCTTAATGGTCAAGAATTACGCTCTGTTTTCCTGGATGAGGATAACATAAGACCAGCACTGAGTTACTGTCACACACACACACACACACAAATACACACACACACACAACCCAAACGAGCTGTATGAATGGATTGTCACGTACACTAAGAAAAATTTGGGTTCATATCAGTTCGTTGATGGATAGCAGGGAAGTTTAGACGTGTGTATGTGTGTATGTGTATGTGTGTGTGTGTGTGTGTGTGTGTGTGTGTCTTTTACCCTGTAAAACCATCCTATAAAATCCTCAGTTGTCACACAAAGAGGAGAGGAGAAGAAAGATGGAAAGAGGGAGGAAGAACGGCAAACAGACTATCGGAAACCTCCCTCACAAACGCTACACCATGACCAAGCATCGCGTTATGCGTGACGCACATGAGCCCCGTCCCAAACACGCCACCTTACATCTCGGTTCAATACCAAATAACCCAAATCATTACTTCATAGTTATATATGGACTAGGGAGCTGAGCTGGTTTTCTAGGGCATTAAATATCCTTATATACCAATAAGCAGAGCACTTATACAGGGATTGCGCTCCCTATGTAACATATAGTTCACTATGCAGTAGCCATTATTCCTTAATGATGTATGGAAATGGCTCAATCCCAAATGGCTCCATATGCGGTAGGTAGGGAGTCGAATCCATCACACCCTATGTAATGGACTCCTGATTGGTTAATGTCCAACATGGAGAGTAAAGAGCACGAATTTGTTCCTGAAGTTCCCTACTGGACATTTTAGTGCACTACTTAGGGTCTACGAGCCAATGTTCCATGCATTCTTAATGTACTGGTAAGGAGTAGGTGCTGAATCCCAGTTCCTTATTGGACATATTATTTCCAAAGAGTAATAGTAAAAACTGGACTAATATATATATATATATATATATATATATTTTCTAGGGTCTATGGTTATATTCTATAGCAACCATTTTAGACAATGTTTAAGGCAATTTGTATATATAAGCTGTCCTGTATGCTGTAGTGCTCGAGAATGAGCTCGTCAATCTCAATCCGTTTCTTCTCCAAAAACTAATGGTTTTCCTCATGCCAAAAGCATTTAAAGCCGAGCACCCTCCACTGTTTAATCTTGACGTTTGGGACGCAGCCAGAAATGAGCATCTACATTCTCTTTAAATTCTTTTCTGAACAGTTTTTTAAAACATATACATACATCTGACAACTATAAGTGCTCTTTCTTTTTTTTTCTTTTTTTTGGCTGTTTTTTCCTTGATTTGGTTGGCTACATCAGCAGACAAAGGTGAATATCAGTCCCAGCTATGTGTTATGAGTCGATAATTATAAAAGTAATAAATAAAAGAGAAAAATAAGAAAACATTACTAAAATTGTTTTGGAAATAGTTACGGTAAAAACGTACAAGAACCACAACCTTTAACAAGAGGGAAAATATAGATGAATATATGAACACATAAAATTAAATACAGATGTGGGTGGAACTCAAATGGATAAAAATGTGCGCACACACACACACACACACACACACACATATATATATACACATACACACACTCACTCCATTCTTTATACACAGTGAAAATTGTAAAATGATACATTTCCAGCACTGAAGATTAAGTTCATCCTAGGAATCATGCACACTCCTCCTTTATCCCTCCCTAGCTGTTGTGTTCGCTGTGCAGCTTGGGTCCAGAAGGGGGCTCCACTTCCTGCTCAGTGAGAGAAAGAGAGCGAGACCAAACAGACCGCTCAGTCTTTCTTTCTTCCTGGTCCACCATTCGTTCTTTTCAGGCGTTGATGACACGCCAGCTCGATCAGCTCGACCCCGCCCATCACCTTTTGCTGAACCAGGAAGAAGCTCAGCACCACCAGGAAGAAGATGCGCAATGGCGTCCAGAGCCAGAGTCCCAGAAAGGAAAAGGCGATGAAGGCGTTCCAGTAGCACAGCGATGCAGCTTTGATCAGCGTCACCCTCGGCTCGCTCTTGCAGGGCGGCACGCGGGCGTCGGCTTCGTCGAAGCGCTGAGAGCTGTAAAACGATCGCAGGCGCTCCTCTTTCTCCGCCCAGCGCTCCTGGCACCAGGCCTGGAGGGCGGCGGTCTCCTCAGGCAGAGAGGACACCGGGTAGCGGCGCACGTGGAAGTGGATCTGTCGTGGGAAGGTGCCAGCCAGCAGGTGGCGCTCTGTCTGAGGGGCGCTGTGCGGGTATGCTACGGTGATGTCGTGCAGCGCGTCCAGATTGTCCGCTGTGTAACATACACAAGAACTGAGGTTAAACTCTTTTACGCACAAGTTTGCGCGAAAATGTATGTTCATTCGCACCCTAGGTAACAATCCAAGCCACAAACTGACCAGTTTGTTCAGATGACGGCGTTAATTAGCAATACAAACCACAAAACTACACAAACCATATGAACAAATAAGCAAACATCGATCACAGACAACAGTGAAATCTCCTGACTCATAGAACTTGGTCCTAGTGCTGAGAATAAATAAATAAAATAAATAAATACCAAACAGCACCTAACAAGGCTAGCATTAAACACTCATTGCCATATTTGTGTCACATCACCATATTTGTATTGTCATCATGGCACTTTAAAATGTCGTCACTACCTTTGCATTCCAGTCACAATTCCATTAAGTACTAATAATTGCCTGGGTGTGTTGAAATGAACATAGTATAGCAGAACATAGTATTTAAAAATATATTATAAATACTCAGTAGAACAGAAAGATGTAGTATTGGAAAAAAAAAATAATAATATTGAGAATTGGTCAAGTTGAAGTGTAGAAAATTAGTCAGTATTTTTGAAGTGCTGAAAAAAATAGTAGTACTGAAAATTACTAATGCACAGAAAATCAATCAGTTGTTTGGAAGTAATGAAAATTGAGTAATAGTATTAAAGTATTAAAAATAGTAGTACAGAGTCATTGGGGCAAAAATCAGTACTGATATGGCCAGATATTGTAAAGTATAGAAAATTAGTCAGTAGTTTTGAAATATTGAGCATTGGCTAGTAGTACATTTGAAGTAATAAAGCTAGTAGTATTACTAGTTATATTATTTTTAAACATTAAAAATAGCCAGTAGTTTGGAGGTATAAAATTCAGTAGCTCTGAAGTATCAAATGTAGTACTGAAAATTGTCCAGGCGTTATGAAGTACAGAATATTGACTAGAAGTATTAAAGTAGTAAACCTTACTAAAAAAGTACTGAAAAAAATAAATAAATAGTAGGATTGAAAATGACAATCAGTCAGATGTTTGGAAGTAATGAAAATTGGGTAGTAGTACTGAAGTATTAAAAAGTATTAACGTATTAAAGCTAGTAATACAGAAGCATTGAAAAAAAAAAATCTGTACTGAAAATTGGCCAGGCGTTGTAAAGTATAGAAAATTAGTCAGGAGTTTTGAAATATTAAAAATTGGCTGGTAGTATTAAAATAGTCAGTAGTGCAGAAGTATTGAAAAATTAGACAGCAGTATTTAAAAAAAGTAGTACTGAAAATTGGCCAGGCGTACTGAACTATAGAATACTGACTAGTAGTGTAAAAGTATTTAAAAATAGTAGTACTGAATATTGGCCAGGAATACTACTTTTAAAAAATTGTCAGTAGTATTAAAATATTGAAAAAAATAGTAGGATTGAACATTGGCCTTGCATGCTGAGGTATAAAGACAGTAGTCAGTAGATCTGAAGAAACAAGAAACTATTAGTATTACTAGTTATGCTATTTTTAAATACTAAAAATAGCCAGTAGTTTGGAGGTATAGAATTCAGTAGCTTTGAAGTATCAAACGTAATACTGAAGATTACAGTACTGAAAATTGTCCAAGTGTTATGAAGTATAGAATACTGACTAGTAGTATTAAAGTATTAAAAAAAATAAAATAATAATAATAATAATAATCATCATCATCATAATAATAATATTATTGATTGGCCAGGGATACTAAATTTAAAAAAATTGTCAGTAGTATTGAAGTACTGAAAAAATAGTAGTATAGAACATGGGCCTTGCATTCTGAAGTATAAAGATTAGTCAGTAGATTTGAAGTAATGAAAAGTTAGTAGTAGTACTACTAATATTATTTTTAAAGATTAAAAATAGCCAGTAGTTTGTAGGTATAAAATTCAGTAGCTTTGAAGTATCAAATGTAGTACTGAAAATTACAGTACTGAAAATTGGCCAGGTGAAAAAGAATCAGTACTTTAAAAGTACTGAAAATAGGCTAGTTGTGTTAAAGTATTACAGCAGGCAGTAGTACAGAAGCAGTGAAAATTAGTCAGTAGTACTGAAGTACTGAAAAGGGTTGTAGTCAGTATCTTTTCGTGTTCAAACCCTATAAATCTGCTCGCCGAAGGAGACGTTGAACGAATGCGCCAGCGCTGCATGATTAATCACTGGAATATTTATTCATTAGTTTTGCGATTATCGCTCGGGCTTTTGTATTATCGGCACGACGTGCAGACTTAATATCCGCTCACGCCTGATACCATCAAACCCCTCGCATCGTCTCGCCTGGTGAGTCAGCCTCGTCCCTGAGGACATGCTGCTCAGAATAAATTTCACTAGTGTACATTTCACTGGGTGCAAGAAACGAGCATTCAGACATTCTTAGCTGCAGTTTACCAAAAAAAGAACTATGCCCATCACGACGTATTTCTGGCAAAGTGCCTGAGCGTAACACTCTTTAAATATAGCACATTTATCGCCAACAACACACACACACACCCACACACACCCACACACACACACACACACGCTTTAGGCTGCTTACAGAAAGAAGTGAAGCCTGCCAACATCAAAGCATGGCGAATGTGTTTATTGGATGACATGCCTGGACAAACACACATGCACACACACACACACACACACACACACACACACACACACGTTACTGGAATAGGATCTCTTGGGTGTGACGTCAGAGAGTTTGACACCTGTTTAATGGCGCATTAGTATCGTTCAGCTCCGATTACTTCACGCAGTTGTACAGCTGCCAGGTTTACCTCATTGCAGTGTGTGTGTGTGTGTGTGTGTGTGCGTGTGTGTGTATGAAATGCCTCTGTGCTACAATTAACACTACCTGAAATACTGAAGTGTTCTGAGGACAGCAGAAACAGTTTATCCCAGTTATTAAAGATGGACAGGACATGGGTCAAACGCCAGCTGTGCTACTGATGGACAAAAAAACGTTCATGGCAAAAACAACACAACTGACTAGCACTACTGTGTGAATCGTGGTTTGAGCTAAAAAACAAACAAACAAAACAAAAAAAACAAAACAAACAAACAAAAAAAAAACCAACAGTTCGTTTGGAAATGTATAACTGTGCAATTTACATGAAGAATATATCAAGTAATATGTATTTAGCCTTAATTTTGTTGTGTGTGAGTTATATAGTAGCATCTTTATTCATCGTTCTTTCACCTTCTGGCCACCATGCACTTAGCTAGCGCAACGTTAGGGCATTCTTTTCCTAGTGACTCGTCTTTATAAAGCACCATCGCACAAGTCATTCACAAGGCTTTCATTTTCCCGCCGAAAACGGCTCCTTGTCCGAACACAACAGACTCAAACGCTATTGCGTGACGCAGCACGAAACGCTGAGCGTGCGTGTTCCCAGGGCCGATGGGAATCAGATGGAGGAAACTCCGATAATTAGCACGGCGCTTAGAGACACTGGAACACTGGAGTCATGGGAAAGAGTGTCGCAACTGCAGGATTTTTTGCTCCATCGTTCCATCCTATTACACTGGGGATTAGTCCGTGTACTAGGGGTTGGCGACGTGCTGCATTTTTAAAACGGTTTTATTTTTTGCATATATATATATATATATATATATATATATATATATATATATATATATATATATATATATAAAAACATATTTAACACTGACAAAGAAGGACAAAATGAACGATATCACGATAACCACGATATCGATACTGAGATTATATCGTCATTGCAAAGACCCTAAATTACATAACAATAATAAGGATTTTAAAACGGAACATGCTCAGCCATCACAGTCTATGGCTTTTCCTTAAAAAAACACTTCGAATATTAGTTTTACCATAAAACAATAGATCTTTTTTTTTTAAAGTGCAAATCAATAAAAAAAAAGGGCAATAATCCCTTTTCATAGCTTTAGAAATACGTACGAAAGTGCTGAAAATTAGCCGGCAGTACTGAATTATTGAAATGTGGTGATATTGAGGCACTAAAAGTTAGCCAGTAGTAGTAAAACACTTACAGTTAGCATAATTATTGCCCTGGTGTATTGAAGTACTGGAAATCCTACAGGAGTACTGAAGTACTTAAAAAAAATATTTCAATTTGGTTTTGTGGTATTGAAGCAGTAAAATAGCCAGGTGTACTACTGTGTAGAAAATGAGCCAGCAGTATTAAAAATACTGAAAAACAGTAGTACTGAAAACTGGCCAATTATATTGAAGTATAGAAAATTACTCCGCAGTTTCGAAGTACTGACAATTGGCTAGTATTAAAGTATTAAACTAGCCAGGTGTGCTGTGTAGAAAAATGAGTCGGTAGCACCGAGGTATTGAAAGACAGTAGTACTAAAAATTAGAGTACTGATGTATAGAAACTTAATGAGTAGTTTTGACGTATTTCAAATTGGTTTGTGGTGTTGAAATATCAAAACAGCCAGGTGCGATAATGTGTAGAAGTTGAGACAGCGGTATTAAAAATGCTAAAAAGAGGTTGTATTGAAAATTGAAAAGTGCACCGAAGTATAGAAAATTAATCAGTAGTTTTGAAGTGCTGAAAATTGGCTAGTGGTATCGGCTAAGGAAATAGCCAGTAGTAGTCAGTAGTACTTGAAGTATTAAAGATTAGTGACTGAAAAGTAGCCGGTCTTTTTAAGTATTGAAAATTACCCGACTGTATTTACGTCCTGAAACCTAGTCAGTAGTAGTGCAGAATTAAACATTAGTCAGTAGTAGTGCAGAATTAAACATTAGTCAGTAGTGCTCGGATGACCACGGTCCGTCCTGACCTTTGCGGAGTTGTTCCACGATGAAGGTGAAGCCGGTGGTCCGTGGGTGCAGGACGTACTTGTACTTCGGCAGGCCGTTCTTCTCCGCATACTCGTCACTCCTGGCGCGAGTGTTATCTGCACAAGAGCAAACAAACGTTTAGAATGCTTAAGCTGTACTTTGCCTACAAACCGGATGTCTTTCTTTTTTTTTTTTTTACAAATGCTTGTCAGTTGTCATGCGAATGTATTCAGAAAGTTCGCACTTGTAAATCCGACTTCTATAAAGCGTTAAAAACCTGTCAAATTTCGAATGAGATAAGGTCGAGATGTTTTTTGTCTTGTTCGTTAACATCCTGGGGTCGTGTCGGGTTTTACCGTGCAACAAACGGCATCATAACGTTCTGGTAATAAATGTTGTGCTAATCCTTTAGCGTTATAGTCTGTCAGTGTGTTTTAACCCATTTGCCGGATGCCACCCGAGAGAGCGCTAGCAATACTGCCTTACATAGCCATCGGCTGAATGAGGTCACTATGTTCACGCTCTGACACACACACACACACACACACACACACACACACACACACACACACACACACGAGCGCGCGCGTGCACTTGACCAGTAATTAGATCGGGTCATTCTGGTCCCCTCTGGGCTCCTACAGAAGGGATTAAGTGCATCATTCCTCCAGGCTACAGAGAGACAAAGAGAGACAGGCACACTAAGGCCACTAAAATGAAGATGTCACTGTTGGACAGGTCTCAAAATCTCTTTTAAAGCCGGGACTAAAAATAGGATCGGACAGACGCCCAGAGTTCACACGCTTCGAAAAGAAAGACGAAAATCGTACACGCTCAGACTTGTGTATCAGCAGACCTGACTATATGTAATTATAAATAAATAACACAGAACCATACGGAAGTATAAACAGAGAGTCAGTAACTATACATACGTATAAACAGATGATATGTATCTATACAGCACTATAATCAGATACTGCACAACTACATAACTACTGTCTACCTGCGGGCCTGACTATACAGAAGTATAAACAGATAATACGTAACAATACATACCTATAAACAGAAAATATGCAAATATACTTAGCTTTATAACTATAAACAGATAATCCGTAACTGTAAGTAGCTATCAACAGATATGCAAATATTTCTAGCTATAAACGGATAAATAGCTATACGTGGCCACTAACAAATAATATGGAACCATTCGTAGCTATAAACAGATAAATAACATATGACACATAACTGTAAGAAGCTATAAACAAAGTATAAAAAAAGTACAAACGTGTCGCTCTTTAATTAATCAAACGCGAGTTCCACCGTGAATCCGTATCACTTTGGGTGCATATGATTTCTCAAGCAAAGTTAGCTAGATAGCTGTGCATGTTGGTTACCATGACAACGAGCCAGTGGCTACGGTTTCATCCGTAATGGCTTTCAATGAGGCACAGAAACGTTTGATATGCTGCGGATATTTGTAATACGTGCAAATTTCTATATAAAGACATGGATTTGTTTGAGCTAGACAGTGTGGAAGAGTGTGACCTGTTGAATATACGTGTGTGTGTGTGTGTGTGTGTGTGTGTGTGTGTGTGTCTCACCGGTGAGGTCAGTGCCCTCAGGAAAAAGCAGTAGCTGCAGTGGTTGCCTGATATCACAGAAGTACTCCAGCATATTGGTCAGGTGATCCTGATCCTCCTCCCACTTGCGATGGATGAAGATGAATGACGCCACCTGCATCGCCCAGCCTACACACACACACACACGCACACACACGCACACGCACATCAGGTAATCAGGGTATACAAATGAGTTGTCATCTCTCATCAACCCGTGATGTCAATATTATGAGCCATGTGGTTATGCTAAAATCACTGATAACCAATATTACCTTCAAACACAAACACAAACACAAACACACACACACACACAAACACACCACAGGTAGTCAAGATGCTCAGATTAGAATGGAGGAACGACCCGGTTGTCACAACGTTCATCTTTCTTAGCATCCTCCAACAGAGAAGCACAAGGACGTGAGGAAGGATACTCGTATGAGACGCGAGGACACCAAATGGACGCCGAACGAATCTGCCTTGCTCACTTCAAAACCACATCACTTACTGCTGACTTGCTCGGCTGTATCCTGTCGCCACGCATAACAGATTTGCCGTTACACAACATGGTCATTACACACCGAGCGTACGTCTGAATATTACTGCATGTGCACAGGGTGGAGACATGGGATGTCTGACATTTGGGACAAAAAGGACAAAACCAGAAGCAGGTAATGGGTGACCCTCGCCTTACTGTAGTATGTGTGCATGTGTGTGTGTGTGTGTGTGTGTGTGGCAGCTAACTAACCGAAACCAGGCACGGCTTTCAGAGCTGCTTTGAGGCAGATCTTCTCCAGACGGAGGTAGCTGTGCCTCAGCAGGCAGCACCAGAGGAACATCCAGTCCAGACGTGTGCGGTGGTTCATGATGATCACGCTGCGCTCGCCGGGAACAAACCCGTCACCAGTGATGATCACCTTCACCCCGAACACGAGCTCCAACAGAGCCTGGGGGGGAAAAAAAGAGAGTGGAAAGTGGATGGGGTTTTTCATTTCAACACAATAACATGGATCGGTTTCGCCGATCAATCGCGCCGATAAACGATTGCTGGAGCTACCGGTAATCGGCAAAAATCCACACCGACAGTTTTTCCCAGTTGCGTCCGTTGCGGGAGCGGGTCCGCTGTCATTATACGGTACGAGAGCAGCCTCTAGAGGCGAAATAAAAACGATCACTGACAAATTTTGTTGTGTTATTTGAAGTGTTTTTTCATTCATTTTGGATGTCTCTATTTTTATTTGGTATTTTGAGTGTTACTTTTTGGTTCAGTGTGGATGTATATATTTTATTTACTTTAATATTTATTAGTAGTTCATATATATTAATCCTACAGTACATTTTCATGGTACAGTCAGTAGTTTATTTTTGTATTTAATGTTCAGCAATATTTTACTTTGAGTGTTATGTTTTCATTCATTCTCAATTTGAAAAACTATCGGGTGATTACTTGTTTATCGGCAGTCGTGGAATAGTGGAAAAATCCAACAACCTGTCCATCTCTAGGATCAACACCTTCTGACCAATCAGACTGGAGAATTCAACGGCGCTGTGGTATACAACGGTTATTTTCCAGGCTTGACAAATGAACAGAATGTTCGATGAATATCAATTCACAAAGAATAGTGTATGTATAATTGTTAATATGGTGAAGGGGATGTTAACATTTTGGGGAAGGAGTACTGTGTGTCGTCGTTTTTAGCACCGACTTTAATTTCTAACCCAGAGATTTTCCTATATAATTACTAAGACTTTGCTGTAAACTGATCCGTAATTCTTTAGTGAACTCTGGGCCACAATCACGATGAGGTTCACAAACTGAATTCCTCAAGAGTCAGTGGTTTTTCTGTTTTTGATATACACTTAGAACAGATGTATACCGGCTTCTCTGAGTAACATCGTGTTGAGTAAACACGGGCTGCTCAATTTATGAGTGAAACATGTTAAACATTTAAGTTTCCACATGTGGGCGGGAGGCTATATTTAGGAAACATCAGGAATGGACATTTGATGCATGTTTTGACAGTTAACCCGCTGTACTGCATCGCGTTCCGGTCGCATGGTAATAATAATAATAATAATAATAATAATAATGATAATAATAATGACCTTTGTGAAGCATGTCATGCGTGTTAAAGTGGGGTGCGGGGGATATGGGAATAGAAGAATGTCGAGTGGCTTGGAGTTTCAAAAACAGGAAGTCCAAATCATAAGGACGTTTAACACAACAACTGGCTAAAAGCAAATGTAGTAGTATTTGATAGTGCTGGTGAATGTATGTGTGTGTGTGTGTGTACCACGGGCAGGGTGAGCCAGGTGGCCACGATGCGGTCCGTGAGCCAGCGGTACCAGGCCGGAGACAACAGCATGACGGGCAGCACCGGACCCAACATGAACACGCTGCCGAAAAAACTGCCCAGGAAGAGCGTGAGGATGAAATACACGCCTCTGACGGACACCGTCGCCATGCCTGAGAGAGAGAGAGAGAGAGAGAGAGAGAGAGAGAGAGAGGCAGATTAGTCTTTCTCAGTCAGACAGACCTCAACAGAACACACTGACTGGATTATTGACCTCAGAGGGAAAAGTGGAGCAGTCGGGGTGATGGACCTGGAAAGAACATGAAGTGTGTTGATTTGGAAAATCGATTTTGGGTCAGTCGTTACGTGGAATCCAGGGAGTGTTGGTGCTCGTGACTGGAAACCTTTAATAGAGTGGGTGTGTGGGGAGGAATCTATGTTTTAACCATGCACCAACCAACAACATTCAAGAACAATTTTATTTTTTTTGTCACTTTGCTGAGACATGGACCATGTTTAGAACATGTGCAATCTCTGACTGAAAGCTGCTGATTAGATCTTAATGTTTTGTGATGTTTTGAGTTAAAAACCTTTAAAATGTCAAAAGTATGTACAATAAGATTTCGGCTATGTGTCGGAGCCAGAGACCTTTTTTTTTTTTTTTAACATTTCTGACTTTTCCAAGCCATAAAACCTGCTTTTAATTAAACTGTTATTATAGTCCTTTATTTATATGCATGATAATTTTCATAATGGCTGGTTATGGCTTCCAGAAAACCGCAGACCCCCCCCCCCCCTCCCCAGATCCCTGGAGGTTCCTGGACCCCTCTTTTTGACCCATCGCTTTAGAAAACGGTTGATTACTGGAACATGTGTAAAGATTTCACAGACATCGTCTCAACTTCCTGCTACACCTGAAGATTTGCGCTTCGCCCCCCCCCATCGTCATTGCACCCCCTTCATTCATTCAATCCCAGCCTGTTTAATCATGACTCAGCGCAAGTCGTGGTTATGGAATCACTTATCCATTTCCCCCTTTCACCAATGGAAAATATGAAATCCAAGAGCGAAGGCTATGATGACTCGACGCAAACTGATTACATACCCGCACTTGGGACTCGGAGTCCAAATGTGTTCACACACACACACACACACACACACAACTCAGACCTCTGGGCAGTGGGTGATGGTTTGTCAAGTGGAAAGATTGTGTTTTTGTTGGGTCTACATGAGGTCGGGGGGGGGGGAAATAGTTTCCATTATGAGAAAAGGAAACGAGCGGGTAGATTCATAGCTGACTCCGCATTCTCCGACTGGGATTCGGGCAATCCTGGCTGCTTGTGTAACGCGCCACGGCTGGGCTGTGACCTACATCAGTGGTTCTCAGCACGTTAGCTAATTGCCAACAGCTTGGCAAAACTGGATGTGGAGGTTTTGGGAGTCTGCAACGTTTTCCACCTGACAGGGATTTGTGTTCATTCAGCTACAAGAGCATTAGTGAGATCAGGCACTGATGTTGGGTGGTGAGGAGGAGGAGGAGGAGGAGGAGGAGGTCTGGGGTGCAGTCAGTGTTCCAGTTCATCCCAAAGGTGTCATTGAGGTCAGGGTTCTGTGCAGGACGCTCGAGTCCTTCCACCTTCTTCCAACCTTCTCGAACCACGTCTTCATGGGCCCTGTGCACAGGGGCATTGTCATGCTGGAACATGTTTGAACCTCCTAGTTCCAGTGAAGGGAAACTGTAATGTTACAGCTTACAAAGACATTCTATACAATTGTGTGCATCCAACAGTTTGAGGAAGAACCACATATTGGTGTGAAGGTCATGGGTGCGCATACTTTTGGCCGTACAGTGTAGTTAAGGTACACTAAATAAAATCAGCCTTAAATATTTATATTATAGACAAGATGATGATAAGATCATTTCAACCAGAGAGTAATAAAGTGGCCAAATTGTTAACGAGAGATAACATGACGGAAAACAGAAGAGATGATGATTTTCAACATGACAATCATCAATGGAAAATCTTCAGAGAAGTGTTACAGCGGTCACGAGAGGTCACAGCAATCTGCTGAACAACAGTGGGGGGGGGGGGGGGGGAATCAGTAGACTTTATCCTCTTTTTACCATCCATCAAACACACACACACACACACACACACACACACACACACACACACACACAAAGTTAATTACTGTCTGTACTGATGAGGGAGTGCTCTGGGAGGCCTGGAAACTTGGCCTTGTTGATTTTTTTTTTCCACCCAGCTGCATGACAGTATCTAGAGTGAATGAGCTGCCAGGACACACACACACACACACACACACACACACACACACACACACACACATCACGTCTACGTTTGTGAAGATTAATGATTAAAGTGCTGTATCATTCCCCAAGTCACGTACGCACCTTGTTAAGGGTCACATGTTGGGAAACGCAATATTGGACAAGGAGCGTGCAAGAATCCTTCATCGGTGCCACCAAAACCCGATATAGGAAATCTGTGTTTATTCTAAAACTAAGGGGGAAAAGAAAAAACTTCATGTTCCATTAGAAGTCGCACCACTATATTGCATTTCACGACATTTAACGACGAGTTGTTACCGGAAACAGGATTTAAGCGACTTGTGTGTACGTTGCTTCTGTCCAAAATAAAGCCGGTTTACCCCGTGCACTCGTTTAAGATTATCACTTGTCACACTGCACGAGGGCACGATGAAATCTTGCTCGGATTCCGTAACAGACTGTGCGTTGAGAAGATCCGCCGGTGATAGATCTACGACTGAACAGAAATGACTACCATCTGCTTACGATCTCGGTTCGCGTAAACAGAAAATAAATAGAAACGTGAGTTTGCAGTAATAAGGATGATTCTCTGTGCGTTTGCATGTTTCATTTCTCGCCATCGCCGCTACCGTATTCGAAACTTTTGTCGTCTGCTGCCACTAAAATGGCCGTCGGGTGCGCATGTAACATTACGCCCATCGATCTGAACTCACAGCCGAAGAACTCCTTTTTACGATTTCTGCCCGGAGAAAATGCTGGCTGTCTTGGTAACTTCCTCCCAATTGGAGTTACAGTTTTTTGACACCATTGATGACGATGATGATGACGCAACTGTAGCAGCGTATGTAACACTTGCCTTTGTTGTCTGTACAATATACAATATACAGCTCCTGAATGAAACGCAGTAAATTCACACAGCTTTCATTTCATGAATGAATATTCTGTTTGAGAAGCCAGCTCAAACCTGCTTAGAATTTCAGTAATGAATTATTGCACCATAGCGTAACTAGAGATTTCCTTGCTTCCATTCATGCTCCTTTGTCTTACACCGCCGATGAATCCTTTCCCCCCTTTCATTTCCACTGTACAAGCTGCAGTCATAAAATTCCAGTCCTTCCCTTTCTCTTCAATCATGACTCAACACAAGATCAGGTTAGGGATCATTTATCCTGGCCTGATTTCCACAGTTACCAATGGAAAATATGAAATCCAAGAATGACTACTCGGAACAAAACAGGTTTATTGCATTACTGCACCACGGGCTGCGTCCGAGTGTGTAGCTGGTTATCGGAACAAGGCTGCGTGGGATGTCGGGCAACTGGTGCCATGCGAGTTCGCAAGTACACCACCAAGAGTTCGCTACTAACTAACAATGTGTTTCTTATGTACGGGATAAAACACTCAGGGGTGGGGGGGCGTGATGTTATAGAAAAATAATCAACAGCAAAGCGTTCTTTTTCCTCTTCTACAACAGAAATCTGCCAAAAATGAAACGTTTTTATTCGTTAAAAAAAATTGCCGTGCTTTTTTTTTTTTTTTTTTTTTTTTATCCATTTAGAGTTCCATTTAATGTTGTGGAACGACCATGAAACCAGCGAGTTCCTGTTATCGCTTACATGATAGCAGCTATAAAGCAGATATAAGTCGTTCACCCATCGTTAACTTAATGAGAGGAAAAAGCACAACTTATTGCGGCACTGAGAAAGCGCTGACGCTGAAGACTCCTTCCATAAATGTTCACCCTATCACCAAGCAGACAATTCCCTTTCTTAAATAACATCCTTTTAAAAAAAAAGAAAAAAGAAATCTGTTTAGGATTTGGTTTTGAATGATTATGTGAATAACATACATAATAAAGTACGTAACATAAGTCCCCGTCATGCGGTTTGTTACTATAGAAACGATAGCATCTGGGTGTATTAGAATAACTTACTGAGCAACTTACCCACACCAACCATATTCTTTTATACGCAAGAATGAACAAAATTGCTGCTTCGTTACCTTGGATGAAGGAAAACAACAACAACAACAATTTTAACAAACAATACAATAAAAACAACTGAACCAGATACTAGACAGCGCTAGATACTAGCTAGCTAGTTAGCTACTAACGAATGGAAGCAAGACAAGTGAAAAATTCATGAATTTGTTACAGGCGTATCGGCTCTTCTGCTTTTTTATTTATTTATTTTTTGCCTCAGGTAGATATGAACACTTCATGATCTTCTGACCTGATGTAGTTATGTATATTGCAGTTTCTATTCTTTTCACACCACAAGGAGACCCCATGTGACTGCCTGATATGGAAATCTTTCCATTTATTACATTGTCTCTCTATAAACAAACCAATGTTTCAACTTCAGAAAAGTTCATTCTGCAATATTAGATTTCTAATATTTTGTATTCACAAATTCAACATTTGCATCAAACCCGACGAATGGACTCTCTGCTTCAGAGACATAACATCAACAGCGTCTCTGATTTCCCTTCCTCTCTCACAGACATACCCTGCAACTACAAATCAGTTGTTTCCTTCTTGGGAATTGAATAAGCACGGAGGGGAGGCAAAACTTCATTTACGGCCTTTTTCCATCCAGACAATTAGACTTGCTGGGCTCGCTTCCATGGTGATATTGTACCGGTCGTACACGTAATTGTGAAACCGAAATCGCTGTACTCCATTGAGTCGAGCTGATTTTCCACTCAGCTGATCTGTTTATGGAGGAGATGGCTCATAATCTTTAAAATATATTATTGTAACGAGCAATAAAACGACGATGGTTAGCGAAATAAAACGCCAGGAGACTTCAGACACCTTGCAGAAATCACGTGAGGCCTTTACTCGCCATGCAGGAAGTAAAAGTCTCAAAATCAATAAGTCGAACATGACGTACATATAGACAGCATGGTCACTGGACATTCATTCATTCAGCTCTAATGTAGCTAGATACTGAATTATAATTGCTTATTATATCAACCAAAATTGCATTAGAGGAATGGATTTGTCCTTCAAGTACGCTATAACCGCAACGCAGCTCTCGTTACAACGGAATTATGGGATCGCCTTTCAAACCGGTCGATGAATAATAACCTTGTTTATACCGGAGCACTATTGAGTTCTCGATTCTGATTGGTCAGAAAGGGTCGATCGATTTTCTATAACAGCAGCTCGGACAGTAATACGGGTTTATATTAATGCGCTCGTCTCTAATATGTTATCGTTTCCATAGTAACAGCTTGGATATAAGAACAGGGATTTGTATGATGGATGCTCCGCTTAATGTAAAGCTAATAATAAACAAAATTGTAAAAAAAACAAAAACAAAAAAAAACAAACAACAAATGCATTTGTTCATTTAACAAAGGAAACCGTATATAGTAAAGCTTTCTGTAAGGAGATTTACATTCGTGGAAGGAGTCTCCAGTGTCGGAGCTTTGTAACAGTAAGGGGGTTTTCCGCCATGGGAAAGTCTTCAGCAAAGAAGAGCTTATTCTTTGCGGTGTCTCGGTAACATGGCGAGCTGCCTGTTTTTCTTATTAACTTCGGGACAAAGAGAGGCTGGTAAGGGACCGACTGTTTTTAACAAGCTGCACCTTGTTGCGTGTATGTTCCACAACAATACATGTAACTATAAACGGATAAAACATATAAGGTGTCATTCTTTCATTTTAAAAAAAAATTTTAATAATTGGCAAATTGCTGTAGCAAATGAGGAATAAAACACTTCAGGATGTGCTGAAGGAAAGCAATCAACTTTGGGGTGAAAACAGTAACTCCATCATTGATTATTTACCTATAACAGCATGCCCTGCCTACCCCCCCCCCCCCCCCCATTCCTTTCACAAAGGCTGTTCCTATGACACAGACTTAACCTCAGGATGAAAAAAAATGCCCCAAAATTCGAAACCGTCCATGATGACAATATCGTTATAGAATCGGCACAACCGATTACTGACCTGTATTCATAGAAATGAAAATACGTGCACTCTTAAACCTGTCTTATTTATTTATTTAGTACCGTACGAGGGTGCACGAGGCGTGAAGACATTTTTCCTGAAGAGCGTCTCGTCTCATCGTGATATCAAGTGCACACTTTTTTTCACTAACCGTGCCGTGCAGGTAATAAAGGGGCACGAGAGTAATAAAAAGCACTGACTGCGGCTGATTTGGCTGGAAATTGTGGCATCAGCACAGCTTCACCCTCATCGCCTCTTTGAATAGGATGCGATCATTTATCTTACAGTCCGGCATTACAAAGCGAGCTGAAGACCTGGATGTTCATCCTGATGCTTTGCTTCTGCACTTGTGACTCACCTTCCACTGTTCTGGGTGGTTCCATATGGATTAATGGTGTAACGGATCGACTGAATCGATTAATATTGAAAGATAACCCAAGTGCCTGTAACGCTGATATTTTCATATCATTATTTGCAAATTACTGCAAAAAGAAGCAAAACTGCTCGATCACAGGCTACTAAATCAAATCGTATGGTGTCATAGCGGCAGTATCATCAAATACTGAACTGAATCGAATACATGGCTACCCTAAAGAACTGTTTATGCTGCTTCAGTGTTTATTCTTACCCGGATGCTGTAGATTTGTACCTGCAGCTGCTGCTGTAATCATGAAGGCTGCCTCACGCTCATCCCAGGACCCCGATACGCAAACTGAACATCCGTTCAAGACGCTCGGCACTGTTTGTCGTTCGTCTACACCTGGATACTGTAACGATTTATAAATCGCATAAATACTCGGTCACCCAGAACAGGACCGGTTCCCTTTTGAGTCTGGTACCTCTTAAGGTTTCTTCCTCATTGCTCATTCGGGAACAAATTCGTCGGACGAGTGAATCGGGTGGCTGTCCTTCCGAAAGAAAATCTGTCTTCCCTGAAGTTGGCTCTCCTTTGGTGCGGTTTGTTAAAGTGTCAAACATGAGTCAAAAAACAAAACAAAACAGTGCAGTACAAAGGAAAATCACTGGACACTTGAACTGTACGTTGTTGGTTTGTTTTTCTTTCTTGTTCATCTGGAATAAGACAGCAGTGAAAATCCTAGTCACAACCAATGGCTAAATATACTATCGGACATAAAGATTTAGTCTCAAATAGCAGTACACCTACGTAAAATGGGCCACGGGTGTGACCACATGGTAGATGTAGCTAATAACCTGCTACTCAGTATAGCCTATAAAGACTTGAAACACCTCGTACCTGTATATATATATATATATATATAAAACAAATAGACTTGTTAGGGTTAAAATAGAGTTAATTGAATTAACTTCCGAAATCATTCTCACTTAAAATAATATCAGTGCATTACAATGTGGGCGTAGAAGCTTACTGGGTTTCATTAGCGTCCCAAATGCCATCATACTGCCTACATATGAGCCACACATTAACAATAACATACTGCTTTCTCCGCCTTACATTGCGCACTATATTGACCAAAAAAGAGCTATTTGGGACTGAGCCTTGATGTACCGCTATCTAGTTAGCTAGGTTAACGCAAAACCTTATATTATATATTGTTAGCATGCTTAATTTAGCTTGAGGCTGATTCCAGTTTATTTTAAATCTTTGAAGGTTGTGATAATCTCAAGAGTTTAATGTATTTTAGTGTTAGCTCACGCTAAGTAGCCAGGAGGCTGAGATAACTAAGCAACCCTTGCTATTTACATAGCGAGTTGACGGCAGCTAGCGAGTTAGCTCAGGTTACTGCACATAACTTCAGTTTTAATGTAAACAAACTATTTATGTGGTTTAATTTACAAATTGTCTTCAACTCACCTCAGTCTGCGGTTTTCAAACTTCCGGTTTGATGGCGACACGGAAGCGATGGGTGTTGTTAGCTGGTTAGCTAGGTTGCTAGCAGCATAGCACCTAGCACAAGATTCCCGCAACTGTTCTTCACATAAATATTACGTTTACACGCATAACAAAAAAAAAAAAACATTTAGCACGCGAAATTCATAAATGTGAGATAATGTTATATCTCGACGGTCTAATGCAGGAACAATGTCATCGTCTATTAAAAATAAATAAATAAACGCATACGTAGCATCAAAGCTAACGAGTCACCTATTAGCCAAGTAGCTAGCGGGAAGCAGAGAAGCAGATAGAGAAGCGAGTCAGAACATCTTCAGCGATATTTAGTCCAGCTAAAAATAATTCCTCCCCTCATGAGTGAAGACACGGAGTTTGTTAAGTGTTAAGAGGATGTAAATCTCGAAGATGTCTAGCTTGTGGTGGCCGCCATGGTCTTTATCTTCGTATTGAACATGCCGGTAGTCAGTAGGGGCCGCCGTTTGGTAGCTAGTCAACTCCAAAAATGCTGGCACCCTTCCTATCCTTCAAGAAAATGGGCATACATTATTGTATAAAGTTAACATTAGACACAAAAATGGGGGGAAATGAATCGAGAAGTTACCATGTCTTTTATGGGTACCAGCAGCGTGACTGGGAACATTCATTCATTCATTCATTCATAATAAGTGCCCTAAGCGTTTTATTTGGTCAGGGTCAGGATGGATCCTTGGTACACCGTGGATGAGTTGGGAATACGCCCCGGATGGAAGACCAGTCCATCATAGGGCACCCCGTACGCACACACACACATTCACACACTCATAGATTTGCCAATCGAACCTTCCAGTATGTTTTTTTTTTTTGTGAGATTGGAGGAAACCCATACAGACAAAGGGAGAACACGCAAAACTCCAGACACACCAAAAACCGAGATCAGGGTCAATCCCTGGACCTCTGAGGTAGCAACGCTACCCGCTGCACCTCCATTGCACCCAGTAACGGGATATTTCAGCCCTAAACCTGGTTGCCTCTGCCAGGAGGTTATGGCTTGACCTTGATCCTCTTATACCACAGCAGTTTATCAGTCCCTGCAGGATTTTGCTGAGATCACAGAAAACAACGCAAAAATCAAGCGAGCTCCGCAATATTTGGAGCATCTTGCAATTTTTCAAAATTACCACCGATTTCCTGCAGATTCGGGCCGAGACGCGTCACGTGACGTCACCACGGAGCACATTCAGCCAAAGCCATCTTCGATTCACGTGCGTCGAACACGAGTACAGCTGAAAGGTTTCATTTACCGACAAACATCACCCCGAAAGAGCGCGCAAAACTATTCTTTTCTGAGGGAAGTAGCTAAAACACGCTCAAAAAGTCACTAGATGACAGACTGATTCGCATGTTGATTTATTCATCATGATCACTGCCACATCAAATGATAAATCAGGGTACATGAAGAAGGAATGTTTTCAATTAAAATATAATAAAATAGAGTTTATCAGAATAGAAAATAACAGATCATTTATTTATTTGTTTGTTTGTTTGTTTATTATTTAAGTATTTATGTATTTCTTGTAGAAAGAAGTCATCTTGTTTTTATTACTATCTCCAAGAAGATAGTTTAAAGTGAAGAACAAAGAAGTGTTTGGAATTGGGAACAGTAGTAATCAGTGGTTGGTCATCGGGAACTGTGGTGGTCAGTGATTAGTCATTGGGAACAGTGGTGGTCAGTGATTGGTCATTGGGAACAGTGGTGATCTGTGATTGGTCATTGGGAAACAGGGCTGATCAGTGATTGATCATTGGAAACAGTAGTAATCGGTGACTGGTCATTGGGAACAGTGCTGATCGGGGATTGGTCATTGGGAACAGTGCTGATCCGTTATTATTCATTGGGAACAGTGGTGATTAGTGATTGGTCATCGGGAAACAGTGGTGGTCAGTGATTAGTCATTGGGAAACAGTGGTGATTAATGATTGATTATTGGGTACAATGGCGATCGGTGATTGGTCATTGGGAAACAGTGGTGATTAATGATTGATTATTGGGTACAATGGCGATCGGTGATTAGTCATTGGGAAACAGTGGTGATTAATGATTGATTATTGGGTACAATGGCGATCGGTGATTAGTCATTGGGAACAGTGGTGATCTGTGATTGGTCATTGGAAACAGTAGTAATCAGTGACTGGTCATTGGGAACAGTGCTAATCGGGGATTGGTCATTGGGAACAGTGCTGATCCGTTATTATTCATTGGGAACAGTGGTGATTAGTGATTGGTCATCGGGAAATTGGTGATTAATGATTGATTATTGGGTGCAATGGCGATCGGTGATTAGTCATTGGGAAACAGTGGCGATTAATGAATGATTATTGGGTACAATGGCGATCTGTGATTAGTCATTGGGAAACTGGTGATTAATGATTGATTATTGGGTACAATGGCGATCGGTGATTAGTCATTGGGAAACAATGATTGCTAACAAGTTGTAAGATTTGTCGTTAGGTTCTTTTTAAGTCGCTAAAGCGATCTAAAAAGTCACCAAATCTAGCGACAATTCTCTAAGTTGGCGTCACTGGTTAGTTCCTCATCACTTTATGTTAGAGCAGCTATAAACAGTTGTTCTCTCACCAGCCCCTCATTTTTTTTTTCTTTCTCTTAAAGCGAATAAGACTAAAAACGCAGCTTGTCACGTTGCAAAGAAACCGCAACCTCATCTGTCCTGAAGACCTTCCCATTGTGAAGAACTTCCTGACTGTTACAAAGCGCTGACTCAGGAGACTCCTTCAATAAATGTTAAATAAACATCTCCTTACAGAAAACTATCAGCATTATACATTTGTTATATAACGTTTTTTTTTTGTTTGTTTCTTTGAAATAACGTTGTTAGATTTTGCAGCAAATTATCATATGAATTTGCAGCTGCACTGCTGTCAGAGCTGCTATTCTAGAAAATGAATCAACACACTGACCAATCAGAATCCTGAAAAATACTGATGGTGGAAAAAGCAATCATCAAAAATCACAGAGTACACTCTGAGAGCTACTGCTGTTTACAATAACAGGTGCTCACACACACGTTTGTTGTTTATTCCTGGCTTTCAATGTGGGACGTCGCAAAACCTCCGAACCCGGAAGTAAGACATTTACGAGGGGTACTTAAAGAGTGCCGTAACATTTCTCGGAACTAAAAATATCTCCCTTTGTGTTGTAACGAAAACGCAAAGGCGAAATGAGTTCACGTCGTCCTTTGGGTTTTTAACATCATCCAGAAGATTGTTATCGTGGCACATGTGCTCCGGAGTTTTAAGAGAGTGACAAATGTGGAAAGGGTCGGGGAAGTCTATTAAAATTGCACTTGATGAATGTTGAACGGGTCAGAAAAGTCTATTAACTAGCCCATGCAGACACTGAGCAAATATTTTCTTGCGCTGTTCTCCGTCTCACCCAGAGAGCACATGGAAGACTGGAAGTGGTTGTATAACCGGGACCTCCATGAGTTATCATAGCACTCCATTTAAGGGCAATGGAAAAATGGACAGCTCGACAAATAAACCCTTTTAATAGGGACCAATCCTGCCATCACATTATCTCAGCACCAAAGGATGTATGTGTGTATGTGTGTGTGTTAAGAGTGTGTGTCCACGTGTACACGTGTGGCCCCAGCTCTTAGCCAGACTCGAGACTTTTCCATGACCTGGTCGCTTTGGCATGTGCTTTTATCTGAAGGGGATTGAGAAGTTTATCTATAAACCACTCCAGGGTCAACATTATGTCCAGAGAGGTCGAATCACAGTCTGACAGATTTAATGCCAGCCTGCATCAGCGTAATGTCTCTTCTCTTTTCCTGAACTCCGAAAGTGGAATGCGCCAAAATAATGAAAAACAATCCTTCAGGCTAAAGATGGTTGACATTCAACACTAGCGTTACCATACATGGTGTAATAGCAAGGGGTATGACTGAAATCGGCTTCTCGTCTTACCTATTTTGTATTCTGCCTCAGCACGTAGCCATCATAAAAGCATAAATAATGCATCTTACATACGCAAACAGCCAACCTTGATTATGCAAAGTGGATGCGAACAATAACACGAGCACATTCTGTGCAGTTTGCTTTCGCTCTCACAGACTGTTCAATGATCAACCTAATGGTTTGTTTCGCTCGCGTCTTCAATTCCCAACCCCGTCTTGCCGTCTGGATGCGCGGCTCATCCCGTGTGAGCAATCGCTTCATCTCTGTCATTTCCTTTCCTTGCCACAACAGCGACTCCGCTAATGAAGTACGTGCAGAGACCCAAAGAATTTGAAACGTGCACTCGCTTATTCTTTTATTCTTACAAAGAGACTTCCAGCCTGAGGTGACAAGGTTTCAAAGAACTCAAAGACCTAACTTTCCATCGGTCGTGGGACTGGAACTCACAGACTCCCAACGAGGCGCTGGGTTCTTATGTGGTTTAAATGAAAAGCAATCTGATTTGTACTACAGATCCTCATAAGAAAGTGGTTCCTCAAGAATTTTTGGATGGTTAAAAGCTCTAGGCTTCTATAGTGGTTGCTAAAAGTTGTAGGGTTCTACACAGAATCTAAGAACAAACAGAGGAATCTTTAAAGGTATTATATCATATGGAACCTTGTATTATTTTTAAACAACCTGCTTTCTCTCAGGTCAATTGGATGTATTATGTGATGTATTACGTATGGAAATATTTTTGCGACATCATTACTCGTACAACCCCGATTCCAAAAAAAGTTGGGACGCTGTGTAAAATGTAAATAAAAACAGAATGCCATGATTTGCAAATCTCATAAACCCAAATGTTATTCACAATAGAACATAGAAAACGTATCAAATGTTTAAACTGAGGAAATTTTTAAGAAAATACCATTTTAAGAAAAAAATAAGGTAATTTGGAATTTGATGGTCGCAACACATCTCAAAAAAGTTGGGACGGGGGGCAACAAAAGGCTGGAAAAGTAAGTGTTACTAAAAAGAATCAGCTGTTAATTGGCAACAGGTCAGTAACATGATTGGGTATAAAAAGAGTATCTTAGAGAGGCAGAGTCTCTCAGAAGTAAAGATGGGCATTTCTTCAGAGTCTCTACTTCTGAGAGACTCTGCCTCGCTAAGATACTCTTTTTATACCCAATCATGTTGCTGACCTGTTGCCAATCTGTGAAAAACTGCACCTACAATTTGTGGAACGATTTCAGAATAATGTTCCTCAACGTAAAATTGCGAAGACTATGAATATCATCTACAGTAAATATCAAAAGATTCCGAAAATCTGGAGAAATCTCTGTGCGCAACGGACAAGGGTGAAAATCAATATTGCATGCCCGTGATCTTCGGGCCCTCAGGCGGCACTGCATTAAAAACAGGAATGATTCTGTAATGGAAATCACTGCATGGGCTCAGAAACACCTCCAGAACTCGTTGTCTGTGAACACAGTTCGCCGTGCCATCCAAAAATCCTGTTTAAAGCTCTATCATGCAAAGAAGAAGCCATATGTGAACATGATCCAGAAACGCAGCCGTCTTCTCTGGGCCAAAGCTCATTTAAAATGGATTGAGGCAAAGTGGAAAACTGTTCTGTGGTCAGATGAATCCAAATTTGAAATTCTTTTTGGAAACCATGGACGCAGCGTCCTCTAAACTAAAGAGGACTAAAGAGGAGAGGGCCCATCCGGCCTCGTATCAGCGCTCAGTTCAAAAGCCTGCATCTCTGATGGTATGGGGGTGCATTAGTGCCTATGGAATGGGCAGCTTGCACATCTGGAAAGGTGCCATCAATGCTGAAAGGTATATACAGGTTTTAAAGCACCATATGCTTCCATCCAGATTCCATCCTATCTTTACTTCTGAGAGACTCTGCCTCTCTAAGATACTCTTTTTATACCCAATCATGTTACTGACCTGTTGCCAATTAACCTAATTAGTTGCAAAATGTTCCTCCAGCTGTTTTTTTCCCCCCAGTAACACTTACTATTCCAGCGTTTTGTTGCCCCCGTCCCAAATTTTTTGAGACGTGTTGTGGCCATCAAATTCAAAATTACCTTATTTTTTTCTTAAAATGGTACATTTCCTCAGTTTAAACATTTGATATGTTTTCTATGTTCTATTGTGAGTAACATTTGGGTTTATGAGATTTGCAAATCACTGCATTCTGTTTTATAGCATTAAACCTAACAGTATAACTATTTTGCATCTTTTTACCATGGTATACTGATATACTGGGGTATCGTCCCACCAGTAAGGACGAATTAAGAAATAATGCTTCTCACTGTGACTATGAAAGTCATACGAAAGTGACCTAGTACTGATTTTGTGTCCTGCAAACATTTCTTTGCGAATTGAAGTTTGTATTTGTGTGATCAATTTATGGCCATGTTTTAACCTCCTTGCAGAGGCAACCAGGATTTTGGTTAAAATATACTGATACTTAGAAAAAAAAAAAGAAAAAAAAATTAGATAGAATTTTTAAATAGATTTTTAAATAGAATGTCTGAGTGTGAGTGTGTGTGTGTGTGTGTGTGTACTGTAAATGTACTGTAGTGTAAGGTACATGGACATTAAGAGTGTGTGCACATGCTTGTGAGGATGAGGATATGGACAATGTTTTTTGTGGATGTGTGTTTTAAACCCACACAGAACATGGACTTATGAGGATGTGGACGGTCTTTGTGTGGTTTCAGAGACACATGGACAAGAAGTGTGTGTGTGTGTGTGTGTGTGTGTGTGTGCGTGCAGGGAGGGAGGAAACGGCGTATTAAGAAAACGCCACAGAGAATGTTTTCTTTTCAACTTCGGACATTCTGTCTTGGGTTTATTTTAAAAGCAGGCTATTGATAGCACTTTAACAAGCCTTCGTCGGAAAGAATTTGGTGTTTTGAACATTCTCGTGACCTCTGACCTCTCCCTTTTTTTTGGAGACGAGAGAAGAGAAGAGAAGAGAAGTGTGCCTGTGAAGTGCCATAATCCAGATTTATCTTTGCTCTTAATCTGCATTCCAATCTGAAGCATTCCATTTCTCTTCGGGTCCTCGGGCTAGTTTACGTCTGTGATGTTCGACCCGTTTAATTTGGATTTAATATCGATTCACAGGGTGAAGATATTCAGACCCATAAAAGACCCAGGAGGTTTAAAAGATCCATAAACCTCCCCTTTCTTTCTTTCTTTCTTTCTCCCTCCCTCTCTCTCTCTCTCTCTCTCTCTCTTTGTGTTTCTTAAGGACTTAGTTTTTCCAGAACATTCTCCAAGCATAAATAATCAGCAGACTACAGCAACTCCCTATTTATATCAGTGTCGGTGAAGGAAGTGTGGAGATTAAAGCATTAGCATATTAAAACACTCACGCGAGCTGCTCTAAAAGAAAGACATGCTGATTAAATATGGAAGGGGTAAAAAAAAAAAAAAATGGGGCATTCGGAAAATAATCGGCGATGGGATTGTGCGATGAGGCCTGATGTGAAATGTTACCACCGTGAAGTTGATTATTTTCCAATGACTGCACATGCTGAAGTGTTTTATTCCTCTTATACCACAGCAATTTACCAGTGCTAACAAATGTACTTATTAAAGAACATGTCATACTTTTTAATCCCTTTAGAGTTACATTTAACGCTGTGGAACGTCCATGAAACAACTTCGTTCATGTTATCACTTACATTATAGCAGCCATAAACAGAGAAACCATAAAGCGTAAAGCCCTCTGTCCTGTGTGCGAAAAGTTACGGCTTTACTTCTGACCATTACAAGGCACTGAGACTGGAGACTCCTTCCATAAATGTTAAATAAACTTCACAGAATCTCGTCACAGAAAACGTCACCATACCAAGCGATATCAGAGGCTATGTCTCGATCAGCTCCCTAGCTCCCTACAGTAGG
The DNA here is from genome assembly GCA_023630585.1 of Cranoglanis bouderius. NCBI lineage: Eukaryota > Metazoa > Chordata > Actinopteri > Siluriformes > Cranoglanididae > Cranoglanis > Cranoglanis bouderius. Next base: position 12,323,281 of record CM042546.1, read on the forward strand.
TCGTGAGTCAGTATACTGTGTACACGAGTTCGGGCACTTGTAAGGACCCTGGCTCACTGCACATTGGGACACTGATAACTCAGTTTCTGGTGACATGACTACGTGCTCGCGTTGTAAAATGTCACAAGAAATGAAAACTTAAATATTTAATCTTATAATATTATATTTAATTTCTTTACTTAATCACACGCATCGTACTTCAAGCAGGATCGTAGGCTAGCTAGGGGAATAAAAAAAATAAAAAATCATTAAACACTTAAAAGTGGTTAGACTCAAACAAACCGTATATAGAACATTTTTCAAAATGACCACAGATTTGGGCCGAGACGCGTCATGTGACGTCATCACAACGTGCATTCAGCCAAAGCCCTCTTCGATTCACGTGCGTCGAACATGAGTACGGCTAAACGGTCTCATTTACCAACAAACATCACTGAGAAAGACCGTGCAGAATAATTTCTCGCAATTGCATTTTTGGCAATTTCAAATTTGCCAATTTACCGCAAAAAAAAAAAAAACTTCGCAAGTTACATCGTAAATTTTGAAAAAGCTGCAGCAAAATGAAGCATTTTTGGCTGCAACGATCACAAAAAAACTCTGCGAAATCCTGTACGACTGCCTGTTTTAACCAAAATCACTATAATTCCACTGAAATGTCAAAACAAATTTATAACAAGGCATCTCGCGTTTATGATGCACCTCCAACGAATAATATAAAGACACCGCCTCATAATCAGAACGGTAAATGAAGCGTATTACAATGACTTTCACCAGACAACTCTATCGCTTAACAGAAACCTATTTCTAACGTTGAATTAGAAGTAGGTCCCGCTGGTAAAGGCTGCTGAGGAAAATTTTAAAAACCCTAAATACCACACGAGCATCACATTTCAGTGCAGTTAAAAAAGTGGTAAATGTGGCTGCTTAGAGTTGGGTCACTTGTCACTGCCATAACTGGGTCTTATGTGCCTAATCTAACAGCAGTGCTGTGGTCAGAAACTGACACCGATGATGGTTTAGACGACCAGTAACACACGCTGTGTATGGAAGAAGATGAGCTTTAGTCTGTAACTGAACACCTACAAGGTGCGTTAATAGGGTAAGACATGTGTAATAAAAAGTGTACAAGCAAAAATAGTGCCCTAATCTACTGCTTATATACATGACGAAGTCTTTCCAGTAATAAATTGACTCTTGTCATGTACTGTATAGAAAACTGTAGGACTGAATGACATGTTAACAAGCTCGTGGTAATTTTAGCTGAGAGAGAGAGAGAGAGAGAGAGAGAGAGAGAGAGATGATGATGATGTCAGGATCAGTGACAAGCCTTCCTGATGCAGTAAACCCAATCAATCCAAGGACATTTACAGCATATCATTAAGGGCTGAAATAGATTTTATACACTAAGGATGGAGGGAGGAACAACAGAGACGGACAGATGGAGACAGGGAGAATGACAGACTGAGAGAGAAGTATTACAACTGAGGAGAGGCAGTTAGAGACATAGAAATATAGAACATCAGAGATAGATAGATAGATAGATAGATAGATAGATAGATAGATAGATAGATAGATAGATAGATAGGAACTAGACAGAGAGAGAGACAAAGTGAGGAGACAGGGGGGAAAAGCGAAACAAAGAAAAAGAGAGACAGATTGTATATGTACACTGTGTGTGTGTGTGTGTGTGTGTGTGTGTGTGTGTGTGTGTGTGTGTGTGTGTGTGTGTGTGTGGCCAGCACCTATATAAAGCAGTACTTGTGGCGAGCGGGTGCTGCTCTGTGTGAGAGGACAGCTCAGGGTGTAAGTGTGTGAACACAGATGACAGGTTGGAAAGTGCGAGCAAGAGGGTGTGTGTGTGTGTGTGTGTGTTGAGAGACAAGGATCAGTGGCAGATTGTTTCCAGTGGAAAGAATTCTGGGAATGAGAGAGAAGAGCTATCAGTGACTGAGCACTATGACCCTGAGAATAATTTAAAACACACACACACACACACACACACACACACACACACACACACACACACACACACACTCCATGTGGCTCTGAAACCACACAGAGACTGTCCACATCCTCGTTTCTCCCTCTCTCTCTCTCACACACACACACACACACACACCAGTGTCTACATTCTCCACCATGCAAGCACATGTACACACTCTCCATGTCACACTGAGACTTACATCTACTCACTCGCTCAATCACTCACTCTCTCTCTCTCTCTCTCTCTCTCTCTCACTCACACACACACACACACACACACACACACACACACACACACACACACTCCATGTGGCTCTGAAACCACACAGAGACTGTCCACATCCTCCTTTCTCCCTCTCTCTCTCTCTCACACACACACACACACACACCAGTGTCTACATTCTCCACCATGCAAGCACATGCACACACTCTCCATGTCACACTGAGACTTACATCTACTCACTCTCTCTCTCTCTCTCACACACACACACACAGTGCACTTATGTACACAATTAAGACTGAGTTTTTACTTTGCAAGGATCCATTACTGACCGATTTCTGATCTTAACCATAAAACTATTTTTAATTTGTGGATGAATTCAGTAGACAACGAAACACCATTTCTGGGGGATTAGGGTTTCGTAGAGAGTCACAGATTCCTTTTTCATCCATTTCACCTTGTCTTTATGAAAGAAAAAAAAAACAAAAAACTGCTGAATGCACACAACACAGCACTATTTCCTTCACTCTGACACACATAGTCTTGACAGTCTTGAAAGTGTTAACATCACGATGAGGCGATTTTGGACTGCCTGGTTGAACTGTAACACTGTCCACTGCATAAATAACTCAGCTCGGTTGTGCGTGTGCGCTTTGTGCGAGTGTGTAACCGGGAGGTGTCTCTATCGGAGTGGAATGTCCACTCAACTTTTCCAGGAAGTAACCTGAAGACCTCGGCATGGAACTGAGTCACTCTTCAATTGATCCGTCTCGCTAACCTGTTACTTAACCAGACTCACACACAGACATCATTGGCAAAATGACTCTCACCGCTCGTGTCTGGCCAGTTTGCAGTCATGCTAGCTTTAAGCAATTTGTTCTTGTAACAAAGAAGTTTTGGAAAATGCTACTTTGTGAAATTCCTGTTACCACTCTGAAGTTGATTACAATTTTACCTCACACATTCACACAAAAGGCTCACATTTACTGTTTTGCTTCACATAAAAAGCTCACATTTACTAGTTTTACCTCACATAATTCATACAAAAAGCTCACATTTACTCATTTTACCTCACACATTCATAGAAAAGGCTTACATTTACTAGTTATACCTCACATTCACAGAAAATGCTTGTATTTACAAGTTTTACCTCACAAATCCACTAAAAAAAAAGCTCAAATTTGACCAGTTTTAGCTCACACAATCACACAAAAAGCTCATATTTACAATTTTCCCTCACACATTCACACAAAAGGCTCACATCTACTAGTTCGACCTCACACATTTACATAGAAGACTCACATTTACTAGTTTTACCTCACATATTCACACGAGAGGCTCACATGTACTGTTTTACTTCAAATAAAAAGCTCACATTTACTAGTTTTATCTCAGACATTTACATAAAAGACTTGCATTTACTAGTTTTACCTCATACATTTACATAAAAGACTTGCGTTTACTAGTTTTACCTCAGACATTTACATAAAAGACTTGTGTTTACTAGTTTTACCTCAGACATTTACATAAAAGACTTGCATTTACTAGTTTTACCTCAGACATTTACATAAAAGACTTGCGTTTACTAGTTTTACCTCAGACATTCACACAAAAAGCTCACATTTACTAGTTTTACCTCAGACATTTATATAAAAAACTCACATTTACTAGTTTTACCTCACATATTCACACGAGAGGCTCACATGTACTGTTTTACTTCACATAAAAAGCTCACATTTACTAGTTTTACTTCAGACATTCACGTAAAAGGCTTCTATTTATTAGTTTTTTACCTCACATATCCATGCAAAAGACTCACATTTACTAGTTTTACCCAAGACATTTACATAAAAGACTTGCATTTACTGGTTTCACCTCAGACATTCACGTAAAAGGCTCACATTTACTATTTATACCTCACACATTCACACATAACAGGGTTTTAGAATGCTATTAATATAAGTCTGTGATTTGAACTACAGCTGACACTACTGTCTGAGTTACTGTTATAGGAAATGAATCAACCTCCTGACCAATCAGAATTGAGAAGGCAACAGCGCTGTTGTACAACAACTAAGCTAATCTGTCTGAAATGTAATCAATTTCTTGCTCCATAGCATCTCTATTCACACCTGAGTCAGGTGATCAGTGATGATTGTCTAGCGTGTCTGCTCGGATGCTGAAACAGAATAAAGGCTTTGGGCCCTCAAAGACTGGGTTTAAAAAAAAAAAAAAAGCTGGTTTCTGCAGTTCTTTACCCTTACAAATGATTCTTTTTTGGTTCACTGAGCCTGCTAATTTCAGGCTGAATGCACCTGGTACAACACGTGCATGTTACAGTATCACAGAAAAAGCAGCTTGAGAAATGCTGATAAATCTGTAGGAATCATATATAAGATACCACTGGAGGCTAGTATCAGTTGCATAGCAAGACACATGGGTGCAAAAATAGAAACAGATATAGGGCTGGAACAGCATGGAACAATTCTCGTGCAAGGCTAGAAAAACATCACAAACCCGTGCATTTGCCACGTTAAAGCAAAAACTGGTTTTATTAACTACTTTAACTACTGCATTTCATCTGGAGCTGACAGCTGACCTCTGGGTCAAGGGCTTTATAAGAAACAGACATGCGAATGCGAAAACCCTCAGCTTGCATAGAGGAAGTGTGCAAGGCTCGAGGTAAGTTTGGGAAGGCAGGAAGGCACGATGCGGTTTGTGCAACTAAATACAGTATGCATTCAAATACCGTGCACAGAACACACACACAATGTTTTGCAGGAAGTCAAGCCGCATAGCTTTAAAGCTGCTGCAGAAGGAAGTGAAACTGAAAGTTTTAAAGATATATTTGTTTTACATGCTGAACAGAACAAAAAGAAGTAAACAAGGGGCATAAAAATCTCCCCATTCTCTTTAAAGATGATCTTAGAGTAACCATTCTACCTCACACATTCACACAAACAAGTCAGATTGACTAGTTTTACCTTATATGGTCACACAAAATATTTACTTTTGCTAGTCTTACCTCACACAAAATGATCACAGATTCACAATAAAATCGAACATTTCCTAGTTTTACCTCACGCATGCACACAAAATGCTCACATGTACTAGTTTTGCCTCACTCATTCATACAAAATGCTCATATTTACTAGTTTTGCCTCACTCATTCATACAAAATGCTCATATTTACTAGTTTTACCTCACAAATTCACAAAAGAACCTAACATTTAGTGGTTTTACCTCACACATTCAAACAAAATACAACAGAATCCTAGAGTATGTTCCAAATGTTTATTTACAATAAAAGTTGAAGGGGGGGGGGGGGGGGGGGGGGTTTCAAAACCAAGACAAAATGGCAGCTATTCTCCCTGAGCTGTACACAAAATACAGAGCAAATCTACAGGCAGTTCACACAGAGGACCCTCACACTTACTTAACACACTTGACCCTCAGAACACCCGCATACACACACACCTAGACTGAGACCAAAGCCTTTATACATAGCCAGGAAGTAGACAAGAAACGGAGCAAAAATGAAAATAAAGGCTAGACATTGTGTCAATACACAAAAGGTGCTCTCAGTGCCAAGGTGACCTTCTGTAACCTTCCACTGAGGGAAGAGGATTATTTCAAATCACACTTTGGATCCAAATATGAATTTTTACTCTAAATGTATGATGTCTAAACAGAAGGAAAAAGAATAATGTGATTAGCATTAAATCATTGCATTTGATTTGGATTCTTGTTAACTGCCGCTGAGCGGCGATCGTTAGCTAGCTGAAAAGAAACTGATCTATGTACAGACATACTACTACATGCAGATATTCACAGTGAAAATGACTACTTCTGCGTACAAAACGTATTTACATACAGTATTAAATGGGGAAAAAACAAACAAGGACAATAAAAACAGTGACTAGGCTAAACCAGAATTAACGATAACATCCTACACAGTTTATAGCTTCAGTGCTAAATAAGCCACAAGCCATATGGCTCCATTTTGCTGCTCGAACGTGAAATTATTATCGCTGCATTTTGGAGAATAATTCTTCAAGCGGTGAAAAATGAACAGTCCGAACGCCAGTGCTGTTTAACCCTGTACAGTCACCCAACATTATTAACCTCCAAAATCAATACATTTATGATTATTATCCAAAAAAAAAAAAAAACTCCAAACAAACACTGGCTCTGTATGATCATCTAAAAGTCTGTAAGTTCATGAGGGATCTCGCCCTTGTCGGAAAAACAAGTTCAGGAACTGAAGTCTTCCTCAGTCACTGATGAACATATGCATAATAATATATATGGATATTTATGTGTGAGAGAAAGTGTGTGTGCGAGAACAACGGGGAGTGTGAGAGCGAGTGAGAGACGAGAATGCGAGAATGTGATGGGTGACGATGCTGGCTTGTGTTGTGGCTTAAAAGGAACTCGATGTGAGATTATTTGACTAAGTGAACGTGAGAGTGCATGATGTGAGGGTATTGATAATCAGTGGGCCATAGTCGTAAAGCTTTAATTTAGCACCGGGTGCGAGATCAGTATCAGCATCTCGTCACTTTCATCCTCTTCATCCCCTTCTCAGTGAAGGACTCTTACATGATGCGTGTGTGCGTATGTATCAGTCCTTGCTTTGCGTTTGCTGTCCTTGTTGTACGTTTCCGTCAATCTCTTCCTCCTCCTCCTCCTCCTCTTCATCTCCCTCTCCCTGGCTGATCAGGAACTCCTCGGGAGGCCAGCGCAGCTCTCCGCTCTCCACCTCGCCCTCGGTCGCCTCCACTACGATGGACGGCAGGCGGTCTTTCAGCTTGCAGCAGCGCTCAAAGTCCGACGGGTCCGGAAAGATCTGCGAGGAGAGCGAGACGGAAAAATGGCATTTTTCTTTGGTCGTGCTTATTAAAGTGTCACATTTTAAACGGTTCCAGAACCAGATCATTTATAACAAAAAGTTTCCACATTATGAGGTGGATGTGAAATTGGGCTGGAGTGGTATGATGAATTGATACCATGTTAATCTTCCAGTGCAATATCACGGTTTCGGTACGTCGCAGTAACGGCTTACGATTTTACTTACCCCATAGGTAAGTAAATTCGCCGTTCGCCATTCATTTTCTATAAGACAGCTCTAACGGTAGATTTTTCCTTATGTTTTTCTTATTCAGCATAATGTCAAAATGTTTTATTGTCATGCTAAACTTCTTGTTCCATGATTTCTGCAACGACTGTATTAATGCTGATACATTTACAATATATGCATATACGCGTCCACATAGCCAACATTTCTTTTTCCAAACTTAGCCTCTTTTTAATTCTGCAAAAGGTGATGTGTTAAAATACCACTTTTTTCAGATTTTTACCTTTTCAAAAACAAAAATAAAAACCCCTTACAGCATATTTCAAGCTGCATCTCATCACAGGCCCAAACAAATACAGAAATACATTTACATTTATGGCATTTGGCAGACGCCCTTATCCAGGGCAACTTACGTTAATTTCATTTATACATCTGAGCAATTGAAGGTTAAGGGCCTTGCTCAAGGGCCCAACAGTGGCGGCTTGGCGGTGCTGGGATTTGAACTCACGACCTTCTGATCAGTAGTCCAACGAAATACAATGCTCTTCTAACATCAAATCTATCAAAACACTGTTAGCAGCAGAACAAGCAAAGTAATAAGTGTGCACGTCACAGAGGGACGAAATTCGACGTGTGTGTGAGTTCGGTGTGCGTCACAGAGAGATGAAATTGCCAGAGAACCCGGCATAATGCCGAAACATCAACGAGGAAAGGGCATACATGACTCGTAGCCGTCTCCTGCAGATTCTCACGCACACTCGGCTTTCTTATTTATATCCTTCGTTCTTGGCCTCGGGAAGAAGAACATGCCCAAAAGCTTCATTCCGCCTGAGAATTGGAGTCTTATTTTTAGCTCTGTCTTTTTCAGTGACGCGGATTGAAGGGATAGGGATGTCACCATCCGGGAAAGGGGCCCAACAACAAGAGATGCTGAGGAAGTAAGATGCTGTAGCTGTGCCATCTCTAATTTCAATTTGGGAGGGGGGAAAATAAATAAATAAATCAAAGAACGAAATGGAACGTTCTTTTAAATATGAGCTCAAATACAGCCTGACATGAAAGGGCAAGAGATAGAGAAAAAGCGAAAGTGGTGTAAAAGAAAGGTGTAAGACACGCCAATCTCATAGCTGTGAACCTCAAAAACACCAATAGAGGAAAAAGGAAAAAAAAAAAAAAAAAAAGAGAGGCTGGTGATGAACAACTGTTGTCTGGTAGCAATAACGCTGCTTCATCACACCATCCCGGCACTCGTCACCTTCCTGTGACAGCACGTCTTGACGCGTTGTACTCAAAACTCAAACACACCGCTGTGTTCCCAGGTCGAGGAAGGGGGGGAAAAAAAAAAAAAAAAAAAGGACAGGAAGGCTGTCCTGGGTTGGGAAAACTAGAGTCTGTCAAGGATGGGACGTCTGTGCGAAACATGACACGATGCCACCAGACTGAATATATTCATAAATTTCTTTTGAAGCAGTCAGAGTGCATCAAAGGGCTACTGCATTCCTTCCAGACTCGTGTGTCTCAGAGAAACGAGAGAAAACATCAGCAGCCGGTGTGACTGTCAGATTTTATTTCGGCTGCGACGGCGGCATCGAATCCTTGCATGGTTCAGCACCTCAATTATCCCACAAAAAAGACTGCACACACACACACAGTCTTTAAATAGCTCAAGAGTGTGTATCTTTGTGCAGCAGAACTCATAGCAGGAGGGGAGAACAAACAAACAAAAAAAAAAAAAAAAAGAAGTGTGCAAGCAGGTCCCTGAGGAGTGCAGCTGGGAAGGGAAGAGAAGACAAGAGAAGAAAAGATCTGTGTTTTTTTCCCCCCACCTCCAGCACAGAAGCACCCTCTGAAACGGCAGTCTGGGTAATATGCTAATTAGGACTGGGTTACTAACTGCATTACTGGAGCCCAAACATCACAAAATAGTTCACATGCTTGGTTTAGAGATAAAGAAAACATGTGATGATGCGTGATGAACGCAGATTTTACAGATAGATGACTACATAGGGGGTGTGTCTAAAGGTAACGTTATTAACTTCCAAAATGGATACTTCATTGGACCAAATAAATAAATAAAATCACCATCAAAACCCTAGCTGGTGGACAATTTATTTATTTATTTATTTATTGTCTACGAAGTAACAGTAAGCAAATAATAAGAAGCAGCCACTCCATTTGAACCACAGAATGAGCCCACAAGTCCCACCTTCCTGTTTTCTATTGGCTCACAAGACTCAAATTCACCTTGATAAAATGCCAACGCAGCCTTGACAACCCGGGTTCTTTCCCCTTCAGTGAATTAGGCTTTTCCCCTACATTGTTCTGCTGATTTAGTTGAAAAAGCAGAAAAGCGTAGTTTTTAGATAGCTAAACGGTAAATGTTGGCACTTCTTTAACATTGAACAATACAGTGGTTACACTACTATTTAATACAGACATACCGTGTTTTGGTGCCATCCTGTTCCTCTTTTACAGAATGGAAAAACACCCAAAAATGATTCAAATTTCAGAAATTTGCTTACATTTTGAGAAATGGAAAAGAATGACAATTCTCCTCTGTGGAGTTTGATCTTATTTTGGAAAGCAGCAACCTTCACTTCTGAAAGGAAGCCCACAGTGGAAAGCCTGGCCTGAGAATCTCACTATGACTCGGGTGTGAAAGCAATGAGCTATTTCTTGAAGTGGTTCTGGAGGCCAATTTTTTATTTTTTTTTTAGGTTGTTTTGCTGTTCAAAGTTCGTGGTAATGTGAAGCAGGATCGAAATTTTGGGTACCTGAAAAGTGAGGCGGTCTTTGCTTGGGCTGAGCCGTATGTCCTCCATTGGAGTGCTGCTGATCATCACGTCGGTCATCTCACGGCACGGCACGAACACGGAGCTGCCAACACAGAGACAGGCCAGAGGTCAGGTCAGAAAGGCTAGAGCGTGTAACTACTCAACTTTATTAACCATGCAGGACCTGATGAACGAGATACCGTTGATTAGAAACGGGTCGATATTAGGTTTTTAGATCATGCCTAGCATTTTATCGTAGAGTCCACTATCGTGGTATTATAAAGTTTACTTCTTTTGCCCAGAAGGAAGAAATTTGGAAGGTTTGTCTCTTTGGGGAAACCATTTCACAAGTTTTAATGTATTTTATCATAAGAACTTCTAAGCAGAACCCATGTAGGAAGCTAGATCCCTTAAGAAACACTGAGGAACCCTTTGTCCAAGAAGGTGTTTCTTACAAGATCATCCAAAGATTCCACCTCATCCATGTTGCATGTAGGACCATAAAGGGTTCTACGCTTTGTCCCTCTGGGGGAACCCTTTAACATTATATGCAAGTTGCTAGAAAATAAGAGTCCAATTAGAACTCATAAGAAGCAAGAACCCTTAACCCACCAAAGATCACACAAGGAATTTTTATATATATATATTCACTACTTAGAAACAAGAGTTGTATCAAGCATCCTAAAGCAGTGGTCACCAACCCTGTACCTTCCTGCAGGTTTCATCTCCAACCAAAATCTAACACACCTGTTTTAGTCGATCAAGAACTTCTTAAGGCAATGATTAGATGATCAGGTGGACACGATTATGGTTGGAACTAAAGTCTTCAGTACGGTAGATCTACAGGAACAGGGTTGGTGACCACTGGCCTAAAGGGTTCTTTAGTTTGTCCCTCTTGAAAATTCAACGTAGAATCCAGATAAGAAGAACACTCAAGCAGGATTCTTACAGGGTTCTTACATCTTACCCCCCCACCCCATCCCACCTCGTCCATGTTGCATCTAGCATCTATCCAACTAATGGATTCCTTAAGAGGTATTTCTAACAAGATAATTTATCTAAATGAGAAGACATCTCTTGCACGTTCTGCCTCGCCCATGTCGTGCAATTGGTCTGATGTATTTAAACTTTTTTTTTTTACCATTAAAGACACACCACAACCGCTAGCACTCAAAATGTTCTACCACAATGAGGTCGATGGTCCACAACTCTGCACTCAGGTGTGTGTGTGTGTGTGTGTGTGTGTGTGTGTATATATATATATATATATATATATATATATATATATATATATATATATATATATATATATATATATATATATATATATATATATATAGAGCAGTCATTATGAAACGGTTGTGGGTGTGCAGGAGACCATCACATGGATCTGACACGATGGACTTACAGAAAGACATTTGAGTCACCATGCTTGCTGGAATTTGCTGATGCTGCACGCTAAACATGCACAAAATACGCTGGATCTTTTGACACACCCCATTAAAAATCGCCCTAAAAGTCATTTTATGGTTTCGCGTGAAGGGCGAATATTAAAGCCTCAGCAAGAAACGGCATCTATTCCTGTATGAGCTGAGACTGCACTCAAGCTCCTTTCTCACAGAAGTTATTTAAAGTCTGCCGGTGTGGTGGTCAGTGTGGGCATGCACACACACACACACACACACACACACAGCAAACACACACATGATGGACCCAGCTAAATAAACTCCAACGAGAGCGTTTATATAAGCTTGGGCTGAGGCGAACTTGAAAAAGCAACATGTCCCAGACTTCTTCTCACGGGACTATTATGGATCAGAAACGTTGAAAAACATCTGTGCACCGCCCAGTGGAGCAGGAGATTAGCAAAGCAAGCTAACTGTACCTGCTATATACACTCACTAGTGGCACTGACAATCAAGTCTGTGGTTACTTCCTTCCAAGCTTTATTTTTTTTCCCCATAATGTCTCTACAAATATTTAATGGTATGACAGGATAAAATAAGACCACTGTGGGAACTAATTGCAGGTAGGAGTAGTGTAGGTAGTGGGAGAACTGAAGAAACGTCGGACCGCGCACACCACAGTATTGGGTCTGAGGAATCATTGGCGCTTGGGGTTCCCGGTGAAACGACTTCTCACCAATCACGAGCATTCATGTGGCTGGATTTAGACATCACATGGAGTGACTTTTCTCCGTCATGTTACAGAACATACCACGACTTCCTAGACACAAGCGAACATCATCTCCTACCTCAACCACCTACAAACTTAACAAAAGCCATCAGATGTCTCTGTTCTCTCAGCGTGCATGTAAATCCCTGGATTACGGACGTCGAATCTCCTTCTTATAAGCAAAGCCTGCGCATTTAGCATTGCAAATGGGTTACGCTGAAATGAAAGCCTGAGCTATATGTGCCTACCTTCTGCGAGCTGACCTGAAAAGCCTGTTATGCACGTCACAAACTGATATTCGTAAATGATGTGCGTTTACCGTGTAACAAATAGTTGAGTTTGTCATGACTCATGACCAAGATAAACAGCATAGTCAAAGACCAAGCGACTAATATAGCTAGCTGGTTAGAGAGCACTAGTCATGTCGTCTGTCGTGCCGTGGTGAGCTGTATTAGCGTAGAAGGAATCCTCATGCAAGGAAACGCTGTCTGAAAAACGTCATCGCTGAATCAAAGAGTGAGCTGAGTAATATAGGTAGCTAATTAGAAAATACTAGCTATCGAGTTACAGATCCTGCAGTTGTAGTTACAGTAAATACAGTCCCGTCCGAAACTAGTGGAACAGCAACGCCAATTCATTTGTTTGTGCTGTACTCCAGAGACATCTGGGTTTGAGATCAAAAGGTGGATGTGTGACGAGAGGTTAGGATTTCAGCTTTTATTTCCTGGTATTTACACCTAGATGTGTTAAAACAACATAAAACCGAGAACCTTTTGGTACCCAATTTTTCACACCATCCAAAAGTATAGAACCTGACAAGTCTTCAGGTAAGTTAAAGTAAATAACACTTAATATTTGGTTGCAGATCCCTTGCTTGCAATAACTGCATCAAGCCGGTGGCATCATGAAATCGTTGGCTTCTTCTTTTGTGATGCTTTTCCAGGCTTTTACCGCAGCATCTTTCAGTTGTTGTTTGTTCTAGTCTCCTGGACAAATGAATTGGCCTTGCCGTTCCAATAGTTTCAGAGGAGACCGTATGTATTTACTGTGCTATAGAAGAAATCTGACCTTATTTAACCAGACGCTGTCCAACAACGTCTCATTACCAACTATGTAAATAAATATGGAAAGGTAGACCATGCATGCAAGACTAGCTTACCAGGGAAATGGGGGGGTAGGTGGGGCTTGTAATGTTGAAGGCGTTCCACAATTTGCATATTCATACAACATTCATTGTATGAATCAGTGTGTGTGGGGGGGGGGGGTGTTCGGTCACTAAAGGGATTTTTATTGTGTGTGCAGAGTTTATTAAACATCTAGCATCCTTAAACGTTCTTTGGTTTGTCATGACAGAAGCCTTAAATGTTGCAGAACCCTTAAAGGTTCTGTGTAGAACCCTATAAGAGATGGGTTCCATTTCTGGTAGAGCTCTAGGTAGTATCCCTTTAAGGAGCTGAGTAAGAATTTTTTTATTATTATTATTATTATTTTTTTTAATTTTTTTTTTTACAGGAAGATAATCAATAACAGGATGGTGTAATGAAGCGAAGTTACTCTTACCACCCCGAAGTCGAATATTTTCCTTATTCCTCTTATACCACAGCAATTTTTATTCATTAGAGAACAACATGTTGTATTTATTTATTTTGTATCCATTTATAGTTACATGTAATGTTGTGGAATCTCCACAAAATGATGCAGTTCCTGTTATCACTAACATTATAGCGCAGTCTTTTTTTTCCTGATGTAAACAGGAAACTGATCAATCAACACCTTCTGACCAATCAGAATCCAGCATAGTGTTATAAGCATCCTTAAGTATCCACTAAAATGTTATGTTCTATGAAGACATTGAGAGACGGTTATGTGCTGGACATCTTAAAGTCAAACCTGTGTTTTATGACTTCCTCTGCACAGCTGTGGCCTGATGGAAAACAACGGCAGGAAATCCCAATATTATCACACACACACACACACACACAAAAAGCCGAGCAATAAAACTTTCTCAAAAAAAACAACAACTCAAAAGCACCATGAATTAGGATGCAATGGGGTACATTCCCTTTTCCCACAATCATCTGTGGTATTTACTATGTTATGTAAATGTTAGTTTATTCCAGCACTCAAAAACAGCTGAACGAGATGCAAAGAGAAAGGAGAAAAGGAAAGAGAGAGAGAGAGAGAGAGAGAGAGAGAGACACATAATGAATGTGCACTGATTGCACAGACGTGTGCCTGAAATCTAAACACTCGAGCGGTGCCAGCGATATTTCAGCTCCGTGGCCACGTAAACATCCTGCTCCTCAAAGAATAGCAGAACATCGGCCTAATACAACACAAAAGCGGGCGGGAGAGAAGAAGAGGAAGCAGGAGAGTGCGCAACGATTCAAACTCTACAAACATACAAGTGTTAAAAACGTCCAGGTCCACGTCGCGCTACAAAACACGTCGTCTCCGTTTCCATGGAATTGGAAAATGTCTAGAACCTCAGAGTGAAGTGCCCTTCATAAAGCAAACAACAAGTCAAAAGGACGGATGCGGACCATTAGCGCAGAGAAGAGCTATTCTTAGCATCAAGGCGAAATGACACAGTGAGGCATATTTTCCCAACAATCTTCGTATTAATGTGTTTCACGACGCCTGTGTGAACACTAAGGCTGGGCAACGTGTATATACTGTACATACAATATACTGTATGTATAATAACATACGATGACTGTCTTGTATTGTAGAAATATCATGATGTGATAGGGCCCACCCCTACTAACATTACTGAAACAGTAAATCTGGGTGGCAGACGGAAGGAGTAAAAGCTCAGCATCAGCACACACACACACACACACACACACACACACACACACACACACACACACACACACACACACACACACACCGCGGCTCAAAATACGAGACAACCATGTCGCTGAATACCAGAGCAAAACCTGAGCATTATCCTCACCACGCTCATCCTCCTCCCGTGTAATCAGCTGTGGAAGCATTACTGAAGATTTTTATAATCTCTATGCAGGACATGCAGTGCTACTGTTGCAGATTTGAACCTGGAGCCTTCCTGACATCTAAATCTCTTCATCCGCTTTAATAGGAAACATGGGCGCATGGGTGGATTAGTCGAACCCGAGCGGCTCAGGATGTTTGGGGGAATAAAAACGTGCTCTTTGTTCTTCTGTGAGTCACTGGTAATTTCCTCCACGCTCTCCGCGATCTAAACAAAACAGCACCGGGGCTTTCATTATTTGTAATGAAATTTTTTTTTTTTTTTTTTTTAATAATAGAAGGACACATTAGCCGAGCTAACGTTTCAAACAAACGTGCTACGATTTGGGAAAAAAATTTTAATATCACCATACTTGATGATACATATGCATCATGAGATCAAGAGCTTGGAAGTACGAGGTTCACGCTTTTTTGCAAAAAAAAAAAAAAAAAAAAAAAATTTGTTGTAAATGTGTTATAAATGTATAAATGTGTATAAATTTACGTCGGGGTGGGCGACATGACAAAACATGATACTTCACAATATATAGGTTTAATATTAAACTGCAGGCAAAAACAGTAAGGTTGCATTGTTGAACAAAATTCAAAACTTTAAAAGCTTTAACCTGCAGTCGGAGTTCGTTGTATTACAAAAAAGGTTACGCAATACCTATAATAGAAAAGTGTACTGTGACATAATTTATCATGATATTTATATTATATTATCATGTATCCCAGACTATACACTAGGCTGTGGGTGTATATGACTTGTGTTTAGTGCTAAGAAACAAAAAATAAATAAATAATGAGAATGGCTGGCTCGATGACCCACAATGCATCAGCTCCATCCCTCGGTGCTGACACACACTAAACTCACAGGGCTATCAGACTGTGCATACCTCGCATTGTTTCCCATCTGTTCCAGCTGTAGATCTTAGCTGTCAGCATGGTAGCCAGAGGGACGGAAGCTGACACGGTCAATGGCGCTTGCCAAGCAAAAATGGACCGTCAGACGCAAGCAAAAAGTCAGGAAAGAATGCAGGGCAGTATCGATGGAGTGTGCCAAAGCAGGGGACACCAAGCAAGTGGGTTCGAGCAGGATAATGACCCAAGATAACCTTTACCACTAGTAGAGGATTAACATCAAGACTGTGCTGAGATCAACCCAAATAATAAACTGGAGTCTGGACCCCAATCATGCTGGAATTGACTTTCTTGGCCCTCTAATCATATTTTCTTGGGCAGCAAGGCAGGTAGAGAAATGACTGCTGGTGCAAGACAACAAGAATGGAAGCTGGTGCTTGACAAGCAAAAACAGACCACCAGGACTGCAGCAAAGGATTAGTAAAGAAGGGAGGAAAGCTATTCTTCATGCGATCAGACAGGAGTTCAAGATGGAGGCTGACCCAATATCTTTAGAGTAGATTAAGACCTTTAGCCACTAGAAGATTGGCATCAAAACTCGGCCATAGATTAGCCAAACATATAATCATGACTTTTTGCCTGGTCACAATGCTGGAACAGAGATCTTAGTAATGGAGAAGAAGCTGGCACTACAAACGAAGATAGACCACCAGAAGTGCAGCAAAAGCTCAGGAAAGAATGGAAGAAAGCCGTCCATGCGATCGGACAAAAGACTGACCCAAGACAACATTCTTTAAAATTGAATAAAAACCTTAACCACCAGAAGAAATGGCCTTGAATTAGATTCAGCCTTGGAACTGGACCAAATTGGTTCTCCATCAAATCTTCTTTGAAAAGAAATGGATGCTGATGCTTGACAAAAAGTCTCGACCACCATAACTGCAGTGAAGTATCAAAAAAAAATGGACGGAAAATATTCATCATGAAATCAGCGGAACATGCAAAATGATTAAAACAAATCAAGAAGCAGTGTGATCCAAGACCACCTTCATTAAAGTAGATCATTACTGCAACCACTGAAGCACTAGTTGGAACCTTTTTCTTGCTCACATCAGCCCAAAACCATCCTTTGGCCATTTGAGCTTGATCACAACGCTGGATCGAAATCATTGTTTATTCTTCCAAAGCTCTTTACAGTGAGGCCCATTTTTACCCATTTTGCACACATTAGCTGAAAGCAACCTTTGGACATTTGAACCTGAACACAATACTTGGAAAAAAAACAAAAAACAAACAAAAAAACCCCCAGACCATCCTGGTCTTCCAATCACAGTTTATCCCTCCAAAGCTCTTTACAATTATTTCCATTATTTTCCAGTGAGAAGCTTCCAACAAGACTAGGTTAGTTTAATGCGAACCATAAAACGTGACACCGTAAAAATCTATAAACAAAAAAATCAAAAAGTTGAAAACGACAGTGTATAGAGTCAAATCACCAAACATAAACTTTGGTTAGACACCTTCGGAATCACCAAGGCTTCCTCAAACACGAGTTGTGTTTAAAGAGGAAACACAAGGCCTTTGTAAGAGAGGAGATCAAGGGGTTTTGCAAAAAAAAACCACCAGCTATTGCAAGCTATTGCAGGAAAACAGTAAGTGCGCACAGAGAAAGAAAGCTCTGAAGTTCTGTTAAGGAGGTCAAGTCGATGCATCCTGTTCACGGTGCAAAGCAGTTCGAACAGGTTATATAAACATTTAACGATGCTACACCGACATAGCTACGTAAGTGCTATTAATGGTGCTCCATTTTCCCTAGAGGTGGTTTGGCCCCCCCCCTCCTCCCCCCCTTAGCTAAAACATGAGGTGACTAGTTCATGCATAGAGAAAGATCAGGGGATGGCAAGCATATTTGACATTGCTGTATTGAGCAGAATATATCTGCAAGATTCCCAAGAATTAGCTCAAAATTGAGGTGGTATTAGGAAAGAGAGGAATATGCATGATGCTGTAATTCATATATATTAATGAAAATAATAACACAGTCATCAAATTCTAACTTTCCTTCCTCCAAACACACCTGATCAAAAGCCTCAAATGTTACGCAGAGTCTTCAGAAGTCGATCTGAGAACTTTGGCCTCAAACTACATGTCCAGTATGGAGCTATTTTGGACTCAGTCCTACCGAGTTAGGGTATTTTCGTGCTTTATTAAGCAGTGGCAGATCGATTCTGCACAATGGAACATGACCTTTACTAGGAAAGTAACAACCGAATGACTCACATTGACCGCAGTGCAGGATCTGAGTGGAAATACCACCGTGAAACTTCCAGTGCAAGTCATACAGAGTCTATAATGCCGTCTATCGATTACAGCTTCCTTCATTTGAAATTTTTTAATCCAAATATCAGGTCCAAAAATACAGACCATTTCAAACCAATTGGGGCATCACCGAAATAATGTAAATCGGAAATTTAGTCCCCCCCCCCCCCCCCAAACATGAAACTTGTTGAGAGAACGTTATCAGAGGTGAAGTGTCTGAAACTCCAGCTGAATTGAGGATGCTCAGTAGAAATACAGGATATCTGTACTTTTCCTTGTTGATGAAATGGTACCATCAAGGGGACATCTTCTATACCTTTATTAATGTATGGGAATGATGTAGGGTAATGCTTAAAAATGTACACCAGTGGTCTGTAAGATCAAGTTTTGGGCCTTTCATTTATTACGGTACACTACGTGCATGTTTCCAGGTCAAAGATACACCTGGTACCACACCTTTATTTCTGTAGGTGTAGGGCAGTCGTTCTGAAAGTTGGGTCCACGAAACTTAGCCAGGTTTATCTTGTTGTCACGGTGTTGGAAATCACAACCCAACATTATTGAAGCTGTTATATTTATGATAGTTAGTCGGTTTGATTGGTTTCTTGAATCCAAACCCCAGTAACTCAAAAACAAGCCTGTAAATAATATCAACTTGGTGGAAAGTTCAGGAATTAAAAAAATAAATAAAAATAAAGCTCTACGGCTCCAATAAATAAACAAAATGTTCTCGTGGTTGCACGGTGGTGCAGGGGGTAGAACTGCCACTTCATGGCTCAAGAGTCCCTGGTTGAAAACTGATCTTGGGTTACTCCGAGATCCTCAAGGTTCGCTCCGGGCTCTCCTTCCACAAACATGCCAGTACAGTAGGTGGACTCGCTACTCTAAACTGCTTTTAAGTGTGAATGAATGAATGTGTGTGCACGAGTGTGTCCCAAGAGTGTGCGTGGTGCCTGGTGATTGACTAGCATCCTATCCAGGATGTATTCCTGACTCATACCCAATGCTCCTGGAATAGACTCTGGATCTACCACAATTTGCCGCTGACCGGGATAAAGCCCTTCGGCAGGATAAATAAAATAATGATGTTTGATGCAGATGGGGGATTTGTGGAATTTGGGTGCAAAAGTTTGTACACCCTTGCTCTAGGGTACATCATTTTGACACCAAACTACTGCAGCACACCGTAGCCATGTTTGTTACAACTCATATCAGTTTATGACCTTGGTACTGGGGTTTAAATCAATTTCATTTCATTACAATACAATTCGACTCAAGTGTTTGGGTTTGGGGGGAGGGGGGGAATGACACGAAGGCTGAATCCCAATTCAAGCCATACTCCCTACATAACCGCACTACACTACGTATGAAACAATAGGATTGAGTAGTGCACTAGATTATCAGTAGCTAGCCCTTTGGGATTGAGCCTTGTAAAGGAAGTTAAACACTGACTTCAGCTGGGTTTTTAATCAGTTAAAAACACTTCATTTGGGTCAGTGCAAAGCAGGAAATGAATTCATTCAGCGTTAAATCCCTGTCAAACAACAACAACAACAACAACAAAAATAAACCAAACAAGGTGTATTGTAACATTTTTTTTTTTTTTTTTTAAAGGAAAGATGACTTACCGGTACACCTGAGGATAGCAGACAGTCATGTAGAGCTTCACAGCATGAATCTGTAGCACTGCGGTGAAATTAAATCGCAGGACGAAAAGGTTTTAAGTGAGTTCAGATGTTTAAAAGACAGCAGTCGGTCACTCGTCTCCATGTAACACTGGCACTATCAGATGCGCGCGCCAGACTTCGCTTTTATACCGAAGGCGTGGTCCTTCGCGGAAGCCACGCCCACTGCCGCAGAATATTCATGAATGGCAGTGTGAGAATAAAGACGGTGACGCGAATGGCACGAGAGCCAATCAGCAGCCGTGTTTTGATGACGGCAGTGGAGCAAGGGCTTCGAGTCATTGGATGCTTGGCACACACACACACACACACACACACACACACACAAAATTGTGTGTTATAATAGCTAAATGATGCTGTCTACACTTAACACTAATCCCAATCTTTCCAATATACACAAATATTATTGCATTTGATTCCCCCCCCCCAAATAAAACCTCTTTTCCTTTCAAATAAATCAATAAATATAGACAATAAAAAATATATTTTCTTCATGGAGACTAGTGAAATGTCATCACAAGGTCAAATTTGCCAGGCATTCCACTACTATAAGCATATACACATGCACAAGTGATATGTAATTAAAATGACTATACTGACTGTACATTATAAACAATAATAATTTAAGTATAATTATTATGTTGCAGGGTATAAAGCTAATCATGCATTTAAAAAAACAAAACAAAACAAAACATTTTTTGTTCATGATATTCATCCGATTGTTTCAGATTTCCTCTAAATAACCAGTTTGAGGATATAGTCATGGATGAGATGTGAAGATAAGGGCTGCATTTTGTTCTCAGGATATTATCAGTCACACATGGAATGTTGCTTTGCATTTGTTTCAGTGTTTGTAGTAGAAATAAAGGCGGTGTTACAATGCAGGTTTGTCCGAAACTGGCTGAACGCAGTTATTTTTTTTCTTTCTCACACACACACACACACACACACACACACACACACACACACACACACACACACACACATGATTTACATCATTGATTGTATGGAAAGTGTGTACGAGAAGGGAAAAAAAAAAAATTACCAAAACTGTGCTGAAATCTGACCATGCAGGTTTGACGCTCTCATGTCACAAACATCTTACTGAATTTCTGAGACTACTGCAGAGCAGTTTTATTAATGAACTTTGCTCTAGAGTTTCCATTCGTGCATATATATATATATATATATATATATATATATATATATATATATATATATATATATATATATATACTGTACTTGACAGGTCACCAGCAAACTGGCAACTCAGCATATATACCTCATCATGACATTTATAAACACTATAAATTTACTACCACCATGAGGCAGATTTGATCTCATATCTTATCTCATAATTTCTTTCCCCTGAATGATCCTTGGCACCGTTCTCTTACTACATTACAGTTTAACTTACAGTATATTACAGATTCCTTCATAAACTTCTTGTTATCTCTACGTTTATGAGCTTTAGTCTCTAACTGAACAGTTGGACTAACGAGGAAAATGTAAGTAATAAAGTGTGGGTAAGGGTTAGCATTACACTTGTATCAGCACCACACGTTCTTTTTTGAATATCAGATATAGTCCCTCCAGATATAATCCCCCTTTTGCTGTTATAATAACCGCCACTCATCTGGGAAGGCTTTCCACTAGATTTGGGGCGTGGCTGTTTGTGTTCATTCAACCACAAGAGCATTAGTGAGGTTGAGGTCAGGCGCTGATGTTGGGTGAGGAGGCTCCAGTTCCAGTCCATCCCAAAGGTGTTCAGAGGTCAGGGCTCTGTGCAGGACACTCGAGATCTTCCACTCCAACCTCCAGTGAAGGGAAACTGTAATGTTACAGCGTACAAAGACATTCTATACAACTGTGTTCTTCCAACTTTGTGGCAACAGTTTGGGGAAGAACCGCATATGCATGCGATGGTCGGGTGTCCACATACTTTTGGTCATATAGTACAGTATTTTCACTAATAGACATACTAGATGGGGGGGGGGGGGGGGGGGGGGTATCATTCTGCATAGCAACAGTCTGGATTGAAACCTCCAAAAAAAAAAAAAAAAAAAAAATCTCTTATTCAGTGTGCCCTAAGGGTGTGCAAACTTTTGGACCTGAAACTGCACATAAACGTCCATTTTATAAATAATACACTGTTATAAATCTTATCACACTACAATACGCCAATATTAGCGCAATATCACATTAAATATTTATCATTTTGGGCTCTGTGGGGACAAACTTTTTATTTAATCAACACTGCCATCTGCTGGTCACTAAAAATATTAAGTACAAGACAAGCACGCCCTCTACTGGCAGATTTAGAGAAAGCATATCACATTTATTTATTCCATTTTTAGGCTTCTACGTGACTATGCAGTGATATAGCAACTTCATAACTTCATTAATCCCGAATAAAGCCAAAGCTGAGACAACTTTATATGATTTATGCTTTGGTTTAAAACATCTGGAAGGAGTCTCCAGTGTCAGCGCTTTGTAACAGCCGGTGGTAAAGCTGTAACTAAGTTTTCAGACATCTTCAGGACAGAAGAGTGCAGGTTCTTTGTAACATGAAAAGCAGAGTATTTTAAAATGATTACATGATATCTGATATAAAAGTTGCGATTGCATAAGTATTCACCCGTGAGAAATTAGTTCCCATCAGAAGTTACACAGTTAGTGGAATGCGGTTCGTTCTTGTGCGGTTTAAAGTGTCACCTGCTCTTGGAAGAACCCAGAGTTTGCTAGAGAACATACCTAAACAACAAGCAGTTTAAGAACCAAGGAGCAAAATGTGAGGGGAAAAAAAAAAACGTTGAAGAGGAGGTGAATACTTGCAATACGTACAAGGAACTGTATGGGTGTTTTGCGTACACGGTTGGTCACCTTGTAAGGGGTGCAGTTAGACATAACAAACGTTAGTGGTCCTCTAATAGTCACAGCATTTTGGTTGAGGTTTTTGGACCCATGGATCCTCCACGGAAATAATACGATACAGGATATACTGTGCATAGCAACAGATAAATGATAAGACAAACATGCAGCAGTAAGTTTCAGATAATTATGCAAAACAAGCTTTCATGCATGGTTACTTCCTCTGTGTGTGTGTGTGTGTGTGTGTGTGTTGGAGTGTGTGAGGGGGTTGATCCGTGCAGGTGTGCAGAGCACTCAGGTTTCTCCCCTTTAGCTATATTGAGAAACGGCACCGAGATTCAAAACGGATGAGGAACTGAAACACACTCCCACAACCTGCTTCTCCTTTTTTCTCTCTCTCTATGCTGCTGTTTTTTAAAAAAAATTTTCTTTTATAAAAGACCTGTGTGTCTGAATGCTCTCAGATCTTCTCTGATCAGTTACACAAGCGAAGAAATGATGATCCTGAACTCTGTGTCTGTCACTGCACTCCTGCTCACCCTGACCGGTAAGACTATCGCTATCAAGTAACACTATTATTAACTTCGAAAATGGTAAGGAGTAAAACGCTTGTGGGCACGCCGCCAGAGCAAAAATAATCAACGACGCGTCGGTGAGATGAAGCAGATTCACTTCAGGGCACTGTGAGCCCTGAAGTTGATTATTTTGCAACAACAGCTATTATTTGACTTAACAACGTGTAATGGTGTACGACATGTAATAGTCATCTAGCCATCGTCGATACGAGTCCAAATTGGTGCGCTTGTGTAACTGTGTAATGTCCTTCTCATGTCTGACAGGTTTGGCGGCGTACAATTTTGAGTCAGGAGAAGTCCAAATCGGTGAAACAGGGAGACAAGGTGTCGATACTCTGCACTGCGGAAAATGACGCACATTACATTTCATGGTACCAACAAAAAGCCGGTGGTCCTCCTCGGTTTCTGCTCCGCAACGACGACAGAGCGAACGGATTACCTGGCAGGTTCACTTACACTGACTCGGGCAAATCAGGGTTATCTGAACATCGAAGGAGTGAGAGCTGAAGATGAAGCGGTTTATTGCTGCGCTTGTATTGGCTGTGGAGGAGCACAGTGCTACAGTCCGGCAGAAGCGCTGTACAAAAACCTCCTGCAACACTTCCTCTGAAATCTCTGAAATGACTGAGCTCAGAAGTAGGAGGAAGTTCATTACAATGCTACGCAGTATTCTTTAACGCATACTACATTTTGTTTAACATGGCCACGAGGTTGAAAATCATGTCCATCCGTTTATTTTCATGTGCGATCCTGAAACGACTCATTTGTTCTCACGTGATTCATTTTTCACACGTGACTTTTACACACGATTCGTTAAGTTTCACACGAAGCACTGTCACTGCATTACAGTACATTAGAAGCACAGCTTTAAGAAATAATGAACGCAGACTCTATAGAAAGTGTTACCAAGCCTTCGAAATGGTCTCTACACTACGTGACTGAATTAAACACCAGTTTCTGTGTGAAATCTGCTAATCTTTCTGCTCCTTTGTTGCTGTTTATTCCCTGTTCAGGAGCAGCGATGTGTTCGTGAATGGACCACAGCGCTGAGGTCTTTGTACTGAGCTCTAACACAGTGAAGCGTGTTTGCTCAAGGCACCGACCTGGGTAAGCAAAAATGTGTTTTATTTGTTTAATCCTTATTTCAATGTTAACTTTGGGTCAGCAGGGATGATTAAGTACTTTATTCATTGTCTAAAATGAAATAAATTATATATATATATATATATATATATATATATATATATATATATATATATATATATATATATATATATATATATATATATATATACACACACACACACACACACACACACACACACACACACACACACACACACACACACACACACACACACTACAATATTTAAGATAAGGGAACATGGGGTTTTACTATATTATTATTATTATTATTATTATTATTATTATTATTATTATTATTTATTTATTTATTTATTTATTTATTTATTTATACACAAAAAGGCCTTCATGGCATATCTTCAGACATTTTTAATTGTTATTTAATTTATACTGCTAATTATTTAATATTGTTAAATATAAAAATGAGCAAAGTAGGTGCTCTGAAAGATTCTTTTGCAAAGAGGTGGATGTCAGTGGATGCCAAAAAAAAAAAAAAAAAAAGTCAAATGAAGGTAAATATCAGTAAAAAAAAAAAACATAACTTTGGGTGAATAAAAAGAAGTAAATCAAATTATTAGGCATAATAATAATATCTGAAATATTTAAAAGAACATTTTGTAAAATAATGTGCATATAAATAATGAAGCATTGAAGTAAAGTATAGGTAATAATTAGGCATGCTAATTAAAAGAGTAATTAATTAGCATTATTAAAAAGATTAGAATTATAATATTAAATTGGCAAAGTCTTGAAGCCTTTCCAAAGCCATTTATTCTACTTTCTAAGTTTGATCCTAACTGATTTTGTACTTAACAGACATAAGCCTTAGTACACTATTTAGTATTGAGTGGACCTCCAGAAGGAAGGCATAATGAAGAATATCAGCTATATTAGTTGTTGATGGCGTTCCGTTCAATTATAAATCAGTCAGTGTTTTGTCTCCTAGTGATATCAGATCATCCGTCGTCTCCTCCGTCCCTGCTCCTTCTCGCTCCCTCCGGTTCTCCGCTCTCTGATGGTGATGTCAGTGTGGTGTGTGTGGCTCGGGGCTTTTACCCTGACAGTGTTACCACGTCCTGGTCTGAGAACAGCAGCAGCGTGACGGGTGACGAGGTGCAGACGGGTCCGTCTCAGCGTCAGGCCGACGGCACGTTCTCCCGGACCAGCGTTCTGAAGCTCAGTAAGCAGCGCTGGAGCTCCGGGAGAACCTACACGTGCCGTCTGAGTCACCCGGCGCTTCCCACACCGCTGAGCCAGAGCACCAGCCTGGAGGAGTGCATGTAGAGAGATCACAGAGTGCTGAAATACTATAAACATGAACAAATATGCATGTTAGAATTTCACTTGTTCTTTAGAAGCTTGCTTTAGATCCGTTTACAGCCGGAAAGTGTACAATAATAAAGTTATACTTTAACCTGTGGCCTCCTGGTATTGATGATGACATCAGCTACAAAATTTCTACCGTTTTGTAACAATCCCAAGCTAAGAGCAAACTTCTTAATGCATACACTTTAACGAGTAGTTAAATATATAAGTATATAGTTATATACAGGTATATAGCACGAGTATATAATATTCATAATGTCAGGTTGCATATCGCATTATAAAATTTCTTCAAAAGAATACTGTAAACATGACAGGTTCTGAATTCGTGATTCTGATTGGTCAGAAGGTGTTGATTCATTTCCTATAACAGTTCAAGAAGAAAAAAAAGAGAGGATGTTGACGGATTGAGCTTTTTATAGCTGCCATAACATAAGTAAGAACAGGATGGTAACAGTAACTCCTCACATTGCCCCATTCATTTATTCCTTAATTACTACTTAAAACACAGATAATATTATATAATCTGATATTTATGATACCTGGGTCATGTAACCATGATAACATATGCCTTGTAGGTATTGAAAGGTATTATAGAGTATACTGTACGCTATATAACATGTTATAAGAGCATTTATAACACATTATTATGATCAGTTTCTAATGGAAATACAGACAGGATATACAGTATAATATGCCATAGATTATATAGAAGTACAGGGTTTGATCTAAAATAAAGAACAGTCTGACCTTGTATTGATCTTTTGGTACAGAGTAAAATCATTTTCATCATCACATTTGTGTCTTGTTATTAAATGATTATATTTATTATTAAATATAATTATAAATGAATTTTCGAACTTTTAGATGACTCCAGCATTCATATCAGGTCACCTAATGAATCAGAAATATCTAAATATCGTGTTATAGATTAAAAAACTAAAAAAAATGTCTTTTGTGCATCTAATGTACACAATTTATTAATGATAGCTGCTCCATAATATTTCACACATTTACAGATATTTACTCCTATATCTCACACCTTATCTAATTAAACTACTATTGAGAATATTAAAATGGCTAAACATGCTGACATGCCTAGCAACACATGGACACCAATTATCTCAACTCCATATACAAAAAAAAGAAAAAAACAAACAAACAAAAAAGCTAACTGGTAGCCACTTACTTTCAGTCACTGTTAGCATTAGTATTTTGGTCTGGACTGTTAACAGACTATTCATGTTGCTAGGTATGAAGTACCTAAAAGAACACACACAGAAAATAAACTTTATTGGTACACTGATGTGCTCCTGCTTGATAAAGCTACTTATTCCTCTTACGAATGAATGAACAAAACAACACATTTTGGGAAACCTTTATGCTCTCAAAGGTTATCCATTTCCCACCATCAGGTCAGTCAGGTCTGTGAGTTTGATGAGATACGTTAAGGTCCAATGAACTGAGGCGCACTGGCAGAAAAAGTCAACCGTGTTCAGCAAGAAGAGCGAGAACAGAAAGTGGATGCAAATTCACGGCCTCCAGATGAAACTCTATTAATAGAGTTCTGCTTTCACCAGCAGTGTGCACTTCTGAAACAAAGCTAGCAGTCAAAATTTGTATGCTGTTCATATACAGTTGAGGTCATATGTTTAAATACGCCTTGCAGAATCTGCAAGATGTTAATAATTTAAAATGAGGGATTATAAAGATTGCATTTTGTTGTTTATTTAGTTCTGCCCTGAATAAGCTATTTCCCATAACAGATGTTTACATATAGTACACAAGACACAATAATAACTGAATTAACACAAATGAACCAGTTCAGAAATTTACATACGCTTGATTATTAATACCGTGTGTCGTTACCTGGATGATCAGCGACTGTTTTTTTTAATGTTTTGTGATGGTTGTTCACGAGTCCCTTTGTTTGTCCTGAGCAGTTAAACTGCCCACTGTTCCTCAGAAAAGTCCTGCACATTCTTTACTTTTCCGGCGTCTTCTGCATATCGGACGCCCTTTCCAGCAACGACTATATGATGTTGAGTTGAAATCCATCTTTTCACACTGAGGACGACCGAGGGACTCGTACACAACTGTTACAAAAGGTGCAAACGTTCACTGATGCTCAAGAAGGCAACACGATACATTAAGACCCTTGTCAAATAAATATCTTATTTAGGTTCAGAATGAATAATTTACACTTCTGTAATAATTTACAATAATAATTTACACTTCGTGAGCATCCATTAATCAACGCCTTCTGACCAATCAGAATTGCAAAGTCAACAGCGATGTGGTGTTGCGACAAACAGTCTACTCTCAAATAATATTCATTTTCTGAATTCTTTGAAATGACCAGTCTTTAATAATATGCAGTGATTTTCTGTTAGTATTAGCCACTCCCTCACACCAACTCCCCACCTCTTTTTTTTTTTATTTGTTTTTTTTTTACATGCATGCAAATTTGGGGAAGCAGTTATGTGGTGAAAGTGTGTGAGACACCAAGTGTGCTGCCTCTCTTTATAAGTGTCAATGCATAACTCGTCTTGCATAAGTCCCACACTCGTCTCTTCTCTCTGATCGCCATCACCAGTAACCATGAAGATCCTGAGCACCACCGCTCTCGCCGGACTCCTGCTCTCTCTCTCAGGTAAGACATTTTCAATTTAATGAAAAAAAAAAAAAGATTAATTGTAGTCCTCGTGTCCTACTTTGGTCAACGTGTCCTCTAAAAACATTTTAACATTAAAATCCGTATTATAGACATCATGTTCTGGCCGTTTGAGCGAAAATGACTGGAGGATCCCAAAGCATGAAAAGTGCTATTGAGCATCTAATTCTATCAATCATGTTTATACTACTGTATAGAGCAGAGATGAAACGAAGCTATAAAATGATAGTACAGGTGTATTGCTATGAAATCTATAGAATTGGACAGGACCAATGGGAAATCCCATTGGAAAGAACCTAAGATGCTTATATGCTTATTTGGTATTCTTGTGTTTTCCCAGGGTTTGAGGCCATAGTGCATCTGACCCAGGAGAAGATCTTGAATGTCAACGTAGGACAGGATGTACGGATTCTCTGCAGGAGGGATAGTGGTAGCTGGATCATTTCATGGTACCAGCAGAAAGGTGGAGATACTCCGAAGTACTTACTAGCTGATAGCAACAGAGCCAGTGGCCTGTCCAGCAGATTCACATACACGGACAACGGTAATGATGAGTACCTGAACATTGCCAAAGTGGAAGCTGAGGATGAAGCGGTGTATTACTGCGGCTGTATCATTTGTGACAACCATCACAGTGCTGCAGTTCAACGAGCCACTCATACAAAAACCTCCTGAGTGTTTCAGTCATCCTGAAGACCCATACCATTCAGTCCAGGAGCTCTAATCCAGCCAGGAAATGTTAGGAAACAAGTTCCTTACGATTTCTCATGTCACACTGAAGAAGTTCCTCCTGATTTGTCAGCCTGAGTTCCAGTATTGTGAACGTTGAAGAGTTCAGTCTAAGCAGAAGCAGCGGGCTGTGCAGATGAGGTTTTTGTACGGCCCCGTTACACAGTGCCATGGCAGCATCGGCGGAGGCACCGAGTTAAGGATCGGTGAGTCATAATCTTTTTGCACTTATTGAAAAAATAGGATTGCTGTTCGTTTTCACAAGGATAGCTGTAGTTGGTGGACTACGATTTGATTTTACCCAAATATTATTTAATGGCCACGT
The DNA here is from genome assembly GCA_023630585.1 of Cranoglanis bouderius. NCBI lineage: Eukaryota > Metazoa > Chordata > Actinopteri > Siluriformes > Cranoglanididae > Cranoglanis > Cranoglanis bouderius. Next base: position 12,353,012 of record CM042546.1, read on the forward strand.
GACCATTCCATTGGAATCAAATGACTTTATTAAACTGGATTTGTATTAAATGTATTCATATTTATTTATCACAATAGCTTATTATTATTTTAATTTGAATAATTCAGTAATAATTGAATACATTCAGTTAAGCTATATTTCCATGTTGATTTTAAAATAACAAAATTATTGTTACATAAATAACAAAACAATGGTATTTTTTTAAACAGATAACCATACGTTACTATTTACTAATTTTTATATAATGAATGAACTAAAGAACTAGCATATTAATAATAATAAAAAGAATCTTTGGATGCCAAATTTGTGTCTATTTCTGTCTTCATTTTGGATTAAAAAATGTATAGAATCAGTTACATTTGTTTGTTTGTTTATTTTATAGTCGTTGCAGTGAAATTTGATTGTGTGTAAAAAAAAAAAAAAGAAAAAAAAAAAAGAACTGTGATGCCCAGATCAACACAAATGGCATTCTCACTGACCTTTGAACGACTTTTTTTTAAAAACAAATTGTTGTTCTCCTCTGCAGCTCGTCCGTCGTCTCCTCCGTCCCTGCTCCTTCTCGCTCCCTCCGGTTCTCCGCTCTCTGATGGTGATGTCAGTGTGGTGTGTGTGGCTCGGGGCTTTTACCCTGACAGTGTTACCACGTCCTGGTCTGAGAACAGCAGCAGCGTGACGGGTGACGAGGTGCAGACGGGTCCGTCTCAGCGTCAGGCCGACGGCACGTTCTCCCGGACCAGCGTTCTGAAGCTCAGTAAGCAGCGCTGGAGCTCCGGGAGAACCTACACGTGCCGTCTGAGTCACCCGGCGCTTCCCACACCGCTGAGCCAGAGCACCAGCCTGGAGGAGTGCATGTAGAGAGATCACAGAGTGCTGTTTCATCTGTTATGTGTTGCATAAAGAGATATAGATATATAAAACGCACCTCAGTGAACAAAACTGCCTTTAATAACGAGTGTGTTGTCCAGTTAAACAGTCGCTTCTGTTATTGTGTAACGAGTCTCGTGCCTCTCGACTCTGTTATTTACTGCTTATAGGCTTCAACTCTATTACTATAGTAAATAAAGCATCTACAATTTTCAAATGAAACCATATAATCTTAATCTTTTGCAGTGTTTATTCCCTTTTCACTTTCTTCCACTTACGCACCCCTGGGATGTACTGAATTATAAACGGAAGTTTCATTTTCAGTTTTTCTCATGAGATACGGTTTGCATATGGTTGCTCATCAGTGCATGAATAAGCGAAGAAGAAAGCCCTTTTTGGACAGAGAATTAACGGAGAATGTAATCGGGATATTCAGAGAAGCAATCCAACAGCGTTTACAGAGGCTACGCTGTAATATTGCAAAACGACTGGAACAACTGGAACGCAGTGGCGTGAAATTTTTTTTTTTTAAAAATAAATGATTTTGTCTTTCAATCTAATCTAATTTGACAAAATCTAATCAGGATCTGAACTTGGTTTGTGGATGTTCCACAACATTAAATGTAACTGTAAAGGAATTAAAAAGTGTGTTGATCGTTAAAAACAAACAAACAAACAAACCAAACAAAACTGTAACTGTTGGCAAATTGCAGTAGGATGAGATGATTACAACACATCACATTTTACTAAGATGAGCGACACATTGTTTCTATGCTTCTTGTTAACAGGCCACGTTTTTTATGCTGATCTGACGTCACCGTCCCGAGTAGGAATTTTAAGGTGAAGGGGAGTTTTTCCAAGTCAAAGGTCAGAAATTGCGAGCCTACGACCTTTAGTCGAATGCACCATTAATTGTCGGCTCTCAGTGCTGCTGCTGCTTGCTAAATCTCTAGAGGGTCAAATTTCCATTTCCATGTTCTGCTGCATCAAGAGATCACTGTCCATTTCCTTTTAAATACATTAGCTTATCGCTACTAGCATCTAACAGTTAATTAATAATGATTGTGAAAGTTCAGAGGAAAGTTTGTGATTATGGGAAAAGTCCTCCGTAGTCACCAGGGGGTGTAGCGTGCCGACACGCCTCCTTTAACCGCTCCTTTCCAGTGGTGGTAATGACTTCCTCCTGAAAGCAAAGAGGATCCATTAAATCTCAAGTTTACTTTTGAACCTGATGATATGTCTTGAGTTTACTGTAACACAATTGTATAAATGATTTATAACCAACAAGCATACGGTACTTTATTCCTATCTCAGTTATTAGCAGTATGAACTATGGAAATAGCCATCTTCACACTTCCTTATAGCAGGAAATGAAGAGGTTGTGACAGACTGAGAACAGTGTTTTTATTTACGACGAACAAAAAAAAAATGGGAAAAGTTAGAGTAAAAATTAGTAATAATACTTTTCAGTCAAACGCAATATTACAAGAAAACTCGAAGTAAGTAATAACACACAAAAGATCAAGCTGTTATACAAAAATAATGCATGGCAGGGTGGTGTGATGCAGCACAACGCGCAAGTGGGGTGCCGCTAGGCCACCGAAGTGCCTTGTTTTTGTGTAACACCACAATCTGGAGTGTTTTATTCCACTTAAACTGCAGCGATTTGCAAATCTTTAAAATGTTGAATTCATTTGAACAGTTTATAGTTTTATAGAATATAGATTTAATGTTGTGAAGTCCAAGATACAAGGAAGTTCCTGTTACGACCTACATTATAGCCGCGATAAACAGTAATTCCTTCACCAGCTTCGCTCTTTCATCTCTCGCTCTCTCTCTTTTTCTTCTCAACTCCTCTGTCTTTAAGACTTTCCTGAGCTGATAAACGTTGCAAACCACCATGACTGTCACAAAGCACTTACAACCGAGACTCCTCCCATAAATGTTAAATAAAAGTCTCCTAACAAAAACCATCACCACATCAACGATTATAGGTTTTATTTGTTAAACCGTCTTAGTTATTAGTCTTAGATTACGTAGATCGGCCGCTATACAAGTCCCTGTGTATGTGCTGCTACTATAGAAACAACAACGTCTTAGAACGAGCGCTTTAATATTAACCGGAACTACAGTCTGAGCCATGCTGTTTATACGAAACTAACGCACACCTTCTGACCAATCAGATTCAAGCATCCAACCACAGTGTGGTATAAATATGTTTATACTGTGATGTGTTTAGAGATTCTGGTGCTGATTTGCTGGTTGGTGCTGTATTAAAGAGAATCTCTCCTATTAGCCCACCTTGTGAAAGTCGATGAGGTCAGCGAGAGTGGCGTGGCGGTTCTGGTCCACTCCTAGAAAACTGTAATAATCTCCCGAGGCGTCAATCAGAAAGTGTTTGAAGCCGGTGGCTGTGCGATATGACAGGATGTAACCCCAAATTCTCTCACTGACTCGCACCAGGAAAGAGCCTTCAGCTTCGTTCGTCAGTAATTTCTCTGATTCCTCACGTGTAATTATTCCTGTAAAGGGAAAATGAGCTAAACATAGCCTCAAACAAAATAAATCTGTAAAGATGGACATTTTTGTTTTAACTTGAGTTGCATGACGAGGAAAAAGCTCATTTTCCCATAACTAAGCGACCCTATTTTTCCTCAGTAGGAGCCTACTTTCGTCTCAGTAGTTGTAAAATCGGGCATCAGTTTGTAAGTAACATGTCAATTGAGTGCCTGAGTCCCCTTACTTCCTTAACCTAAATAAATAAATATCCATCCATCCATCCATCCATCCCTCCATCCATCCTTCCATCCATCCATCCATCCATTTTCTGTACCATCTATCCTACACACGGTCGCAGGGGAGCCTGGAGACTATCCCAGGGAACTTGGGGCATGAGGCTGGGGATACCCTGGATGGAGGGCCAGCCCATCGCAGGGCACAATTGCACACACATTCACACACTACAGACAATTTGGAAATGCCAATCAGCCTACAGCGCATGTCTTTGGACTGGGGGAGGAAACCGGAGTACCCGGAGGAAACCCCTGAAGCACTGGGAAAACATGCAAACTCGACACACAAAGGGCGGAGGCGGGAATCGAACCACCAACCCTGGAAGTGGAAAAATGGGGAAAAATTTTGGAAAAAAATTAAAATATAATTAAAAAATTAAAATAAAAACTATACTGTATATATATATATATATATATATATATATATATATATATATATATATATATATATATATATATATATATATATATATATATATTAATCTATTTTCTAATGTTATACATGGCTAATAAAACTAATCTAAAGATATATAGTTAACCCTGATGAAGTAATTCAAAGGAACAAGTTTTCTATCTATTTTCTGAATTACTCAGACAGTTTTCTATAAAAAAAGTCACAAAATCCCTAAACTGCTGTAATTCCACATATTAAATAAAAAAAAAGAAGTTTGTTCCTCCTTCACTGAAAAAAACAACCCTTCAAAAAGCACAATCCCTCAAACTGATTCATATAAAGTAATAAAATCCAAATGTTTTATTACAAAAATCTTTCCTGAAAATCAAATCCCAACCAAATAGGGCTAAAGCGCCACAAAAACAACTCCACGCTCTGTAATCTTGTCATCACTTCCTCGGCAAGAGAGCTAAGCGTATCATGGCGGGTGCTCTAGTTACCCCGTTTCCAATGTACAGCACGTGAACCAGGCGTGCTGGTGTAACTCTAACCCTCGACCGACCCTCGATTGCTGTATCTCGGTATGTATGCATCCTTATCTAGAGGGCTCTTCATTAAAATAAGAAAGGAGTGCTTTGAGGCGCGTGTTCCGATGGAATTTCACACACTCCTCACGAGCGCATTAGGCAGCTTTATTGTCTGTTAAACAAGAGTCACACTCTACGATCCATCTGCACAAGACAAAAGCGGCAGGACTTAGGCAGTAATTAGCCTAGCGAAACAGCTGAATTATTTAACAATCCCGTCATTTCTCTAACACACACACACACACACACACCCTTACACAGCTGCTCTCCAACTGTCCGTTAGGAAGTCTCAGTTTACAAAACAGGAGCGGGTGGTTTTCATTTAGCTGTTTTTGTGGATCGGGAGTGATAGCATGAGCAGAAGGTCAAAAGGTCAGCATGTGCTTAGCATACCGCTTACAGAGTGATGCACAAAATGTAAAAGCTACAGGTTTGACACAATGCCATTACCCGTATCTGGATACATTTATCTATATTCCGATTTAAACCCAAAGTGGACGTGACCTAAACCACTCTGCCCCAAGAAACACTTGAAAACACAGATTTTGCCACCTAAAACAGAGTTTGCATGTATTTTAGGGTGTAAAATACATCCGCGAGCTAGTTTACCATGAAACCACGTGGCGATGGTGTTGCTCGTCCGCTCATATCCAGCCCTCTTCGGCTTCTGGTCCTCAGAGAACCACAGTATGACCGATTCTCTCGAGCTGGGGCGAGGAGCCCGAACCCAGGAGGGGCTACAAAGTAAGAGAAGGGGAGAAAATTAATTTAATATTTCATAATGCTAAGTTTAGCGTCAAGACAAGCGTGTTTTAGCGAACGTTTCTGACTTGAGCATCACATGTGGACCAGTCACTGTGTAGTGGGCGGAGCTATAACTGACTTTTTCTTTCTTGCCATTTTTTTCTCAATAAAACATGCAGCTATAAGAAGACGCTTTAAGTAGCAGCGCTGCCAGCTGAACGCAAAAGCGCGACGTCGTTGTTTTATTTGCGCAGCATAGGTACCGCAGTCCTAATAACGTGTTGACGTTATATGTGAACAACAGCTTATTCACAAGGACGTATGGTGGACGCATCATATAATATAAAACCATATAAAACAATGGGCCTCCTTTAGCAAAGCTGGATTTGAAGGTCGTCCTCATGCTAGTTCACTAAGTCAGGGACTGAGAGTACCGGAGATAAAATTTCGTGAAAACCAGTCATTTTATATTATTTGCATTAATTATAGAATATAAAAAACTAAAGAAAGCGAGCCGACACAAATCCATAAACTAAGACAAATAAAACGAAGCATTGAATTATGACAAAAGAAATGGCGCCGTGTATAAACGGAGGACGGGCCGGTGTGTAAACAAAGCCGTGAACAAACGTCCCACCTGATGGAAGATTTAGCGCTCGCTTATTGTTATTAATGTCATGCATTATTAAACATTTTTTATCGATTCAAAATAACTTCCGCGTCTGTTTTTCAGGCTTTACCCTTATTGCTCGTTTCATGTTTCCAGCTGTCTGTGCACATGACCTTTTATGGAGTTTTGTGGGTGTCACTACATGCATATGAGCTGTGCACATGAGTACAAAGAAAATCGGCATTTCCAAAACTTTTGTAAAAAATTATCCGGCGGAAAATTTTAGTTTGGTTTACGCAAACATTTACACACAACTTTACTAAATGAGGCCCAATGGACCATTATAAATGTTTACTCTACTGCTACTTGACAGTTTAATGACTTGGCCAAGTTAAAAAGCTTTTGCAGTCACATGATGATGTGAAGTTATAAATGCTTAACCTTACCGTGCGAGGCAGGGTTTGTGAGTTTAGATTAATTTAAGATTCAATTCATACTGAATGCCATTCACTTAAAAAGTAGATTATATGGTTTAAGCTAAAGTCACCTATCCACGAGTGGCTGTGATGCAGTGCTGCTGTGTTTGCGGCTCTGTCTTCGGCGGTAAAGCGGAGGATCTGCAGGTTGGAGGCCGGGTCGAGGACGTTCTTTGCCGCGAGGCGGGACTTTATCCTGCGATTTGTCCGATGGCTCGATTCCGATTGCGCTGTGTCTCCTGCTTACGGGTATTTGCTGCTTGAAATGGCCTTTATCCATGGCTCGGATGGACTGGCGCTTATATTCATCCCTCGCCCAGCGTGCTCTCCTCATCATCTCCTCATCTGCCGCCTTGGAGCGCTGCACTGGGGGAGATTCATATATGCCGATAGATTTCGTAATACTGATTAATAGAGGATGAAAAGGAGAAAGAGCGAAACAGGCACAGGCTTGCGAAATCTTTTTTAAAAATATTTAAGAAAAAGTCTTTCCAGTTTTTTTTTTTTTTTTGGTAACATGACAAACTGTTCTGTCTTATTAACAACTGCTAGTCTAGGTTTAAACAAAGGAAGACAAAACAAAGGGGGGTGGGGGATGGGGAAGGAGATATTTTCTCAAAGATACTCACGTTGTTCTTCCCACTCCTTGTCAGCATGTTCACTTTGTTTCTTTTGCTCCTGCTGTAGCGTCATGTACAGCTCTTTCACTCGCTTCTCCTCAGCACACCGAACCTCCTCCTCTCCCTTCAGCCTCTCTTCTTCCTCACGTTTCTGTGCCCAAGTCAAAGACAAAGCTTATCCGTATTTTTAACACATCGAGTGTTTCCGTGATATAATGGGTTCGCATACAAAGGCATGCTTGTCTTAGAAAGCTAATCACGTGTTAATGCTAACAGCGCTGCTATATACGCAACGCACGGTTCGTCGTCTACATTTAACTGGAAATTGTTTGGCTGAACAATTACACAACCGAAGCCTGGGGGCATGATGTAGTTTTGTACACTTTACAGGGTGCACAATGAGGGAGAAACAAAACAAAACTCAACATGGTTTAAGTTCAGACGTTGACAGATGAGCTAATAATACTGTGGTAATTAAGTGATGATGAGTAATGGTAGATAGCTAAATGTATGACGTTTCTCCCTGATAATTCAGGAAATCTCGCACAGTTTGAGAAAGCGGTTCAAAGTTTAATGGCTTTTCAGAACACTGAGGCAAACCTGTCAGACAAACAAGCCCTTTAATATTTTCTTAAGAAGATCCTATTACTGAGCCCTGAATCATTGATGGACGTCAAGGCCTCAGTGGAGATCAATAAAGTAGGCGATGCTGAAAAATGATTACCTTGCCTGCCCTGGTTCCTTTTCCCTTTCCCTTATCTCTTTATTTTTCTCAGATTAAGTTGGCAAAGATAAAACTAAACTTTAAAAAATACTAGTTTAGGCTACTTAGAGTCGAGTTAAGTGTGTGTAGTGAGGAGTTGGTACCGAAATCAGTATTTAGACCTCAGATGTAATTACGGACACATGATGAAAAAATACAGTGCAAAGTAATGGGATGTGCTGGATCAAGTGCTATTTTATAAGCTGCTGAATAAAGAGAGTACAAGCCATATTGTTCATTCATTCTGCATTTGCAGTGTTTAATGTGATAAATACTACGAGGACTATACTGGCAATATACTAGACTCCTATTAGATATTTATTTAGTTTATCGTAGACTTAAAGGCAATTACTTGTGTTTAAAGGCAATGATTATCGACATTTCCCATCTGGAAGATTTTTGTGAACAAAAAGAAACCAAGCAAAGAACCAGCTTATCGTGAGTGTCCTTTTTTTGAGAGGTGAGAAGCAAAAAGTTCAGATTTGGAAAATACCCAAGATGTTCCCAGATGAGATGAATACAAGATTAGTCCTGCTATGATAAAAGCATTTATAAAATATCTTCACCTTTAGCTCCTCCTGTATGCGCTCTTCTTCCTGTTTGGCCGCCTTCCTGTCCTCTGCTTCCTCTTTCCACTTCCCGGCTACCAGACGTGCCTTCTCTTTAGCGATGGCGTCCCTGAACTTCTGCTTGATCTCGGCTTCTTTCTTTCGCCTTAGAGTATAAACAAACACAATATTGCGCAAATGAGATACACTGCCCATGTAATGCTGAAACAACCATACGGTGAAATGTATGCAGATTATTGATCACTTTTTTGTAAATGTTCTAACCTTACAAGTAATGTGATGTAAGTTGGTGCTAAATTAGCGATGCAGCAAATGCACCCCATATTGACATTTTGCCAATTTAGAAGCTAGGTCTATTCCCTCCATATGCTGCCCTAGTATCTCCACAGATACTCACCACAGCTCCCGAGCCTCTAGTTGGGCCTGCCTCCGTGCTTTCTCCTCCATCAGCTCTTTGATGATCTGCTCGTAAGATCTATCTCCAGGAGCTTCACCCATGACCCACACCCACACCTCACCATCAATGCCACGGAGCCACCGGATGTGCTTTCTCTCTCCTGGGGACAACATCACACATGAATGATGACCTGACAGCAGCTTGGCGATTTGTACCTTTACAGCGGTCCAAGACCAAGACGGGTAATTCTAAAAGACATCAGGCGAGCTAGGGGAAGGATTACAGTATGGTTCAAAAGTCTTGTTTAACTACCTAGAAATTGGGACTTAACTATTTTTCCCCAAACATCTCATTCTTCACTATAAATTAAGTCAAAAGAAAGTCTGTTCTCGTTCATTAAAAGCCAAAAGTGTGATTGTTTACTCCTTCATTCATCTTAACAGCTTTATCCTGGTCAAGGTGGATCCCGATCCCAGGAATCCTGGATCCTATCCCAGGAACACTTGACACGAGGTGGGAATGCACCCTGGATGAGACAAAGTCACACCTAGGGGGCAATTTAGTGTAGCCAATCCACCTACAGGCATATTTATGGCGGTGTGAAGTAACAGTACTTTAGACCCACCACTCTTAAAAAATGGATTCCTCAAGAGTTCATAGCTTCCTAAAATGGTGTTAGTTGTCTAAACAGGAAATACCGCACTGGAGGATCCTACACCAAACCTTTAATGGTTCCATGAGAAGGACAAGCCATAGAACCCTTAAAGATTCTACATTTAACTTGTAGCTGGTGACCACCACAGCAAAACAGCACCTGAAGCTCATCTTCATTTCTAAATTCTATAATAAGTGACACACAGCTAAACATCATAAGCAAACATCCGGCTCACTGTGTCCTTCATCTCCCTCAATCTGGAGCTTTGAGGACTTTAAAGAGCTGAATGTTCTCACCTTCCCTCAGTGATGGAGCCGAGTTCTTCTCCGAGCTTTCTTCTCGAGCATCGTGCTCCATCCAGCGCCGGACCTGCTCCTGCCGGATCTTGTAGAAGAGGATCTGCTTTTGTTCTTCGTTCAGCTCGGCCAGCAGTTCCGGCTCCACGTACATGTCGTGGAGGATCCTTTGCATCATCCTGACCCTTGACCTCAGGGACTCCACAGCAGGAGTAGACGAAGAGGGTCTATTAAAATCAACATTACAATCACACGGTAAACGTTTAAAACACCCACAATGTTTTAAATAGGTAGCTCCTCTAGGGTAGCTTATCCAACAGCTTGGTCCAATATTGTGATTCTAGGGATAAAACACTTGGGGCTTGATAAAGCGAGGTTACTGTTACCACCCTGATGTTGACAATTTTCCTATAACCACATGCCCTGATGTGTTTTATTCCACTTCAACCACGGCAATTTGTCAGCAATTACAATTTTTACTAATTAAAGAACACACATATATATATATATATATATATATATATATATATATATATATATATATATATATATATATATATATATATATATATTATCCATTTACAGTTACTTTTATTGTTGTGGAATGTCCTTGAAACAAGTTAGTCCCTTTTATCACTTACATTCTGGCAGCTATAAACGGTCTTTCCCTCACCAGGCTCTCTGTTTTTCTCTCTTGAAGTTAATAAGACAAAACAAACAAACAAACAAACAAACAAAAAACAAAACTCAGAAGCTTGTCATGTTAGCGAGAAAGCACAAACTCTTCTGACTTGAAGACTTTCCTGCGTCTGAAAACTTACTAACCTTCACAACGCGCTGACACTGGAGACTCCTTCCATAAATGTTAAATAATATCAGATCAATAATCCCTTTGTATATAGCTACAAAGTGACCCGTGCGATAGGTTGATCTGATAAATTTGCTTGGTGTATAATAGCTAAAAAATCTCTGTTCAATATTCCGATTATAAGAAATGGACATGATGCTGTTTTCCATTGTTTATAATCTTGCAGTTATGCTCGCACAGTTGTAGGAGACCACCAACTAGTTGCATTTCTGTGCCCTACGGAAGCAAAATGCAGGACAATATTCTGTGCATAGCCAAAACTCTACATACACATACAGAATATGGTATAATGTTATTTTCAACTCTAAATAATAATCATAATTAGATAACTGTTTTAACACACCTGAGATATTTTGCTGGAGTCACTCCTTCTCCGTAGCAGTCCTGTTGCAGGCGTGTAGGCTTGTTGAATCCCTCGCTGTCTCGTCTCTTAGTTGTCCCGCTGGTTCACCGAGGTTTGGAGAGCAGCCAGGTGTAGCTTAGTGAAACTGATGACCCACAGTCATGACGCAGCGACTCCATGATAAGTGCTGTTAATATGAAGATGGCTTTAATATGCTTTAGGATGAAACTGAAGGGAAGCTGCCAAATGCAAGGAATCAAACAGGTGGACATGTACAGGCATAGGCTTCTGCCAGCACACACCAGTGAAGCCAAAGATCTGTGTAACTCGATCACTGTGTGTGTGTGTGTGTGTGTGTGTGTGTGTGTGTGTATGTGTGTGTATGTGTGTGTGTATGAGATGGGGAACTTGGTGGATGGTGGAGCCAGGGATTGTAAATGAGAATGTTATTTTATTCATTCATATATATATATATATATATATGAATATTATAATAATTGCAACTGCAATGATAATTATCAAAATATTTTATAACTATAGCATGTATTTTATAGTATATAATACTGTTTTACATGTACTATGTATAATGATCTAAAATAATAATAATAATAATAATAATGATAATAACAATAATCACTATTATAACACAATTGCACTACACAATTCTAATAAATAATAATGACTTAAAAGATAATGGATTGTTATAATCATTATTGCTAGGATTATTATAATTAATATATGTATAATGGGGCTTAACTTATTTGTCTTCTTCTTATTATTATACATTTACATTACCAAATATGAAAAAAAAAATAAAAATAAAAAATAATAATAATAATAATAATAATAATAATAATAATAATAATAATAATAATAACAATGCCGAATATAATGAAGCAATTGCACAATTTATTATAATAATATATGTAATAAATACACTTTTATATAAACAGAACAGTTGAATCATTCTGGATTTCATGCACCAAAAGACAATGATTTTATAGATGTCTGTGTGATCAGAGGTGTGGGTGTGTGTGTGTGTGTGTGTGTGTGTGTGTGTGTGTGTGTGTTTTTGTGCACTCTGAAAGACAGGGGGCAGTGTGTATCCGCTGTGGAACATTTTCCCCTGCGATATCATGAGCCTGTTTTTGTCTGTGTGAAAAACACAGAGAGCTACAGTGGGGGGAAAAGTATTTGATCCCCTGCTGATTTTGTACGTTTGCCCACTGACAAAGAAATGATCAGTCTATAATTTTAATGGTAGGTGTATTTTAACAGTGAGAGACAGAATAACAACAAAAAAAATCCAGAAAAACACATTTCAAAAAAGTTATAAATTGATTTGCATTTGAATGAGTGAAATAAGTATTTGACCCCTTCGACTTAGTACTTGGTGGCAAAACCCTTGTTGGCGATCACAGAGGTCAGACGTTTCTTGTAGTTGGCCACCAGGTTTGCACACATCTCAGGAGGGATTTTGTCCCACTCCTCTTTGCAGATCCTCTCCAAGTCATTAAGGTCATTTTCAATGCCCTGGCTGAGGGAAGGAGGTTCTCACCCAAGATTTGACGGTACATGGCCCCGTCCATCGTCCCTTTGATGCGGTGAAGTTGTCCTGTCCCCTTAGCAGAAAAACACCCCCAAATGCACATCATTCACACCAAAGTGTGAATGATGTGCGTTTCCATCAGCTACTAATGAGCTGATTATTCAGCATCATAGACATGAGAGGACATCAAAAGGAGTGTCAGACATCAAAAGAGACCGCAGATTGGTCTTCCTGAACCACTGAACGGGACACAGTATAATTACAAAGTGGCAGGAATCATACGCAAAACAATAAAGTTTATTTCCCAAGTTGAAGACGGGTTTCATGAACCTAGCCCCAAGTTAGGTCACGTTTCTGTAACTCAAGTTGATGCCATTGCAGCATCGCCATATTAGGCCATAAATCAACTCATGCAATTTGCATTGTCATAGGCAAATACTCTTTATACAAATATAGTAAGAGAACTAGGCAACACTAGAGGGATAAAACAAAGCAAATTCAAATTCAAATTCAGCAAAACAAAGGCCTGGAGCTAATGCAGAAGAGCAAAAGAGAATATCAGGGAATGGCTTTGTAAGTTAGGAATAAAACTTAGGGCATGCTGTTACAGGAAAATAATCAACAACAGGGTGGTGTGATGTCATCCTGAAATTGATTGTTTTCTTCTAACAGCACATCCTGAAGTGTTTTATTTGTCTTATAACACAACAATTCGACAACAAATTTACTAATAAATGACACAGCGTACTTAAAAAAAAAAAAAAAAAAAAGTCCATGAAACAAGTTAGTTCCTCTTGTCACTTAGGTTATAGCAGCTATAACAGAAATCTGTCTTTTATTCTCTTGAATTTAGTAAAAAAAACCCAACAGGTGTCATATTACCAAGAAACTGCAAAGTGTAGCAACGCCATTGACAATACTGACAGTGGAGACCATAAATACTAAATAAATTATTTAACGTTTTTCTCTGTTAAATAATAGATCTCTGTGTATTATTAGCGATATTCCAAAGGGAAAAAAACAAAAAACAAAACACTTCTTAGCTGCTTTAACAATTGTGATTCCCAAAGGTTATTCAAAGGGATATGGATTCATGCAAAAGGTCTCAAATAACAACCCATCCCAAGTCTCTGAATAAACGGCCCCCGGGCACATCACTGGTGAAATTCGACACGGATATGTAATATCTTCAGGTGGTAGAGTGGGTTGTCCACTAATTGCAGGGTTGGTGGTTCGATCCCCGGCCAAGATGAATCCATATGCCGAAGTGTTCCTGGGCAAGACACTGAACCCCAAGTTGCGCCTGATGGCAGGCAAGTGCCTTGTGTGGTAGCTCTGCTGCCATTGGTGTATGAGTGTGTGTGTGTGTGTGAATGGGTGAATGAGAAACAATGTAAAGCGTTTTGAAGAACCGCAAACAGGCCTTATATAAGTGCAGACCATTTACCATATTTTTTACTTTGGGTCCATTGTATTTAAAAAAAATGACAAGTGCCCTATTTCCTACAGAGGATATGTAAGAATATTCAAATGTCTACCTGTATAAAAATACACAAATATTTCAAGATGGGTTATTAGATGTTCATCTGTACATGATTATTTTTAAAATATGAAAGCAAACATAATTGTTCATATTTATTACAACTGCTATGAATTTGGAGATTTGGTTGAGATTCATGACAGGATAAAAAAGCAAAAGCTTAAAGCAAACTGAAGGGTATTGATTTAGGCTTTCTGGACTATGGAGCATTCATTTGTTCAGCTCATGGCTTCACAGTGACAGACATTCTCTGGACAGAATTCTGAATGATTTGTAATCTGTGCCATCAACAGTGAAAGCTTTATTTTGTTCTCTGGGGACATGGTTACGACTAGGCCAAGTTTAATCTATCTTTAAAGCGTTTAAACCAACATGAATGTCAGGATTGATTTTCATGTCGCAAGTAAAGCCACGGTGAAGAATGCAGCACAATTTGATGCTTAAGTTGGCTGTGAAGATTACTACTACTACTATTTTCTGTAATGTGACACTGTCACGTGAAACAGAATGTTACAAGATAAGGTGGAAAAATCGACAAGGTCTGCAAAATGGTTCACCTGGAGATCTCCAGAGGTTAGTTCCAGCACACACACCTAGAATATTTAGATGCTACTGAAGTGCACTTGCTCTTTATAGCAATGTCTCCTGCTGCCACACCCACCAATGGCTACAGGCAACCCAACAGGGAGAGAAAGAAAACTGGCCACAGGTGCTAAGAAACATGCACAAGAATGTAATTCCACAAAGTAATTTAATCTCCATGGGTGTAAGATTGACATTTGATTTACAACTGAAAGAACATGTTGATATATCGCAGATTCCTGTCTTTTTCCATCTGTCATTAACATTCAACTGAATTTGAATGAAAATGCATACCTGACTATCTGTATCTCACTTTCAACTTTACCCAGAGTATTGGCACCACCAAGAGCCCATTGTCCCAGTCAAATCTGACAATACCAACAGTCCGTTGTCTCCATTCAGTCTTGACAAAACCAAAAGTCCATTTCCCCTGTCCAGTCTTGACGAAACCAAGAGTCTATCCCCTAGTACAGTCTTGACTATATAGATTTGAGACCATTCCACCACCCAGTCTTTAAAAAACCATCAGTCCACGGTCGTAGTCCAGCCTTTAGAATACCAGGAATATATTTCCCCAGTTCAATACCATGAGTCCATTACCTCTTTCCAGTTTTGACAAAACCAAGAGTCCATTGTCCAGGTCTAATCTTGACAAGACCATGTACCATTTATTGCCCTGTCCAGTCTTGGCAATACCATGAGTCCATTTTCCCAGTTCAGACTTGACAGTACCATTAGTCAATTTCTTTAATGCCAGGGACACACTAGACGATTTTTTAAAAATCTTAACCGATTTTAAAACCGTGGGAGACCACAGACATAATGACAGTTTCAACTGATTTTTAACATTATAATATATGATATATTTATCAAACATGACTTCAGAAGACAATACCACTCACTTCATTTTGTTTATTAGCCGCACACACACACTCTCTCTCTCTCTCTCTCTCTCTCTCTCTCTCTCAAGAACCAGAGAGTGCAGCATCTTAGGCTCAACATACTATTAAAAAAATTCTTCGGATGTCTCTGTTGCGGAACCATACTCCACTTTCGTGGCATGTTTGTGGCTGCCATGTTTCCACTATAAAAGCAGGCAACATCCGGTTGGTGACGCTCGCTCGCTCTCATTGGCTATTGCCTCCGGCAGCCTGATCAAGAGTTGTAAATATCAAGCATATTCACGATTTGGGATCGGAGAGGCTCCGACTCGATCCAGAGCAGTAAAATAATCGTAATGACATCACACTATTGAGGATTTTTTGGACAAAAAGTCAGTAGTGACAAGCCTCGAATCAGGCCACGCCCCCATGATCATTGTGGAGGATGCAAAACAGGTTTAAAATCTTCAAGTATGTTGCCACCCTAATGTAAGTTTGACAATACCATGAATTAATTTCCTAGGTGTGGTTGTTACAAAATGAAACATTCATTCCCGTCAGTCCAGTCTGGACAAAACCATGTGCATTGTTCCTGGAGGCAGGGCAATCTATTTTTATATCGCAACTGCTAGCATTGTTGGCCTATGATAATACAATGAAAAGACTATATTGTTTCACTTCAATACACTTCAGCATGTCCCATTTCTTCTTTACCAAAGCGGTAGTGTCCATTTCATAGGGCTCACCCTGAAATCTATATTTTCTTTGTCCTGCTCAACAACTGCACTTGTTTTGGAACTAGGAAATGGGCATTTTACAACACTTACTCAAAGATCCAAGGTCAAAGTTGCCTTTATGGTCATCCCTACTGCACAGTCTCAGAATTGTAACTTGATGCACATGACCTACATGAACGTGTAGGAAACATTATGAGTAGGTGCAACTTCTTAGAAAACGTTTCTTATTCGTTAGAAGAAGACTTCATTCTGAAAAAAAATAAAAAAAATTAAAAAATAGAAAGTTTCCCAAGTTGTTATGGTGTTAAATGGCAAATGGGCAATTATGAACATCGACAGATGAGACAAGGGAATTATAATGAACGGATGCTGAGGTTAATACTGAGACAGACTTTAAACATGGCAAATATTGTGAGTAATATTGAAATATTAAACATTAAATAGGGCAGGAATTAAACATTAAAGCTCAATAGACAGCAGACAGTCGCAATACAGCTTTGAACCACAGACTCTCAGACTTGATGCAAAATGTTCCTGTTTGGTGTTATTTTTTGTGTGTTAGAGTGCTACACTACAGACTATTTATGTTAGACATCAAAAAACAGTTTTTCAGCCCTGAGTTTTTCCTACTGATACTTACACTTTTGTATTATCGCAGAAGCATGGGAACTAACACGGTCCTGTTTTCAGTACTGTCGCCCTTTTGGGTAACATTTGCATCATAAGACTGACATAAGCATGCCTGAAACATGACGTTCAATTGTCACAAATTGTCATGGCAGCTGTATAACATTATCAAGTAATTCTCATGGTTGGTGTCATAATATATGACGCCATGACTTTTGCAGTTTTGCAAAGTGGACTTTAGTTAGCAATTTTTATTTTTTATTTTTTATTTTTTATGACAAATGCTATGACACAAGCTGTCATAAATACGACGTAAATATGACAACTGTCATAAATTTGACATAAAATCATAGGATAGGCTTCAGATCTACCGCCACCCTGAGTAGGATGTGGTTACTAAAGATGAATGAAGGTGGAACAAAAACAAATAAAATAAATGAATAAATGTATGAAGGCTTAGACTTTAGACGTTTCGGCCACAATGATGAGCAACTAGACTGATCACGACAATTACAACTCACACAACCACTCTGAGGCTACGCTTATAATGGTGAACTGAAGCAGGGGAATGCGAATGAGGATCCATGCTGAGCACATTGTGTTCGCCCCCAAATGCTGTTGTCGTAATTGTGCCCTGGAGTGAAGATGCTCAGTGTGACTGGTATAATTATTGGAATTGATTTAAATGGAAAATCCAGGTCGGTAATGAGAGTACAGCCAGATTTAAATATATGCTGAATTTTTCATTTGTGTGCCCGAAGACTTGACCCTGAATCTGCATCAAACAAACCTACGAACCTACATGGCCATATAGATTTACATTTACAGCATTTGGCAGACGCCCTTATCCACTTACATTTTATTTCATTTATACATCTGAGCAGTTGAGGGTTAAGGGCCTTGCTCAACGACCCAACGGTGACGACTTGGCAGAGCTGGTAGGATTAAAGCGACTATTGTGGTGTACCTGTAAGGTAATACTGCTGTAGGTGGATAGCAGTATTAATCAACCCCAGCATGTTGATATTTCAACCCGTAGTACAAACACTTTGGAACTGGTTTACACCAACAGTCAAGCTGCTTACAAGGCTGGGGTTGATGGGGATAGAGGAAGCCTTGCTCTCCTAAATTAGAATAGGAAATGGAAGCACTGCTGGGCTTTTTTGATTAGTGAGGGATTAGGATTAAGGCGTGTCGAGGTCAGTTTGGGTCATTAGAAACAGGCACGCCTAGAAACGTACTGCTCGTCACTTTTTCTACAGGATCGCCACGGATGGGCAATGGTGAGGTATGCAAACCGGTCTGCCGCAAAAAAGTCAGCAATCAACTCCTTTGGCTTGTCAACATTAAGAGACAGGTTGTTGAGCAATCTGTTATAAAATCATATTACACTTTACTTACAGACAAGCTGACTAAACTAATGATATGACGTCTGTTAGATAACTAATGTAGGCGTGTCACATGAAACCTGGTGAAAACTACAATCACAACGTTTATTTTATTAGCATTTTAAACGTATGAAAGGTGCTATATAAATAAAGTTGATTATTTTTAGTATCTACAAAATGTGGTAAAGTTCAAGAGGAGTGAATGCTTATGCTACGCACTGTAGTTATAAATGTATAAACTGACACAGAACATAGTATCCATGCATCCTGTATATACTGTAAAAAAAATACTCTACTATATTTTAAAAAAGGGGTGTGTGTGTGGGGGGGGGGGGGGCAAATCTGATGTTTTTATTGCGTAGAGTGTACAACAGATGCCACTGTGTTCTTTGGAAAATGAATAGATTTTGTAGAATGAATAGAAGTGAAGAAATCTTGTTTGTCTAAGCGTCCATACCCCTCAGTTTGTTTTCACAACAAGGAAAAAAAGAGACAGATTTGACTGCTTATTGTGTTGCTGTGTACATCCGATCTTGTCTGCATCGGCTCAATTTTTTTTCCTTTTCAGTCTTCTGAAGTGTAGTTTAATTGTTATTCCTGTTGTTTACCGTCTGAGTTTAGGTTTAAGACTCATGAGAAGCAGGCACTACAAGCCAAAACAAGATCGAAGCCAGATATCGTAAATAAAATACAAAGGCTTGGAATCTTCTTGAGATTTATCACGCCTGTGTGAGTCCAGGCTATACACCGTGAAGTGTTTGTGTACTGAACCACAGGTGAATGCAATCCCACGCTCGACGAAGCAGAGCATGTGACAGGGTCATGTGATGTGGTTAGTCCACGAGGCTGATGGGACTTTGTGTTCTAGGGTGAAAGCCAGCACTGACGTGACAGTAGAAAAGAAAACCGAAGAGATTGTGAGAAACTGGAGACTCCTTCCACGAATGTTAAATGAACGTTTATTTACAGATAACTTTACCGTAGCGTGTTTACCATAAGTGTTTCTATAGAAGCAATAATGTATAAATAATGCATTAATGTATGTAAATTAATCAACGTTTTCTGATCAAACTGTTTTGAGAATTCAACAGCACTCTGGGGAGGATAATGAATAAGGCTGGAGCTACATGACACTTTTAACCCTTTTATTATTAAGTCTGTGCTGGTCAAGTCCTCAGAAGTGTTCTATGGAGTTTGGCAAACATTTTGAGAAATTTGAGAAGGATGTGATCAAGCATCAGACTCGTTAAACCTGACTTAATGACAGATAGCATTACGTATTGCTCGTCACTTTTTTATACAGGATCAACTTGATTGGGCAGTGGTGAGGAGTGCAAACCGGTCTGCGGCAAAAAGTCAACAATCGTCTCCTTTGGCTTGTCAACATTAAGAGACAGATCGGTGAGCTGGGACAACGTCACTAGCTGCTGGGATCCAGCCAGATACAGGTACAGGCAATGAAATGACAATAAATGCAGCACACAACACACCTGCTGTACTAATGGGAACATACAGTGTATATAGAAATATATTTGGTGAGGGTGTGGTGAGCAAAGACTTATTAACAGAAACGGACATGCTTGGCTGGTAGGATTAAAGCGATTTAATTGTGATTATTGTGGTGTACCTGTGAGGTAATACTGCTGTAGGTGGATAGCAGTATTAATCAACCCCAGCATGTTGATTTTTCAACCACTTTGGAACTTGTTTACACTAACAGTCACGCTGCTTACGAGGCTGGGGGTGATGGGGATAGAGGAAGCCTAGCTCTCCTAAGCCAGCGTAGGAAATGGAAGCACTGCTGGACTGGGTTGGGTCGTTAGAAACATGCACGCCTAGAAACATCAGTTCTGTTATTGTTTGTTTTCATTTGTCTGTTTTTAAAAAAATTATTTTTCCCCCATCTGGCTTTTTTTTTTCTTTTAAATTAATTTTACATTAGTTTAGCTTGTTGAAAACCTTGTCAGATTCCTGAATTACCCTAAGCACACCAGCAAGGTGGAAATACACCCTGCAGACCAAATCTTACATACATTCACACACTTATTCACAACCAGGAGCAATTTATAGATTAGAGAGCTTTTTCTTTTGGCATTCTAGCCATGCATACAAGTAAACAGTTAAATAATCTCAAGTGTTTTACGGGTGTGATCGGATGTGATCAAACATCAGACTCGTTAAACTTAACTTGATGACAGATGGCATCAAGATGCTCATTAAAACAGAGAGTGTGTAAACGGAAGAGGAATATCAGGCAAGTGTTCATGACTGAGGTGACCGATTGGGCACAAGGACAGATTTAAGCACATGGATCATAAGCACTTTTATGATCTTTTACAATACAGGCTGGACTTTGACTTTCGTAGAAGCATGTGCAGATGGGAGGGGTTTTTAAAAAAAACCCAAAACAAAACAAAAAAAAAACTACTGCGCTTGATTTGATCTTTTATAACAAATGTAATTAAAAAAATATTCTTATTAAATTGAACAACAGAGAGTAATGCATAACATATGAAATAACTTACCAACAGAGTCAGTATCATTAAAAAATGATGACCGTGAACCCTGTTAATTAAACTTTCTTTCACACATCTTTCTATGTACATTTCAGCTTTTTGACTTGTCCAGTGGAAACTTTTGATGTTGTAGGTTTGTTAAGATTTGTTAAGATTGTGCGATTGGATATTTTGCAAGCTTTATTTTACACCTTTCTCCCATTTCTTTCTCAAGTTCAAAAGTTGTACGTTGACACCAAATCACCAATATGTGTATATGCATACCCAGATAGCAAATGACAACTGGCCCAGATGACTCAACCCGAGTGTGGCTGGCTTCTGGGCCAGATGTGGGCCTAGACAAAAGCCAAAACTCAGCCTAAAACCGGCTTGCTGCGTGAGGGCAGGATACGGCCCATATGACCTTTGCCATTGCCAGAACTGAGCCATATGTGCCATAGTTGGCCCAGATGAGGCCCAGAAATGTATGCTATCTGGGTATATTGTGTACATACAGCGCCCTCCACTAATATTGGCACACTTGCTAAATATGAGCAAAGAAGGCTGTGAAAAATTGTCTTCATTGTTTAACTGTTTGATCTTTTGTTCAAAAAATGAATAAACATACTCTGCTCTAATGGATGTCAAACAACTGCAAACACAAAACAGGTTTATAAATTTTTTTAAAATCTTTGTTAAATATAGGTGTGCAACAATTCTTGGCACCCCTATGAATTCATGTGAGAAAAATATATTTGAAATATATTCCCATTGATATTTTACAATTTTTTTAGTACACCTGGGTGACTAGGAACAGAAAATTGTTCAACCATGACTTCCTGTTTCACAGGGGTATATAGGTGCATCTCAATAAATTAGAATGTCGTGGAAAAGTTCATTTATTTCAGTAATTCAACTCAAATTGTGAAACTCGTGTATTAAATAAATTCAATGCCACAGACTGAAGTAGTTTAAGTCTTTGGTTCTTTTAATTGTGATGATTTTGGCTCACATTTAACAAAAACCCACCAATTCACTATCTCAACAAATTAGAATATGGTGACATGCCAATCAGCTAATCAACTCAAAACACCTGCAAAGGTTTCCTGAGCCTTCAAAATGGTCTCTCAGTTTGGTTCACTAGGTAAGCCACAAACATTCACTGGCAAAGAAGCTGGCTGTTCACAGAGTGCTGTATCCAAGCATGTTAACAGAAAGTTGAGTGGAAGGAAAAAGTGTGGAAGAAAAAGATGCACAACCAACCAAGAGAACCGCAGCCTTATGAGGATTGTCAAGCAAAATCGATTCAAGAATTTGAGTGAACTTCACAAGGAATGGACTGAGGCTGGGGTCAAGGCATCAAGAGCCACCACACACAGACGTGTCAAGGAATTTGGCTACAGTTGTCGTATTCCTCTTGTTAAGCCACTCCTGAACCACAGACAATGTCAGAGGCGTCTTACCTGGGCTAAGGAGAAGAAGAACTGGACTGTTGCCCAGTGGTCCAAAGTCCTCTTTTCAGATGAGAGCAAGTTTTGTATTTCATTTGGAAACCAAGGTCCTAGAGTCTGGAGGAAGGGTGGAGAAGCTCATAGCCCAAGTTGCTTGAAGTCCAGTGTTAAGTTTCCACAGTCTGTGATGATTTGGGGTGCAATGTCATCTGCTGGTGTTGGTCCATTGTGTTTTTTGAAAACCAAAGTCACTGCACCTGTTTACCAAGAAATTTTGGAGCACTTCATGCTTCCTTCTGCTGACCAGCATTTTGAAGATGCTGATTTCATTTTCCAGCAGGATTTGGCACCTGCCCACACTGCCAAAAGCACCAAAAGTTGGTTAAATGACCATGGTGTTGGTGTTCTTGACTGGCCAGCAAACTCACCAGACCTGAACCCCATAGAGAATCTATGGGGTATTGTCAAGAGGAAAATGAGAAACAAGAGACCAAAAAATGCAGATGAGCTGAAGGCCACTGTCAAAGAAACCTGGGCTTCCATACCACCTCAGCAGTGCCACAAACTGATCACCTCCATGCCACGCTGAATTGAGGCAGTAATTAAAGCAAAAAGAGCCCCTACCAAGTATTGAGTACATGTACAGTAAATGAACATACTTTCCAGAAGGCCAACAATTCACTAAAAATGTTTTTTTTTATTGGTCTTATGAAGTATTCTAATTTGTTGAGATAGTGAATTGGTGGGTTTTTGTTAAATGTGAGCCAAAATCATCACAGTTAAAAGAACCAAAGACTTAAACTACTTCAGTCTGTATGCATTGAATTTATTTAATATACAAGTTTCACAATTTGAGTTGAATTACTGAAATAAATGAACTTTTCCACGACATTCTAATTTATTGAGATGCACCTGTAAATGTGAGGTAACACAGGCCAAATTCCCTTAGTCATTCATAACAATGGGGAAGACCAAGGAATATATCTGTTTTGGCAATAAACACCAGAGGTGGTTTTGGTGTACACAGAGAGGTAGCCATATGGAAAAGTACCTCATGCCCATGGTTAAATATGGTGGTGGTGGCTCCTTAATGTTTTGGGGTTGTTTGTCTGCCAGAGGACCTGGACATACATGGCATCATGGACTCTATCAAATATCAACAGATATTAAATGACAACCTGACTGACTCTGCCAGAAAGCTTCAAATGGGCCGTGGTTGGATCTTCCAGCAGGACAATGATCCAAAACATTCATCAAAATCAACACAAAAATGGTTTACTGACCACAAAATCAAGGTCCTTCCCTGGCCATCCCAGTCCCCTGACTTGAAACCCATAGAAAACACCTATATTTAACAATGATTGATATATATATATATATATATATATATATATATATATATATATATATATATATATATATATATATATATATATATATATATATATATATAATTTAGCCTTCTATGCTCATATTTACCAAGGGTGCCAATATTAGTGGAGGGCGCTGTATATATATTTTTCACACATACAGTATACATATATAACTACAGCGTACACCTGTACAAATAAAAATTCCTGGAGATTTCAGACAAAAATCCTTAATAAGCTATAATGGCAAAGTTCATCTGAGGCCTGAGGCAGCTGCACAAGGACAGATTCAAGCGTAAGTGCAAATAGGAGGGATGAAAAAAAAAATAAAACCCCCCAAAAAAAACAACCTACTGTTCTTTGTTCAGATTATATTTCTTAAAGACGATTAAAAAAAATGCACTAGCACTTAACTAATTCTACTTTATCTGCACTGTACTTTAACATATAAGTAGTGATGGTGATATAATTATTGAGTTATAGAGCTGTTATTTCTGAATTTACTATTTAGTTAAACATTCATTTCGCTTTTTTCTTGGTGATGCATTTGCATAAGTAGCCGTATATTTTGTCATGGCAGGACGACTCCGAGGAAATTAAGCTGTGTTGGGGAAAAAAATAAAAAAAATTAAAATCTTAGCAAGTGAAAATATCTTGAACTTAGTTAGATGTATCTACTATTTCCTATTAGATGATTATAATAAACTGAGTATAGCATTATTAAACCTATCTGTAGACATGTATGACTATTTTTAAGCTTTGTAATCTTTCTAGAAATAAATGTCTGAAATATATGAAATTGTCATATATATATATATATATATATATATATATATATATATATATATATATATATATATATATATATATATATATATATATATATATATATATATATATATATGAGACAATAGAACAGGACTATTTCAAACTTGAAATTAGTGGGGGGAAAAATCCTACAAACAATACTAAAAGAAATGTAATTTGCTTGTCCCGGATACTGGGGCTCGTGGTTTGCTTGAAAAATTAAAACAAACGGCTGAAGTAGTGCAGAGAACCAGGTGACTGAGGGCGTGACTAAGTATATGAGTGTGTGCCCGTGTGTGTAACGTGATATGAGCTGGCAGTGTGAATGGGGTGGAGTCTCTGGTGTCACCTTTCTGTGTTCTGATTCTTATTCCGTTCTTTCACCAGCGAACTCTTCCAGGTAAGCTTCCTTTAAATCCTCATTTAAAAAAACCCCAACCTTTTATAATGGTTCATAAAACTCTAGACTTGAAATAATAATAATAATAATAATAATAATAATAATAATAATAATAATAATAATAATCTCTGACACATTCTCAGTGTTGTGTTCAACCAGGTGAAATTTTATTATTATTATTATTCAGAAGACACTACTGTAAGGACTTTTACTTGACTTACAGTGCTGTGTTTGAGAGAATGAACATCGACAAGCACGTACAGGAACAGAACTACAGAAGGAAACCATGTCTGAGGCTTTAAAAAATAATTCAGGAAGTACCTACATTGTTTTTTTTTTGTTTTTTTTTTGTTTTTTTTAAGCCTGCAGTCCTTATCGCCTGTACATTCATATCTGAAACACATCATAAAAATATACATTTATGCCTTGAAAACAAACTAGAAGAAAAATTCAGCACACATAAATAAGTACATGAAAGAGACAGAAAAGTCATTTACTCAGATAAAAGACTTTTGTACCGTTGTCTAGAAGTCAAGTTGAGCGGAGTTCAGCCGATTTGCAGCAGGCTTGCATACTGACATCAGCTTTGCCTATTGAAATCAGACAGGGTGGGATGGTTGGCTGTTTGCCTTGTAGCCAAGAAACTGTGTATTAAATGAACTACAGGAAGAGGAAGCACTGTGATAAAAGACACTGGAGAGAAAAGTCAGCCGGCTGCATTTCGGATCGGTTGACAGGGCTTAACGGGATGTGAAGGACAAACAGCCAGGCGCAAGCTGCAATAGAGTTACTGAACAAGTGGACTTTGTAGAGGTACAGTAAAAATCTATATGCTGATGTTCTACATTATAAAAATATAAATTTACGCTAACATTTATATTTAAATTGGGGCAGTGGTAGCTCAGTGGTTAAAACGTTGGAATACTGATCAGAAGGTTGTGAGTTCAAGCTGCCACTGTGGGCCCTTGAGCAAGGCCCTTAACCCTCAACTGCTCAGTTGTATAAATGACATAAATGTAAGTCGCTCGGGATAAGGGTGTCTGCCAAATGCTGTAAATGTAAATTTGAAAGATATGCTCTCAGTAAGGAATAGTTACAACCCTAATTAATATAGAACAACATGTGGTCGTGGTTGTTTTTATCCGTGTATACGCACATTAAAACACGTTCCTGTTGTCGCTTATGCTGTATCAGCAATACTCAGTCGTTAATAAGACAAAACGACAGCGCTTGGGTGTCCAGATAATTCCAAGGTGAGCGATTCTAAGAAATTCTTTCAATCAGCATACATCACAGAGCTTATTTGTAATATGTGGAAATTAGAAATATCAAATATTTCCCTCTAATATGAGAGAAAATATACTTATTAGGCTACTGTCTAAACAATTTGAGTCAGTTGTGCTGGGTTTTTTCGTTATGTCATGTATAAATACTTTCATTTTTTGGAGTGACGGACATTTACATCACCAGATAAATTAAAAACTTTTTTTTCCCCATGAAAAGGAACACAGTGGGTCATTCCATATAAATCAATTTAAGTCAATTTCATAATCTATAAATCAATTCTACATGTTCATTGCCTTCCTTATGAAGTTTAGTTCTTGCTTTAGTGTTCACGCAGTAGATTTTGCACTCGTTTCTGACCGTGCAGAGGAAAAACCTGCGTGACTCAACACGCTTTAGGCTTGTTTTCCTTTCAGGGATCTTTCCTTCTCTCAAACCCTCTTTCTGTGTCACTTTAGCTAGAATTGTTAGATTAACTGAACCAATTAATGTTGACTGGTTCAAGCAAAGTCTGAAGCATACAATCTCCATTCTAGAGTTGCGGTGAAATGCATTAGAGATGAACTAAAATTAAAAAAATGTTTACGTGTCATATTGATTTGGGTAAAACTAAAATGAACATAATCAAATGAACAAGGAAAAAAAAAAACAAAAAGCAAAAAAAAAAAAAAAAAAAACGATCCCACAATTCCAACTCTTTTGAACACTTCTGGAAGTGTTCATCATAGCAAGCTTAACCATCCAATCAGTAATCCCTAGCCAACTTGATTACCCATCTACATATCCTAAATAAGGAAAGGTGCTCGAACATAGTCTAAAGCGTCCCAGTTCTGCAAAATCATAACTCGATGTGATTGTAATGTAGCCACTATGAGCCAGTTTTTCATTTCTCAAGATAAGACGTATTTGGTTTAGAGCTATCATGACACCATAATTAGAAAGCCTAGGAATCTATTCCAGCAAGTTTGACTGCGTGAGAGATATTCGACACAAGGGTTGCAATCATCAGGTGATCATCAGGCACCAAACGAATGGCCTGTGGAGCTCTCGCCGGTGTGAACTTTGTAAGTAACTGGACATTTTACACCATCTAGTTCAAAGGTGATCAATCAGAACATCTATTTCTGAAACAAATGTCTCTGTGTATCAGGGCTCATGTGTCACATTCAAGAATGGCATGTCCTGCACAAGCAAGACTGGCAGAAACACTTGGAGGGTGAGGGATACACACATTGTGACCGGGGAACAACGTGTCCCGAGTTAGACTAAACAACGTCATGAATGTGTTTTCTTTTCCGTTGTTGCCATACGAATGTAGATTGTAAAAGAAGAGACTTGAGAGGTACTCCAAATTTTGACTTCTCCATTATAGATACTGATCAAATCACAAGTGGTGCACGTTGATATTTGCTTGTACTATCTGCCCTGCACATGTTCTGAAATAATCAATAGTTTGTTGATAATCCTTCTTATAAATCTAAAACTTGAGTCATGAGTTTAATTCATAAACGGATGTTTGATCTATAGAAATGGTTTCGTGAGATGCATATGTAATTATGCCCAGGGCCATTTTGGCGCCCTAGGCAAGATTCCTATTGGTGCCTGTATCTCCTTGGTATGCCTCATCCCATAAATTAATTTTTTTATTTTTTATTTCTTTCCTTATTAATTAACTAATTAACTAATTAATTAATTAATTAATTCTTTCTTTCTTTCTTTCTTTCTTTCTTTCTTTCTTTTTTTGTAGTTTATTATATATACATAATCTCCATCTATATACCCCACAACTCCATAGTTCCACAGCTTGCCTTACATATATATATATATATATATATATATATATATATATATATATATTTACACACATACTGAATAGAGATGTGCACACAACCTCACACCAACACTTCACACAATCACATGTAAAACTTGTCTTGTTTGTTTTTGGTTTGTTGTTTTGTTTGCCCTGTATTTATGTTGTTGTATTCCTATATTTTGTTATAATAATAATAATTTAAAAAATAAATAAATAAATAAAAAATAACGAGAAAGGAGCAAAACTCAGTCATGACCAGAAAGATTCAGCAGATTCACTGAACAAAAAGGCCAACGAATCCCAGTTGTGAATGAAAGCAGTGACCGATTCAACTGATCCGCTGAACGAGAGTGAAACTTGGTCATGACCAAAAGGATTCACTGATTCACTTAATAAAATGGAACGATTCTCAGTCATGAATGAAGAGATTCACTGACTTACCTGATTCGATTCATGAAAAAAGGAATGATTCTTGGTCATGCCTGAAATGATTCATTGATTCAACTGATTTGGTGAATGAGAGAGGAGCGAAAATCATAAGCGAAAAGATGAACTGATTCAGCTGGTTCACTTAATGAGAAAGATAATAATAATAATAATAAAAAAAAATTAAACTAAATAATTAATAATAATAATATCTGGATCATGTGAGGGCTAATTGCTTAAAAATGTGAAAACTGAAGAAGGAAGGGTTTGGATTTTATTTTCCCACACATGAATAATACAGCCACTCAAATGTCTCAAACCAGCATCATATCAGATACATATTTCCATTATTACTAGGCCTACATGATGGAAAAGTTTTGTTTTATGGAAGCTGTGGTAACTTTGCTGTCAAAATGTGACATGATCAGATAAAAAGTTGGATTTATCATAAAACTTGCCTCGGGTGTTATCACTGTTTGCAAGACTAAAAGACCAATAAAATATCAAACCTTTTGGCTATCTAACACAAGACTAGGCTAGTTTGGCGTCGCTAGCCAAGGAGAAGCACAACTAAGATATCACTGTTTGGGTTTAGCTGCTACAATGCCATGCAAAGCTGTCCTTATGCCCTGCTCATATCATGTTCACGTAAACTGGAACTCATAGACATTTACACACCTTGTTTTCCTGCTCAGAAAGAGAGGATGTTAGTGTTTTAGTTTCAACCCCTTTACTGGTATAAAAAAAACAAACAAAGACAAAACATTGTATATCCATTTTTCTCCTCACAATAACTGGCTGGGTGAGCTAGAGACCTGTCAGCTAATAAGAGGAGTATTTCCACATATTCTCCAGTAAACCTTGTCTCACTGGCCTTTTCTCGGTTCACTGAAGATACAAAATTACAACACTGCCGTTCAGTGACTTAGTTTAGTTTTATTTAAAGTTTGACATGACAGGATATTGCAGCACAAAACCCTGAAATGTGTCAAACATACAAATACTCCAAGACAATCATTACTTAGTGTAAAACGAATAAAAGATAGCTGATGTACATGCATTAAAAAAAAAAAAAAGAAAATAAAAAAAGAAATGAAAATACTAATATATATATATATATATATATTATATATATAATATATATATATATACACACACACACACACACACACACACACACATATATGTGTGTGTATACACACATATACACACACACACACACACACACACACACACACACACACACACACACACACACACACACACACACACACACACACACACACACCTCAACAAATTAGAATATTTCATAAGACCAATAAAAAAAACATTTTTAGTGAATTGTTGGCCTTCTGGAAAGTATGTTCATTTACTGTACATGTACTCAATACTTGGTAGGGGCTCCTTTTGCTTTAATTACTGCCTCAATTCGGCGTGGCATGGAGGTGATCAGTTTGTGGCACTGCTGAGGTGGTATGGAAGCCCAGGTTTCTTTGACAGTGGCCTTCAGCTCATCTGCATTTTTTGGTCTCTTGTTTCTCATTTTCCTCTTGACAATACCCCATAGATTCTCTATGGGGTTCAGGTGTGGTGAGTTTGCTGGCCAGTCAAGCACAGCAACACCATGGTCATTTAACCAACTTTTGGTGCTTTTGGCAGTGTGGGCAGGTGCCAAATCCTGCTGGAAAATGAAATCAGCATCTTCAAAAAGCTGGTCAGCAGAAGGAAGCATGAAGTGCTCCAAAATTTCTTGGTAAACGGGTGCAGTGACTGGTTTTCAAAAAACACAATGGACCAACACCAGCAGATGACATTGCACCCCAAATCATCACAGACTGTGGAAACTTAACACTGGACTTCAAGCAACTTGGGCTATGAGCTTCTCCACCCTTCCTCCAGACTCTAGGACCTTGGTTTCCAAATGAAATACAAAACTTGCTCTCATCTGAAAAGAGGACTTTGGACCACTGGGCAACAGTCCAGTTCTTCTTCTTCTTAGCCCAGGTAAGACGCCTCTGACGTTGTCTGTGGTTCAGGAGTGGCTTAACAAGAGGAATACGACAACTGTAGCCAAATTCCTTGACACGTCTGTGTGTGGTGGCTCTTGATGCCTTGACCCCAGCCTCAGTCCATTCCTTGTGAAGTTCATTCAAATTCTTGAATCGATTTTGCTTGACAATCCTCATAAGGCTGCGGTTCTCTCGGTTGGTTGTGCATCTTTTTCTTCCACACTTTTTCCTTCCACTCAACTTTCTGTTAACATGCTTGGATACAGCACTCTGTGAACAGCCAGCTTCTTTGGCAATGAATGTTTGTGGCTTACCCTCCTTGTGAAGGGTGTCAATGATTGTCTTCTGGACAACTGTCAGATCAGCAGTCTTTCCCATGATTGTGTAGCCTAGTGAACCAAACTGAGAGACCATTTTGAAGGCTCAGGAAACCTTTGCAGGTGTTTTGAGTTGATTAGCTGATTGGCATGTCACCATATTCTAATTTGTTGAGATAGTGAATTGGTGGGTTTTTGTTAAATGTGAGCCAAAATCATCACAATTAAAAGAACCAAAGACTTAAACTACTTCAGTCTGTGTGCACTGAATTTATTTAATACACGAGTTTCACAATTTGAGTTGAATTACTGAAATAAATGAACTTTTCCATGACATTCTAATTTATTGAGATGCACCTGTACACACACATCTATATTTATGACTAACACAGATTCACAGAGAAGGCATCCTAATCAAAGACCTGTAAGTTATCCATACAACAGTTTTAAAGCACGGGGAATAAAGGAGAGTTCATGACGTTTAGTTTTGCTCCTGGGTACAACGAATGTCTTGTGCCACCGAAGAAAATAAGTCGGTGTTGGAGCCATAGGCAGGAAACAATGCAACGGTGATGAATTGTCCTTGAGTATTTTAGTAAGAGTACGTATGGTGGCTTCCTCACGCCTCTCACTCAATTTTGGGAGAGATGAAGTCGGAATGCCTATTATCCGACAGCATCACTTTTGAATCCTCTCTAACTCCTCAGAGAGACCTTTAGGTAGACCACCCCACACTGGACTAGCATATTCGAGAACTGGCCGTATAAAAGACAAATATACTTGCACTAAAACATCACAAGGAAGACCCGCTTTTTTTGCAGTGCAAAGATAATATATTCTGGGGCGCACCTTCGAAATCATGTACTTAATGTGGGCATCCCATGACAAGTCAGAAGATATTTGAACTCCAAGCAGTTTAAAGGTGGAAGCTCTACTAATTGCATGTCCTGAGATAACAGGAGAGGGAGGGGAGGGAATGTTGTCCTCTCTCCTGGCACTAATTACCATGTCCACAGTCTTAGCTCCATTCATTGCCAATGTAAATTCCTGTCCCCATTCCACTACAGAGTCCAAGGCCTTCTGAGTGAGTCCAAGTAAAGATCCCATTAGAAACTCTGTGATTGTTAGATCATCAGCATATTTCACAGGTTTTACCGAAGGAGGCAAATATGAATCCAGGCCTAAATCCAAAATTACAACACTGCCGTTCGGTGACATAGTGACAAATTGGAGAATTATTTGGGGGGTAAAGAAAAAATCTTCAGGACCTTTGGGCTCCAGGCCAGGTTATGCCCCTGGTACTCTCTTTCTTGTGGGTGGGTGAGTCGGGTAGGGATGTTGCGGTGCTCATCGGCGCCCCCAACCCGGTGGCGCCCTAGGCGACTGCCTAGTTTGC
This sequence comes from Cranoglanis bouderius, assembly GCA_023630585.1. Lineage (NCBI taxonomy): Eukaryota > Metazoa > Chordata > Actinopteri > Siluriformes > Cranoglanididae > Cranoglanis > Cranoglanis bouderius. Next base: position 12,385,062 of record CM042546.1, read on the forward strand.
TTAGGCCTAGAAACGGCCCTGACTACGCCCCTAAATGAACAAGAGAAACTAGTCACCTGTTTTGCCCCAGACAGGAGGTTTAGTAGGCCTTTTAAAGCATCTAATCAAATATCCCCAAGTAGATACATATGCATTGTTGTACAATGTAAAAACGGTGAAGCGCACAGTCTTGTGTTGTGACCTAAGGTGTGATCGTGTGTGCAATTTAGATGGTGTTTGTGATTCAGTCTCTTGCATCTTGATGATGGCCAAACCAGACCACATCAGATAAGACTAGATATCACCCACACTCTGGAGACATAGAAACCATCCATGATCAGATTTATTTCAGTTTTTGTACGCACTTAATAAATTTCCTGTATTTCAACAACCTGGTTCTTGGCTGGTCTCCTGGCTTCGGAAAGATTTACAACAATAGAAACCTTTGCACAGTTTAGAAAATTGACCAATTAGAATTCAGACTCAACAGTGCTGTGGTATAAATGTTTTATAATTACTTTCTGTGTCTTTTTTTCCCCAGGGATCTGGGATGATGCTTAACACATCTAAACTACCACAGCTTTGCCTGATAGTAACTTGTTGGCTTGGAGGATTCCTCTCTTGCGTGTGGTTTTTTCAGTATAACTCACAAAAATGTACACCTCATCACATTCCTCCTTTTCAGCCCAACACTAACAAGACCATCAACTTCTCTAATCCCATTTCCCCTACAACTGGTCAGACTGAGGAGGAAAAACCCATCCTGCTGCTGTGGTTCTTGCCTGAAAACTACAGGTGGGACTTTCGCGACTGTAAAACCATATACAACATCGACGGCTGCCATTTGACTCTTGACAGAAACCTTTACAACCAAGCGGATGCAGTCCTCATTTACCACAGAGGTATCAGTTGGGATCTGTCCAACCTTCCACAATCTCCTCGGCCTCCATTTCAAAGATGGATCTGGCTGCATGCAGAATCGCCGACCAACACGAAAAAGATACCAGGTTTGGAGAACCTTTTTAACCTCACGCTGAGCTACAGACGGGATTCGGACATTTCTGTGAGATATCCACTCACTGTCAGCAAAAAACCATACGAGGACTTCGTGATCCCAAAGAAGGACAAACTCCTCTGCTGGTTCGTGTCCAACCTTGACCCTAATACCGGAGTAGGGACCAGGATGAAGTACTACAATGAGTTAAAGAAGAACATCACTGTTACCCTTTTTGGACGTATGACTGGATCGCGCTTGAGAGAAGAAGACTACTACTCCACCATGGCTAGCTGTAAGTTCTACCTTTCTTTCGAGAACTCCATCCACAAGGACTACATCACAGAGAAATTAAACGGTCCTCTTGCAGCCGGGACTGTCCCTGTCGTCTTGGGGCCTCCGAGACAAAATTATGAAGAATTTGCTCCGGGTAATTCCTTCATTCACGTTGATGACTTCCCTAATGCTGAAGCACTGGCTAATTATCTGCTTAAGCTGGACAAAGATGATGAAGCTTACAAGCGCTACTTTGACTGGAGAAAACATGTGAGAGCGACTCCGCATCTGACCTTTTGGAATCAAGAGTTTATCATATATATCTGCCACGCGTGTGAATATATTGGAAGGCACAACGAGTATAAAGCTGCACATGACATCTACAAGTGGTGGTTTTCATGAAGAAGAACTTGATCACTTTCTATCATTATAATCATCAGGAGTGGGCTTAGACTTCTTTGGTAATGGTTCCTGAATGCTAGCTCTAATAAGGTGCTATGAGTAATTCTTTATAATCTTGTTAATATGCAAAGTGTCACTGTTCAGTTATTCATTGCACAATGCCACAGGGTGTGCTATTAACAATCAGGAAAACATTATGAATGCCATCACTGCATTCATTAAGATTATTCCTCATTATAGACACTATTTATTTCTAAGTTAATTAAAACATTGTTTTCGTAATGTAAAATGGAAACATTGCAACATTTGTAAAACAATAAAAAAAAATAAAATAAATAAAAAGTTGGCATTACATGTTTCTATATTACATCGCAAAATAAAATGATAAATAATTACAACAATAAATGTATAAACAACTTTTATAAATAATACTGTCTTACAACTTACATAATAGATTTTTTTTTTTTAAATAGGATCTAAAATAGTATTTTTTTTTTTAAATACAGTATGTTCTGTTTACTTGATACACTGATTTGTGTCATTTTTACAGAACGTGTGACTACACTTTTTAATGTTGTCATCAATTTTAAGGAGAGTATTTATATATTTTTTTGTCACACTGAAAATTACAATGACCTTTTTTTTGCTACGAATAAACATGAAGATTCTGATGATACGTGATTTCCATATACGATTGTTCTCAGTAGTGCAACATAGAAATTATTTAATGATTTTAGGATTTTACTGGTTTATTTATACCATGATAAAGAGGCTAATCTGATATAAAAACCCTAACCACAGCTGCTACAATACCCCTGAAAGACTGAAGGTTAAGAATGAACATGTTACACCACAGGAAGAGAGCTGGACACAGTTACGGTCAAAAGTCCATCACTTTATTCGGAATACATGTGAAAAGGGACACAGGGCAACAGCAGTGTTTTAGGAAGAAGCCGTGACTTCATAGGGTGCAGTAACCAAAATCAAACAGTTTCTCAAATAACTAGAACTAGCAGTAGCAAACACACAGTATGAAACTACTATGACTAGCAGTAGCAAACACACAGTATGACACTACGATGACTAGCAGTAGCTAACATACAGTATGCAACTACAAAGAACTAGCTGTAGCAAACACTCAGGATATCAAGTGTATGTTAATTATCACAGAAAGGTTATTCTTTAGTAGAGGGCTTAGACAAAATCGCGATCCAGAATACTTAGCTTGTAGTCAAATGTCAAAGAACTCAGTCCAGGGTTAATCGCTCGGTAGTGTGAGATTCTGGGAAAACAAACAATACTTCACAGAGAACCTGGAAAACAAAAGTCCTTAAATAATGTGCAGTGAGAGTGGAAACAGGTGTGCGGGATTAAAATGATGGTGATTGTGAACGTGGCAGTGTGTGAGTGCTCTGGGTGTTGTAGTCTCTAGCGGCCATATTTGTAGGCCGCCGAGCTTGCTGGGAAGTGTAGTGCGGGATGTGTGCATGAGAGTCGGTGGCGGCCATGTTCTTGGGCCGCTGAGAGTTCTGGGAACTGGAGTCGCGCTTTTTGCGCGACCTAACAGAACAAAACTCAGGAACTCATGAACGTGCAATACTTTTGCAAGAAGACTCTGAGTATTTACATCCGCTTCTGTGTGACGTGTCGCGTTTAATCCCAGCAACCATGCAACGAGTTTGCTTCATATGATACTTGCTCATGATTTCAAAATTCCATCCCCACAAAAAAAGAACCCGCCACATTACCTGATTACGCACTATGCAAACTTCTCCTGTTCACTGTTTCTTTATAGTGTGTCTAATAGTTTGCTGTTGCTTTTATTTTCCTTGTATAAAATGGTGTATCGTATTGGGAGTGCTTGTGGTGAAATGTGTTTTGGAGAGACAGCATTACGGTTGAGGGAGACACGCCTTCGAAGGTGTTTTGGAATCGGGCTAAACTCTCAGACACGCATTTTCCTATAACTTTTCTCAGTGCAGAATCCTGTTCTGTCTGTGGAATTTTTGTGGTAACACCACACACTCATTCATTAAATAAATAAAGGAGTTTGGCGCCTTTCCCTATCACTATTGTAATCGTTTGACAGCACAGAACGTCATGTTTACCTGAATTATCTCAGTACTGGACATTATTCTGATTGGACTAGCTTTACATGGGAAGTGTGGACATTTAATGATTACCTCTGGGGTTTTAGTCATGTACAATCCCCAGGTGGTATAGGTATAATCCCATCTGAAACACTTGCTCATGTCTATCATCTTTCACTACAAGCAAACTGAAACCAAGTCACAGAACTTATTCAATAGCTTTTGACCAATCAGAATTCAGAATCAACAGTGCTGTGGTATAAATGTTTTATAATTAATTTCTGTCTCTTTTTTCCCTCCAGAGATCTGGGATGATGTTTAACACATCTAAACTACCACAGCTTTGCCTGCTAGTAACTTTTTGGCTTGGAGGATTCCTCTCTTGTTTGTTTTTTTTTCAGTATAACTCACAAGTATGTACACCTCATCACAGTCCTCCTTTTCAGTCCGAATCTAAAAAGAATGTAAACTTCTCTAATCCTATTTCCTCTACATCTGGTCAGACTGAGGAGGAAAAACCCATCCTGCTGCTGTGGTTCTTGCCTGAAAACTATGAGTGGGACTTTCGCGACTGTAAAACCATATACAACATCGACGGCTGCCATTTGACTCTTGACACAAACCTTTACGACCAAGCGGACGCAGTCCTCATTTACCACAGAGGTATCAATTGGGATCTGTCCAACCTTCCACAATCTCCTCGGCCTCCATTTCAAAGATGGATCTGGCTCCATGCAGAATCGCCGACCAACACGAAAAAGATACCAGGTTTGGAGAACCTTTTTAACCTCACGCTGAGCTACAGACGGGATGCGGACATTTCTGTGAGATATCCACTCACCGTCAGCAAAAAACCAAACGAGGACTTCGTGATCCCAAAGAAGGACAAACTCCTCTGCTGGTTCGTGTCCAACCTTGACCCTAATACCGGAGTAGGGACCAGGATGAAGTACTACAAAGTGTTAAAGAAGTACATCACTGTTACCCTTTTTGGAAGTATGACTGGATCGCGCTTGAGAGAAGAAGACTACTACTCCACCATGGCTAGCTGTAAGTTCTACCTTTCTTTCGAGAACTCCATCCACAAGGACTACATCACAGAGAAATTAAACGGTCCTCTTGCAGCCGGGACTATCCCTGTCGTCTTGGGGCCTCCGAGACAAAATTATGAAGAATTTGCTCCAGGTAATTCCTTCATTCACGTTGATGACTTCCCTAATGCTGAAGCACTGGCTAATTATCTGCTTAAGCTGGACAAAGATGATGAAGCTTACAAGCGCTACTTTGACTGGAGAAAACATGTGAGAGCGACTCCGCATCTGACCCATTTGAATCAAGAGTTTATCATATATATCTGCCACGCCTGTGAATATATTGGAAGGCACAAAGAGTATAAAGCTGCACATGACATCTACAAGTGGTGGTTTTCATGAAGAAGAACTTGATCACTTTCTATCATTATAATCATCAGGAGGTGCTATGAGTAATTCCTTATAATCTTGTTAATATGCAAAGTGTCACTGTTCAGTTATTCATTGTACAATTCCACAGGGTGTGCTATTAACAATCAGGAAAACATTATGAATGCCATCACTGCATTCATTAAAACTATTCCTCATTATAGACACTATTTATTTCTAAGTTATTGAAAACACTGTTTTTGTAATGTAAAGATAAAAAAAGGTGGAATAAAGTGTTTTTATATTACATTGCAAAATAAAATTATAAATAATTTAATAAATTAACAAAATATTACAAACTACATATAACAAGGTTTAAATTTTTTTTTTAACATATTCATTTTACTCTGTGTACATTTATGGTACTTTTATAATTGTTCATTTTAATTGCTTACAATTACAATCACTAATAATGATGTGGAATTTTGTTTTCATATTACAACAAAAAATGTATAAACAACTTTCATAAATAATACTGTCTTACAACTTACATAACAGAACCTTTTAATATAGGATTTTTAAAAAATTCCTAAAATATATATTTTTTATACAGTAAGTTCTGTTTACTTGATGCACTCACTGATGTCATTTTTTTATTTATTTATTTATTTTTTATATTCATTAATAAATTGTACAGTTGCTTAATACTTATGCACAGGTCATTATTACTTATAAATGTTGTACAGTACACCACATGGCATACTGAATAGTTAAACATCTCCTCCTTCTTTCCTTCTGGCCCCGCCCCCTATAAAAGACCTTTGTGGCCCCAATTTACCAAAATGTCTCCCAGTAATCTAGACAAGCAGACCTTTCTCTGCGGTCTCTCTCTTGGTTATCATTTTAAACTGCTATTCTTCGCTTCAATTTGAGCTCTTTACATGGGTAAGTGTTGTTTTTATGTATTACAGATTCTGTGCATTATTTTAACATGTTTTTGTGTTTTACACACTACTTAAAGCTCTATTATAATCTAAGTCTTGAGATTACACGTATTTGCTAGGATTCTAAGAGTATGCTCACTGCTATAGGATTATGCTTTCATAGTGCTTTTTACATGTATGTATATTTATTTATTTACAATACATATAATATACTATACTATACTATACTATAATATAATATAATATAATATAATATAATATAATATAATATAATATAACATGTATTGTTTCCCCCCCCCCCCCTTGTCGTAGCCTCTCGTGGACATCGTTATCAGCTGCAGTTGTAATGGCTTTATCACAAAATGACCTCGACATGTCCCGGGAGCTCCTTAGCCATGCAATTCCACTACTCTCCTGCCATATTACATGCCAAATGACATGTTATTAAAAAAGGAATTATTCAGGAATTATTACCAACATACAAAAAACATTATAAGCACTATTGTGATGATTTATGAATATGAGCTTTGCAGAATGTGTTAATACACTTTTTAATGTTGTCATCAATTTTAAGGAGAGTATTTATATAGTTTTCTGTCACATTTCTGAAAATTATAATGACCTTTTATTTGCTACGAATAGACATGAAGATTCAGATGACACGTGATTTCCATATACGATTGTTCTCAGTAGTGCAACATAGAAATTAATTAATAACTTTATGATTTTACTGGTTTATTTATACCATGATAAAGAGGCTAATCTGATATAAAAGCTCTAAGCACACCTGCTGCAATACTCCTGAAAGACTAAAGGTTGAGTATGCTGGGTTGAGCAAAACTCAGGAACTCATGAACGCTCAATACTTTTGCAAGAAAACTCGGAGAATTTGCATCTGCTTCTGTGTGGCGTGTCACATTTAATTACCGCAACCACGCAACGAGTTTGCACCCCAGGTAGTATAGGTATAATCCCATCTGAATTAACATGTTGTAAAAGTTATAACCTGTAGTGAAACAGGCTTCAGTACTCTCCAGGAAGTGCTTGCTCATGTCTATCATCTTTCACTACAAGCAAACTGAAACCAAGTCACAGAACATTACAATATAGATGACAGTAAAAAAAATAAATAAATAAAAATAAAAAATAAGTATCAGAGAAGTGTCACTTCCGGTAGTTTTAGGTTTTGATTTCCTAGCACAAGCACAAACTTGTGGTCATGAGACCTACTAAATGCACACACTACAGTATATACATTATACAGTACATAGTACATTACACAGTATATACAGTACTGTGCAAAAGTTTTAGGCAACATGCAAATAAATGCTGTAGAGCAAAGATGCCTTCAAAATAATGAAATTAAATGTTTCTACATTTAAAAACAAACAAACAAACAAAAAAAACCGGTAAAGAGCAGTAAACAGTAGTAAATCAATAAAAAGTCAATAAAAGTCAATATAAAATAAAAATTAGAAATAGTAGTCTCCGGTACACAGTTCTTCTGGAGACTTTGGCACTTTGGCAATAAACATGAAACCAACAGACAATATCAATAAAAAAATATTTCCATACACTAATCATATATTCTTTCAGAGTATGAAGCTGTAAAATGCACTCATTTCAATAGATCTCTAGGCAAAGATGTTTTGCTCCCACTGTTAGATTCCCCCTTGCGCTGATCGTCGATGCACTTCCGGGTTTTCCGTGACATTGACTTTGTTTACTTTTCCGCCCCTATATTGTCATTGGTTGTTTCCTAATGTGTCTCAGCTGTTGTGTGTCACCCACCATGATTACGTTCAGTATTTAAACCCCCATGTGTCTTTGTTATATCGTGAAGTGTTTGCTCAGTTACCTTGTGTTCTGTCAATACCAAGCCTTTGATCTTTATCGTTTCCTGGCTTTTGATCCCGGTTTCGTCCTCGTGTTGATTGATTTCTGTTTCGCCTAGTTTAGCCTGCTTGTAGATCGCTCGAGCCTCACCTGATTTTTGACCACGTCTTTGCCTTACGTTTTGGATTTGTATGCCTGACTCTCTTCATAATAAAGCTATGTGTGAATATACAGTCCAGGGTCACGCGATCTACAAACAGTATCCCAGGGGAAAAGACTATAATCCAGAAACGAGAAGCCAGGCAAAAGATCTGATCTGGAGATCTGGTCTGCTTTTTCCTTGCTGGAAGAGGCTTACTAGAGAATCCGAGTCCATCTTTCTCCATTCCACCTGCAGACCTTCCAGAGGAAGTGGGCTTTCAATAAAGCACGGCAGGAGGACTGAGCCTCCCAGCTGGGCCACAGCCGGACCCGAGGGGCCATGGACATGGAGACCTGGGTTAATACCTAACCATACATGGATCCATGCATGTAGAGAAACATAAAGCAATTGTTCAAAAGGTTCTTTTTGTGTGCTACAACACAGTTTCACAAACTCTAAGTTTTGGGAAAGGTTACTGTAACATGTCAAGTGAGCAAAAAATTTGCTTATTCTGTTACAGTCACTTTAAAAGCATCGTGAATATTAATAATAGCAATAATCAGTAATAAAGTTCAAACTGTAATGGATGACTACAAAAGCCTTACCTTCATGTCCAACAGCAAAAACAAACACTAAAAATATTGACAAATACATCTACCTCAGTTTTTTTTTACTCTTAGTTTCACTTCAGTGGCTACTAATGGCTAACTAACTAATGGCTTTATGCAATGAGGAACTTGTAATAAACTAGTACAGCAAGTTTGAAAGAAGGGAAAACACTCTTCCACTGATGCTACAGTATATATAATACAGGGCAATATGCCATTTATGCAATAAATGTACTGTTTTACTACGTAAACCTGTATTTTGTATAAATGTGTAACTTGGGACCAAAGTTATTTCTTTCTGAGATTCCTACCCCTATAATGATAGAAAAAAGAAATTTGGCACCCAATCCAGGAAACAGCAGCAAAGTTTAAATAGTTGCCCATCTAGTTTTATTTCCTTCATGGAAAGAACTCCCTGGAAACTGGTTCAAATACAAACACAGGAGATTTGTATTGTGCTTTAAAGAGTGTATGCGCCATTGTAGCAAACAAGAATGCTTTTACACTGGATAGTATCACTGCTTAACACTGTCATGCATTGCTTCATGGGAAATATTCATGTTACTGTAGAATGGCGCTCTTTATTAACATCTAGTGATGGTCTATTCCAATTAATCTTCAAATTCGCCACAATGACGTTTATGAGCTACCAGTGAATGTTTCAGCACAGATATAATAAATCGTTTAATTCTTTGCTTATTTCCACTCAGTTTTGCATTCACCAAAGTAGCAGATCCATAGTACATGTGAACATTATGATATTTACAGTATAACATCCTGCATCGGATTAAGTACAGTACAGTCATTATTTCACCAGCTCACACGTAAAAGTATGAAAAATGCCTTTAAACAAAAAGATCTCACTCCTCAACATTGTCCTGCACTGCTTCGTGGAAATGTTATGGCTGCCCACTGCTCTGGGTGTGTTCACGGTTTGTAGTGTGTGTGTTCACTACTCACAACTCCTAATGTGTGTGCACTAACTTGGATGGGTTAAATGCAGAGGACAAATTCCAAGTATGGGTTACCGTACACTGGCCTTCACATTTCACTTTTACTTTCATAGGAGGAAATTCATGTAAGATTTTCTCATGTTTACCTGCAGGGAGATTAATGCCACCTGCTGGCAAAGACAGCAGACTATACTATAGGAGAAAAAAAAAAAAAAAACAATAAATTAGTGTGGTTCCATATTATTATATTATATAATAATTACATTATAATAATTATAATTATCTTTTATGATGACAAACTGTTTTAATTTCTATTATTGAGTGATTGGGGGATCACCTGTTTAATTAATGGACATGCCCATAGTCTGAATGTTCTTTGCTTTATAACCACAGTTCATGTTTATGTCCTTGTTTTCACGTCTTTTTCTATTTTGCTAGCACTTTCCTTATGGACTGCTGAGGACATCGGTCTGCCTCCTTGCTCTGCTGAGGACATCCCCCTACCCCTCTGCATCACAGAAGATGCCATTACAGTTCACGGCCTCTCCACGGGTGTCAATCTGTCACCCTGCTCTGCCTCGGACTTCACTACGCCACCTGGCTCCACTTCTGCAGTCGTGCCGCCTTCCTTCTCTGCTGTGGACATCTCTTCGTCTCCTTGCTCTGCTGAAGATGACGCGCTGCCTTCCTGCTCAGCTGAGGACATCGCTCTGCCACCTCGCTCACTGAGGATGTCACACCCCATCCTTGTTCTGTTGAAGACATTGCTCCTCCTCCCTGCTTCGCAGAGGGTGTTGTCCCCCCCCCCCTTTTGCTTTGTGGTGGCTGTCGCTCCCCCTCTTGCTTTGTGAAGGACATCGCTCCACCCTCTTGCTTTGTGAAGGACATAGCTCCACCCTCTTGCTTTGTGAAGGACATAGCTCCACCCTCTTGCTTTGTGAAGGATGTCGCTCCCCTTTCTTCATACGCACTCCATATTAACATCCAGTGCAGGTCTATTCCAATTAATCTTCAAATAACCCACAATGACTTTTATGAGCTACCAGTGAATATTTAATTCTTTGCTTATTTCCACTAAGTTTTGCATTCACCAAAGTAGCAGATCCATAGTACATGTGAACATTATGCTATTTACGATATAACATCCTGCATCGGATTAAGTACAGTACAGTCATTATTTCACCAGCTCACCTGTAAAAGTATGAAAAATGCTACTGAACATAATGATCTCACGCCACAACATTGGAAATAGTCACACGTCAGATTTTCTCATGTTTACCTGCAGGCGATTAATGCCACCTGCTGGCAAAGACAACGGACTATACTTCTGTAATTATGATGTTCCTGTAAACTGTTCTTTTCCATTAAGAATTAGCAGTAAACTAAATAAAGAGAAAATAAATAAATAATTAAATCTAACAGGTTGAGACGTACGCAAGTGCAGTTTAGAGCTTTATTATAAAGAGAGGCAGGAATACAAATCCAAAACGAAAGGCAATAATCGTGGTCCAAAACAGGCAAGGGTCAGGCGATCTACAAACAACATAAACTGGGCTAGGACTATAAACGTGAAAACGAGGGAACAAGAACAAGATCAAAACCATGAAACACAAACAAGGGATAACGGCTTGGTCTGGTAGCAACACACAGAATGAACAAGGGAGGCTGTGACAGAATGAGGCTTATATAGTGCACAGTGATTGGTGTGTGAATGAAAACAGGTGTGTGTCATTCAAAGTCCGGTGACCGTGAGCATGGGAGTGTGTGTGTGTGTGTGTGTGTGTGTGTGTGTGCGTTGTGGGAAGTGGAGTCCAGGGCGGCCATGTTTGTAGGCTGCCGAGTCTGCTGGGAAATGGAGTCTGATTTGCCATGTAACCTAACACGAACAGTAAACCCATGTGGTTCCATATTATTAACGTCTTTTATGATGACAAGCTGTGTTTACTTTCTATTATTGAGTGATTGGGAGATCACCTGTTTAATTAATGGACATTCTTTGGGACACAAAAAACTCCTTTACGGTGCTCAACAAAATTTCAAGTCTTTATTCGAAGGAGGTTGGTGTTATGTGAAGGCTTTTAAAGCCAGCTCAGTCCATCCGCTCTCAGCCACGAGGGTGTGGACGGGCTGTAGGGTGTAGCTGCAGCTGAATGACTGTATGATCAGCATCTTTTATAGAAATGAGATGATCCAGAAATGCTAGTGTGAACTGCTGGGATGGTTGCTGTAGTATGGCTTGATCTTGATAAATTGAGGAAGCCTAGTCGAGAGCTAACATTACTAACATTAACACCCCTTCATATCGGGCTCTATCACATACAGTATGTATCACAATATTGAAATAATGTTACAGTATTTTCATATTCCAGGGTTTTTCCCTCAATCCTTTTGACATTATCGTGTGTAGTCTGGGTCTGAAGTCCATAAATTCACTTTATGAAAATGTGAAAAGGAAAGAGAAAGGCAAAAACCCATAACCAGCTAATATACAGGGTTAAACTGAAGCCTCTTTATTTACAGACTGATAAGGCTAATATAAAAACAACAGAACCACATGGGTTAATCAGCTTCAACCAAATGATATCAGCTTACTTTTAGATCATCATGTCTATTAACATCTTTGATAAGACAGAGCTGAATTAGAGTGATAAGGACAGAAAACGTTTATTTCTTCTGCTTTTGATTACTATTGAACATCTGCTGTATAAACTCAAATGTAGCTCTTCTAAGATACAATAACAATTTTCTCACAAAGCATGAGCAAGAAAACGTCACGGAGTTTATATTTGGGTGCCTATATTTTACTGATCACCTCAGGTCAGTCAGGGTTAGGGTTAGGATTAGAGTTAGGGTCTGAGAGAACCTCCATCTCCGGAACAACCTACACAGACGAACAAATCACACAAGTAAATACAGTCTGAATGGTAAAGTTTTACACTTAGTTCATGTTCTTTTATGTGTTAAAATAACTAACTATTTTTTTTTCCCCTTAACATTTTACAAGAACAGGTAAAAATTGGAAGAAAGATAATTGGCTAACAGCTAGCTAGTAATGATATATATGACTTTGTTACATAAATCAAGAAAATAAATCAACTGGACATTTATTCATGCCTCCACACAAGCCATCAAATAAAAAAAAATATATAAACAATGCTCACATATAATTATATTTGCATATAAACAAATGATGGTTTAAGCATCATACCTCAGGTCCTGTTCTTCTCTCATCTTCAAGATCATGTGTTGTTCTGTTTGAAACAATAACAGACATGTGAAAGATTTCTCATACAGCATTTTATCCTGATCGACAGACCCTGCTGGAAAACTTGGTATTTATTGAAATGAATATTTATTAATAATAGAAATTAACTTACCTGTCTTTAAATCTCATCCCTAGGTTATATAAAGAACACAATTTCAGACATAATTTGTAGGAATTCACAACAGCAAATCATGTTTTTTTTGTTTTTTTTTAGGATACCAGTGAATCAGTAATACATTTTTGTTTAATTACTATTTTTTAAATCATGACCGTGCCAGGGTCATGCCTCATGCTTTTAATATGAGTTAGGTGAATTGCTATGGAATTGCAATGTCAGTGGCATGTTGCATTTAAAAAAAAAAAAAAAAAAAAAAAAAAAGTGTATATAACTAATAAATAATTGCACTGGAAAGTACTCACAGGCATCGTAGATCTGCAAAGCGAGCCAAGCGAAGAGAAACAAAGTTTCTAGTGGTAAAACAATCACACGTAGATCTTCTAGAGTTCGTACTCCTTTCCCTAGAAGCCAATAGTACAGTTAAATCTCACCTTTTAGTGTACATCAAGCCAAAACATGAACTGAAAACCCGATCTTATTTAAAATCTGTAGGGTTTCTAAAAACTTGTTGTCGTATTCTGTATGAATGTAGAAGAAGGTTTAGCACTGGCACTTTTTTAAAAGTCTATTCCAGCAGATGTCAGCCGTCATGAGGAATGAATTTTGCCAATTCTGACATTACAGCTGAGTCATTTTGTGTTACTATGCCACCCAGGCTTTCAGGCTGACTTAGTGGCTTAGAAGAAAGACAGATGATTCACTAGTGAAAGACCTAATCGGATAATAGGAGCCTTTTCTAAGATAGGATCTGAAAATAAAGTGATTAATTAAAAAAAAAAAAAAAATTCTCCCCAATTTGGTCTTGGCCATTTCCCACACATTGGATAACTCTCCCCTATTACACGACAGCTACCAACCAGGGAGTGTAAAGGCTAACACGTGCTTGCTCCTAGACGTGTGGAGTCAAACCTTACAGATTTTCAAACTACTGCTCATGCTGTGTCACAGGGACACATCTCCTCTCTCCCCCATTCTTGAGCTCACAGACACCCACGATTGGCATCATCCCTACCACCCAAAGAGCACAAGTTTGAATCCCAGCCATCTGTGGCCAGGACCCAAGAAAGCAACTCTCTGAGTGGGAGGGGCATACTCTCTCCCCTATCAATCACAGCAACACTAGCCAATCATGGGCATCTTTGAGGTTATATATGCAGAAGAGAGCAGATAGCAATTTTGAGTGTTACGCTGACACAGCATGAGCAGCAGTTCGATATGATGTGGTTGGCTGATTTTATATGTCTTGGAGGAATCACATTTTAGCCTTTACCCGTTCCTGGTTGGTAGCTGTCATAGGATAGAGGAAAGCTAGCTTGTGGGTGGACATTGGCAGATGACCAAATTGGTGAGAAAACGAGGGGGAAAAATCCAGAAATAAAATGTGATATTAAACTTACACTTTTATATATGTTTATGTCAGGAAATATTATTAGGAAAGGATTATGTATGTGTCAGGTAGCCTTTTGAATTATGCTCTTAATCAGTATTATAGTATTATAATATTGTATGACCCCAGTATGACTGTTCATTTAATTCATATGTATTGGTCTGGGTGGAAAACATTGTCCTGATATGTATATTAAAAATAGGAATCTTTCTTGCTATAACCTTGTACCATTTTAACAGTTTGATCTCTGATATGGACAGCAAAGACTCAAAACAATTGTAACCACATGTTTATGATGGAATCATACAATACCTGCTTTCAGGATCAGTTCTGTGGCGAGAGCGATCGCATTTACAGTACTGAGACCTACAGCTCCAAACATGTAGACCATACTGTGAAGGAAATCTGCAATTCAGAATACACTGATATTAATAATACAGAAATTAATAATCTAGTAATTAATTACTAGACTCACCAGGTAAATATTTTGGATATTTGAATAAGCATGCTGCTGCCAAAAGATGGACCAGTGGTATCAGAGCCAAATATCCAGCACGATCTAAAATCATTATTCAAATATATTACTCAGATGAACACCATTTTCCCTATCATTTGTGTCTAGTTTTTAAAACATGGGTTTATCCAAATGCATGAATTAATTAATGTTGAATTTTAAGAATGCCATTCTACTGTGTTGAGTTACACACCATAATACTGAAGCCTTAAAGGGTAAGGTGGAAAAAAATTACCGTGGTCCAGTACAGGGACGGAAAATACTTGAGTAGTTGTACTTTGTTAATATATTTAAGTATTTATTTGGCATTTTTATACTCTGAGTATTATTTAAATTGAATACTTGAACTATTACTTAATTACATTTTAAATACATTAAAAAAAAAACAACAACAACTTTTTACTCCTTACATATATTTTAGACCTGCAAAGTACTAGTTACAAATATCTCTTTTTCTCTGATCCAGCCAACACCTCTGGTTCTCTAGAGCACATTAGAAGGTATTGGACCCTGTATAAACATTTTGTACATTCTTGTTCCTTAGACTTGAAGAACCAGCCTGATCAATCATGTTGGTACAAGTGTACAGTTGGTATGCGTGAATAGATTTTATCCAAATATGGAAGTACAATGTTCAGTTGGGTGTTTCACAAATGAACAGAGCTATGGTGTTGTTTCTCCTGTGATAAATGAAGTAAGTGACTACAGCTCAGAAGTTGAGCAACCTTTATATTCGAATAACCGGCAGTGGACCATTTGAGATGGAATGACCCATAAGCAAACACTCATTGAAAATGAGGCATTTCGTTTACCTCCCTAGAAGGCATGAACTCCATCTAATTTGAAAAAGCATGTTGACATAAGTCCTTGCAAATTTGATAATATCTGCCTATACAGTATTTTGACACATTACCTATATTTTCACTTACATTTACGGCATTTAGCGGACACCCTTACCCAGAGAAACTTACAATTTTATTTCATTTATACATCTGAGTAATTGAGGATTAAGAGCCTTGCTCAAGGGCCCAACAGTGGTGGCTTGGCAGTGCTGGGATTTGAACTCATGATCAGTAGACCAACAGCTTAACCACTGAGCTACCACTGCCTAATAATAATATAAATATAAATCATAAAAGTATAATTTCTCAGTACTTTCAGTGCACCTCAACAGTCTAACATATATTTTTTGGTCTGTGATAGGCTTTTACTCTGGACACTAAAACTGCTCAATACTGTTTTGCATTGCTTCAAGGGGAATATTGAAGTAAGGGTAGAATTGCACTCCTTATTAACAGCTAGTGTAGATCTATTCCAATTAAATAGCTTATAGGGATAGTTCACCTAAAATGGAAAGTTCTGTCCTCAATTACTCACCCTCATTTCGTTCCAAACCCATAAGACTTTCCATTCATAACATAAAAATGAAGACATTTTTAATGAAACCTGGGAGATTTCTGTCCCTTTATTTACAGTCCAAGTAACCAAAACTTTCAAACTCCAAAAAGTTCATAAAGGCATTGTAAAAGTAATCCATGTGACTCCAGTGGTTTAATCCTAATTTTATGAAGCGATACAAATGCTTTGTGTGCGCAAAAAACTAAAATTATGTCTTTATTCACAAAATATCTTCACTTCCGCATAGGTCTTCAAGGCGCGTTCATGAGACAACCACGACGGCTGCGTGTTGTGTTGACATGAGAGTGGACAACATTTCTCCGTTGTATCGCGAGAATGTCCGCTCTACAACGAGACCCAGAAGCGTTGCACTGTTTACAGCAGAGGAAGAGGGACGCTGTACACAATCTGAGTCACATAAAACAATCTTTGCAACAAAGATGTCTGCAGATTTCGACACTGAGGAGGACTTTTTTGTCGCTCTTGTGTCAACACAACATGCATGTGTTTTGGTTATTTGGACTGTAAATTCATTTGTGTTCCGAAGCTGATCGAAAGTCTTATGGGGTTGGAACTACATGAGGGTGAGTAATTCATAACAGAATTTTCATTTTTGGGTGAACTATCCCTTTAATTCTTTGCTCATCTCCACTCAATTTTGCATTCACAAAAGTAGCACTTCCGTAGTACATGTAAACATGATGATATTTCATCCTGCATCTGATACACACAGTATAGTCATTATTTCATGAGCTCACCTGTAAAAGTAAGAAAAATGCTTTAAAACAAAACAATATCACTCCTCAACATTGTCCTGCACTGCCTCGTGGAAAAGTTCCAATATTTCTAAGGGCACTATTACCACTTTGCACACAGCTACTATTTATTTTAATACCGTTTTAATTTGCACTCTTGTTCACATACTGTGACTGCACATATTCCAGTGTCTACAGCTGGGATCTGCACTATACTTACATACTAACTAGGCATACATACCATAATATATTCTGCATAGTTTGTATATTATACATACATACATACATTTACATATATATATATATATATATATATATATATATATATATATATATATATATATATATATATATATATATATGTATGTATCACAATATGAAAGTAATGTAATCTGATTACTTTTGGATTACTTTGAGGTCACATATGTAAATAAAGTCAAGACATAAGCAATATGATCTAAAAGACTTCTATTTAGAGCTTATTTTAAAGCTTAAAAACATGTTCAGTGTTTGGATTTGTTTTAATAAAATGAATAAATTTGTTGCTCACGTGAGTCACAACTGGCAAGAGAGAACCAGAACTATAATCATGTCTATATTGTGTTACGTCAAAAGCAGGGCTCCAGACAAACAAATCTATTAAAGAGCCATTGGATCCTCTAAGAAAACTATATACAGTCACAAAGTATTGTTCTTTACACAGAATCTGAGCCAGAGTCACTGACCATAATTATGTCAGCATCACTTGACCATTGAGTGGAGTTTGGCCTCCTCTGTGTTGCAGAAAGCCAGCGTTTGACACATGGTTCAGGATCAAACTGTTCCTGGGCCTCTGTGCTGATCCTGATTAAGTCTTCCAAGGTTGAAAAGCCACGTTCGCACTGAGCAGCCAAAATTGGTCGGACAAGCAAAATCTCAGCTAGATGCATTCTGCTCAGTGCACATGCCGTGTCGTCGTCATACGTCTTGCACACATCCAGTCAATTTTTCTTCATTAGTAATATCTTGAAACGCAGCTCTTCACACGCAATCATATAAATGTTATTTTTAGCTCCTTCCATTCGGTCTCCTCATGTAGTTCACATGCACGAGACACTGTTTGTGCTGGCGGTGTTTTTATGGAGCTCTCTACGATTACATAGTCACGAGCTTTTTTGAGCTTTTGACTATCGCCCTGTTTTCTCACGGTCTCTTTCTGGAAATGGTTCGTTCTGGTAATGAAATCCGTTTTCCCCGCTGTTTCTCAGCCCGCTTTGGTACACAAAACATTTTCTGTGTGCTGTATGATTATAACTGAGCCATGCATACTCTTAAAATGCCTTTCTGCACTTTGACTTGGGCGTTCATGGACTGACACGGAAAGACGATCCTCCGTGTCTCCGTCGTTTTCTCTCTCTCTCTCTCTCTCTCATGCTGGCTCAACTGGAGCCTGCTTTTTTTATTAGCAGGTGCGCCATCAGCATCGGTGCTCGACAGAGATGAGGATTGTTTGAGAAAGTCTGATATTTTTCATTTAGACATGTCTTTCTGAGGCGGAAAGCTGATTCTCGCTTTCCCCGTGAGTGTTTTGGCGCTCTGGATGAATTTGAACTTCATTTTTTCCCCACTGAAGCTTTCACTCGCAGGACCTCATTTTATTACGTCAACACAGCAAATTATGTGAGAGGCTACTCCTCACAGAACGCAATTAAAAAGACAGTACACGCAAAATTTTAAATCATAACGTGTAAATTTATATTGTCGCAATATAAATTCGTCGTGTAAAAAAAAATATCATTCGCAAATTCATCAACCGTTTTAGGCGCAGTCTGGAGCCCTGCAAAAGTAATCCTGATAGTATTCTCAATTTTTTTATCTTTTAAAATTTTTTTTAACAAAACGTACCTGTAATCGGATTATTTTGTTTTTTGACATAACTGTAACGGATTACAGCTACCAGTTTTTTGTATCCTGATTACGTAATGCTGTAACACGTAGTCCGTTACTCCCCAAGCCTGGCTATAAGTGATACACAAGTTATCTTTTCTTCTTGGAAATTTAAACTAAAAAGTATGACATCATTTTTTAAATAAAATAAATAAATAAATCATTATCAAATTACTGTGGTATAAAACACTTTTGAATATAAGGGGGATAAAACACTTCAGGTATCTTTTTATTGAAAGCTAATCAGTACGGCTGCATCATACTACCGTGTGTGTTTATTTTTTACTTAATAAACAAGTCCGATAAAAGTAATTACCAAAAGCCCAAATATGTCCAGTAATAACATTATTCTTAAAAATCTATATGACAAATAATTACAAATAGCAGGTAATGACAAACAGTAATATCCTTTAGAAATGTTCTCATTACAAAAAAAACCACAATTTTTTTTTTTTTTTTTTTTTTAATTACAAACACAATTCAAAAATTTTTAAGCGTTGGCTTATTTATTAATTTTAGTAATGTGTTGTGTCAGTTAGTGTGATAATGGAGTGTTTAATGTTGTGTAATGCAATATTGTCAGTTGGTGCTTGGACAATATAAATGAAAATAGAATGTATTTTCAGTTAAATTTCAGCATGGGGAACAATAAAATAGGTATTTGGGCTACGACTATTCATGTATTCGCTTGTTCGTTTCCTTCACTAACAAAGTCAAAGTCAATTTATACTCATTCATTTTCCTCTTTTTGCATCTGGAAGACTCATAGTCAACCCAATTACTTTGTAACGTGTATTGTTACAATATTTTCATATTCCAGGGTTTTTCCCTCTCTCCTCTTGTAATTTGGCAAACGTGCAGTCTGGGTCTGAAGTCCATAAAACAGCTTCATGACAATAACAAATGGAAAAAGAAAATGGAGTACATAGCCAGCTAATCTAGAGATTTAAAATGAATCATCGTTATTTATAATTTATATTATTATTATTATTTTACATTTATTTACAGTGAATAAGGATATATGAAAACAGTATGGGTCAAAGAGCTACAATCAAATGACATTAGCTTTCATGTAGATCATTAAAGACAATATGTCTGTTAAAAGTATTGAATTAGTGAGATAAGGACAGAAAAAGTGTGGTAATGTACCATCAGTCCTCACGGGACTCTGAACTTAAAACAATGTCATGTCCAGTTTCTTCTGCTTTTGATTAGTATTGAACAATACTGCACAATAACATGATACAATAACATAATGCAATCACAAAGCATGAGCAAGAATACTTCTGGGAGCTTATATTTGGGTGCCTATATTTTATGAATCACCACAGATCAGTCAGGGTCAGGGTCAGGATCTGCGAGAACCTCCATCTCTGGAACAACCTGCACAGACAAACAGAATGGTGGGATTTAAAACACAGGATTTAAAACTCAGTTTATGTTTAATAACAACATTTTTTTTGCAAGAGCAAGTAAAAATGGGCAGAGAGCTAATTGGCTAACAGCTAGCTAGGAATGTTATAAGGGTTTTAGCCATTAGACATTTTAGTGCTTTTGAATTTCAATACCTCAGGTCCTAGGCTTCTCTCATCATCAAAATTATGTTTTATTCTGTTTGAAACAATAACAGACATGTGAAAGATTTCTCATACAGCATTTTATCCTGATCGACAGACCCTGCTGGAAAACTTGGCATTTACTGAAATGAATATTTATTAATAATAGAAATGAACTTACCCGTCTTTAAATCTCATCCCTAGGTTATATAAAGAACACAATCTCAGACATAGGAATTCACAACAGCAAATCATGTTTTCTTACGATACCAGTGAATTAGTAATAGATTTTTGTTTTATTACTTTTCATCTCTTGTGCAAATTTTAATATTTTCTAAATCATGACTGCTAGGGTCATGTCTAATGCCTTAGTTAAGTTATACCCACTGTATCTTAGGTTCCGAAGTTTCAACAAAGGTGATGATTCTAAAAGAAGCTTTCATTTCTGACCAAGAAAATAGCAACCATGTGAGAAGATACACTAACTTGGTGTTAGATAGATGGACAGACAGACAGACAAATACATAGATCACTTTATTAATCACAGAGGGAAATCTACACATTATAATTACACTGCCAAGCCATGCTTGCACCTGCACAAACAAAGCTCTTAGACAATTACAACTTTATTTCTATTTCGGATTGTTAGGCATATGCATGTCAGTAAGTGACTGGCTATGCTAGGTGTGAATGAGTTTATGAATGTGGCAGTGTGTGCACGGTGCCCTGCGATGGATATCGTATTGACTACCAAATTTCTGTTACTGCAACAGCACTAATCATGACATGACAGTGTGTTGATACCTGCTTTTAGAATCAGATCGACGACAAGAACGACTGAATTTACAATAACGAGTCCCACAGATTCAAACATGTGTAGATCGTAATGTGAAGAAAATCTGTAATAAAGAAGACCTTAAAATTTAGGAATAGTGTTCTGCTGACACACATGCACAACAATGAAAGTAAGAAAAAATAAATAAGTTAACTATAATAGTACAACTTTTAATAAGTGACAATAAATATAATCAATATTAGACTCACCAGGCAAATGTTTTGGATGTTTGTACAAGGACGTCGCTGCAAAAACATGGACTAAAGCTGTCAAAGCCATGTATCCAGAACGATCTAGAATTACCATGAAGATATTTCACAGAGATTAAAAGCTTTACAATGCCAAGTGAGTGAATAGCTTCTATTTGTTCACAAATAATATGTTAGATAAAATAAACAATAATAGATAACCAATTTGGTAGTAGATGTTTAACTGTACTTGGGGTAATTTTGTACCTTCTGTATGTTCTATGGTCATTTTTGCAAAATGAAGGCAGAGGGCACCAAATGCAATGATTACAAACAAGACAATGACAGAGCAACACAAATCTGAAGAAAAAAAAATGTTTGTACCTTATTTTAAACATAAAGGACAAATATAATCAGTGGCGATGCATTTTGTGAATATAATTACGAATTATACCCAAGTATACCAAAGCCATACTTACATCCTATCCCTCTATTTTGAGAGCACCATCTTTATCTATGACTTCGCAACAGAAAAACCACTGCTACCTCTCCAATGATGTACATTACTGCCTCAAATGGAAACATCCATACTAAAATAGGGACATTTGAAAGTTATTAAAGGCAAAAATGTTAATCATGCACATAAATATACAGTTGACCCAAAAAATATCTGGACACTTAGGCCACGCTTACAAATGTATTGGAAAGCAAAATGTCAAACCAGGTGGCATTTATTTTAAAGAAAGATACTACAAGAACACTTCAAGCAAAACATTAAAAAAAATACATAAAAATAATAGATATGCTGTTCAAATTCAGACCAAAAAAAAAGTATTTGGATATCCAATATTGGCTATATTAAAGATCACAGTGAGAGTGTTTTAGTCCTTAGTTTGCCAGCCTTTGTTTCACAGAACTTCACAACATCTGGGCATGTAATCAACCAGTTTTTGTAACAGTTGTGGTGGACGTTTCCGTCAAGATTCAAACAACAAAACCTTCAGTCCATCCGCAGTAGAGCATCTACAATCTGCTTATTTCTTCTCTATTACATCCCACAGGTGCTCTTTATAGTTTAGTTCAGGGCTCTGGGAGAGCCGTTCTAAGACTTAACTTTTCTTGCTTAGATTCATTATCCTACAGAAAAATTTACCTCATTCGCTTGATTATTTTGCATCCAGAATGCCTCTGTACACTTCTGAGTTTATGATGCCATCAATGAACACAAGCTCACCACCACCACTGTAGGAAAAACAGCCCCTGACTTTTACATTTGCATATGCTGTGGTTGGTAGTCTCCTCCACGCTTTCTGCACACAAACAATCCATCCGATCCAATGCGAGTTCAATTTGGACAGTTCTCCAGAAGCATGTTGTGCACATTTGTGCATGTTCTTTTGCAGACTTTACCCTTGCCTGCTAATGAACGGTTTCCGCTGCATTAATCTCCCTCTGTACCAATTCTTGTTTCTGAATAGTTTGTGCTCTAGTTGTATCTGGTAATTCTCACTGATGCCTGAAACAATCTGTTTCTCACTATTTTTTCTAGATTTTATTCACAATTATTCTTATTAATTTCATACAGGTGCCGCTAGCAGAGTAACCACATAGTTCTTCTCATTATCTCTTAACCAATTGAACTCAACCATAATAATTTCGAATATATATCCAAATATGTTTTTGGGGCCACTGTATTTAAATCCATACATCCTAGGAATTAATTACCCATTATCTTTATCTTATCTAATTATTAACTGAATTATGGAAGGTCAAAACATGCAGCTATGTTTGGTGCAGCTTTGCTACTTTACAAGGCTGAATACCAAAGTTTTGGACTCATCTTGCATGTAAGTAATGTTTTCAATCTTCTCAACTACCTTCAGCTTTGATATTAAGATTAACTGTTCAACTGTTTTATACCCTTTCTACAAATATGAAAGTGCATAACACTTGAATCATATGACAATTTTTTTTTTTTTTTTTATAAGAGACTATAGTACTGAAAACACTGATTACACACTTTAGGGCAGCAATCCCAATATTTTGAACAGCAGTACTATTTGGTGTAAGTTCTGGCAGACAACAGGTTATTTCCAAATATCAACATGAAATTTCTCAGTCAAATAGATTCATATTTCATTATACAAATGTCACTGTGCTGTAGTACACGCACACAAAGGGAGTGTCAGGGTTCGATTTGATTTACAGCACACCTAATCACAACTTTTCACATGTGTTTAAACTCTAAACCTTATTACATTTGTGCCAGCACCTTCACTGATGGTCACAGAAATACAAAAATATACAAAACTGTAATCTTATGCAAAGGCCACAATTGTATAGTAGCAACCTATAGAGTAAACTTTAAAATAGTCATTTTATTATTTTTTCTTTTTACATGTTTATTTCATTCAGTTAAATGTTCTTTTTTAGTTTAAATGCTTTGTATTTAAAGGCTTTCAGGTTTTACAACTTGTTTCATTTATGACAAAAACAAAAACTATAGGCAAAAGATCCTATTGTGAACACACACAAACTTCGTGTACACTTTAATGCCTTCCATTCGCTCAGTACTTACGTTGGGCAAAATTTCTTATGGTAATTCCAACAAGAACAAAAAAACACAATTTCAAGCAGGCTGTACACAGTCACAAAAATAGATGCTAGAGAAATATGGAGACCTGAGAATATAAAATATTCAGATGCATCACATACAGTATCAGATCAGTACCATTTCTGACAGGCTTACAAATACCCAAATAAAAGTAAGATATTAAGTGAATATTTTTGTTAATTTATTATTAAAGGGTGTACCGATTAGGGATCATTGTACTCTTAACAATACTTACACCTAAAAGGTTTTCCTTGAAGGTAGCGCTTTTGTAGAAAAAGAACCATCATCAGTGCTATGATTAGAGGTGGCATTGCTGCAATCATCGGTATATACTTATAGCATGGATTGTTCAGAACACTGGTTGAACAGAGATCTGAATGATGGACAGGAGGTAACCAGTGTTCATAAATGTAATTAACTATACAAAATGTTCTATTTTTGACTGCATGCAACTAAACCGTACTTACCAGCATCACTTTTTCGACGTTGATGGAGAAAAAGAGCGAGCAGAGTACCGTTAAATATTTCGAGGCACACGGTTGAATATATTCGCAGATCAAATTTAGCTGTAGAAAAATTCGTGCAAACTTTTAATTGGTCTTAATCAGACTAGTTATTTACAAGCTAAATGAATTTTCCAGAGTAGGGCATGAGGACTTTTTGAGAACATCAAGAGTTTCTGACCTCAGTGTCTCAGTGGATAGTGGGTCAATAATAAATATAAACAGAATGACAGTTCTTCCAAAACGTCATGGCCCATGCATAAGGGCAGATGGTGCAGATCCCCACCATATACAGTAATATCAGCCATTTAACAGTTGTTAACCTTCACCCCCAATTCACAGCTCCATACATTTCAAATTCTGTTTAAATACTAGTTACTTTTGCACGACCAATGATTTAAAACAAATTGCTATTTGACAGATATAAGCTGACATTTCATTGATCTGCCACCTTATAGAGATATTGTGCAATCGTGGGGGCTGTATGCTTACTGCCCCATTCAGCTTCAAAGTGTTATTATTATACCTAGTGGTCAAAAATGGGAACTGCAGCAAGTGCTAATAGAGGCCCATTGGGGGCAAGAATCCTGTACTTTGTGTGGTTACAGTGCACCACCCAGAATTATCATATTGAAATGACTTACTTTTCAGAAATTCAAATGTAAATTAATTTTCAACAGTAAAATGTAATAGAATTATTACCTAGTTATTACCTAGGCAGAATTCATATATCGAAGGGATCATCCATGGCTAGGTGTGCATTACACAATTTTAATGCACAACATGGAGGCAGAGAACCACCCGACATGAAGCAGTGGGTGGTTGCATCTGCGGAGTGCATTAAAATCGTGTAACGCACACCTAGCTGTGGATTATCCCACTTATACCATGGTCACGTGCCAGCATTGACGAGTTAAAGCCGTCATTGATGTTTGCAGTGCAAAATTTGACTGAAAGGATAAAAAAATTGGTTAATTTTCATTAGTTATTTCATATACGGGTCGTTAGATCTAGAATTCTTCCCGTTCTAAATCATACACAGAGATAAAGCAGTGCAATTTGATTACATTTATTTGAATGAATTTTAATAAATAGTTATTAGAGAGAGATAGAAAGAGAGAGAGAGAGATAGTGTGTGTGTGTGTGTGTGTGTGTGTGTGTGTGTGTGTGAATTACCTGCGTCTGTGCGTCTCTGCGTCTCCATCTCTATTAATAATGAAGCTGTGAGATTAACTGTATGTTACTATGGTTACAGTTGTTTAAAGGCAGCAAATTAATTTAGAATGGTGATTAAAATGACCAGACCTACCTGTGGTACAGTATACATGGTATATACGGTATACATGGTATATACGCACACCTTCCAGCCAATCAGAATCGAGTATTTGGACAGACCACGGTATGAATGTGGTTAAAGAATTAAAGACTCAATAATAGATTCAATGCTTACCTAAAATAAGAGCACCGATGAGAGACACCCCTGTTAATACTGCCAATACTGTTTTAATATGTTGATATTCTGTGTGTGGCTGAATGATGTCATAAAAAAAACTAAAATAAAAACAATCAAACAGCAACAACAAAAAAATCAGTAAATAGTGAAAAGTGTTATAAATTGTTGCAACAACTAGTTATTTTAGCTACAGCAAACTGAGGTATTCCTTTTTGTCTGCCCCGGAACAGAAATAGGGTGATAGCACAGAATAATGCATATAATATATTTTAAACATTAATCCCATATTCTATTTTAATCGTACATTGTAATCATTAATAAATGTAAACTTCAATCTAATTTTTTTCTACCCGTATGAGCAAGTGTTATCAGAAAGACAATGAACATTTTGGAATGACTGTCACTATATTCTTTTTTTTCTGGAATGTAGACTAAAAAAAAAAAAACACCATGACAAATATGACAACTTAATAATGTGTCAAGTGCATGTTTGCAACTCCCATGATCCTTAGCCCACTACCTCATCACGTGATCTCCAGTCAAGCTCCTATCCCCACGCCCAGACACATTACTAAAGGAAATCTCCAGTTTGCTATCACACTACACCTTTTACTAAATGTCAAATCTGAAACCAACGCAGAACTCCCCCAAAACCTCTGATGGGTAAAGTACAATACTATTCCAGGAACACCCCCAAAATCCACCCCCCAGCCACTAACAACCATCCCCACCCCACAATGGGGCCCCATCTAGCTAGCGTAGGACTTGTTCCTCTATTTATTTTTTTTTAATGAAGAGGTTGAGATAATCTAATAACAAAATAATTAAGGATGACAACTGTAGGCTTGTCAGGTATTTCCCCCTCTTGCCGAGCCCTGATGGTATACAAGCGCTCGGCATGTTTATGCACCCACAGCACTACAATGAGCATTGTCTCTCTCATGTGTCGCACCTGTTTTCAGTTTCCCCTTGATTAGTTTGTATATTTAAACCCCCCGTGTGTCTTCGTCCTGTGGGAAGTATTGTTTCCATGTTTTGCTGCCTGATCTGTATCAAGCCTTTTGTCCAGAGTTCATTTACGTTATTGGATTTGTCTCTAAACTCTGACTTATGTAACGCTACGCCAACATAATTTTGGCATGCAAGATAGGAGTTGGCACTCAGATTGAAACTTGAAATGTTAATTATTTACCTAGCTGTCTTGGTAGAATTTGTCATTTTGCACAACTTGTCTTCATAGCTTGGCATGTTAAGATACATACAGAGTTATAAAAGCCAACACTTTACCTGATGTATTGTTGGTTTATCTAATTTGGAAGCCTGATCTAGCATACAGAAGAGAACTCTTTCACTTTCAGAGTTATCCTATAGTTGGGATCATTGAATTGATTATATATAAAGATAACTGGGTAACATTATGGCAATAAAAAGGAAAAATGCCAGGGAGCCCCTCTCATTTTCCTGCTTTGGGCCCCCACAGTCCCTAGAATTGCCTCCGCCTGTTAGCCTTGTCTTGTTTATGCCTGTTTGCCTATCTCCTGACCAGGCACCTCAGGTTTCTGAGTATTGCTCGTGCCTAGTATTCGTTGGTTTGTCTACCATATTGACTTATATTGACCTGTATTAGTTGTCCGCTTCATGACACAGTGAGTTTGCCAATGTACCATGTAGAAAAGGATGTCAATTTCCTGATGCACTTATTTCAGATTTAATGGTTTACTTACATGAACATGCAGCTACTGCTATAATCGAGTAGTAAAGAGGAACAGCCAAAGCCTTCACTGATTTTTGCACACACACACTGTTAAGTAAATTAGTGAAATTATTTGTTCTGGAAACATAAAATTGAAAGATATTGCTTTACACATCATAGGACCAAAATATTTAAGTGGCACTTACTGGGTAATCTGTCAAGATAAGGAGCGGCCTTCATCAGCATGACAGGCCGTGCAATACTGACAGCTGAACAAGCAACAATCTCAGAGAGATGGCCTATAGTAGGAAATCACACCAAACTTAGATTATCTATTCAGTGTATCCCAAATACCGAGGGCCAAGTCTGTTAGAAGTGAAAATGGATGACCCTGAATTTACCTTCTGTTGACCATAATCCAAAAGCAACACAGATGCAGATGTTTGGGCAGAGGATAAGTGAAGCATGCATCATCATGCCCTTTCTACTAGCAACTGATAGACAAGAAGATTAATATACTGATATG
Organism: Cranoglanis bouderius; assembly: GCA_023630585.1. Taxonomy (NCBI): domain Eukaryota; kingdom Metazoa; phylum Chordata; class Actinopteri; order Siluriformes; family Cranoglanididae; genus Cranoglanis; species Cranoglanis bouderius. The sequence goes on from CM042546.1 coordinate 12,413,417, forward strand.
ATTACAAAATTATTTTACCAAAATATATACACAATGTCTGGTAAAATACCTTTCATTCTCAAATTGGTGAATGTAGAAACACTCAATCCCACTGCAAGCAACAGTGCAAGGCGGTGGTGCTGGAGCGATTGCCGAGGAGGACGGAGGAGTCGCTGCCGTCTGCCGGGATGCGGAGGAACCGCTGCCGTCCGCCTGAAAGGGGAGGAGCGGTTGCCGTCCGCCAGGAGATGGAGGAACCGCTGCTGTCCGCCGGGGAAGCGTAGATGTGGCTGCCGTCCGCCGGAAAGGGGGAGGAGCCTGACTTCCGCCGGGGAAGCAGAGATGTGGCTGCCGTCCGCCTGGAAAGGGGAGGAGCCACAGCCGCCCGCTCGGAAGTCCAGTGCCACCGCCCGGCGTCGTGGCGGATCGCTTCCCAGCTGGCTGAGAACCGGATGACAGAGTATCTGGGGACCGGAGAGTTTTTCCTCTCGCTCCTCTCTCTCTCTCTCTCTCTCTCTCTCTCCGGCGCCTTCCGCCGCTCCTTTATCTCTCTCTCTCCCACTGATTAGACAGATCAGTGCCAGGTGTGCGTCCTCACAGCCTGACCACGCCCTCCTCCTCGCCCAGACATCCTCACCCTCATAGGCAAAGACAGCTTGTGTCACCACAAAATGCTCTGAAAGAATGCAGAGGACAAAGATGGACATGTTATAATAGTAACAAACACAACATGTTGTGGTGTATTTGTATTGTTCCTCATAAAGATTTGAGCATATCACTGGAAAAAAAACAAACAAAAAAAAAACACAATGTATAATGAGTATTACAAACACAGTACTACTGTAACTGGGAGAGCTCAGTGTGTCAAAATGTATTCCAATCATTGGAAATAATTTATGTTAACAGAGTGAGATGGTTACTTACCAATATCTCTAATTTCCATTATGGCCTCACTGGAGTCTTGCGTTGTATTTACTTGACATTTGTAACCTCCAGCATCTTCTTCAACCACATTTCTGAGTAAGATGGAGAAGTTCCCTTTTAACATGTCATCTGGGAAAAATTCAACTCTGCCCCTAAACAGGTGGCTCTGGAGATCTGGTCTGCTTTTTCCTTGCTGGAAGATGATTACTAGAGAATCGGAGTCCATCTTTCTCCATTCTACCTGCAGACCTTCCAGAGGCAGTAAGCGTTCAATAAAGCATGGCAGGAGGACTGAGCCTCTGAGCTGTGAGCCACAACCGGACCCGAGGGACCGTGGTCATGGAGACCCGGATTAATACCGAACCATACATGGATCCATGCATGTACAGAAACATAAAGAAATTGTTCAGAATCAGTAATAAATTTCTAATTGTAATAAATAACTTCAAAAGCCTTACCTTCATGTCCAACAGCAAAAACCAACCCTAAAAATATTGGCAAATACATCTACCTCATAGTTTTTTACTCCAGTTTCACTTCAACTGACAGAGTTTAAACATACTTGGATTTTTTCAATAGCTTTATGCAGTGAGCAACTAGTTCAGCAAGTTTGAAAGAAGGGGAAACAGATAGAACGTAAGTGCTAAAACCTACTTCTGTAGATGGTTGTCTTCCATTGATGCTTTGTAAAATACAAGGTAATGAGTACCAATATAGCACATACTGAAACAAATAATTTATGCAGTATATGTACTGTTTTACTAAGTAAATCTGTGTTTTGCACAAATGTGTAACTTGGGACCAAAGTTATTTTTTTCTGAGATTTCTACCCCTATAATGATAGCAAAAAGAAATTTGGCACCCAATCCAGGAAATAGCAGCAAATTGTACGTGTTTGCGCATCTAGTTTTACTTCATTGAAATAATCCACTGGAAACTGGTTTTACATAAAACACAGGAGCCTGAAGTGTGCTTTTAAGAGTGTAGGTGCCATTGTAGTAAACTCAGAATGAAGACGAGGCATACATGCTGGTGCTACATATTTCATTTAGTCTGTATGCTAAATGCTTTTACACTGGATAGTATCACTGCTCAACACTGTATTACACTGCTTCATAGGGAATATTTCCATCATTCAAGCGATTGGGGGGATCACCTGTTTAATTAATGGACATTCTTTGGGGACACCGTAGGTGGAGTACCATACACAAACTCCTTTATGGTGCTCAACTGAATTTTGAATCTTGATTCAAAGGAGGTTGGCGTATTGTGTAGGACTTTGGACTTTTAAAGCCAGCTCATTCCATCCGCTCTCCGCCACGAGGATGTGGACGCTTAGGGTGTAGCTGCAGCTGAATGACTATATGATCAGCGTCTTTTCCAGAAATGGGATGCTCCAGAAATGCTAGTGTGAACTGCTGGAATGGTTGCTGTAGTGAGGCGTGATCTTGAATTGATGTCGCCTAGTCAATGTCATTTTTAAATAACTCAAATTGCAATCATTCACAAACTGTTGTAGTATAAGAGGAATAAAACACCTTGGGTTGTGGTGTTACAGAAAAATAATCAACTTCAGGTTACTAACATTAACACCCAGTCAGATCCGGAATCTGGGAGACTTATACCTAACACGGTTCATTTCTAACAAATGTATAGTTCCAGTATTTTCATATTGCAGGGTTTTTCCTCTCTCCCTTTGACCTCTGGCAGATGTGCAGTCTGGGACTGAAGTCCATAAATCTGCTTTATGACAATCTCAAATGGAAAAAAAAGAAAATGAAGGACATAACACTTGTGGCGAGACCAAAGACCAAGTTTCAGTTACGGCTGAACAATAAAGTAAAGTAAAGTAAATAATCTACAGGGTTAAAATGAAGCATCTTTATTTATGAATGATAAGGCTAATATACTGTAAGATTTATACAACATACCTTTACTTAGAAAACAAAACAGGAGCAATTTAAAAACAGATAACGAAACGGAACGGTTTAAAAAAAAGCTACGATCAAATGAAAGTAGATTACTTGTAGATCATTAAAGACAAAATATCTGTTAACATGTTTTTTAAGACATAGTTGAACTGGAGCGTTAAGGACAGAAACAGTATGGTATTGAACCATTAGTCTTCAAGGAACTGGAAATGTAAGACAATTTCACAGTGTCTCTTTACAACATTTGTCCGGTTTCTTCTAGTTTCGATTACTATTGAACACCTGCTGTAGATACTTGTATTTGATGCTCTTCTAAGATACAATAACATTATCCATTCAGAAGGCATGGGTTCTGATCTTTCTGGTAGATTAATATTTTATTGATCACCTCAGAACTATCAGGATGATTGGACATGAAGAACCTCCATTTCCTGAAGAACCTACATAGACAAATAAGTCACACAAATAAGACAGCCGTGAATGGTAAAATTAAGAATTAACTTTTTTTTCCTGCATTAAAAAAAATAACTTGCTGGATAATGAATGGCATGTTATGTAGGAACAGGTAAAAAAAAAAAAAAATGCGGGGAGAGCTAAATAGTTAGCCTTTTATACATTTGTGTGATTTTTCAATTGTAAAAATAAAAAAAATGTTTATTCGGCAGATCAAATCAAATCAGTAGACATTTGAATACAAACAACTGGCATTTTTAGGCAAAGCATCATACCTCAGGTGCTGTTACTCTCTCGTCTTCAAAACTGTGTTTTATTCTGTTTAAAACAGTAACAGTGAAACTTTCTGGAAAGGTCTGTCATTTAGCTTTTTATCCTAATCAACAGACATTTATTTAAAATTTATATTTAAGTAAAAATAAATAGCTTACCGGTTTCTAAATCTCATCCCTGTATCATATACAGAACATGTTAAATAATCATCAAAATTTCAGACAATTTATTATTATTATTTATTATTTTTTTTGTTCAAACTTTAAATACATTTTCAATCATGTCAGTATAACAGTATAATTGGTTTGGAACTGCAGTACTGATGGTTGCTTTATTAAAAATGTGTATATAATTGAAAATTCATTGCTTTTGACAGTACTCACAGGCATCGGAGATCTGCAAAGCGAGCCAAGCAGAAACAAACACTGTTTCAAATGATAAAACAATCACACGTAGATCTCCTATAGTCCGTGCTCCATTCCCTAGAAACCAGTATTACAGTTAAATCTCTCGGCTTACTGCATATCAACCAGACATATGTTAGCAAATTTGTTTTCTTTTGCAAAATTTGTGAATGAAGTGCTAACATTTTACTTAATAGAGTTGTTCATAGGGCTAAGCAACACCTATATTACCACAGACCAACATTAAACTTTTAGAACAGGTGTCAGCTGTTATACAGCCACCAATTCCTTCTCTGTTGACATGGCACGTAACAGAATGTCCTGGCAACAATGTCAAATAATGATATAGTTTATGTTAGGTTTCACGGTTAATTGGAAATTTCAGCCAAGGTGTTATTTCAAAGAAACTTTCATTTCTGAAAATAGTAACCAGGTGCTAAGATATCTGATAAGAAATTGGTGTTATACTACCAAGCCATGTGTGTATGCATGGCACCTTGCAGTTGACTTGGTAATGAATACCTAAATTCTGGTTTGGTGACATCACTAATTATGGCATTACACAGTGTGTTGATACCTGCTTTTAGAATGAGCTCGACGACAAGAGCGATTGAATTTACAATAACGAGTCCCACAGATCCAAACATGTAGATCATAATGTGAAGAAAATCTGTAATCAAGAAGACCTTAACATTTAGGAACAGCGTTCTGTTGAAACACGTGCACAAAAATAAAAGTAAAAATAAATAAATAAATAAATAAGCAAAAAGAAATAAACTACAGTGTTACATTTTTTTTACATTTACTTTTAATAAGTGACATAATAAATATAATCAATATTAGACTCACCAGGCAAATGTTTTGGATGTTTGAACAAGGACGTTGCTGCTAAAACATGGACTAAAGCTGTCAAAGCCATGTATCCAGCACGATCTAGAATTACCATCAAGATATTTCAGGTAAATTATAAAACTCCACCTTCTAAAGTGTGACTCATTTTTCCACAAATAAAACATCAGATAATGTTAGATAAGTTAAATAATAATAAATAACCAAATTGGTAGTAGATGTAACTGTACTTTTGTAATTTTGTACCTTCTTTATGTGCCATGGCCTTTGTTGCAAATTGAAGGCAGAGGGCACCGATTGCAATGATTATAAACAAGACTACGGCAGAGCAACACAAATCTGACAAAAAGAAATACATTTGTACATTATTTAACACATAAAGGACAAATACAATCAGTTACACTTAATTACCAACGATAACTTCAACAGACCTCCTTTATTTGAATTATTAGAATATAGACTTTCAGAGAGGAGGGGTGGGGGGTTTCATTAGCAGGATTGCTGGGATTACTCTCTGCAATCTACTCAGAGTAGACCCACTGCTAGTTCATGTGATTTGGGCATTTTACAAGATTGGCTCCCTGGTCAGCTCCTCCTAGGACCGACTGGAAAGACTGTATCTCTCAGCTGGTTTGGGGATTGAGAAGTCCTAGGAATCCCTTAGGAGGAGCTGGAGTCTCTGCCTGGGGATCGAGAAGTGTGGACCGACCTTCTCAGCATGTTGCCATTATGACCCTCACCAGGAAAAGGGGAAGAAAACTGACTGAATGAATAACCAAAGTTATCTTTAAAGTTGGTGCACGATACTTGTACTTGAGACAAACCAAGAGAGTCATTCCATTTTTAGTCAGAAAGCTCCTACCAAGAAAATCCTCAAAAACTAGTTTTGAAAACAAAAGGCAGCGTCTACAACACCTGTTTGCAATTAACATTTTCGACTGATTATTAGTAATTTACAGTAATTTAGATTCTGTGACAAGTTGTACAATATTATGCAAGTTGTCTACATGGAATTAAAAAAAATATACATTACTAACCATTCAAAGAATTTCAAATTAACATTTCTGTTCTGGAATATTTAAGGATGAATCTTTTTTCAGTTGTGTTGTTGATTCTAGCAAAATACCATGCATTCAATTTTCTTTCTCAAACCATTAGCTCTGGTTAGTGCTGGCTTCATCTGTTTATGTCAACATAGCCATGACTATTTGTAAAAATAAATAAATAAATAAAAATAAATAAATAAATAAATAAATATATTGTTGTTGTCGTCATGAAATATAGCCGTGTTTGGCATTGTTGTCAGTTAACAGCAATCACTGATTAATGGCAGTTAATGACAGATTAATAAAAAAATGTGCTCAATTCGAAATAAAAAAACAAAAAAAACCAAAAACAAACAAAAAAGCTACATAAAATCAAAAAACCTAATATTGTATAAAATATTATGAGAGAATCATACTTACATCCTATTCCTCTCTGTTGAGAGCAACATCCTTGTCTATGACTTCGCAGCATAAAAATCACTGCTAACCATGCAATGATATATATTACTGCTTCAACTGGAAACATCCAAACTAAAAATAGGAACATTCATTAGTTATTAAATGCAAAAAAAAAAAAAAAAAAGATGCACATAAATACATGTACAGGCACATAAATATGCATATATATATATATATATATATATATATAGGCTCAATTACATTAACTGATACACAAAACAGGCTTATTTTGTTTAGCTCCTAACAGGGGCGTAACCTGGCCTGGGCGCTCGGGGCCCCGAATAATTCTCCACTTGGAGTGGTTTGTCACTACGTAACTGAACGTCAGTAAAAGAAGACGGCAGTGATGTTATTTTATATCTTCAGTGAACGAAGGTGAGACCAATCAGACAGGGTTATAGGAAAATTCCTGGAAATACTTGTGTCTTATTGGCTGACAGTCTCAATTCTGCCAAACACTAGATCACACAGTCAGTGTGAGGAAAAATTTATATACTCAATTTTTTTTAAAACCAGTAAAGGGGTTGAAACTGAAACACTAACATCCTCTCATGCTGAGCAGGAAAACAAGGTGTGTAAATGTCTATATGAGTTCCAGTTTACGTGAGCATGATATGAGCAGAGCATAAGGACAGATAATGCACTTTGCATGGCTCTGTAGCAGCATAGAGTGATAGCTTAGTTGTGCCTCGTCTTGGCTAGCGACACCAAACTAGCCTAGTTAGAAAAGTTTTATATTTTATCGGTCTGGTAGTCCTGCAAACAGCAATAACACCCGAGGCAAGTTTTATGATTAATCCGACTTTTTCTGATCAGGTCATACATTGTGTTATGAAACCAGGGAAGGAAGGAAGCAGGATGCACTTGCAGGGGAAAGTGGTCAGTGTATTAGGAACATGAAAGAAAGAAAAGCTTCAAATGAAATGGGACAGTCCATCAAAAAGCCACTAATAACCAAGGCAAAATTCCCAAACAGGTTAGACACGTCTTAGAACACTTACAGTGCAAAAGTCCAGGAAATTCTGAAGCCGGAATCCAAAAACCCGGGAACGCCGGGCAAACAAAAACACACAAAAAAAAAACGGAGGAACCAGGGAACGCCTGGTTAACAAAAAACATCGGAAACAACTTTGCTTCGTCGCTATCTTTCACATGAAACATCAGATTCCTCAGATTCAACACATTCAAAACCAATACATTCAAACATCAATACTCCGCGACGAAGCGGACACAGACCGGGGCTTAAGTAATGCAGTTCATTCAAAATGAAACAACGTCAAACGAGCGAGACCTGGAAACAATAATCAGAACAAAGGACCAATCAGGAAGCGGGGACAGAGACATGATGCAACACAAACACAAAAAAGCACATGGCAAAGTAAACAAACGCAGAGTCTTTAAGAATCGCGCTGGAATGCGCTCCGTGGAATGCGGAAGGGCGTTGCTCCGTTAACAGCGTAGCGAGATATGCTGCTCCGTAGCGGCGCAGCGAGTGGGAGAGCTAACACATTAACAGCAAAGTTACCTCAGCTTCCATCAAACAAAAATTAGGCTACTAGCTGAGCTGGAAAAAAAAATGCATGGAGAAGAATCCGGGCTCAGCCCCAGATGATTAACAGTCCAGATAACGCCCCTGGCTCCTAAAGTCATTTAACAGACATTACTTACTGTAGTTAGAATCTCGTAAATGAATGTGTGCCACTTATGACTTTTATGATGTATCCACTTAATCCTATATGAATCCTGGTCAGTATCGGTATTTCTCAAAACAAATCATGATGGTAAGTTCTCTAAAATATTAAGTAACCAAAAGGTTATTGATTGTATACACACACACAAACACACATATATATATATATATATATATATATATATATATATATATATATATATATATATATATATATATATATATATATATATATATATATAGCTTACCTTTGGCAAAATCTCTAAGGGTAAATCCAATGAGAACAAAAAAAGCCATTTCTAGCAGGCTGTACAGAGCCACAAAAACAGATGCCACAGAAATATGCAGACCTGAGAAAATAAAAGATTTAGATGCATCATACTGTATATCACATCAGTAAAATTTCTGGCAGATTACAAACACCCAAAGAAAAGTAAGATAGCAACTAAATTGTTTTAGTTTCATTTATTATTAATTAATGTACCAGTATACTACAGTGTATTCTATACATTAAATATCTAAAAAACGATTATTGATACTTACACCCAAAAGGTTTTCGTTGAAAGTAGTGCTTTTGTAAAAGCAGAAGCATCATCAGTGCCATGATGAGAGGTGGCAATGTTGCAGTTATCGGTATATTGTCAATGCATGGATTGTTCACAACACGGATTGAACAGAGATCTAAATGATGGACAGGAGGTGACCAGTAAATATTAATAAGCACACTAAGTTTGCTGTTTTTGATTGCATGCAAATGAACAGCACTTACCAACATAATCTTTTCTAGTTTGATGGAGAAAAAGCGCAAGCAAGGCTCCATTGTATGTTTCGAGGCACACAGTTGAATATATCCTCATATCAAATATAGCTGTAGAAGAAGGGGAGAGGGAAACTCATTTTAATTGGTTTTTACTAGTTACTGTATTTCCAAGTTAGATTTTTTATTTTTTTTTAATTTTGCAGAGGAGTACACACAGATTCCAGAGAACTTAAATAGTTTATGACCTCTTATTAATAGTTAATCAATAATGGATCTAAACAAAATGATAGCTCACCAGCCATGTCATGGTGTTTTATGCATACACAACGCTTATGTTTTCAGCATGATAATAGCTTCTAGCTAGGACACATTCATTCGTTTTCAATATGACCTTTATCCTGGTCAGGGCTGTAGTGGATCCAGAGTCTGTCCTAGTGACACTGGGTGTGAGTCAGGAATAGACCCTGAATGGGATGCAAGGGCAGTACTCACACACATTCACACACTCATTCCCATCTAGGGGCAATTTAGCATAGTCAATCCATGATTTTCAAAGATGGGTGGAAACTGGAGAACCTGGAGGAAACCCACATAGACACAATAAAATATTCATGTTGTACAGCCGTGGCCAAAAGTTTTGAGAATGACACAAATATTAATTTTTTACAAAGTCTGCTGCGTCATTGGACCATTCCTCACCTCTGTGATGGCACAGATTTTTTGGTGTGTCTGGTTTTTAACTTCTGTTGACGTAAAATTATGCCTCAGTTCTCTGATTTATATTTATTTACATTCACACCAGACACGACATGTCCTTCCACACAATCCATACCCCCTGAATTCCCTAAGTGCTATGCTACCAGTGCAAATATGTACAACAATATCAGTGCTACTGAAGTTAGGCCAATTATAATTCACATTAAAAAAAACATTAAAAAAAAAAAAATTGGACAGTAGGACAATGAAAATAGATGTCATTATTGTGGTCCCCCATTTTGATGATGCATCCTTACTGTACAAACATTTTGCTTGTTCTTATATTCACATACAAAATAACTCAAACATATTTATTTAGTGAGTATTTGGGTAAAGGAGCCTATTTATTTTTTCTCATCTCTCATCAGGCACACCAAAATGAGCTTGAACATCTCACTGTACCGAATCCTGCTCCACTCATAACAGTGACCACAAGTGACCTGTGTGCTAACTGAATGGAAAATAGTTTAATGCTTCATAAAGTCCAACCAACAAACTGCACTTGCACCAAGTTTGGCTGATTATTTCATTAAGCGTTTTGTACAATCAGAATTAAAACCATAACAGCGATTGGATATAACACAGCCATCACTGTTCACGTTGTTAGTTGATATTGCAGCAGACACTGTCATACCTTTAGAACATCAGAATGAACATTATACATTACATAGCTGACAGAGGACTTGTATCCAAAACCTCCTATTTCTCTAGAAACTGTGTGCTAATCTGCAGTTTTCAGTTTTATGTTTGTTTTTTCAAATAGAGTTCAGATTCTTCTTATTATAATATACAATATCTTTATCTCATAATAGTCTACAAGCTAAGCTTCTCTTACCAACATAGTTATGTTACACTCAACCACCAAGAATGATCAATTTGGAATGACTTATTTTTCAGAAATCCACATAAAAGTACACTTTTGAACAATATAATATAATATAGATATAATTGTTATCAATGCAGAAGTTAAATATATGTGGTTAAAGAATAAGACTCAACAATGCATATTCTTTCTTACCTAAAATAACAGCACCGATGACAGACACCACTATTACCACCGCCATTAATGTTCTAATATGCTCATATGCCGTCTGGGCCTGCATGAGATTATCAAAAAATACTAAAAGAAAGGTAAAAACAAACAAAATCAGTACAAATTAAAAGTGTTCATAAATTCCTGCAACAACAAAGTTATTGTATCTATAGCAGAATGAGGTATAAATTTTTGTCTGCCCCAGAATAGGGTCATGGCACAGAATAATACATACAGTGGATTCAGAAAGCATTCAGTCCTAGTTACTTGTTGCGCACTTTATTGTGTTCTGGATTTGGTTTTGAATGGATATAATTGCCATTTCTACCCATCATTCTACACTTAATCATCCATAATGACAAAGTACAAAAATGTTCATAGAGATTTTTGAAAATTAATTAAAAATCAAAAATGGAAATCTCTTTTTCACAAAAGTATTCAGACACTTTACTGTGGCACTCCAAATTGTGGTCAGGTGAATCCTGTTTGTTTTAATTATCCTGGAGATGTGTCTAGAACTCAACTGGAGTCCACCTATTGCCATTTAAATTGATTGCACACTGTATTGTCAGGACAAAAAACAAAGCCATGAAGTCCAAGGAACTGTATGTGGATCAGAGCAAGTATATAAAACAATTTCTAAGGCTTTGAGTTTACCCAAATAATTTTGAAATGGAAGAAGCTTGGCATAACCTTGAACCAAATTGTCATCCAGGAAAGGAGGGTCTTGGTCAGGGAGGTATGAAAGAACTCAACAGTCAATCTAAAAGAGCTCCAAAAGTCCTCTGCAGAGATGGGACAACCATCAAGACTGGTAACAATTGAGGGATGGATAAATGCTGCCAAATACACACTGAAAAAAAATTATTCGTTGGCTCAACAACCATTCGTATAAATATAAATAGATTAAACTCAAAAACGATCATTTTTTAAAACATTTTAGCTCACTTAACATACATTAGTGTTTTCAACACAAAAATGTCAATTACAAGGTGAAATTAACAGTATGCATGAAGTGAACGACATAAATGTGAGTCACGTCAACTACAATTACAGTTAGGTTAAGGTTAAGTAAACCTAACTTAAAATTTGCAGTATGACTGTGAGCCACGTGACATGCAAATATCCGATGAAAGACGTGAAGGAGCCATTTTCTGAAGCACAACTTGGTGAAGACGGTGAAAACTTTGTCAGGTAATCTTTAAATAAATGAAGTAAAATATTAGAGTTTTACTTTTTAACATCCATTAACACTCATTTATTGCGTTAGTGCTCAAGGGGGTACTTTTTAAACAGAATGTTTCAATTGCTACAAATGTTAGTACTTCGTAAAAAAAAAGTTTCAAGTATGCACCGAGTTTGTGCGAGTGTTTCATAAGAAATATACATGCATTGAGTAACGAGTATGTAGCATTGTCAAACAAAATGCTTCATTTTTGTACTAATTGTCTGAAAACCTTTTGTTGAATGAAGTGATTTTTTTTCTTATTGAGCTGTAATCAATTCATTATAATTTTTTTTTTTTAAATGATAGTATTGTAACCACTGTCCAAAAATAAAGTAAAAAAGTGCTTTATTTTGTGCTAATTGTCTGTGTTGTTCATTTTAAGATATTGAATGTTCAGTGCAGTAAGCAGAGCAGTTTTATTCAACTCAATGAATTACCCTGTGTTAATATAAATGAGCTACACAAAAAGCTTAAATGTTAATTTGAATCAACTTGCAATTAATTGGTAGATTCTATTGGTTAAATTTTTTTAACACATAACAAAGGTTATCTTTTACTTAATTACTTCAAGTTGAATTTACTTAAAAAGTCTGAAGCAAAAATCGTGCATATATATTTTAAGTAAATCCAACACATAATTTCTTTCAGTGCATAACAAAGGTTTTCTTGTTAATTGTACTTAAAATTACTTCAAGTTGAATTTACTTAAAAAATGTGAGGCAAAAATGGTGCATATATATTTTAAGTAAAACCAACACATCATTTTTTTCAGTGCAGGAACACCCTTGAAGAAAACCTCCTCCAGAGCGCATGCAAACTAAGGCTGGGGTGAGGGATCACCTTTCAACAAGACAATAACCCTAAGTATAAAGCAAAAACAACACTGTAGTGGCTTCTGGGCAAGTCTCTGAATGTCCTTGAGTGGCCCGGTCAAAGCCCAGACTTAAACCCTGTTGAACATCTGAGAGGATCTGCCATGAAGAATGGGATAAACTGCCCAAATCCAGATGTGCAAAGCTTGTGGAGACTTGGCATAAAAAAGACTTGTTTCTCCCAAAGAGGCTTTTACAAAGTATTGAATAAAGAGTCTGAATACTTTTGTGATTGAGATTTCAGTTTTTGATTTTTAATAAATTTTCAAAAATCTCTAAAACAATGTTTTTACTTTATCATTATTGGCGATTAAGTGTAGATCGATGGTTAAAAATGGCAATTATATCCATTCAAAATCAAATCCACAACACAAAGTATGTAACAAGTAAAGGGGTCTGAATATTTCTGTAGATTTTAATCATTAATAAATGTAAACTTCAATATTAAAGCTGCAAGCAGCATTTTCGGGGCCAAGCACCCAGATTCGGTGAGCTACACATTCACAGACGCACTACAACTGTTGCCTAAGCAATCACAGGAAAGCAGAGCCATAACTATAGGCATAAGAGATTCAAGAATGATTTGTAGTTTCACACACTTGTCAGTCTGTTTTTTGTCAGACAACGGTTTTGAATACCAGAGCTCCTTTAATAGCTTTTGTTTAGACAGGTCTCAAGATGATGTGAGCCAAATTTGGTGAGGACAAAATTTGGAGGAGGAGGAGTAACAAAAAGTTATTGTAACTTTTTACCAGTAGGTAAAAAGGTAGAGGTAGGTAGGTGCTGTCACAAAATTTGTTGCATAGCCTCAGTGTGCCAAATTTCACAATTTTTTACCAGACGGTTCTATAGGCTGCCATAGACACCCTAGCCAGAAGAAGAAGAAGAAGAAGAAGAAGAAAAGGTAGAATGACAAATAGGGTGCCTACGCACCTTCCGTGCTTGGCCCGTAATAAGGAATATAATTTTTTCTATACTTATTGGCTAGTGTTATTAGACAAACAATGATGCCTTTATTTCAGATAAAATGTTTTACTTACGTGAACATGTAGCCACGGTTGTAATTGAGTAGTAAAGAGGAACAGCCAAAGCCTTCAATGATTTTTGCACAAACTCTGTTGAATTAAATTAGTGAAGTTACTTGTTCTAAAAACAGTCAATTTAAAAGTACTCTAGTTTCATAGAAAGCATATTGCTTTACACATCATAGGAGCAAAATGTTTAAGTGGCACGTACTGGGTAATCTTTCAAGATAAGGAGCGGCCTTCATCAGAATGATAGGCCGTGCAATACTGACAGCTGAACAAGCAACAATCTCAGAGAAAGACCCTATAGTGTGAAATCAAACCAAAATTGCAATATTTATTATAAACAAAGTGCCAAGTCTGTTAGAAGTGAAAATGGATGACCCTGAATTTACCTTCTGTTGACCATAATCCAAAGGCAACACAGATGCAGATGTTTGGGCAGAGGATAAGTGAAGCATGCATCATCATGCCCTTTCTACTAGCAACTGATAGACAAGAAGATTAATACACTAATATGATTACAAGATTAAGAGGATAGTGTAAAAATACATAAAAATACCTTTCTTTCTCAAATCGGTGAATGTAGGAACACTCAAGCCCACTGAAAGCAACAGTGCAACAGAGCATAACACCAATATTGATATATGAAGTGCAGAGAAACCTGTAGGAATGTTATAATAAATTAAACACAAGTAATCAGGAGTTTAAATGCCATCTTATACCTATTAGTATATAGAAATTGAAAAAAAAAAATAGTATCAAAAAAGTAATGACTGCTATTACCAATTCTTTGCAGAAGCACAATGGCATGTGCTGACATGTTCCTAGTGTGGACCTCACACACAAATTCTCCTCTGTCTTCCATCCTTACATTCCTCAGCTTTAGTGAGAAGTTTCCTTTGGGGATTTCAGAAGAAAAGAAATCAACTCTTCCCCGATACTTCTCATGTGAGGAGTCAAAGAAGATTTGCTTGTCTTGATAAAGCAGAACAATGAAGTCTCTGTCTCGCTCCGTTCGTTTCCAGGTCACTTCATCTATCTCACTGGCTGGCACATGTGAATCTACAGAGCAGTTCAGTATGACATCCTCACCCGCAGGGGCAAAGACGGCTTGGTCTGCCCCTGTCACCAGAAATCCCTCTGAAAGAATGCAGAGGACAAAGTTTGACAATATTATACTATAATAGTAACAACACTATATTCTGTGGTGTATCTGCATTGTACCTTTTAACAGATTTTGAAAAAAAAAAATACTGTATAAGCAGTATGAAAAACATTTTAATGTAAGAAAAGAAAAAAGAACTCCTGGACTTTAACAAATACTGTAACTAGGAGAGCTCAGTGTGCCAAAATGTATTCGAATTGTTAGAAAAATTAAGATCCCATTATAGGATTTTATGTTAATACAGGGAGATGGTTACTTACTGATATCTATAATTTCCATTATGGCCTCACTGGAGTCTTGGGTTGTATTTACTTTACACTTGTAAACTCCGGCATCTTCTTCAACCACATTTTTGAGTAAGATGGAGAAATTCCCTTTAAAGATCTCATCAGGGAAAAAGTCAACTCTGTGTCTAAACAGCTGACTCTGGAGATCTGGTCCACTTTTTCCTTGCTGGAAGATGATTACTAGAGAATCTGAGGCCATCTTTCTCCATTCCACCTTCAGACCTTCTAGAGGCAGTGGGCTTTCAATAAAGCATGGCAGTAATACTGAGCTTCCAAGTTTGGCCTCGATTGGACCCGAGGGGCCGTGGACATGGAGACCTGGATTAATACCAAACCATACATATATTTACAGAAGCAAAAGGAAATCTGAATCTCCGAATTTCTTTTGGTAATAAACAAACAAACAAACAAAATTTATAATGGAAACTCTGCCCCTCACTGTCATGCATGTCTAGGACAAAGGTGACATTATAATTCTGTAAGGAAATATCATCATGTGGTTCTATTTCACTTCTTCTAACCCCTTCTATTAACACCTGGATATGCCCACGTGTGTGTGCACATGTGTGCCGAGGCATTCAGCAAACTCTCTTAGTGCCAGTGACTTAGTATTTGCTATAAATACATTCACTCCATGACACTTTTTTTCTGTTTTGGTACTCATCAAGCACATGCTGTACCACATGTCAAATTTGGAGATCTTGTTCAGCTTTTGACTACAGTTGGAGCTACATTTATGATAGACACCAGTGTGTGACACACGATTCTCTCTCACACGCAGTAGAGCTATTGGAACTAACACAGTCTGAGCATGCCTGGCACTTGACCAAAGTGTTTAGTGTGGCCGGGAACAGTCCATACTGCAGGAAGCATGCAAAGGGACCCTGCAAAGTCTGTTTTGTACATCTGGGCTGCTCTTTGAGCCTGTGGTTGAAGAAGCCCTAAAGAGGAGAGTTCAGGTTTCAAAATCACGTTGGCAGAACAGTGCAGATTGGAGAACCAAACCTATGGTTGGATGCCCTCCAAAGGTTCAGAGGCCACAATGGAGCCAAAAGTATATAGAACCAAACACCTGGATCCTTAACAAAAGCCTGATTCAAATTGATGCCCTAAGTAACCCCTTTGTGTGAAGTATTCTTTATTTTGCTGTTTATGTGCAATAACTACTGAGTCAACAGTAGGGCAGCATATACATTTCAAATAACACCTCCCTGAAGAAGCCTCCCTTGCCACTGGATGAAAAGAACTCCTGTGGCATTGGTTCTGAAATCCTCACCCATTGAACAACTATTATATCCGATCAGTGGAACTCAGTGATCATGTCGCAGGGTTACAAACTCACTGACCCAGGAAGTTAGTTCCTTCTTGACAGAAAAAAAAAAAAAATGTTCAGAAGTTTTATTTCTAACAGCCCCATGCCTTGTCACCTCTGATAGCCAGAGGTCTCAGGATCCATCCATATTTTAACGACTGGCTCCTCTGTGCCTCCACCAGACAGTTGTTCATGACACAACACATGACTTCACAATGCTTTCCAGCATGATGCAAATGTGCTGCTATGTCTGATTCTGGCTCCTACTGAAGATGCTGTGTTTATTGACCTGAGCCGCAGCATTGGTTCTCTTGGGCCTGCTGGAACTAGGGACTATAAGAGATGGGCCATAAAGAGGTATGCTATGGAGAAAATTAAGATTACTAACATACTAACCTTCTTGCTGTAACCAAGACAATAATTTGTTGAGCTTGGTACTCACTAGTGGAGCTGAACAGCCGAAACATAAATCATAGAACCTTTTGTATCAGACCACCCAATTTTTATGTGAGCACAAGTATAGGAACAGGTAAGTCTTGAAGTAAATTAAAGTAAATAACACTTAATATTTGGTTGCATATGCCTTGCTTGCAATACCTGCATCAAGCCTGCGACTCACTGACATCACCAAATTGTTGGTTTCTTCTTTTGTGATGCTTTTCCAGGCTTTTACCTCAGTTGTTGTTTGTTTCTAGCTTCCCCAGCTAGCTCCCCCAAAAGCTTAGCATGGGATCTCCTAACAACCTCTCTGCACAAACCCATACAATATACCGATGTGATATGAATATAATTGAAAACTTTCTGCTGGCGATCACCTAGGCAAGAATGGTGAGAACTGCACTGCACACCTAGATGCTGGCCAGATGATTCTGGAGTGACCTGGTGACAAAACCCAGGGTTCCTTCATATGGTTATGTCACCCAAAATTGTGAATTGTTCATGCCGTTTTCTGCAGGTTCTCCAGGTTTTACAACATCAAAATGATGAGTGTGGAGATCATCTCCAAACAACCTTCCCAGCTGGCCACAGGTGAGTCAGTTCCTCATGACCTTGTGGCAGGCTGTATCCAGGTGTTAAACACCATATCTTGTGGTTAGAAGGGGTAAAACAGAATGTTAGATATGAATGTAACTAGCTGTTGAATAAACATTGGATAACCAACAGGGTTCCCTGTCATTCGGAACCACCACCAACCCAGTAGGGATCCCTAGTAGGATGTCACTGTCACTTTGTGACTTTGCTGATGGCATGATACGCACCCCCCAAGAGAGCATGTCCAGGTGTTAAACACTGCCCTTTGTGGATATCTGGTGTGTGAAGAACCACAGTTGCACCTGTAACTAGTGTTATATTAAACTTTTGAAAATTATGAGCCTTACCTTCATGTCCAACAACAAACGCAAGCACTAGGAACAAGGAAAATACATCAGTTTTACTTAACACAACAATCAAGTGAGTTAAAGATGAGCTTCAAGCTCTGTACTGGAAAAATGTGAGGAATGCCAGCCTCTGACTGATGGAAGTCAAAAATGCCTGACTGTTTCAGTTGGAAATGAATAACTGTCATGAACCAATAGAGCAAGTTTAAAGGAGAACAAGTACAGATAATTTCCCAAATTTCCCCTTGGGGATCAACAAAGTACTTTCTATCTCTATCTATCTCTATAAAGATACATTTAGTACAGAAAACAATGCTCAACTTCTATAAACAGTGGTCCTCCACTAAATAAAAAAAAAAAGTACTATATATAACACAATGCAACAAGTAACATTACAGTACATACTAAAACAAATAATTTATGCACATTCTATGTAATCCAGAACCATCAGAAACTTTTCCGTAATTACCAGTCTACACTGAAAAAAAATTTTTTGGATCAAATTATTTAATTTAAGGCCAGGATTTAAGGATAAGACTATGTAAGTTCAACAAAAAGGAAATGGGTAAATAAAGGCAGGTTTATGTTAAACGCACATTTACAAACTTACTGTAACTCATCATAGTAGCAGAGATATTATGTCAATATGTAAAAGCTACATAAGGCATAAGAGTATAGGTACTGCTCAAAATAACATTCCTTAAAATAACACAGCAGATTCAGCTGTGTTTTTGAGTGTATGTGCCACTGTACATGCTTTTAAACAGAACAGTATCACTCCTCAAAATTGTCCTGCATTGCTTCATATTCACATTAAAGTCGACTTGTTCTGTTGATTCCTATTAACTTCAAACATGTTTACATGCAAAGAATTTTGCCAATTGCTAATGCAGATTTCAAATCAAATGCACCCTAACATTTTATAAAAGACAATAAAAAAAAAAGTTATTGTAAAGGACACAGTTCTTTAAATCAGTGCTACCTTCATACTAATTTTATAAGGAGCTTTGTCACTATTTCTTTACATCACATGAATAGGATTATTCAATTGTTTGTTCATTTATACATATCATACTATATATATATATATATATATATATATATATATATATATATATATATATATATATATATATATAATAAGCATTCTTAGACTTTCGTATTTTAAAAAAAAAAAAAAATGCAAATTACAAGCTGATTTCACAATTTTTTCCTCAACACTGAGTGATTTCATAATTATTTTCCTATACTTTATCTGGAAAAAAATATGCCATTAATTAAAATAATTTAATTTAATTTGTTTGAGGTATGTTTCACGATGCCAGAATGTTTAGCTATTAAACAAAAATTGTTTTGATTTTTTTATTTGCTACGAAGTTTAAAAAAATGCTCGGTGAGCATCCTCTAAGTGTGGTGATTCCATCATTTTTTGCCAGGGGTAGTAGGCTGGTTTGAGTATTTCATAAACTACTGATCTCCTGGGATTTTCAAACACAACAGTCTCTAGAGTTTGCATAGAATTGTGCAAAATAAATAAATAAAATAAAATAAAAATAAATCCTGTGAGCAGAGGGTCTGCATGCTGAAACACCTTGTTGATGAGAGAGGTCAGAGGAGAATGATCAGACTGGTTTGAGCCGACAGGAAGTCTATAGTAACTCAAACAACCGTGGTGAGCAGAAAAGCATGAGGTGGATGGGCTACAACAGCAAAAGACAACATCATGTTCCACTCCTGTCAGCCAAGAGGCTATCATGGAACCATACGCACATGGACAGTTGAAGATTAGAAAGGGGGGGGGGAATTCTTTTTTTTCTAATCTTCTAATCTTAAAGTGTCCAGTTTGGGTGAGCCTGTGCCCATGATAGCCTCAGATTCCTGTTCTTGGCTGCAGGAGTAGAGATGCTTTTCTGCTTACCATAGTTGTGAGGAGTGCTTATTTGCGTTACTATATACTGACCTCTCTTACCAACAAGACGCTTCCACCCACAGAACTGTTGCCCACTCAATGTTTTTTGTTTTTCAAAGTTCAAAGTTTCTAGAAACTGTTGTGTGTGAAAATTCCAGGACATCAGCAGATTTTGAAAGACTCAAAATAGCCCATCTGGTACCAACAACCATGCCACTGTTAAAGTCACAGAGATCACACTTTTCCCCATGTTTGATGTGAACATTAACTGAAGCTCTTGACCTGTATCTGCATGATTTTAAGCACTGCACTGCTATCACATGATTGGCTGATTAGATAACTGCATGAATGTGCAGGTGTACAGGTGGTCCTAATAAAGTGGGCCATTGAGTGTAGCCATTGTGTACCATTATGTATTTGAGATTCAGGAAGGACGTCCTGTTTGTTGAAAATATTGCACGCATTCTCCGTCGTTATAATGCTTTGCTAAGGTTACTAACATTTAAAGCCATTGTCTGGGAACAACTGTATATGAAAAGCTTGGGCTGAGTCAAAAGTGAAAGTAACCAGACACAAGGCTATAAGTAACTATAATGTTCTTCTATCCACTTCTTTCAGTCTTGAAATTTCATTCGGTTTACAGTACTGCAATAAAGCTATCAGTTGTATTATTAACATATTATTAGGCTGAATGTAAACATCAGTACAATGGTTTGTGTAAGGAAATCACCCGAACAAAGTGGAGACTATTTCTTCATATACTTGTTTTATGAGCTACCAGTGAATATTTTAGTACATGGGTCTTCTGGCATGCTAAACAGCTAGCAAGGTTGATAAATCCTTGGCTTGTTTCTTTTTAGTAATTCATTCACAAAAAACAAAAAAACAAAAACAAAAAAGCATATGGATAGTGTATGTAAACATTACATTTACATCAACACATCCTGCACATGTATATGGTCATAATTTTACCAGCTCACCTGCGAAAGTAGGAAAAAGGACATTATCACAACTCAGCATTGTTGTCTTGTGTTGCTTCATGGAGTTATTCAGGCAGGAATTCGATTTTGCAAAGTTCATTTCCTCATATTCACCTGCAAGGTGATTTATGCCACCTGCTGGCCAAAAACAATAGACTATACTTCTGTAAAAGTGGTATACCTGCAAAACTGTTTCGTATCCATTAAAAAATAGCCATGAGCAAAATAAAGAGAACAAAAAAAAAAAAAAAAGAATATTTTTGGGAGGAAAAAAATTAAATACAACATTTAGTAACCGTGGTGCCACATTATTGTAAGGAATGACACACGACTGGCAGCGCTGTCATCCTTTCCCCCTTGATCTTTGTGCAATCTATAAATTTGCTTTATTGAAAAAGAAAGTGGAGGATATAACCATGCTAATGTACAGGGTTAAAACAAAGCCCATTTATTTATGTGAGAAGGACGATATAACATTTTACACAACACAGCCTTACATAAAAAATGACAGCAGCCATTTAAATAGAGATAACAAAATGCAATTGTGGTGCTCTTTGAAGGTACAGTAACATAATACATAATAAGGGATAAGCAACAATACCACTGCTAGCTTGTATATGTCGAGCCCCTTCCTCACCTGACTTAAATCCTATTGAGAACTTCTGGGCCTTTCTCAAGCGTGAGATTTACAGTAAGCGAAGACAATTTAACCTCTTTGAACGGCATTTGGGAGGCTGTGGTGGCTCAGCTAAAATCGATTGTGAATAGATCAAGAAACTGACAGATTCAATGGATGGTGGTGAATTGGCGAGTGAATTGGCGAGATGGCGGTTATTGAAAAGAAGGGTGGCTATATTTATGACTGAATAGTTTCGAAGGGCCAAAATTGTTTTTTGTTAATTGTTATTTTATGTTACTTATTTGTTAAATAATACTTTAAGACTGAAGAATAAGTAACAAGAACAAGTAAGTGAAAAAAAAAAGGATTCCAAATTTATTTGCCTAATAACTATGCACACTAATATAATTTCCCCGGAGGAAGACAAATCTAATTTTTCTTTGTTAATCATTCTATTTTGATGTGAAATAAACATGTAGGATCAACCAAGACCATTGTATTTGCTCACCAACAAAATTAAGCTGAGAAATACCACTTGCCTAATAATTGTGCACACAGTGTATTACTGGGCACTTGTTAATTTGTGCAGAACTCTGAGTTTGTATAAACGTAAACCTTATAAAACACAACATGTAATACAGTGAGCACTTGTGTCTTACAGTATGATAAGGAACTCCCTAATGCATGGAAGAATGGAGGGGAAGGAGTGGGGAGCAAAGAAGACATTCCCTTTTTTCATGCCATCTTCATGAGGTCCACATGACCTATGAGCTCTTTAGATAACAGTTAACCAGTATACAGTACTGTGCAAACGTTTTAGGCGCATGCAAAGAAATGCTGTAGAGCAAAGATGCCTTCAAAATGATGAAACTAAATGTTCCTACATTTAAAAAACAAAAATACAGTAAAGAGCAGTAAACAGTAGTAAATGACACAAACTCAATGTACGATGTGACAAAAAAAATAAAAATAAAAATAGTAGTCTCCAGTACAATTAGTGCAGTTTTATAAGGAAATGAGCTGGTAAGTTTTATTGAGCATCTTGCAGAACCAGCCACAGTTCTTCTGGACACTTTGACTTTCGCACTCGCTTCTTATTTTTGCAGCAAAACCCAGCAGCCTTCATTATGATTGTTTTTTTTAGTGCTTTCTTTAATGACATACAAACATTTTTTCTAGAAAACTAATGTTTGGGAATCTAAAATGTTTTTTGTACTGACTTGGTCATGTAGAAGTCATAAAATAAAAAATCTATAACAAAGTTTGTACTAAAAAAAAAAATAAAAAAAAATAGGGTGCCTAAAACTTTTGTAAACATGGCGGGCAAAGGTCTTGACACGAATCTCAAATGCCAGCAGTCACCCAAAAGAACTTACATGATTGCAGAAAGTATCCAATGAGTAAAGAAAAAAAAAAAGGCTATCACTCAAGAAGTATGTGCGGTAAACCTTCTTGTGGCTTAATTCACTTCAGTTCACAACACATAGTACTCCCTCCCATCTCAGCTGGCAGTGGTTTACTGTCAAATATTGGTTCGAGGCACACCCACACACACCCACACACACACACACACACACACACACACACACACACGTTGCATGTCGCCACAGCTACAGCAGATGAAAACCACACATTTTGGGAACTTTGCCAGTCTATCTGTCAAAGGAAGTATTGAGTCGGGCTTAAAATTACACACCAACTAAACTAACAGAAAATCATTTATACAGTTGACCATAGGCACAGAGAATGAATCTCTGATTGTATAGTTAAAGCTTTTCCATATTCAAGGGTTTTGCCTTCCTCCCCTTGACATTTGGCAAATGTCCAGTCTGAAACTGAAGTCCATAAAACAGTGTTAAGTGGAAAAAGGAAGTGGAGGAAGTGGAGCTAATCTACAGGGGTAAAATTAAGCCTGTCATGAGGCTAATATTAAAGTTAAATAACACAGCTTTACATAAAAATAAAATAAAATAAAATAGGAGTAATTTATCTAATAAAATAGATACAATAGAACAGCTTTGGTTAATCAGCTACAATCAAATGATATCATCTCACGTGTAGCTGAATAAAGGCAACACATCTGTTAACATCTGTAAATACAAAGCTGAACTGGAGTGATAAAGAGAGAGAAAATGTGGTAATGAAATATCAGTCCTATAAAAGTCAGAGAATTTCACAAACTATAGTTGTCCACTTACTGGTGAACATCTGCTGTATAAAATTTAATATAGTGCTTTTCTAAGATAAAAAATAACATAATCCAGGCACGAGCAAGAATACTTCCTGTAGCTCACCTAGGGTGAAATGGAGCTATTTTACTTATCACCTCAGGTCAGTCAGTATGGTTGTACTCAAAGAACCTCCATTTCCTGAAGAACCTACAAGGACAAAAAAAAAAAAAAAAAAAAAAAAGTCACACACACACATACACAAGTATAAATGCCCTGAATGATAACCTTAAAAAAGCATTTATTTTCTGCATGACAATAACTAGCTGGATAATGATTAGCATGTATTAACATTCTTGCTATGTGGGGGGTGGGGCAGTATGTTTTAGCCGCAATAGAACGAAGCTACCTTTTTATTTATCTATTTATTTATTTATTTATTTTGTTGTAAGTGTGTGATTTCTGTTTGCATTTATTTCTTTTTATTTTGTTTCCCCTGAAGCACACCTCAACAGTATAAAACAGTCAATGAGAACTGAAATTGTAACATTGGATCGTTTTTTATACTTAAGACAGGAGAATGAATTAATTCAGTATTTATTTGTCTCAATACAAGCCCTTTGCAATTGAATCAAATCAACAGAGTAGAAAGAATTTTCAAATATGAATATATATTTGAATATAAACATATGGCATTTTTAAGCATCGTACCTTAGGTCCTCTTCTCTGATTGTCTTCAGAGTTCTGGTTTATTCTGTTTAAAACAGTAACTTTCAGACTTGTGGAAGATTTTTATGCAGCTTTTTATTCTGATTAATAGACCCAGATAGACAGCACTGCTTGTATTGAAATGAAATATATATTAAAAAAATGTTAAAAATCTTACTTGTTTCTCAATCTCATCCCTGTATCATATAAGAGAACACAAATGTAGAGATAATTTGTAGGAATTACCAGTAAAAATAAATAAATAAATAAATAAATAAATAAATAAATAAATAAATATAAAAATAAAGAAATATACAAACAATTACTTGTAAAAATTACTTTTTATTTTGTGTGCGGATTTTAACACATTTTAAAACACGTGACTGTGCTAGGGTGAACGTGTCTGTTCATGCCTTTTAATATGAATTAGGTCTTGGGAATTGCTAAGGATTTGCAATAGCAATGGAACGCTGTTGCTGTTATGAAATGTGTATATAACTAATAATTCATTGCTTTGGAAAGTACTTACAGGCATCGTAGATTTGCAAAGCGAGCCACGAGGAAACAAACACTGTTTCCAGAGGTAACACAATCACACGTAGATCTCCGATAGTTCGTGCTCCGTTCCCTAGAAGCCAGTAATACAGTGACATCTCACATTTCACCGAATATTAAGTACAAACATGAATTGGAAGCCTGGTCTTATTCAAAATTCATTCATATGGATGAAGATGACTCATATGTAATGACAATGACCCATTATTACCATGCAACAGCTATTTAGTGTGTAACACTGAGCAGTTTACACTGTATTAGATAGTGCCCTATTAGAAGGAAGAGTGGAGCAGAGGGAGTGTGTGTGTGTGTGTGTGTGTGTGTGTGTGTGTGTTGGGTGGGGGGGGGGGGGGGGGGGGTTCATCACACCACCTGCATGAGGGCCATATGGCCTATGATTAGCTCTTCAGATAACAGTTAACCAGCGTACAGTGGGTTTGGAAGGCATTCAAACAGCCTTATGAATTCCACCACACCACAATGTTACCCTTGTAGGAAAATATATATGACCACGCCCACCTCCCCTGCCATTTTTTTTTTCTTTTTTCTTTTTTTTTTACTCTTTATACCATTTAGTTTAGTGTAAATTCATATGCATTTGCATTATATCCCCTTGGTAGACATCCACCAAAATATTGCCTTGTATTGTACTGTATATTAAAAATTAGGAATCTTTGCTGCTATTATCTTACCACATATCAACAATTTAGGTACTAAAAAAAAAAAAAAAAACCTCTTACTACAATTTACTATTTTTAAATTATTTATAGTTTATCATGGAATCATACAACACCTGCTTCCAGGATCAGCTCTGTGGCAAGTATGATGGAATTTACAGTACTGAGACCTACAGCTCCAAACATGAAGATCATAATATGAAGGAAATCTGTAATTCAGAATGTACTTATTAGTTGTGACTATTTTTGGTGATATTGAAACAAGAACACTATTAAACAAACAAAAAAAAAGTAATATTATAATATATCATAAGTAAAAGTGATTATCTGACTCACTGGGTAAGTATTTTGGATGTTTGAAAAAGCATGTTGCTGCCAAAGCATGGACAAATACCGAGAGAGTCAAATGTCCAGCATGATCTACAATCATCAGTCAAAAATATTTCTTAGTTGAAAAGTTTTTTCCCCCACACTTTTGTACAGTCTACACTAGTTTTACCAATGCAAGTAAAAATAGTCACATAAAATCAACTCTAGGTGTTGGATTTCAATCTAGATGTTGAATGTTACTTTTTTGTGAGATGTTTTTTTTTTCTTCTTTCATTTATAGAAACTCTAAGGGTGAAGTGAGAAAAAAAAAAAAAAAAAAAACTTACAGTGCCCCGAGTGAAATTAACACTTTATTTACTTTTTCTGCTTTGTGTAACACAACAACTTTATGATTTAAGCCATCAGAGAAAAAAAAAATCCACTGTGAGGTAACATAGAAACTTAACGAAATGATTGGGGTGAATAATAATAATAATAATAATAATAATAATAATAATAATAATAATAATAATAATAATAATAATAATGATGATAATAAATCATTAAATAATTATGAAAGTTTTACTATTGTTTTTGTTGTGTAACACAAAGCATAAATAAATAATATAAAGATAAAGACAAATAAATAAATAAATATAAATAAATAAATATATAAATAAATAAAGTGGATATTTGACTCAGAAACACACTTTTACAAATTCATAATCTGTTATTAACTTTATATAGATATCTATTTATAATTTATAAGTAATGTACCGGGATGATTTTGTACCTTTTTCTTCCATGAAGATGTTTATATAACAAAAACACACAAAAGTGACATATGCAATGATGAGAAGTGCAACAACGACAGTGCAGCATATATCTGGGAAAAAAAAAAGAAAAAGATTAGGACATGAATGATCAACAAATAGAGCCAATGGCAGTGCAGCGAATTGCTGTAGTTGCTAATCGATGTGACATTGCTGGTGTTTAGTATAATGTCAGTGTGTTTATTGTCATGTTAAATGCTTTGTGATTCGCAGTATGCTCTTACTGCCCCTTACTGTTTCCCATGAACCCCTCCCTGCGTGCTTCTTTATTCTTCTTGCACTTTTTTAAGTTCCATCATCACTGTGTATGTCATACATGTATGTTCCTCCACACGTGCAGGAGAAACATTATTTCATCTCACTGTGTATTGTACATTGTATACGGTTGTGATGACGACAAAGATCTACTTGACTTGACTTGAAATTACTGAAACGATAAGCATTACTAGAAATACTTGAATTTTGCATTTGAACGCTTGAATTTAGAAATACCTGAAATTCCGACTTGCCTATATCCTGTGCCATTTTGTTTTTCTTTTATTAACAATATTATATTCTGTATTTGTATGTTTTCTAATATTTATTTTTATTATTCTAAACTTATTTAGTTGAGTAAACTTACAGTGGGGAAAAAAAGTATTTGATCCCCTGCTGATTTTGTACGTTTGCCCACTGACAAAGAAATGATCAGTCTATAATTTTAATGGTAGGTGTATTTTAACAGTGAGAGACAGAATAGCAACAAAAAATCCAGAAAAACGCATTTCAAAAAAGTTATAAATTGATTTGCATTTTAATGAGGGAAATAAGTATTTGATCCCCTATCAATCAGCAAGATTTCTGTCTCCCAGGTGTCTTTTACACAGGTAATGAGCTGAGATTAGGAGCACTCTCTTAAAGGGAGTGCTCCTAATCTCAGTTTGTTACCTGTATAAAAGACACCTGTCCACAGAAGCAATCAGTCAATCAGATTCCAAACTCTCCACCATGGCCAAGACCAAAGAGCTGTCCAAGGATGTCAGGGACAAGATTGTAGACCTACACAAGGCTGGAATGGGCTACAAGACCATCGCCAAGCAGCTTGGTGAGAAGGTGACAACAGTTGGTGCGATTATTCGCAAATGGAAGAAACACAAAATAACTGTCAGTCTCCCTCGGTCTGGGGCTCCATGCAAGATCTCACCTCGTGGAGTTTCAATGATCATGAGAACGGTGAGGAATCAGCCCAGAACTACACGGGAGGATCTTGTTAATGATCTCAAGGCAGCCTGGACCATAGTCACCAAGAAAACAATTGGTAACACACTACGCCGTGAAGGACTGAAATCCTGCAGTGCCCGCAAGGTCCCCCTGCTCAAGAAAGCACATGTACAGGCCCGTCTGAAGTTTGCCTGAATGATTCAGAGGAGAACTGGGTGAAAGTGTTGTGGTCAGGTGTGGTCAGATCTCTTTGGCATCAACTCAACTCGCCGTGTTTGGAGGAGGAGGAATGCTGCCTATGACCCCAAGTCATAACACCATCCCCACCGTCAAACATGGAGGTGGGAACATTATGCTTTGGGGTGTTTTTCTGCTAAGGGGACAGGACAACTGCACCACATCAAAGGGACGATGGACGGGGCCATGTACCGTCAAATCTTGGGTGAGAACCTCCTTCCCTCAGCCAGGGCATTGAAAATGACCTTAATGACTTGGAGAGGATCTGCAAAGAGGAGTGGGACAAAATCCCTCCTGAGATGTGTGCAAACCTGGTGACCAACTACAAGAAACGTCTGACCTCTGTGATCGCCAACAAGGGTTTTGCCACCAAGTACTAAGTCGAAGGGGTCAAATACTTATTTCCCTCATTAAAATGCAAATCAATTTATAACTTTTTTGAAATGTGTTTTTCTGGATTTTTTTGTTGTTATTCTGTCTCTCACTGTTAAAATACACCTACCATTAAAATTATAGACTGATCATTTCTTTGTCAGTGGGCAAACGTACAAAATCAGCAGGGGATCAAATACTTTTTTCCCCCACTGTATACTCTTTTAATGTTAAATCCTTGTAAACATCACTGCAACTAAATATGATAGATAAACGAAGCAAAGAACAGAATGCAAGCGTGCATGGATTGAAAAAAAGAAACAGAATAGGACAAAATGTTATCAAACGTACATCCGATTTTTCTCCACTGCGAGCAGCATGCTCGCCTCTGTCCCGTGTGACGACGCAACAGATAAATCACTCCTAACCACGTAAGTATAAACATTACAGCCTCAAACAGAAGTATCCATCCTGAAATCGAGAAAAATGTCATGTTAGTAAATGCAACACTGTCATGCATATGCACATTTAAATATTTATCGGCACATAAGGCACGACTGGCACACTCATATAACCATTTAACAATCCAATTTAGTTTGATATCCTGTTAATAAAGATGCACTTGACTTAACTTGACTTGTAATTACTGAAAACTATAAGCATACTACTCGAGTTCCTGTTTATATATTGGTTTCTAATCCATTGTATTTACCTCTGGAAAAATCATTTGACGTAACCGAGAGAATAATGAAAACACAAACTTCACTGAGGCTGAATATAGTCACAAATACAGATGACAGAGTGATGTGGAGACCTGACAAAGTAAAAATAAATATATCATATTTATGATAGTACACAAATATACAGTATTACGCATGTAGATTTTTTTATAGTCCCAAAACACATAAATACAAACACAGTAAACTAGTAAGAGACTTAGATCAAAAGTTTCTTCATTTTAAGTTTATAAAGAATCCAGGTACCGGTTATGATCCTTACATCCAAAATGCTCTCCTTCAGGTAGACGAAAAAGATGCCTTTGTAGAGAGAGGACCATCAACATTCCCATGATCAGAGGGGTTATTACAGCAGTTATCTCAAAGCTCTCTAAAAGTGAACATGAACATGAAAACAAGATACTATTTAAAATAATATAAAGACTAATAAGATTATACATGAATGAGAAGAATGTGAGCATTGAAATAAACATTTAATAAGAGTTATTTTATACTGCCGCATGAATAGTCCGAGCTATAATTATCGCATTAATCACTGCAAATTTGGTTTAATTTAACAAAATGGTTTCCACTGTAATGATCTGGTTGCTTATAAAATAGTGCTCGATTCCGCACACCTTACTATTTTTCATTTTTCATTTTGTTCGTTTACTTTTTTACATCATATTCCAACAGTTCATTGTGCGCACAAATTTGTGAGGCCATGAAGTCATGAAATCATAACGTGTGCAAAAGACGTAGGCAATTTGATCGTAGTTTTAATTTTGAGTTTGTGGATCTATAAAATAATGGCATTTTTTATTTTTTTTTTATTAATTGGATGCGGTCTCCTGTAAAGAAAACATGGTCATGGTTTGAAGGATAAGCTAAACTTACAGCTCACTTTAATTTCATTTATTTATTTATTTTTTTAAATAAGAAATTTGTCCTTGAGATAAACAGTGTTTCCAAACAAATGCTGTCTCCCCCAAACTTTTAGGGATTTTACAGGGATTGATTAATTGACTATTGATTAATCAACAACGTCACATTTATGCATTTATTATTGGCCTCTAATGGAATTCCACAGGTTTTTTTTTTTTCGTTCTGTGTGTGTATTTACAGCCCAAATCATTAATTTCAGCATAGCATATTGTGGTTACAACCAAACTGTCAGGCACTGGCAACAGACTTAATACCGCCCCTCACCCGAGCCGATATTACACAAGGAACATGAGCTCAAGTTCAAGGTCAGAATCACTTGTAACTGGGACAAGCCTTAAAACTTGTTTTAATACTGATGTGTGAAATTTTGATATTCAATCCTCACTACACATGTCTAACTCAACTCTGAGCTTGTATGCTATCAAAGAAGGGTATGGCAGTACTCACGTTCAAAATTGTATTTTGTGCTACTGAGAAAAAGTCCAAGCAGTGCAGCGTTGAATGTTTCTAGACACACAGTCAAATGTATCCAGAGACCATAGACAGCTGTAAAACAACGAGGGGCCGTTTCTATTTTTTTCTTAGCATAGGTAGTATAATTTTTTTTTTTTTCCTAAATAGTAAATACATTTTTTCCTATTAATCTGAACACATTTTGTATTTAAAATTCTGTATTCAAATCTCTGAACAGTACTGCTCACATACGATCTGACAAATTTTTATAGATAGTTAATAGGAGTGTTTTACAGGAAGTAAAATGCTCTACAGTTTCAAAAATAAAAATAAAAAATAGTATATAGTCATTTTTTGTTTAAGCTTAAAATATAACCATTTTCATGTTATTAATTTTATTTGTTTGTTTGTTTATTCATTTATTTATTGCTCTTTTTAAGGTTTCGATCTACAACTGGCCCTGGTCTAAACTTCAGCATCTTAAGAAGACTTTTTATGTGAAAACATGCAGTAATAAATGTACCGACATACAAGCTAATCAACACTGAATAACCCAGAGCAGTAGTCATTCTTAAAACCTGATTTATTCTTTGTGCTTGCTCAGATTCTGAAGATTTGGGAGGCTGATTAACTGCATCATGACAGCTAAGTTTGGTAAGCTTGTAAAATAAAACTGGTCAATGTAAGGGCCTTTCCCATATAATGTGTGGGTACATCACTACAATCCAGTGGGATTGGAGGAAAATGATGTTACATTTAAAATATTAGGCATGTCACTAGTCTGACGTAGGGAAAAATGTAAATATGTGTCATTAAAGAAATGATACAACATACAATAAATGTTCCTCCTTACCTAAAAAGATAGCACTGATGAAACTCAGCCCTGCTAAGACAATCATCACTGTTACAATGTGTCCTGATGGTGACTGTATCTCAGCTACGTTACCAAAAAATACTAAGTGAGAGATTAGAAACAAATTAAAAAATTTATTTACATGCATCTTATGGATTACAGTGAGTGTAAACTATTTTCTATGTCTTATGTAAACGAAATTAACCCTTAAAATCCAGGGGGTATTGTTGCACTCAGCAATTCACTTCTTGATTTCATGAGCTCAGGAATCATCTATTGCACATACTCAAAAACAGACAGACTTTCTCATTCCACATATTGCGGCCTTATCGTGCGATGAAGTCCTGGTGAGCGATCTGGTTTTGAAAACAAATGCATTTTCTGTTCAAAACACACTCCTTACCCTTGACCTCTAAAAATCCCTCACATCACATCACTTAAAAGTGATATTTAGATAAAAGTGATATTTCCTCTGCTACCGAAAGTGCAATATTACCTCCAACAGTTGACCTAGTAAACTAATTAATAGTCTTTGGCAATCAGCATGAAACCAAAGGGAGACAATATCGATATTCTTGCACACCTTAAAACGTCCCAACATGAAATGCCATGTATTCCCAGACAACTCTTCTTATTTCTAAAAGGTTCTATTAACTGAATTTACAACTTTTTGTTATACAGTACTGTGCAAAAGTTTTAGGCACATGTGAAGAAATGCTGTAGAGCAAAGATGCTTTAAAAATAATTAAATGAAATGTTTCTACATTTAAAAAAAAGAACACCATAAAGAGCAGTAAACAGTAGTAAATGAAACAAAGTCAATATTAGGCGTGACAAAATAAATAAATAAATAAATAAAAATAGTAGTCTCCGGTACAATGTGTGCAGTTTTCTAAGGAAATGAGCTGGTAAGTTTTATTGAGCATCTTACAGAACCAGACACAGTTCTTCTGGACACTTTGACTTTCGCACTCGCTTCTTATTTTTGCAGCGAAACCCAGCAGCCTTCATTGTGTCTTTTTGTCTGAAAAGTGTCTCTTACGTAATATGCTGCTTTCTTTATTGACATACAAACAATTTTCTGTAACATTTTAATTTTTATGCCAGAAAACTAATGTTTGGGAATCTAAAATGTTTTTTTTTGTACTGACAGATAATGTAGGATTCATAAAATAATACATCTATAACAAAGTTGGTACTAAATATAATAGGGTGCCTAAAACTTTTGCACAGTACTGTATATGGAAAATAATCTGAGCAATGCAAATGTTTTGTTAGCACAGGTATACTTCTGCTTCCTTTTTAAAGTGAGAAAGTAAACAAGCAAGGATGGATAACAGTTAAAAGGAAGAAAAAAAACAACAATTAATCAATTAATTAAGTGTCAATCTTAGAGTTTTACTTACATGAACATGCAGCCATTGTTACAATTAAGTGGTAAAATGGAACAGCCAAATCCATTACTTTTTTTGGTAGGAACTCTGTCAAATAAAATAAGTTATTTATTTACACATATTCTGTAATTTATCATAAATTACAGAATATAAGGTTTACTGAAGGCAAATAACTAAAAAATATTCCTGAGAAAAAGAAAGGTTCAAGATGCTTAATATGAAACGGAAACATTTTTAAAACACCTACGTGATAATTTGTTGAAATAAGGAGAGGTTTTCAGCAGCATGACAGGCCTCATGATACTGACAATTGAACAAGCAACGATTTCAAAGAGTAACCCTATAAGGAGGAATCAAACCGAACCACAGTCAGGTATCAGAACATGGAAGGTGTGATATCTGTTAAATACAGGAGGAAAATGACCCTGAATTTACCTTCTGTTGACCACAAGCAGAAAGCAACAAACATGCAGATGTTCGGACAGAGGATCAGAGAAATGTGCATTTTCATGCAATTTCTGGCAGTAACTGAGAAACAGAAATAAACCTGATATTTGTGGTTCAATTATTAAAAGTTCATTTTTTATAGAAAAATGTCTGCCAAAATACCTTCGGCAGAAGATGATAGGAGGAACACAGGAATGCAAAATCCCACTGCAAGCAACAGTTCAATGGTGCACAACACCAATATTGATATATGGAGTGCAGAGAAACCTGTAGGAATGAGGTAATACATACAGGGCCAGAAATAATAAACAATAAATTAAAGCTACAGTTAATGACATTGTAGCACTGCCACATGATGCATTTTATGTGTGTGTGTGTGTGTGTGTGTGTGTGTGTGTGTGTGTGTGTGTGTGTGTGTGTGTGTGTGTAATTAATGTAATTATTGCCACATGTAACTCGTTATTGCTGTCTGAATACTACCATCAGCTAAGTGTTTGGAGGAGCTTTTCACCATGGGACAGAGATACTGGTGAGGAAGATCCTTTAAGAGTGTAATCACTTGTATGTACACTGATCAGCCATAACATTAAAACCACTGACAGGTGAAGTGAACATTATCTTGGAATATATTAGTTATATTCTCAAAGTTGATGTGTTGGAAGCAGGAAAAATGGGCAAGTGTAAGGATCTGAGTGACTTTAACAAGGGGTAAATTGTGATGGCTAGATGACTGGGTCAGAGCATCTCCAAAACAGAAGGTCTTGTGGGGTGTTCCCGGTATGCAGTGGCCCAGTGGCTCATTGATGCACGTGGGGAGCGAAGGCTAGTGAAAGAAGGTGGCCTGGTCTGATGAATCACGTTTTCTTTTACATCATGTGGACAGCCGGGTGGGGGTGCATTGCTTACCTGGGGAAGACCTGGCACCAGGATGCACTATGGGAAGAAGGCAATCCGGCAGGGGCAGTGCGATGCTCTGGGCAATGTTCTGCTGGGAAACCTTGGGTCATGGCATTCATGTGGATGTTTCTTTTACACATACCACCTACCTAAACATTGTTGCAGACCAAGTACACCCCTTCATGGCAGTGGTATTCCCTAATGGCAGTGGCCTCTTTCAGCAGGATAATGCTCCCTGCCACACTGCAAAACTTGTTCAGGAATGGTTTGAGGAACATGACAAAGAGTTCAAGGTGTTGACTTGCCCTCCAGATTCTCCAGATCTCAAGCACATCTTTGGGATGTGCTGGACAAACAAGTCCGATCCATGGAGGCCCCACCTACATAAAGTATTATCTTATCTTATCTTATCTTAATTAAATGAACCGTTTTTATCACTACACTCGTGTTATTGTCCATTTTCAGGCTTTCGCTAATGCTTCTTGATGTAATAAACAATGAAAATTCAAGAATTTTTGCGTAGACTCCTCTTTCTGAATTTTCTCTTTTGATTTCATAACAACGCCTGCCTTTTTCCCCGACCATGGATGGAGCACCATCTGTTGCCGCGCTAACAGCGTGACCCCAGTCAACCTCCAGTCTATTCAGGGCACCAATGAGGCTGAAGTATTTGGTCTCATTGGCACCAGCTCAACAAATTCTTTGGTGACGGTCAAAGATCCATCAACACCACAGATAAATACACCTAACTGAGCTACATCGCTTACATCCGTGCTCTTATCGGGGGCTATAGAGAAAGCAATGAATGACTACTTTGTGTTTCAGCTGTCGGTTCAAATCTCTTGCAAGGTCCCCAATTCTCTCAGCCACAGTATTTCTTGACAAGTTAATATTGGCAACAGCCTGTCTCTTCTCGGGACGCACAAGCTCCACCGCCTTTACCATAAAAAAGTGTAAAAGTTTAGAACACAGCAGCTTGCATCCGAACCTGTTACCACTTCCATTGGGATTGAAATGTTTTACTGTTTAAGGAGCCAAGTGGAACAAATTATGCTAGCAAAAATAAATCCCTCCATAGCATCACATAGCATCACATTTTCCCCTTTAATCTGTACCCATCTCTATATCATTAGGAGAAATTCTTCATATTACCTATACTCTGCAGAACCACAATGGTACGTGCTGACATGTTCCTAGTGTGGACCTCACATATGAATTCTCCTTTATCTTCCAATCTTACATCCATTAGCTTTAGCGAGAAGTTCCCTTTGGAGATTTCAGAAGTAAAGAACTCAACCCTCCCCTGGTAACTCTCATGTGAGGAGTCTGGGAAGATCTTGCTGTCTTGATAAAGCAGGACAAGGACGTCTCGTTCCTTCTTTTTCCAGGTCACTTCTTCTATCTCGCTGACTGGTACATGTGAATCTACAGAGCAGATCAATATGACCTCCCCGCCCTTATAGGCAAAGATGGGTCGGTCTGTCCCTGTCACCACAAAATGCTCTGTAAGAAGGCAAAGGTCAAAGATGGACAAAGTTTAGTATTTGTATGTGTTGCTCCTTTAAGTGACTTGAATTTGCTATTTAAAAAAAAAGATCTGTATTAGAACTGTATTAGAAAGATTTTTATGTAAGAAGGAAGAAGAAAAAAAAGGGTACATCCTGTAATATTAACATTCAGTGTTGTTTGCGAACAGCTAGCAGAAGTAATACAAAAATTCCAATTGTTGGATCCCATTAAGATTTTATATTAACACACAAAAAGATCACATAGTTACTTACCAATATCTTTAATTTCCATTACAACTTCAGTGGCATTGTTCACAAGGGTTGTATATATTTTACACCTGTAAACCCCACCATCTTCTACAACCACATTTTTGAGTAAGATGGAGAAGTTCCCTTTTGAGATCTCATCTGGGAAAAAGTCAGCTCTGCCTCTAAACAGCTGGCTCTGGAGATCTGGTCTACTTTTTCCTTGCTGGAAGAGGCTTACTACAGAATCTGAGTCCATCTTTCTCCATTCCACCTGCAGACCTTTCAGAGGCAGTGGGCTTTCAATAAAGCATGGCAGGAGGACTGAGCCTCCCAGCTGGGCCACAACCGGACCAGAGGGACCGTGGACATGGAGACCTGCATTAATACCGAACCATACATGAATTAATCAGAAGCAAACCAAAAGAAATTCTGAAAAATTTCTGTATGTTTCTGTACATGCATGGATCCAAGGTAAAGCTATATTTTTGTAACAACACCCTCATCTAGTGTAACATGTAAAGTGAATACAATTTTATGCATTCTATTACAGTCATTTTAAGAACATCACAAATATTGTGATAATCTAAGCTACAAAAAGCCTTACCTTCAAGTCCAACAGCAAAAACAAACACTACAAACACTGACAAGTTCATCTTGCTCAGAGTTTATTACAGCAGTTTCACTTCAACTCATGTACAATTCAATTTGAACGTACCTGCTTTATTTAGAATTCATGCAATGAGGAACTTGTACAAACTGGTACTGCAAGGTGAGTGCTAAAACCAACATCTGTAAATGGTGGGCTTCCACTGACGCTATGTTTAATACAAGGTAAGGAATAACATTATAGCACATACTGAAATAAATCATTTATTCACACTACATTTTACTAAACAAATCTGTATTTTCTATATGTCTTTATTCTGGAATCAAAGTTATTTTGATTAAGAGTGATAAAGGCATTTGGCACCCAATCCAGGAAGCAGCAGGAAATTGGCAGGTCTGTTGCTGGTCTAGTTTTACTGCGTTCCTTAAAAGAGCTCACTAGAAACTGGGATTAAGAAAAAACAACAACACAGGAGCTTCGGCTGTGCTTTTAAGAATGTAGGCGCCACTGTAGCAAACTCGGAATGAAAACGAGACATACATACTGGTAGTACATATTTCATAATCTGTAAAAGTATGAAAAATACTTATAAACAGGATAGTGTCACTGCTCAGTACTGTCTTGCATTGCTTCATGTTGGACATTAACGTTACTGTAGAATGGCAATCCTTATTAACATCCAATGTAGGTCTATTCCAAATAATCAAGTAAACCACAATGATGTCAACACAAAATGACACCAACAACCAGCACCAACAGAATGGTTTATGTTTTACAGTGAAATCTCTCAGAACAATGGGAGTGTATTACTTTATATGCTGTATGTTACAGGTCTTCGCTTATTTCTACTCAAAAGTGGCATACCCATAGTGCATGTTAACAATATGATATTTACAATGCAATATCCTACATTTGATATGTACAGTATTGTCATTATTTCACCATCTCACCTTAAACAGGACAGTATCACTCCTCAGCATTGTCTTGCTCTGCTTTATTCACATCTTTTCTCACATGTTTAATTAATGCCACCTGCTGGCAAAAACAATAGACTATACTGTAATGGAATACCTCTAAAACTGTTCCTTTTCCATTAAGAATTAGCCATGAACTAAATAGAGAACAAAAAGTAAATAATTAAACAACAATTAATACCTGTGGTGCCACATTATTAACAATTAACCACTGTGGTATCACACCATTAATATAAAGTAAGGTTTTTTAAATTTATTTATTTATTTATTTATTTATTTTTTACCAACACTGGTCCAACATTGGTTACCCAAAACTTATTTTCAAGGGTGAAAATTGAAGGCTGTGTGCTAAAGTGTTATACTTGTAATATATTTATTTATATATGTAATATATAAAAAATAATACATCCAGGAATGACATTATTCTGTTAAAATACGTGTGACATTAAAGAATTAAAACAGTAGTAGGAAATGAGAAGGCATTTATTTATTTAAGTAATGTGTAAGTGTACTTTAGTGTGGCTTTTAAAATGGTGGCATTATCAAAAAAAAAAAAATAATAATAATAATAATTACCAACAACAACAACATCAACAATAATAATAAACTCTTATAACCCAGAGTGAAGTCAGTTTTTTTTCATACACATTGGCTTCTGGGTCTGAAGTCCGTAAATCTGTTTTATGACAGTTTCAAATGGAAAATGAAAGTGGAGGAGATGAAGGACATAAACAGCTAATCTAAAGGTTTAAAATAAAGCCTCTTAACATATAGAACAAATAAAACGAAATAGAATGGCATGGGTTAAACAGCTACGATTGAATGATACCTTATTTCTAGACAATTAAAGACTACATGTCTGTTAACATGTTCATTAAGACAAAGGAACATTTCAGAATTAAGGATACAAACATTTGGTTAAGCATCAGTCCTCAAAGAAGGGTAAATGTAAACCAATTTCGAAATGTCTCTTTATTACAGTTATCCACTGATTACTGGTGAAAATCTGTTGTATAGACTTGAATTTGGTAACATAATCTCTTCACAATGCACATGTCTGGTGGCTTTTGTGTGACATGGAGCTATTGTATATTTTACAGAAGTGGTCTCCTTAGATAAGTCAGGAAGGCTGGGCTGAAAGACCCTCCATCTCTGGAAAAACCTACATGAGACAGCTCTGAATGGTCATGGAAAACAAAAAAATTCTGCGGAAAAAATAACTAGCTAAACAACAATTGACATGTTATCCGTGAGCATAAAAATAATTAATAAGTCTTGAAAATGTAACACTGATTCAAACATTGTTGTTACACAAGGCAGGACAATAAATACATTTGACTCAACACAAACAGTTTCCAGTCAAATCAAATCAAATCAAATCAGCAGACATTTGAATGTAAACAAATTACATTTTAAGGTTCATACATCAGGTGCTGTTACTTTCTTATCTTTGAAATTGCGTATTCAGTTTAAAACGATAAAAGTGTAAATTTATAGACAGGGCTGTCATTCAGCTTTTTATTCTTATCAATAGACATTTATTTAAAAATTCTATTTAAGTTAAAAAACAAAAAAACAAAAGAAAAAATAGCTTACCTGTCTTCTCAATCTCATCCCTGTGTCATATACAGAACATCATTAGATAAACAATTTTAGACAAATCTGTCATAATGTTAAAATCCATTCACCAGTATCTTTCCCAGGAACCGAATGATCAAATACTTCCCAAAATGCTAGAGCATGTCCAGAACTCTCCCAGTTACCCATCCTATTACCAGAGGTTATTTGTTTTTTAATCAAAGTTTTTATTTCCTATCTTCAGTGAAACAGTGGACCGTAAATTGTAAAATAAATTGATGTAAAATCAAATCAAATACATCCAAATGGGGGGGCAGATCAACAAATACATATCAATATGTACAGACAAAGAAGGTCGGGCAGTTAAGAATTAAGAGAGTAAGTGTTCCAGGGTTACTCTATATATCCTGTTGATACCGTGAATTTTACCATACATTCATATCTGTTCCCCCCGGCCAGATTTTTTTGTCAACATATTTTCATATGAGGCAGTTTCTGTCAATAAATCCAGCCATTCTTTTAGGTCAGGTATTCTGAAAGACTCTCAGTGTCTGAAAAGTATTCTTGAGGCTGATATATATATATATATATATATATATATATATATATATATATATATATATATATATATATATATATATATATTTAACCCTGGCTTTTTGAAAATGTAAAAAATAAAAATACAATTGACAGTGTGCATTCAGCGTCCTTCATAGTCATTGGTTAGTTATTAATTTTAGCAATGTGTTGTCTCAGTTTGTGCACCCAATTCTGAGAGTAGCAATGGAGTTTAGGCAGTGTGTCATAAATAATGGGATATTTTCAGTTTGTGTTGGAAAATATACTGTACATGTAAATAGAGATAATTTTGAGTTAAATTAGACCATGGGCAATGTGTTGATATTATTATTATTATTATTATTATTAGTAGTAGTAGTAGTAGTATAATAATAATAATAATAATAATAATAATAACAATAATAATAATAATAATAATAATAATAACAATAATAATAATAATAATAATAATAATAATAATAATAACAGCAACAACAACAATAATAATATTTGGTCTGATGTGCAGTCTGGGTCTGGAGTCAATACATCTGCTTTATGACAATTTCAATTGTAAAAAGAACACGGAGGACATAATGAGCTAATCTACACGGTTAAAATGAATGTATTCAGTTTAGGGAATAAGTCTAATATAAAAGTTACACAACACAGTCTTACATTAAAAAAAATAATAAGTAGCAATTCAAACATAATTAAAGACAGTTAAAAATGATATTAACTTATTTGTTGATCATTAAAAATTCCATGTTACATGTTAATACAGAGTTGAATTTAAGTGATAAGGACAGAAAATTACAATAATGAGCCATGAGTCCCCAAGGAACTATAAACATAAGGCATTTTCAGAGTGTTTCTTTAGTACAGTTGTCCAGTTTCTCCTGGTCTTGATTACTGGTGAATGTCTGCTGAGTAAACTTGAATTTGGTGTCCTTCTAAGATACAACAGCATGATGGAGATGGAATTACTGCATATTTTTTTTGATCACCTCAGATAAGTCACGAAGATTGGACTGAGAGAACCTCCATCTCAGGAACAACCTACATGCAGAAACATGTCACACAAGTAACTGTAACAGTAAATGGTAAGATCAAAAATCACCTTGTCTTTTTTGCATAAAAATAAATACTAACTGGGTAAGAATTAGCATGTTTTACACGCTTTATTGACTACGAGGGACTTTTTTTCTACCTTGATATTTTAGACAACTGGCAAATATGTGTGGAGAGCTAACTGTCTAACAACTAGCTATTAATGTTATTCAGATTTTAGCCATTAGAAGTTACATACAGAATGTCACTGTCTGTTAACCTTTTTGAGTTTCATGCAAACAAATATTGCATAAATGTTGTGGGATTTTAGCTAACATGTATTTTTATGTTTCCCTTCCAGCAGACCTCAACAGTAATAAAAAATAATTGAAGGTTAAAACTGTAAATCTGATTATTGATTTGTGTTGTTACACAAGGCAGACCTAATCAAATCAAATTAATAGAGAACTGAATATAAGAACTAACATCATACCTCAGGTCCTGTTCTTCTCTCTTTTATTCTGTTTAAAACAATAACAGACAGACTTTCTGGAAAATTCTGTCATTCAACTGTTTAACCCAATCGAAAGATATGTATTTTAAATTGATATTTATATTTAAGTAAAAAAAAAAAGAGCTTACCTGTCTCTCAATCTCATCCCTTTATTATATAAAGAACACAACACAATTATCATTGCAGAATTTGTATGAATTCTCGTTTGCAATTGTGTTTTCTAGATTTCCAATGAGTTTGTAAGAAAAGCCTTTTTTTTCATTTCTT
The DNA here is from genome assembly GCA_023630585.1 of Cranoglanis bouderius. NCBI lineage: Eukaryota > Metazoa > Chordata > Actinopteri > Siluriformes > Cranoglanididae > Cranoglanis > Cranoglanis bouderius. The sequence goes on from CM042546.1 coordinate 12,454,819, forward strand.
GTCATGTTGTCTGCACATTTTTAAATAAAACTGTAATCATGTTACTGTACTAGGATAACATTAAACCTTATTCATGTCTTTCAGTATGAATTGTTCTTGGGAAATGTTGAGGAACTGCAATTGTTATGGCATGTTGTTTTATAAACAAATTTTAAAAAATGTGTACAGAATTAATGATTAATTGCTTTGGACAGTACTCACAGGCATCGTAGATTTGCAAAGCAAGCCACGCAGAAACGAACACTGTTTCAACTGGTACAACTATCAGATGTAGAGCTTCTATAGTCCGCACTCCTTTCCCTAGAAGCCAATAATACAGTTTTCTTTTCTTTTTTTAACAGAAAAATGAATTGGAAACCTGATCTTGTTCATAATTTGTACGGATTCTAACAACCTGCTGTTGTATTTCATACGAATGAAGAGGGATCTGTTCAAAGGGTCTCATGACACTTATATTTCAACAGGTGTTAGCTATTATAGAGAGTGTTTTTTTCTTCTTCTTCTTCTTCTTTTTTTTTTTTTAACTTCTGATACTACATTGACACAAGACCTGACTTTAGTGACAGAAATTGGGTTATGACTCTTTCCAGGCTTCCAGGCTGAAGAAAGGAGAGTAACTATTCAAAGAAGAACAGATTATGGGAGCCTTCTCTCCAAGAGGACCAACTTTTGGGCCTGAAGTAAAGAGCGTTAATTTAACTTATGATATTTCTTTTTAATTAAAGAATATGGTATGTTAGGACTCTAATGACAGAGGAAACAGCCTTATCAGGCACCAGTTAATTAGCACTTAACTGAGTTGGTTGAATCCTAAACATATATAACGCAATGTGTAAAACACTGAGCATTCACAACCTACACTATATTAGAGAACCCCTTAGTGCAGGTAAGAGTGGAAGAGAGGGAGTGGGTGGCAATGAATCCATACACTGAATATGTCCTCATCATTACCTGCATGAGGTCCACATGGCCTATGAGTAGCCCTGTAGATAACATTTAACCAATGTATATCATCTATACCATGTGATCATTCATACTGAGTGGAGCAATCGGGTTATCCAAGAGGCACATGGAAAGGGGCAGCTGCATTAAACCTGTATTTGTATTTTCCATGGACTATTTCCACTAAAGTTCTATAGTGAATTGGAAATTGAAACACAGGTGAAAAGATGATGCAGTGTGTCTTTAACTTACTTTCAGGTAATATCAGATTAACAACCTGTTGTGTAACCCTCTGACATAGTAAAGGTTTAAACAGATACAATAATTACACTGTAGTAACAGAGTGTTACAGGCAAACAGAGTCCACGGCAAATCCATGCAACGGTAATCACAAAGTTATGAATGTTTTCTCTGTCCCTGAAGTAAAGAGTGATTAATGTAACTAATTACAATATATATATTTTTTATTTAAGTGAATGATGATGTAATGATGTGTATATTTTCTCTGCCCTTAATAAGTTTCCAAGTGTTATGTCACTAAAATCTGTCACTTCACACAGGTGAAATATCAACTTGATATTAAAATTGACAAGTCTATATAACTGGGCCTTGATGGAATAATACCTTATACATGTTTATATACTGTATGTATATGTTAGTTATTAAGAAGGTTTATGTATGTGTCATGTAGCCTCATGAGCATTGCTCTTAAACAGTGTTATCATTGTAGGAATATCTCTGATCACTAACTTCACTTCTTAGGCTATACTATAGCTTTGTACTAAACTTGTCACTTTTCATACCAGTGGGTTACTGTAAATGTATTGAAACATTTATTGAATAAAAGCAATCCATATTGCATATGAAAATGCAGCAAAATATTTTCCTGATATATAATCTTTGCAAACCTGTGTAGGTTAAGCGGTACGGAAAATGGATAGATGGATAATCTTTGCACACAGACACAGTATATACTGTACATTCTGCACAGTTTGCATATACTTCTACTTCTGCACACAGACTAACTATATACACATTGCACAATTTGGCACATTTCTCTATTCGCACCTTAAAGGGGTTATATCATGATTTTTAAAAGTATTTAAACGTTAATTATTTTGTTTATTGGGTGTAATAAAATAGGTTAACACGCTTTAATGTTTGAAAAACGCATTATTTATCAAATAATGTACATTATTGCAGTGCCTCTATTCCCAGGTTGCCTGAAATGTTCCGATTCCTCCAAAGCCCCTCCTTCCGAAAAGCCCAGAGTGCTCTGATTGGCCAGCTGACCCGTTGCGTTGTGACTGGCCGAAAGCCTCACGAGTGTGTCAGAAATGTAACGCCCTTACATTAGTTACGTTAGTGTTAGCCTCCAAAGCTAAAGCAATTCTAAGCTCCTAAGCAACATGTCGTCGGTTTTACCGTATCAGTTCGAGCCCGAGTCATATTCAGAAAATGCGGATGATCAAGCGGAAGCGAGTTTGCAAGCACAACTTGAGCATAACGTTTCACAGCGGGAAGTTTTTTTTTTTTTTTTTTTATAACTCTCTTATCTTTCAGATACGATTGAGTGTAGCCTGCCTTGTACTCTCCCGGGTTCAGGAAGCTGTCCTCCGTAAAATGTGCTGTGCACAAGCAAGCGTTCGGGTTGTACTGCTCAGGAACAGCGTTATAAATAAACAGTAACCACTGAATTCACTGAAGCCTCGCCTTCTTTCTCCACGCCTGCCTTTGGGCGGGATTATGCTGATGGTGCACTTTGTGACGTAGAGAGATTCCGGAAGTAAATCTGGACTTCGAACGACGCGTTTCGGGCAGGTCTGAAGCAGCGCTCTCTGTTAGATAAAATAAATCCCTTTGTGGGAGACTATGAGCTTTGGGACTTTGCAGAGCTTATACATGCACAAACAGATACACTACACACCCAAACAAAAGGAAAACATTAAAAATCATGATATGACCCCTTTAAACTCAGTTGTACTGTAGTGTCTTGGACTGCACTCATATTACTGGATTCATATTCACTTATACACCATTCCACTTTCACCTATGTTCACTTATGCTGTACTGTTTTGAATTACATTAATCCATGTCTCTGGACTCATGTTTACTCTTATAACTTGCACTTTACTGCCAACCTACCTCATTTGTCCCCCTCTTGGACTACACCACTCTATGCTACCTCGTTATTTGCACTTCTGGTTACATGCTAACTGCATTTCTTTGGCTTTGTAATTGTGCTCTGCACAATGATAGTAAAGTTGAATCTAATCTAATGTTTATTAAAAATCAGGAATCTTTGCTGCTATTACGTTGCATACAGTATGATGATGAAAACAGTGAAGAACAAATATTTTGATATTTTAGTGTTCTGTATTTATAGTTTATGATGGAATCATACAATACCTGCTTTCAGGATCAGTTCTGTGGCGAGAGCGATTGCATTTACAGTACTGAGACCTACAGCTCCAAACATGTAGACCATACTGTGAAGGAAATCTGTAATTCAGAGTTAGGACTATTGTCTTGATCGCAAAACAAGAAAATTGTAAGAAAAAAAGGAATAACATAGATAAGTTACACATGGTGAGGGAGAAATGATTACTCACCAGGTAAGTACTTTGGATGTTTGAACAAACATATTGTTGTCAAAACATGGACCAGTGGTATCAGAACCAAGTATCCAGCATGATCTAAAATCATCATTCAAATACATTACTCAGTCAAAAAGCCTTTTCTCATCATCTATTTGTCAAGTCCATAAAATTTAGGATTTACCAATGCTTAAATTAACACAATGAAATAAAAGTGACTGTGAATTTTGTTTCATTTAAAAATGCTATTTTTGTGCCATCTGATCATTTTGCTGTGTTGAGTTACACAATATAATTCAGAAATGCTGAAGGGTAAGGTGAGGAAAAAAGTTAGTGTGGTCACGAGTCAAATTTGCACTTGATATTTTGTCTGTTTTGTGCAACAACAAAACCAGTGAAGCAAGGTAAAAGAAATGATCCTGCATCGGTTAAAAATGTAAATTAAAAATTTAACCTTAAAAATGTCCCTCCTCAATTTTCCCCATTGTTGTGGGGTTCCCAGAGGTATGGCCAAGTATTTCAGCTATCACAAATGAAATACTTTTACCATAAAAAAAAAATCGTGTTGCAATTAGGCAACAATAAAGTACAGCCAATGGATAAAAACAATGGCTATTTCTTGGTTTATTTAGTAAATTTAAACATTTTGCACCATGATCTATTTGGTACATGTCTATACTTTCATTTAATCAAGTAGTCATTGGTGTGCAGTGCTTAAATTTTGGGACAGTAAATTGAATTAGCAAAAAATATATATATATATATATATATATATATATATATTTTGCCCTCTGAACAAACAGGTAACAAGAATAGAAAGACACCTAGCTGGATAAAAAAAAAAAAATAAATAAAAAAAACAAAAAAAACAAAACAAAAAAAAAAAAAACATTTCCAGGCTGTGGTATCTGCCAAAGGGGGTGTTACTAAGGCACATGCTATTGTCACAGCCCCCATGTGTAGTTCCTGTACAGTTTCAAAACAGCACCACCTAATGGTCATGAGATATGAAAAAAGCACATTTTTGCTTATTACGTCTTAACGCTTTGTCATAAAACCAAAATTGGTCTCGTTAGTTTCTTTGGGCTGTAGCGAGTCTAATGATATGACATTTTCATAGGTTGGCCATTTTGAATTAGACGTAAAATGTTGATGTTGATGAACGCCTTGGCATATTGTTACTAAAATTGGTAGGTGTCATTAGGATCATGCCCTGAAGGCACTCAAAAAGTTTCAAGTCAGCGCCACCTTGTGGTCAACAATTATAACACAATTTTTAACATGCCATGAGATTGGTATTGACAGATTCCCTGGGTCAGGCAGAGAACAATGATACCAATCATGCCATGGTAGGCTAAAATTCCTGTCCGCCATTTTGAATTTTCCAAAAAGACTACTTTTTCAAACTCCTCCTAGGAGTAGGTTTTTTTGGAAAATTCTAAATGGCAGACAGAAATTTTAGCCTACCATGGCATAATTGGTCCAATTTTCACAAGATTCAAAAGAGATCATCTTCAGACTACGCTGGCAAAAATTTTCAAAAGCTTTTTGATAGACCAAACCGTTCTCAAACAACGTGCAAACTAATCCGATGGTGATCATGCCAAAATGGACGTGAGGCTAAATCTCTGAAATGCTTTAGCGTATTCATACCAAACTAACTTATATGTCATAGCCATCATGACTTGAGGGTACCTGCATTGTTTTGCAACAGCGCCACCTTGTGGTCAAAATGCTATTTCAAAAAATGCTAATTGCTTTTAATTACTTTTGTACATTATCATGTGACTGGTCTTCCTAGATTCCTTGCTCAGGCCAAGAACACTGATACCAATTAGACCATGGTCGATGGCTCATGCTCCTCCTAGACCATTCATCAGATTTTCAACAAAATTGAAACAAATTATCTACAGACCATGCCGACAAAAATTTATGGAACTTAAGTTGATTGGTCACACTGTTCTCGAATGACACACAAATGAATTTGAAGCGAGCATGCCAAAAAGGACGTGATGCTATATCTCCATAATGCTTTAGCATATTCACACCAAACTTAGTATATATCATGGGCATCATAACATGAGGGTACGTGTTCAGTTTTGGACCAGCATCACCTAGTGATCACGAGATATGAAAAAAAGCACATTTTTGCTTCTAACTTCTGAACAGTTTGTCATAAAATCATGACCATACTAAAATCATGCTTGCTTATTTCCTTACTTTGCCTCTGTAGTGCTTGGCCCTGTAATTGCTGCTTGCAGCTATTATTATTATTATTATTATTATTATTATTATTATAATGAGACCCAACATTTCTGAACACTATTCCTCCCAGAGCTTTCAAGCTACATGCACAAAATTCGGCACAGACCTTCAGCCTGCTCTGACTTGAGTTGCTATGAAGTTTCTAAGTGATTGGCACCCTTCAAGTATTGGCACCCTATCTATCCAGCTCTAAAAGAATTGGCACCCTATTAATCTGTCTCTTTCTTTCTTAAAACTGCACATTATCTTCAGATTTGTCTTGACAAACTTTACCTATCTATTTTTTCATATGTTAGCCTTTCGGTGCGCCTTGCCAGTATAAAAGACCAAATAAATAAATAAATAAATAAATAAATAAAAACAGGGGTGTGTGTGTTTGTTTTTTTTTTTTTTTTTTGGAGAACTGAATTGGTAAAATCCATACTGAAAATTATGTTTGTTTGTTTTTTTTATGTCACACCAAGTAGAAAAAAATAATCATAAATTTGACTCAAACACTTTAATTTCTTCACCTTTTTTTTTTTTTAACAAATAGCTTATTGGGATTTTTTTATACCTTTATTTTCCATGATGAGGTTTATATAAAAAAAGGGCACTGTGCAAAGTGCAGTGATTAGAAATGCAGCAATGACAGTGCAGCATAAATCTGAAAAGAGAAGCACATATGTACATGAATTATCAATTAACATTTAACTTCATTATTTTGAAGGCATCTTTGCTCTACAGCATTTCTTTGCATGTGCCTAAAACGTTTGCACAGTACTGTATCAAATCAATATTTGGTGTGATTACCCTTTGACTTCAAAACAGCATCAATTCATCAATTCTATCAATTCAAAAACTTGCACACAGTTTTTGAAGGAACTTGGCAGGAAGGTTGGCCCAAACATCTTGGATAACTAACCACAGTTCTTCTGTGGATTTAGGCAGCCTCAGTTGCTTCTCTCTCTTCATGTAATCCCTGATAGACTCGATGATGTTGAGATCAGGGCTCTGTGGGCTCCATACCATCACTTCCAGGACTCCTTGTTCTTCTTTACGCTGAAGATAATTCTTACTGACTTTTACTGTTATGCTTGGGGTCGTTGTCATGCTGAAGAATAAATTTGGGGCCAATCAGATGGCTCCCTGATGGTATTACATGATGGATTAGTATCTGCCTGTACTTCTCAGCATTGAAGAGAGCATTAACTCTAACCAAATCCCCAACTCCATTTGCAGAAATGCAGCCCCAAATGCAAGGAACCTTCACCATGCTTCACTGTTGCCTGCAGACACTTATTCTTGTACTGCTCTCCAGCCCTTCGGCAAACAACCAGCCTTTTGCTACAGCCAAATATGTCACAATTTTCAGCACCCCAGTTCCTGTGTTTTCGTGCATATTTGAGTCGCTTGGCCCTGTTTCCATGTCGGAGGCATGGCTTTTTGCCCGCAAGTCTTCCACGAAGGCCACTTCTGACCAGAATTCTCCGGACAGTAGATGGGTGTACCAGAGTCCCACTGGTGTCCGCCAGGTCTGAGCTGATGGCACTACTGGACATCTTCGGTTGTGAAGGGAAGTAAGCCTGACGTGTCTTCCATCTGCTGCAGTAAGTTTCCTTAGGTGACCACTGCGTCTATGGCCCTCAGTGTTGCCCGTTTCTTTGTGCTTCTTCAAAAGAGCTTGCACAGCACATCTGGAAACCCCTGTCTGTCTTGAAATTTCTGCCTGAGAGAGACCTTGCTGATGCAGTATAACTAACTGCAGTATATCTTCTTCCTTGTTTCTGTACTCAGTCTTGCCATGGTGTATGATGTTTGACAGTAAACTGTCTTCAGCAATGTCACCTTGTTAGCTGAGTTTGGCTGTTCCTCACCCGGTTTTATTCCTCCTACGCAGCTGTTTCTGTTTCAGTTAATGATTGTGTTTTAACCTACATATTGAATTGATGATCATTAGCACCTGTTTGGTATAATTGTTTACTCATACATGACTATATGCCTACAAAATCCCTGACTTTGTGCAGGTGTACCTAGAAGAATCGATGCTGTTTTGAAGTCCAAGGGTGGTCACACCAAATATTGAGATTTTTCTTCAGTTCACTCACTTTGCATTTTGTTTACTGATAGATATAAACTATTAGCATGTCTATTTTTGAAAGCATTCTTACTTTACAGCATTTTCACAACTGCCTAAAACATACATACATACACACACACACACACACACATATCTATCTATCTCTCTCTCTCTCTCTCTCTCTCTCTCTGTATATATATATATATATATATATATATATATATATATATATATATATATATATATATATATATATATATATAATTTGTCTTTATTCATCCCTCCTTCAAGCAAAAAGGATGAGTAAAATTACTCTGTTTAATTATTAAATTATTATAATCTTCACTGGGATTAAATGAATACATACAATATTATAACAAAGCAGAGAATAAAATACTTACATCCAATTTTTCTCCACTGAGAGCAGCATCCTTGTCGATGTCCTCGGTGACAACTCAGTAGATACATCACTCCTAAACAAGCAAATATAATCATTACAGCCTCAAATGGAAGTATCCATCCTGGAATTGACAGGGGAAAAAGAACAACAACAACAACAACAAAAAATTATTAAATGCACCCAGAATCATGCATAACCACAGATAAATACATACCAACTAATAAGGCGGAACCAGCAAACTTTATATACATTCAACAATTTAGTTTGATTTCCTGTTTAAAATGTAAAATTCTCTTTCAAGTAACAAGCTTTTCAAATTGTTTTACCAAATACACATATAAATACATATGAGCTTTAAATAAAGTGTTAGCAAATATTTATTAAAGGCTATAAATTTTGAGATTATTTCATAGTATTTACAAATATCTTAACACAGTATAATATTTTGAAATATTTAGAAAACCCTATAAAATGAACAAATAAAATATTTGTTAAAAAAAACAAAAAACAAAAACAAAACAAAAAACCCTCAGCATGCATGTTGCTTTTATCGTTGTTTTTAGGTACTTACCTCTGACAAAATCGTTTACTGTAATAGAGAGCAGAATATAGGCACCAATTTCATAGAAGGTGCTTAAAGTCAGAATAGTAGATAACAGAGCAATATGCACACCTGAGAAAGTAAAGCAAATATGACCTGATTAGCAGATTTTTTTTTAACAGTACCAACAGCACAATTATACAAAAAACATTAACCCAGTAAGTGAATAATATTAGAATCAAAAGGATTTACATTTTCAGTTTATAAGTAAATCATGTACCAGTTATAATCCTTACATTCAAACGGTTTTCCTTGGAAAAGGTGCCTTTGTAGAGAGAGGATGATCATCAGCCCCATTACCAGAGGGACTATGACAGAATTTGAATCAAAACTATCTAAAGATCCCGAGAGTTATGGTTTTGGGGCAGAATGAACAGAATTGTACATCAGTTTAGGTTTATTAATTAGTACATTGTATAAGAGATAACTAATACTGTATATCAGCATGCATTCAGTACATTACATTCTGTTCTTAGATGTTGAACTACATCAAAGCATTATATAACAGTACTCACAGTCCAAAGTGAATCTTTTGTTAGTGAGAAGAACTGCGAGCAGGGCAGCATTCAATATTTCTAGCCACACAGTTAAATGTGTCCGGAAACCATAGACAGCTGTGGTAATTAACAAACCTCTGTAAGACTATGAATTCTGTATTCAAAATGCATTATACATGAATATATAATGTTATATAGCATCCAATTCATAATGCCATGCATAAGTCTGTATAAATGGTACTGTAGACACTGATGTTGTAATGAACTACAACCACCTCTACTGTTGTATCACAAAATATATTGCATTACTGCATTGTGTACATTTGTATACATTGTAAACAGTCTTTTAACCATCCTGGAACTGCAAAGGGAATCATGCGATGTCAGATAAGACCAGAAATTGAATTGTTTGGCAATGCACACCGATCACATGTTTTTTGAATTTTTGTTTTTGAATGCACCCAAATCCGCTGTAAAATGGATCTCAAATGCTTTTGGGCTGTTTTGTACCTGGTGGTCCAGGGACTCTTGGGAAGACTAATGGTATGTGAATTCTGCTAAGTGCCAGGATGTTTTAGCCCAAAACCTGGTTACCTCTGCCATGAGGTTATCATCTGGCCTTAGGTAGAGCTTTCAACAAATTGATAAGTCCAAACATACATCCAAGTGGCTATGTGTTTTGCACTGGCAATCCTAATGTAAAGGTGTGAATCCTATACTATAAATTGAAAAGCACCGTTCTCATGTTCAAACCAAATAACATGAAGGGTGGAGGAGGGGCATCTCCAACCTTGTTAGACAATACAGAAAGTGGCCTATTTGACATGATTCCTTTTATATTCTTGTTTTTGTTAATTTTTATGAAGGGTGCCAAAGATTCTGACTGTACATTTTTGCCCTGGTCTAACCGCCAGCTTCTTCAGAAGACTTTTATTTTATAGCAGAGAGTAAAACATTTCCCAGCATAGAAGCTTATCAGTATGATTTGACTAAATGTCTATAGCAGTAGTAATTCTTTTTAAAAAATGTAGAAAAAATAAAAGTGGCATTAATGAAACTGAAGATTATACAATGTATGATCTTCCTTACCTAATACAACAGCACTGATGGCAAACACCACTGATAGGACTATCATTACTGTTACAATGTGTCTTGATATTGCTTGATTCCAGGGAATATTACCAAGAAGAACTAAATGAGAGATAGAAAAATATATTCATTTACATTCAGTTTGCACACATTATGGATTCAGACAGAGTGTCTTTAAGATATAAACAAAATGTCTTTTGTTTATATCTTATGTAAATTAAGTAAATAAAAAGTGCACTGATTTATTATATGCATATTAAATTATTCAATTAATATTATTCATTTTTATACATTTGAACAAAACCTAAGGAATAAAACACATGCTCACGCTGCTATAGAAAAATAATCAATGATCATTCAATAATGGAGTGATTATATAGGATATAACAGATTAAATAAATGTAAATTTATTTAACACCATCTCAGTGCCAGGACAGAGAATCATCTTGATGCATGGCTTCCTTGTACCTTGAGAGATGCTGGATCCAGGTGAACCATGCTAGAGGATCAAAGGGAGCATGAGTGTGATAAGTGACTTCGGGTAGCTGATGGATGATCTATTTTTGGCTTTGTTGGTAAGCATCAGTGTTTTAAATGAAGACAGCTACAGGAAGGAGGGAATACAGCATTGGTGTGGCAGAACTTGGGGAGGTTGAAAATAAGTATTGTATTTGTGTTACTGTAGTTCCAAGGGTCGAACAGCATGCAGACCTGCCAGGCAGGGCAGGAAGGGGGGCAAGAGTAAATGATACACAAAATGATGATCTGAAAATTGGAACATGGTAACATTAATATCTACAGCTGAAGAAGGTCATCTGAAGACCGGGTCCAGAACATTTTCACCCTTTTGAGTCAGAGGGCAGTTGTTGAAGATTAGGCAGGAGGACTGTGGCTTGTCATAATGGAAGCTGAATAATCTAGTAGAGTAAGAATGGTGCTATCAGTATGGAAGTATGTCCAGTTCTTCACTGAAGTGTTTTAGGGGCAACATGAGCAATAGATAACAATAATATATAGATGGATGGGAGAGGTAACAGTAACAGCATGGAATTCCAAAGACGAGATATTGAGATGAGACAATACAAGAGGTGTGAACCACCATCTCGGAGATGAAATCAAACCTATCCTGCTGCTCATGGAAGTTTCTTATTAAGTTTGAGAGAAAATGTAGGCAAAGGACAGAGCAACTGGTGTAGCCGAGTTCTCTGAAGTAATCCAGGTCTCAGTCAGTGCCAGAAAATCCCTTATCAAATTTGTATATTATACCTGCATTAATACAATTTGAAGCCTGTGTATTTTTATGGATTGTAAGTAGTGTAAAACACGTCAAATCTAGCTGAATATGAGATACAAACATAACTGTTGAGGGAAGAAAGAAAATAGAATATGAAAGTTTAAAGGTCTACCACTGCCCTATACATTTGCTTAAGATTTTGAAGTGAGAAATTAAACTAAAGTAATGTGAAGTAATGCAGAGGTTTATGGGTGTTCCAAATCACCATACACTTACTTCAGCTGTCATTACCTTCTTTGTTTCACTTACATGAACTTGCAGCAGTTATTATAGTTAAATGGTAAAGTGGAATAGCCAAAGCCTTCACTGCTTTTTCTAAGAACTCTGTAAAATAAAAATGTATTTATTTACACATACACAATTTACATGCCATACATACATATACATACATTTATAAGTACTTTTCCTTTTTAAAAGTACTTTTCCTGATGAAAACGAAATAAAAAATATTCCTGAAAAAAAAAGGTTCACAATTTTTTAATTTAAAAATGTTTTACCAAACACTTACGTGGTAATCTGTCAATGTAAGAAGAGGTTTTCATCAGTATGACAGGCCTTATGATACTGACAGTTGAACAAGCGATGACCTCAGTGAGAAGCCCTATATGGAGGAATCAAACCGAACCAGTGTTATGTATTGGAACATGGAAGATGTCATGTCTGTTAAAAATAGGTGGGAAAATGACCCTGAATTTACCTTCTTTTGACCACAAGCAGAAAGCAACAAACATGCAGATGTTCGGACAGAGGATCAGAGAAATGTGTATTATCATGCCCTTTCTACTAGTAACTGCAAAAGAAAACGAAACTTGATATTCATGCTTCTATTAAAAAAAGGACTTTTTTTTTTAAACAAAAATGTGTGGCAAAATACCTTTTTTTTTCAGCAGTTTAAAAACAGGACCACAAAATCCCACTGCAAGCAACAGTGCAACTGCGCACAACACCAATATTGATATATGTAGTGCAGAGAAACCTGTAGGAATGAGGTAATACATAGATAGGCATAAATAACACACAATAAACTTAAAGCTACAGTCACTGACTTTGGTGTAACCCAGACACTGGATTCCCACTTAAAATGTCTAAAACTGCATATATTTACAAAACATAATAATAATAATAATAATAATAATAATAATAATAATAATAATAATAAACTATGATGGACTGGTGTCCCATTCAGGGTATATTCCTACAGCTCCTGGGTAAGGCTCCACATCCATTGTGACCCTGAACAGGATAAAGTAGTTACTGAAAATGAATGAATGAATGAATGAATGTATGAATGAATGAATAGCCAAAATAAGACAGATGTTAAGGAACTGGTATGTGGTTTTTATAACCTCTAGATTGGGTAATACAGTAATGTAATACGTTGCTGCCTGGCTGCCTTGCTGTCTCTCCAAGTAAAGTTTCAGCTTGTTCAAACGTACCAGCCAAATCACTTATAAAGTTTAAAGCACAGAATGATTTCTCTCTGGTGAATCTTGCTGATCTCCTGTAGTAGTACAGCCCATACTGAGGATTTCACTAATTCTCAGAATCACTCACAGCTTGGCTGGTGGGTGTTTTTATACTCCAGATTAAAACTTACTTATTTAACTTAGCCTATCCACACTTGGGTCTTTTATCTTTTTTAAACATACCTTTCATATTTTGCAGAAATTGTGACAGAAGTATAACTCATTAGTGATTATAGCAAGGCATATTACCTACACCTTGTAGAATCACAATGGTACTTGCTGACATGTCACCAGTGTGGACCTCACAGATAAATTCTCCTTTGTCTTCCATCCTCACATCCATCAACTTTAGTGAGAAGTTCCCTTTAGGGATTTCAGAAGGAAAGAAATAAACTCTTCCTTGAAAACTCTCATGTGAGGAGTCAGAGAAGATCTCCTTGTCTTTGTAAAGCAGGACAAGGATGTCTTGTCCTGTTTCTGTCCTTTTCCATGTCACTTCTTCTATCTTGTTGGCTGATACATACGAATCTACAGAACAGCTCAGTATGACATCCTCACCCGCAGAAGCAAATATGGCTCGATCTGCCCCTGTTACCACAATATGCTCTGAAATAATGCAGAAGACAACATTTAATAGTAACAAAAACTTTAATGGTTTATTTGTATTGTTCCTTAAAATGACATGAACATATCAATGAAAAAAATGAGTGCACAGTAAGAGAAATATTTTATTGTAAGAAGAAAAGAAAGTAGAAAAGCAGACCGTGAAATATTACCACAACATTCAGTGTTGTGTTTGGGCAGTTAGCAGAAACAATTCAAAAATTATTTATTGCATTTAAAAAAAAAAAAAAAAAAAAAAAAAAAAAAAACCTTTTAGGCTATAGCGACGACTATAACTAGGAGAGCTCGGTCTGCCAAAATGTCTTCCAAGCAAAAATTAAGATCCCATTTTAAGGCTTTATACTAAAAGAGGGAGATGGTTACTTACCAATATCTTTAATTTCCATTATGGCTTCACTTGAGTTGTTCACTTCAGTTGTATTTACTTTACAGCTGTAAACTCCAGCATCTTCTTCAGCCACATTTTTGAGTAAAACAGAGAAATTCCCTTTCAACACCTCATCTGGGAAAAAGTCAACTCTGCCTCTAAACACCTGACTCTGGAGATCTGGTCTGCTTTTTCCTTGCTGGAAGAGGCTTACTAGAGAATCTGAGTCCATCTTTCTCCATTCCACCTGCAGACCTTCCAGAGGCAGTGGGCTTTCAATAAAGCATGGCAGTAGGACTGAGCCTCTCAGCTGGGCCACAACTGGACCAGAGGGTCCGTGGACTCGAAGACCTGGATTAATACCAAAGTATACAGGTGCATCTCAATAAATTAGAATGTCGTGGAAAAATTCGTTTATTTCAGTATCTCAACTCAAATTGTGAAACTCGTATATTAAATAAATTCAATGCACACAGACTGAAGTAGTTTAAGTCTTTGGTTCTTTTAATTATGATGATTTTGGCTCACATTTAACAAAAACCCACCAATTCACTATCTCAACAAATTAGAATACTTCATAAGACCAATAAAGAAAACATTTTTAGTGAATTGTTGGCCTTCTGGAAAGTATGTTCATTTATTGTACATGTACTCAATACTTGATAGGGGCTCCTTTTGCTTTAATTACTGCCTCAATTCAGCATGGCATGGAGGTGATCAGTTTGTGGCACTGCTGAGATGGTATGGAAGCCCAGGTTTCTTTGACAGTGGCCTTCAGCTCATCTGCATTTTTTGGTCTCTTGTTTCTCATTTTTCTCTTGACAATACCCCATAGATTCTCTATGGGGTTCAGGTGTGGTGAGTTTGCTGGCCAGTCAAGCACACCAACACCATGGTCATTTAACCAACTTTTGGTGCTTTTGGCAGTGTGGGCAGGTGCCAAATCCTGCTGGAAAATGAAATCGGCATCTTCAAAAAGCTGGTCAGCAGAAGGAAGCATGAAGTGCTCCAAAATTTCTTGGTAAACAGGTGCAGTGACTTTGGTTTTCAAAAAACACAATGGACCAACACCAGCAGATGACATTGCACCCCAAATCATCACAGACTGTGGAAACTTAACACTGGACTTCAAGCAACTTGGGCTATGAGCTTCTCCACCCTTCCTCCAGACTCTAGGACCCTGGTTTCCAAATGAAATACAAAACTTGCTCTCATCTGAAAAGAGGACTTTGGACCACTGGGCAACAGTCCAGTCCTTCTTCTCCTTAGCCCAGGTAAGACGCCTCTGACGTTGTCTGTGGTTCAGGAGTGGCTTAACAAGAGGAATACGACAACTGTAGCCAAATTCCTTGACACGTCTGTGTGTGGTGGCTCTTGATGCCTTGACCCCAGCCTCAGTCCATTCCTTGTGATGTTCACTCAAATTCTTGAATCGATTTTGCTTGACAATCCTCATAAGTCTGTGGTTCTCTCAGTTGGTTGTGCATCTTTTTCTTCCACACTTTTTCCTTCCACTCAACTTTCTGTTAACATGCTTGGATACAGCACTCTGTGAACAGCCAGCTTCTTTGGCAATGAATGTTTGTGGCTTACCTAGTGAACCAAACTGAGAGACCATTTTGAAGGCTCAGGAAACCTTTGCAGGTGTTTTGAGTTGATTAGCTGATTGGCATGTCACCATATTCTAATTTGTTGAGATAGTGAATTGGTGGGTTTTTGTTAAATGTGAGCCAAAATCATCACAATTAAAAGAACCAAAGACTTAAACTACTTCAGTCTGTGTGCACTGAATTTACTTAATACACGAGTTTCACAATTTGAGTTGAATTACTGAAATAAATGAACTTTTCCATGACATTCTAATTTATTGAGATGCACCTGTATATGGATCCATGCATTCAAAGAAGTATATGGAAATTGCTCAGAATTTCTTTTGGTTTGCTTCCGATTAATTGAGTAATCATTCACGGTAAACAAAGCCACAGTTTTGTAACCACTCCCTCATCCAAGAATTAACTACTCAAATATTTTCATATTCGTAGGTTGCATTCCCCAAAACCTATTTAAGTGCTGGGAAAGATTACTGTAACATGTAAAGTGAATACAATTTTATGCATTCTGTTACAGTCATTTTAAGAACATCCTGAATAGTGTAATAATCAAAGCTACAAAAAGCCTTACCTTCAAGTCCAAAAGCAAAAACAACCACTAAAAACACTGACAAATACATCTTGCTCAGAGTTTATTAATCCAGTTCCAGTTAATCCAATGTATAGTTCAATTTGAACCTTTATACCTGTCTTTTTCTGAATTTATGCCAATGAGGAACTTGTACAAACTCGTACTGCAAGTTGAGTGCTAAGACCAACATCTGTAAATGTTGGGCTTCCACTGACGCTATGTGTAATCCAAGGTAGTGAATAACATTATAGCACCTACTGAAATAAATCACTTATTCAATGCACACTACATTTTACTAAGCAAATCTGTATTTTCTGTGTCTTTATCCTGGAATCAAAGTTGATTAAGAGCAAAAAGGCATTTGGCACCCAATCCAGGAAGCAGCAGCAAAATTGGCAGGTCTGTTGCTGGTCTAGTTTTACTGCATTCCTTAATAGAGCTCACTGGAAACTGAGTTTAAGAAAATTACACAGGAGCTTCAGCCATGCTTTTAAGAATGTAGGCGCCACTGTAGCAAACTCGGAATGAAAACGAGACATACATACTGGTAGTACATATTTCATTATCTGTAAAAGTATGAAAAATGCTTATAAACAGGA
Source organism: Cranoglanis bouderius (assembly GCA_023630585.1). Lineage (NCBI taxonomy): Eukaryota > Metazoa > Chordata > Actinopteri > Siluriformes > Cranoglanididae > Cranoglanis > Cranoglanis bouderius. The sequence goes on from CM042546.1 coordinate 12,471,800, forward strand.
TAGTGTCACTGCTTAGTACTGTCTTGCATTGCTTCATGTTGGACATTAACGTTACTGTAGAATGGCAATCCTTATTAACATCCAATGTAGGTCTATTCCAAATAATCAAGTAAACCACAATGATGTCAACACAAAATGACACCAACAACCAGCACCAACAGAATGATTTATGTTTTACAGTGAAATCTCTTAGAACAGTGGGCGTATGTGAGGCTATTTTTATATGCTGTATGTTACAGGTCTTATCTTATTTCTACTCAAAAGTGGCATACCCGTAGTGCATGTTAACAATATGATATTTACAATATAATTTGATATGTGCAGTATTGTCATTATTTCACCATCTCACCTGTAAAAGTACGAAAAATGCTTTTAAACAGGGTGGTATCACTTCTCAGCATGAACTATAGAGAACAAAAAGTTAATAATCAAACACAGCAATTAATATCTATGGTGCCACATTATTAACAAATTAACCACTGTGGTGTCACACCATTAATAAAAAGTAAGCAGGTGTTTTTTTTGTTTTTTTTGTTTTGTTTTTACCAACACTGGTCCAACGTTGCTTACCCTAAACTCATTTTTGGGTAAATGTGTTTTTTTTTTCTTCTATCCTTGAAATGAATGGGGGATCACCTGATTAATTATTGGACATTCATTGGGGATGCAACAGATGAAGTACCACCCTCATTTACAGTGCTCAACTGAATTTTGGATCTTGATTCAAAGGAGGGTAGCGTTATGATGAGGAACCTAACTGGTTCATGGAAAGCTATTTGAGTTGCATATGAGCTCACTCACCAATGATCATGAATAATGTTATGATCAGCTTCTTTTCCAGAAATAGAATGATAAATCAAGGTAGCCCAGTCTAGAGCTATCCCGGGTTAACAATCACTTCAGCAGTGTTGTTTTGTCTGTAATTTTTAGATAAATAAAATAATCGCAATCAATAACAAGTGGCTGTGGTATATGAGGAATTAAACACTTTTGGTGGGCTGTGATACGAAAATGATCAACTTAAATATGCTCCGGGATGGGCCACATCACACCACCTTGTCAGTGATTATTTTCCTATAACAGCACACCTCCAAGTGTTTTATTTATCCTCACTAGATAAATATATAAAAATAATACGTCCAGGAATTACATTATTCTGTTAAAATTGATGTGACATCAAACAACATTAGTAGGGAAAGTCATTTATTTGTTTAAGTAATGCATTTAATGTGTGGCAAACAGCAGTACCCTTTAGAAATATTGGCATTATCAAAAAAAACAACAACAACAAAAAACAATTACTACTACTACTACTAATAATAATAATACAACCCCAATTCCAAAAAAGTTGGGACGCTGTGTAAAATGTAAATAAAAACAGAATGCAATGATTTGCAAATCTCATAAACCCAAATGTTATTCACAATAGAACAGGGAAAACATATCAAATGTTTAAACTGAGGAAATGGCCACCACATCTCAAAAAAGTTGGGACAGGGGAGAAATCTCTGTGCACAAGGGACAAGGGTGAAAATCAATATTACATGCCAACATGTAATATTGCAACACCAGCGCATTCACACAGGAGAGAAGCCGTATCACTGTGGACATTGTGGGAAGAGTTTTACTCGTCAGAGTCATCTCCAAGTACATGAGCGCATTCACACAGGAGAGAAACCGTATCACTGTGGACAGTGTGGGAAAGGTTTTCGTGACCAGAGGGCCTTTCACAGCCACCAGCAGAGTCATACAGGACAGAAGGCGGACACTGTGGACGGAGCTATACTTATTCAAGTTCATTAAAGGACACATAAGTGCACGTAAACATGCAGTTGCGTGCTTTGCGTGTTGGGTAAACACACTACTGTATATTATTTGTCGTGGACTGTAAAAAAACAAACAAAAAAAAAACAGCATTCATACACTGCTTTCCAAAGCACCCTGAGCAATTTTGGGTACATACCTTAGCCAAAGTCCTCCCAAAAACAAATGCTGATAACATAGTTCATAACTGGTTGATCAAAGTATATAAACTTTTCCAGACACACCTATAAAGTGGCCACTGAGAATAACATGCTGTGCTAAAGTGAGTATCTGTAAACTGAGGATAACTGAGTAGGCTTGAGGTTGTTACAGAACAAAAAAACATTTTAGATTCCCAAACATTAGTTTTCAAAATTAAATGTTACAGGAAAATGTTTATATGTCATTAAAGAAAGCAGCATATTATGTAAAAGACACATTTCAGACAAAAAAAAAACACCAAATATAAATAGTATATTTTTCTTTTTTTTTATGCAAAAGTACAACATGGTAGTGGACACTGTAAAGGATTTAACCCGAAGGATCTGTTTTACACATACACACACATGATCTTCGGGCCCTCAGGCGGCACTGCATTAAAAAAAGGCATAATTCTTCAATGGAAATCACTGCATGGGCTCAGAAACACCTCCAGAATTCCTTGTCTGTGAACACAGTTCGCCATGCCATCCACAAATGCTGGTTAAAGCTCTATCATGCAAAGAAGAAACCACATGTGAACATGATCCAGAAATGCCGCCATCTTCTCTGGGCCAAAGCTCATTTAAAATGGAATGAGGCAAAGTGGAAAATTGTTCTGTGGTCAGATGCATTGAAATTTGAAATTTCTTTTGGAAACCAAAAAGTGTCCTCTAAACTAAAGAGGACTAAAGAGGAGAGGGACCATCCGGATTTTTATCAGCGCTCAGCTCAAAAGCTTACATCTCTGATGGTATGGGGGTGCATTAGTGCCTATAGAATGGGCAGTTTGCACATCTGGAAAGGCGCCATCAATGCTGAAAATTATATACAGGTTTTAGGGCAACATATGCTTCCATCCAGATTCCATCCCATCTTTACCTCTGAGAGACTCTGCCTCTCTAAGATACTCTTTTTATACCCAATCATTGCTTGTTCATGGCCTGTTGCAAATTAACCTCCAGCTGTTTCTTTTTAGTAACATTTACATTTCCAGCATTTTGTTGCCCCCGTCCCAACTTTTTTGAGACATGTTGCGGCCTTTAAATTCAAAATTATCTTATTTTTTCTTAAGATGGTACATTTCCTCACTTGGCTTCTGGGTCTGAAATCCATAAATCTGCTTTGAGAGCTTCAAATGGAAAACAAAATGGAGGAGATGAAGGACATAAACAGCTTTAACATGTCCAGGTTTAAAATAAAGCGTCTTAACATATAGAATGATAAGGCTAATATAAAATTTTACATAAAAATAAAATAAAATTGCAGCAATTTGAAAAGAGAAAACAAAATAGAATGGCCTAAACAACTACAATTGAATTATACCTTATTTCTAGACCATTAAAGACTAAATGTCTGTTAACATGTTCATTAAGAAAGAGGAACATTTGAGTATTAAGGATACTCAAGGATTAAGGGTAAATGTAAACCAATTTCGAAATGTCTCTTTATTACAGTTGTCCACTGATTAGTGGTGAACATCTGTTGTATAAACTTCAATTTCGTAACATAATCACTTCACATGTCTGGTAGTTTTTGTGTGACATGGAGCTACTGTATATTTTATTGAATTGATCGCCTCAGATGAGTCAGGAAGGCAGGGCTGAAAGACCTCTGGTAAAGACTACATGGACAAACACGTCAAATCAGTAAGACAACTCTAAGTGGTCAGGGGGGAAAATTCTGCATAAAAAATAACTATCTAGATAACAACGAACAATTGTTATCTGTGAGCTTTTTTTTTTTTTTTTTTTGGTGTGCTGGATTTTAATGTAAACATCTGCAACTATTGCATCACTTTTGTTTATAGCTCACATTTCTGTTTTTTCACACCTTAACAGTAAGTAAAAAAATAATGAATGAGTCTTGAAAATATAAGTGATTCTGAATTTTTGTTTTTACACAAGGCAGGACACTAAATACATTTGACTCAACACCAACCATTTCCAGTCAAATTAAATCAAATCAACAGACATTTGAAAGTAAACAAATTACATTTTCGTACCTCAGGTGCTGTTACTTTATCTTCAAAATTTTGTATCATTCTGTTTACAACAATAAAAGTGTAAATTTATAGAAAGGGCTGTCATTCAGCTTTTCAGACATTTATTTTAAAATTCTATTTAAGTTAAAAAATAAAAATACATTTAAAAAAAGCTTACCTGTATCTCAGTCTCATCCCTGTATCATATACAGAACATCATTAGATAAATAACACTTTCAGACAAATCTGTCTGAATTCTAATTTACGATTGCGTTTTGTTAACATACCAGTGAAATTGCAAGAAAAGCGTTTCCCATTACTTTTAATTTCTTGTGCGAAATTTCACATCACTGTGATATAATAAAATTATCCCTTATTCTTGTCTTTTAATATGAATTAGGTATTAGGAATTGTTATGGAATTGCAATGGCCATGGCATGTTGCTTTTATAAAATGTGTATAGAATTAATAATTGATTGCTTTGGGCAGTACTCACAGGCATTGTAGATTTGCAAAGCGAGCCAAGCAGAAACAAACACTGTTTCCAGAGATAAAACAATCACACGTAGATCTCCTATAGTCCATGCTCCGTTCCCTAGAGTCCAGTAATGCAGTTAAATCACACATTTTTGTATCTATCTCCTGACTTGTGCCTGTCCACAACTTTATCCCGGAGATCTTTTGACAGTGCCTTGCCACACATAGTTGATTGTTTGCTTCAGTTGCAGTACAAAATGCTCCAGGAAAGCTCTTTTCATGCTGACCACAGCTGATCACAGTTGAAAGGCAGATGGCTTCGTGTGCCATTGAGAAGGTGATTAGCTACACCTTATTGAGTTTACAAGCGTCATGATCCGGGTCGAGCTCCGCATGTTCTCCCCTGTCTTCCCCTTCCCCTATTTCCAGCACTTTCTCTCTCTGTTTGTTTTTTTTTTTTGTGTGTGTGTGTGTTCCTGGACATGGCGCTCCATGGCATCCAATCTCTTCACCAGATTGTTCCGGCTTCCAGTGCGGTAACTTCCAACCTTACACGTGTTTTGTTTCTCACCAGTGTTCTATGTTGTTCTCCCTTGTTACTTGGACAACTGCATGTGAGAGAGGCATCGAGAGAAGGCCGGCTGGCCCCCAATTCCCTGTTCACCTGTCCACCCAGTTCGGGAACCTCCACCCAGCCCTCCAGCCTCATCCAATGTTTCCCCCTCCACTGAAGAACCCATGCAAGTCGGCCAGGCCCAACTAACCCCAGCTGAACGCGACCATTGGTTCCAGGAGGGGGTGTGTCTTTACTGTGATGCTAAGGGTCACTTTATCACCAGCTATCCCCTTCACCCAAAAGGAGGGGCTCAATGGTAGGAAGGGAGCTACTCGTGAGCCAAACCCACCAAAACTCCCAGTCCCGACTCCAAGTTCTGGCCACCTTATATCACAAGCAAACCTCCTTCCCTTTGTTGGCCCTGATCAACTCTGGTGCAGAGGACAGCTTCCTCAATCAGGAGCTAGCTTCCCAGGCCAACCTCCCCCTGGAACTACTGGAACCGCCCATGACTGTTAATGCGCTGGATGGTAGACTCCTGGCCCAGGTCACCCATTGCACCACCCCGCTACTCCTGGTCATTTCTGGCAACCCCCACGAGAGGGTCAGACTTAACATCATTTCCTTCCCAGGTATACCACTGGTCTTGGGCTACTCCTGGCTGAAGCGTCACAACCCCAAATTTGACTGGGTGACTGGGAGGGTTTTCACTTGGAGCCCTGTCACTCCTCATGACTCAATTCAGCCATCCCCCCGCTCCTGCCGCTACTCCTCCCTCGACCATTGAACCGCTCAACCTCTCATCTGTGCCCCCCGAGTACCATGACCTGGTAGAGGGCTTTAGCAAGGACTGGGCCCTCTCACTATCTCCTCACCGGCCTTATGACTGTGCTATTGACCTTCTCCCTGGAGCCACTCTTCCGTCCAGCCGGTTATACAACCTGTCCCGTCCTGAGAGAGAGGCCATGGAGAAATATATAAATGACTCCCATGTTGCTGGTATCATCCGGCTGTCCTTCTCACCCCTGGGCGCTGGGTTCTCCTTTGTGGCTAAAAAGGATAAATCACTTCGTCTCTGCATTGATTACCAGGGTCCGAATAACATCATGGTAAAGAATAAGTATCCCTTACCTCTTTTCAGCTCCGCCTTTGAGCCCTTGCATGGGGCTACCATATTCACCAAATTGGATCTGCGGAATGCGTACCAGCTGGTTAGGATCAGAGAGGGGGATGAATGGAAGATGGCATTTAACACTCCCCTGGGACACTTTGAATACTTGGTCATGCCGTCTGGCCTTACCAATGCTCCAGCTATCTTCCAGGCCTTCTTCCTGGGGTACATCATTGAAAGCGGATGAGTTAAGGCCGATCCTGAGAAGATCCAAGCTGTAGTTGAGTGGCCCAGGCCTACCATCCTAAAACAGTGCCAGAGGTTCCTCGGGTCCACCAATTTTTACCGGCACTTTATCCGGGACTATAGCTGGGCTGCAGCACATGACTGTTTGCACCTGATTCACGTTTTGCTTAATACTTGTGCAGTATTGACTTGTGTGAGGAGCAGTATTAAGTCCAGCAACATTGCTTGAGAGTTTGATGTAACTACAATATGTCATGCTGAAATTGACTGGCCATACCACTGTGTCCCTCCACCAGTTTTCATTTAGGAAAAATTGAAATATGTGCCATTACAGAATATACAAAGTGTAATACTCCTTACCTAATACAACAGCACTGATGAAAATCACCACTGGAATGACTGTCAGTACTGTTATAGTGTGTCCTGCGGGTCTCTGAATCAAGGCAATTTTCCCCAAAAAAAAAACTAAACAAGACATGGAAAAATATGTTCACTGTAATGCAGTTTGTATTAATTATGGGTTAAACTTTGAGTATATAACCATTTGTCTATGTCTTATGTATAATAATTAACCACTATAACCTAACAAACACATATTTTCAGGCATTTTTGCAATGCGGGCTCCATTACTGTGTGTGTGTGTTCTTCTGTCTGTCTGTGTAGGTTGTACTGGGTTCAGTCTAGTCTGGAATCCAGTTTGTGTCTTCTTGCTCTGCTCCAGCTGTGATAAGTTGCTATGTTGGGTTCCACTGTTCCCTTGCTACCCTTGTTATCATCAGTCTGTGGCATCCATGAGTTAGCTACAAACTATTCTGTCGCTCAGTCTAGAAACTATTCTCGTCTCACAGTCCACTGGTAAGTGCAGTTTTCCTCAGTGCTCTGAGTTTTTCACATTGCCTGATGTCTGATGAACTGCAAGTTGGTGAAGAGGTGCCATGTACAACAGGGGGTGCTGATGGGGTGTTTCAGAGTTAAAAAACAAAAAAACCAAGGGATGGGAATACTAATTGGACAGTGACTATATCAGAGCCTTCAGGGCCCAGGAACTGGCCAATTTCCAATTCCATCAAGTGGCTGCTCTGTTCCAAGAAGTGTATTTCCCCTAGACAGGGGTTCCATGGTCCGAACACTTCTACACCAAGTACTACTCTAGGTTTGAGAGCGTTCCAAGGTGCCATACACTTACTTCAGTGTAAACTTACTTGAACATGCAGCCACTGTTATAGTTGAATGGTAAAGTGGAACAGCCAAAGCCTTCACTGCTTTTTGTAGGGACTCAATAAAAAAGCAGTGAAGTGGAATAAAACACTTTATTTACACATGGAGTAAGTCAAGAATCAATCAAAAATAGTTTTACTGAAAACAAAGAACGAAAATATTCATGATGTTATTCACTATTGTTATTGTTATTGTTCCTAAAAAACAGGGAAAATCACTCGAAACTAGGAAGTGGTCTAGGAACCACAAATACGAAACTACGGAAATCGGAACAAGAATTAGAACTACGAATACGGAGATAATGCTTGAAACATTTCTATTCCAAAAGACAGGGAAAAAAACACTCGAAACTAAGAAGTGGTCTGGGAACCACAAACTCGGAACTACAGACATAGGAACAAAGACTACGGATCAAAGCACTACAGAATTTAAACTAAACTAATACACCGCGAGGAAGCGGAAACAGAGCGGGGTATTTAAACACACACAAAATCTAATACACCTGAAAATGATAATCACAGCATGAATGAAAAACCAATGAGAAATAAGGAGGTGGGGACACAGACATGACGTGAACACAATAACAAATGCACATGGCCACGGTAAACAAAACGAGAGTCCTTCTGACTGGAGCTGGAATGCGGAAGTAGGCTACGCTTCCTTTGTAGCATAGCGAGAGCGGGAGAACCTAACAGAGCCCCCCCCTTAAGGCACGGCTCCCAAAGCGCCGCAAGTTCCATCCACTCTGGCGGATCTGGGCCCCTGGGCAGGATCCTAACCTCTGCCGTCCAGGACCTGAGGCTGGTGATGTCCAGGCTCCCGAAACCAGAGCAGAGCGTGTCGGGTTTTCCTTTCAGCCTTGGATGAGAGCTTGGACGAGAGCTTGGACGAGAGCTTGGACAAGAACTTGGAGTGGTGCTTGATGTGGTGCTTGACTTGGTGCTTGACCTGGTGCTTGACTTGGTGCTTGACCTGGTGCTTGACTTGGTGCTTGACTTGGTGCTTGACCTGGTGCTTGACTTGGTGCTTGACCTGGTGCTTGACTTGGTGCTTGACCTGGTGCTTGACTTGGTGCTTGACTTGGTGCTTGCCTTGAAGCTTGACTTGGTGCTTAGCTTGAAGCTTGGCCTGGAACCAGGATCAGAGTCAACTTTAGCACCTGGATTGGAGTCAGCTTTAGCACCTAGATCGGAGTCAGCTTTGGCACCTGGATTGGAGTCAGCTTTGGCACCTGGCTCAGGGACAGCTTTGGCACCTGGCTCAGGGACAGCTTTGGCACCTGGATCAGAGACAGACTTGGAAACAGACTTCAAGACAGACTTGGAAATAGACTTCGAGAAAGACTTGGAAACAGACTTCGAGACAGACTTGGAAACAGACTTGGAAACAGACTTCGAGACAGACTTGGAAACAGACTTCGAGACAGACTTGGAAACAGACTTCGAGACAGACTTGGAAACAGACTTCGAGACAGACTTGGAAACAGACTTCGAGACAGACCTCGAGACAGACCTCGAAACAGACTTGGAAACAGACTTGGAAACAGACTTGGAGACTGGACAGAGAATTAGGTTAGACCCAGAACCATAAACAAAATCAAAAACTTGGTTGGAAATAGAGCTGGAAACTAAATTAGAGACAGGGCTGGAAACAGAGCTGGAAATTAAATTGGAGACAGGGTTGGAGACAGGGCCGGAGACAGGACTGGAGACAGAATCTGAAACTGGACTGGAAGTTGAGCTAGGAAGGTAACCAGAGACAGAGGAGGAGACAGAGGAGGAGACCGAGGAGTGTGCTTGGTTGGAAACGGAGCTGGGAATTAAATCAGCACCCGAACTGAGAATGAGAGCAAAAACATAACCAGAAATTAAACCAATATAGCTAGCAACTAAATCAGGAACTGGACTAGGAACTGGACTAGGAACTGTACTAGGAACAGGGTCAGAACCTGGACATGGACTGGGACATGGACTAGGACTTGGAAAGGAGGTCATCCCGTGGACCTCAGACCTGAGCAGGATAGGAGTGGAGGTTTCTTGTTGAACCTCTGGCAGGAACATGGCTTGGGTGGAGGTCTCCTCGTGGACCTCGGGTATAAGCAGGACAGGAGAGGAGGTTTCTTCTTGAACCTCTGGCAGGAACAGGACTGGAGTGGAACACCCCATTAGGGTCTCCGACAGGAACTGGACTGGAACTGAGCACCCCACTTGGGTCTCTGACAGGAACTGGACAGGGACGGAGCACCCCTCTTGGGTCTCCGGCAGGAACTGGACAGGAACGGAGCACCCCTCTTGGGTCTCCGACAGGGACTGGACAGGCGTGGAGGTCTCCTCGTGAACCTCCAAAAGCAGCTCCGCTGGGAAAACCTCCTACTGGGTTTCCGGCTGAAGCTCGAGGCTGGAGGTCGCCATGTTAACCTCCAGGGGCAGCTCCACTGTGGAAACCTCCTGCTGGGTTTCCGGCTGAAGCTCGAGGCTGGAGGTTGCCATGTTAACCTCCAGGGGCAGCTCCGCTGTGGAGACCTCCTGCTGGGCCTCTGGCTGGAGCTCGGGGCTGGAGGTCTCCACGTTAACCTCCAGGTGGCGCTCCTGGGACCGGGGCTGAAAGGTGCAGGCTGCCCTGTTAGCCCGCTCCCCCTCATAGTAATCCAGGAACGACTGGCCCTGGTCCCCGGGCAAGTGCACCGAGTTTAGTAGGGAGTTGAGGTCAGACTCAGTTTCTGGGCTCCCGTATTCCCGTGATAGGAGCTCCACAAACCCTGGGACTGTCGCCAGTTCATTATATCCACTGGTGAAGTGGGTCTCCGCCCACCAGCGGGCTGAGCCGACGAAACGGGATAGGAGGAACCACGCCCATAGTTCCTCACTGGGTTTTGGACCCTCTAAGCCAACAAAAAATACTTGAGCATGTAAAAAAAAATACCTTGGGTGCCACGAGATGCCGTCGTAGGCGGTAGGAGGCGGAACGCAGGCCCGAAAAGAATTAGAGTCCAAGGGGGGAACAGAAGGTTGGGCGCGGTTATTCCGGAGTTTCTCCACTACATCCATGTTTAGGCGGAGTATTCTGTTATGACACCGGGGATAGGAAGGACGAAATAGGGAGTCAGGATGCATGCGCTGGGGAGACGTCAGATAATGCAACAGAGTTTATTAACAAAAGGGCTGTAAACAAAAGAGCAGTAATCCAAAAAACAGGGAAAATCACTCGAAACTAGGAAGTGGTCTGGGAACCACGAATATGAAACTACGGGAATCGGAACAAGAATTAGAACTATGAATACGGAGATAACGCTTGAAACATTTCTATTCCAAAAGACAGGGAAAAAAACACTCGAAACTAGGAAGTGGTCTGGGAACCACAAACTTGGAACTACGGACATAGGAACAAAGACTACGGATCAAAGCGCTACGGAATTTAAACTAAACTAATACACCGCGAGGAAGCGGAAACAGCGCGGGGTATCTAAACACACACAAAATCTAATACACCTGAAAATGATAATCACAGCATGAATGAAAAACCAATGAGAAATAAGGAGGTGGGGACACAGACATGACGTGAACACAATAACAAATGCACATGGCCAAGGTAAACAAAACGAGAGTCCTTCTGACTGGAGCTGGAATGCGGAAGTAGGCTACACTTCCTTTGTAGTGTAGCGAGAGCGGGAGAACCTAACAACTATGACATGGAAAAAAAGTTCTATGGTGCTTAATCTAAAAACGAAGGAGTTTTTTCCCCCAGACCATTTGCGAATTTGTCAAGATAAGGTGATGTCTTCAGCAGCATGACAGGCCTCATGATACTAACAGTTGAACAAGCAATGACCTCAGAGAGAAACCCTATGAGAAGAAATCAGACCAAACCACAGTCACGTATCGAAACATGGAAGGTGTCATTATCAGTTAAATACAGGAGGAAAGTGACCCTGAATTTACCTTCTGTTGACCACAAGCAGAAAGCATTATATATATATATATATATATATATATATATATATATATATATATATATATATATTATTATTATTATTATTATTATTATTATTATTATTATTATTAATAGATATAGTGATAGTCAGTGTCTGATGAATTACCTTCCTTTCTCAGCAGGTTAAAAACAGGACCACAAAATCCCACTGCAAGTAACAGTGCAATAGCACACAGGACCAATAATGATATATGGGGTGCAGTGAAACCTGTGAATAAGTCATGAATGATAAACCATTATTGAAGATAATTGTAATTGTCATTTGTTAATTGTCATTTGTTCTTCAACAGTATTGTCATTTATTTGCAAGATTTCAGAATTAGACATGAAATTACATGATACATGGGGTCATTTTAAGGGCTGGAGAATTAACTCAGCAACTTAAGTGCCAAAGATGTGCCAGTGGTTGTGCAGGGAAAGTTCTATTTTACCCCTCCTAACTGCCAGGGATGGTGTTTCGACACCTGGACACCTTTTAGTGCTCAGGTACGTACATAAGTGTGGAGACCTTTAGCCTTGCGGTGATATTTGAGCTACAAAATGGCTAATTGTTCATAGAACCAACTGTTCATCTAGTAAGATGTCTGTCTAAGCAGAGGTTTGGGCCACCAGGTGAGGTCCAGGTCATCACCCTGGCCAAAAGCATGATACTATTGTGATGGGGGATTCAACAAGGAGTGATTCAACCTCATGAACTCTTCTAAAAGTCATGCCAGTCCAGGAGGGTCTGTGCTGCAGCTACCTGGGCATCGCCTCACACCTCTCCTGGTCTTACAGTGGATATAAAAAGTATACACACCCATGTTAAAATCACAGGTTATTGTGATAAATCATATCAGATCTTTTTCCATCTTTAATATGATAGCAACCAGTGAAATTTAAACAAACAGAAACAAATTTGTGTTCAAAAGTAATCATACACCTGTCATCAGTGAAGTGATTCTGATTAACTGTCACACCACCTGCCAGCAGAGGGAGCTCAGAACACAACTGATCCTCACTACACGTCACCCAATGCACACGTGACACAGATTTCCAACTATCAAACAGGTATACATTGAGACAGACAGTGCACTTCTGTGCTTGAACTTGATTTAGTGATTTCCACAGTTTTGTTTCCAGAGTTTCTTATACTGCTTTGAGGACTTTGGGTTTTAGTTCCTGACCAACCTAGTTTTGTATTTTCCTCCACTTGTTGAGTGTGTACCTTGGTTTATCGATGTTATTTATGTTTCCATTTATTGAGTGTGTAAGTTTCCTTTGTTGGTGTTTTTGCCACTCGGGTGTTTCCTGTTCAATAAACTTCTTTTGTTGCACTGAACTTCTGCCTGAGTTTCTGCTCCAAACCTCATGGTGGCATGTTACATTAACCCCAAATAAAGATCAGCTTTTTCAGTAGGACTTTTTTGACAGCTCCTACTGGTGTTGATAGAGATAAAACAGAATATTAGATTATTTACTGTATGTAATCATGTTCTATCAACCACACATAACCATCAGGTTCTCAGCGAGTTTCCAAAGAAAATGCCGGTCATTACTGATGGCATTTTACAGTATAGAGTTATACTAGTAGTATAGAGGTCTTGACATGTGAGCACATGTACACAACAAGGTCTAGTATGCTGGTGCTGAACCACCACATCTGACAGTTATCCAGAGTTCATAAAAAGAGTTATATACATAGATGAATGTGATCTGTATCCTGACTTTTGGTACTTGAATTTCCGCATGACCTAGTTTACTATAATGACCTGTGTGCAGTTTAGATTTTTGAAGTATTTCTTGCGTAAAGGCCTTTGCAAAGAAGATGTGGTTTATTAAAATATTTATGTCCCAAAATGCATACCATCTGGTGTACAACTGCTTATATTTGAATATCCAAAATAAGACATATGCTAATCCTGTTCTAGATTGGGCTTGCTTTTCTTATATTCCCTGTATATTTCCAGAGAACATCATTCTATCAGGAATGCTCTGTGGGTATTTTTCTTTTCTTTCTTCTTTTTTTTTTTTTAAATCCAGACTGAAACTTACTTGTTTAACTTGACCTATCCACACTTCCTTTCATATTTTGTAGAAATTCTAACAGATGTAGAACCAATTCAATAATGATTTTAAACAGGTATATTACCTACACCAGCCAGAACCACAATGGTACGTGCTGACGTGTTCATAGTATGGACCTCACATATGAATTCTCCTTTATCTTCCATCTGTACATCCATCAGCTTTAGCGAAAAGTTCCCTTTGGAGATTTCAGAAGAAAAGAGCTCAACTCTTCCCCGGTAACTCTCATGTGAGGACTCGGAGATGGTATCATTATTTTGATAAAGCAGGACAAGCACGTCTTGGTCTCTGTCTGTCCTTTTCCAGTTAACTTCTTCTATCATACTGGCTGGTACTTGCAAATCTAGAGAACAGTTCAGCATGACCTCCTCACCCTTGTAGGCAAAGACGGCTTGGTCTGCCCCTGTCACCAGAAGACGCTCGTGGCCGTGGACATGGAGACCTGGATTAAGACCAAACCTTGCATGGATCCATGCATGTACGGAAGCATTTACAGAATTTATTTTGGTGTGCAACAACTAAATAATTTAACATAGCAATCATTCAACATGAACCATTTCATTAAATATGGTGCTATAGTTTCAAATTTGCGATTGGCATGTCACAGTTTTTTCCAAAAGATTATTGTAGCATGTAAATTGAGTACAATTAGTACTGATTAAGGTGTAGTTACTTGAATATTGCATCTTTATCTTTATCTAATATATAATTTATCTTTACCTTCATGTTCCACAGCAAAAACAAACATTAAAAACAGAGACAAATGCATTTAGCTTGTTGTCTATTTCATCAGTTTCACTTCAACTGACAGAACATAACTGGTTTTTGAAATGATGTTATGCAAAACCAACACCTGTAACTGGTGATCTTCCTTTGAAACTGTGTATAATTTTAAAGCATTTGGCAGACGCCCTTATCTACAGCGACTTACATTTATCTCAATTTACACAAATGAGCAGTCGAGGGTTAAGGGCCTTGGCTCAAGGGCTCAGCAGTGGCAGCACTGGGATTTGAACTCACAACCTTCTGACCACAAGTCCAATGTCTTAACCACTAAGCTTTATTGATTAATATTATTGATTTGATTGAACAAATCAAATCATTCATGCAATGCACATTATATTTTACTAAGCAAATCTGTATTTTGTATATATCTGAATCTTCAAACTGAGGTTACTCCTTTCTGGTTGAACTACCTTCCTTAAAAGATCAGAACTGTTTTAAAGAAAAAAAAAAAGAAAGGCACAGGAGTGTTTGGGAGCCATTTGCAATTAGACCACAAAACCAACTGGTCAAACTGGACACCAACACCGGCATAACATTATTTTCCAAAGTGTAAACCATAGGCTGTGTTTGTACAGGGCACATTATGGCAACTGCTATCACCTAGCCAAATGAGCAAGGGTTAAAAATAATCTTGGATCCAGTAATCCAACCTTTTGGAGTTCTGTGTGTGGAAATTCTTCGCTGAAGGGAATGGCCAGACTGGCTCGAGCTGACAGGAAGGCTACGATAACTTAAATAACCATTCTTTACAACCGTGGTGAGCAGGAAAAGCATCTCAAAACAAGCAACCAAAAAAGTAAGTAAAAGCAGCTAGACAAAAGGGCTAAAGACCATGTTTAGTATTTGAAGAAAATGAAACAAATCGAGCATTAATGGACTTAGGACACTAAAAATAAAACACCCTCACAAATCAGGAATGCAGCTTACACTGTAGGCTCTATTGTATATTATTATGAAGCATGTAATGCTCTCTCCAATTTAACAAGATTTTGACTATAACGTACGTTCAATCTGATCTCAAGCAAAATGTATAGAAATCTAATAAGAGGTATCGGTTTTATGAACTAGAATATTTATGAACGTGCAAATTTCACTTCAATTTTCAAACTGACATGCAATCTCATATAGTTGCCTGCTTTTGTGTTTTTTCTTTTTTTGCCTCTTACCTATGGTAGTAGTGAAACTGGCCCCTAGCATAAAATATGACTATTGCCATATTTGAACTAAGGCTGTAAGTTTGCTAACTGAACTGAACTCAAGCAAACTCCGAACTGCAATCTGTTCACACTCCTCCCTCCTTCCTCTCCTGTACAATTGATTAAAGCCTGAAGATAAACTCTGTGCAGAACAGACCCTGCTCTCCCATGAGGAAATCATTTATTTAAAGACCTCCGCCTCAGCACTATCCCATGGGCAGTAACAGCGGGTACAGAACAGTCTTACCTCCTGGCAGTGTGAAATTTGACTTGTCATTGTCGTGACAGAACGGTTGAGATCCAGACACCACATGATATTATTATAAAGTCTGTTGGAAGACGTGGCGGCTCCAATAATGAATTCTTCATGGATTATGGAATCCAGAGTGATCTTTTGTGACTACTACAATACAAAAGTAAACACAAAACACAAAGAGCAAAAAATGACTTAAAAAAAAAAAAAAATATATATATATATATATATATATATATATATATATATATATATATATATATATATATATATATATCTCCATGTCTAGAGTGCATGGGCCCCTGTGTCTGTCTCACCTGACAATTCCAATCCCCACACCACAAGAGGTCTCTATCACTAAAATATATGGTCACTTCTGGGTCCTCTGAACTCTCAACTAATCCTCATTACTGCCTCATGGACTCACTGTTTATATACTGCTTGTTTTCATTAGCTCAGTGCGAAGTCTTTCCTTCTTTCTAATTGCAGTTGTAAGGTGTTATATTTTAAGCTGTGTTCATTTTTCACATATGGTTTTATTTATCACATTATTCTCATGATGAGTTAACATACAATTTCAGGATATAACATGTTGAAATGCACTTTGTTAAATATGTAATTATATATTATTCATATAATTCATATAATCCCTTGAGAAAAAAAAACATGAACACGTGAAATGTGTCTAATTTCTTATGAGAGCCTGCTGCCTGCAAGATTTTCAGATTTCCTCTATAAAGCATTACAAAATACTCATTGTCTCATGAACCATAAAAAAGGTAGCGTACATCTCTGAGTGTACAGCGGAGAAACAGATAAAGAGAAATTATCAGACTTGCTCTCTTTTCTCATTAGGCTTCTTGATTCTTAAGAGGATTAAAGGGAGCTCGGAGCACACAAAGAGTCAGTTGGCTATATTTAAACATTAATGCGGTAGATCGGATAAACTGCAGGTGTGAAGGGATTAAAAAGGTGCGGAGTCCACAAATCCACATGCCACGTTTCTCACCTGAGACCAATTTCAGTTAGGTTTGGGTGTCTACTGCACATCTCTCTCTCTCCCTCTCTGGCATTTTAAACAAAGGTTAAGTAAGATACAATTCTTTAGACAAAAAGCCAGGTATTCTTCGATAAACCTCTAGAATACATTAAGATTTTACAATGCACAAGGTGAGAAATTCATGGTAAAATAAAACTGGATGTACTCTGTTGGGGGGAAAAAAGAACAGGTCGCTCTCCAATCCACCAGGGAATACATACATTCTCAGCTGACCATGTAGAGAAGTACACCCTGCCCCCTGCTCGAATACCTTCTGGTGTGAGCTGCTGATGTGATGGCATGTGACAGCCTGCATCCTCGAGCCTGAACTCAGGTCACTACATAGGTGTGGAGGCATCTGTTGGTAATACCAAAAACACCAATCAGCTCTCTGCTCGTGTTTTCCCATTCATGGTTATAGATTACACTGGCTTCAAGGGCAAATGTGTGGCCATATGGTGGTTTTCTTCCAGTTTGCATCCTGGAGCATTTTTCCATTAGAGCTTTTCTTGCAAATCGGTTTTCCCACCAACTTTCTGTTAATTAATCCAAACTGATAGAAAAAAAAAATTGCATCTTGAACCTTACAAACACTCTTTAGTACCAGTGCAGTATTACACCTCTTTCTTCTACACACATGTCCTTGTCTTCCAGCCAGCACCTCCCTTCTGAGAGCCAATATCACTTCGATTTTATGCTTTCATTTCACAAAACATTGCCCTGGCAATCGAAACTCTCCATAATGTAATCTCCTAGCTCACTGAACACTAAGTATTGATGTACGAACCGTTGACTCAATGGGTCAGATCAAATATGTTAGAGCAGGTACGGCAGAAAAACAGTTTAAGTTCCAGTCTTTAAATATCGCACCGTGTAAAACAAAAACACTCCATTTTTCAATATCTAAATTTACCGCATCCGAAACTGTAATGAATGGAACATTCAGTTACTAGACAAGCTGTGTTTTGTACCACCTTGAGAATTTACTTGGTGTTTTTCGTTACTTTCTTGCTCGGGACAGACAAAATTCAATCTACAGGTAACTCTACAAACTTTTGAGAAAAAAATGTCCTAAACATTTCTGCATGGTGGAAAACCTAGTTTACAAACATAAATAAGCATCACCATATCAACGATTATTTGTCTTTGTTAAATAGCAACACATTAAAAAAAAAAAAAAGTTTATTACATCGACCATACGAGTACCTGCAAATGAACTGTTGCTATAGAAACGATAATGTATTACAACAAGCGGATTAACATAAACCTGTGATTTGCAGCTGCAATATTGTCTGAGTCGCTATTTTAGAAAATTAATCAACACCTTCTGACCAATCAGAATCTGGAAATTAACAGTGCTGTGGTATAAACAGTGTGGTATAAACACAATATTGTGTAAACACAGAGAGTTTGATTCAAAAGATTGACTAACTTGACAATGGAAACCAAAAACAGGAAACATTACCATATAAGGGAAATGGAAGTTACAGTAAGAAAATAAAAAAAGTAACAGAGGAAACAAAGGTCAGATTTGTAATATACGCATACATACATATGCAGATAGCTTACATTTGCAAATCTGTGATATATCATTGCCATTTCTAAACTAACACCCATTTTCAGACTTATTTTGAGGTTTCTTTTATGGGGCTCTTACAAAGATGGCAAATTGACTCTGCTCTTGTCAGACCCCAAGCAAAATCAATGCGTAACCATTACTGCACTCCATACACTCCTTCCCATGCTGTTCTTACTCTTCGGCTGAGCCATAAATATAGGATGAACACATAATGGTTTACTATGATCCAGTCAGTAGCTTCAGTCAGATGTGTTCGAAACAAATATGAATATAGATACAAATAAGAGGTGCACTGTGCATTTTTTATTTATTTATTTTTTTTAAGAAAACTTGCCAGAAATTGTAGCATGGCGAGCGGAAGGTTTTTAAATTTATGCAGGTGAGAGGTCAGATATGAAGCTTGATTAATGTGAGCATGAACAGTGCATTTTCACCTATACATTTATAACATTTATTTATGCATCCTTAGTAACAGCCTGGTCATAGTTGCGATGATTTGAATTAGGCTACTAGTTTGTTTACAGAAATAGGACCAAATAAATTTGTTAAGAAATTACCTGTACTTGGGCAGCTACAAAGTGTGAGCAGGATTGCAAAACAGTCCCATACACATTGCTATTAAAAGAAAAAAACAACGAACCACACAAAATGAAAAAAAAAAAAAAGGTCTGCATCCACTTTGAGCTTAAATCCCAATACAGATAAGAATATTTGGAGCACGAAACCGATATAAACTTAGATAGTGGCATTGTGTTACACTTATAGTACACTTTTTTTTGTTGTTGTTGCTTTATTCTGTTATTTTATGTTCTACATTAAACCATTTGGTTGCACTTATTAATTCATATTTCTTAATTTAGTTCATTCTTCCCAAGCAGGAGTCTATGCTGTGTGCACATAGCTGTGGACGTTAAAACCCCACCTATTTCAACAACAGCAACAACAAATCAATTCAAGGACGCAATGTCTTTGCAAAGCTGTTCTCTATTGCTATTTGCTTCTGTGAGCCACATAAGATTAATCCTCAATTCATCATAAACATTTAAGGTTGCAAAAGGGTTCTGGAGCGATAAAGAGCTTGCGTTTGCTATTAAAGCCCCACAAGGTTTAAAAAATAAAGATACAAAATAAAGCATTAAATTTCAAACAGACATAAATGATCATTAAGTCTTAGAAAGTGGTAAAAAAAGTTATATGAACTCTTATACGATGCCAATAAAATTGTGATAACGTGTTATTATAATGCCTCATAGTTTTTTTTTTTTTCATACCAGGACAAGGAAATGAGTATTATCTCCCCAAATCATTTCAAATATCGATCCCCAGGGTGCATTAGAGAGCCACCAGGGATATTAAGCAGCATTTATGTGTATTGCACGAGAGTGTGCCTAAATAAAGCATACTCCGGAGAAAGCCTTCTCCATAAAGCTCCTATTGAGATGCCCTCAAGCTAAACTGCCCAATCGATACGAAAGCAAAGGGAAGTTAGTGGACAAATCAATACTTCTCCGAGGGAGAAATATGTTTCTGCCAAATCCGTCAGGGGTCTGATAAAAGTGCTGTCGCGCCACTGTTGCAAGCAAACAGCCTCATGAAGAGGTCTGAAATAACACGGGTAGGTATGCAAAGCCAAAATAAGTCAAAAATGTTTGGTGCTTTTATGTAGCAACAGTTCGAATGAGCCCTAAAAATCAAGCATCATGTCTTCCTTAAACTGTCAATGAAATGATTTTTAATTGTATTTATTTAAACTTAAATCGAAGCGCTGTTGAATTCTTAATTCTGATTATTGAGACGGTGTTGATTCATTTTCTTTAACAGAAGCTCTGACAGTGGTGCAGCTGCAAATACAGGGTTTATATCAATGCATTCGTTTTAATACGTTATCATTTGTAGAGTAACAGCTGATCACAGGGTCTTGTACAGCAGATAGTCTATATAAACGGATTAAAAATGTGTGCAATTGATACAAAGTTTGAGGTGAGGAGACATTTATTTAGCATTTATGGAAAGAGGATCAAGTTTTTTCCCCCCCATGAGAAAGTCTTAAGGTGCTGTGTGGTTTCTCAGTAACACGACAAGATTGACCGTTCATGTTCAGCGGAACGTTACGAGCTTCAAGTTTCCCAAACACTAAGGGCGTCTGTCAAATGCCACAAATGTAAACACCTTTGAGTGACAGCCATTAGTGTTGTGATTATGGCCCGGTGCCACAGATAATATCTTTGATTTACAGTGGGATTACGCAGAACAGCAGGTATATAATCAGCTACACGATCTCCCAGAAGTTGTTTCAGTAGCAAAGTGTAGATTAGATCAGATAGTGTTCCAATAGATGTTGGAGCAGTTACCTACATGAAGGAGGCCATAAGACCCCACTATGTACAGTACATTCGCTCCTTCGGTGTTGCAATACAGGCTACAGCATATTGTCCAAATGAGCATCATGAATATTCAAGCTTCAGCCAGTCTGAAGCCTGCAAATCTACATTCTTGCAAATCTATATTCAATAAACGTTTCACCATGTTTTGTGTTTGTTTTCTCCACTTCTGTCGTTCCACTGAATCAAAGCATCTGAATTTTGTCCAAGCAGACAAACTAGCAGAGGTAGATTTTTTTTTTTCTTTTCATTGCTGAACTTTAAGCTTGTAGAGTGTCTCAGTATAGCCAAAAAGACTAAAATAGCATGTACACTCTTAATATAAATGTGGTTTGTATGGATTCAACTCCAAGTAACAGTTAAAAAATTTTTTTGCACACAAATTTTGTCTTCATATTCAGAGAGGTATTCCTAATATTAATTTGAAAAATAAACAAACTTATTTGTAAATTAAGCAGCCCCACATGGAGTTTGGAAAGTCTTAAGCTAAGTATACTGTATATACCCTTTGTCACCCTCGAATAATTTTTCTTGTGTGTCATTCCCATGGAAGAGTCCCTTATATTTCCATTGCTAAAATTCAGGAATTAAAAATCTGTCACATTTTTATGGGCCAAGAATCTCACTCAAGCTAAATATGTAACTATGCCACCATTATTATTATTTTTTTTTTTAAACAAGTGAAGGCAGATCCTCTGGGCTGTGTTGAATTGGTGGTTCGCCATGTGATGTTATTACTTCAGGCATCTGACTGCAGTGCCAAAGGACGATTAATTCAGCTGACTTTGGTGCAGTTGGTCGAATAGCTATGTGATCGTTGATGTGGTGAAGATTTTTGTAAATTTAAGATTTATGGAAGGAGTCTCCAGTGTCAGCACATTGTAACAGTCAGACGTAAAGCCATAACAAGTTTTCCTCCAAGAGGAAGTCTTCAGGACAGAGAAGTTTATGCTTTTTTTGTGTGGCGTTTCTGAAACATGACAAGCTACTTATTTTTGTCTTATTAACTTCAAGAGAGAGAACGAAGCGAGGCTGGTGAGGGAACAAATGTTTACAGCTGCTATAACGGATACAATTAATGTAATCTTGTAATCAAGGGCAAATTTCTGTGGTATTAGAGAAATCAAACACTTCAGGATGTGCTGTCGTTTGACAATTTCAGCGTGATAACAGTATCTTCACCAAACCACTATCTGGGAACTATATTCATTGACGGAGCAAAACTATTTTGCCATATTGTGTCTGAAATGTCAGTTCCTCAATATTAATTTCTTGTTTATAGAACTGTTGTAAAAAAGCAATATCACACTTATAGTGATTATCAGCATGCTTGTGCGATATTACTTAAATATGGTTCAATGCATTTCCATGATTGTCGTCATCATGATGTTTACATTCGCCCTAGTTGTGTAAACAGGAGGCTGAACACATCGACCTACACGTTCTCACAATCTCATCTTAAAAGTCTTATCTTAAAAGTCTGTGATGGTGCCAGCATCTTGAAAGATCGTGTCTTTCATATGGTTCAACAGTTTAGGAAGTATTTGGGGTAGAAACTTTGAGATTCATGGCTTAATGGGAAAAATAATCGCAATCATTTGAATGATATTTTATAGATTTTAATAATAATTATTTGATATAATGAAAGATTTGTATTAAGTGACATTTTGCACTCCTCAAGTGACATTTATCTGCAAAAGTATGTGTCTTTAAAAAAAAAATGTTCTGTTTGTGTTGTTTATTTTGAAGAGTGGCTTGTGGCAAACCATGGCAAGACATCAGAGTGTAGGATGTCACTTTTCCGCTGTGTGAAATTAGTCAAGTTCAGTATTGTAATTACACCATTTTTCTATGAGTTGTGCCTTTCCGATTTGGGGAGCGTGTCAATAACAATATGTTAGGGTGGCTGCCAATATGAATGCAACTCCTACAGAAGATGCTAAGATTTGATTGGTAGTTATGCATAACAAAATAAACCTCTTGTCGTTGGTGAGTTTTCTAACACAACCTTTCTCACGGTGTCCTTCCCCCCCCCAGTCAAACCTACGTGAACACACACTACAACCTCCAAACTTGTACTGGCAAAACAGGTAAAAACAGGCAAACACTTTTGTAATAAAGGAAGAAATAAAAAGCTGACTCATTTGCTGTGAGAGCAGAGGCTTGATTAATGTCTCATGAGCTCACAAACCCAATAAGACTTTGGCTGCTTTTTATATTGATTAAAAGAGGCTTAAATCGATGTTACAGTAACATCACTAAGACCAGGCTTGGCGTGAGACTTCGCAAAGACTCACTGAAAGTCCGGGTTAGTTGTGTGACGATGAACAGGTGGTTTTGATTAGAACTCCAAGGAACTAGAACGAGAAGCTTTTTATTGCAAGCTTGTGAAGTCAAATATGTTCAGCTGGTGGTGTTGGATTGTACCCCGTCTCAATTGTAGATAACCTGGAAAAGTCTAAATACACTCTGGTTAATATTTAATCCACATCCTGGATCTCTGATGAGCACTTCCCCGTGCTGCGTGTTGATTTTGGCATGTTTTACTGTATATCCTTCAGTTTGTGTCCAGGGCAAAGATGAGTAACCCCTTTCTGAGGTTAACAGCAGCAAAATGCTACTTTTCAGTATGGCTTCAATTTAATGACTGTGATTTAATGATTCCTGGCATGAAAAAAGAGATTCTGAGATTTCTGTGCTTTTTGCTGCTCAAGAGATCCTTGACCTCATATTTTCTGAAAATGTTCAAATATAGAAACTATCTGCTACATAGAAACTTTAATCATTCCCCAATGGGATAAACCAAATGTGGTTTCTATATCTTAGACTCTCATTCTGTCTCACTCTTAAACTCACACCCATGGGTTCCTTAAATGTTCTCTGGAGAGGTAAAAGTTTGTACCCCTTTAAACGGGTTCTACTTGGAACCTTCACAAAAATGCTGCACATGTAAATAAGCCCAATCCTGTCAGAAATCATAAACCCACTTTTTTATGCTTAAAAGGTCTTTGACATTATAATTTCTGAAGATGGGGCAAAGATTTTTCGATGGGGCAAGAGGCCAGTAACATAAAGGAGACGGCTGAATAAAAAGGTAATGAAGAGAACAGTTTCGGGTATCAGCAGTTATCCTTAAATGGCAACGGACCTGTAGAAGGTCATAACCTGTGCCTCATCATCATACAGCATTCACAGGAAGCAATAAAGAAATTGATGAGGATGACCCCAGGGTCTACCAGATTGACAATTTCCAGGACACAGGAAATTGCCTTAAACTTGATTCTTTGTGTAAATCAGCTGTTGAAAAATACTGGACATGATGGTAATAGGGGGGTGAGAAAGGGTGGAAGAAGGTGGATGACATGAATTGGGGCTGGAGAAAGGTCTGGAACTGTAAGAACAAATGCATAAATGGTCAAGGATCATCAGGTTTGACAACTAGGATGAAACCCATGGACAAACTGTTAACACTCAAACTGGCAGGATGTCTGGACCAAGTGGAATGATCATCTGTTTTGGTTTTATAACTGTGGGCCTGAAACCATACTTGACAAGCTGGATCAATTATGAGGTATATTATAATTATTTACAATGAATTAATCAAGCAGGCAAAGTAGGGGATTAAAATATGGTATGCAAATCTCACTGTCTGGAAATATTTTAATAGCCTGGGTGAGAAATCCCAGAAAGGAATCAAGATTAGCATTTTGTGCTTGACTTGTCTGAAGGTCTGCATTGCATGTACTTGGCAGCCTTTATCATCTGGAATGAGCGCAACCTTCTTTGTGTCACAAAAGAATAGTATTTCCAGTGTTGGACAGAGTAGCAAACTGGGCTGTTTCGGAAACTTTGGGGGCCCTAAGTGATATCCTACTTGCTCTCCCAACCTTACCTCTCAAGTTGCAGACCACTAGGGGGCTCCCTGAAAACCATGGTAACAACCATGGGCTCACCATTCCTTATCAGCAAAATCATAAATATATGCATTCTTATGGGGCCCCAGGGTGGCTTGGAGGCCCTAAGCAACTGCTTATTTGGCCTATAGCTAGAAACAGTCCTGAGCCAACCAAGGAACACAAGCCTGGTTCTGTTGTTTTTCTTTTCTATAATATATATTCCGATTGGACAAGTTTATTTATTTCTAGTTTCTTCATCAAAGCCATTTTGACAAATGACCGGTCAAGTAAGTAATCCACCTAGTTCATAGTTATTACAATATTGTATATATAGTCTCACCCAAATTGGACAAAAACAAATCACCTGGTCTATTTCCAGTCTTCAGCTGTCCACTTAAGGTGAGTTTGTGACCATGACAGCCTCAGATTCTTGACAGGAGTGAAACCATCCACCTCAAGGTTTGATGTGTTGTGCATTCTGAGATGCTTTTCTGCACACCATGGTTATAAAGAGTGCTTATTTGAGTTACTATAGACTTCCTGTCAGCTCAAACCAGTCTGGTCATTCTCCTCTGATTTTTCTCATCAACAAGGAACAGGATCTTTTTTTGTTTATTTCTCACCATTCTGGACTCTAGATACTGTTGTGTGAGAAAACCCCAGGAGATCAGCAGTTTATGAGATACTCAAACCAGCCCACCTGGTACCAATATCCATGCCACACTCAACGTTACAGAGATCACACTTCTTCTTCATTCTGATGTTTCATGTGGTCCTTAATTGAATTGAATCTTGACCTGTATCTGCATGATTATCTGCATGATTTTTTTTTTTTTTTACATTGCACTGCTGCCACATGATTGGCTGATTAGATAACTGCATGAATATGTAGGTGTACACATGTTTCTAATAAAGTGGATAGTGTGTATAAAACAACCGATTACTAGTTAGTTATGCAAAGATAATGAATTTGCTGTGAAACTCATAATGCATATTCAAAGTGACTAATACCCATTAAAATGATCAAGTGTTTGTGAAGTTTGTACATCCAGAAATATGCCAGCTAAGAGAACACTAACGCAAGACCAAATAAATAGTGCGTGGACTTTAGAAGAGGGCCAGCAACAAAGCAACATCCATCATCATTTTCCCCAATTATGTGATGATGCACATATTTGACAGGCGATAATGGCCGTCTTTTTATCTTAATTACTGCAGAAAGGCAATGGAGAGGCTCATACAGTGAATCAGATCATTTCTCACACCTCTGATAAATCATTTGCATTCTTCAGTTCTCGAGTCAAGCAATTAATTTCAGTTAATTAATTGAAACGAGGCTACATGATCACACTTTAAATGCAGTCATCACTTTCCATTGAAATGCAAAGCTATAAATAATAAAGAGCACTTTACTGAAAACAAAACACCCCCCCAAATGATCTGTAATGATTATCTCTAAAATGATTTCTTTCTTTCCTTCCTCATTATTGTCGTCTCTGTCTTGGCCATTAACCGTGAGGCTATTTGGGAAAATAAAATAATAAACAACCTATCTAATAAAGTGAATTAGCACACTTTCAATCAACTAACCCAAAGGTTAGCAATTTCATAGACGTCATAAATCATTCATTAATGTGGAATCGCTGACCTTTAGCTACAATTAATTGTTAACAGATTTTAAAAAGCTGATTTGATGAAGTGTAAGGAGGTAAACAGACACCACTGAATAATTCATTGTAGAAAGAAAAGAAAGTTGATGTTGTAACATAGGACATACAAATCCAGAATTAAATAAGGTAGTACTAGTTTATAGGAGCTGACTGTTTATAGTGATATAGCATTCATGCATATAAATAGAAATTAAGAAAGAAGCCTATAGATAAAAACCTCATAGACAGCTCTAGTATCAACTGTAAAATGTAAATATGTGCCTAATAAATAAAGTGCCTAATTAGAGAGGTAAATATTTTGGGCTCTTCCCATTAGATTTGACTGAAATTTCCCTAGTAAAATAATTTCAAACATTTCTCAATTCGCTTTATATATATATATATATATATATATATATATATATATATATATATATATATATATATATATATATATATATATATATATATATATATATATATATATATATATATATACACTCCTTGGTTTTATAGTGTTTCAGATGAGATGAATTAAAATACAAATGCTACAATATAGGATGTTCAAAAAGAATACAGCATGTACACTGGCAAGATGGAAACAGCTTCTATAGTTGACGATTTCAGTAGAAGTAGCCAAGTTAAAGAAAACACTGCTTCTACTTCATTTACCGAAAGGATTAACGACTTTATTTTTACACTATTGTAACTCTTACCTGCTTATTGCTATTACTGAACCAGAAAAAATTGCATACAAGCTCTTCCACAAGAGAAATATGTCCATGTAAATGACACTTTTACGTTTGTTAGTGCATATTTCTGAAAGATTCACAGGGCAACAGCTACCAAAGTTGCCGTTTGTACACTTTTCTAGCCGCACGCTTCTGAATCTTGAAGGTTGCAATTCTATGTACACGCACTTCCATTCAGCAGTTTCTCAACAGCATGATAAAATGGGCAATTTAGAGCAACATGTGGTTTAAAATTTTTTTTAAAAACCTTTACAGCATTTTTAAAGAATAAGAAAACATTTTATGCTAGTGAAGAAGATATACTCACATGTTTGCTGTGATTGGACTTCATCCTGTGAAAGTAGGCAGACCTGTAATGTTGATGTTAATCTTGGGAGCTTTCACACCTGTTAGTCCATTTCTCGAAATTGATACTTTGGGTTCAGCTGGGATTTGGTTGTGTTTGGATTCTGTATGGAGGAATGGTCTCAGATCCCTCGCCATGTATCCTCCAACCTCATCAGGCATTATTGGAGAAGACTCAGAGCTGTTATCTTGGCAAAGGGAGGTAGCACAAAGTGTTGACTAAAAGGGTGCCAATAATTGTTGCACACCTACAGTACTGTGCAAAAGTTTTAGGCACATACAAAGATGCCTTAAAATAATCAAATTTAATGTTTCTACGTTAAAAAAAATACAGTAAAGAGCAGTAAACAGTAGTAAATTAAACAAAGTCAATATTTAGTGTGACAAAAAAATAATAAATAGTCTCCAGTACAATTAGTGCAGTTTTATAAGGAAATGAGCTGGCAAGTTTTATTGAGTATCTTGCAGAACTAGCCACAGTTCTTCTGGAGACTTTGATATATTTATATATATATATATATATATATATATATATATATATATATATATATATATATATATATATATATATATATATATAGTTTAAAAGGTTAAACAATAAAGACAATTTTTCACAGCCTCCTTTGCTTATATTTAACAAGGGTGCCAATATTAGTGGAGGGCACTGTACCTAGTTTCAATCATTTAGAGAATCACATCCTGTGTTTAATTTCTCTTTTTGTTCATCAGTCAAAACTTGCATAACATATAGCATTTCTGAAGCACTACAGCTCTGCCACAGTTCAGCAGCTCGCATCTACAAGAAAACATAAAATAAATTTAAAAAATGCTGCAACCCAAAACACATGGCTTGTTTGATTCACTTCCTGCAGATGAGTCGATTCAGAGTCGAATGACTTGTTCACTGTGCTAGAGTTCATTTGGATGTTCTGTAAAGCTGCTTTGTGACAATGTTTATTGTTAAAAGCACTATACAAATGAAATTAAGTTGAATTCAAAATTGTTTTAATTAAAAACATGTGTCTCTACTATAGCAGTGTTTCATGACTCTAGACAGTCCATAATTTTTTGTAGATTTTTTGTTTTTAACACCCCACCACACCTGAAGCTGGGATTGAACTAAAATATGGACGATGTGACCGACCCTGAGGGACCGTACTAGCAAACACTGCGCTACAGAACATAATGTCTCTATCATGCAATAAAATATGTTCCTTCATGAACTCTCGGAAACATTTATGGGCGCTGCCTAATAATGCTTCACTCCAAAGGTGCCTTTTAGTCCTGAAAGACTTACAGCCTTTATTTCCTTTTAGAAAATAACAGCTGGAGATACAATAAATTCACTGACTCAAAAATCAAACATAATATTCCTGTGCCAGGGATTTTAATGGCTTCAAAATCCCATCGGGGATGAAGCCTGGTGTGTTCGCCATGTGATCTCTTAATCACCTTCCTGTATAGGTTTGTACTTCTCAGTGGTCCAGAAATGATACTGACACAGACACTGGAGACTCCTTTCATAAATGTTAAATAAACATCTCCTTACAGGAAACTTCAACGACGACAAGACATTTTTACAAATCCGTTTAACATATTAGAATGCGTGCACTGATGATTTGAATGACAGGCAGGATGAGTGTAGGAGCAGCTGTAATAGAAAATTAATCAACCCTTTCTGACCAATCAGAATGGAGAATCAGCGGTATTCGAGAAAGTTGGAACCAGCTTGATGGAGAATATTGTTTTTCAAGTCCACGCCTCACAGATTTGAAGCCGTACATAAAATTGCCAGGGGTAGTAAACATACACACATAAAAGATAAAGTAGTATGAACCCAGATCTGCACAGAGGCTTCAGTAAATTATAAAAGAGTGCCCTCTAATGGAGGAAATGCGACACAGCATGAGCTGAAAAAGCTGTTTAAAGGACTAGGATAAAACCCAAAGTTGGCAGCACTGTTTTAATTAGTTTTTTTTATTATTTTTTTTCCAGGAAAAAATCTTTACTTAGCTCAGGATTTAGCTTTGACCTCTCTTAAACACCAAAACACCAGAATGAAGGAGGAGGATAAGCAGTGCTTCTCAAATGGAAATGAAGTGTACTCGTTGTCCAGCACTTCACTGAGTCAGAAAAAAAATAAATCCCTCACAGAAAAGTCACTTAAATTCATCATGTGTACAAACACACGATTCACACGTGAAATTTACCTTATCATGTTTCACACGATTTGTTTTCCTCACGTGGCTTTATTTTTCACGTGATGAATTCATTTTCACACGCAAGCCATGTGATTCATTTTTTAAAAGAAAATATATTTTTTTCCAGATATGATCACATTTCTTTTACATAGTGTTATTGGAGTTCGTGCATTCTGCTTCAGGGGACAACATGGTGAAATGGACCTTCACATGTGATCACATATTATTCACATAATCACATGTGAGGAACCCATTATGATCACATGATACCTTCTTCAAGGGATGGCTCATTTATTTATTTTACATGTAACATTTATGGCTTATTTATTTATTTATTTTGTACATGTAACACTGCTATCAGCCATTTTAGAGAGGAATGTAAAAAAATTATAGACAGATTAGACAAATCTGAGACTTAATTTATCTTCCCCTAGAAACCCATGTTATCCGACCAAACATCTTCAGACAAAAGTGACAC
This sequence comes from Cranoglanis bouderius, assembly GCA_023630585.1. NCBI lineage: Eukaryota > Metazoa > Chordata > Actinopteri > Siluriformes > Cranoglanididae > Cranoglanis > Cranoglanis bouderius. The sequence continues at coordinate 12,502,005 of CM042546.1, forward strand.
CTGTGCAAGGAATAGTCTGTGCAAAATCCACTAATTTCAACACCCCTGCGAATCAGGAAGTCATTTTGTACCTTGATGCTCCATCGCATTGTACCATTTCTTTACCTTTTAATATTTCATTCATCTTCAGTAAGCGTTTTATCCTGGCCAGGCTGCCGGTGGAGCTGGAGCTAATCCAAGGAACACTGAGCAGAAGGGAAGAAACTCCCCTGAGCACCACACACACACACACACACACACACCTAGAAGCAATTTAGGAAAGCAATCCACCCACTGATATGTGTTTGGGATGTGGGAGGAAACTGGAGAACCCAGAGGAAACCTACACAGGGAGAATGAGAATATTCCCTCTGACAATTAGCTTTTTTCCATATTCCTGTATATTCCTGTATTGCAGTATAACCAAGTGTCATCTTTAAATATATTTGTTTCTTCTATCTTTCCTTTCTTCCTCCTTCCTTGGCTTGCTTCCTTCCATTTCCTTCCTTTGATCATTTGTTCCTTCTTTCTTCCCTTCCTCCTTCCATCTTTTCCCCCTTAATTTTCTCCCTTCTTCCTCCATTCCTTACTTCCTATGTTACCTCCTTTTTCCTAATACCTTTTATTCCATATGTACTTCCCTAAGTTCCTTCCCTCTTCTCTTCCTTTCTTTCCTCCATTTTTCCATAATTCCTTTCCTTCATTTTCCTCTTTCATTGTTTTTCCTTCCTTTTTTTTTTTTCCTCCTCCCATCCTCCCTTCCATCCCTCCCATTATTCCTTCCATCCTCCCCCCCATCATTCCTTCCATCCTTCCCTCCTCCCATCATCCCTTCCCTCCTTACATTGTGCCTTAATTTCTTCCCTTCTCGCATCATTCCTTCCTGCCCTCCTCCCATCATTCCTTCCATCCTTACATTATTCCTTCATTTTCCGCTCCTCCCATCATTCCTTCCCTCCTTCCCATCATTTTGTCCTCCCTTCCCTCCTCCCAGCCTTCCTTTTTTCCTACCTCCCTCAATTTCAGTTTCCATCCTTTCTTTCATTCCTTCTGTTATTTTCCTTTCTGCATTCACGCTTTCTGAGGTCCCCTGGACTACCATAAAGTCACTTCTCTGTAAGGATTCACATATTGTATTATTGATTTTGAGAGGAACACTTTTAAGAAGAAAAAAAGAAAAGAAAACCAAGTACAAACGAAATAATTTTAAAAATGAATAAAAGCATGAATAAACAAAAACTAACTCGTGCCATCTACAGGCACCGTTGACTCTTGCTGAAACCGGGCTAGCTGCTGCAATCCAAGCTGAAAACAGACATTAAAGAAGGCATTGCTCACAGATAAATATCTCCTCTTACCTGTTTTTCGGCCCAGTCAGGTACTGTAGTAGAGTTTTTACCATCCTGTCATCTTTTAATTTACTTTCCTCTATGTAAGTGTCTGAAAGCATTTCACTGCTCGGCAGTGCTAAGGTCTCTGTGGATTCGGTCACCATTTCCTCTCTTTTCTTTTTCTCCACCTCTGTGTAATGTGCAGACTGTTTACTGTATGTGACTTACCCCAAGTGTGAGAGTGAAATAACTAGAACCCAGGAGTTGCATACCATGGTGTGAACATGCGCGAAGAAAGAACCATAGTCAAAAAACAAAAAAGACAGAGAAATATTTTCACCAAAAGATTCATTGTTATTTTTTCCCCCCACATTTGGTTGTAAATTCAAACAGAAAGCATTCATCCCAACCCGAAAGTACCACACAGACATCTTCATTATTATTTTTTTTTGCCATCACTCCCTCCCATTTTACCCTCCCCCAAGAAAGCAGCAGATAATTCACCAGAAACAAACGAAAAAAAAAAAAAAAAAAACGAAAATAAAAACACAGAAGCTCCTCGTTCAGGGGTGGGAACTTCATTTCTCTGCCCAAAGTCTGAGCTCCAGATGGATGAGGTGAAGTGTGTGAAAGGACTTGAGCTGTTCCTATCTATACCAAAACCCCATCTGACAAGAGAGGAGAACAAAAAAAAAAGGAGAGAAACACCAAAGTACAAAAAAATAAGTTGGACAGGATACACTTCCATAAACCGAGTGAAGTCTTGAAGTCTTGGGGCAGTGTTCAACGGTTAGATTCCCACTGCCTCAAGTCCTGTTGTTACGGTATTTCAATTCAGTTCCTTTGTAAATCGTGTCCATGTTTGAAAAGTGGTGCACCAGTTCCAAGGCAGAATGAGATGTTCCTTGGCAAGGAAGCTTGGGAACGCTAAACTCAATCGTTTCAGCTGCAGCCCAGGCGAATACACTTAATTCTTAAAACGTTTGGGAGAATGCATGAAATAAAATGGACCAAGACTGCACGATGTGGTGGTGGTGCTGGTACAAAAAAAAAAAATATCATTCCCATTTTCCTTGTCTTTTTTGTGTGCACTTGGTCACCACCATTTTCATTCAGATATATTTATAGCCATTTATATATAGATATCTATATATATTTTATACAATTAAAAACACCATAGAGATGACAGACTATTTGGTTTCTTTTTTTTTCTAAGTAGAAGGTTCTCATTTTAATAAATGCATATAAATAATTTATCTTTTGTTTTTTTTGTTTTTTGTTGAGTTTATAGACGGTCACTCTTTCAAAAAAACAAACAAACAAACAAACAAAAAAAAAACAATTACTATCTCAAGCCTTCAGAGTGTTAGTTGATTTTCACTATTCCACTGGCTTCCATTCACTGATTTTGGCAGAACACTCTGCAGCCTTGTTCTCAAGACACAACGTGTGACGAAGAACCTCTCATTGTCTAGGTTGGGTAGAGTCCTTGTGCATGTCTCTGGGATTCAATAACTGAGTTTCTGTTGGTCCACTAGGAGCCGTGCCTCCATGCCCAGTTCCATTGGCGAGAAGAATACAAACCGTCTCTTTCGCCGCATGAGGACTGGAGTCATCCTGCTTCACGCTGATGTTGGCTTTGAGCTTTTCCCGAGCCTCCTCTGGTACACGTGCACCTTCCTTCCACTTTTCACCAACTCTGTAACAGAGAGGACTGGCTAACGGGTTGTCCGCTCTGCCTCCTGTACCCCCTTGACGTGGTAAACTCTGGTTCATCCCGTCTGCAGAAGTCGTCTGCATACACGAGGTCTCGTCTTGATGCGAATGGACAGAGGGGATGATTGGGATCCGATATGGAGCAAGGGATCTCTTTCCTGGCGAGCTGGAGCACGGGTTCCTGGGGGGCGCCCACGGTTGAGAGGGTTGAGAGGCTTGAGAGGCTTGCATACCTTGGAAAGTATCCCAGTGCAGGCTGCCATCAGGCTTCATCATATTCCTGCTGAAAGAGACAAAGAAGATCAAAAGAATAGAACAGAAAGGGGTGTTCATAATAGATTGCAGTGTGGGAAGACAGAAAGACGAACATCCATCAATCACAAAACATGTTCTTTTGAAAAGCGTGAGTCATTCATGCGTGTAAATGAAAGAATTGCAATCCGAGGGACTAAATTGCTACCTTCAATGTTGCATCAACAAAGGTAAACACCCTCTCAAATGTGACAAACTGAGTGATGAGGCTTTTCCGGAATGAACAAACGCATGAGAGACCACTTGGCATCTAGTGCTTAATTATGACATTTGTTCAGTACCCATAAGACGCCCTTCATTTGCATTCTTTCAGAGCTGAATGACAAAACATGACTCGGAGCTTGTTGTCTCTCCTTGAGATATACTCACAAATTGATCTGCAGGGATTCTGTATGCACAACATTTTCATGGTTGATGGAAGTAGAAGAGGTTCGAGGCGAACAGACCCCATGTAACGCTATCGCCCCAAATCAGGAGTTGTCTGCATTGTGTCCTTTGCTTCTTATCCCCCGGTAAGAAATCATAATCCCCAAGAAACATGTTGTATAATGTCAATATTTAACCTTGTCCTTCTTCATTTGAATAACTTAACAAGATGTAAACCTCCATCAAGGGCTCTTAAACCCTGTGAGAAAAGATCCTATGAAAAGGAAATGGACACTTTGTGGAATGTTAATCAATGATTTACGGAGAGTGAGTTATATTAATCCTCAAATGTTTACTACCTATAAGGTCTCATTCATAAATTACTGATATATTTACATGTCCATGTCTCTATAATATTCTCGCCATTATTAGTTACAACATTATTCCATTTGCAGAAGTCTGCCTTACATATTTTGTTTTCTTTTTCATGCTTCATTCATTTTTTGAATGTAGGTATTTTCTTTCCAGATGACTTTCCCAGACTCTTTTGATGAGTTCTGTCATAAACCCCAAGCCTCCATTTCCGCTGAGCTTTATTAGTAGAGTTATAAGCAACCTTGGTGTTTTATGATAGATATCTAGGGGGAAGAAATAGACATAAATATGATATTTTGCTGAGAAAATGAGAAAAACAAATGATACCCATTTCTAGCAAATACTAATCCATCCAAACTTCACATAACTATGAATGTATATTTTGCAGTCTATTGCTAATGAGGCTCCTTTTTGTCAATAAAGCCCCAAGGACTCTTACAGGATGAGTAGAATGAGCAGCCTTTTAGATAAGATAAGGGATTAACGTCACCCTGGGTGAAGTATAGTGGAGTTTCATCTCATTCTCTATTCACTACCTGTAATCTCCTACTCAGCATGTCACTCCAGATATCATCTCTTTCTCTCACCTGCTGAGAAAAGAATGAGGAAGGGTTTGATATAGAGATGGACTCGTGCTTGTCTGTCATAAACTCTCCAGAGTTATATTCCAGTACTGTAACTACAATTCTTTGGAATGGCATTCTCTAATATTAATATTAGCTAGTATTTGGTATTCAGTATAAATGCACAAAAAAAGATTAAACCTCAATAATATGTGATTATATATGTGAATATACAGTATGTTTACCAAGTTCAGTTGTACAATTAACATCCTGTACAATTTAGTTACTTACTTAAGTAAATATTTAGCAAATTAAAATGCAGCATTTACTTTAGATTCGATTACTTTAGATTTTTTCCCTAGTTAATATCAAACAAATATACAGTAATATCAAACTCTAATGATTCATTATGTGTGATAACTTTTATAAGTAAATATTTATAATTTGTTTCATAATTCAGAATCTCTTTTAAGGTGCTAGGAATCACAAATTATTTGTAATGCACCAAGTAAGTATTTCATAATTGAACAATAGTAGAACATTTGTTGAACTGCAGATATGAAGTTATACAAGTTAGATGTTAGATAATAGAGACTGGAAGTGCAATACCATGCAATTGTTCAAAAACTATTTCAAAAGTTAATTCGTAATTTAATTGCTTTTGAAAATGTTATATTGACTTCATTATGAATTTGCATACTGTGTGTTAGCAGAATCAATCAAGTCAAGAAGTTGTGATTAAATGAGTTCAGCAAATAAATAAAAAATTGTTTTGAACAAAAAAAAAAATTAATACAAAGAGTTCTTGATAGCACACTCATAATAATAATATTATTGTTACAGAACCCGATTGCGTTCCAGATTCGATCTTTTTATGTCAATTACAGCAAGCTTTTCTGACAGATAAGGAACATGACTGGCCATATTTTTCTCTCTCTTTTATTGGCCATATGCAAAACAGTCTGAATATCTGCGTCTCTCCTTCTTTTCTTTCTTCTCCATCCCAGCTTGTCTCCATGGTAACAGGCTTTTTCCTCAGCCCAGTGTTATTTTCATGCAGGTTTGATGATTTTGCCGAGACTGGAACTAGAAATAGGTCAGCACTTACAAACTGCTTTCACGACCAGTGATCTGGTGGTCAGACAGCTGTGGCATCACCAGTAGACAGTAGAGTCCATACTACCAGGAGTGAACTACCGAGAACAGTTTTTATTTCAGCTGCAATGAAAATCTAATGTAGGTTTGCTGTACACAGTAGTGCATGGTGAAGAGACACATGCAGACTCATAAACACCCAAACACATTTATCCAGTAGTGCTTTAGAGCTCTAATAAAAACAGACCCTATGGCACAAAGTACCCATGCTGATCCATGTACTACCAGTTCATTACAGAGTATAGTGGAACAACATAAAGAACAACCTGCCTGCTGTTTTTATAAACCACAGGATAAAAGAAGTTATGAAAAAGTTATGTTTCAGGTTAGGGTGAGGGCAAATTTGTAGTTTTACTTGTGACTTAATCTGCAGAAAATCTGCTGAAATTGCTATCTTTCATACTACTACAAGTTTTATGTGAGATCTGACCATTCTGGTTCAGGCCAGGTCTATTCATCATATACCATTCCAGTAGAACCTCCACCTCCATCACAAATTCCACCTATATCCTACACTCCAACTCTAGCCTAAATTCAACTTTCACCTATATACTAAACATCACCTCCATGACAAACTTCACCTAAATGTCCACTACCAGCAGAATCTCCACTTCCATCTATATTCTAAACTCCACCTCCAGGCAAAATTCTCAACATTTTCAGCCTAAAGTCCACCTATTATACTAAACTTCAGTTCCATTACAAACATAACCACCTTCGTCACGAACTCCACCTGTAATCTAAATACCAGTGCCAACATTAATTCCACCTCTAGCAGAACCTCGACCTCCAGCCTAAACTCCACCTACAGCAGAACCTTCACCTACAGCATTTCACCTCCCTCAAAAAGTTTAAGCTCCACCTCCAGCCTGACCTCAGTTTCCTCACCCTCAAAAAAAAACAAACTCAACTCCACTTCCAGACTCGATTCTACCTCCAGTCAACTGCTCCCCATCTCCACCATAACCCTGACCACCATCTTAACCACGCCCTCTTCAACATATAAACACTTAATATTACAGAGTAATTGAATGACTTGCCATGTTTCCATGACAGTCGAGCTTATTCTTCATGAAACGGCTCACACTCACACTCTTGCCGGCTCTACATCCCTCTCAGATCCTTCCGCTTCCTGCAGGTGTTGGTAGGCGGGTCCAGAATCCTTCGAGCCTGCAACAGGATTGAGTCGTCCTCCGGTTATGGGCGGAGTCCTGCGTGCTGATAGGCGAAGGGCCGTCCGGTTCTTTTGATCGGCATTGCATGAGACTGAGCTGCTCCTGTGAACAGGGCAGAGGACATGCACTTATAACTCACTCCTTACTTTTAAAAGACATTTGCATTTTATTGAAAATGTTCTCTGGCAAATCGCAGAAACTGTTAGTTCTTTAATAAATGATGTATGTATAGCCACCATCTGCTGCATACCGCTTTCACTAACATTATTATGCATCATTACGGCTCTATACACACATCAGGGCCACGTTTTACCCTCAATGAGCCTGTCTCTCTATCCCTCTTGGTGTTTTTATGAGGTTATTAATGGTATGTAGACACACTCGAGTTATAAAAAAAAAACCTTTTATATAAAAACTCCATTGACAAAAACAGACCATATTACTAATAGAAGCATTTTCTTAATAGTTAATGCATTTGTATAAAAGCCTGGTGCAAGAAGTGTTATGGTTCAACCCTGATTCAAACCGAATGCCGAAAATAACCAATAAAAACTTTTGTTAGTATGTAATGCTGTAGAGAAAGATAAAAAACAAAAAACAAAACACTTCAGGTTGTTCTGTTAAAGGAAAATAATCAGCAACGGAGCGATGCGATGTAACGTAGTTACTGTTATTATCCTGAAGTTGATGCAGAATGTTTTATTCCTCTTATACCACAGCAATTTGCCACATCGTGCTTTTTATCCATTTAAAGTTACATTTGATATTGTGGAACGTCTGCAGAACATTGTTCCCTCACCAGAAGTTCCTGTGTGGCAAAACGTAAAAGTTAAGTTAGTGCTGACACTGGAGACTCATTCCAAAAATGTTAAAAAAAAAAAAAAAAAAAGACTGTGGAGTGTCTGCCATGCAAGTTCCTGTGCAAGTTCTTGTAAGAACTTGTGATTTGCAGCTGCACTATTGTCTGAGCTGCTATTATAGAAACTTAATCGACAGCTTCTAACCACACTTAATCAAGAATTCAACAGTGCTGTGGTGTAAAACCCAGAGCATCCATATAAACATTTCCACTCCTCAGCATCGCTCCAGGCTTCCAATACTAAGCAAAACATTGAACTTTTATATTTTAAGCTGTTTCATAATAAACCAAAGTGTTGCTTGTTTGGTTATTGTCTGAAAGAAGTAGAGCACAGCAAAAAGTGAAGTGTAATGATTGACTGACAACCTTAGCTGTTAGTCATTAAGATAACAATATACACAGTGCACATGCAATATTATGCTGAATTTTAGCACCCCTGTGGTTTATGTGTGGGAAAAAAAGAGGAGAATGTAACTTTTCCTTTTTACAATGTAACAACCAAACTGTTAAAAAATAAATTAGGAAGAAAAAAAAAAGCCAAAAAGGGCCACGAGCCTCTCAATCCTTGGACCTACATGAAATATTCCAGAGTGACCACCTGGAACACCACAGCAACCATCTAAGATTCCAGAGTGACCACCTGGAACATCCTCACAACCACCTGGAACACCCTCACAACCACCTGGAACACCACAGCAACCACCTAAGATTCCAGAGTGACCATCTGGAACATCGTCACAACCACCTGGAACACCCTCACAACCACCTGGAACACCACAGCAACCACCTAAGATTCCAGAGTGACCACCTGGAACATCGTCACAACCACCTGGAACACCCTCACAACCACCTGGAACACCACAGCAACCATCTAAGATTCCAGAGTAAGCACCTTGGATTTGACTTGCCAGAGATTTCTAGGAGCTACAGTACACTCCAGCTCAGAGTTCAACAAAACACAAAAGGCAAAACTTGTAATAAGGGCTTGTAACAGATTTGTGGCCCTGAGGCATGAAATCTAAACTGCAGAAAAAAAAGAGCAGAAAACAACTGCTGTAAATTAACAGAACCTTCATAGAATCGCTCAATTTCAACGAAGCAAACTATTAGATGAAGCTGGCCGAGGCACAGCTAGAAAGAGAACAAGGTCAATCTAACTCCATAAACGTAGCAGCGGGAGCTTTGTGTGGAAGAACGTAATCAAATGTACGATTTTAATTCGGTAACAGTCCGCTAAATGAGATGGCATGCGGTCGGAGTCGGATTTATTTCGATTTGTCTTGATCTCCCACTCTTCGGCTGCGCACTGCAACAGAAGCTCGTATTTAACATGTTTATCACCAATTACAATTACAATCACTCTTTTTAGTGTTCAATAAAACTCCAATTACAACCGGCTACGCTGCCATGGAGTTAATATCATTTTGCTGGGTGTAATTTCAACACATTACGGCGAGTTTGCGTCGTCCCCGTCTTCATGGCATGTCATTACAATAGCCATTATCATCATGAGGTTGTCTACAAGGCCATAGGCATGCCAGTGAAAAATAAGCCCAGCCATTTTCACTGAGGTTAAAGCAATATTTCAGCTGGAAGTGCCAGTAATGTCCACTTAATGCTTGCTGCTCGCAACCTGGCATGGCCATGATGCTAATATTTGAGCATTTACATATGTTAAATGCCTACATGTCTCTGCTTGAGAATATTAGTTTGGCCATTTTGAAATTCTGTCTGACCAAGAAGTGATCAGGTCTTTTTAATGTATGATTTATATATAATTTTTTTATTAAAGAAATGGTCACCAGCCAATATTTCTACATTATTAAGATTTTTTGGTATTCAATCCATTCTGACTAATCTGATTTTAGGCACATGGCTAGCATGATATATAATTAGCAAGTTAACTAATAGAGATCAGTTTTTGATACCAAGTCAATTTTAAGGCTGCAATCATTCAATCAATCAATAAAATGGAGTAAAATTAGTCACAAAACACACTTTGGATATATATTTTTTGGTCCTATTTTGGTCCTATTTTTCTGACTTCCATTCTGACAAAATCTGAAATTAAATGTAAAGTTCCTCTTTACTGAATGATTTTAGGCACTTAGCTACCATGCTAGTTTAGCACTACCAAGCATTTACTTTATTTATCAAGCTAACTAATGGCTTTGCTTTGACACAAAGTCAGTTTTTTTTTTTTCTTTTCTAATGAAATCATTTTAGGCACTTAACTAGCATGATGGATACTGGCAAGCAAGGACTATTTAGCAATCAAGCTAATGGATATCATTTATCACTACTTCAGAAAGGCTGCTAATCCATATTCGGTATATTTTTTATTTGCTAATGAATCCGCTTATTTTTAAACACTTTACTAGCATGCTAGTAAGAACTGAAAAAGCACGGCTAATGGATATTTGCAGTTGTGAAATTATTCCTAGGACAAAAGCAGGAATGAAATGTAATGACTGTCTGTATTTTCTATAAGCCCATAGCTAACATGCTATATAGGAACTAGCACACTAGCTAGCTAGCTAAACTGGCCATTTAGCCAGTTTACATTGTTCTATCAAGTATAGGAATGCCATCTCCTGAAAATTCTTCAAAATGGACTCAACATGTTCTTTTAAATACTAATTATAGTTGTTTTTTTTTTGTTTTTGTTTTGTTTTTTTTTTGTTTATAAAAACTGACAGTTTCAGCAGTGTTTGCTTAAATGTCCAGCAGTTTGAACATTCTGGCCTACAAACAATGCTAATGGGAAGTGGGAGATGAATGTCTCCCTACCTGTGATGTCGGGGTGTTGTCAAACCCCTCGTATAGGAAGAAGTCATTGCAGAACTCTGGGGAAAACCGGATTCATGGATGCTGCCTCTATGTAGTGGAGATCTTGTGCTTTTGCAATACTGCAGAGAGGAAAGATTTTTAAAAAATTTAAAAAAAAAAAAAAAAAAAAGTGTTATTTTCAACAGGTACAAAAGTTCACTATTAAGAAAAAACCCAAACAAACAAACAAACAGTGCATTTAGACAGATGTCAGCTTCATACAAGGATTCTTCAAGCAACTAAATGAGACCTTATCATATAATGCATTATGCACTAATAGTTCAATTGTCAATTGATAGATATTACAGTGGTGCTTGAAAGTTTCTGCATAAACATGACGTAAAACATCACCAGATTTTCACACAAGTCCTAAAAGTAAACAAAGAGAACCCACTGAAACAAATGAGACAAAAATAATTACACTTAGTCATTTATTTATTGAGGAAAATGATCCGATATTACATATCTGTGAGTGGCAAAAGTATGTGAACCTCTAGGATTAGCAGTTAATTTGAAGGTGACATTAGAGTCAGGTGTTTCCTGAGGACCTCAGGAAAAGTGTTGTTGGCGCTCATCAGGCTGGAAAAGGTTACAAAGCCATCTCTAAAGAGTTTGGACTCCACCAATCCACAGTCAGACAGACTGTGTACAAATGGAGGAAATTCAAGACCATCGTTACCCTCCCCAGGAGTGGTCGACCAACCGAGATCAACTCCAAGAGCAAGACGTGTAATAGTCCACGAGGTCACAAAGGAACCTAGTATAATATTTTGGTCTCATTTGTTTAACTGGGTTCTCTTTAGGTCATATTTATGCAGAAATGTAGAAAATTCTAAAGGGTTCACAAACTTTCAAGCACCACTGTAGGTTTTAGTGCTCCTGTCTAACTCCTGTCATGACTGTTCATATCTGCTGGATAATCAGTAAAATTGCCCAGAAAAAAAACAAAACAAAAAACACTTCATGGTGGATTCAGAGTGGTGACTCTGTAACATATGAATGAAACAATATCATAATTTCAACTCATATATTGCCACTTTTCTATGTGTTCTTGTTTAAAAAAACAACAACAACTGACTAACATCGCAACAGAACAGCACATACTACTAAATCCCGTCTAAATATCACACTTCACTTATCACAAAATCTCCCTCATGGAAAAAAAAAAGAAAAAAGAAGAAGAAGAACATATCTATACACTGCAGAAAGCGGAAAATAATCTAACTGTCACTGTGGCACTTAATCTCCACCAGGCAACAAAGATGAGAGGAGAGTGGAGTGAAAGGAAGAGAGCAAGTGTACTATGGGAGTACTGATGCGTGAACGAGGGCTACGGCAGGGCGTTAGCGTCAGCGTAATTGGCTAACGTGGCCCGTGGCAGCTCATCTTGCTCGCGTCTTAGCCGTCATGTGGCTGAAATACTGTATGTAGTGCACAGATCAGATCACGCTAATACATTCTGAAATATGTGGATTCACTCGGAAAAGAACGCGCTCGCTCTGAAGGAGTCTGTGTTTTATTACAACTAAAAACAGATCATCGATGCGTCTCGTCACAGCTGTTGACAACTCACAGGCCAAACTAGTCAAAACGTTATGGCAATACAATTACACGGGAAAGTTACTCATATTCAGGGATGGGTTAAGTGGAATTCTTTTAGTCATGAATGAATTGAGAAAGAGAATTTAAGAAAACTGTTTTTTTTTTCTTTTTTTGAAGACTTGATTCTTCATGGCACTGGCGAGTCTCCTGACAGTTCGTCTGTTCACTAAACCCTTCCCCGAGTCACTGGGCTTGAGTGACATTCATATTACAGGCGTGTTTGTTATAAGCTAGTAAGCTCACATAGGATGGGCATGTCTGCCGGAAGCTAACGGGAAGACGATAAATGGGAACAAAGTACTCTGTCGGAAACAGCTGCTTTCCCAGAGCTGCTCTCAGGGGCATATCGATGACGAGGACACGGCGATCTGAAACAACCTTGTGATGGAAATTGATACAGATGGTGTCGCAAATAGTCAAGATGGAAAATATAATGCTAGAAGCTATATATGGCCAAAAGTTTGTGGACACCTGACCATCATGCTTGTTGAACATCCCATTCCAAATTTAGTCCCTCTTTGGTGTTATAATAAGATCCGCTCATCTGGGAAGGCTTTCCACTAGATTTTGGAGCGTGGCTGTGGGGATTTGTGTTCATTCAGCTACAAGAGCATTAGTGAGATAAGGCCCTGATGTTGGGTGAGGTGTTCCAGCTCATTCCAATCGTGTTCAGTAGGGTTGAGGTCAGGGCTCTGTGCAGGACCCTCGAGTTCTTCCACTCCAACCATGTCTTCATGGAGCTCATGAAGACAGGTTTGGGTCTCTTAGTTCCAGTGAAGGGAAATTGTAATGCTACAGCACACAAAGACATTCTATACAATTGTGTGCTTCCAACTTTGTGGTAACAGTTTGGGGAACAACCACATACAGTGTCCTCTGCTAATATTGGCACCCTTGGTAAATATGAGCAACGAGGGCTGTGAAAAATTGTATTTAAATACTCTGCTCTCATATCAAACAATTGCAAACACAACACAGGTTTATCCAAATATATATATATATATATATATATATATATATATATATATATATATATATATCTTTGTTAAATATAGGTGTGTAACAATTATTGGCACCCCTGTGAATTCATATGAGAAAAATATATTTGAAGTATATTCCCATTGATATTTTACATTTATTTTAGGAAATTGTTTAGTTGTTTGGTATAAATATGAGGTAACACACAGGCCAAATTCTCTTAGTCGCTCATGACAGTGGGTAAGACCAAGGAATATAGCCGTGATGTGCAGCAAAAGGTTGTTGAGCTTCACAAAATGGGAAGTGGCTATAAGAAAATAGTACAAGCATTGAAAGTGTCCATTTCCACCATCAGGACAATAACTAAGAAGTTCCAGTTAACTGGAAATGTTATGAATCGACCGTGAATTGGATGGGTGTCTATATCGTCTCAACGCACTGTGAAGAGGATGGTTCGAGTGGCCAAAAAATCACCAAGGATCACAGCTGGAGAATTACAGAAGTTAGTTGCGTCTTGGGGTCAGAAATTCTTGACTAAAAGGGTGCCAATAATTGTTGGACACCTATATTTAACAAAGATATATTTTTATTGGATAAACCTGTGTTGTGTTTGCAATTGTTTGATATCCATGAGAGCAGAGTATTCTTTATTTCTTTACCAAAAGATCAAAAGCTTAAATTTTCACAGCCTTCTTTGCTCATATTTACCAATGGTACCAATATTAGTGGAGGGCACTGTATGGGTGTGATGGTTAGGTGTCCACAATCTTCTGGAATTTCTGTCCACACATATGGGTATTTTTGAAAACAATGTTTATACTGTTTTTATGTGGATGGGAAAATCAAAACAAAACAAAACTGTTGTGCCGAGTCAAACTGCAGATGAAGGAAAAGGTAGTGCACGTGTCTCAGTGCTCGCATAAGTGAAGTGCTCACTCTCACATGAGACGCTCCCTGATATTGACATGAGACGTTCCTCTTGATATTTTTGCAGAGCACAGTTTGCAGTCTGCTTTGCTTTTCATTACTCGTGAAATAAGTCCAGATCGCTGTTGTGTAGCGTGTTCATTAGCGCAACAACATACCCTAGGATTATGTCACATGGTACTGGACGTTGGTATTGGAACATTTATGAGCATAAGTAAATAAGCATGATATTGAAACGATATCTGGAACTGGTATCGATGTATCAATACCATCAAAAGCCTTTTATTAAAGAGTGAGTGTATTTTTTTGAGCGGAATTGATTTTCTGGGTTGAACTGCTCTGCTTCTTCCTCTCTCACGTTTACAGAGTCGTTGCGGTTTATATGGGGGGGGGGGGGGGGGGGGACAAACAGATAAAACAAGACAAAACACTTACATTGTGCAGCTGGAGGCCGGGGTGAGCTTTGCACGGTTGGCTGACGCTGTAGTTTTTCAGGCCTCGGCTCTCTTTCAGATGCGCCTGGAGCTTTTCCCTGCGTCTCCTACAGTGGGCGGCACAAACGCCATTTGCGTTATGAAGCATCACGAAAACACAGGAGCGCGCTTACCATCCCAAACCAGAAACATATACAGACATAAAGTCACGCTTCAAAAATAATGGTACTCTACGGCTTTCTCCCCGTGCATTAAATTCATCACTGAACAGCGACGGCACTCCTTTAAGGTTTTTAGCATCATCAGGATGCTCAGTCAGTCATGTCATTATATTAGGTGCTTTATTGAAATCGCACGGCTGTTCTTCTCGCCGTTCTGCTCCATAAGCCGTGATTGACAGCCGCACTTTATTCCTGTTATGTTTGCCCAGCAGCAGTGGCAGACACTGACTGCCTCTAGCTTAGCTCTGTGCTTTTCGGCTTGAAAATAGTAAAAAAAAAAAAAAAAAGAAAAGAAGAAAAAAAAGAGAGAGAGAGAGATTTAAATCAGTATTTGAAAAGGTCCATGCTGAGATCAAAATGCCAGGGTAAGAAGCTATAATATTTAGCTGAAAGCTCAGTCGACCTTGAAGTTGCTAGGACGGCGCAAACATAAAAACCTCTTATATAGTCTTTTATCTATATTATTATTACAAAACCTCTTATACAGCGATGACAGACTGAGCGGTTTTCACACTGCTGCATAATATGTCTCGCTTGTGCTAACCTTGATGCTTGTTGCTTACTACATTTGCTTAAAACACACACACACACACACACACACACACACACACACACACACACACACACACATATTACTGAATGACTTGCATATTAATCTTTGTAAGTAACGTGTGATCTTAAATAGTGCCCAAGATTTATTCTGTAATGATTGGTTTTTCTTTTCATATAAACGTCTTCGCTCTGTTTTGTGACTATTAGCATAGGCTAAGTGTGCATACTTAAGACATATTGTGGTCAAGAAATCACTAGAAAAGAATAAAGGCTAATCATTTTTTGATGCAGGGACAGGGTTGGCAAATTTGTGTGACAAAACCAATCCAAATTCAAAATCATGACTACCACTGCTACATATATTGTAATATTCACTATAACACAGCACAATCTAGTACAATGTTTTACTGAAGCTGTGTTCAAAACCCACCAAGTTATCCTTAAAGCAGGCTTCTTAGTTTTAAGTGGTTAGCTCAGTTTGCTCATTATTGTGCTTCTCTTTTGGTCAGTTACTAATTAGACGCCTCAGGTGTGCAATCAAGAGTGGTTTTGAGTCTTGACTATGACTTATGGTGCATTCAGGTCATGTCGGAAAGATCGTATTTATGAGTTGAACGCACACGAACGGCACCACAAAGTCGTAATTACGAGTGGGGCAACTCAGGATTTTCTTTGAGTTCAGAGTTTCCCAGTTGGGGGCGTGTCGGTAAGAAAACATGGTGGAGTCAATGGATGCAACGTCTGTGGTTGATGGTAAATTTGTTGAAATCGAATGTTTACTTAAGCTGAATTCAGTTATTATGTGTTTGATATATGCAGCGAGTTATTGAAATACAAGCAAATTGGTTAACATTGTACAGTTACGATATAATATGTAACGATAAAGTTTACAGCGGCTTCATAAATCGATTAAATGTATGAAATCGATTAAATTTATGAATTAAAAAGCAAAACACACCCGATGCGCATTCACTGTTCTTCATTTTCAAGGAGTAGATTTAAAAAACCTCGCTGTATTTTTTTCGCAGTTAATTAAGAGAAGGTACACCTCCATCTCGCTCTGACCAAAGTGGCTTGAACGCACGTAATTACGACTTCCCAACTCATAAATACGAACTTCCCAGGAGGACTTGAACGCACAGTTAGAGCGATTATATTGAGATTGTGTTTAGTTCAGTGTTTGTTGTGCTTTGAGTCTTCTGTCCTGATTTATTCATTCTCTGCTCGGTTTTTAATCTGGTAAGCTCTGTTTTTGCCAAGTAAGTGCTTTTCCGCTGGTCAACTGCTAATTAGCAGTGTTGGGTAAGTTACTCAAAAAAAAAAATAAAAATCCACTACAGATTACTAATTACTACTTTAAAATTGCAATTTGATTACATTACTGATTACTGCATGTAAAAAGTAATCAGATTACTAATTACTTTACTTTCAAAATCTATCAAACCTACAAAAATACACTACAAAGTGAAACTCATATTTCTTTCAGTCATTTTAGTGTGCGTTCTCCCGGTGATCCATTAAAGCTCATGCTCACTGTTCATTAACTGACGCAGCCGACAGGGGCGTTATCTGGACTGTTAATCATCCGGGGCTGAGCCCGGATTCTTCTCCATGCATTTTTTTCCAGCTCAGCTAGTAGCCTAGGTTTTGTTTTATGGAAGCTGAGGTAACTTTGCTGTCAATGTATGACCTGATCAAAAAAAGTTGGATTAATCATAAAACTTGCCTAGGGTGTTATTGCTGTTTGCAGGACTACCAGACCGATAAAATATAAAACTTCTCTAACTAGGCTAGTTTGGTGTCGCTAGCCAAGGGGAGGCACAACTAAGCTATCACTCTATGCTGCTACAGAGCCATGCAAAGTACATTATCTGTCCTTATGCTCTGCTCATATCATGTTCACGTAAACTGGAACTCATATAGACATTTACACACCTTGTTTTCCTGCTCAGCATGAGAGGATGTTAGTGTTTCAGTTTCAGTCCCTTTACTGGTTTAAACAAAAATGGCATATATCCATTTTTCCTCACACTGACTGTATGATCTAGCGTTTAGCAGAATTGAGACTGTCAGCCAATAAGACACAAGTATTTCCACGTATTTTCCTATAACCTTGTCTGATTGGTCTCGCCTTCGTTCACTGAAGATATAAAATTACATCATTGCCGTCTTCTTTTGCTGACGTTCAGTTATGTAATGACAAACTGCTCCAAGTGGAGAATTATTCGGGGCTAAAGGTAAAATCTTCGGGGCTATAGCCCCGAATGCCCAGGCCAGGTTACGACCCTGGCAGCCACGCAAAATGTGATTTTAAAAAAAAAAAAAAAAGCATTTTACTTAACAATAAATTTGTAATGCAATTAAGGTAATTCTATTGACATCAGTAACTCTATAACTGTAATCAAATTATATTAATTTGAAATGGAATGCGTTACATTACCGTGTTATCAGAAAAAGTCATTAGAATACGGTAGAATATGTTATACCCAACTCTGCTAATTAGATGCTTAATTTCGAGCTTTTTTCTAAGAACTGATCAATTGTGAGCATGGCTTAGTGTGATATAATGAAAGTTCAATATTCAGTGTGCTTGAGATTTCTGTCCTGATATCTTTGGATAAAGCAGGCTGCTTGGTCGTGAAGTGTGCGATCCAGTTAGCTTTGCTTTGCTCAGTACTGTGCTTCACTCTTACTCAATTGCTAATCAGTCTTCTCCAGGGTTCGTGGCTCGAATCCCACCTCCTCCCTGTGTGCACGGAGTTTTTACATATTCTCCCCGTGCCTCGGGGGTTTCCACCAGGTACTCTGGTTTCCTCCCCAAGTCCAAAGACATGTGCTGTTGGATGATCGGCATTTCCAAATTGTCCGTAGTGTGTGAATGTGTATGCGATGGTGCCCTGCGATGGGTTAGCAACCCGTTCAAGGTGTCCCCCGCTTCGTGCCCCAAGTTCCCTGGGATAGGCTCCAGGTTCCCCCGCGACCCAGTGTAGGATAAGCAGTATGGAAAATGGATGGATGGATGGACTTTATCTTACTTCTTTAAAGTAGAGAGCGTTACAAACTTGAAACACATAAAGACTTAGAAATCGTGAATGCAGCTGCCTTTAAGTGAGCATACGTCATCCATTTGCTGTAATTGCGTATAGTAAATGCTTATTCACTACATCTGAATCATAACCACAGCCATCAGAACAATCTGGCGTGCAAAACACTGATGGAATTAATCTGATGTGTGTATGTGCCAGGAAGTCAAAAGTAACCCAGTTTTAGTGGAGGGGAAAAAAACACACCTGGCATCCCTGAGATACTTTTTATTCCAGCCCCGTCCTTCCTCCTAATCATTATCTTTCTGGCTTCCTTGAGACTGTTCAAACGCCCCTCTCTTTTAGCGGCTGCACTTTGAGAAACAGCCTGATCTCTTGTGAATTCTGCGCCATACTCACTTGTTCCGGCAGTACAGAGCCATGCAGAGTGTGCCCAGAAAGCTGATCCCCATGGCGATGCATGTGATTGACAGCACTTGTCTCTTGTAAACCTCTTCGCTCTCTGTTTCGGATATAAAAGCAGAAAACAAGAGATGAACCAATGTGTCACTTTCAGACAAACGCAATACATGCATATTCAAATGTGGAGAAAGGATGTGTACTAAACGTGTTTACATGCGTGTGAGTTTTTTGTTGTTGTTGTTGTTGCAAAATAGCACATTGTGATTGTCGTTGCTCATCTCTGAGAGAGATCGGGAGTGGAACGCCAGGAGTAATGGATGCGTCTCTTACTGGGTATAGGTGCCACTGGAGAAGACTTAAAGCCTTAATGGACACCATTATGTATGAAAAATGGCAGCTGTCTCTGCTTGTATGAAAGAGTAAATCACGCTCGGGTTCGCCGCTATTAATAGGCGATCAATCAGATTAGGCTCAGACACAACAGACTTTACAAGAAAGCTACCCCAAAAACCTCACGCTCACAATGGCAGGTGATGGATGCGCCTGCGCCGCGAAGCTGCTGTGACTAGAAACACGATGGTTTCATTTACCGAGATGCCATTGTGGCTTGAGAATAAAGGTTTGAAAGGACGGGGAAAGCTTTAATAACCATTATGTGGCCACATTACCGAGCCATGATTCAGCTAAATTAGTGATTTAACAAAAGCTCTGTGTCTGCACACCTATCTTATGCTATTAGCTGGAGAATGGAAAAATAAAATGAATCTATGTAGCACAGAGTTTCCTTTTTATGCCAAACTTTACACAGCATTACACAGTCTATTCAATTATAACCTAGTATTTTTAAAAATATCTAAATACATTAACTACAATTCTGTAAATATACCAATTATATTCATATATAACCCATTAATTAGACACATAAATATATACAAATCTACAAATCTTTAATTCGGTAAATATACCAGCTATACCTAATTATAACCGATTAAAAATATATAGAGACTCCAATATCAAATATATCCAACTATAACCCATTAAACAGATCGATAAATTATGAGCACAATTATAAACCATAATCGATAAATTATGAGCACAATTATAAGCCATAAAATAATGCTTTAAAAATGTAAATATACTGATTAGAGATCTTAATACTGCAAATATACCAAATATATCAAGTTACAACCAAAGACCCTTAAAAATATAAATATATAGACTGCAAATCTTTCATTCTGTAAATATGCTACATATAGTGCCATATATATATATAGGACTGTGTGTTTTCATAAGCAGAACAACACATTAATTTTGTGTATTTGCCTAAAGGAATATACAGCTGGGGGTGAATAGATTAATTTAATACCTTGTGGTTTACTGTGGCCTGAAAGTCACTTTGGGAACACAGATTGCGTGTACGTTTTATTATTAATTGATACGACCGAAGGGCAGGTATTAAATTAGCAGGAACCCATTTCCGCAATTTGTGGAATGGACTTAAAAATTAAAACCATAAATATCATGATTTCCTCAGAATTATGCCTCGATATCCCTAATTAATGAGTTATTTCTGGAAATTATGACTAGTATTAGTGAAATTAATCTGATATCAGTTATTCTTCATACGTTCGATATTTGCTTCCGTCTTACACTTCCAGGAGTATAGGAAACAAACAGCACACACAAACCTCATTTAAATACCGTAGCACTTACACTTGCATACTATTAAATGTACTAGAAATATTAGGGGAAATATTTGTCCTGTGTAGGGTCAGTCAGTCGTAGTAATGCATACACCAACGGAATTTCAATTTTCAAGCTCAGAGCTGCATATTTCTGAGCATTTCACTTTTCTTTTCTTTTCTTTTTTTAAAATTAAAACGATCATTTGCAATTCTATACACAAACAGCAAGCACTGTTTGAGAGCTGCACATATTTCTATATAAATAGCAGAGATACCTATTTCATTTACTGCATTATACAGTAGATGGGCATCTATACATATGGTAAACGGTGTGTACATGACAAATATACAAAACATGCATGTATTTTGTATATTTGTCATGTACACACCGTTTACAGTTCAGACGAAAAGGTGTAAATGGTGTAATTCGTCTTAATTTCGTTCGATTTTTGTGGTTTCCCATCCACACAATCACGCTCGTTTAACTTTCACTTCAATTATCTATGATTCGTCATCTTATATGGCAAACGAGAACGGTTTCATTATCAAACTCATGAAAAGCAGCGCTTTGTTAAATCACCTGACCCACACTAGTGTTTCATTAAAATCACCAGAATAATGACTTGGACAGAACGGATCATTTATCTCAATTATGTGGTAGCAAATGTTTGGTCAGTGAGATGAGTGACGGAACGATTTATTTCTCACTTAAATGAGATCCATAGATGTGATGGTCTCCAAACCACCTAGATGTAGTGCCTGTATCTATACACTGTGCATCCTCAGTTTCTGTGCATCGACTCCTGGGTTTTTCGAATCCAATCACTTTCTTACAGCGAATCGAGTATCTATTGTACGATACAGAGGATGTGAAAAGGCTGCATTTCTTCTTCCTTTGCATTTTTCTTCCTTTCCTTCTTACACATGTTGTGTTCAGTGTTCCCCAGATTTACTGTGAAATTGTACAGAATCCAGATTGCAGCAGCTGTCAGTACAAATGAAGTATTTATGGATGAGGAGTAGAACGTCTCCCAAAACTCAAGAAGCTGTATCTGTGTGTGTGTGTGTGTGTGTGTGTTTGTGTGTATTTGTGCGCAAGGGGAGTCGACTGTCTGTAAACTGAAATAGCCAATGATTGATGAATAGGGATTAATAGGATATCTTTTACATTTCACTCCAGTGTCTGGTGCCTCCAGACCTTCACATTCTCAGAATGTGTATGTGTGTTTGTGTGTGGGGGGGCCTTGAAAACTTTATATACGTATATTTCTGTATACTGGATTTAAAACGAATACAGTATTCAGATTGGACACATAATTCAGCTTAAATGAAAACAAATACAGATTCACTCATGGGAAGGGTTGCCAGGTTTAGTCAAAATTCCCACCCCTACTACATCTCAAAAACCACGCATAAAGACTTGAAATTAGGCCAGAATGTTTGGACACAGAAAAAGTTAGACATGTTTGTCTTTTTCCCTTTTTTTCCAGTATTATTGTGGGAAACAAGTCAGCAGTGGTGCGCAATACACAGATATTATATGTGGAACCTGGCAACCCTGCCCACAGGATATAGAAGGTAATTAAAATTATATGTATTCAGTTTCAGCTTCAAACACTGCCTTACTGAGGCCTGTTAATACATTTGCAAGTGAAACATCTAGGTAAGTTGCATGCAGACGTGCTGTAGTTATTTTTAGCCTTATCATTTAATTCACTTCTGAAAAGCGTGCTTTTGATGTTTTTCGTCCCGCTTGTAGGAGATGAGTGGAGGCGCTTTAAAAAGAAAAGCAGCTTATCGATCATCCTGCAGGATTGTGACGTTTTTAAGTATAATTTCAGCACTAAAGGAATTCTCTCTGTCCTAGTGGTGGATTGTATAGAGGTCAGTGACCATCTGACTCTTACAAATCGCTGACACTGGAGACTCCTTCCCTAAATGTTATATAAATATCCCCGTACAGAAAACGTCAAAATGTGGAGCGTCTGACGTAGAAATGTATAAGAACGACTTTCAGAGCTGCTGTTAGACAAAATGAATCATCTGTCCAATCAGATTTGAGAGTTTTCTTCTTTACTGATGTCTTTGGAATTAAAAATGGTGCGACTGCAAGATGAGTGTCTGAGAAATTTGAGGAGGATTTGCTGATTTTACAGACAAAATAAGAAACTGGTGCAATGTGAGCTTAAAGAGGCTTAGCATAGGGATACTATTAGTTTGTTGCTTTTCCTTACAGCGTCATTCATACGAAAAACACAACTAAAAACGCGATCTTGATCATTAGAATGCTTTCATTTTGTGGAGCATTGGACTGGTTTTCAAGCTGACAAACGAAGGGAAAATCGGGATTCTATTGCTAGTTCTTATGGCCACATGAGGAAAGTCACAGGAAAAAAATAATCGTTTGTTCTGTTGGTTCATTCCTTGTTCCTCGGCTGTTTGCTTGTAATAATGGCTTAAAAACAAACTGGCCAGCATACTCGAGTCGACTAGGTTTGCTCAGCGGATTATAAGAGTTGCCCTCCAAGCGTAAGCACCAGCCACATAAGACCCATCTTTATTTCCAAGCACTTATTACTCTAAATGGACAGGGTAGAGAATAATGGCACCAAAGATCTCTAACATCCTGTTAAGAAATGTTTCTCACACCTTTGTGTGCCAAAGGTGTAATAACAAAAGGGTCATAACTATGCACATACTGCCATGGTAATAAGCTGGACTTTGTCATTAGGAGCTAAGGAGGCCATTAGATAAGCTCAGCAGAGTGTACTAAAAAGATTTAGAGATGATCGTGTGTACCGTGAGTTTTTCTCTGTTAGGTTAATGACAATTAAGCAAGAGCGCACGAGCAAGAGTGCGGTTATACCGGATATCAACATGGCTGTTATTCGGCCGCAGTTATCTTCATTTGACGAGCTTTCATAAGCTCGACCTCTTTTTTTAAGCCAGACCTCTTGTACCTTTTATGTAACACAGCAAAGAGATGTCTGCTTTCAAAGGAGGAAGCCACTTGACTGAAAAGACTGAAAACTGAACAATTACAGACTTTTCCCAGAGACTCTTATAATGTTCACTTGACACGCTGATGTGGATTTCCTCAAACCAAACAGTGTGTTTTAAGTGAACACAAATATGAATAAAGAGACTGAGATCCAGCAGGACGAGAAAAAAAAAAACTTGAGCGGGAGGTTTTTATTTTCATGCGGGTGCGAGTGTGCAGTCAGATTTGAAGCAGAAACAATGACCATGTTCAGTAACATGAACATACAGCATTCATTCTTTCATCCTTAGTAACCGCCTGGTCAGGGTTGCGGTGGTTTATATTCTGCTACTAGTTTGTTTGTATTTTTGGAAATAGAGCCAACAAAATTTGTTATGAAACATCACAGGCAGCTACCAAAAAAAAAAAAAAAACAGTTCCGCCCACATCTCAAGTTGAGACAAATTATGAACCGGAGTGATGTAGCTGAGGCTGAGGAACTGTCAGAATTCACACACCATGCTGACACTAATTAAATGAAACTATAAACTGTATACTGTTTTAAACCACGCCCGCTTTGGGTTTAAATCTAAATTTCATATCATCCCAACTAAGGCACAGGCAGACAGCGGAGTCACATTTCATTCCTGCCAAACATACTTATCATGACTCATTGGCAAGCAAGAGAATAAAAAAAAGTTGTTTTTTTTCTTACCCATGAACTCGATCCCCAAGTGATCTGCTGCTCCATCAGGAAGCGAAAGAGAGAAAGAAAGATAAAGAGAACAAGATTAGCAACAACTTGTATAATCTATTGCATAATGTTAATTCCAGAGTCTGTGGGTGGACCAAGTGTTTGTGTCAGTGTTAGCGAAGACGCGATCGGTTATCTTGAACCTGTACTATAAAAAAAATATTACGCTATCCGTTTCCTGTCAGTGCCTCTTCTGCGTCAGTTAGTCTTGTAGGATATTTTGTCCCCGCACGTGTCTAGTTGACTGTACTTAAATAGCTTATGCGGCAGACGGTGGCCCTGATTCACACTTGTCTGGCTTTTTGATTTATTCTCGCCTCCTTCCAAATGTAGCGAGCATGCAGCACGACGGCAGACTACAAGATCACATCTTTCAATTGTTCCGTGACGAGATAAGAGACGAGCTCGACTGTCATCCATGGCTGCCCTTTTAAGATTTTTCATTAAATCTTGAGCAGATACAGCTTAACCAAAGGGCTACCTGGCTACCTGATAAAACGTTTTGCCCGCTAGCTGATGTTCTGCATAAAGGCTACAAAGAGTTAAGTTTTCTTTTAATGCCAGCATTGTATAAATCATATATATATATATATATATATATATATATATATATATATATATATATATATATATATATATATATATATATATGTATGTGTGTGTGTGTGTGTTTCCAAAATATTGTATTATTGTGAAATATAGTAGTTATATTATGCAGAATTATATTTAATTATATAATTTATACATAATTACATGCATTAGGCATAGAATTAAGGGGAGTATAGGGGGCACAGTGTCTTCATGATCTCCACAGTCTGAGGGAAGAAGCTATTTAAAAACCCGGTGGTCCTGGTGCGGATGTGGACTAAAAGACTAAAAGGCTGAAAGCAAATTTAATACCTGCCCTTCATATTACTAATCTTTGCATACAGTCTTTGTTCCTCTGCTTCAGGCTGCAAGAAATCACACTGCAGATGCTAAATTATTTTTTTCTCTCATACTTCTCGCTTTATTTAATGTCTATTTTGCCATTTTCAGCAGTGATGACCCATGTCAAGGCTATATTATTTATAAACACAGAAACGGTTACATCCAATTCCTGATATCACTTTATTTGTCTTTTCTTTATGAAATTTTAACAATTTGCTGGTCATAATTCCTTTGCGTACAACAGCTTTCTGTATTAAATGTGAATAAATGCAGGGCCAGAGAGGGGACAGTATGGCCGAACTGCGAGGTCACAGCATGAGAAGAAGCATACGGAGAGGCAGGTGTAGGCCGTGGGGTTTCGGCAATGCCTGTAACTCACACTTCCCCTCTCCACCTGTTTGTATATACATACACAAACACACACACACACACACACACAAACAAGTGCGTGCTCAGTCAGCACTAAAATTAAGACTTTTTCACCAGAGTTTTTACCCAAATTCTCTCAAAGGATTGTGCCAGGTATGTGGTGTGCACTGCCAAAAACAGTCAGAACTGTGAAAATGTTCTACTCCACTTACAACTTCTGCAGAATTTCAAACAAACAGGTCTGAAAAACAAAAGTCGTGCTTTGTCGCTAAGCCAACTGGAACCTGGAGTAAATGGTGAGACATGCACCACTGAGTGTTGGGTTTTAAATTATTGCACAGAAGCTAATTCAGGAATTCAGCTATAACACACAAGGTGTTGCATGAGTAGTATTATTATTCACCAGAGGACCTGTAAATGAAACAAATGTTCAACTGGTCACTGATTCATGACAGCTATTTTTATTTGACAGACAGCAAAGACTACATCAAACAGCACTTTAACAGCTATAAACAGGATACAAATGACATTTCCAGCTTCAGTGCTTTTTTTAGGCTACACTATTAACGATGAAAATAATCAAGTCAGTGCAATAAATGTGCAAAATAATAAATGTATGTAACATTCGACACTACTTTATATCCACTGCATGGAACATGGAATGCTTAACTAGAGGTGTGCATCAGAACTGGAATGCCATGGGATCATTCATTCATTTTAGCAACTGTTCACTGGGTCATTGTGGTTTAAATTCCTAGTTTGTTAGACTTTAAGTACTAAGTTTGTATTTGGGGACACAAATAATAACTGTGGGAGCATGCAGGACTGGTTAGAAATCCTCTGTGAGAGGGTTGGATCGGTTGGAATTCCTTTGGGAGTGGGCAAGAGTGGTCAAAATTCCTCAGAATTGGTCAGAATTGATTCGGGAGTGGGTGGGATTAGTTAGAATTCTTTCGACAGGGGGTTGGCTTGGTCAGAATACCTTCAGGAGCAGGCGTGTTAGGTCAGAATTCCTTCGAGAGTGGGTGGGAGCAGACGTATTGGGCAGAATTTGTTCAGGTGCACTTAGAATTGGTCAGAATTCCTCTGGGAGCGCATGTTATTGGACAGAATCCGTTCGGGAGCAGACAGGGCTAGTCAGAATTCCACCGGGAGCAGGCAGGATTTGTCTGAATTCCTTGGAAGTTGGCGGAATTGGTCAGACAGTCCTGTGCAGACTTAACACTTAGCAATAAAATTGATATGAAAGTAATAATGTTCTATTAAAACAAAAGAAAAAAAACTGTGCAGTATTACACAATGTCAAGGAATTCAGCAATGTTACATACAGATGCTGATTTAGCACCACAGCTAACAAACAAAAGCTAATTCAGCAACACAGCTAGTAACATATGCATGTAGCATGCAGATGCTAATTCATCAAAACAACTTGTAACATACAGACTGTGATTCAGCGCCATAGCTAGTACAGATGCTAATTCAGCACCAACATACAGAAGCTAATTCAGCACCACCGCCAGTACAGATGCTAATTCAGCACCACGGCTAACATACAGAAGCTAATTCATCATCACAGCTAGTACAGATGCTAATTCAGCACCAACATACAGAAGCTAATTCAGCACCACCACCAGTACAGATGCTAATTCAGCACCACGGCTAACATACAGAAGCTAATTCATCACCACAGCTAGTAACATACAGATGCTAATTCGCACCACAGCTAGTATACATACAGAACCTATATCAGAAATGACTTTTTTTCAGGTCAGCTTTTGAGGATTTTTAATTGAAAACACATCTTCAAGAACGATAACCACCAATATACAAAATGAAGATACAAGTCTTGTTTCTCCCGCCTGTGATAACAGCCAGATAATGCAGTCAGCGATCCGCAACCCCAGAATTGAAACTTGAAGATTGGAATCTGCATGCGCCTAATCGATATCTGCTGATTGCATTTCAGCGGCTGGTCAATATTAACTAGATTATACTTCGCCTCTTCCATGGCACTGTTGCGAACAGTTCATTTTTTCTCTGATGGCATCAGTGCGACATGGCTGAGGCCTCAGCTTCAAACACTAGCAAAAGCAATGTGTAATGGTAGTGTAATGTGTACGTGTAATAAGTCAAAGACTTATTTCAATTTTACTTCAGGGCTGCACAATGGAACTAGCTACAGCTCATTAGCTTAATTAATAGCTCATTCTCATAAGTTCTAGTAAGTTCCTATGTTACTTCTGTATTTCATCAGACGTATTTCTCAGTTCACTGGCACTGTAATAACATGCAGTTAGTAGAGAGCTAGTGAGGGTACAAACTATTAAGCATTGCTAAATTAGTGTTTCACAGAGCGTCTTGGTAAACGCTTTAGCTATTATATAGTAATGCTTAGTACTTTACTTGTAACTGACTGAGACAGTGTTTACAAGTTTACCATGTCGTATGTACAAATGGGGAATTTGGGATTCTGGATGATACAAGAGTTTAACAAGATACAGTGGGTATAGAAAAGAATTACCCCCCTTAAAATAATCACATTTTGTTGCTTTTCAGCCTGAAATGAAGACGGACACAGTTGTGTGTCCCCTTGTGTCAGTAATTTGATGGTGACCGTTTGTGGACTGCAGTCTTCAAGTCATTCCACAGATTTTCAATGGGGTTTAAGTCTGGGCTCTGACTAGGCCATGCAAGGACATTCACCTTTTTCTCCTACAACCACTGTGTGGTCAGTTTTGCTGATTGCTTTGGGTCATTGTCATGTTGGAAGGTAAACCTTCTTCCCATTGACAACTTTCTGGCAGAGGGCAGCAGATTGGCCTCTCTGACCAGTTTCCTCCTGGCTCTTTCATTCAGTTTGGAGTGACGTCCTGATCCAGGGAGGGTCTGTGTTGTGCCAAACACCTTCCATTTCTTAATAATAGACTTCACTGTGCTTCTAGGCATTGATAAAGCCTTTGATTTTTTTTTTTGTGTCCATCTCCTGACTTGTGCCTGTCCATAACTTTATCCCGGAGATCTTTTGACACTGCCTTGCCACCTATAGTTGATTGTTTGCTTCAGTTGCACTACAAAATGCTCCAGGAAAGCTCTTTTCATGCTGAGCTAATCAAAATGACCACAGATGATCACAGTTGAAAGTCAAATGGCTTTGTGTGCCATTGAGAAGGTGATTAGCTACACCTTATTGTGTTTACAAGTCATTTTTAAGAGGGGGGTGATCCTTTTTCCAACTGAGTGATTGTTTTTTTATGTTTTATTTTTTCTGACATGTTGGTGTTATATCTTTCACTTGGATGTTATAAGTTGCACTGAGTAAATACAGCTGGATAAAACAAAAACTGTGTCCATCTTCATTTCAGGCTGAAAAGCAACAAAATGTGATTATTTTAAAGGGGGGTGATTCTTTTCTATACCCACTGTATACAGTCAGTGCTTAAACAGGATCTGGCACCTCCGATGTTTAAAGTCTCACGCAGCAATATTATAAAAACAAATAGTTTTAATTTTTTAATTCACTAAAAGGAAAATAGAACAACAAAAAAATATTAATATCTTATATTACTGGTACTCAAATATTGCTAACAGCCAATGAATAGCCTCTTTCACATAACATAATCATTTCAAGTTCAAAAGTTCACCTTGAAGGTCTCTTGAAGCAGTTTGGTGACCGTTCCCACAACTAGCAGTGATAATGCTATAGCCTGATTGTGGAAGGTTTTTAGAAGCGCGTATGAGGCTTTGAAAGTGAGACTGACAGAAATTAAATGGAGTGAACAGCCCACGTACAGTCTTTCGGGATTTTAGGGAGTACAGGGACTCAAAAAGACAAAAAGTTCCAGAAGGACTGAGGCAGTTGTTGGCTTCTGTGAACACCATACCGATCTCGAGTGGAGCACGAGCAGGGTTTGTCCAAAATAAATCTAATTTGTAGCTCGCAGTGTGAATCCCTTCTCATCCACACCATCTCGTCTCTGATCTTTTTGAACATCGTGGGTCCAGTTTTTATGCGTTTTCAGAAATGTGTTCATCAGACCAAATTTCAATGAGGCATTTTACCTTGATCAAAACATACAGACTTTTTACATAACGCAGTTCCCATCATGCATTGCTATACAGGTTAGTTCGTTTGGGTCGGATTGCTTTCTCACCACAAGTGAACCGCTCCAGAGTCAATTTGCAATCTGATTGTTTTGGTGCGGATCCGAGTGCGATCACTGTGTTCATATACAGTACTGTGCAAAAGTTTTAGGTGCCCTATTTTTTTAGTACAAACTTTGTTATAGATTTTTTTTTTCCATTTAATGACTTCTACACTATCAAGTCAGTACAAAAAAAAAAACATTTTAGATTCCCAAACATTAGTTTTCTAGAAAAATGTTTGTAAGTCATTAAAGAAAGCAGCATATTACATAATAGACCACTTTTCAGACAAAAAATACAACAAAGGCTGCTGGAGAAGAACTATGGCTTCTACCAGCCAATTTCCTTATAAAACTGCACTAATTCTACCGGAGATTTGTATTTTTATTGAAATTTTCTTGTCACACCAAATATTGACATTGTTTCATTTACTAAATGTTTACTGCTCTTTACGGTATTTTTTTTTTTAATGTAGAAACGTAATTTCATTATTTTGAAGGCATCTTTGCTCTACAGCATTTCTTTGCATGTTTGCACATGCAAACAGGGGCAGTGGTAGCTCAGTGGTTAAGACGTTGGGCTACTGGTCGGAAGGTCATGAGTTCAAATGCCAGCACTGCCAAGCTGCCACTGTTGGACCCTTGAGCAAGGCCCTTAACCCTCAATTGCTCGGTCATATAAATGAAATAAATGTAAGTCGCTCTTAAGGGCGTCTGCCAAATGCCGTAAATGTAAATGCACTGTACTGTATGTGTAAATGAAGTGAATCAAGGAGTAAAACACACCAGGTTCCGAAACAACAGCTCCAAATGAGCCAGGTGTGAAAACGCCCTATGATTCCATGTTGATTCAAGTTACATGGGAAAAAAAAAATTTCATTGTAGAAATGGTATAAAAAACCTTGGATTTCTCTTTAGAAGTAAGATCCTTGACTAAAAGACACAAGTATGGACTAGGCAAAGCTGAGTACTTTTTCTTTTTACGTTTTGAATGCCCATAGATTCACAGTAAAATGGCAGACCTTCCATCTGCTGAAGGGTAAAATATCTCATCCTCCACCTCCTCTCCAAGCTATATTATCAGCTTTCCATTCCTCTAAAATGACCATTCACTTCACCCTTATCCTCTACAGCAAGAAACAAAGGTGATCTCTCTCTCGTGCTCAATTGCTTTTTTTTTTTTTCTTTTTGAAATGTCTTCCTTTCTGTCTCTCACTGGCCTAAAGTTCAGATGTTTTATGCTTTATGTTTTACTCTTTTCACTGAGGAAAAAAACAAACAAACAAAAAAAAGTCTTCAGTCTTCTAAATGATAAGCTTCAGAATCATTAATTAATGCCAGTTAGTTAATGATATGATGTGGAAACTGGAGCATAAATGAACGAGACCTGCAGTGCATACTGATGATATTAAGAAATTAAGCTCCTCATCTAAATTACTAGCTCCTGATTCTGATTCATCAGAGGGTGTTGATTAATTTTCTACAACGGCAGCTCTGACAGCAGGGAAATACTAATGCACTCACTCTTAGACATTTAGGACACCTTAGTGTTATAATTACAGGTACAGGTATGACTGATTATAGCTTCTGTAACATATACGGTAAGTGAGAATAGGAACAAACTTCTTTCGCAGACATTTCACGACATTAAACATAACTAGAAATGGATAAAAAGTGTGACATGTTTTTAATTGTTGGCAGATTGGCTTGGTATAAATGAAACACTGCTGTTGTTGGAAAATAATCAACTTCTTGGCAGTAACAGTAACACTGCTTTGCACCAGGCCACATTACACCCAGTCACTGATTATTTTCCTATAACCGCATGCCCCAAGGTGTTATATTCCTTACATATCTGATTTCATCCTATAGACTTTTTGGTGGTTTTAGACTATCAGGAGTAGCAGCTATATGGATAAAGCTTGACTCCAATAAGGCAATTAACTCCTAACATGTAACAACACCTGCTTTGCTATTTTTTTTCTTCTTTTCTAATTAAGGCACACCTTGTCTTTGATGGAGGACATAAAATCTGGTTTGTGCAGCTGATAAAGATGTCTTGCAAGGAGGCTCACAATGTCTTACAGCGATATCTGATTGGACAGCACAGCGTTCACGCGCCTCGCTAAAGCTGCCAGGTACTCTGTCCCTACCCTGATATAAGAACTGATAAAGGGTGATTGGGTCTTATATTGAAAATCTTATCTTCCAAACACACACTTGTGCTGGAAAGAAGACTGTAGGGGCTTGAGATTGGGAGTAAAAAAAAAAATAGTGGTCATGATGGTAGGGAAGAAGTGAAGAATACTGTGGTGTGGGCAAATGGAAAGCGGGATTGAGAGAGAGAAAGAGAGAGACTGATGGTTGTCAGAGGTCATTGCAAAGAACAGTATAACAGTCTATGACTAATGTATGCAGAATGTCTTGTTTTCTTTAATGGATGATTTATTTATTTATTTTTTGGCTATACTCAACCACTTATACACAGACTCACACAGTGGCCACACTTTGCTATCAATCTACACTTTGTCAGCTCAGGTCAGATGTTAATGGAATCAAATTAAGTCATGCAGAGATGCTCTGAGGCAACATTTGAAGGTTATTTTCATGCACAGCAGCATCCATACTAGCTGTCAGCTTTTAGACACTTGTAAACGGATGGTGGTCAAACTAAACGGTGTCCCGTGTGAGGACTGGCTGTTTGGAATTGTATTTTTTTCCTTTTTTTTTTTTTTTTGTCCCCATGTTGGAGAAGGACGTCATGTCGTATGATGCTTCAGGGCTTGAGGAAGTGAATCCTGTAGATCGATAATTGAAGCAAACCAGCAGGAGCTAATACAGGATTGTGTGTGGCTCATTAACTTGTCAGAAATGCAGAAACAAGAGAGAGAGAGAGGCTTATGCCACATTTACGTCATGTGGGACAATGCAGCTCTGCCTCATGCCAATGACACAATGTCACTCATTTTCACTTCTTTTGCTACAGTTGACAGCTGTAGTTGTATCTAACAGTGGCTAGCATTAGCATATACAGTAGTTATGTCCATGTAATACCACAGAGCTGTTCAGTTCTCAAATCTGATGGGCATGAGAGTTGGTTAATTTTCTAGATCAGCAGCTCAGTAGTGACAGTAATGATGTCTGTTATAGCTGCTTTAAAGTAATTAATAGAAATTAGGATGAAATGTAACTATAAAATGTTTTTTTTTTTTTTTTTTTTTTTTTTTTAAGTAGATGTTCAATTAAAAATGACAACTGTTGCCAAATTGTTGTGGTCCAAGAGGAATAAAACACATGCTGTATGCTGTATGGTAACTGACTCCACTTCATGACCCCACTCCAGTAACAGCACACCCCTAAGTATTTTTTTTTCTCCTTCCCTTGCTGTGTTGTGCTTTCTAATTGTAAAGCGACCTTGAGTGTGTTAAAAGAGCTATAAAAATAAACTTATATTATTATTATTATTATTATTATTATTATTATTATTATTATTATTATTATTTGGACCATTCCTTTCTAACCTTTAACTGAATCAGGTACTGAAAATGGTTTAATTATTATTATTACTACTACTACTACTACTAATAATAATAATGATATGTTTAATTGACCTAATGCCTTTCTCACACCCAAAGTCATTTTACAATTACAAAAAAACAAACTCCAAAAGCTGTCAGGATCTAATTTCAGTGGCGGTAGATGCTCATAGTCACACTGAAGGCCTACACAGGTAAGTCCAACACAGCCTGTACAGCTGCAATACCACCGGGCAACACCGCTCAGGATGGATCCACAAAGTGAGCATAGACACACAGAGCAGTCGTGAGACCACTCAGAGTGATCATACTAACTCTCGACGAGACGAGGGCAACAGGCCGTAGCGAGCGAGAGGACACACATCACGCATGGTGGATCAAAGCCTGGGGAAATCCCTCGCTTAAGATCTGGAAGCTCTGCCACAACCAGCAACCAGCAGACAAACGGGCAACAGCAGCGAAAAAAATAAAAATAAATAAGGACTGAGAACACACATTAAACATACAAACGTCAACGCATTCAAATGCAGAAAACAAATTTACGCACACAGCGTATTCTCAATCGGAAACAGCTGCATTTCTTAATGCATGGCGACATTATTTCCATCCACAGCTCGTTCCTGTTATTAGTCGCTTCACTTCCATCGCGTCCAACAGTCCCAAATTTTCTACTCGGAGAGGCTGACGTGAACGTGTTTGTGTGTGTATTTACTCCTGAATGTAGCAATAATAAGCCTGTCAGAAACAATGCAGAAATCACGTCTAAAAAAAAAAAAAAAAAAAAAAAAACACACAAGAAAGAATAAGAATAAGCCAAAACAAATATCTTGTTTGTCCTTCCTCAATCAGCAAAACAAACCCCTTTTGAGACAAAACATTCTTTTGTTAAGTCTGCATGAAGCTCTAAGTGATCAGTTGAAGCTGCTGGAAGTGTGACTCTGTATTCAGATGGACATGTGAACGCATGTGTGGGATTTACAATACCAGGAATGCCTCAATTCAAGGCCAAAAATAAAATCCTTATATATCCCTGAGCAGTTTGTGGGCAGTTTGACTACTAAATTATTCAGTTCTTCATCCGCCAAATACGATTTGTTTTGTTGTTTATTGCATACACTTCACAATTCACACCTTCGATACGATTTGTTCCGTGGTGTAAATGATATAATAAAAACACTGACGAGACAATCTGTGTACGTTGACCCTGCTAAAGATGTGATTTGCCAAACTGTGAACTGAAACGAATACATTTATAAAATAACAGTGTTTTGTTGTTGTTTTTCCTGCGAAATTATGAACGGAAAGCTATTCGGATTTAAACTATAGCTGACGGTGAAATCTGGACCACGCTTTAACGACTCTCCAAACGATTTGGCTTATGCCATTTCTTATAAATTTGCATTGACTGGTTGAATTTTAATTAGTAAGCAGTGCCAATAGCTAGGTTTTCCATCAACTTTCTGAAATGAGGGGGGAAATGCTTTGAAGGAACCTGATTTGAACGAGCAAAGGCGATGAGAACGCGAACTCGTACCTACTACAGCGTCAAATTTCAAAATGTTTTATGCAAATTCAGTTCAGGAAAAACTTTTTTTGCTTATTCAGTTCATTTTCTTATGCATTTGCAAAAGAATTTGCAAATTTTTTATGTAAATGACATGCTGTATGGTGTTTTTTTATGTTTGTTTGTAAGAGCAGTTAAAAAAGGAAAATGTTATGTTTATTGTATATGGTTTATTATTATTATTATTATTATTATTATTTATTTATTTATTTATTTATGTATATCACATATATAGATAACATTTGTAACTTTCTTACCTGTTATTTATTTATTTATTTATTTATTTATAAATAAATAACTGCTCTTACATGTACAAAATTTACCCCCCCAAAAAAAGTTATGAATCGTGTATGCCGGTTTTGTTGCATGTCCCTGACTATATCAAACATAGTTACAGAAATAACAAAGTTTTTAAAAAAAAGAAAAAAAAAGTTATATGTACGCATAACATACTGACTTCTGGTGTTTCCATTTGTTAATCATAACAGCAGTTTATAAAACAAACAAACAAACAAACAAATAATAAATAAATAAATAAAAATGGACAGTTATAATTAACACAGTTGCTTAATTTTTTTATTCTCTCTTCTTTTTCT
This sequence comes from Cranoglanis bouderius, assembly GCA_023630585.1. Taxonomy (NCBI): domain Eukaryota; kingdom Metazoa; phylum Chordata; class Actinopteri; order Siluriformes; family Cranoglanididae; genus Cranoglanis; species Cranoglanis bouderius. The sequence goes on from CM042546.1 coordinate 12,537,381, forward strand.
TTTTTTTTTATTTGTTATAATCTGTCCAATCTAATTTCCAGTTGCCAATAAACTATGATGATGAGGAGGAAGCTTGATGTATGTCAAAATTAGTATGAATTTGAAGTGCTAGGGCGATGATCCATTTATTATAAATTATATCATGTTTATTATAATTGTGTAACGTCTGAACATATCAAACTGATTTCTGAATCAGTCTGGACTTAGCAAAGAAGTTTCTCTGTTTCTTTGAGCTGTGAATCCATATCAGTAACCTCTTTGACCAGATGCCATCGGAATGCTACAGGGGACACGACCCCCCTCTTCAGACACACACACACACACGCACACTCACACACAAACACACACACACACACAAAGCTTACCTACACGCGCACACACATAATGGAAGAATCTCTTTTGAATGTAACATGTAATTATATGTAATTATTCGATGTCCAAATAGTGTGATGTTTTCCTATTTGCATATATTGTGTGTTTATGTAACCTAACTATAATGATTTTAGATAGTTTAATTTAGGATATCATTTTAGATGTCTTTAACCATGTTTCACCTTTTAATATTTTCATAAGTCCATCGAATTTGATATGTAGTTAATCGTCTCTCGACGCCTCGATCGATTATGCATATCACATTACAATGGGATACATTATTTCATGCTTTTTCTTAATTTCATCTGTAATACGGTTTAAACCGGCTCCTCCTAGGACATGCAAATTCAGGTCTGAGACCAGACAAAGAGAGTTCATCCCGCCAACAAATCCAACTTCCTGATTGGCCAATAGCCCAGAGAGGCGTGTGCGTTGGTGTTGTCTTTAAAACAACACCACGCATTCAAACTCTACACTCTACACTCTTACTCTCTCACCCCCTTCGGTGTCTCTTCAGATTCACTTCAGGTTTCTCTCCCCCGGGGCCATGTGCCCCGGGAAGAGGAAGCCACACTCTCTCTCTCTCTCCCGGACAACCGCCTCACGGCCCACGCCTTTTCAAACAACGAACCAGCGAACTCCTACTGGACCGCGCGCAAAACTTTCAAACCGACAACACCTGAGCTGTGCAAGTATAGTCTAATTGATCTATACATGCGTTAAGATTGTACCCCTGTTTACAGGAGATTTAAGTTCATTGCTGGTTTTGAAAACGGCTAATTAATTATTGTTTTTGTCTACTACTCCCTTCTATTTCATTGCTTTCTTTCCATACCTTTTCTTTTCTTGTATATAGATGTACATATGTATGTTTTGCTTAGAGTTATTTGTGTGTATCCATAGTTACCCATAGTTATTAAAATCTATTATCACCACGCTTGATTTTCTCTGTTTTGGTCACGTTATGAGTCCCTTAAGCGCTGCGACCTCGCTACCCGCTCTCGAAACAAAGAATCCTTCCTGGCCAGAAGGATAAACTCCTTCTTTAGAGTTCATAATTCTAAACTAGACTACAGCTAATCCTAAAAGCTGATCTAGACCACATACATAGTCATAATTAATTATAATCCGTTGTAGTTAATTGTCTATATGTATATGTGCACATACATTAATCCCCTTTCATGGCTGATGTATATTTATAACTGGTCACAACACGCGTTGATTAGATATATAGATATATTTCACGCCATTCGAGCTAATTCCTTACATAAATTGGTGTAAATAACTGTGTTAAACATCTTTTAATTTGTTACATGAATTGTAACTGGTGGAGAATATATATTTAAACGTTTCATTTTTACATCTGATTTGCTACAATTGTTATAATGCGCCATGATTGGTCATAGATTGTCATGTCAAAAATCCTAGCATTAAAGATGCAGCACATACTACTACTACTACTACTACTACTAATAATAATAATTTCAGTAGTTTCCTGTTAAAACCTTTCCTCTATATTCCTCGAAGCAGGAAGAATTTTTCTTCACATACATTTAATGTTTTTTCTTTTTTTCCCCCCTAAAATCCTTCAAATGAAAACCTGCCTAAATTTTAGTAGACAGCCGACAGGAAGTCTGGAGGTTTGTTAACAACAGGAAGAAGACAGACTGCCATCGTTAGACACGATGAGCTCCAACTCTGCAGCCAAGAATGTCAGGTTTGTTGGTTTATATATTGGCTCTGAAGTTTTTGCTCAACAAATCCAAAGCAATACTGAAAAAGAAAACCACACACACATACACACACACACACACACACACACACACACAGTCTTATCTGATTGCTCTTTCTGGCTTTCCACACCTCACAGTGTTACAGTGATGATTAAAAGTGATTGACGTCCTCAGGGCAGACTTTTGAAGTTCAGCATTTTGCGCTTCCAACTGAGAGATATACCAAGTGAACTTTATGAAATTTCAGAGACCTCAGACCTCCCAGTCCCCGATTATGCAGCTGGGGTCAATTCAGGATGCTTAACAGAGAGGAACAGAGGAAAAAAAATAAAGCTAAAAAGGCTTTTGGTCAGCTAAGAAAAAAAAAAGTTTAAGGTGTGAAACAAAAAACTGACATCAATCTGATATCACAACCTGACCTCGTTAAAGAAAATGTATAAATTAGATTGTAAGAAAAGTTACGAACATGAACCCCACACTGAGTTTAAAACTAAGCTTTCTACATTTTTCATACAACTGGAATTGTTACAGACTGCCACGTATGAGACCATGTTGAACGTTTTGTATAAATTTCTAATGTTTTTGTTGGATTTTATGTGAATGTAGTCACAATAAAAGCAAAGAGTGCTAACCCCACCCCTTAGCTCAAACATAACCACTTAAAGTCATAGATTATTCAGCATATTCAGTCTGGACACACCCAAATAAGTCTACAGTAATTCCTGCTGCACCAATCCAATTTGCCAATGATTCCATTTGTTTATTTTTATTAAGAACATCCTGTTGTACTTTAATCTATTTACAGCCGGAACTTTCGTAAAACAAGTTAGTTCCAGTTCTCGCATTTGTTATCGCAGCTATAAACGCTCTTTTTTTCTCTCTGTTGAAGTTAATAAGGCAAAAATCGCACCGTTTGCCAAGTTACCGAGAAACAAGAAACCGCAAACTCGTTTGTCCTGAATGTTACAAAGCACTGACACTGGAGACTCCTTCCAAAAAATACTACATAAACCTCTCCTCTAAGCAACAATTACAGATTTGATGTGGACTGTTCACCAGGTATACACTGTTACTATAGAAACGATAACGTATTAGAACGAGCGCATTAATATAAACGTGATTTGCAGCTGCTCTACTGTCAGAGAAAAATAATCAACACCTTCTGACCAATCAGAGCATTTCTATGCAGACATTTGGTCCGTATTTTAACTTCTCGGCTTTGCGGCAACACTTTCCTGACGGGATCGGTTTAAACTTGACTCGACCTGTTCACGCTCGAATTACCATATTGTGACACAGATTTCAAAATGCCATCTGTCTAGATCTTTTATAGACCTTCTGCTAATAAAAAAGGACCCTTGACCTCACTGGGGAAGTCACTGTTCGAAAGGTCACTCCTGATTTGTATCACTTGCTGTCTTTCTCTGAATAAGATAAGCCATTAATGATATTGGTTATGGCATTTTTTCTTGGCTGTTTTTTTTTTTTTTTTTTGACCTGCAATTTTCTCCCAAAGAAAGAATTATTTATTTATTGCTGTGATGTTCACTGACATTTAAGGTGTAAATACAGTCTGCACACGGTGTACAGGGATGGCATTTGGATGGTAGCAAGGTCAGTTAATAAAACTATTATGCATTTTCTCTTTATTAATCTGATTTTATGACCATATGACTTATGTCTTGAGACACAAACACTGTGGACAGCTTTATGAATGAGTTGCTATGTAGGGGGATTAGAGTTGGATGTACTGTAGACAATGCAGTCTTATTATTCGGGATTTTATATACATTGTAGTGAGCAGACAGGCAGTTTTCTAAGTTTTATTTGAATACAATACACAACAGGAAGACTGGGACTGGAGATACTCAAAATTACTACTAGGATTAGGGCTGTATTTAGGGTTGGTGACTTCAGTTCAAATGTTACGTCAATACTTACATTGGGAAAGTTTCTCATATTCAGATTTGCTGTATGTATGCCCTTAATGAGATTTTCTGGGTTTTACCTCTAGTGCTGACACTGGAGACTCCTTCCAAAATTCCTAAATATCATAACATCTCCTCACAGAAAACTTCAACATATGCACAATTACATGGTTTTAAAAAAAAAAAAACAGTTTATGTGGAGCATCCACCATAGAAATTCATAGACTATGTTGTTACTATAGAAACAATAACATATTGGCATGAGGGCATTCATATAAAACTGTGATTTGCATTGTCAGAGCACTTTTTGTGGAAAATGAACAAAAAAAAAAAAAAAAAACCCCAAAACAATAGATTATTAGGCGGATTCAGAGTTACATTCAAAAGCTACATCAATATTTACACAGGGAAAGTTACTCATATTCAGATTATTCATTACAAAGTTACTAAATAAATCATTCCTCACAGAAAAAATTAAGGATAAATAACACTAAGGATTCAGAGTTGGTGACTTCAGTTCAAAGGTTATGCAAATGTTTACAGGAGGAACGTTCTCCATATTCAGAATCCACTTACGGAGGTCCTTGATTTGATTTTCTACAGTTTACATCTTAGAGGTTTCCAGATTTCTCATGTCGAAGAAGTTTTCCAGTTGACTCTAGATCAGGGGTGTCCAGTCTTAACCGGAAAGGGCCGGTATGGGTGCAGGTTTTCATTCTAACCAAGCAGAAGCCACACCTGAGCTTACTGAAAGCCAAGATCAACTGATTAAACAGATAGAATCAGGTGTGGCTGCTGCTTGATTGGAATGAAAACCTGCACCCACACCAGTCCTTTGCGTATAACATTGGACACCCCTAGTCTAGACAAATCTCTTTAAAACAAGAACTTACTTTTAAGGGTTCAGAAAGTTAGGGGATAGAAATTGCAGACTGATAAAACATGTTGCTTTTTTTTTGTTGTTGTTGTTTTTTTCCTGTGAAAAATCAAGAGGTTATTAAAATTACAGTTTACATCTAGACTGAAACAATGAGACAGAAAAATACACATTTTTCAAATAAGTATGCCATATTGACCCTGGTGCTCATGAATAGTCCTGGTCATGATAATCATATTAATTTGTGAGCATAGAAAATTTGTCTTAATTTAACAATAATGGCTACCAAAAAAAAAAAAAAAAAAAAAAAGAAAAGTAATTGGCTATAAAATGATTTAACCTGTGTTCTTTCCTGCTAACAGTTTAATGGACCAAGTAATAACCCAGCTCATAGGCCACAGCTCAAGTTAAGAACATGGAGTTCAGTGGTTTATCATGATTATTAATGTGCATATCAAATTTGGACCTTGAGAAATTCCTAAGATTTATTATTTCACATCATTTCATTAGGTCATAGATAATAGCCTGGGGCATCCCACATTCTTTTAGTGTATTTATAACCAAAATGGTGTGATGAAGCAGAGTTAGTGTTACTTTCCTAAAACAGCTAGTCCTGAAGTGTCTTATATCGCGTACACCACAGCAAACACCAGTTATTACAACTGATTTATTAAAGAACACCACAATACTTTTGATCTTTTTATAGTTACTTTTAATGTCCTGAAATGTCCAAGTTAATTCCTCTTATCAAGTCGTTATAACAGCTGTAAACAGTCGTTCCCTCTCCAGCGTGAAGATAATAAGACAAATAATTATTATTGAGAAAATCAGGCAGCGCTCTGGGAAAGCTTTTGGGAAAAAAAAAGCACTGACACTGGAGACTCCTTCCATAAATGTCTCCTTTCAGAAATTCAAAATAAATGCGTCAGCCATTAATGTCAAAGCTTGCTGTCAACAAATATCACTGTCATTTTAACTTCCCTCTCTGCTGAAGCTTTGTTTTTCAGCCTCATATTGAACACACTATCCCGCTCTCCCTCATATACACAGAGGAACCAAACCCTGGAGGTCTGAAGTGTCAGGTCTGAGCATGTGTTCTCTCCGGATGTCCTGGCTTTGCTGGTCGAGTCACCAGCCCGAGGCTTGAATCTGTCTCATAAAAATCTCTCAGCCGTTCAAAATACAAATCTTGACATTTGAAGAGAGAAAGAGAGAGACACACTGATTGGATGTGATTAGACCCTCTCCCAGGCAATTGCATGATGATTGGTGGCCATTCATGCTTAATAAATTTGCCTCTCAGTTTAACATAACGGGTATCATACAGTATTTGACACACACACATACACTCAAAGGACAACGTGTTACGCATTGTCCTCAGTAAACTCAGTGTTTATCAGTGCACCCCCACACCACGTAATCAGTGTGTGGGTGTGTGTGTGTGTGTGTGTGTGTGTGTGTGTGTGACCAGCGTTTCAATTCGAACTGTAGACAACGCTAAACTCGAAATGCAACAGATTACAGCATTAAGAGTTCATCACTGACTCCTAGATTGTTCAGCTTTCCAAGACTTAAGTGAGATTAGCATAACTGGAAAGTGCTATTGATGCTTTTATCATTATAGCTGAATTTCTTTCCTTCTTGTCAGAAAAAAATTAAACTTACAGTTTTATCTCTGACTGTTACAAAGTGCTGGATTTGTATAGAAAATAAGTATACATAAGTAATAACAATAAAAAAAAAACACTGTAAAATTGTCCCCTCTTTATATGAGTGTAAATTATACATTATACATAATATTTCTTATTTGCTCATTGTCAGGGTTGGGAGGGTTACTTTAAAAATGTATTCCATTACAGTTACAAATAACTTCATAAAAAAAATTTTAATCGATAACGTAATCCAAATATCACAATGTAATGTAATCTGATTATTTTTGGATCACGTCAAGGTCACATATTTAAATAAAGTCAAGAGAAAAGCAATATGATCTAAAAGACGTTTATTTAGAGCTTATTTTAGAGCTTAAAAACATCAATGTTTGCATTTGTTTTAATAAAATGAATAAATTTGTTGCTCATGTGAGTCACAACTAGCAAGAGAGAACCAGAACTGTAATCGTGCAGCTGTCTATATTGTGTTAAGTCAAAAGCAGGGCTCCAGACCAAAAAAAAAAACTATTAAGGAGCCACTGGTTCCTCTAAGAAAAGAAAAGAAAAGAAAAAAACAGGCGCAAAATGATTTTTTTAAAAAGTGCCCCATAAGAATAAAGTTACGTTTTAAATTTTTTAAATATTTACTTTCAGTCATCCTGTCACATGTGTACGTCTGGACTCCTTTTACAGCGTCAGCATTTTCATCCAAGTTCACTTAAAGTGGGAACTGAATGTCTTTTCCAACTTGAGAACTAAATACAGTCACAAAGAATTGTTCTTTACACAGAGTCTGAGCCAGTGTCACTGACCAGCATTATGTCATTGATTGGAGTTTGGCCTCCTCTGTGTTGCAGAAAGACAGCGTTTGACACATGGTTCAGGATCAAACTGTTCAAGTGATGGGCCTCCGTGCTGATCCTGATCAAGTCTTCCAAGGTTGAATTGCGTACTTTTGATTTTATCCTGTCTTGAGCTGAAAAGCCACGTTTGCACTGAGCAGCCAAAATTGGTAGGACAAGCAATATCTCAACTAGATGCATTCTGCTCAATGCACATGCTGTGTCGTCGTCATACGTCTTGCACACATCCAGTCAATTTTTCTTCATTAGTAATATCTGAGAGGTAAATTTGGTGAAACGCAGCTCTTCACATGCAATCATATAAATGTTATTTTTAGCTCTTTCCATTCGGTCTCCTCATGTAGTTCACATGCACGAGACACTGCTTACGCTACAGGTGTTTTTATGGAGCTCTCTACGATTACATAGTCACAAGCTTTTTTATGCTTTTGACTATCGCCTTGTTTTCTCACGGCCTCTTTCTTAAAATGGTTCGTTCCGGTAATGAAATCCGTTTTCCCCGCTGTTTCTCAGCCCGCTTTGGAACAAAAGTCACAAAACATTTTCTGCGTGCCTTTCTGCACTTTTACTTGGGCGTTCATTGACTGACACGGAAAGACAATCCTCCGTGTCTCCATCGTTTTCTCTCTCTCTTGTGCTGGCAAAACTGGAGCCTGCTTTTTTATTAGCAGGTGTGCTATCAGAATCGGTGCTCGACAGAGATGAGTATTGTTTGAAAAAGTCTGATATTTTTCATTTTGACACATCTTTTTGAGGCGGAAAGCTGATCCTCGCGTTCCCCGTGCGTGTTTTGGCGCTCTGGATGAATTTGAATTTGCTTCCCCCCCCCCCCCCCCACTAAAACTGTCATGCGCAGTGTCTCATTTTATTACGTCAACACAGCAAATTATGTGATGGGCTACTCCTCACAGAACATGCATAAAAGGACAGTACATGCAAATGTATAATTTATACTGTCGCCAGTGGCGATCTCAGCAAAATATATCATTCATAAATTAATATTTTTGGTCCGTTTTAGGCGCAGTCTGGAGCCCTGCAAAAGTTTAATTTATTTGGTTTTAAATGAAAAAAAAAAAAAAGTTTAATCCTGATAGTATTCCCATTTTTTTTACAAAATGTACCTGTAATCTGATTTTGATTTTTGACGTAACTGTAACGGATTACAGTTTTTTTGTATCTTGATTACGGAACGCCATAACATGTATTCCGTTTCTCCCCAAGCCTGCTCGTTGTGCAAGTGAAATTCATGAAATTCATTCATATAAATATTTGATTTATAATTTAGTGTTTTATTCCATACACCTGTGTAACGTCTGAACGTATCAAACTGATTTCTGAATCAGTCTGGACTTAGCAAAGAAGTTTCTCTGTTTCTTTGAGCTGTGAATCCATATCAGTAACCTCTTTGACCAGATGCCATCGGAATGCTACAGGGGACACGACCCACCTCTTCAGATACACACACACACCCACACACACACACACACACAAAGCTTACCTACACGCACACGCGCGCGCACACATAATGGAAGAATCTCTTTTCAATGTAACATGTAATTATATGTAATTATTCGATGTCCAAATAGTGTGATGTTTTCCTATTTGCATATATTGTGTGTTTATGTAACCTAACTATAATGATTTTAGATAGTTTAATTTAGGATATCATTTTAAATGTCTGTAACCATGTTTCACCTTTTAATATTTTCATAAGTCCATCGAATTTGATATGTAGTTAATCGTCTCTCGACGCCTCGATCGATTATGCATATCACATTACAATGGGATACATTATTTCATGCTTTTTCTTAATTTCATCTGTAATACGGTTTAAACCGGCTCCTCCTAGGACATGCAAATTCAGGTCTGAGACCAGACAAAGAGAGTTCATCCCGCCAACAAATCCAACTTCCTGATTGGCCAATAGCCCAGAGAGGCGTGTGCGTTGGTGTTGTCTTTAAAACAACAACATGCATTCAAACTTCTCTTCTTCAGATTCTCTTCAGTGCTCTTCAATCTTCAGTCTCTTCAGACTTATTCTTTCCGGTTTCCCCAACCCCACGGCCACGTGCCCCGGGGAGAGGGAGCCACTCTCTCTCTCTCTCTCTCTCTCCTGAACAAAAGATGCAACCGCCTCACGGCCCACGCCTTTTCAAACAACGAACCAGCGAACTCCTAGTGGACCTCGTGCAAAACTTTCAAACTGACAACGCCCAAGCCATGCAAGTATAGTTAATGGATCTATATCTGCGTTAAGATTGTACCCCTGTTTACAGGAGATTTAAGTTCTTGCTGGTTTTTGAAAAAGGCTAATTGTTTGTGTTTTTGTCTGCCATTCCCTCCTATTTCATTACTTTCTTTCTACACTTTCTCTCTTCTTGTATATAGATGTTCATATGTATTGCTTGCTTAGAGTTAGGTGTGTGTATCAATAGTTACCTTTAGCTATTAAAATCTATTATCACCACGCTTGATTGTCTCTGTTTTGGTCATGTGACGAGTCACTTCTACACTGCAAGACCTCGCTACCCATTCTATTTTTAATAACAAAATGGAGATTCCTTCCTGGCCAGAAGGATAAACTCCCGCTTTAGAGTTCATAATTCTAAACTAGACTACATCTAATCCTAAAAGTTGATCTAGGCCACATACATAGTCATAATCAATTATAATCCGTTGTAGTTAATTATCTATATGTATATGTGCACATACATGAATTCCCTTTCATGGCTGATGTATATTTATAACTGGTCACAACACGCGTTGATTAGATATATAGATATATTTCACGCCATTCGAGCTAATTCCTTATATAAATTGGAGAATACTTTTAAACGTGTTAAACATCTTTTAATTCGTTACATGAATTGTAACTGGTGGAGAATATATATTTAAAAGTTTCATTTTTACATCTGATTTGCTACATATTCTGGTAGATAATGCGGGCACGCTTTAAAACTCTTGTCTCCTTTAAAAAGGTGCTTTGAATCCAAGCGTGCGCTTCTGTTTCGTTTCATTTTTAAAGCTGATTCCTTACACCTGTCACACTAACTCAGATTTTCTAAAAGGATTTCCAACAAGATAAAAATCTTTGCACACTTTTACACACACATAATTAATTTAATTTCTCCAAAGGCATGTAACAATGAAAAATACATTTTAGAAAGTTCAGATTGGCTTTATATAATCAAGGCTTCTCCTTTTTAATATAACAAAAAGTGCCAGAGCTACAATTCCATTTGTTAGAAATTAAAGTCGTTATTAGTTGAGACACCGGCAATGAAATTTCTTAATGATTTCGCCTCACAAAACTATTCACATTTAGAGGAAACATGCTGAACTAAATCAAAATGGGATCCTGATCTGAATTTCTGGAAGGCACGGCTTTCAAACTGCTCATCGCCAGTATCAAATAAAATAAACTCAACAGATTTTTACTGTACCAAACTGCACAGATGTAGTATATGCACGGCTGCGGCGCTAATGGGTAGCTGTCAATCACGTGCAACAGAAATGCAACCTGCTCAATACGCTGATATATGTATTAGAGTCCAGGCGCATAAATCTTCTTCGGCTGATTGCTGTAAATCAAAACCTTGGTGACATGTTAGAATTGACGCCAGATGGAGGCTAAATTAAGTTACTGTGTGAAAATGAATTGGGAGCGCAAAATGGATTGGGGGGGGGTGTTCAGCATGAAAAAAAATAAAAAATCAAGGAACAGCCACCTTCTATACATTTGCAGCTTGTCAACAAGGTGACTTGCAGTCCTGACAGGAAGTGCATTAGAAATCAGGATATAATTCACATTTTGGTCATTAGGCCGCGAGCTGTCGTGATCCATATCTCACAGTAATTGGCTCATCTAAAACCATTACTGCAGCCTTGCATAAATGTTTCATGAGTTTGAATGAGAGGAAACGCGCACGGCCTTGGCAGATGAATTGCGGCAATCAAAATGGATTTCCTGTGTCGCCCGTGTTGTTCTTTCCAAATGTCTTTGGCGGCGCCAATCTTTCAGACCTCCAGCCACGATGGTGCCGAATTTGTTTTGCTCAGACGCTGTGAAGACTTGGATGTTATATTAAATATATGTATCAGCTGACCAGAAATATAAAGGTTAGTCTACATGAGGCCAATACAAAGAATGGTTTTCATTCCATCAAGTATTGGAGAAAAATAACAGAACATTCTGAATGGTTTATTTGTATTATACAACAGCAATTTGCCAACAATACATTTTTTCTTAATTAATGAATGAGCCATTGAACTTAAAAATATAATAATAAGGTTGTAAGTGGTAATAACGTTACAGATAGTACAGAGATTACATCATTCCTCGCCAACAGGATTTAAAACTTATTTACAGTTGGGTACAAAACCCTACAGGTTTTAAATGGAAAATGTACATATATATATATATATATATATATATATATATATATATATATATATATATATATATATATATATATATATATATATATAGATTAATGCACCTTTAGTGTACAATTTATCTTTATTATTATTATTATTATTATTATTATTATTATTATTATTATTATTATTATTATTAATAGAAATAATGAAATGTGTGTCCTAAAATGTAAGGCAACACTACTTTAAAAAAAATAATCTCCAGACCTCAAGGCAGTGATATGACTATCTGGCACAAGTACAACCGAGAAGGAAGAATTTGTGCTTACAAGCTGTTCAGAAGATAAAGGCAAATTGTGTGCCCACAGGGTTTTTAGAGAATATATATATATATATATATATATATATATATATATATATATATATATATATATATATATATATTTTTTTTTTTTTTATCACATTAAGAAATGTTTTAACTGATGATTTTTTTCTCCCCTTTTTCTCACTGTTAATGCCTTAACATACACCATTTGATCTTTTTTTTTTTTTATTAATGAAGGAATGTCTCCGAAAACCTAACAAAATACTGTCATTTTTTCCCTAAGGGTGTGCAAAAATTTGCACTCTGTTGCACTAAAGACTGTAGGGATGATAACACTTAATGAACTATGGTATTTAAGTCAGTATTGTGTGTTAGTACATTCTAGTAATCAACAGTGTAATCAACTATGTTAGCAGCATTAGTTTTGGAAGATTTATCTAATATGGCTTAGTTTTGAAAAAATGAAGAAGAAAAAAAAAACACTGAATAATTGGTATCTAAGTGCAACGTTGTATTACTTTAATTTTTACCTATAAATAGAAATTCACAGTTCTACTGTATGTCAGTAGATTATTAACTTAAACTGGCTGTTTTAGTGTTGTTAATAATAAGTACTGCTATCTCTGAGGAGAAAGAACGAAATAAATCACTTGCCGTTTCCAAAATCATGGAGAGGAAAGTGGTTTTTGCCTAACAACCACTGTGGATCAATACACCTTTTTTTTTTCACTCCATTACCAAAGTGCTTCAGTTTTCATCATTTCATTGGCCTTCCACTTACTGATGGACGTCTAACATGGAGTGATGTGATCATGCTGCTTTTGGAGGAGACAAAAACAGCCTTTTATCAGTTTTTTTTTTCTTTCCGCCCACCTTGAGGTCTAGGCATGCTTAGAAACATTAGCTTGTTCTCCTAAATACACAAGCGATCTCACTTCCCCCTTGAGAGAAATCGCCTCCCTGCTGATGTGATTGACGTACAGTGCCAGGGGAAAAAAAAAACACGCAAGATTTTAGTGCTGTGACATTTTCCCGAGCACGTTTCGGTGATGATAATTCTAAGGAAAATATCTTGCACTTGACAGTTATAAATAGAGATGCATCATATAACATCAACGTGTATTCTGTGAAGGATGTCAATGATCTAAGAAGGTTACAAATATTCATTACAACCACAATTAATAGCTAATTCAACTTTTTTTTTTTTTTGATAGTTAGCTAGCCTTGTACATAGGTCCTGTAGGTAAACATTTCCAGGAACCACATCATCTTGGAGCATTGTTCCATCTTCTATTCCCTACCCCCCTACTGCACAGAGTGAATGGTTCAGTACGTTCCGCAAGGTTACGAAAGGTCGTTCTGACCCTCTTTACTGCAAGAGATTTATATTCAGATTTATATTTAGATGAATGATGACAGCAATACATACTGTTGCTCATTTCCAAGAGATTCCAGCACGGCCATTATTTCCGCTTGATTTTTAGTGATGCATCAACTAGAATGGGCATAATGGCATCGTTATGATGATATGATGACATGATATTACAATGGCAGTACTTCCTTAACATTTTGAACAAAAATAGGTGATGATTTACTAAGTAAGGAATAAAACACTTGGGGTTGTGTTGTTATCCACCTTTTTTTCCTGAATGCAGAAGTCTCGCCTGGCTCATACCGGAAGCTCTATGGTGTTTATAGTCAAATTAGCATATGATCCTAGCTGATAATGTGATGTTAAACTTGTGAAAAGAAAATGGCTAAAAAAAAAAAAAAAAATGCACATGGCTCCATAGTGCCGATATTGTCTCATTGACCGTCTTTTGACAGTACCTCACCCGTCAAAGTTTAATGACTGGGTAGATGATATGAAGCTATGGCCTGAGGTTAGCTGCATTGATATAATTAACTACTTTGTTTTCTCTGAAGGCGTTGATGGCGAAGAACTCCAAAATTACAAAAGCACAGAAGCATATAATTACCTGCACGGCAATAAAACAGGCCAGGTTTTTTTCTTTACTTTTTATTTATTTATTTATTTTTTTAAGCAGAGGTAGAGCCCAGTCAGAAAGTTAGCCAGGTTAAACACGCAGCTTGGGTAACTAGCTTTCGCCGCTTGGTAACAAGCGGACGTTCATACCCTAGATACAGCTCTGGATCGGGGTGAAGTTCTTTTTGTCCACAAAATGATAAAAGCACACATTCTTTGGGGGGGACTTTGACTTCAACACTGCAAAGCCATGCTCGTTTCCTCTCGTCAGTTTTTGGCAGAAAATGGACACGGACGTTCTTTTTTGGGTTTGCTGAGGCTCAAAACAAGTATTTTCCAGGATTTTTTTAAGTTTACTGCTATATTTGTGGCAGCCAATGACAGCACAGGTTGATCCTGAGCTCATTTTTATTCGTACTAACACTCAAAAAGTTTCTGTTTAATTAATTCAGTCGCTCTCTTTAGCTAGTTTTTACTGTTACAACCCCGAAGTTGATTACTTTCCAATAACTCCAATGCTCTTGCACTGCAGCAATTTGGCACCAATTCTAATGACGCATCACACTTTTTTCCCATTTAAAGTTATGTTTAACATTGTGGGACGTCTGTGAACAAGTTTTTTCCTGTTATCACTTATGTTATAGCAGCTATAAACAGTTATTCATTCACTAGCCTTTAATTTCTCTCTCTTAAGTTAATACGGCACACTAGAGAGAAACCGAAACAGTGTAAACCCCTCTGTCCTGAAGACGTCGGAAATTGTACAGTTACAGCTTTACCTCTGATTGTTAGCACAAAGCACTGTCACTGGAGACTCCTTCAATAAATGTTCATTTAAATAAACATCTCTTCACAGAAAACATCACGATATCAACAATAATTTGATACGTGTCTTATAACAGAAATGCCGTGTTTGTTAAGTCTCCTGCGTGTTGAGAAGGTGACTCCTGCACTAATCTTCTCTTCAGCCCTTGAGAAAGCATTGGTTCATCACGGTTAGAGATGCAGCATCCTTCAGGATTAAATTGGATAATCAGACACGACAGATGAACACTCTTCCGGCTCTATAAATCCAGTTTGTGGCAGAAATACTTCTGGGGTCGGAAAATGATTGCTTTGTTGTGATGTTTTTTTTTCTTTCTCCAAACCCCAAAACTTGACTCCTTGTCCACAAGCCAGGAAAGATAACCTACGTCTTGGCAGATATGCAGTGGAATTATGAGCCAAACTCATCTGCTACGGAAAATTTTCAAACATTAACCTTGGATTTAGCAGAAAGACTTATTGAGGACAAGCTGCAGGGTTAGACTTTTCGGCTGTGAAACTTTCTTTTCGGAGATAGGAGGAATACATCGTGCATTAAAAATAAATGAAACGGGTGTGAACGATGCGAGCCGCCCATAAACACGGATGTACAGTCGGATTGAGAAGTGGAAATGGATCCTTGGTACATACAGTGCATCAAATCTCCAAATCTCCCAAATATTTGCATTTAAGGACTTCTTCTTATGGATGAATGCATTAGACTTACTTGAAAACAGTGAGTTAAGAATAATATTATACAGTAAACCTGACAAAAAGCTCAGATTCTATCGAGCAATTGCATGTTAATAGGAGCTTCTATGTAAAATTTAATTAAACACTACAGAACAACTGGTAACCATGGCAGCCTTTTCATGTATATTTGCGCTAATGCCCCCCAGTGGATGCCTACTAATGTACTGTATTTTAGCACCAAAGCAACATCAAACTTTGCGATAAAGGCTGAATGTGTGGATATAATGAATAAAGCGGATTAAAACTGGACACTCACTTGGATCGGACAGAATGGAGTCTGTTTTGGGCAGGAACTGGTCACAGCGGATGCCTTGGAAGCCTTCTTTACACCTGAAGAAAACAGAAGGAGAGTGACGCATAAGACGGGATGTATTCAGGTCCGGTTATGACTCAGGAAGTGAGGACGCTCTTTAAAAACCAAAACAAAAAAAACTACCCATGAAAGAAGAAGAAAATGTATTTGTAAAATATAAAAAAAAAAATACAAATGATGCAAATCAATAAATAAACAAATGATTTCTCTGACAACCCTCAGATAGATTGCGGTAGATGTGTTCATTTAATATTAACGTTTGCTTCTTTCAGTAGGCAGTAATAAAGAATATCTGGCCCTACAAAGTTCTAAACTTACATCAGATATGATACAAGTGTGTTTCCCCATGCTGAATAATTTATTACTTCCACTGCGGCTGCTGAAGCAGTTTTATGTGTCAGTTAACGTTATCCTCTGTGAAAAAATTGAAGCTGTAAGCAGATGCAGTGGTGGACTGAGCTCTGGATAGTGCCATATGCTGAATTTTCTCCCTAATTTGCATCAGCAGTTTGTGTGTGAGCTGTCTATAGTTCAGCATCAGTAATTTAAGAAAGGTCAATCACAGAAGTACACACTGAAAACAGGGCAATGGGGAGATTGTTGAATTTGCAAATATGCAGTTCGCATTTTCTACAGTGGGGGAAAAAATATTTGATCCCCTGTTGATTTTGTATGTTTGCCCACTGACAAAGAAATGATCAGTCTATAATTTTAATGGTAGGTGTATTTTAACAGTGAGAGACAGAATAACAACAAAAATATCCAGAAAAACGCATTTCAAAAAAGTTATAAACTGATTTGCATTTTAATGAGGGAAATAAGTATTTGACCCCTTCGACTTAGTACTTGGTGGCAAAACCCTTGTTGGCAATCACAGAGGTCAGACGTTTCTTGTAGTTGGCCACCAGGTTTGCGCACATCTCAGGAGGGATTTTATCCCACTCCTCTTTGCAGATCCTCTCCAAGTCATTAAGGTCATTTTCAATGCCCTGGCTGAGGGAAGGAGGTTCTCACCCAAGATTTGACGGTACATGGCCCCGTCCATCGTCCCTTTGATGCGGTGCAGTTGTCCTGTTCCCTTAGCAGAAAAACACCCCCAAAGCATAATGTTCCCACCTCCATGTTTGACGGTGGGGATGGTGTTATGACTTGGGGTCATAGGCAGCATTCTTGTCCTCCAAACACGGCGAGTTGAGTTGATGCCAAAGAGATCTGACCACACCTGACCACAACACTTTCACCCAGTTCTCCTCTGAATCATTCAGGCAAACTTTAGACGGGCCTGTACATGTGCTTTCTTGAGCAGGGGGACCTTGCGGGCACTGCAGGATTTCAGTCCTTCACGGCGTAGTGTGTTACCAATTGTTTTCTTGGTGACTATGGTCCCAGCTCCCTTGAGATCATTAACAAGATCCTCCCGTGTAGTTCTGGGCTGATTCCTCAACGTTCTCATGATCATTGAAACTCCACAAGGTGAGATCTTGCATGGAGCCCCAGACCGAGGGAGACTGACAGTTTCTTCCATTTGCGAATAATCGCACCAACTGTTGTCATCTTCTCACCAAGCTGCTTGGCGATGGTCTTGTAGCCCATTCCAGCCTTGTATACATCTACAATCTTGTCCCTGACATCCTTGGACAGCTCTTTGGTCTTGGCCATGGTGGAGAGTTTGGAATCTGATTGATTGATTGCTTCTGTGGACAGGTGTCTTTTTACAGGTAACAAACAGAGATTAAAGGGAGTGCTCCTAATCTCAGCTCATTACCTGCGTAAAAGACACCTGGGAGCCAGAAATCTTGCTGATTGATAGGGGATCAAATACTTATTTCACTCATTAAAATGTAAATCAATTTATAACTTTTTTGAAATGCATTTTTCTGGATTTTTTTTGTTGTTATTCTGTCTCTCACTGTTAAAATACACCTACCATTAAAATTATAGACTGATCATTTCTTTGTCAGTGGGCAAACGTACAAAATCAGCAGGGGATCAAATACTTTTTTCCCCCACTGTACATGATTCATTTATATTTCTCATCTAAACATATTTTAGTCTTGCACCATTCGCGCATTGCTGAAGGATGTTCAATCTGTTAGAATTAGTCATGTTGAAACTCCGTCCCCTGGGAATGCACGTACGCTTTGTACGAGAGAAAACCAACTGCACCAGTCTGCCATTTCGTATCTTGCTTTGGAAAAAAAGTTGTTGTGGGTTCGGAGCTCTACACTGTGACGGCAATTAAAACTTGAAACTAAAATGCTAGTGAGAAACAGAGAGTAGCCCCTTTGAACGTGTACATTTTCACTGAGATAATATTTTGCTTTACTGGTCATATCGAGCAACATCGAAGTTAGTGCTAATGCTCAAGTTAGCAAACGATAACGCTAGCTTTAGCCGCCTTTGGATATTATGATGTTTATTAATGTTTTTCGAATTGTGTGCAATCTCTCATGCATATTTCTCCTGTGTATGTCGACTAACTAGAACAAAATGGCGCCAGAGTAAGAGAGAGTCTGTTAACTGGTGGCGCCAACAATGCCTTAAAAATTAAACCAAATGTGGGGTGGGGGAGGGGATGTGATGTAACCGTTGACTTGTTGATACGTGTGCATTGTTCACAGGTTTAAGACTTTTTTCCTTCAAAAAAAGCACCTAGCGACAAATTTAGCGACTTTTTGGACAAACCCTAGACATTTTCCGAGAGTCGCCAGTACAGCCCCGTCAGCATGAGGTCCTGCTTTTCCTCTGCAGGTACTCCTCTCTCTGCGGCTACTCTGTTCAGTGAGGGGAGGAGAGAGGAGCAGCACATTCAGTTGACATTCTGTCGCTTCCAACTTTCTCTCTGAGCGATCATTTTTACATATTTCCGTTATCTTTAACTTGATGATTTAGCAGCAATTTGGGAATGGCTTGGAAGTGACTGCTGGTTAACATGTAGCCTCTTAATGCACTGCGTTTCAGTCACTATTTCACACTCATTCCGTTGTCTGACAACAGAAATATATGTAAATGAGAACAGCTTTATTGGGAATTCGGCTGTATTAAAATACAATATGTGAGCACAGAGAGGAGAGACGTAAAGGGCGGATACTATAGGCAGAATGAAAATACGACGCAAAGACGTCATGAACATGCTAATTTAGAACGTGAATGGCGTCAAACCAAATTGGTAGTATTTCAAACAGCATGGAAGGAGAGCCTCCTGAACTATAGGAAATCTCTTACTGCAGCTAGATTAGTCTATGACTCCACCTTAATTGAAGATAACAAAAATAATCCTAGATTCTTATTTAATATTATAGCAAAATTAACTAGGAATAAAACCTCCACAGAAACAGGCACACAATCATTATATAGCAGCGATGATTTCATGAGTTTTTTTATTGGCAAAATTGAAAATATTAGACAAGAAATTCAGACTATTAATATAAAACCTGACAGTCTTACTAACCCTGTAGATAATAATATAGCAATATCAGATCATCGATTAGAGTGCTTTACTCCCCTTAGAGAGACCAAACTAATTTCATTAATTTCTTCTTCAAAATCAACAACTTGTATACTAGATCCCCTACCTACATGTTTCTTCAAACAGATTACTCCAGAAATAATCAAACCCTTCTAAAAATAATCAACTCTTCCCTTAGCACTGGCTATGTACCTAAATCATTTAAATTAGCAGTTATCAAACCCCTGATTAAAAAACCTGACCTCGACCCCTGTCAATTGTCCAGCTATAGGCCAATATCAAATCTCCCCTTTATCTCCAAGGTCTTAGAAAAGGTTGTAGCAAAGCAGCTATGCTCGTACCTTAATAGGAATAACATTCATGAAATATATCAGTCAGGATTTAGGCCTCATCATAGCACAGAGACAGCGCTGGTTAAAGTGGTAAATGACCTACTGATGGCCTCTGATCAGGGTTGTGTTTCCATGCTTGTGTTGCTTGACCTTAGTGCAGCTTTTGATACAATTGATCATACTATTCTCCTTGGTAGACTAGAAAACGTTGTTGGCATTAAGGGAGCAGCCTTCTCCTGGCTCAGGTCTTATTTGACTGATCAGTTCGTAGATGTAAATGGTGAATTCTCTATGCATACTGAGGTAAAGTGTGGTGTTCCACAAGGTTCTGTTTTAGGCCCACTGCTCTTTTCTTTATATATGCTGCCTCTGGGTCAAATTATTCGTAAACATGGAATTAGCTTCCACTGTTATGCTGATGACACACAGTTGTATGTTTCAGCAAAGCCAAATGACAGACACCAGTTTAATAAAGTCGAGGAATGTGTAAAGAACATTAGACAGTGGATGCTCATTAACTTCCTCTTACTAAATTCTGACAAGACAGAAGTATTTATACTAGGACCACATGCAGCTAGAAGTAAGTTTTCTGATTACATAGTAACTCTGGATGGCCTTTCTGTTTCATCATGTGCAGCAGTAAAAGACCTTGGTGTGATTATTGACTCCAGTCTTTCCTTTGACGCCCACGTAGGTTATATTACTAGGATAGCCTTCTTTCACCTCAGAAATATTGCTAAGATAAGAAATATATTGTCACTACATAATGCAGAAAAATTAGTCCACGCTTTCGTCACCTCTAGGTTGGATTATTGTAATGCCTTACTGTCTGGATGTTCCAGTAGGAGCATAAACAAACTCCAGTTAGTCCAGAATGCAGCTGCAATAGTCCTTACTAGAACTAGAAGATATGACCACATCACCCCTATCTTATCCACACTGCATTGGCTCCCAGTGAAATTTCGCATTGATTATAAAATACTACTATTGACTTATAAAGCGCTAAATGGCTTCGCGCCACAGTACCTAAGCGAACTTTTGGTCTTTTATGATCCTCCACGCCTACTTCGATCAAAAGGTGCAGGCTATTTGTCGCTACCTCGAATAGTGAAGGCTACAGCAGGGGGAAGAGCTTTCTCTTACAAAGCCCCACAGTTATGGAACAGCCTTCCAATTACTGTTCGGGACTCAGACACAGTCTCAGTGTTTAAGTCCAGGCTGAAAAAATATTTGTTTAATCAAGCCTTTCGTGAATAGTTTTTTTTTTCCTTAGGTAAAGGAGCAGATCTAGAGGTCTCACGGGCATAGTGTGTTGTGGTGAACTGGAATGTCTGGATGCTGTCACCCCCCCACCTTCAGGCGTCCACCAAGGTTTGTTGGTGGTGGGGTGACTGGCCGCCTTGTCCCAGGGAGCCCTCATGTCTGTGTTACCCTCTGGCTCTCCCTTTTAGTTATCCTGTCATAAGCTTGTCTTGCCGGAGTACCTGCTTTCACTTATGCAAAGTACATTGTCCTTAACCATTATGGGACAATAAGCATACCTAATGATCTCTCTCTCTCTCTCTCTCTCTCTCTCTCTCTCTCTTACTCTCCCTTTCTGTCGAGCTTCACATGATACTCCTGAGATGCCAATGATCCCGACCCCTTCTGCTCTCTGGACCTGCCCGATCCATCCTGATGCCCTAATTCTGGTTGGAGATCTCATCAATTGAAGTCACATGCTGCTGCTGAGGATGGCCCCACATGGTGCAGCCTAAAGATCATTGAGATTACAGTGGTGAAGTTCAACAAAACAGACTTCATATAAAAACTGTAATGAATTTTTCATGGTCTCACAACTGCTATCTGACCGTGTTGTACTGGTACATTTATAGAAGAGATTTATTTATTTATAATTGCACTATCCGGTGTTACCCAGATGAGGATGGGTTCCCTTTTGAGTCTGGTTCCTCTCAAGGTTTCTTCCTTATATCATCTCAGGGAGTTTTTCCTTGCCACCGTCGCCGCTGGCTTGCTCATTGGGGATAAATTCATACATTTAAAATCTATGTCCTGAATTTATATACTTCTGTAATGCTGCTTTGGGACAATGTCCATTGTTAAAAGCGCTATACAAATAAACTGAACTTGAACTTAATTAGTGTATGGCGCCATTTAGCGACTTCTCGAGCAGACTTTAGCTACTTTCCATTGAAAGTAGTTGGCAACAGTGCATTTGGATTAATGTACGCCTTGGACCCCAACTACCCACATGAACTGAAATCTGAGGCACTGTATTTTCTGCATTTGAGGTACTGCAGTAAATGGTCATGAAGCTGGGAGGCAGCACACTTTCAAAGAAAGCACAAGTTCTCAGAGACGGACTCTATGAGTGAGCTGTGTCCATGTTATGGCAGGTGGGCACAAGGCAGTTTCCTGTGTTTGCCTCTTGGAATAAGGACCATTATTTTTTTTTCATTTCACACACCCACACACACATACAGAAAGCTTACTTGTATAGCACATATGGTGTGAAACTTTGAATAGTGGTATTTATTTTTGCGGTGATGTGTATAGCATGTGTACTTTTTTTTTTTTTTTTTTTTTTTTTTTTTGTCAAATTTGCATTGCATTGCATATTCATTGCATTATGTCACTGACCAAAGTCAAGATGGGCCTTTTATGGTTTACGGGTAATTTTATGTTGTTAATTTTTTACTTCCCACTGTCAGTTCTTATTGTGTATCATTGCAATGGTGTGAGCAGGCAAGTTTGAACTCTTAAATTTTGGGCTTTTATTTTTAGGTAAACAATTTTTTTCTGTTCATTTTGCTCTGTTCATTTTTTCTGTTCATATGGGGTTTGAGTCCTGCTATAGGAGGCGTGGCTTATTTAAGTTGAACCAGCACGTTTTGAAAACAATTGAATGCTTTAGGCCACACCCACTTATATTTGGAGCACTAAACAGATACAGATAGTGACATTCACACTAATAATGCCATAAAACTATTCCGGTTTCCTTGCATTAATACACACTATGCACAACCTCTCATGAGCGTGAGATTGTCTGAACGGAGTGTGGACTAAAGCAGGTCAAGGTCAGGAGTCAGTGTGGTGTTTGAGACGAGGCAGTCTGAGACGAGGCGAGTAATTAAAAAGGATCGAGAGGAGGTGGAGGAGAAAGATAAAATCATACTCCCCCGGTCATTAGGACCACGAGTCATCGCTCTGCACTACACACTACAAACTAGGCACCACACATTACGCACAAAACATTGCACACTATGCACTACAAACTAAGCACTACACATTACACACCACATAATATGCACTACACATTACACACTATGCACTTCACACTAAGCACTACACATTACACACTATGCACTACACATTACACACTATGCACTACATATTACACACTACACACTACACACTAAGCACTACACATTACACACTATGCACTACATATTACACACTACGCACTACACACTAAGCACTACACATTACACACTATGCACTATCCACTACACATTACGCACTACATATTACACACAATGCAATACACATTATGCACTACACAGTACACACTATGTACTACACATTACACACTATGTGCTACACATTATGCACTACACACTAAGCACTACAAATTACACATTATGCACTACACATTACACACTATGCACTATCCACTACACATTATGCACTACATATTACACACTACACATTACACACTACGCACTATACATTATGCACTACACACTAAGCAGTACACACTACGCACTACACATTACATGCTATGCACTATAAACTAATTAATACACATTATGCACTATACATTATGCACTCTGCACTACACACTATGGACACTGCACTATGTATTAAACACTGTGTACTATGACATACACATTACAGTGAACACAGCTCAGAGACTTGATTTCTATGGAAACGTGACGTGCAGCTCTGCAGGACATACTGTATGTATTTCTGTTACTCAGCAGCTTATACCTGTATTTCTCTCCTTATCTGTCTCCCTCTCTCACGTTGCCTGTGTGCCTCTGTCACTCTCAATCTCTCTATCGAGTACTCCTCTGCCTGAACGTCTCTCTCCGGCTCTCTCCCTCCTGTGCATCTCGTTCCATCTCCTTTTTCTCTCTATCTATCTTGGTCTTACTCTCAGTGTCTCATGCTCTCTTCAAATAGGTCGCTCTCATAATCTCTCCTTCTCTGTCTCTCACCTTATAGCTTGTCTTTCTCTCTTTTTCTCTGAATCTTTCTCTGTCTCTCACCATCACGTTATTTCTCTCCGCTTAACACTTACTCTCCCTGTACATCCCTCTTTCCTTGCCTCAGTCACTCACTCCATACAGTACTTTGTCTCTCTGTCTCCATCTCTGTTTGTCTTTTACACTCTCTCTCTCTCTCTCTCTCTCTCTCTCTCTCTCTCTCTCTCTCTCTCTCTCTCCAGTTTTCATCTTCCTATTTCTCATGGTATGTTTCTCTCTATTTCTCATTCCCTCTGTCTGTGTCTCATGCTCTCTGTTTATTCTTTCTGTCTCTCTTTCTGTCTGTTGGAATCTCTTTTACTTTCTATCTCTCTGTGGCACATGCTCTCTCTCTCTCTCTCTCTCTCTCTCTCCCTCCCTTCATCTCATTTTCATGTCTCATACTCCTCATCTTTTATTGATGTCTCTTTTTTCTTTCTATCCTTGGCTCTCTCGCTCTGTCTCTCTTTGATCCTCTAACTGTCTATATCTCTGTCTTTTTACTCCCTCAACCTCCCTTTCTTTTTCATATAGAATAATTATAGGTTGTGAATGTCTTGTAATTGACTGCCTGCTTTTTCTTTCTTTCCTTTTTTTCTTTCTATGACTCCATTGTCACTGCTGCACTGTCTTCTGGGTAAAAACAGATTATATTTCACGCAGCATGCGGCCTTCTCTTTTCTCACGCATCATACACACATCCACAAGCGCAGGCTGCTCTTTCTCGAGGAGGCAGGACGCATCGAGTGCTGTTCGCGTTTTAATTAACGCCGAAGTCATTAATTAGCCGGAACAAACACGGGAGAGCGGCAAGTGCCGGGGTGACTTCCGGATCACGCTGAGCGAAGGCACGTATATAAAGCGTGCTTTGCGTCTCGAGACAAATAAAAACGCAGCTGTCAAACTGCTGGGAACGTAAAGAGAACACGCGTGTTTAAGTATGCACTGCTAATGACTAGACACACTGCTGTTTTTCACCATTAAAGAGCCACGTGGCCACGTTTTACAGAACGACTGAAGGAGAAGTTGGTAATAAAATGTGGCGAAATATAAAAACACAGAGAACGGCCTAATTAACCAATGTGGCCTTTTTATTGAAAATTCATGAGCGTTCGCACAAGCCAGATTGATTATGGCTCATTGAAGGGATGGGGTTAGCTCCTGCAGCTTTCCCATTAACATCATAATAATAAAATCCAATAAAATCACTCTTGTTATGAATTTCATGTGAGGTAGAGTTGACTATCAGACTAATCTACACTTTGGGCGCAGTATTTCTAAATCAACATGTGATGTACTGTACACTGATCTATATATCTATTCATTAGTTACTAGACTGTTATACAAAATAAACTGTTTGAGTGTTGTAGTCATGTGAGCCACTATCATACATACAAGGAACAAATGTAGAAGTGGAGAAATGAGTTAATTACTGGTCAAATATTAACGACAACTACTTTAAACTAGCTGGCTAACTAGTCAGTCTCTGTGATTAGTAAGTTTTAGTAAGGAATAAAACATTTGGGGGCATGCTGTTAGAGGAAAATAATAAATCACAGGGTGGTGTGATGAAGCAGAGTTATGTTTACCTTAAAAATAAGTTGATTACTTTTTAACAGCAGCACATCTTGAAGCGTTTTATTCTTCCTACTGTATACTATGATAATTTACCACCGATTTTAAGTTTTATTGATTAAAGTAACATTTAAAGTATAGTTACATTTAATGTTGTGGAACATCCATGAGAGCTCTTGCTTACATTAAGTTGACAGGTGTTGACAGAATGTTGTGCCAAAAAAAAAAAAATGGAGCATGAGCTGCTGAATAAGGAATCAAACCTTGATTGACACTTATTATTAAAGAATATGTTGTCTAAAACCTTAAAAAAAAAAAAAAAAATGAAGACAAGTCAGGTAAGTTTAAATGAAATTAAAATCTATCTGCATATCTGTATGTTCACACACCATTCGCTTCCTGTTTTGTATTTTTTTAAAAAACCTGTCAGGTTGTTTTTTTTTTTCTCTTCAGAGGACAAAAATGACTTAATAAGCAATATATAATATAGTTTTTTTGGGGTTTTTTTGGACTAGTTTTGGAAGTGAAAAGAAAACAAAAGGACAAAGAGAATTTTAAAGAAATATATATATTTAAAAAATGGATAGAAAGAAAATATTATGCAAATGCCATCAACAAATCAAACACAATTTCCAACAAAACAGGAATAAATACATGGGAGAACATTTATTTTATTTATTTATTTATTTTTTAAAGAGTGAAAACAAAAAGTTTTAACTGCCTTTAATGGCTTGTACCTGATTAAAACTCAGTTGGTACCCTTCTCTAGAAAAACCACATAATATTGTATTTGCAGTACAATCACACATAATATTAAGTTTCTTAAAAACTGATGAATACTTTTACACCCTGCTGTGGAGGGTAACAATTACAATTAATATCTGATTACTCCAGAAAGGTGACTGAGTGGCCCCGTTGATCTCATTTTCTAAAGTTGCCTCGGCATTAAATAAGACACAGGTTGCTGCCGGGCATTTGGCGGAGTTTATATGCCAAAGCATAAAAAGCACAAAAAGGTCATCGATCCATGCTGAAAACGTGACGTTTCCCGAAAGCCGCTCAAACAAAGCAGAGATTATGGATCGTAACAATCACGTTCATGACCATTTTCATACCTGCAGCCACGTCGTCCGTTTCCACCCTGGCCGAGGGGGAACGCATTGATTTCTGACGGCGTGGAAAAGTCATTCAGAGGTCTCATAAGCTGAACCATTTGCTCAGAATTGTATTTGGGTGGAAGATATTGCTGTGACTTGTTTTGCTTATGCCATCATCATCTTGGCCCATCCGGCACAGTGCAAAATGACTACATCTGTTATTGTTAGCTATAATCTCGCCATTCATTTGTGAAGAGTGCAGCAGAAATGCTCTCTGAAAAGTGTTTTGCCAGCTCGTCCTGAAAGCGTACAGGGAGAGCTGACACTCAAGTATTGCTTGTGATTCTGTCAGTGTAATAGGAATTAGATATTTTACAGCTACATCTTAATCTCTCCATGTCTACAGTAAGCAGTTTGAGAGAGGGCTGTGTGATGTGTGTGGATGTGTGTGTGTGTGTGTGTGTGTGTGTGTGTGTGTGTGTGTGTGTGTGTGTGTGTGTGGATAGATTGTCAGTGAGGACCCATTTGTAGTCCGTTTGACCTTTTTCACATTTTCTTTAACCTTTTTGGCTTATTTCAGCTCCAAATGGACAATTAGATTTGTTCTTTTGAATTTTGTATGAGCTTGTGTTAAATCATGCTATATGAATAATAACGCACAATTGGCCCCTACTGCTTTTATGAGCATCTGTTTATCACATACTCCCAGTAAACCTTTTCATACCCATGTTTTCAACCATTTTTGTCAGACCTCCAAAAACTGGCTCGTTTTAAATGCTCTAAAATGAATAAATCTAAATAAGTCATAAATCTAAATGAACTGTGAATTTATTAATTCTTTTGTCTTGTTAATTCCAAGACAAAGGAAAAAATAACAGCTGGTGAGGGAACGAATGATGTTTATGGCTAAGAAATGACAGGACCTCGATTAGGTAATATTAGCATCGTCTACAAGTTGTTTATCTAGAACAGGCGGCATCAGACCATGCTCAAGATGTAGATCCAGTGAAGTATTTTCACTTCTCGACTCAACCTGATAAAATAATGAGCAGATAAATGTATTAAAAAAAATAAAAATAAAATGTTTAAAAAAACAGCTTGGCGTTGATCTAGCGAGTCTAGTTTTCTAAACTTGAACCATTCTATAGCATATAACAGATGCTTAGCTGTAGGCTAAGTATTTAGGAATGGCAACTGAGGCATACTTACATCAACCATGTATATAGGAATATTTCAATGCCCGTACATATATAAACATCATATTCAGAATATATATATATATATATATATATATATATATATATATATATATATATATATATATATATATATATATATATATATATATATACCTTAAATGGAATATATACCTTAAACGGAATTTGATGTACATGTAAATGTAGTCAATGTTTATAGATGAATGGATGAAGACGTACATATAATATTCCCACGTCAAGTTAAAACCGATAAATCTCATCTGTTCAGAGTTCATGGCGCTAATCAAAAGTGGTAATTGTGAAGCTCCACTGTGAAGCAAAACTTTGAATTGTCAAGTCAAGTCAAGGGGGTTTTTATTGTCATTCCTCTATATAGCCTGTATACATTGGAACGAAATGACGTTTCTTCAGGACCACGGTGCAACACGGAACAGTACGCAAGACAGAAGACGTAAGAAGTCTTATTTATAGCCATAAACTGATTAGACCTGATTTCAAAGAGGACTTGAAAAAAGCCACAAATATTGAGATTTTGGGGGAAGATCTGTTTAATATTAGTCCTTTCTTTAAAAACACAACTCGTCTTTTTGTTTTGTCTGTGCCACTCACGCTGACTAAACTGCGCTAAACATCAGAAACCCCAGGTGTTGAAAAGCTTTTGATTGGCAGCGTATTTTGACTGAAAAACAACAGTGTAGTGAAATCTCACATTTAGCCAGACACAGCGCAATATAAATCCTGGTTACACTGATCAAATATTAAATTTGCTATTTTTTTTTCTATCCATGGAGCAAGTTTTAAATGTTTAATGCAGTCTCTGATATCCTCATTGTTTCACTCCACAGGGCTTTGATAATAATCTAGGTATTATGATGATCAAATAACGCTTGTTATGACTGTTGAAACGGGGTACAATTACATATGTAAGACCCTGACTGAGGAGAGCCTGCCCAATAATGCATTATTATGTATCAAATCAAAGGATAGGCATGAAGTTAGCATTTGTACCTTTCTTATGACTCCATTCCTATGAAATCAAATGAAAGCATGACAGAATGTTATAACACAGTGCAGCTAAATTCTGGATTCCGACTGGTCAGAAGGTGTTGACTGGTTTTCTTTAGTAGCAGACAGTAGTGCAGCTGCAATTCACAAACGATCGTTTCTATAGTGACAACTTACACGTGGACTTCTACAGCGGTGCTTGAAAGTTTGTGAACCCTTTTCTATTTTCTATATTTCTGCCTAAATATGACCTGAAACATCATCCGGTTTTCACACAAGTCCAAAAAGTAGACAACGAGAACCCAATTAAACAAAGGAGACCAAAATATTATACTTGGTCATTTATTTATTGACTAAAATTAGAAACAGCCACTCCTTAAATGTTGGATTGACGTGAAGAAATCCCAGTCCAGTCAAAATCTTTGGAAGGAAGGGAAATATTGATAGACATTAATATCAAATAACATCATCACTTAAAAACACACAACTTGCCCTTGTGTCCTGCATATCGGTGTTTACTGGGAAAGGATGATGAGAAAACAACACATTTTAGCATCAGTGTGTACAAATTTGATGAAATCAACACAAATGTCATCACTAAAATGCCTAAATGCTTTAGATTTTAGATGGTAAAATTGGGTGAAGCAGCCTCCCCTTAGCACCACCTGGTGGTTTTACAGACACAGATCTACGAGCCCTTTTGACATCTCTTTGTCTGAAGTCAAAGGAGACTCAGTCTTGGCAACTTTTTTTTTTTTTTTTTACACAAATAAAGAACAAACGCAAAAGCTATGTGTCAGTGTGAAATTGCATTTTGGCAAGACAGGAGCTGACAGAGTTGAAAGGAGGAGAAAGGGCTCACAGAGTGAGTGAGAGAGAGAGAGAGAGAGAGAGAGAGAGAGAGAGTGCACAGTGAAGTGAGCCGTTGAGGAAACTCGGCTGTTTTGTTTCGATCCCTCAGTGTGAACCTCAACCTGGAGGCACTAAATCCCCATAACAAGACGTACTCTCTGAGAGTTTGTCTCACGCCTGGACTTTTCATAAATAAAAAAGTACTGGATGCTGATTTCATTCAAAATACAGCTAAATGATTTAACAATGCTTTAAGTATGCAGTTGCTTCCAAGTGTAAGCTAGTGCTTTGTTAATAAGACATTGAAATTACACGTAAATGTTACATTTAACTATAAACTGTTAAAATGTGTGACGCTTCATTCATTAATAAATTAATCGTTGTAATCCCTGATAAATTGTTATAGTATGAGAGGAATAACACACTTCAGACTGTGTTGTTATAAGAAAATAATATGTAACTGTGTATTATTTTCATATAACAGCACAGTCTATTGTGTGTTATTCCTTACATAGTGCATTGATGTTTATTAGACCTAGTATTTTTGGCTAGGTGTCTCTTTCTCTCTCTCCTTCCATCTCTCTCCCTCTCAATGCACCTTTTCTAATCTCACCATCTCTGCATGAAACCACTCAGCCCAAGAAGACAGCGCAAGAAGACCCGAAACTCAAGAAGCGCCGTTGACACACTTAAACCAAGAACATGAGGGAAAATAAACACATTTAGATGTACCGACATCGTTATGTTTTGAAATGGCTAAATTACACAGTAATATAATTTCGTGCCGAGACTCCATTGGTTCCTCTGTGAATGTGAAATTATAGCCACGCATAAGAGTTCAGTATCGGGGATAATTATGGCTTAGTGCTTCATGTAGATGAAAGATGCACTTACACAGTAAAGCCAATAACAGAATGAGGATATGACTCGAATGTCTCGATCACAAGTCTGAATGTTGGGAGTAATGATGATATGTGCTCTCAAATCTCACGCCGGATCGGAATGGTGCGTTTAATAATTTAGTATTAAAACTCCTACAAAGGCAAACACCTCATGCATGTAATTATTTCAAATTATGCAAATATTAAAGAGAAGTGTTGTTGTGGAGAGAGCGCCAGAGAGCTTTTCTAAAGGAAAGTGTAGAGTTATTCGATTTCTCTGTAAATATAGGCCAATTAATGCTGCATGTCGGAAATATTCTGGAATAATAGACATACAGTGCCCTCCACTAATATTGGCACCCCTGGTAAATATGAGCAAAGAAGGCTGTGAAAAATTGTCTTTATTGTTTAACCTTATGATCTTTTGTTTTAAAAAAAAATCACAAAAATTCTCTGCTCTCAAGGATATCAAACACAAAAAAAATATCTTTGTTAAATATAGGTGTGCAACAATTATTGGCACCCTTTCAGTCAATACTTTGTGCCACCTCCCTTTGCCAAGATAACAATTCTGAGTCTTCTCCTATAATGCCTGATGAGGTTGGAGAATACATGGCAAGGGATCTGAGACCATTCCTCCATACAGAATCTCTCCAGATCCTTCAAATTTCGAGGTCCACGATGGTGGATCCTCCTCTTCAGTTCACACCACAGGTTTTCTATGGGTTTCAAGTCAGGGGACTGGGATGGCCATGGCAGGACCTTGATTTTGTGGTCAGTAAACCATTTTTGTGTTGATTTTGATGAATGTTTAGGATCATTGTCCTGTTGGAAGATCCAACCACGGCCCATTTGAAGCTTTCTGGCAGAGGCAGTCAGGTTTTCATTTAATATCTGTTGATATTTGATTGAGTCCATGATGCCATGTATCCTAACAAAATGTCCAGGTCCTCTGGCAGAAAAACAGCCCCAAAACATTAAAGAGCCACCGCCATATTCAACCATGGGCATGAGGTACTTTTCCATATGGCTACCTCTCTGTGTGCTCCAAAACCACCTCTGGTGTTTATTGCCAAAAATCTCTATTTTGGTTTCATCTGACCAAAGAACCCGATCCCATTTGAAGTTCCAGTAATGTCTGGCCAACTGAAGATGCTTGAGTTTGTTTTTGGATGAGAGTAGAGGCTTTTTCTCTTGAAACCCTTCTAAACAACTTGTGGTGATGTAGGAGACTTCGGATTGTAGTTTTGGAGACTTTCTGACCCCAAGACGCAACTAACTTCTCCAATTCTCCAGCTGTGATCCTTGGAGATTTTTTGGCCACTCGGACCATCCTCTTCACAGTGCATTGAGACAATATAGACACACGTCCAATTCCAGGTTGATTCATAACATTTCCAGTTGACTGGAACTTCTTAATTATTACCCTGATGGTGGAAATGGGCATTTTCAATGCTTGTGCTATTTTCTTATAGCCTCTTATTTTTTAACAAAAGATCAAAAGGTTAAACAATAAAGACAACTTTTCACAGCCTTTTTTGTTCATATTTACCAAGGGTGCCAATATTAGTGGAGGGCACTGTATTTCGAGAGACATTTAAATACTTCACTGATCTACAAGCAAAGACAATTTGCCAAAAGGTTTCCATGCATGTGATTACTTTATAAGAACATAGAAACAGCTCAGAACTGATATGAAAAAGTTTTTGAGTATATTTTATACACTGGTATATTTTATAAACAGCACTTAGCCTTCAGGCATTTAGAGACACAGCGTAGAAAGTGTGTTGACTGTTATGCGAAAAAATACAATTGGTTTTATGGTGAAGTTTTTTGTAAGGAGATGTTGATAAACTGGAAGGAGTCTCCAGTGTCAGGCCTTTGTAACAGTCAGTAAAATGACACGCTGCAATTGAATTTTTAATTTTTTTTGCCTTATTAATTTCAAGAGAGAGAAAAACAAGAGAGGCTTGTGAGGGAACGACTGTTTTTAGCTGTTGTTGATGGTACAGGATGTAACTTGTCTCACAGCTGTTCCACAACATTAAACGCAACTATAAATGAATAAAAAAAAGTATGACACATCGTTCTTTAAATAAATAATAGAAAATTGTAATTGTTGCCAAACTACTGTGGTATAAGAGGAAATGAAACACTTTAAAACATGCCGTTGTAGGAAAATAATCAACTTTGCCTGCCGCTGATTGGTGGAAACCTCACTTTTAAACATCATATAATTTTTGTGGAAACGATCCCACCTGGAAATTACTTAGTCCTGTGAGAGAGAGGACAGGAATGGGGGGAAGGAAGGAAGGGGAGGACGATGAACTCAAAGATGCTACAGCGCCATTAGAGGAATAATTAGGCCTGGGTGGAAAAGCGTGTGAGAGAAAGAGAGAGAGAGAGAGAGAGAGAGAGAGAGAGAGAGAGGGAGAGAGAGAGAGAGAGAAAGAGAGAGAGAGAGAGAGATGTCTCAGATCTGTGTATATTGTTGATGGCATTAATGTGCTCCAGGCTGATGCAGAATTCAGACTCCATCTGGCCGGTGTTAGTTTAAAGCTCAAAGGAGTAAACTCCAGTGACGGTTTCCCTGCTCACTCCAGCCTTGACAGATGCCCACGGCTTACAGAGAGAGAAGAGAATCCCTCACTGTGCCAAAAGCTACACAGGGACTTGTGTACCTGTATGTAATCCTTTCTTTTCTGGGCCAATTTGTACACGTTCCAGCTCTAAGAGAGGAAGAGAGAGTGTAAAATGCCTGGTGTGAACGAGTCCCTTGGTGACGGGGGAATGGTTACTTTCATACCTGCCTCGAGCACTAAGCCACCCACCGTGACAAGCAGCTGACGCCTGCCATTCTAGATCACACACACAAACAAGCGCCCGGATAAGTCCTTATTCAGCACGGCATGCCAGCTGTCAGTCCTTCCACTTGATATTCCACAGCGCTAAAGATGTTGTAATGAAAGGCTAACGTGGCCCAAAAATAACATCCCCCCTGATTCTGAGCAATATTTGGCTCTGAAAAGGGAAAGGCGAATGTGAGCTTTGGTTAGGCTTAGCTCCTCATGCCACCTGAGAGGATATGAGTCGTAGGAAAAGACACACAAACAAATGTGAGCTTGCTGTCCTGCAATATTGTCGTTACCATTCAGGCAGAAATTTCAACAGGAATATATTATAACAGGAATAATGGAGTTGAGGCAACATGCTATATTGATAATTATCAGCGACCTTGCTAAGAGCCTGGTTGTCTAACTAGCTAGCAGAATAAAGAAACAAACCTCAGCTGGCTGCATCCTAGCATGGCTGGCGGTGCAGGCTCCGTAACGGTGATACCACAATTGCAATACCATTGAGCCTTTTAACTATTAAAAATTAAACTGTTTTTTATTTATTTATTTTTTTTTTAACTAAACTCAATGTTTCAACCTTAAAGCTAAGAAAACATGCATTTAACAATTCAAAATGGTTTAACCCATTTCAGGGGACAGTATCATTTTTGACAAGATTTCTTTCCTAAATGATTTCTTAAATAATAAACAATAAGTAACAGATTTGAATCTTTTTTTTTTTTTTAATCATAGAATTAGCAAATATGCAAAATATGGTCAACTTGCATCCATGCAAATGACATGAGGACATTAAGGACATTCAAATGATTGACTTAAAACGTTTTTTTTTTTAATTAATAATTTACTTTTTATAATTTGTGTAACAGGGTCATACTTTCATCAGTCAAAGTACAATATCATTGAAAATTCATTCGAGAACTTCTTCCCATGATCTTCAGAAAAATTGGATGATGCAACATCCTGTTGAACATGTGACTTGTGGACTATTCCAAAGATTTCACGGGGGTTGATGTGTTCATTTAAAAGGGTTGAGTGGTATTTTAGTGATTATATTTTAAGGGAAATGAGCAGATAATGAGTTCTAAATGGATACAAATACAGATATGAATAGCAGGCACACTATAAGGGTTTTTTTGTTCACATGGCACCGGGAAGTGCTGTTATTTAGTATAACAGAACTGGGACATTACACTGTTTGTATCATTCTGCTTGTCTGCGTTCACTACATCAAATTCCAATTCTAGCAACAGTTCATTACATTGAAACTGTTACTGCACTTACTATGGGCTGTCACTCAGTCAACACGCAACGCTTTATTTGTGTTGACTGAGCAAAGAGTAAACAAAATATTTGGACATACTGTGTCACTCTATATTAATTTCTTGTTCATAGAACTCTTGTGTAAAAGCAATATCACACTCGCAGTCATGCTGTTATACCGAATATTAGCACGGCTGTAATAAACCGCGGCCTCGCGCCTACAGCCGGATCACAGCCGATGCTGATATTCATTACAATAGCACTATTTTTCTCATGTGATATTGAATGTATGAAGGAATGCTTAAACAGCATTCATTCATATTTAGTGACTGCCTTGGTTGTGGTGGTTTAAATTGGGTTATTAGTTTAAAGAAAATGGGGTCAGAAAATATTGTGGATAAAAACAATACCTGCATGAAAACAAAACTAAATTTTCAGTTTAGGCCACGCCTACTTCAGGTTAAACACAGTAAACACAGTAATGAATAATTGAAGCACTAAACAAATACAGATAGTGTTACAGTGTGTTACACCCTTAACCTAGGGGTAATTTAGTGTAAAAAAATATATATATATAAAAATAAAAAATAAAAAATAATCGACCGACTGGCATGTCTTTGGGAGGTGTGAAGAAACCGGAAAACCTGGATAGAACCCACATGGATTTGTAAAACTCCACAGAGAAAGCCGAGAATCGACCCTGAGTCAGCAACACTAGCTGCTCCTAATTAAACCTCAAATATCTTTTTTTTTTTTTTTATTGTTAATGCTTCTAAAGCTTTGCCTATTATATCTTCTTTGTTTTGAAAAGGTAATTGCAGAAGCTCCCAATTCCCCTGAAGCCTTATGCTGACTCGATTCCATCAGAAAATCAGGTAATTAAATTGACTTGAGCTGATTAATTATTAGGACAGGCCTTAAGATAAAGGGCGCATGAAAAAATTGTATCGGAGAACAGGACTGGAATTAATTCTCACTTTATTTCTTTAAGTCTTAATCTAGCTGGCTAAATCATGTTTCAAAGTAAGTGAAAGTAAATTAGTGATATCTTTGGACCAACTTATCTCAAGTTCTTAATAAAATTATTCTGATTTAACTGCTATTCTTTTTGCCATTCACTTACTTACATTCCATATAAGCTAGACTATTTCATATAAAAATTACTTAAAGAAGGTTTTTGTTTTTTTTTTCCTCTTAAAGTTTCTTTCTCTTCAGCTCCATCTGTTTGAGCAGAGGTTTTCATTTATTTCTTTATTTATTATTATAATTTTTTTTTTGTGTGTGTGCCATCGCTGCCCTTGACTTGCTAAGGGTTATGGCACTGGTGTCTGCACTATAAAAACACGACAATCTGTCCTGTAAACAGCGCTATAAAAATCACATTTTATTCCGTTAAATAATTCAAGGCAACAATTAAAGATTTAAGTCTTCATACCGACGCATGCAAACGCTATCTCGCTTTATTTAGTGGCAAATCTCCAAAGTCAACAACTGCTAAGAGGTGTTACATTGTCACATTAAAGAGAATAGTACGCCCAAATGAAAAGAGCAAGTTGGCACAAAAGGTCATGGTTTAATGCAAAGTTTCATTTCTTTGCAACAACAAATACTTCCAAGGGGACAGTAGCAAGCGTAGCGCATCATTTGTTTTTGCTTTATGGTCCTCCTCCATGCCATAATTGCTAAATGGGCAGGCTCCAGATGTGCAAAGACAAAAAAAAAATGCTACCATCGTTGCACCAAGATGGGTAGAGATGTTCCTTTTCCGTTAAAGCAGACTGAAATCTCCCGTTTTCCTGATGCTGGCTTCATAATGACCGTCACGAACATCTGCTCCTGTTAACGCAATGGAATTTGCTCCATGTGGCACCTATATATCACTCTCCACACCACGTCTGTGAGTGACGAGACCATTCACAGTGACTTATGGGAAAGGTTTTTCTCTCACCGCCTTGTTTTCTGTTGGCCAACAAATAGTATGCTTCGAAGCCTCTAAAAGTTGGAAAGGTTATTTACACATTTCAAAGCTAGCCAATCACCTGCCATGCGTTTCAGGGACATTTTGTATTTCTGTGGATGCGGTGGCAATTTTACTGTCTCTCTACTTTGTCTTTTATGTCCGGTTCTAATGTAGAAGGGGTGAAGGGCAAAAGTAGTTTAGAGCATATCAGTGTTGGCCGTAAAACCTCTCTGGCTTATGCGCACAGAATAAAAATGACCTAAAATTCTTTATCAGAAAAAAATAGAGGTTTTAAAAATGCAAAAATGCTCGTCACTGTGGTCATACCATCAAGGGTACAGTACATCTGTAGGGTCTGTACCTACATCTGTAGGTACATAATTATACAATATGTAAGGAATTAAACACTTAGGGGCTTGCTGTTATAGGAAAATAATCAACAACAGGTAGCAGAGTTACTGTTACCACCCTGATTCTGACTTTTTCCTCATAGAAGCACATCCCAAAGTGTTTTAATACTCTTATACCACAGCAAGTTGCCAATAATTACAATTTTCTTATTAATTAAAGATTAACCGAAGAATAGTTATGTTAAGGTTGTGGAACCTCCAAAAACAAGCTAGTTCCTGTCCTCACTTATCTAAACAGCCGTTCCATCAAATTAAAGCTTTCTCTCTGACCGTTACAAAGCGCTGACACTGGAGACTCATTCCATCAATGTTACATAAATGTGTCCTCACAGAAAACTACACCATATCAATGATTTCACATATTTATGTGGAGCATCCCCAAGTCCCTGTGAAAGTGTTGTTTCTATAGAGACAAAGGTGTACGAGAAGTGGAACATTAATATAAACCTGCGATTTGGAGCTGCACTACTGTCAGAGCTGCTGTTATAGAAAATTATTCAACATCTTTCAGAATTCAGAATTCTACAGCGCTGTGGTAGAAATACAATATGTTCAATATATAATAATACAGATGAATCTATCTAAGGATTCCAAGAGTGCCACAAAGTTGTAAGTAACATCTAAGTAAACTGGCGTGACTGATGTTGAAGCATTTTCCAATCCAGATGATTAAAGAGTTTACCGGTAGCCAGAACCGGAGAAGCTCTGTAGGTGTTTCAAACTAATGTAGTCTTGGCATCCTTTAACGATGGACGCACAATGAGCGGTCTTTTCCAGACAGCCTTAAGTATTCAGCCACATTATCCTGCTAATGGTTATTCGGGTCAGCGAGTCGAAACAAGATACAGCAAGGAAAGGCTCAGTAATTACAGCATGCATGTCTTTCTCAGACAAGATTTTTTTTTTGTTGTTTGTTTTTTCCCTCACAGCCATTATCTGTTTTCTCTAAGCACTTTCACTAATGTTAGACATATTTCTGCATCCATAACTGAATTTGTTATGGGCGTTCTCACATGTGTCAGGTTTAATTTACACCAGACAGCCAGGGCTTATTGAGTGTACACGGTACTCACATACTGAGCCTGTTGTCCTGTTTTAATAGTTATTGTACTGTGTTGTGTTGTGTTGTTTGCACACGTTTGCATGTGCACTTTACGTAAAAATGTGACAATAAAAGCCATTTGACTTGTAAAACTGATTTCGTTGCCTTAGCAGAGAAGATATTACTGGACTGAGTGCAATGCTTGTTTGAAAGGTGAGTGGAGCCAACAGCACAATGGCTGCTATTTGTTTGTTTTTCAAAATGGCTGTCTTTTTTTTTTTTTTAATGCAGAATTAACGCTTTGGGTAACTTAAACACTTAAACAAGTGTTTAAGTTTTCCATGCAGAATGAGGCAGCCCAAACAAACGCTGTAGACATAACACGTTCATGCGTTCACGCACAACAAGACGTTTCTAGGCATAAACAAAATACACTGACTGTGAAATACACTTGTAAAATAAACTCTTGCAATAAATCATAGGTGCACCCCGAAGCGCATATGGAAAGCTTCTGTTATATTACAGAAAGTCGATTGATTAGGCTGCAACAGCTCTCGGCTAAAGCGATTAGTGACTTGAGTCAACATTTTTATTTTATTTTTTTTTTGTGGGTCACTTAAAATCTTTCTGGAAAGAAATTATGTAGAAAGTCATATATACATAGACTTTCACACACACATACCATCATGAATTTGCATGCTTTATTGTAGAAACACTGAAAAACATTACACCACAGATCCAGCTGTGATTCAAACCACAGGCTACGTCCACGTTAATCTGGAAAGATCTGAAAACTGCATTTTCGTCCGAAAGCGTTGTCCGCCTACACCGGCGTTTTCCAAAAACTGCTCGTTCACACTGAAATGTCTGAAAACACTCCCATCCCTATAACTGTGCATACATACGTAAGGAACTTTGGCCTGCATCATTTTCATCAGGCGTTTATTTAAAAACACAATCTGAAGGTTGTACAAAGTGACATTAATCTTTAACAAAGCTATCAAACTGAATAGCAGGCACAACAACTGCAGTACAACATCGTCCACCAACCTTTTTTTGTTTTGAGTTGAATGGGTCACGTGACTGTGTCAGGTGACTAAAAATACATCATCGTTTTTGAATATCTCAGCGGCGTATGTAAATTTATCCACTTGGGAGAGGGTTTTCGTCTCGGTTCGGACGGAAGGCTAAAACGTAGAGAAAAAGATGTGTTTTGAAATTTATCCGAATTAATGTGGACATAGCCACAGATTTATATTAATGCGTTATCGTATCGAGACTAACAACGTGCACAAGGACTTGAATATCGGACACATAAGTCATAGATTAAACAAATAAAACAAACAAACACACCTTGCTATAGAACAAATAAAATGTATAATTGTTGATATGGTGAAGTTTTCTGTAAGGAGAAGTTTGTTTAACATTTATGGAAGGAGTCTCCAG
The DNA here is from genome assembly GCA_023630585.1 of Cranoglanis bouderius. Taxonomy (NCBI): domain Eukaryota; kingdom Metazoa; phylum Chordata; class Actinopteri; order Siluriformes; family Cranoglanididae; genus Cranoglanis; species Cranoglanis bouderius. The sequence continues at coordinate 12,577,013 of CM042546.1, forward strand.
TGTCAGCATTTTCTAACAGTCAGAGGTAAAAGCTGTAACTAAGTTTTCCAACACGGGAAAGTTTTCAAGACTTAAAGTGAGCCCCCATGCCTCCTGTCTGCTTCCGGGAGTAACCCCTGAAAACTCATGCTCACCTTTAAATATTACAGAATACTCACATGATATTTGTTCCCTACACAAGTCATGCATTAAAACTGTATTCCTTGTTTTAAGGGGAAAAAAAAAATACACTTCAAGACAGGTGAAGAAAGCCTCTCCCACTGTGAATGAATCATGAAGCTGAGATTACCCGGTCCGTCAGTGACTGAAGGAGGACTGATTCAATTATCTCCAAACCTCTCATCACCCAACTGGATTTCCACTTCTTTTGAGCCCTAATGGAGGGGTGTGTGGTTTTATTACTGGTGCCAGTTCCTTCCCTGTGGTCTCAGTGGGCTGAGCAGCGGGACCCACACCCGAGGAGAAGCCGCCAGAAGGTCTGCTGTCAGTCGGGAGTGCAAATTGGCAGTGGCGGCACTGACAAAACTGTCTGAAAGGCCAAATAACCAGCAAAGACCAAATTACAGGAAAGTCTCTGGGGTCGTAGTCCTCTGAAAGCTGCGCAGACTGAGAGGATGAAAGGGGAACAGAAACTGAAAATTAATTTCTCATCCTTCGTCAGCCTGCTTTTCATTACAGCCTTTGATAGCGCCCTTTTAAACACAATCCGCATTGATTAAAAGTGTGAAAATGTCAGACTTTTACATCTAATTGACAGCCATTCGATTCAAATCGAAGAGGCTTTGTGTGATAAAAGCTTGCATGCCACTTGCATTTACGACTATCTTGTCTTTCTTGTGATCGTTCTACATGAAACGTAATAATGTAGGTTGTCAACTGGTGTAAAAAAAAAAACAAAAAAAACAACATCATAAAGCCTTATACTCAAGTATAAAGTATAGAGTAAGTATAAAGTAGCACATATCTCATATAGGAGACTGAAGTCTGTAATCAGTATTAAAAAGTGACATCAGATGGTTTTAGATTAATATGTTTATGTCACAATAAATATTGATAAATGAAATAAGATTACATAAAATACAAAATGCATAACTCCCTCAATTATACTTTATATTCAGGAGCATATTGTATGTACTTGCATATTAGTTGATTTTATTTTCATTTTATTTACTTTCCTTATATTTGAATAAGACTATATATAAAAAAGAAAAAAAACAAAACAAGAGGAATAAAAATAAAGAAATAAATAATATTAAATAAAAAAGCAAAGACTAGACGAATTTGATATTGATATTTGGTATATAGCTTATTTTACGTTGTTCTTTGTTTTAAAAAAAAAAATAATAATAATTTATTTCATTTTTGTTTCCATTTTATTTGACTTTTTTCTTTCTTTTATTTATATTTCCCCGCTTCATCATCACTGCCCTTGTTTCCTATGTAAATAAACAAATGATTGAACTTTAAACAATTTACAGACACAAACCACCCAAAAAGGCAGCAAGTGTTTTCAGTGTACAGTTAACAATAATTCACTTTTTCACCCAGAGGTCATCAGCAAGGTCAACCATCATAGAATAGTGGTGTATTTAATTGTTTTTTGCTATCTATTTCTTAAAAAAAGCAAGCTAGAAAATGTCCAAAGTCTCCCCTCTCTCCTTTCTCTACCACCGCTGCATCCTCTATCCTCCTGGTTACCGAGGCAACCGTGTCTATATGTGTTGTATTAGTAATACGTTCTCGAGCGACATTATGAACCACCTTGTTACTGCCCCTCCTTGTTCAAGTAGCTGAAAATGTAAAGCAGTGGAAGAGCAGATTCATGAACAGCTGATGTCTGTGTGTGGGATCAGATTTTGGCACATATGGCCACATTTATACATGCACACAAACACTTGTAGAAAATACCACGCTTCTGGAGACCTGCCAACATGGAGCCATCGTAGATTGGATATAATCCAGTTTCAGCATGACTGAGTGACATTAAATGCATCAAATACTAACCTAAATTTGGGTTTTAAAATGCAGGTGCACAACATATGTGTATAAATATCTCAATTCATAACCAGAGGAGACATATGGCCTGACAAAGTCTAACCCAGAATACTCAACAGGCTTATTCCAGCTGAGTTTATATGAAGTTAATGCTAATACACAGGCCACGGATCTTTCTCAAGGGAAATCCTCTTTTCATGACGAGATAGAGTGTGTATCCAAGAGGAATGTGGCATAAATGTCTATTTACTTGCAAATAGCAGCTGCAGGGAAGATCTCCGAGCTTATCAGTGGTTCACATTTTTACCAATGGCAGCTGTCACCACTTAGAGCAAGGCTAGATGGGTTGCGTATTGATAAGAACACAAGGACTCAACGTGTTACCAACAAATAAAACATGGGATCTAACAAAAACAAACAAACAAACAAATAAATATTTAGGACCGATTGTTCTTAACGCTCATTTAATACCTCATTAATGAACTAGGAACAAATCATTAGTTATTCAGTAGTTTATTCAGAATTTAACAATTGTCTTTATACAGTCCGTACAGGATTTCACTGAGTTTTGTTTTGTTTTTTTTGTGATTGTTGCGGCAAAAAAAAAAAAATGCTTGATGTTGCTGTGGCATTTTTATTTTTATTTTTTGCAGGAAACTGCTTTAATTGGCGAAATCACAATTGCACTAAATTGTTTTGTGCGCTTTTTCACAGTGATGTTTGTTGGTAAATGAGACCTTTTAGCTGTACTCATGTTCGAAGAGGCTTTGACTGAATGCGTGTTTTGATGACGTCACATGACGTGTCTTGGCCTAAATCTGCGGTACTTCGGAAAAATTGCAAGCTCCTCTGAATATTGCGGCGTTTGCTTGATTTTGCATTAATTGCGAAAATCACAAAATCCTTGCAGGACTGTTCAAATGACACTTGATTTAGTACGCTGCATCGAGTTCTGGAGCATGGTATAACAAATAAAATAAGCTTGTTGCAGTAACAGTAAATACAGCATTTTTCCACACCTGTCTGAACAAAAACACTGGCATTATTTTACTAATTCGACAACTTAAAATGGCAAATTAAAAGTGTGATAAAGATAGCATACACATACATTATGATTTCATGACCTCGATTTAGTATCTCGTGGCTTTATGTAATTTTGATTTTAAAAAAATTAAATAAAATAAAATTCGATGTGCTGCATCAAGTGCTATTCTATAAGCTGCTGAATAATGAATTTTGTTCAATTGGAGTAATTCACGTGATAATCTCAATTAGACCTATTAATTCAACAATATATTAGCAATATACTAGAATCCTATTCGATGGTTATATCAATCTCCTTCATATATCATCGTATTAATCTTTCCTTTTGTGTGTTCATTTTTAAATGGTTTCCTGCTTATATCTTACATCGTATTACATTTGACTTAAATAAGATAATTGTTATGAATAGGGTAGAGAGGGAGGCGAAGTTGGATGCAAGTGCAGATTTTAATAAGAGTGAAAAATGAAAACTAAATACAAAACAGGACTCAGGAATACACAAGGCTGGAAAACAAAACATAAACCTATGACCGGAACAAGAAACAAGAAAACTGTGGTAAGAAAGGCAACGAAAGACAAATGTGTGCAGTGAAAGTGTGGCTCTACAGCCGTGGCCAAAAGTTTTGAGAATGACACAAATATTAATTTTTACAAAGTCTGCTGCCTCAGTTTTTATGATGGCAATTTGCATATACTCCAGAATGTTATGAAGAGTGATCAGATGAATTGCAATTAATTTCAAAGTCCCTCTTTGCCATGAAAATGAACTTAATCCCAAAAATAACATGTCCACTGCATTTCAGCCCTTCCACAAAAGGACCAGCTGACATCATGTCAGTGATTCTCTCATTAACACAGGTGAGAGTGTTAACAAGGACAAGGCTGGAGATCACTCTGTCATGCTGATTGAGTTAGAATAACAGACTGGAAGCTTTAAAAGGAGGGTGGTGCTTGAAATTATTGTTCTTCCTCTGTTAACTATGGTTACCTGCAAGGAAACACGTGCAGCCATCACTGCTTTGCACAAAAAGGGACTCACAGGCAAGGATATTGCTGCTAGTAAGATTGCACCTAAATCAACCATTTATCGGATCATCAAGACCTTCAAGGAGAGAGGTTCAACTGTTGTGAAGAAGGCTTCAGGGCGCCCAAGAAAGTCCAGCAAGCGCCAGGACCGTCTCCTAAAGTTGATTCAGCTGCGGGATCGGGGCACCACCAGTGCAGAGCTTGCTCAGGAATGGCAGCAGGCAGGTGTGAGTGCGTCTGCACGCACAGTAAGGCGAAGACTTTTGGAGGATGGCCTGGTGTCAAGAAGGGCAGCAAAGAAACCACTTCTCTCCAGGAAAAACATCAGGGACAGACTGCTATTCTGCAAAAAGTACAGGGATTGGACTGCTGAGGACTGGGGTAATGTCATTTTCTCTGATGAATCCCCTTTCCGATTGTTTGGGGCATCTGGAAAAAAGCTTTTCCGGAGAAGAAAAGGTGAGGTCTACCATCAGTCCTGTGTCATGCCAACAGTAAAGCATCCTGAGACCACTCATGTGTGGGTTTGCTTCTCAGCCAAGGGAGTGGGCTCACTCACAATTTTGCCTAAGAACACAGCCATGAATAAAGAATGGTACAAAAACATCCTCAGAGAGCAACTTCTCCCAACCATCCAAGAACAGTTTGGTGACAAACAATGCCTTTTCCAGCATGATGGGGCACCTTGTCACAAGGCAAAAGTGATGATGAAGTGGCTCGGGGAACAAAACATCGACATTTTGGGTCCATGGCCAGGAAACTCCCCAGACCTTAATCCCATTGAGAATTTGTGGTCAATCCTCAAGAGGTGGGTGGACAAAAAAACCCACAAACTCTGACAAACTCCAAGCATTGATTATGCAAGAATGGACTGCCATCAGTCAGGATGTGGCCCAGAAGTTGATTGACAGCATGCCAGGGCGAATTGCAGAGGTCTTGAAAAAGAAGGGTCAACACTGCAAATATTGACTCTTTGCATAAACTTTATGTAATTGTCAATAAAAGCCATTGACACTTATGAAATGCTTGTGATTATACTTCAGTAACAGTTAGTAACATCTGACAAAAAGATCTAAAAACACTGAAGCAGTAGACTTTGTGAAAATTAATATTTGTGTCATTCTCAAAAGTTTTGGCCACGGCTGTATATACAGGTGTTAATTAGTCCCAAAACGTGAATCAGGTGCAGATAGTCATGAGATGTGGTCAGGTGAGGTGCAGTGGCTGATGGGAATTATAGTCTCTAGTCCTTTACCGGTATATACGTGACAATAAGAAAAACTTGGACGCTTCTGCTTCTACTTGTACTTCGTGATTCTGATCGTCTGAATAGGCCGTCCAGAAAATATTCACCTGCGTAAACTGACTCTGAATACGGAGTACTTTTCCCATTTTAATATGGATGTTGACGCTTCTGGGTCTACGTCTATAATCAAAGGGTTTTTTCTTTTTCGGCAAACGGATTAAAAAAAAAGACAAACTCTGTCAATAGGGATTGCTGTAAGATTAGCTCCATTTACAACTTAAAGTCACACCACCTGGATAAATAATGGCAGCTAGCTGCTGTTTCCATAGCAGCACTAGCATGCAACGTGAACCGTAGCTCTCTGGCAGAATTAGAGGAAACATGTTTGATTCTCCAGGGAGTAAACCGGCAACTCTCCAGAGTACATGCCTCCCATCAAAATCAGCTCTCTGGCTGATGAATTCAGAAGCTGTATTGATAAATGCATGTTATTGGAAAACAGGGATGGGGGGGGATCCCCTTGTGACATTTGACCTCCAGGTTTGCTAGAGAGGGGAGGACCTGGGTCTGTACTTGTGCGTGTGAAAGATACGTGATGCTGAAAGGCAGCGTGGTTGCAGGGGGAGCTGTTAATTAGCGGGAGTAATTGATGTTTTCGATTTACGTGTGAAGAGGGGACGCCGTCAGAGCGCCGACGCCCAGGGAGAGACAGCGTGAAAGTGGATTAGTGGTGTCGGAGCAATCCGGGTGGCGTTGAGCTGTATGCTAAATGCTAATAACGACAGGAAGATTAGCTTGTCAACACAAGGCTACTGTAGATAGCAGCTCTAGCAGCAGTTTGCCACAATAGACTTGTTTATACGTGATTAGCAAACAGCAGTGTTTTATTATTTATGTATTTATTTAATTAGTTTAAACATGAAAAGGAGAAATCTGCATAGAGCATGCTCTGGCTGCATAAGGTTGTTGCATAAGATCTTTTTTTCTTTTTTGTTTTTGCAGAAGTCACTACCCACAATGCATTTGCAGTGACATCGATGTGCAGCTTTGCAAATTGGTGCAGTGCAACGTAAGTTAAACTAGCATTTTCACTAGGAAGAATAACATTTAAAAAATTGTATAATTAATATATTAATATAAAGAATTAAATTAATCATCTATTCATAAATAAACAAACATAAATGATGGTGATGATGATGATGCTTATTATGAAAATAATGAATGAATTTCAAATTTTCAGAAAATGCTGCATAGAAATACACATTTTTAAAATAGTTTACTTTATAATTTATTGTTTTTTTTTGTAATATTGCATTATGTATTGTTTTATTGTTATGAATATAAATAAATAAGCATATCTCATAAACAAACAAACAAAAATGAATACAATATTTTTTCTAGACCTTGTTAAATGAAATGAGCAATAATGTCACCCAATAATTTAAAACATTTAAAAGATTATGTTTTCATTACAAGATGAGAAAACGTAAAGTTACAGTTTCACCTCTGACTGACCTCTTTTAAAACTCTTAAATAAACATCTCCTTACAGAGGACCACACCATATCAAACTTTTTTAATAAATCAGTTTATGTGGAGCGTCCGCCGTACAAGTTCCTGTGTAAGTTAACGTATTATACTTATACATATTGTACTTGTCATTTGCAGCTGCACTAATGTCAGAGACAAAGTATCCAAGCTGGGGTTTTCAATAGCATCTAGACAACCACATTTAACCCTCCTATTATGTTATGGGTCAATTTGACCAATTTACACGTTTGATATGTCTGAAATACTGCTTAATCTCTCCTTTTCCCTTTGAAATTCCTTGACTTGAACATATATGCAAATATTTCTTCCTGGACAAGCCATAATAAAGGTTTACTGTTTTAAGCTGTTCTTTGCTGTTTTTTTGTGTGTATTTAAACTTTGGCAGTCATTTTGACCCATAACATAATGGATGTAACTTTTTCCCCCCAACATAATAGGAGGGTTAAACATAAGCACTAGTCTTTAACACTGAAAAGAAAGAAAGAAACAACGAAAACAGGGACAGAAAATGTGGACTGAAGAAACAGTTTCTTTTCTGTCAAATGTAATATAATGTAACATAAAAGATTGAAGTGAACATCTAATAAGAGTCGTGTACTGTATATCGCGAATACCGTATAATGCTGCATGAATATACCTAGTTGTAATTACCACAAATGTGCAAATGTGGTTTAATTGAACAAAATGGCTTCCACTCTGATTATTCGGCAGCTTACAGAATAGCACTTGATCCAGCATATCCTATTATTTCGCATTTTATTTATTTCTTTGTACACCAACGGTTAAATTAATATGCTAATGACAAAATAGCTAACGCCAGTATTTTGTTAAGTCGATATGCTCTTGTGTAAAGAAAACATGCCAATGGTTTGAAGAATAAGGATAATTCCACCCCATGTCAGTAACTCTCATGCATTTGAGTCTGCAGTTACTTCTGCGGACTGAATACTCAACTCCGAATACAATCCTTAAGGGTTAATCAATCAATCAATCAATCAATCAATCTATGTATGTATGTATGTATCTATCTATCTATCTATCTATCTATCTATCTATCTATCTATCTGTCTGTCTGTCTGTCTAATACAGTTAGCTTGCACTGCCAATCTGTTAATGGAGCTAATATGAAGCCTGGCACATAGCGTACATGAAACAACCAATTTACACACTTCAATTAGAAAATATTAGAATACAATTTTAAAGACAACTAAATAGCATACTGTAGTAAATCATGTGCTGTACGCTACATTTCTGCCACTTCCCTTTCTCTGAAAAACTCTGGATGGATGCTACACGCCCACAAGCGTCAAGAACATCGCTCACTGTATGCCCACAAGAGACTACAAGCGAAACAAGCTCGTGAGTGTTTACGCAAGGTTTACGCACTAGCTCGCTAGCTTATTAGTTAATTTAAAACACCACAGCAAACACTTTTAGCTGCTTTAAGCTGATCTAAGTAGATGTTTCTCTGCCAACCCCATGAATTGGTACAGAGAGACATGTCGAGAGCAGAAGTGAGATGTTTCTTGGCTTGTAATCACTGCAGAAACATCTGCTTTCAAACCTTGAGAGCTCTCCATTTATAGAAAAAAACAAAACAAAACAAAACAGATGGGTGACACTAGGGACTGCTAAGAAAAGACCATAAAGGTTAATGGTGGACAAAATGAGATACAACGTCGGCAAAATCTTTGCTTTTTTCAGGCGTCTGCACGGATCCTCCTCAGCACCTGCACAATTTCTCTTCTGTATAGAAAAAAAAAGAAAAAAAAGAAATTGCCCGCAGCTGCCCGCGTGTGTCACGTCTTATAAATGCAGATTAGGAAGCACAATCAAGTACCTGGCACTTGGCATTTTTCTTTACAGCACGATTCAGGTTCACTAGATGTAATATCAAATTAATTCCCAGCTCTTTCCAGATCCCTGATTCTCTTCGTGTTAGCATATGAACGCCGCTGTTCGGCATCTCCACTGATTACTAGCACCTGTGTTGTTATTAAAAATCATTTTCCAGAAGCTAACAATCACTGGCAGGAGAAATGAAACTGCTTATTAATACGTATACATTTTTTTTTTTTTTAAAGTCGAGTGTCAAATGAGTGTAATCAAGGTGATGTAGGAGTGTCACACTTAAATGTTTTGGTATCAAGTAGGACATTAATTCTAATTAAAAAGGCAATTTAAGCAAAAAAGTGTCAATGTCAATTTATTTTTAGAAAATACAAGTTATTCATTTGAGTACTTGTTTTTTTCTTCTTATTTTTTATTCTTTGTGTATGTGTATTTACCGAACGTATGCATATTTTTCTATAAATAAATATATAAATATGGTTATTATTATTATTAATAATAATAATAATAATAATAATAATAATAATAAGTGGTGTCATCGTCATTATTATTATTATTATTATTATTATTATTATTATTATTATTATTATTATTAAATGCAACTGCTCTGTACAAATATTCTTTCTCATTTATTTATTTATTTATCTATTTGTTTATTTATTTATTTTGGACTTTTCCATTATATTATGTATTATTATTTTATTATTAAAAATATACATATGGATGAATACTATGAACTCAATAACATATATTGTAATAATGAAAGGATTTCCATAATGGAAATTTATATTAAATATTTTTTCTTATGTTTTGTAAATAAGTTTCTTAAAAAAATAACAGTAATAATAATAATAATAATAATAAGTATTATTATCATTAAATTAACAATACATAATTAAAAATTATATATATATATATATATATATATATATATATATATATATAGATAGATAGATAGATAGATAGATAGATAGATAGATAGATAGATATAAATAGATATAAATAAATAAATAAATAAAACTACAAAGGTCATTCCAAAATATTGTATGAGGTAGCCAGAAAAAATTGGCAGCAGAATAAAGAGGTTTGTGACCTCTCACTTTCTCAGATATGAATAAATAAAACTCCTCCAGGGCTGATCAGACAGGAGAAAGAGGACTAAAGCAACGGCCGTCTCTTTGGTCTTTCTCCTTTCTTCACTTTTGAGGAACTTTACGGTTGAATTATTCAGACCGAGAAAAAAGGCGGAGAAACGCGGGGAAGAACAAAGAGAAGTTGAGAAACAGAAGAATATTTTAACACGGCCATTAACTTCACTTGCCTGAACTCAATTTATTTATTTGATTAGCTCCAGCCATGGCATAAACAGCGAGACACAAGTGAGTGGCATGCAAATGAATTCGAGTCTCTCCCTCCCTCTGGAATTCATTACTGCTGCTGAATTCAAATTCTCCAACATTGCCATTTTGAGTTTTTTTCCTTAGTCCTTCATACTATCCATCCATCCATTTTCCATACCATTTATCCTACACAGGGTCGCGGAGGAGCCTGTAGACTATCCCAGGGAACTTGGGACACAAGGCAGGGGACACCCTGGACGGGGTGCCAACCAGTCAGACGGCACAATCGCACACACATTCACACACTACGGACAATTTGGAAATGCCAATCAGCCAAAAATGCGTGCCTTCGGATTGGGAGTGGAAACCGGAGTACCCGGAGGAGACCCCCGAAGCACAGGGAGAACAAGTAACCTTTAATGGATACACCCTCAAAACCACACTCTCTATTACAAAAGGGGGTGGAGTACAGGACAGTCCTGTCATTTCGGGAACGTTTTTTATTTAATTTTATTTTTTATTCTCAGCAGAGGATATTCTCTCAGACTGCACAGACGAGCGGCGGTGAATCTTTAAAAAGTTCCGTATCTCAAACACAGAGATAAAAAGAGCATTTCATATAAACAATAAATCCAACACCCTTACCTCAGCGTTTTCCTCACTGAGTAGGCGAGCGAAAGTGACATCTGAAAATTTTCAGGATTATCCAATATCAGTGTCTTATGAAATCCACAAAAGTCACACTTGAGGAAAAGTAAAGATACTTTCCGAGGGGGAAAAAAAAACTACAAGTAGAAGTTTAAAAATAACTAATATCATATGTGCTAGGTATAGAAAAATAGAGACAAAATGAATTATGGTTTTGTATTTGATATGCAATCAGAAAGATTCCAGTCCGCCATCTTTTTTTTTTTTTTTTTTTTTTTTTTTTGCGCCAAGCAGCAAAACATTGCTAAGGTAATAAACTATTAACAATAAAACCAAACACAAATGTTTTATAATATACTTGTTAAAGCAAGCTTGCTAACTAACGCTAGACAGCTAACATACAGTATGTACGTGAGCTAGCACATGGACAGAGGGTCTAAGAGATTTGTTAAGTCATACAGTGTGTGCTTTAAAGACAATCAATATGCGTATAGTTAAAAAAAATGATTCAATCATCAATTTCAAGCTAGTTCTGATAACGCTGAGTTTTTCTACTTTTCACGTAGCAGTTGTCTAGCTAGCATAGGTGCTAATATAATTTGTCATAAATAATCGACTGTGTTGACAACTAGGTCATTGGAAAAACAACCAAAGCTCATCCGAGCATGAATAATTAACATTACAAAATAAAATAACTTTTTTGTCATCCATTTAATGTTTTCTCTGACAAGATAAACAGGAAAACCATCCCAAGGAGAAGGTCCCCCTTATTTCAGTAAATAAATAAATAAATAAATAATCCCACCACAAACCCGTCAACCAATTATTTCAAACTGTTCAGTGATTGGACATATCAAAAGTAAAGGAAGTAAGGGATCCCTTGGGTTTTCCCTTGGATCAGCAGGAAAAGGTTAATAAATTAGAAACATATTGTTACTATACACCAACACACGATATTGATCTGTTCCTGCTTAAATGCTATATAAACTCTATATATGTTTCAAACCTTTCATATACCAGTTACGCTGAGAAAGAGAGTGCAAGGGGAAAAAAAGAGAAATATAATTCCCCTTGAGGTCTGGGTGAAGGTTTTTAATCAGATAGGAGCGAGTCCAAGCAGTGTCTACTTCACATGGATTCAAAGTGCCCTCTATAGATTACTATCAGGCCTTGTCAAGACTCTTATTTACTCTGTCTCTCTGTGCTCTCTCTTTGTTCAGCAGGGGTTCAACACTCTCAGCATTTCATCCCGATTAGGCCTATGTGGTAGTACTGGAGCCTATGATATCTGTGATTATGCCCACCAAGGATTTCTCTTTTATTCCAGCTTTTAATTATCACTAAAAAATATCCATTCCACTTCAATTCTAGTATGCAGAGGTACACTTTGGAAAAAGAAAGAAAGGAAAGAAAAAATGAGCTCAGAAGTCATTGACAATGTAAACATGAAGCATCAGGAAATAAAACATGGGTCAACGAGTCCACAGCATACTTGAGAAACACCCTCCCAACCAGCAGAGAGCACCGTCACTTAGATACTAGCCATTTATCTCACATATCCACACACCTATTGTATTTCTAATCTTTATTACCTGTGTTATATAACCTTTGTATAGTCTTGTTAAGCCACGTCATTGCAAGCCTACAGTACGTGTTTACCTGAATATCTTGCCGTTCCTTCTTGATGATTTTGTACCATTTCATTTTGGACACCATTTTGGATTTGGGCTCGTTTGAATTTCCAGCTTTGGCCTTGGTGTATTTGAAATAAACCTGCATTTGGATCCACTTCTTATTTCAACATTGTCACAGTCTCCATCAACTGACCCCAAAGCTGATAACTGATATATTATATGGCCACAAGTTTGTGGAAACTTGACCATCACACCCATATGTGCTTGTTGAACATCCCATTCCAGATTTATTCCCCCTTTGCTGTTATAATAACCTCCACTCTTCTGGGAAGACTTTCCACTAGATTTTGGAGCGTGGCTGTGGGCAATTGTCCATTCAGCCACAAGAGAATTAGTGAGGTCAGGCACTGATGTCAGGTGCAGAGACCTGGGGTGCAGTTGGCGAGGTCGAGTGATGGACCTCTCTCTGTGCACAGGGGCACTGTCTCACTGGTACATGTTTGGGCCCCTTGGTTCCAGTGAATGGAAATTGCAAAGTCATCCTATACAATTGTTATAAAGGTGATTTATTAAATATTCGCCACACATATTCCACATATCTAATTATCATAAGGCACGTTAATGTCTACATTTTGCTATTCATTTATTCATATCATATTTTGAACAGGTTTTTTTTTACCCATCTCACTGCTTTTAGTCTGCATTATACGGGAGTTTAAAGGTTTTACTGTTTTGGTAGTCTCTTTGAGATCTGAACTCGTCATGATTATTGAGAATAATTAGCATACGCACACAAAAAAGGCCATTTACATGGTTTCCTCCCCTGACATTGCACGTGATGTAATTCAGGCAGTTATTCTTCTTAAATCACCCACAACATGTAAACTAACTGCTCGTGCAATTTTCCTATTGCACATGCAAATTAGTGCTCACTATTTTGGATCTTAGTAAATGAAGTCGTAATTGAGACATGTAACTATGTAACTGGGTGGTAGAGCGGGTTGTGCACTAATCGCAGGGTTGGCGGTTCGATGCCGGCCCACATGTCTCCACATGCCGAAGTGTCCTTGGGCAGGACAGGTCGTCGATCAGTTTGATAGGTAACAACACAGTGAAAGAGGCTTCTAAAGAGGTTCTAGCTGGAATCTTCTCTGACGGGAAACACTAAATATAATTTTCCCCCAGAAGAACTCCATTTAGGGAGGTTGCTGAGGTTTATTTGGTATAAATAGTCAAATGTCCATATAAGGACATTCTGTAAATGTCTGTCCTGAAAATATGCAATATTTAGGGTAACAAGGGTAACAACAATCACACTGTTTAACTCTTTGATGACCATTTAACAAACATCCTCAAAGTTAACTGGCCATGCCAGATGCACTTCATCAGGTCTCTGGGGAATACATGATGACACAAGGTCATTCCTTATATTCCTCACCTAGTGGTGAACAAAAGGTTACTAGTGGCCTCTTGAAATGATGACAAGAACACAATCGCTGTCATTTACACATAAATTTGATTTAGTGGCTCTTGAGCAGTGCACAATGAAGGGGTCACTCACCCCGTCTAAAGAGGATATCTTGATGCTACTTTCAGTTAAAAAAAAAGATCAGTTAAAAAAACAAAAAAAAAAAACAAACAAAACAGAAACGTAATAGTAATACAAAACCATCTTGATCTCACCTTTAACTCTTTTGTGCAGCTTTTGTACAATGCAAACCCTAGGATCCCAACCCACTGTGTAGTTTGATGTGTATTGAGAAGCCTCCTTGGTGAACTCAGCGAATCGATAGCTTAATAGCTGCAGAAATAGCTAGAGAGCATAACATATTCATCTTCCTTCCCAACACACCTCCTGTCAAGAGCATTGCCTTCAGACCAAATTTGTGTCAACACTCTTGATTTGAATCGCACAGACAGGTGGATATACTTTTGACCTCTCAATGGGGCTGATGCCACTTAGGGAGGAGGGTTCTGAAATAATGCAAGGTGACTGGCTGATCCCAAGATACCAAGGTCTTGGCAACTTTATTACCTAGCACTAGGATGAAGTTAAAATTGTGACCTGTGTGTCATAAACACTGTTTTTTCTTCTGGTAGTACCTTGAGTTGACAACAGGAGGAGATCTAGGAAAAAAGATGAAGTAAGAAAGAGAGAGAGAGAGAGAGAGAGAGAGAGAGAGAGAGAGAGAGAGAGAGAGAGAGAGAGAGAGAGATGGAGAGAGAGAAAGAAAATGTTCCTGGTTGTGAATGGATGGATGCAGGTAATGAGAGGAGGCAGTCTTCCCTGGCATCAGTTGTGTTTACAGAGAAAAAGAGGAAGGTAGTGATATGCTTTGAGAAAAAAGGAAAGCTGAAAAAGAGAAGAATTTCTGAGAAGGAAATTGAAGGATTATAATTACCAACTGGAGTCGGATGCCTAGGTGTGGCAGGGGATTAATCGATTATTAAATTAGCCAAGCATATCACTCACTGAGCTGCAGCTGAAACGGCCACAATGCATATCAGAGGGATTTGATTACGGCAATATAATCAGCTCTGATTCCCACAGACGCTGACAGAGAAGACAAGAACTCCTCCCTCTGGGCTCATCCTCAATCTCTCCATAACAATTTTTCCTATTGGGGGATACCCATCCTTTCTTTTAGCCTCCTTTTCTCTCCCATTCCTGTCTAACCCGATGCTCACATTGCATCATTTGCATTTGCATTTCTCCTTCATCACACTGTCTGGGTATATGTTTCTTGCTTACTAGATCATTGCTTACTTACAAATAACAGCTACAGACCTCTCCACAGGCTTGTAATTATGATTTATGATATCTAAAAAGTTCTAATAGGAGTTGGCCAAGTCTGCATGCTGCTTTTGATTTTATATTCCTGTTTCATCAGCCAGTTGATGCCTAGATTTTCACAGCACAACCTGCTTATATCCTGGTGGCATGGTTCTGCATTCGGTAACATTGCTCCCTCATAGCTCCAGGGTCTCCAGTCTCTCAGGTTATGGTCTGTGTGAAGTTTCACATGATCTCCCTGTGTCTGCATGGGCTTCCTCCGGGTCCTCTGGGCTCCACCCAGCTTCCATAAACATGCTAGTTCTCTAAATTGCCCCTTGCAACCTTCACATCCAGGTTGTATTCCTGCCGGCTGCCAGTGTTACCGGGATCCACCGCAATCCTGAACAGGATAAAGTGGATGCTGAATATTAATGAACTGATGAATGAACACTTACTTGTAATTTGCCATCATTCTGCTCCGACTGACACCATTATGACCTGCTCCCCTTGTGCATCATCATGCATTCAGCCATCTTCACTCATATTCTTTTTATCCTAGTCAAGGTTATGGTTGATCTTGTGGTGACCATCTCCTGGATGGAACACCAGTCCATCACAAGGCATCACACATTCATTCATTCATTCATTCATTCATTCATTCAACAGTAACTATTCTATCCTGGTTAGGGTGTCAGTGGATCTGGAGCTTATCCCTGGAAAACTGGATGCAAGACGGGAATACCCCCTGGATGGGTACACCAATCTCACCAGTCTCAAGGCACCAATCACACATTCACAAACAAGTGTGTAGCTAGAGGCAGCTCAGAACAGACCAATCCACCTACCTGCATGTTTTGGGAGATGGGAACTCAGTGTAGACATGGGAAGAACTTATGAAACAGACACCAAAGATCAGGATCAAACCCTGGACCCATGAGGCAGCAATACTACCAGCTTTGCTAATCTAATTAG
Source organism: Cranoglanis bouderius (assembly GCA_023630585.1). Classification (NCBI taxonomy): domain Eukaryota; kingdom Metazoa; phylum Chordata; class Actinopteri; order Siluriformes; family Cranoglanididae; genus Cranoglanis; species Cranoglanis bouderius. The sequence goes on from CM042546.1 coordinate 12,593,095, forward strand.
GAATTTTGTTATAAAGCACAATGTTTTATCTGCTACACACTTGTATAATGTATTGATGAGATAAGAGTAAATAACATTATCTGCAAAAAAAAAACCCAACATGGCATAATGTATGCTATCTCACATTACAACCTCTCACACACACATTCTGCTTTTAAATGCTGCCAGTTGGTTACCCAGGGCCTTTGGCTAGAAAAGATACATGAGACTATATTCAGTCTTGGCAGTATACAAGGTATTCATTTGCTTTTTATTTTAAAACTATTAAGTATATGATAACAGATTTGTCTTTGATCACTGTTCCTGGTGTCCTTCTGAATTTATTATAATCTGCCACTGTTTTTTCCCTTATTTTGGCATCATTAATGTGACAGGTATTACAGTTTGGATTGTTTGAAACACTAAGCCAGTTTCCAAGTGAGAATGAGGAAGAGATAAAAATACATAAATAAATAAATAATTCATTAATCATCAGTTACTGCTTCATCCTGGTCTGGGTCATGGTGGATCCGGAGCCTATCCTGGGAACACAGGGGACAAGGCAGGAATACAACCTGGAGGAAATCCTCATATGGATCTACCCAGGAACCCTGGAGATGTGAGGCAGCAACAATACCCACTCTGCCATCATGTTATTTTGCCATACTTGAAGTGACAGGTATCACAGTTTGGGTTGGTTGACCGGAATACCAGAGTACATATGGTGTTTGAGGATATTTCAGTTTTCCTAAAACTGGATATGTATTCTGAAGGTATGCTAAAGAAATGGGAGGCTTGACTTAGGATGTGTGCCTTCTAATACTCAGTCTTAAAAAAAATGAGCTCTTCAAGAGCTCTTTAAGGGTTCATTGGATAGTTAGTTCCTAGATTCCAAAAAGAGTTGTGACTGGGACCATTTCTGACAACAAACACTTGTAGAACTTTTCCCCAGAGGGACAACAGAAGATCCCTTAAGGGAGATAACCAGAACTCTTTAAAAAACAACATTTTAGCCATCCTTGATATGACAAGTATCACAGATTAGGTTGTGAAAACTAGTCTCCAGGTTAGTTACGAAAAGACCGGCTTCAGTTTTCATAAAACTGGATGTATGTGTTGCAAGTATGCTGAAGAAATGGTTTGCTTACACTGAGATACAGTTTTATGTGAATGCTAAGACACATACTTAGGAAAAAAGGTTATTCAAGGATTCTTTGGATAACTTTGCTTTGGATATTTTTCTAGCTTCCAAAAAAGGATTGATTGTCCCACAGAAGGACAAACGAAGAACCTTTAACAGTTTGAGAATGCACAGTATGTACAGTAAAACTCAGAGATATAGTTTTATGTGAATACTAAGACACACACTTAGGAAAAAAGGTTCTTCAAGGGTTCTTTGGATAACTTTGCTTTGGATATTTTGCTAGCTTCCAAAAAAGGATTGATTGGCCCCCAGAAGGACAAACGAAGAACCTTTAACAGTTTGAGAATGGACAGTATGTACAGTAAAACTCAGAGATATACATCTTCTCAGTAACCAACACTAAGAATAGCAGTATTATAAATAAACAAAGGGAAATTCTGCTAAGAAACAGTGATATGCTGAGGAAACTTATGCAACAAGACAGAGATATGCTGAAGAAACAAAGGAAAACCAGATTGGAGGCAGATGAGAGTGGACGTGTTCTAGTTAACGCTGCCAGATCATATGTATGTCTAACAGTGCAGCGATTTCTCGGTGCACACACTAGAGCACTCGCCACAAATAAGCTAAGTGGTGCAGATCCAGCAGCTCTCAGCAGCTGAGAGACTTTTAGACTCTTAGACACTTGGTATGATGGTATCATGTTGTGTTTGGAAAACATAATTGTATCGATCAGTTTAGCTTTGGCTAGGAGGGAAAAGTGCAAGCGAGGGCGTTCAAGCTAAAGCCAGCAGTGACTGTTCGAGGTCTCCCAGAGCACTGACCACCACGGGCATTTCTGAAAAGAGCAAAATAGCTTTTTTCCCCCTGCTTTAATTCCCTAGAGCATTTAAAAGCAACAGCTCGGAATTAAAGACGGAGGTTTTACGGCAGAGCTCTCTCTATTTGCCAATGCTGAACTCTCTAGCAGTCTTTTTAACGGTGCTCTCTCCATTCTGATCCAATTTTTGTTCATCACTTATTCATTAGCCTTATTTATTTAGGTAGCACTTGCCGGTCTGACGATCAAGGGTACATTTACCAAAAGAAGCAGGGCTTCTTTCAGAGCTGCAGTAGTATTAAAGGCAAAGCAAGATTAACAAGGGCTCTGAGACTATTCTAACAACCCAATGAATTAAGGATGGTTATTTATTGACCATGCACAGACACACAGTTGCTTGTGGATGCAAACGGATACACATATTAACATGCATAGGTGTGGGTTTTTTTCATGGTTTTTGTGTAACCGTTTTACACAGTACATCTGAAACCACCCAATTCCCTCACCCTCTCCTTTAACACCTCAGTTCTCTTTTTTCCCTGCTCTCCCTCTTTCTTACTTGCTTTCTGTCGTTCTTTTCGTCACACATTGTACCAGCATTCAATTACAGCCACATAATCACTTTTCATCCCCAAGGCTTGACGTGCCCTCCGGTCAGCGAGAGGAAAGAAAAAAAGTCTAATTACTTGCTGACCTTCACACCCTTTTCTGTCTCACACACACACTCTCAGAGTACGGGGCCCAACGCTCAACCGCTAAGACACACGTGTTCTCCCTGTGCTTCAGATGATGGTGATTAACAACATACAACAAATTGAGTTTTTATGGAGTGGACTGGCCTGAGGTACCACTGGCGAAGATCAGGCCTCATTAATTCTGTAGCATAGATATCTGCGTAATTGCTTCATAAAGGCACACTGAGGATAGTTTATTTTCGATGGCGGTAAGGCATTATCGTTCAGCATCACACTACAGCCATGTAATTAATGTCTAAGCTGTAATCAAGTATAATTAAATCTGAAAAGACCTGTTTCACTGGTTTTTCAGACGTGTAGTTCAGGTGAAGGAGTGAAGGATCAATATAGCTGACTAACTAACTAACCAACCAACCAACCACCTAACACCCTACTTCAATTCCCCATTAAGTAGCGTCTTAGCTGTGACTTGATTCCATATGTTCACATTTTTCCTCCTGAAACAGGAAGTCAGATTGTCGTCCTGTTGAACTGCCTGACTGACTTACACCACAGTCAGAAGCGTTTGAGATACACCACAAAACAAACCTGACATTAGCTTAGTGAGCTAGCTAAATATGGAGAACCATAGCGAGTAGCATTAGCAACAAGCTAGCCGGCAAACTTTATTGATAACTCTCATCTTCTCAAAACATCGATTAGTATTGTCAGTCTTATAGATTTAACCAAGTACTGTGTGTGCATATTAACTGCTTTAAAGCCGGTACTGCTATAAACTCATTTAAAAGTAGAGAAGGGGGACTTTACACTGTTCACAGTGTGAGCGGCCATGTTGATTTGATGTCACTCTGTAAACGGGGGACCCCAAGCTGGCATAACACTTTTAATTCCACACCCTATACCCTTAACCTAATCTTAATCTCTAACCCTTGAGGGTTAATCCTAAACCTAAACAATAACCATAAAACCAACAATAAGCCTAAATTACCACCCTAAATTTATTGCGACTCACAAAACCATAAAAACATCATTCTAAGCACTAACACATAACCCTACTCCTAGTCTATAGGTTTTAGGCTATCCTTAAGATCCTTAAGATAAAACCTCAAATCATACAGACTTCCACTAGCCTATACATAATATGATAAACCTAAACCTACTCTTTAAATTCTAAAACTAAACCCAAATCTTAAGCTTAAACCTAATATGTAATTTTAAACACTAAACCCTAAAGATAACAACCCCCATTCTCTAAATTAACCCAATGCTACACCCTAAACACTAATCTCTAAATCTAAACCCAAAATTTTAACCCTTAAACCCAAATCCTTAAAGATAATCCTACACCCTACACCCATAAACCCAATCTACAATATAATCCTAACCCCAAACCTAGCCCTAACTCTATTCCTATTAAATCTTTACCCTTGAACCATTACTTTATGAGCACTTTCGTTTCAGATGCAGCTAAAATCAGAATCATAATTACGCAACGAGCTTCTCGTGGATTTATCTGCAGCGCTGCATCACATTTAAACGTCCTCGCATCGGGCATGATGAGTTTTGAGAAAGGCCATTAAAAATGAAACGATCGCACTGCGCTCCTGTGCAAATGTTTGGCGAGGAATGCGCCGATTTTAATTGCGCATAGGCATTTTAATTGCGCATTAATTTTAATTGCACAATCGCGTGCACTTCTGTCTGCCTCAATAAACCGCCAATCCATAGACCTGACTATCCTCCTGGCTTTGCAAGGCTTATATCTCATATGATAAAATAAACATGCTTCTTTTTTCCTGGTTAAAAAAAAAAACAAAAAATTGGAATGAGTGAATGAACTCCGAACGACCTTAACGTACTTCTCGGCTTCTTAAATAAAACCGGAATGCTCACCTAGACTGGAGCCTTTTGTTGTTTTTTTTCTTCTTCTTTTTTTTTTTTTAACAAGGTCACCAGATCCAGAGCGATGGAAAGGGGAAAAAAAAGATCTAAGCACACACGAAGGAGAGAGTGATCTGTATCTACGCCGAGGAGATGAGAGCGTGGCTTCTCAGCAAGCCATTGCAAAATCCTTCGTGTGATCAAGTGCGCAGAAACTGGTGGGAGAAAACTGACACTTTGATACTGCCATCTTAGTATAACACAGTCATAAAATATGGACGTCACCTTCAGCTTAAGAGCAGCACGAGGCGAGAGTTGCATCACTGAAGCCACACGACACTTTTCCACTCTATTATGCCTTGTGTATAAAGAACCTGAAAGCTTCTCGACTGCTGTGTGCTCAACCGAGCCATCAAAGGTCTCAAAAAGTTCCTGCTTCTTTCAATTTATTGCAGGAATGACTTTAAAGCTTGACAGAGTAAAGGCTGAGAACTACAAGGCATTCTCTGATCGGGCTAAGTTCATACCTCCAGTATGCACGCTGTATTATCTGTCCTTTTTGGGTGTTTGAATGCGCGAGACCACCAGGGACAAATTAGACAAATCTCTTGCTTCTACGCTTATTTCTGTCCTTTTTGTGCCTTTCGAATTCTTGAATCTGATTGGTCCGAAGGTGTTGAATAAGGAGTAAAACATGACGCTATGTGCCGTGATGTGCGTCCTGCGGCTTGACGTGTTTAAAATTTTTTCTAACGATTAAAATGTTTATTAATTAAAGTACAACACCATACTTTTCATCCATGCAAAGTTCAGTTTAATGTTAGTCAGATTTTTGTGAAAATGCTTGGTTTTGCTGCGGCCTTTGCAAAGCAACTTGCGGAGTTTTTTTATGCTTTGTTTTTTTTTGCCAGAAACTACTCGCATTGGCGAAATTGCAATCGCTCTTTCGCAGTGATGTTTGTTGTCAAATGAGACCTTTAAGCTGTACTCATGTTCGACGCACGTGAATCGAAGAGTGATGAATGTGATGACGTATGCGTCTTGGCCCAAACAGTAATTACCCGACAGTAATTTTTTTTTTTTTTTAATTGCAAGCTCCTCCGAACATTGCGGAGTTTGCTTGATTTTGCGTTAATTTCTGCGGTCGCAAAATCCTGGAGGGACTGATTAGTTAATAAGTTAGTTCCTGTTATAACGTGCATTATAACAGTCGTTCCCTGTCTTTCTATCTTTCTTGAGGTTAATAAGAAAACTCACAGCTTGTCATGTTACTGAGAAACCACAAAGCGCAAATTCCTCCGTCCGGATGACTTTCTCGTGTCAGAAAACTGGCTGCTACAAAGTGCCAACACTGGAGACTCCTTCCATAAATGATAAACAAACATCTCCTCATAGAAAACATCACCATAACAACAATGACGTTGTCATGAATGAGTTGTTACTATAGAAACAATAACGTATTGATATAAACCTTGCAGCTTATAGAAAAGTACGTATTTGACAGCACTGTTGAATGCTCCATCCTGACTGGTCAGAAGGTGTTGAATAATACAGTATCTGTACATTCATGTAGTGTCAAAGATTCTTACTTTTGGGCATATTTATAAAATGTAACCAGTTTTAAACAGCAGTTTAATGTTTAAGGTTCATGTTTGTTTATTTACTGACTGTTATAATGGTTTCGTATCACTGTGTAGCTTGATCTATCATGGCATCCCTGTGATCCAAGTCAAATCTGCCATTTTCTAGTTAGGCCGAATACCAAATGTCTTCCTATTCACTTTGCTTGCTCCCTACATGGGATATAAGACAATGAAGCTAAACACCCTAGAAAGGGCTAGACTCAGCCCCAGAAAATGCACAACGTCTACATTTCCTGCTATGGTTTGCAATGAAACGCCTGTGTATTTTCACTAAAGACAAAAGTATTGACACCTTTGGTGGTTTTTAGCTAGCTACTTAATTGAAAACGTGCTCTTCTTTTCACTAAACATTAAAGTATCTGAATGAGTAGGGGGAAATGGCAAGAAAAAGGAATCATAAGGAAAGATTAACATTATTATTCCGTTTTTATGCATTTGCATGAGGGATGTACAGTGTTGATTCTAGTGGCCTCCGGGGGTCTGAAATTACAACCAACTCTGATGATTATCTTAGCAAAATTAACAGTTTTATCACGAGAAAGTATTATTACGTAAGTTCCAAAGTCAAGGCGAATCTTTTGCAGTGTTTGGGTTTTATGGTATATAATGGATTTTGCAGTATTTGCAGATTCGGGTTGCTCTTTTAATAATGTAGAAACATTATAAACAAACGCTATGGCTCTTGTGCACAATAGAAATAGAGGTTAACGTTTCAACTCGTAACCAAACGTAAAACGTTCGAGTAGAATCCGCGAGACAAAAGAGAGAGGATGTGTGAGGATGAGAGAACGAGAGCACTATTAAACTGCGCCGTGTTTGTGTGGTCTAAGGTCTTTCATTGACGTGTTTAGGGATGTGAATTAAGAGCTCAGGCTGGAGGATATGCCATCAGTCATCCTCTGCAGCCCAAACAGCATCAGCCTACCAAGATTTATAACACACATTAGGGCAAATTCACTTTACTTCACCCAGAATCGATCTGTTCCTTAGATCTCCATAAGCCCTCTCGCTGTATACTAATAGAGGGCCGTAAAGTTCCTTTGCGACCCTTAAAGAGCCCACAGCATCCACTTTTCTGTTGCTCGATGCCTGCAGTGTCTCGTATGTTAAAAATCCCACTCGTCTTTATTGCCGGTGATGCATTTTCATCTCCACTGTCTCGTCCTCTAAATGCTCTTTCAGCGACCGAGGCACGTAAAAAATATTTGAGTCTTTGAAGATGGAGCGTGGGTTGTTTGGAGGTTTAAATACACCACGGACAAGGATGGTACAGAGATAGTTTCTTCCTTGCAGCATTCTGTTTATTTGTTTATTTATTTATTGAATGCCAGAGGAAGTAGGCAAGGCACAATATCACGCCTCGCTCGTATTCATTGCCATGAGGACTCGTGCTGAAATATTCAAAGGTCGAAATGGGAGTGGGGGAGTGACGGGTTGGGGGGAGGACTCACAAAGATGCTTTAAAGGAAACGTGTAAAGTTCAATATTAAAATGTACAGCACAACGCATACTTTTATACTAAAATGAGTGCATTAATACTGTATATGGTATCATTTCTAAAGTAACAACTTATACAGAGACTTGTATGGCAGTTGCTGCAAATATCCAAGACTAATGTAAAATGTTTGGTTATATAAAAAAGAAAAACATTATTGATATGGTGATGTTTATTTAAGGAGTCTCCAGTGCAAGTGTCATGTCGATTTTTTATTTATTATTATTTTTTTTTAAGGATTAGTTCGAGGAATTAGCATTTCAGGTTAGTTATATAATTTAGGGTTTTGGACTAGGACTAGGGTTTGAGGATAATTTTAGATTTATGGATAAGGGTTAATTTTATGATTTAGTATTTAGGGCGTGGGTCAAGATTAAGGATTAGATTTTGGACTGGATTTTAGGATTTAGGGATTTAGGTAGAGTTAAAGTGAATTTTATGGGTTATAATATCTGATTCATGTTTTAGGTTTAAGATTTGTTATGACTAGAGTTTAAACTCAAGTTTATGGTTCGGGTTAGCGTTAGAGCTATGTTATGATTTTTAGGTGAATGTTTGGAATGTACTGTAAAACAATGGTTACTAACCATGTTCTTGGAGATCTACCTTCCTGAAGACCCACCTGTCCATCTAATCATTAGACGCCTTAAGAAGTTCTTGATCACATAAAACAAGTGTGTTAGATTTTGGTTGGAAATGAAACCTGCAGGAAGGTAGATCTCAAGGAAGAGGGTTGGTGACCACTGCTGTAAAAGGTATCGAAGTTTCTGCCATTGTCATTTTTTATGATAATAATTGTAATAAACAACGCCACATGGTTGCAGGTTTCTCTGATACAACATCATCAGAATCTGACCATTTCTCCCCAATGAGGTATACCGAGTCTTTCATCATCTTGAAATTTCCTGTATGTTCTTCCTGCAAATGCCATGAATTCCTTGCATTTGATCCAGCCAGAACCCTGTCTTATCATTAATCTAAGTTCGCACACATCACTTCACCACTGAGTTTCCTCCGCTTGCTTCCTGTATGCCTGCATTAGATTTAAAACCTTGATCCTAGTTGACAACTCAAAATCTCCACTGCATCTCAAGTCCTTTTAGCTCTTTGAGCCACAAGTAAGACACTTCGTGGCCCAGAGATGACAAGACGAGTGTTTGCCAAATGTCTTGTATGTCAGATGTAAAATGGCTGTACAACATATTCATAGATTGTCAGATATATTGCAACTGAAATTGAAAATATGATTGTTACACAGTTCACTGCCATTTCATATCCATTTCTATTGTTCTATAAATTGCACTGCCACTTTATATTCATACATTGCGACTCCACATTACAAGCATTGCACTTTAAATGGAATGATTCATCTGCTAAGTGTGTTTACTGCATCAGTTGCATATTTTATGCACATTGTGCATTGACTCATACTGTGGTTTGTATTTCATGTTGTTCTTCCATTGTGTCATCTGCATATATCATGTAATGAATGTTGAGCTGCACTCTTGGGTTCAACAGAAGGTTTCCATTTTAAGAAGGATACAAATAGAAACCGTCTTAGGTACCTGTATGCATTTGTGTTCATTATAAAATCTACAATGATTTTTGTGTTTTGATATAAATTCACTTTTTCCTACAAACTGTGTAGCTGCCGTGGTTAACAATCCAAAGAACTCTTGATAAACAAGTTTATCCCTGAAGGTATATAATGACTAGAAAATAGAATACATTTGAAAAGAGAACAAAATGCATTGAAGCTGAAAGGACATTGGGGGGGGGAGTTAAGCACCAGTACACAATTGCTAGCATTAGCTGAATTTGCATCCGAAATCAAAGCACACATCCCACCCCCCTTTTTTTTTGGCAAATGTAAACACTCGTTACTGTTTCTGATACATATATATATAGTTTCAATCATCAGTGAAAATATTGGCCGTTCTATTTCATCAAATCAAGGTGCCGAGCGGTCTATGATCTATCAGCGGGAAACCACTAAATTCCTCAAAACAAACAATCCACTCCTGCTTGAGTAGACACAACAATGAAAATGTTATGCTATTTTCTTAATGTCACACTAGTCATGTCGGATCAGTAACACATTTTGTGCATATGTTCAATGGATGGCAAGCAAGGCCTTTGTACACTTTATATAATCATTTCTGTTCTTTTCCTGAATGGACCTCCTTGCTTCATTATCCCTTACTTGCTTTGCTACACGAAAATGATGTATCGAAGATGTAGCTGGATGTGTTCCGATCCTAAGAAGTAGGACAGAGGTGTTTGCACTGGACTTGTGCTTGCTGTGGAGCAGCAGAGTGAAACCACAGGCCCAGATAATGACACAGTAAAGTGCTAACATGCTAACATGCCCTATACAGCTACATCATTATCACAGACTGCTTTCTCTGCAGCATCATTAACTCACCACACACCTACTATTTCTCACTCCCATTTTTTTCCCCACCCTGTGGGTCTGTCTTTTTTGGGTCTTTTTTTCCCCCCACCCACTCTGTCTCTTTTCACACATAAAGTATCTGAGCTGAAGGTTATAAGGGCCATGTTTTTTTTATCCAAAAGCTCAACTGTCATAAAGATGATGCCGATTTGACGCAGTAGCTCAATCCAAAGTCAGGGCTGAAAATGTTCATAACTGCTTTCTGATCTGCCACTCATGAGCCACATCACCCATTGCAAGAGACTGACACAAGAGAAAAACAACAACAAAGAGACACAATTAGAACCATTTCCAGCACCTCACTTCAAACACATTTCCACCAAGAGATATTGTTTTACGCCTACGTCTGAATGCCTTCGGAACCTTCAAGGCTCCCCATGTACCGCAATGTTGGATCAGGCAGCCCAGGGTCTTCTCCATCTCATTAACAACAGCTGGAGGGAAAGTAAATATAACAGCTTCTACTAGCAGTAAACACACAGAAGGGAATGTAGATGCATTAAATAGCATGTAAAGAAGAGCGATGGAGCTCTAGCTTGAGGAAAATGAGGCAAGGCCGTTTTATAGTTGGGTAACACATTGCCAAGAGACTGAAACTTTGGGTCATGGTTAACGTTACCTCAGATTTGGACCAATTCTTTATTATTTCATTGTGCTGTACTGTGACCTTCCAATATAGCATGTGTTTCTAGGTCATAATCGGGTTTAGGCACCACTTATGGCAATGGATTTCATGGTATTTGGAAACTGAATCAAATGCGATGCATACAGAATTTCAATTGTGGACAGAAAGTGGCCCAACTGTGGTGCCTGAGATATCTCATCAAGGGTGAGTTGTGGCTGTGTCCTGGCAGCCATATTTATGTGACGTTACAGTTGGACCATCTCTCATTTCTAACTGGGATTACACAGTCCATCCACAAGCTCAAGGTTAATGTGCTGCTTTAGACTTGTACCAATTCCTTATTACTTAATTTTGTAAATAGACCATCCTAGATAGCAGATGTTTCTAGATCAATTATTATTGAGTTTAGGCACCAGTTAGTCGAATGGGAAGTTTACTATGGGGTTTCCATTGCATTCGGAATCTAAGTCAACTGTAATGCTTGCACCATTTTAAGTTCTGGCTTGAATGGGTCCAGATCAGGCCGCTGATACCTTCTCACCGAGGGTTGGTTGTTTCTATGATCAGCCAGGCTGATTTGGATGACTTTAGAGTGATATGTGTAAGCTTGTATTGGGCCATCACTCATTTTCTAACTGGGATTGCACGGACCATCCATTAACTCAGGGTTATGTTGCCTCAAACCTGTTGTAATCAGACCATCTCAGAGAGCAGGTGTTTCTAGATCAAATATAAAGAGTTGGTTAAGGTACTGGTTGTGATAATATGGAATTCACTATCATGCACACTTTCAATTTTGGCCCAACTGTAGGTCCAGGATGACTGAATCCCCTTCCAATGGTCACAAGGACTCACTGTATTGGTCTACTCTGTTGGCCATGAAGTCTTGACATGGTCATAAAATTACACAAGTGGGTGCCCCTCTATTGATTAAACTGCCGTTAGCTGCTTCAGTTAATGCTGTGTAAGTCCAGTGAAATATGGAGACTTCCAACAGGAGAATGGTGAGGGAGTGTTAGTGAAAGGTCTTTTGCTTGAATTTTCCCTTTTTATATGTAAATCTAAATGACTAGCTGGAAAATATGTGGTTTTCTCACCAGCACTCTCCGACTCGCTCTCTCTTCCTCACTGAATTTGAGGACTGCAAATTGGACTGTGATTGAGTGCCCAAAATACATCCATCCGCTTTTGCCGTGACTACATTAGGGATGTCAATCAGTCAAAATAAGAGTTGTTCTATTTTATCGAATCAAGATGTCTAGCAATCTACAGTCCATCAGAGGGTAGGCTTTGGAACTAGATTGAAACCTCTTCTCGTCCCTCAAAACAAACAATTCACTGCTGTTCAAGCAGACACAGCAAGAAGATATGCTATTGATCAACAAATGAGTTTTTCTTCTTTCGTTTTCGAGCCATGTCTCTCATATCAGCTTAGTAAATTATTAAGTGAATAAGACTGATGTCAAGTAGCATCTGAGCTCGACATGTTTCACTGATGGATGCCTCGGCTAGCTTGGTAGCACGCTTGCTATTACTCACACAAATAAAAGCTTTGCTCTGAGCTGAGCCACACAACAATATCAAACGCTCTCTAGTATGACACTTCGGCAGAGCAAAAAATTAAAACGAACGACACAATTACTCCCACGTCTTTACAAAAGGACTGCATAGAACGAGTGGTTAATTCGGCCAACGTTTGATCACTGCCAGGACTCGGTTTGGGATGAATTAGCATTGGTTATTCACACGAAAACAACTCCAATTGTATTGCTGCGACTCAGACGGGCACAAAAGGCTCACAAGTGAAGAGGAAGTGAAAATGTCAGACTCTGGGCTCATTAAGGCGAGAGTCCTTACTGAAATACAAAGCTGCTCATGTACACACAAAGAATATTTTACACATAGAAATCATGACTCATCCAGGGTTTATATATTACATTTGAAATGAGCATTGGAAATCAATAGCATGGGGGCGATGTTAGATGGGGGATTTTGCTAGAAGTCACTAGAGTACTCTAGTATTTATTACTCAAGGTGATATCCAGACGCAGCCATCTTGCGCTTGGAGAATTTCAGCATGTGGAGAACGCGTGGGGTCAAATGAGCCGCTTCTTTTTATTATAACGACCTCATAAATTCACCAAAAGAAACAACTGTTTGATAATATCATGTAATAGTGAACACTATATTATGTTCAGTCATTCGGCAGACATTTTTATTTAAGTGAAACAAGATACATTACTTGAAAAGAGCTGTGCTGTACGATAGGCCATTCAGCTGCTTGAAAGCCAAGTTATAGCACTATAAACAAGTAAGATTCAGCTCATGCTGATTTATGACAATGGTCAAGAGTGCCTTCACTGCCCTGTTTTTTTTTGTAATAAATTAAATGTATCTACTTGATGTGCTATGTGAAGCCAGCCATTCAAACATTTCAATGCTTTACACATTGTGTTTACGTGCCTGCCTGTCGCGAATTCTGTGTCCAGCTTCATCATTTCACTAGCAAAAAAAATGACTCCTTCATGGAAAATCACTGCCAATGTTTATTCTGTTTTTTGTTGTTGTTGTTTTTTTTTTTTGTTTTTTTTTGCTAAATAAATATTGAAATAAAAAAATTTGCATCAAAAACAAAGCCTAAAGACGTATTCTCCCCTTGGTGGTTTCCACCACCATTTGGGTCCCAACTAGCTAAGACCCCAGAGATAACACAAGATTAGAGAGATTAGAGAGATATGTAGGACCATGAAGGGCATGTGTATACAAAAACTGGCCAGATGGAGGTATTTGGGAAAGCGGCATTCTTTGCTAACATTCGACTTGAATATGACTGGATGCCGTCTTGCCTCCAAGGACTGCCAGGCAGCATTTTTTTTTTGTTTTGTTTACATTTCAGAGGAAATGAAAGGCATAAATAATTTATTTGAACAATTTCTTTTTATCACGCTTTATGACATCTTTTCTTTATCTATAGGCTGACAGTGAAACCTCATCCAACCGAATTTTTTTTTTTCCTTCCAATGTTTATTGGCACATTTCAAATTATCTGGCATTTCCGTTCAGGTCTTCTAATGTGCAAATTCAAAATTCAAATTAGAACAGGTGGATGGAAACCCCAACAGAGTCAGTTCCGCACAATGCTAGCAGCATGCCAAAGACCCAGATGTGATTTAATGTGATGTGATTAAGCCAAAATCTCTTATGATATTCCATTGTGCTTTGTCAAGGAGTTCCTGGCTCACTAAGCAGAGTTTGTGTGACGAGGGAAAGATGTGGGTGTGGGTTTAAATTCAGCAGGCTTATCATTAGGATGAGGTTCGAAACAGACACACAGCAAACATCTAATACACTTCATCCCACTGCACAGACTCCCTGTATCAGCTAATGACAAACTGGAGTGTTTGGCGCTTGCCTTAAGAGATGCCAATGAGACTACACCCAGCTACATGGAGTCTCTTAACAAGGGCTATGTTATCACCTGAAAATACCCCATGTGCTAGTCTAAAGCCAGTCTGTTTGTATGCTGTGAAGATGAAATGAAGTGCCCTTGAGAAGAACCTTGTTTTCTCTGCAGATTACTTCAGTGCCTGAAGATGAAGCTGAACATCACAGCAAAAACAACCTCTGCTGTTGTCACTTCATATGCAAATGAATCCATCAGTATTGCGAACCACTACACTAGACTAACCTCAGTACATTTATGTTTGGTAAGTAATAGGGGTGTAACACAATGCCACAATCTATATCAGTGCTCTAAACATTTGCTGTTTGGGAATTAAACCCAAAGTGTGTGTGGTCTAAAAGTAAATGCCCCTCTCTAGCCCTGAAAAACACTGGAAAAACCCCAAGGTGAGCATAGTGTGTGAATTCTGGCTCTGACAGTTCCTCAACCTCAGGTACATCACTCAAGTTTATAATTGGTCTCAATTTTTAAAAAATCCTTTTCACGCAATTATTATTTTTGTTTAGTTTCCCAAAATATAAACTATAAAGTAGTAGAATGAATGAACACTGTATGTTAATCAGCATGGTTCTTTCTTTGTCTCACAAGCTTGATATCTGACCGTTCACCTGCATGAGAGTAAAAACCTCACGCTCGCTTTTGTCTGGTAGCACACCTACGAAAAGCCAGCAAAGCATATCAATTTTTTATTTTTTTTTATTTCTCATGAAGGTAAATTAAATAAAAAAATCCCTCTTTTGTTTAGTTTTTATGGGAACATTCTGCTTCTATACAGATAATAAACCAGTAAGGCACTCTGTACCTTCACATAAAGCCTGGCGCATTAATATTTTATTGGAACAGCACAGAAGACAAAGTATCGACATCTAAATTATCACAAGAAATTCTCAGGATGTGAGGATGTGACCGCTGGTTACAGCTCAGTAACTTCCAGTTCCTATATGAAATTATGCATAACAAAGGTAATGGCAGTATAAGTAGGATATTTGATTTGCAAAATGGCTCATTCCCACCATTTATGCGGAAGGAAGACCAAATAATGAAAAGATATCCATGTCTTTATGGACACAGACCTTTATAGCATAGAAATTTTCACACAGAGTTATATCGTGCAAAGTAATTCTTTTGGTAAATACAGTACGTTACCAAGTGTCCTTTATAGAAAACCTGTATGTCAAAACGAAAATAGGAGTAGAATAAGCTAAAAGGTGAATATATACTTATAGATATAATTGAGCACTTTCAAAGTAATTCCTATTCGCACAACTTT
Source organism: Cranoglanis bouderius (assembly GCA_023630585.1). Taxonomy (NCBI): domain Eukaryota; kingdom Metazoa; phylum Chordata; class Actinopteri; order Siluriformes; family Cranoglanididae; genus Cranoglanis; species Cranoglanis bouderius. Next base: position 12,608,565 of record CM042546.1, read on the forward strand.
CATTTCCAGAGTAAGGTTGATATTTGCATGGATTTGCAAATTTGGAAGAAGAAAAAAAAAAGTACTCCTAAGCCTCTAATCCAGATGTCCTGCCATTTGCCGCCTCTCAGACCATTTATATTATGCAAAACTCATGGAACGCACCACCAGTTTGCATTCATATCGCAAACTGGTGGTGATTTTCATGTCGCCATGAGCAAAGTGAATAAACAACCAATTTCTATTAAAAAACACAAATCCATGCAGGTTAGACTGCTTTCACACCAATCTTGCTTGGTGCAGCCTAATCAGATTTTCCTCTGGTGTGCGTCAAACAACTAAACCCTGGTCTGCCAAATATTTAATCCAAGTGAGCAATGGTTGAGTTCGTTATGGGTGACGACAGTTTTATGGCGGTCTGCACCAAAATATGAACATGACTCTGTACTTGTATCACCACAGTGTCATTAGTTTTATATTTATTTGTGTTCTTTGCTCTAATAACATCTGAACACGCTATGATCACTAAGAGTTACACAGTAATACCTCCTGTGCTGCAGTGTCAGTAAAACATATATGAAAATATAGATCGCCTCTCTCCATATGCATTCATCTGAGCACAAATGCATTCATCTGAGCACACACAGCTCAATGTGCACAAACATGGTTTCATTTAATGGCTTATTGACCTTAAACTGTGGCTAATATTGGTACCTTGCACTGTAGCACAGCGCTGTAATTCTGTCTGCAAATCACAGATTATTATTATATTAATATATTAATATTTTGTCATTTCTATAGTAACTTGTAATGCAGATTAACACGTGTGTAATCATTGGTATGATTTCTGCGAGGAGACGTTCATTTGTGGAAGGAGTCCAAAGTGTCGGCGCTTTGTAACGGTCAGAGATAAAGGTGTAATTTTTTTTTTTTGCAATATGGGGACGTCTTCAGCTGTTAGTTGTCTTATTAACTTAGATCGGGATGGATTGACTGCTTATACGTGCTATAAAGTAAGTGAAAACAGGAACTAACTTGTTTTGCAGACATTCCACAGCATTAAACGATAAACATTCTTTATTAAATATAAAAATTTATAGTGATGGGAAATCCCGGGAGCGGTTAAGAAGGGTCCGCTGTCATTATACAGTACGAGCGCGGCCTCTAGAGGCGAAATAAACACCATCACTGACAAATTTTGTTGTGTTATTTGAAGTGTTTTTTTGTTGTTGTTTATTTGTTTATTCATTTTGGATGTCTCTATTTTAATTTGTTATTTGAAGTGTTACTTTTTGGTTCAGTTTGGATGTATATCTATTATTTACCTTAATATTTATTAATAGTTAATACATATTAATATTTATATATTTATTTCATTAAAAGATGCAGTACGTTTTCATGGTACAGTCAGCACTGTTTATTTTTATAATAAAAATAAGTTCAGCAATATTTTACTTTGAATGTTATGTTTTCATTGAGTATCAATTTTAAAAACTATCGGGTGATTACTCGGTTATCGAGGTACTTAGTTATCGGTATCGGTAAAATCCACTATCGGTCCACCTCTAGTATAAACACTTTGAGGCGAAGTGTTATTGGAGGCATCCTGTCATTGATTTTGTTATAACCGCATGCCCTTATGTGTTATTCCTTAGTTATTAACTAGTAATTAAGTATTCTATATAATATATTGTATCTAACAATAATAATAATAATAATAATAATAATAATAATGCAATTTTTCAGTATCTGCAGAGATACAACATCCTAAAATATAACCAATAAGAAATGTCCATTGTTGCAATGTGAAACCAACTAAATCAAATGCAAAATGTAGAACATCACAAAAAACATGATCAAACAGTATTTCCTCAGCACTTCAACTTTTACCTCAGTTTATACGTTTCAGGTCAATTTATCGGCTCCCATCTTTGAGCTAATGCTTGATGGGAATCCAGAAAAAAAACTGAATGTCTTGTGTTTTTTTTTTTTTTTTTTGCGCTTGGAGGTGGACCGAGACCATCTCTCTTGCCCATGCTCAGATGGTCCACACGCATTTGCTGTTTGAGCGTGTTTGCTGTGTTCTCGCCTGCATGAAGAACTGCAAACTGACTCAACGCTGCATATGTGAGAACCCTGTCAGACAACTGACAGCTACATCACAGATAAAAAAAAACAAAAAAACAAAAAGACCTCACACTTCTCTCGAGTTCTAGCCGCATGACATGATCAAGCCGTTCATATGGCAACATCGGGAAGACAAATCCGCCTCTCCTGATAAGAAGACAGTGCGGACGGATACAAAGTGCTTCATCGCCCCTCGCCGATCAATCCTCCGCTTCTAGCACCAAAACTATAAATAGACTGATGGATGTACAAATGTAGAGACAGACAGGTCTAACCTTTCAGTGAAAAGTGTAAGCGGGCTCAAATGAATGCGCAGCGGTTGCCTGCAGCTTGGGCACTTTATCATCGCGCTAAATATTTCTCCTCGACTCGTGCCATTGCTCTTGTCATGTCTTTATTCTTGTATGGCTGTAACTCTTTCCTTATACGCTGCCAGTCAAAAGTTTTTGAATATGCAAAGTTTCTTACAGTCGATGAATTTTCGAATCTGATTGGTCAGAAGGTGTTAATTTACTCTTACAGCAGCTCTAACAGTAGTGCAGCTGCAAATCGCAGCGAATCACCACTTTCTTTGTATTATGACAAGCTGCGTTTTTTGCGTTATTAACTTCGAGAGAGGAAAAAAATAAAAATTTAAAAAAAAAGGCTGGGGCTAAAAAATAAGTGATATTATGAACATAACATGTTTTGTGGACATTCTACAATATTAAGTGTAATTATAAATGGATAAAAAGTGTGGTGTGTTGTTCTTTATTAAATGGAAAAACAAAAAATAAAATTGCTTTTAGAGTTATCAGTAACTGCATTCATTATTTTCCTATAACCAACATGCCCCAAGTGTTTTACTGCTTATATAACACTGCAAACCTAAACTTTGGGAGAGAGAGAGAGAGAGACAGAGAGAGAGAGAGAGAGAGAGAGAGAGAGAGAGACAGAGACAGAGAGAGAGACAGAGAGAGAGCAATTTACTCAAATGTGTATTTGTAAAAATACACAAATCTTATTGAAAGATATGAAGGTTAAGGTTAGGGGTGGGGTTTCATAACTTCTGTTCCAACTCGTGAAATCAAACTAAACGTTGATTTGTTCGAAACCGTACAGACTCGGTTGAAGAAAATGCCAGAAATGATTTAATCGCTAACCCCCAAACCACACACACACATCACAGTCCTGCTTATTTATAGGCGTAAAAAAAAAAAAAAAAAAAAAATCATAGCATCTGTGTCTGCACAAACTCAGTAGGAGTTTTGGAACAAAAAAGAAGGTTCATTTGCATCCATTTGCATATAATTAGCACATCAAAAACCAGCCGAGTTTAAAGAGGCGCCTTGATTAGAAAGACCACAATTTCGCTCGCCAGCATGCACACACACACACACACACACACACACACACACACACACACACACACACACACCCACGCACGCACGCACGCACACACACACAAACACACACACACACACACTGGATTGGAGACATTATATCAGTGAATGATAAATATATACATATGCTGACAGGTCACTTTCATAGAAATAGGAGCACCTGTACCCCTGCTTATTTATGCAGTTATCCACTCAGCCAATCACGTTGCAGCAGCATAATGCATCAAATAATGCAGATATAGGTCAAGAGCTTCAGTTCATGTTCACATCAAACATCAGAATGTGATATTGGTGACTTCTCAGTGCCAGTGTACGTATTTCCGCAACTGCTGATCTTCTGGGATTTTCAGCACACAACATTACACAAAATGGTGCAGGAAACAAAAAACATTCCTTGAGCAGCAGTTCTGCAGGTGCCTTGTTATAGGAATACACATAACCACTTCTTTACAACCATGGTGAGCAGAAAAGCATCTCAGAACGCAACAAATGTCAGAAACCTTGAGGCGGATGCTCTACAACAGAAGACAGCAACATCGGGTTCCACTCCTGTCAGCGAAGAACAGGTATATTGGGCTACAGTGGGCACAGGATCAGCCAAACTGGACAGAGGAATATTTGGAAAAACATCTTCAATTATCCAGACTGTCTGTGTGTGTGTGTGTGTGTGTGTGTGTGTGTGTGTGTGTGTGTGTGTGTGTGTGTGTACAGTACAGAACAGTATGTGTACGCTGCCGATGCGAGCGCAACACTATGCGCACTCACTTCCGTCTACCTTGTTAGTGCACCTTGTGTTTGTCCAGTTAGAAATGAAAGCTCATCTTTTTCCATACACACTGTGTGTTAGTGGTCCTCCAGCCTTCATGAACATCAATTTCTCATCACAGCACGGCTGTTAGCTGGAACTTTTTGGCTTCTCAAGCCAGCAGTGGCACTCAGGTGTTTAATAAGGCGAGTAGCAGTGCTGTACCCGATACACTCGTACCACGTCACACATATTGTCCTGTCAGTGTCACTGCTGTGCAGCTATACAGTAGAATAGCAACTTGGTGTCTCTGTATGGCTCTATTCATCTCTCTCTCTCTCTCTCTCTCTCTCTCTCTCTCTCCATCTCTGTCCATCTCTCTAAAAGCATGAATCAGTGTGAGTTCTCTCTGTTCTATCCACTCACTATACGATTTCACCTTTCTCTCTCTCTCTCTCTCTCTCTCTCTCACACACACACACACACACACACTCACTTTAAAAGCAGGAAGTAGTTCAAAGTCAGAAGTAAATACTACTCTCAAGAGAGATGTGTCAATTCTACAGTTTTAGCCCAGGCCTCAAAATGAATGTGTGTGTGTGTGTATGTGTGTGTGTGTTTGTGTGTGTGTGTGTGTGTGTGTGTGTGTGTTTTCACTATGCAGTGCCTTTTTAAAAATAATTTGAGACAAGACTCATCACTCTCACACTCTGCCTACACTAAGCGGGACCATCGGCACTCGTTCTCCTTTTCCACTTTGTTTCGTCTCTTTCTGTCTTTTCGTACAGTTGAAAAAATACAACTCTGGATCAAAGTAAAAAAAAGGTGTCAACTTGTTACAGTTAATTTCTTCAGTTTTTCTCAAAAGAAAAATAAGAGGCTCTTTTCCACTTCCTCTTCTTTTTTTCACTTTGATCTAAGGTTTGATGAAGGGTTGAATTTTTCAGTGTAGGGCTTCCCCCCACCCCCCCCTTATATTTCCTTCATACTCTCTCTCTCTCTCTCTCTCTCTCTCTCTCTCTCTCTCTTAAAAGACATCAACATCCAAAGCTCTATATTAGATATAAGGAATGCTGGAGGTATGAGTTTTAACCCTTTTAAATGCACAAACCACCACTGACTTGGACCCTTTAATGCACAGTGTCCATGCTTCTGGAAAGTCAATTTAATTGAACATGAATCTAATCCAGACATATTTGTCATTTTCAGTGCAGCATGTCTCTGGTACATATCTACAAACATTCTATACATGATTAAAATAAAGTTGCAAACAGCGATTGCGGGGCCAAGCACATTCTGGCCCCACCCTTTAGTGATCAGAAGCCAATGGGACCGTTAGCACTTGTTCCCAATGAGATATACTGCATTTGTACGCAATACATAAAGCTGTTGCTGACATATACCCTCACGTCCTGTTTGACGACTTCACTGTTAATTTTTTTTAATGTGTGTGTGTGTGTTTTTTATGAGCGATTTCTGGTTTGACACATCACAAATGCGTTCCACACAGTTGTGAATCAACAGAAAGAAGAATTATGATTTGATGTTAAGTGGTTCAAAGGTTATGAGCTGTTTCACTAATCTGTGAATGATAGCCATTAACCGAGCTTTTTAAACAGTGCTTCTACAGCATTGATGTTTTTTTTTCTTTCTCCTAAAAATTTCGTCCAATTATCATGAAATTACAGCATCCTAAGACCAACCCGAACAAAACTTTCTCGACGTTTTTGATATATGGGGTGGTTCATTCATAACACACCAAAAAAAAATTGTCAGTGAAGTCGTCAACCGTGACGTGAGGGTATATGCCAGCAACAACTTGATGCATTGCAGTCAAATGTAGTATATCTACTTTGAGAACAAGTATTTGTTACGAATCCCACTCGCAGCACACTTCCGCAGTCAGTGACTTTTGTTTTGTTTACTTCGCCACGTGTGTCTTTGTTTTGGTTCATGTCTTGTCTCCGCCCCTGTGTCTTCATTGGTTATGTTTCCAATGTGTCCTAACATGTATCTGGTGTCTTATGTTAACTCTCGTTTTGTTTTAAAACCCTGTGATTCTTCACCTCATCGTGAAGTATTTGCCAAGTTACGTTGTTTCCTGTCAATACCAAGCCTTGATACTCTGGACTGTCTTAACTGGTGTTTTTGATCGTTGCTCTGTTTCTCGACTTTGAGTTATTGCCTCGCCCCTTTTTGGATACTGTTTGCCGTTCGCACGAACCTGGACTGTTTATCGATTCTGCCTCAGCCTAGCGATTTAACCTGTTCCGATACTTTCGAAGTTTCTAATAAAGTGACATTTTCCCTGCACTTACATCCAACTCTCATTCTGTGTTCTAACAGTATTGATGTTCCCACTGGCTTCTGATCGCTAAAGGGTGGGGCCAGAAAGTGCTTGGCCCCCGTTATTTAAATTTATGGATCATGTATAGAACGTTTGTAGAGGTGTATGCGTTTGTTTATGGATGTCTCTATTTTTGGTTTTCTGTATTGTAAGAGAAGGAGAAGAAAGCACCATTTATTGTAGCAGAAAGAAAAAGGTTCGATTTGGGTCACGACTGTGACGTGCAATCTTTTGAAAAAAAATCTTGTGAAAGCAAGGCTATGGCTGAACTTTATGTTCAGCCATAAACATAAAGGTAAACACTAGTAAAACTAAATTTTGAGGAAATCTCTCTCTCTCTCTCTCTCTCTCTATATATATATATATATATATATATTACAGCAAGAAGTGGTTCAGGTGCAGAGAAAGTGAGAGGTAAACACTACTCTCAAGAGAGATGTGGCAACTCTGCAATTTTAGCCCATGCTTCCAAAAGTACAAGTGTGTGTGTCTGTGTGTGTGTGTGTGTGTGTGTGTGTGTGTGTGTGTGAGACTTTGTGAACTTAGATAAGATCCAACACTCATCCACACTCTCTATACTTCCTTCTTCTCTCTCAACCATCCCCAATTTCAGCCACTTTCACAAACAAGGGTGCATTTCAGAATTACCCTCCATCCATGTTTCTCTCTCTCTCTCTCTCTCTCTCTCTCTGCACTTATTTTCACAAGTCTGACTCATGCGTCTTTTTCCCTGCACTTTGTCTGATCCAGTGAGCTCTCTCACTTTTTTTTTTTTTTGCCCCTTTCAGTTGAGACTGTCGCCTTGACTGCATGTTAATCCAAAGCTCCGTTCTGTTTCTCGCAAGCGGTTCTCTACCACGAGCTTGTTTAATCATAGTAATTAGTAATAACAATGGTGTCAAAACAAATCAATTAGAAGTTGGAGAGGTGAGGAAATTGCATTCTGACGGAGCTGGAAATACCAAAGTGATCCTAATCACGACTTAATCGGGCAGAATTATTCACAGAAGTGGCTTTGGGACACACTACAGCTCTCTCTCTCTCTCTCTCTCTCTCTCTCTCTTACAAACATCAAAAGTCCAGTACTACACATTTAGACACTAATATTACATCAGTTATCCTAAATATAATATTTGGTTCATCATTACTGTATATATTTAAGATTACATTGTTATAAAGCATTTCTAAGACATTCTCAAATATATATAACTTGATATCCTGATTAAATCATTTGTTTTAATGCTGTATGTTTCATTCAGTATTTGTTCATCATCTCTTAACAACTAACACCTCATATTAACACAGATTTTGCAAAGCATCTTACTACTCTTTTGTAAGCGACGGAATTGTAAACGGCCGAATCATGAGTATTTTTCCTTTGGCTCTATCCAAGGTGAAAAAAAATAGAAAGAAAGTAAAAGAGAGAGACTGATCTAGCCATCAGGATTCACCAGATCCTGCCCGGCAGCCTTCCCTTGCGATACTAACCATGATTTATAACGCTAAGTGTTTCTCTGTTGAGATGCCGCATTCAAGGATACTTCTTCCCGTGGGCTTCGAAACAGGACAAGGCTGAAACGGTCGAGGTTTGACTGTCAACAGCACTTCAGCGTACGGTTCATCATAACACACAATACACTAAGCACATGACTCCGACGACATAACAGCCGAGGCGGAGCGGCATCGGCTCAGCTGGAAATTAATAGATGGTCCACGATAGTGATGTGATTGTGAACGTGAAACTCAATCTCACATAAGTAAGTAAAAAAAAAAATAAACAAAATTTTAAAAAAGCATCTTATTTCCCCAGAGTCATGCCGATACAATTTCAATATAACGTTTTCTTCATAAAATGTTCCCACGTCACTTCCCAGAAAGCCGCTGCTTCATGTCGCTCCACACAGACCACCCGCTTCGCACAGCGCAGGACATCTCCACTGGGGTCTCCACACAAAAATATATATATTTACAAAACTGCACTGCACACTTTTCATCATTCTTCATCATGATTGAATAATTTCTTAGCAGCAAATCAGCACTATAATTCTTTTTTTGTTAATGACTTATTTTTCCGGAAGACCTGGTTTTTTTTTTTTTTTTTTTTTTTTTTTAATAAAATCATTCCAGGCCACACCCACCTACTGTTAAAATCCAAATCTAGATATTTGGGGCATTAAAGAGATCCAGCGTTGGCATTACACCCCTGTAATGATGACTGTGCTGATGAAAACTGATTTTCCATGCTTTTTCACACCACAAAAAGGAAATAATTTTCTTCCCAGGTTCAGGTTTAAAATATACATTAATGGAATTTCAAATATATCATCTCCTCTCGTGTTGTCGAGCCCCAGTTCTTGTGTTCTTAATGTATAAATCAACGTGTACTAGTTGACGTTGCTGGAGCCACTTATCTTAGCTTGAAGACAAGCGTCTTCACTGTTCGATAATCATGCTCATGTTAAAACGTTGAGAAAAAAAAAAAAAGCAAACATTTAGAAGAGGAAGTGAAGCAGAAAGTAGCACTCACTCCCATGTGAAGCACTTCCTCTCATCCTGCTTTGTCTAATCCTTTGTCTATGACACAAAATGGCTCCTCACTGCCAGATCTCTGTCTTTTCTTGCAGTTTTACTCCTCCCCCCAACTCACCAGACGTACACAGTTGTATCCTCATTACTTCATCCTTTCTTTCCCCGTTCTAGATTGACATATTAGTTATTATCGATGATCTCTCACCATTTAGCTTATATTTTAATATAGAATAAATGACATTGTAACAATCGGTCCCCTCCAGGATTTTGCAATTTTGCGAGCGCAGAAATTAATGTAAAATTCAGCAAGGAGCTTGCAATTTTTAAAAATTACCACAGATTTGGGCCAAGATGCATTATGTGACATTATGTGACTATTCACGTGCGCCGAACATGGGTACAGCTAAAAGGTGTCATTTACCAACAAAGAGCACTGCGAAAGACTGTGCAATTGCAATTTTGCCAATTTAAGTAGTTTTCCAAACACAAAAAAAGCAAATTGCATCACATATTTAGAAAAAAAGTCGTAGCAAAAATCAAGCATTTTTGACCGCAACAATCACCAAAAAAAAACCTCCTGTAAAAAAAGAAATCCTGTATGGACAAACCTGTGCTTTATCCGTGAGGAATCGATTGCTCTTGTATGTATTTTTCTACCATTGTTAGCTATTAAATACATCCATCTAGCTATCTAGAAGGTTTTTCAGTGTAACATGCAGTTAGTGCAAGCAGGATGCCAGTGTAATGTTGCTTGTGGGCATGGCCTGTCCAGCAAACACACCCATTCCTAAGAGAAACAACAGTAGCTACATGTAGCTTCTTTGTGAAATAATTGTAAAAGTTAGTTTGATTTACAATCATTACATGCTATCAAAACAAGTTAACTGTACACTTCAGAGGCACCAACGATCTCTGCTGCTTCCTCACTAGCTTTATTTTCCTTCCTAATGTCTTTGTACACATTTAATGGTAGGCGGTATATGACACAATAAGATGGAACCACAGGTGTATGTTTTTATAGTAAATGGGAACTAATTGTAGGTAGGAACTACAAACAAAAAACAACATACATGACTCAGAACTCAGCTTGGATTTAACGAGACGACAAATGCACAATAAGACTTCGTAAAGATACAAAGAAACCGAATAAATAGACAAACTACTAATCAAGGATTAAACACGGAACAGGTGGACACAATCAGCTAACAAGCAGAGACAGGACTGAAAGAGAAATAAAAAAAAAACAACAAAAAAAAAAACATGGAAATATAAACGTGTACACAAAACAAAATGACACAAAAACAGCGTCAGGCATTTTTTTTCCTGTTTACTAGCCCTTTCCTGCATTCATTGCTCGAACACATTCAGCAGTTTTTCCCATTACAGATACAGAGGTGTCAATCGTCTATCTAACAGAAAATCGAATCTAAGTTTTACTCTATTTACTTGACATCCGTTTGTGTTAAAAGCAAAACCACTGGATAGGCTCTGATTTTTCTAATCTATTATTATGTATTTAATCAATAAATATACAACTCAGCGATATAACAAATATCAGCATTTTTATTCAGCCACAGGCAAAAAGCCTCCAGGGTGCCATGTTAGAGTCGCATCAGTGACACTGTGTGTCCTTGTTAGAAAATGCACAGCGCCAGGTTTTCCTTCCAGAGGGGGAAAAATGGCATTTTGGTTGGTTTGTCCTGTGCACTTCTAAGTCAAATCGAATGATTTGCATCTCAAAATGCATTAACATTTACGGTACGTTTGTTGGGATTATATGTAGCACAACCGTCCACTCGGAGCGATCATAATGCTGACCTTTGATTGATTTGTTATGGCAGATGATGTCATCCGCCATGTTAGATTGCTTTACACATCTGTCTTCACGACTGCCAGTCACATCTGATCTCGCAAAACAACAACAAAATCAGCATATAAAAATTACAAATCTGCATGTCGGAACAAACAGACATGATCGTGTTAATAAAAATCACCACATGAATGTAATGTGTTTGTTCGCTTTTTTTTTTTGTTTTCCGAAAAAATCTCATGCCTTAACTCTATTAATATGCAATAATCTGGTGCTATTTTGCAGAACATAGTTTTAATTGCTTCAGCTTGAATCAACTTTGCGTGGGAGGCCGTTTGTTTGTTTTCTTGCTAAGCAACCAAGTATGCTTTATTAGTACACTCTAGGGTTCCCGAAGGATTTTTCCCTCCCATTTGGGAAGTGGGTTGATGCACAATAAGCACAAATACTAAATCTCATTTCCACATGATAATAAACATCAATCATTTAGACTGATTCACACAGACAGCTCAAGCACGGTTTTTCTCTCTCTCTCTCTCTCTGTCTCTGAGAAGCTTTGGAAAAGAACCTGGAAGATTTGCCAACTTTAATACAGATCATTCAAAGATATTATATGTGTTATTGTGTTCTTTTAATTATTCTTAATGACTGATGTAGTGTTGTGGTAACTTGTGGTCCCAATCTGTAATCCTTATAACTGGAGTAAGCCATCCAGGACAACCACTGGTTTGGGAAAAAAAAATTACCCTGTTTTAAATGCAGGGTAATGGTTTAGGAGTATTTTCCCATTTATGTTTTTTGTATTTCAACCTACATACTTTTATTTAACCGTTAATGCAAATGCAAAAGTGTGACCAATTCTTAGAATTTTTCCAACTTTACAAGCATTAAGCCTGCACTATTCATCATGGACTGCATTAAGACAGAAACCTCTTATACTTCATTCACCAGTCTTATCTTTCAAAAAGAAAAAAAAAAAAAAAAAACCTTCTGTAGAGTCGTACAGAGTGTGTTGTTAAGCAGTATTGCACAATTGCAGGCCAAAATCAGAACTGAAATTTCAGGTTTACGAGTAGCAGGCTAAGCTCACACTTTTCCTCTTCTTATGTACACTTACACAGTGAGTCTTGGGTAAAAATCATGGCAATTAAGCAGCATATACCAATAAGAAAATCAACAATCATTCCATCATCATGTTTCATTGTGTAACCATAACAGAAAGCATATATTAGTGGTGTTACACAGTGAATTATCTGGATCTCTATCAGTTTAGTGCTTCAGATATCCCTATTTGTACCACTATGAGCTTGAAAACACTGGAAAACACTGCAGGTAGAAATATCAGCAGTGTCAGCATGGTGTAAGAATTCTGCCTCTGATAGTTCCTCAACCTCAGCTACATCACTCCAGTTCATAATTGGTCTCAACTAGAGCCCTATTTTTAACCCCACTTGCATAGTTTTTATTTTTGTTTGTAGCTGCCCTGTGGTATTCTCTACTGAATTTCGTTGGTTCTTTTTCCTTCCCAAAAATATAAACAAACTAGTAGCCTAGCCTTCTCAGTCCCGATGCACACCTTTAGTCTTAACCAGATGCCCTGACAACCTTTGTGGTGCCTCCTATTCATATCTGTATAGAACACTGTTTTATCTGTTCATTCCAAATGATGTATTCATATTCAGTTAGATCCCTAGTGTATATGTAATTATGCAGGAAACAATGTGAGTCAGTGGGAAAGAAAAGAGCTGTTAAGTTAAACATGGTTCACCGTTGCTCCAAAGATTCTTTGTTGTCGCACACAATTTCACACACAACCATAACCATAATCAGGTCTTTCCCTCAAGGCTAACATGGCAAGAGCACAAAAGACTAACACTACACTCCAGTGGTAGCAGACGCCAAGCCATGACTCACAACACTCGTCTAATTGGCTTATAAGTCCATCAATCAACCCACTCAAGCTTCCGATCTCAATGCCTCTTTTATGAAAGGTTTAATGAATGTCACCTTTACTCGGATTTCTTTCCATTACATGCCAGCTCCGGTGTCACATCACGGCACGGGTCCTGAATGACCCGCTGGAAAACCGGCTCATGAAATGTCACAAGGATACCCAGCTATCGATGTTCTGAGTGATGGGTTACAAATTGGATGACTGGAACTCAGTAATAGCTGCCAGCTATTGGTCTTTTCCTTTCATTGACAAGATTTCATGGACCGTCTTGGTGTTAAGGCTGGGTGTGAAGTTGATAAGAAGTACTATTATTTGGAAGTCTGAATTCGGTTCTGGTTGGTTCCTTGGAAACCGTATGTGTTAGGGCCTTTGCACAAGAAATCTTAAAGCTGTACATGGCATACTGTATATCCTTGCATAGGTGTACATGGTACCCTGATATGAACTGGCATCCCATCCAGGGTGTATTCCCGGAATAGGCTCTGGATTCACTAGGACCTTGATTAGGATAAAGAGGTTTCCGAAGATGAAAGAAAAACAAATGAAAACGGTAAACATGGTGACATACTGGCTTACATGAGCTATAAACCATGACAATGCTTTGTCTTCCTATACGCTTGCCCCATTCATCATTTACAAAAGTACAATGTACATAACATTTTAAATACATTCCTTTTTTTTCTTAACCAACTGTTGGTTTTAGTTCTTAGAATTCTATCTTTGAACTGAAAGACAACACCGTCTAAGAAAACCCGGTTATACTCAAAAATCCCCTTCATAGCTCAAGCTCTAACCATATCACCTGCAATACGGGCAGAAATATCCTCCTCTGTCATGAAACAATATATATTATAATAACATCCAGGAGCCTGCTAGAATAAATCTTAGCGCGTAGCATGTTTTCTTTGTGTGGCTGTTGATGGAGCTCTGCAGTTGGATCTCGGTAACACTGATGTGGGCTTTTCTGGTATTATAGCAAAGCTTTGAGACCCCATGCTGGCTACACAATGACAGCTGTGACTGAAACAGGGTTACAGTTACATTATAGAGAGGCTTAACATCTGTGCTAGCAAGAGCCAGGTTTTTATATGCAGAGTGGACTGCAAGAAAAATCATGCGACCTCCGAGATGGAGATGGAGGTTTATATTTCAGCTGTTTCACTGCACAATTGTGTTGCCAATATTCTTTTGTGTTATTAGTGTAGATAGATAGAGTACTTTACTAATCCCTGAGGGAAATCATTTTGTTGCAGCAGTACAATAAACAACAGAAATGACAAGGATACAAATTACAGTGCAGTGTATAATGTGCAATTACTCTTACTATCCTTTGCTTTGTACATTGCTCTTGTCCTACACTTGTACTATTCGCACTTCACGTATTTGGGCTGTATACACCGTTGGCAACTTAAGTTTAAAAGCCACATCAATATTAGCACTGGGAAAGTTCCTTGTATTCAGACTCGTGTTATGCACCTGCTTAAGTTGATTTTTCTTGTAGACTGAAGAAGGAAAGCTTTTTTTTTCCCCTTGTGTCGCCAATGTAATACAATGTAACACAAAATCAAGAGAACACTTTTAATAAAAACAAGAACTAATATGATGACATGGGAATGAGAAGATGACAAGAAATAAACTTCTGACAGATTAACAATATGGCTTCCATTCTCATTATTTAGCAGCTTATAAAATAGCACTTGATCCAGCACACCCTATTTCTTGCGTGTTATTTAATTATTATTTTTTTGTGCACCAATACGTATTTGTGCATACAACAGTGAAGCTGCAAGCTACAAAATCGAGGTCGTGAATCGTGTGCATCGAGATTTACACTCTTTTATCAGACTTTTAATTCACTATTATTAGTTGTCAAATTAATAGAAAAGTTTTTTTTTTATTGTATATGTTGTTCTGTAACAAAGCATTTATATTAATACTGCCTTTCATGTGAGCCAATATCGCGCAAGAAATACGTGCTCCAAGTCAAAGGTGAGAATCGTGCATAACCGAGACTCCGCCCCATGTGTGTAACCATCATTCAACCTATTGCAAAATTCATGCAACTGATGTGCAGAATTTCTGTATTAAATCCTCACTACGCTGCCATAACTCAAATATCAACTGAATCGGAGTGTATAGAGGTGCTGTCTTGCCTCATATCCTACTTTGTGTTCCTGGCTCCCTGCTATTTCATCGCACTGTATGCAGTACATGTTGGATGACTATAAAAAAAAATGTAATGTTCTGTGTATTTTTATTTTCATGCACGCTAACAAAAGCCTGACACTTAAATGCCAACTGTAGGCAGCAAAATCCAGCTTCTGTTCAATCCCTCATCATGGAATAAATAAACCAATCCATCCAAAAAAAGAAGAAAAGAAAAAAAAAAAAAGCACAAGGTTAAAAAGCGTTCCTCTCTCCACTCGTTCTCCAACAGCTTCTTTTGTTCTGTGGCTTCCAACCGTAGCAAAGCCGCGCTATTCTGCAGAGACATCCACAGCTCTGTCATTGATGTGGGACTAAAGCTGAAACGAGCTCTTTAAGAGCTAGACGGGCAGAAGTGTATGCAGCTTGACTTCCAATTCTGAGAGCCTAAACCTCCACCTGTACTGCGCAACCTGATTTGCCTCGGGCACCTTGAGCTTGACTTCCTGCGCAGAGGCTTTATAAAGTGTACCGCAATGGAAAATGCATGTCTCTAGAGCTGAAAGACATATTTGGGTTGTCAAAAAAACAACAATAAAAGACATTATGCTAACTTACTGTCATTTAGTCTGTCGTAAATTCTGCCTAGGCAATGCTGTATGATTTAAATAAATATTTCTGGCTGTTAAGGGGATGAATTAAAAATATTTATTGCACTCAGGTTTCATAATCCATTTATAAGCCTTGCAGAAATATTTTTTATGATGCGGTGCTGGAGGATTTATGAAATGCTTCAGTCAAAACTAACATCATGATATTAGACATTTTATGTTTTATAATATTGAAGTGAGAAGAGCTCTTTGTATAGTTAAACTGTTCAAAAGTGTCTCTGAATATATCTAATATCTTATTTACACAAGATACATAAACATCGTAATCAGTTCAGGTGGAGCGTCCATCACACAAGTCCCTGTGCAAGTTGTTACTATATTAACTATGACATATTTTAAAGAGCATGTTAATATAAACCTGTGATAATTTGCAGCTGAACTACTGTCAGACCTGCTGTTATAGGAAACGAATCAGATTTGGGATTTCAACAATTCTGTCGTGTAATGCTTTGTAATGGCCTTATTAGTGCTAAATTGTTTGTCACTTTCGTTTGAGGACATTTTAGTCCTACAGTAGCTACAGTATCCATTTCTTTATAATATATTTTATTGCAAATGTACAACCATAATTTTAGGTTCCTGTACGGAGGACGTAAATACATTTCCCAAGACGTAAGATGGCCGAAGCTTCATAGAGGCCGCTTTTAAAATGTAATGAATGTGCTGTTAGTAAGGTGCAAGATGTGCAAGTGCCTTGATACAACATGTTTACAGAAGCGACGGCCTCTAAAGTCATACTACATAAAACATCTTTAGAAAAAAAAGAGTTAAGCAACACGTATAAATGTGTTATTAAAATGCAATATAGATACCTTTTATATTAACAGATATTTAGACATTCAATACTACTATGCACATGGAAATGTCCATGCATGGACTTAAAAAATATAGCGCTATGCTTTCCAGATTATCTTTTTTTTTTTTTTCAAGTTAATAGGATGCTTAACAAAGAATGTGTTCATTTAGACCAAAAACACTCATTTGTACCAAAGATAGTTTGGCAAAAAAAATAATAATTGTTTATTATGAATTCCATTTCAGAATATGTTTGTCCAATTTTTATCATAGCATGTTCCCTGTTTTCCCATATTCCAAAAACGAATGAACTCAACATGTACAGATCCTGCTTCTGTGCAAAACTGAGGAAGAAAAAAAAATCTTATTCAAGAATCACACAAGATTTCATCATCTCTGGCACATTCATTGATGGTAACGTTTCTTTCACAGGTATTCACGTTCCTGTATAATGCATAGTGTGCATTACAGCGTTTTAATGAAATGGGCGCATTTTCCAAATTGTGACAGAATGTGAAAAGGATGACTCAAAAGCATTCAGTTCCCACAGGTACATCCACAGCAAAGCTTTGCAGACAGTTCAGTAAGCATAGATAATGGATGCTTTAGAGGGTACTCATAGCTAGATGGCCCAGAAATATGGACTGAGTCACTGGTGATTTACAAGATGGAAAATAGAGCCTGTGTAAATATTGTGTTTTGTTAGATACTTCATATTACTTTTCTAACTCTACTGGAGAATATCAGTATGATGGCAGCTCCAAGAGCTGCATTGATCTCAATACAACAGAACATATTGGAGTTCCATTGATCTGTTCTTCGTGGATTCATATTGTGAAACTTCTACGGTTTTATAGCTAGTGTCTTTGGAGTCTTGTTTCGTGAAATGTTGGTCAAGACAACCGGGAACGGAGGAGAGCAACAACATTTGTCATCAGAAGTGGGACACAACAATGTACAATATGTTACTGTACTTACATCTGGTTTTTAAGGATCTATACTCAGTTGAGGTGAGTCTAAATCACTACAGTTCTTTTTAATCATATATCTGTAATATCATAAGGCAACTTTTTTTTTTTTAGCATCAGACTGCTAAATTCCTAACAAATTGAAACTTTGTGAAACAGATGTGACAGCTGTAATGAGACCTGATACTCTCCAATTTAACCTTCAGTAACTAAATATCATTCATTAGTTAGGTTACCATTCAAGCTCCAATGTGGTGCCCAGTCCAGTGTTTAGATAACTCAGAAAACTTATTGACAATGAGTAACCCTTTACTGCATGGGGTTGCCATATGGAAACAATTCATTTATTTCCAATTTTTTGATAGGCAATAATACAAAATGACTATTCTCCTATGTAAAAGGGGGGCTTTAATGTTGACATAACAAAACTAACCAACAAAAAACAAAAAAACACCATTTCAGATGACCAGGAAGTGCTGTTTGCATGACATGTTGAAGGTCCTTGACTACTTAACTACTTAAAGGGGGAAAAAAACTACCTGAGATAAGTTAACATTTTTTTAAATTATTTAAGCAAGTTTATATATTTTGAGCATTTTGTTAAATGGTGAAATGCAATTGTTGCCATATGGCAACAACATCCCAAAATGGAACTGTGGTATGTGCATTCATTAATTGAAACAGGCCTGCATAGCAAAAAAGACACTAGGCTTCTCAAGCATTTTTACAAAATCACTTTCAAAGTAAGAAAATCTGTTGTAATTTCAGACATTTTGCTATTGCAGCTTATGTTCTAAATGTTATGTTTCAAGAGAAAGAATTATGAATTCAGAAGAAAGAATTAAAAAGATACTTACCCAAAACATGTTTGGATCTAACTTTTATTTGTATTTTGACCGAGTAAATCCATCCACATACTTTTCACAACTGTAATTCCTTTCTAGAAGATATAAATTACTTTTTTTAGAAGATATAACATGCTTACTAGGTGGCAAAAAACAAACAAACAAACAAACAAACAAACAAAAAACCCCAAAACTCTGCAACTTATAGTCTGGAAAATGATTGGAATTGTAATCTCATACATTTTGTGCTATTTTTGACTATATGATACTTTTCACCATTGCACACATATGGCAACAATATACCAATTTAACATTTTTTTTTTAATTAAACAATTTTTTTATCACTTTAACTAATTCAAGTATTGAAAATCCATAAATTTTTTTTAATGTAAATGTAATAATTCATGCAGTAGAGGTTTTTTTTTTAAATGGTATATAAAGTCATTCCATTTTTATTTAGCTGAAAACAAATTAGACGACTTCATGTAGACTTGTTTCTGTGTTTCTAATCTTGTTTGAGACCTTGCCAAAAAGTCACTGCCAAACGTTTTGGCTATGAGCTGTAGTATTCTCTTCATGCATCTCAATTAAAAATACGATTTGTTATTTTCTCTCATCCTGTTTAACTGTCACGTGGCGTATTGTTCGTTTTGATTTTCCACAAACCCATGAGATCCTGATTATGAAAAGATTGTCTGCATGCAAATTAATCCAGCTAGTAAAAATCACTCTACCGCTGCAGCACCTTGCCCAGTGTGTGTAGTGCACCGGGTAGTAGGTTTTGGAACGAGTAGCTTGTTGGGTTTTTTTTTGTTTGTTTGTATTTTCTTCAACATTTTGGTATTGGGAGGTTGCATCATAACATCAGAAGTTGGTGTATTTTTACTGGGAATTTGTTATACATCTTCACATTTGCAAGAGCCTTAACATAAGACTGAAAGAGTTAAAGCCGTGTTCCCCCAGTTTGATCCCATTTTATTGCACAGTTTAGCAGATTTCCCTGCTCTAACGCACCTGAATCAACGTATCAGCTCATTAACAAGCCACTAATGACGTTAAAATGGGTACTTTAGAAAAAGCGAAGAACCACATTGTCTAATGTAGCAGAACTAAGGGACAATGTTTTAGGAAAAAAAAGAAAAGAAGAAGAATAAGTCAGTGAATCTCAGTGCTCTAATCTGAATCTGACTAGGCCATTGCTAAACCCCCATCAGCTGTAATAAATTGTCAGTAGCCTGTCAGCAAAATAAGCCATATAGAAGAAAAAGTACTATATACTATATAGCTTACATGTCATGTAAGTGCATTGTAATTGTTGCAAGGAGTCTTGATCTTATTACTCTCTCTATAACCCTAACAAATTAAGGATTAATGGAAGTCTCCAGAGAATATGAAGACTCTATAAATGCAATAAAGCCAATAAAGTAAATAGCCATCCTTGTTTGATGCCCTACCGGTTAGTCACAGTGAGTAAAGACCAGCTGAAATGCCTGAGAAGGGAAAAAAAAAAAAAAAAAAAAAAAAGTCCAGTGTTTAAAAAATATCAGAGCAGGTCAGGAGGAAAATAAATGGCTTTATTATATGCTGACCTTGGGGATGGAAGACTGAGCATGAAGCCAGAGGCAGTATCAGTTAAATGCACTTAGTCACCCCTCACATAATGCCACCAGTTGGAGCGTTCAGGTAATTATGACCAATTCAATTTATTTATTTCATTTATATTTGTTTCATTTATTTCTAAATACCAATTGCAGCATTTGAGTCAAAACAATCCATTTTATTTATTTCATTCTAATGTATTTAATCTTAATTTACTGAATTAATTTGCATTATTTAACTAACTAGTTTAAATTAAAATAACCATACATTAAAATTAAATATCCGACTAAATTAATTTTATTGGTTGATTTTTTTTTTCATTCATTTCATATTATAAGCATATTCATTGTAAACAATATTTTCGCCCAGTCATATCACTATTATATTAATGTAATTGGTTTATTCAACGTTTTATACGTTCATATTCACTTTTCATTTATTCATTTATCCTGCCCAAGCAGCTGGGATTGCTCGGCCCAGGGCAGGAATGCGTCCTGGATGGGATGCCAGATCATCGCAAGGCATCCCAGACACACTTCACATCTAGAGGCAATGTAGAGTAACCAGTCCACCTTCCTACTCAGAGGAAACCCAGAAGTGTATGGAGAGAACATGCCAAACTCAGCACACACCGTAATCCCAAAGCTCAAGACTGAACCCCAGACCCTGGAGCTGTAAAAGCATCAAAACTCATCTGTTGCTTCACTGAAACTCCAACCCACAGATATGACTTTTACAGGTCATGTTCATTTACAGGTCATCAGGAGGCATCCAGGGTGCAAGATGGGATGTGGAAAGTCTATTTTCCACAAATATTACTTACACAATAAACAGGACAGACCAATTCAAGATCAGGAAGTGAGGTCATTGTTCCTAGAACATATCCGTATGCAAAACATCATTCAAAACATGAGCAAATAACTCATAATCCATGCTTCTTTTTTACGTGACCGGGAGCTCGATTTAATGACAAGGTGTTCAAATTAAAATGAGGACCATGTTGTTGTTCAGTTTCCGGATTTTCCCTCAGGCGAGGAAAAAAACTTTTCAGAAATGAAAGTGTATCAATTTCCAATTTTGGACTGCTGCAGTGTAGTGATGACTGGACACACGCTATCTCCAGGAGCTGTACCACAACTTCTTCTTATCTTATCAGATATTACATACTTAAAAGTTGCATGTTGCATGACACGAGTCGTTAACAACCTGCATCACAAATGTCAATCACACATTTATAACCAGTACACGAAAGCTAACCATCGTTTTTCTGCTTTTCAGGAGACTTAAAAAGTACAAGTTAGTCATTGTGTTTTGAGAGGTTCACATTTTAAAAATAAGGCTTTGAGAATGGATATGCAAAGTCACTTTGTTGTTGCTTACCTCAATAAAATGGTCTATAGTGTGCTTAACAGGGATGTAACCCAATACGCTGGTGCACTATTGGTTTGTTTATTTGTTTGTTTGTTGTTTTTTAGAAACCCTGCTAGAAAGCTTTGAGTCAAAACAACCCGGGATTGGGATTACACAGAACGTCAAAAAAAAAAAATAAATAAATAAATAAAAACCTCACGTAAACACAAGGTGGTGGAAGTTTGCAGGGTTGCCAAGTTTACAAAATTCCCTTCATCTACAACTCAAAAACAACACAAAGACTGGAGGCTAGCCCAAAATGTTCGCGTACAGGAAAAGGGTGGATTCACATTTCTTCTTATTCTCAGTCTTTGCCTGGGAAACAAGTTAATGACGCGCATTTCTGATTTGCAGTATCTGCAATACGTGGATATGATGTGCACATGCTGTAAAACATGATAGCCCCATTAAGTTATGTCAACTTATTTCTCCTCTTTAACTCCAATTGTCGTGACAGGTTTTGGATATTGAACTGAAGTTTCTAAGTTTTCAAAAATTAAACTTAAAGTTAAACTCAACTGTCTTGACTAGTAACACTTGTAAAAAAAAATAAAAAATCGAACTTTTTGAGCTGAAACAAAAGTTATCTACAAGTTGAGTTTACTCACGTTTTTAAGGCAGCAGGTGAAATTTCGTTTCTAAGTTTAACCACCTGAAATGTTTTACAGCGTACAAACATGCTCGCATAACAAAGACCAAGCTCATTAATATAATAGTAGATGAACTATTCTTTTCTTTTTGTCAGTGGGTTACTCCAGTAGCCTGACCTGAACTCTGCCTTACTGAGCTCAAAAATAAAACCATATTTCTACCACATTTCTGTGCAAAAAGAGTTTTGGGGCTCTCTAAAACCTTTCAATTAATTATTATTATTATCATTTTTAATGAGCTTTTGTTTTAAATCCAAACCAATATTTTGATCACTAAACAAATACAGATAATGCCGTTGTGCTACACCCCAAATGTATAAATATGTCACTGCCGCATCCATGGCTGTCCACAACATTGGTGTCTACCTGTTCTTATAGGGAAAAGAATCAATCCTGCATAAAAAAAAAAAACAGCCATTTGATTTGGACTTACTTTACAGGCACACATTAGCCTATGTAACCTGAGATGGTAGTTGTGCATGAACTATCCCTTTAGACCTTCACCTTGCTTCGAGATCTCCTTAGGCTGCACTTTAATAGGAGCTTTGTTCAGGGATTTAATTAGCAGCAGGAGTCTGAAGAGGATGAACTGCCTTCCAGAAACAGTCAAATAAACAGAACATCTAGAACAACTCTGCCAATTACTACTGTTCAAACAAGGACACTTATTCCCCTTTGCTCCTCAAGAGTCATCGAGTGTGACAATTTACTTATTCATCGCTATGTTCCTGGGGTAACGAACAAGACATCAGCTCAAGCGAAACCACAGGACTTTGACCTTCATGAAGCGAAAAGTTGTTATTTCAACCATTGCCAATGTTTTGTTAAATGGGTTAACTGAAGAGTCAGTGAATATATCTACGTCTGATGTGCACCCATGGTTTTTAGACATGGTGGGTTGTGGTGGGGAAGCACCAAGGCAACGTGTCGCTAATGAATTTCTGCAAAGTGCCACTTTTAATTAGCAGGGAAGGGACCTCAGACAGTTCTCGGGCTATGGCGGAACCGTCATTGTTAGCATGACTAAGAGCTCGAAGCAAGTAGAAAGTCCCTGAGAGATGAAGAAAATAATATGGTGGGGGGAAAAAAGAGAATGAGAAAGAGAGAGAAGGGAACCGACTGAGTGAGTGCTCCAGAAGGATCATTCTTTTGGCAAATCGAATACGGTATTCCCATCAGTTTAAAGCCACCGAGCCAGAACTTCACTTTATTTCTCCGATTTCCTACCTGCAGTGCTTATGAGGGCCACTTAAGGTCTCGATGACAAAACACTCGCCATCGTTGAGGCAATAGGCCAAGTCTTTCTCCTGACACGGTTTGAAGTGCTCCGATTTCAAGGGCGGGAGGGTCGGTGCTGCTGCAAGACAAACACAAGAAGAAAAAAAAAAAAAAAAAAAACAGGTGGTTAGCAAAATGTATGAGGTAATCAAGTAAAATAGGCAAGGATGCTGTAGGCAAAAGATAAAGAAGACAACACAAGTGACTGGGTGCCATTCTTCAAATCAACCCATGTGCATATTTCAGATAAATAACTTCATAAACATTCATAAAACCTATTCCAAGTTTCAAAAATATGATTTTTTTAATATATATAAATATGTGAATCTATTTAAACCATGAGTCATCCATTATAGATAATGAAAATCTCAATTTTAGTTCATTCACTCAAGCCTGAACACATTCACGCCTCACATTACACAAGTCACATGTTCAACAGGAAATTGCATCATCGAAATTTCCTGAAGGTCATGTGAAGAAGAAAACTTCTGTCATTCTTTTTTCGTTCTTTCCAATGATATTGTAACACGCTGTTACCCAAATTATTAATACAAAATAAATAAATAAACTCAAGTAAACTATTAGAATGTCATTATGCTAGTCAACGACATTTAGCTAATTCTCTGAAAAAAAAAAAAAAAAAAAAAAATGCAACCCTATTTTCTTAGAAGAGTTAAAAGATAAATATCAGTTTAAGAGTTAAATGGACTAAAGGGCTAAATGGAATACCAAACATGGAGTCACTCAAACAAATTTAATTTAATGTATTTGGGTTTTAAATGTTTTTTCCCCCTAATATCAAGACTAACAAAATGTACAAACGGTGGACGTGTCATATTTACAACTTCTTCTGTAACATCTGAGCAGCTTTTGCATCCTCTGGGTTATGTTAGTAATGTTTCACCAGGATATTCTTCTTGAAAACAGGATGGTCATAGCATTTAAAAAAAAAAAAAATTGTTTATGTCTCTTTGTTGTATTGTTACAGAATACACCCACATTTCATTTCAAGCTTGTTCAAATTGCATTTTCCTTTCTCCCCCATTAAAAAGACCTGTAAAAGACAAATATTTGCATCGGGTGTATCTGGAAAGCAATTGGTGCATCCGGAAAGCAATTGGTGCATCCATTCAAATTCCATTATACTGCGCTCCACTGCAAGTGTTTATCCCACTTTCACAATATTGCATCATAGGGGTTGATTATATGTCTCAGTATAATTGAATCTTATCTTATTTGAGAAATTCAGTATAATTTAATTAATAAGTAGATCCCATTATTCTTCTGAGAGAGGGTGTTCGTGCCAACTGATTGTAGTAGAGAAGAATATTTACCCGTTAGCTATAAATCAAAAGTTAAGTACTAAGAGATGAAAATGAACACTAAAATATTAACATCCTAAATATTTGGGAAATGACAGAATATTCACATTTATCTTCAGTGCAACAAAAGCGCTTTCTTTAGGGAATCTATGAATCCGGAGTCTATCCCGGGAATACTGAAGTGGGATGCCAGTCCATCACAGGGCACCGCACACATTTACACTTAGGGGTAATTTATCATAGCCAAACCACCTACCGGCATGCTTTTGGGAGGCTGGAGGAAACAGGAGAACCCAGAGAGTATCCCACATGGATACGGGAGAACACGAGAACTCCACACAGACAGCAATCCGAGATCAGGATCGAACTGAGGACTCTGGAGCTATGAGACGGCAATGCTAAGCAACACCAAACACACAATCTGAAACTTGTTTGAAGGGTAAAAGAGCAGCAGACACCACTTTGAATCCGTTTTTTATATCTTCACGGTATCTTCAACTTTAATCCTTCTCCGTCAGTCAACAATGTAGCCACTGTTAGCCTGGGTAGAAGCAACGCTGTAATACAGTGTGTATAACGTTAACACAGCCGGGTGTTTGCTTTGCTGCTGATCCGTGACTGCGTGAGAAGATGGATGGAACAGAGGGACAATCGCTCTCTCTGGCCTAATGAGATTAATACAGGAAGCAATCCACTGTTTGGGAATAAGACTCCATCATGATGAATAAGACGCGCTCCTGCGTTCGCAAGAGCCTGCATAATATCAGAACATTGCTATTTTTTACTTTCCTATCGACACGCCATGCTAGGCCTGTCAGCATGCTGACCATAAAACATGACTAATGAAATTCTGTGTGCGCTCAAACATATCAAGTAGCTACACTGCAAACCCCAGGACATCACTAGGGTGTAACAAAAAAAAAATGTATACTGTATATATATTTTAAACAAACACAAATGTAAGGAATACAATAGTTGGAGACATGTTGTTATAGGAAAATAATCAAAAACCAATGCCTTCTGACCAATCAGACCCAAGCATTTATCTTTTTATTTATTTTGCCATTCTGTCCATACTAGTAATTCAGTGTAATTTTCCACCAGTTGCATGTATACGTATCTGCAACACAACACAGACAACGGGATTATGGGTAAGCATAGCTTGCTGAGGCACATGTAGGAGGTGACTTCCATGCCTTTTCCATTAGGGAGGATGCTACCTGGGTGGGCACTGTGTGAGGTGAGGTTCCACAGTGTTTGCATTCCCAAGATAAATGCTGTCCCCTTCTGAAGGCAGCGAAAGGACAGATGTATTCTCAGGGTCCTTATATTGGACAAATTTGAAGGGAAGATTATGTGCAATCCAACAATTTTCTTGACCAGACAAGACCGTAGATAAAATTCTGAAACATGATGTACTTCCACTGAGGAATATCAGGACCGTATCATGAACTGAGACACAATGTAAGGTGCTTATTGTGAAAATAATATCTGCACATACCTTCGTATCTTCATATTGTTCACACTGTACAAGTCGCTTGCTGCCACATACTGAGCGCCAAGCATAAAGAATGTATATTAAGATCAAGTTCTAGTTTATCGCTTATGAAGGCCAATAAATTCTCACTAAGCTCTCCTTTATAAACGCAACACAACACCCATATTACACAGCGCAATTGATCTTCGTCCTCTGAATAGGCAGTTAAGACATCGCTAGCCCTGAGCTGTGTCATGGATCTTGGCTTTTGTGACAGTTCTTCCATCTTTCTTGATTGCTGTAGGAGGAGGAAGAGAACTGGTGGCGAGGTGGAAGGATGGGATTCCCTTGAGCTCTCCTCCAGTGCTGTCCTTCAGAATCAACATTCCTCCAGGTTCCTAGCGGCATAGCCGGTAGACAAGGTCAGCGGGTATCAATCAGCACTGGAGCGGCAGTAAAGATGACACGAGGAGAGAATGTAGAAGGTGGAAGGACGAGGACACGCTCGTGGACGGGATTTATGGCACTTGAATATTCTTGGGAACGTCTAATAATTCTATTTAAGTGCTTCAAGAGCAGTTCTTTGAGAACTTAGGCTGAAACTTAAACTTCATGCTAGGTATGCACAGACTGTTGGGTATTGGGAGGACAGATACATGCCAGTGTTCTTATTACTTACTTATTACCTTATTACCTTACTTGTTAATATCCACAGTGATGTCAATATGCATGTTAATATCATTCCACCCTGAGTTTGGAGCTGAGGTATAGAGATCATATGGCAGGGGCCATAGCCAATTCCACTTGTTTGATCAACTTCAGTATATTATGTCTTGTTCATTTTTGGTTGCGTACAACCACACAGATGATCTAGACCCTGTGGTCTAGACAGTTAACAATACGGGCTGTTATCATTTGACTCCCCTGGGATGGAGCCCCTCCCAAACTGACATCTCTATTCCTTGGAGAATGAGACTGCTTAGCCATTTTGTCATTGCATTTGTTCACAGCTGTTGTGGTTCTCCAAAGTTCATGTAAAAATTAATAAGTTTCCCACAAAAGGTTGGCATGGCCTAGTTAACTTTGTTTTGTCTCAGTCCCATAAATGTCAACCTGATGCAACAAATATCCGCCTGCATATTGTTTCCCCTCTGTATTAATAACTTTTTTAATGAAATATTGTGTTCAGTCTAGCACAATATGACGATTAATCCATGTCAACAACTATGTGATTTCAGAAACTATGTAAATTCCTCATTTCTTGTAATTAACTTCAGACAAATAGCCAGATTTCTGTGGCACTCTATTGACAGCCTTTTGTGATAACATTGGTA
Organism: Cranoglanis bouderius; assembly: GCA_023630585.1. NCBI lineage: Eukaryota > Metazoa > Chordata > Actinopteri > Siluriformes > Cranoglanididae > Cranoglanis > Cranoglanis bouderius. The sequence goes on from CM042546.1 coordinate 12,635,932, forward strand.
GAGTATATTGCAAAAATCTCCTCTTGTCAGATTCATATCTGAAAAGGTCCTGTCGTTTCTGGGAAGAGCCAAACATTTCCCTCAATGAAGGCCATAACTGAGGCCCTGTGGGGTTCTGATTAACACTGTCAGACAAAACATAAAACCAGCTACAAAGATTGTGGAACTGTGATGTCTAGTCTAGAATTTGTATTTAATAATGTCTGGGAAAATGTAGGCTGGCATTTTAAATCCACTCTGTTTTAGGGAACATTAGGAAAAATGTGTCATTGCATGTCCTAAAAGCTTTTGCTTTACCAATAATCTCTTACTTTTTCTCTCTCCCTCTCTTTTTTTAAAAGGTCATTGGCAATTTACTGCCTGAGAAGGAAATACTGATTTAATCTTTTAGCTTCACTGACCACTCATTGTCAGTAACCTTTTCATCAGATTACTGGCCCTGAGGGTTGTTTGTAATAAGAGAACTCCTTTGAATCCCAGTAGCTAAGACTGCATAGCTTTCTTGACAAAAAATTAAAAACAACCACCAGTAACTGGGAAAGGCTAGAAATCCTGGCCAGTGTTGCCAACTTAGCAACTTTGTGGCAACAAGACTTCTTAGACCTCTTTAGTGAGTTTGTTTTCTAAAATGTGACAATCTAGTGACAAATGTAGTGACATTAGCGACAACCAATCACCAACATTCCCAGTGACTAACATTGTTCACAATAATTGTTCCCAACAATCACCAGTGTTCTCAATGACCAATCACCATTGTTCCCCATGACCAATCACAGATCACCATTGTTCCCAATGACCAATATTGTTCCCAATGACCAACATTGTTCCCAATGACCAATCACCATTGTTCCCCATGACCAACACTGCTCCCAATGATTGTTCCCAACAATCACTGTTGTTCCCAATCACCGATCAACATTGTTCCCAATGACCAACATTGTTTCCAATGATTGTTCCTAACAATCACTGTTGTTCCCAATCACCGATCAACATTGTTCCCAATGACTAACATTGTTCCCAATGATTGTTCCCAATGACCAATCACCAATGTTCCCAATGACCAATCACTGTCCACCAGTGATCACCACTGATCACCCATAAACTTCTTCGTTTATTTTAAACTCTTGGCCATATTAAGTAATAAAACTGTTTCCATAACTGTTTCCATCATGTCTATTTACAGAGCACTCACTACCACTACCTCTTCTTGTCTGTGTTCTTGGTAGAAATTATAGTATTTTGTAAATATATAGTCACTTAGTACTTATACTCTGTTATTTTCTATTCTGTATTCTATTCTAAGTGTTTACAGAATATTTTCCTTCTCTGTATAACACACTGTGACATGTAAATGATCATTATGATTTAATAAATATGCAAATGAGTGCCAGCAAATCTGGCAAATTTTAACTACTTGTTGACCATGCATCAGCTGCTATCCCCTGAAAAATATTTGGCAGCAGTGCTTTCACCATCATTTAGGGATTTTCCGTTATGGCACTTCTAACTATTACCACGCCCATCTAACTTTATCTGTTCATCCAGGTTAGAGGCTGTCTTCGGAGAGCCACTGTGGAAGGACATAACTGTCACTCCAACTAAGATTTGCAATTGTGAGACCATGTTTCATCATTTCAGACTTAACCAAGCATTCTATGTTTCAATGTAACTTTTGGGATTTTGAGCCTGAACCAATCCCATCGATTGCAGGCTGTGACTTGCTCAGCTCTGAAACAAACAAGATAGGTAAAAAAAAAATGGCATACACACTCAACACAACAACCAAAAGGGCAGAAGGTAAAGCCTCTAAAGCCAACCCAATCTTGCAGAATTACCATGCTCTCTCCTCAGGGAGCCACTCATACCCGGTTGATGGAAGTGAGAGGCTGACAGAGGCGAGAGTGCAGGGAGGCGGTGGTGGGGGAAGGTACAGTGCTATTTTCCCCCAGAGAAATAATAAAACTGAGTGATTTAATAAAGATGGCAGCTCCTACTGTCTCTCCTCAAATGCACACACCACCATATCCACACCATCAAGATATCAAGATCAGCCCCAACTGATATTGGGTCGACTGCTGAGTGCCTGGCCCCAGGAGAGCCAACATGGATGGAGTACTGTGTCTGTTCCAAAGTGTGGGTTTAGGCCCTGAGCAGAGCACACTCCCTCAGCATTACTTTCTATCACAGTCAATGGCCATCATGCAGAGACATAAAGGTGGTCGATAAGGAAGCATGCAGGCAGGAGTTGCTGCACTCTAGGCTCACATATTCAGATGGTTTGTTCTGTACTAAGCCTCTGAGGGGATGGTGTAGCTCATGCAGTGGTTCAAAATTGTCCTTCAATTTTTATGGATTTTTTTTTTTCCAAAATGGTACATGAGGCACTCAGCAGTACTTCCTTCACCAACCACACCAAGCATACAACGCATTTGTTATTTTCAAGATACAGTCTGTCTAAGTGTGAAAGAGCTGCCCTTAATATGTACTATATTTTGGCCAAGTCTGAAGTTGGGATTTGGCCAAATAATCAGATGCAATTCCTATGAAAATCTGAAAATCATATGAAAAGGAAAAAAAAAAACAAAAAAACGGAAGGATAGCCCTGTCACTCCAGTTGACAAATACATTTAAACATTGGCCTCATACCTGAACTTACTTTTACTACCTGGAGTAATCAGTGGATTCTACATTCATTCCAATAGTAGTCTCAGCCTTACATGCTCCAAGAGCTGTGGGCTTTTGTATAATTTTCTGTCCACCAATGAGGTTGTAGGAGTAAGATACAGTCATGGGGCTAAAAAATAAATAAATAAATAAAAATAAATAAAAAATACAAGCAAAAAACAATGCTTTAAAAAAATGTTTAAAAGTTTAAAAATACCTATTTTTAAATCAGCTAGCTGTGGGTAAAGGTAATCACATATTTACCAACAGGCTAGGGTAAAAAGTCTCTGCTTGGTCAACTACCATGTCAGTCAAATTGCCTCTTTTTGTGGAAGTACACAGTTCTTCCCTACTGAAAAACTCAGCTCTGTCTGTAAGCAAATAAGTAAATTAGAAAATGTCCAACCATTTATTAAGTACCAGCCGGCAAATGGTCTACCAGATTGACTAGCATGGACATTGTTTTGGCAGCTGTTCAGATCAAGCTGGATTTTTTCAGCAGCATTGGCCATGTTCATATTCACAAAACATGCCAGATTCTCTAGCGGATGCTGAAGTTTAGCTTGCAGGCTATTCCAACAGTAACAGTTTTGGTAGACAGTTTTCATTTATTCCTCTACATTAGCTGCTTTCTCCTGGTCAGGGCAGCGATGGATCCTGAGCCTGTCCAAAGAACACTTGGGACAAGGCAAGAATACACCATTGACAGGACGCCGATCCACTGTAGGACCTCACGCACACACTTACATACTCAGTCACACCTAAGTTAGGTTGGTCATCTTATCATCTGATACTAGAGCTGACCCTGTTTAAAAGGTTTAGCTGAATTTTTATAAAAAAACGAGATACCAGCAAGTGATTGCCAGTAAGTGAAGGTCACATCAATAACAATTTAGAAATTGATGAATGATGCATGATTCTGAATGTGATGTGACTTTGGTAAAAGTGCTGAACTAAAATGAGGAGGACTGGTCCACGTGTCAGGAATTACCAATCTGTATTTGGCTTCAATGGTAAGGGCATCAGGTGCTTCTGTGTAAATCTTTAGTTATGCTTTTAGTTCCATCTCCACAACCATCATCACCATGTTTTCCTAATTGTGCCCATTAATTTGCATGCCCTCAATTTTCCCTTGTATACATGCCTTCAAGTCTTTGTTTGTTAACTGTCTTTTTTTTTTTTTTTTACTTTGTAGCTGTTTACTCATTGGAAAGTTATGGATTACTCTCTTGTTTATCTGAATGATAGTTTCTGCTTTCCCAAATTAAGACAGCAGAACACTTCTACCCTTCAGCCTTCCAAATGACACATTTTTCCAAACACAACACTGTGATAATTAAGTAAGTATGAATATTTAACATGTATTAACATGCAGTGTCTCTGACACAGGATGCTAAATTCAACCCTTTAAAGGTTTTTCTTCTTCCTATGCCAATCCTCTTAAAGTATTGAAATTGTTTTTTTTTCCCTTTCTGCCCCTTCCAGTCATAACAATGCACAGTCCTGTTCTTCCTTTGCCTTTTGTATCTCCCTTTTTCCCTTTGGATGCATAACATCCTGCCCTGAAATGGGACTTGAGACAAGAAGCTAGTTTCCAATTGGCAGAGCTTATAAGAAAACATGCTTTGCAGATAGAGAATTCTGCCACGCCATATTAATAAGCATGGTAACATTTGCCACATAAAACCCAGCCTTGTAAATGATTTTTCTTTTGTGTCAAATCTTTGCAGATATTGCTGTCCTGCCTGCTGGTGCCAAAGTCCCTCCCAACCTACAAGACTTTTTTTTTTTCTTCCTATACCTCTGGGAAACCTGTTCCTCTGGAGTTCTGCGGAATTACAATCCAAATGTCACCTCGTACAGAGCATGTGTGTGATGTGCTGAAAGAGCTACATACTGCATAAACGTGTTAATATTTGAATGAGGGAGGAGTTCGGGCTTGTAATCATAATGGCTGCAGTGTGCAGTGGGTGTGGAGTGACAATGGCTTCTACAGAGGCTGCTGATGCTGCTGCATTGCAGATGTGATGAGCGGCCGAGACGTGTGACGAAGAGTACACACACACACAGACACTACACACCAGCCTTTCACGCACACCACGTATACACAGTTTTTACCCAAGAGAACTTTTTATGCTGCAGTAGAGTCTACAAAACTGTGACATGTCCATTTGAAGCACAACCTCCATTTTTCAAATAGTTCAATGAGAACCAATTTTTACTAGTAGACCAATAATTAAAAAAAAAAAATTGCCGACGTGTCAGCAAAGAACGTGCCAAACCGCACAAATTTCCAGAATCAGCGCTTTATAGTCTACAATGTCAACAACAAAAGTAAGTCAATCAATAGAATAAATGTGCAAAATAATAAACATGTGTAGCATCCATCCATCCATCCATTTTCCATGCCACATATCCTACACAGGGTTGTGGGGGAGCCTGGAGCTTATCCCAGGGAACTTGGGGCACAAGGCAGGGGACACCTTGGATAGGCTGCTAACCCATCTCAGGGCACGATCACACACACATTTACACACCCGTTCACACACTATGGACAATTTGGAAATGTCAATCATTGCCAATCTTGGAAAGTGAGTTTTACTGAAATTTTATTTAGCTTTAAAGCACAACAAAAACAACTGTAGGAGTAACCCCTTTGGGAGTTTCATTTCATAGAAGCTGATTCAATAAAAAGCTAATAATTTCATGTAACAGTCCCAATTTTTTTTACAGGACAGATAATAAAGTTTTACTGTTTTAGTGAAAGGGGGGGAAAAAATCTGCTACATCAGCCTAATGCTATCTCAGCCCTCGATCATTGTGTTGTTCCACATCAAGAAGTCCAACACACTGCTCTAAAGCAAGAAACACTTTATCAGGGACTATATCTGTGTGTTGGGCTGATTGATCTGTTGTGCCTGATCTAAGTCTCAGGAGTTCTGTTCTCCTCAGCAGGATGAACTCGATGCAGTGGAAGCTGACCTTATCGGTATGATAACAAGGTTTTCTTAGGCTTCTAGAAAACATCTTTTTTACGGGAAAAAAAAATACCTCTGGCATCTTAAATGTTCTGTGTAGAACCCTAAAACCGTGCGTTTCCCAATCAGAAAGGATTTCAAGTAGGAACATGGAACATTTTTTATATATTGTGTAGTAGTGTCTGTAAGAGATAGAAGTTCTGTCACGCTAACTGTCAATCCAATAAAAGTGTTAGAACACACTCACACAGTCGCTAACCTTCAAGAACACATGACAGGGAATGAAAGGGAAAATTGTTCATTCTCTAAACACACTACTGGAGACAGAACTACAAAAGCATTTAGTCTTAATCTAAGAGTCTGATTACGGTGTAGGCTGAGGGAAATCCTTCATAGAGTCCTTTACCTTACAAACAAACAACAAACAAACCGTATTTTCAATGTTAATGGTTGGTTCCTTCTGTATCTCTTTCGTTCTGAATGTTACCTTCTGTTGCAGCACTGATAAAGAGAAGAGTATCATGTGAAGGTTCTTTATAGAACCCTACAACAGAGTAGAACCTTTTAAAGAAGCTAAGAACTGCTACAGTAAATATCCAAGGAAGCAGAATTCTTTCTGTCTTTGCACATATTACCTTCTAATCCAGTCTAAACGGGTGACCGCTTCTATGTAGGTTCTATGTAGAACCATACAACAGTGTGTGAGAGGATTCTTTCCTAAAAGGTAGAACCCTTTCAGGAAGCAAAAAAACCTTAATTACCCAATGAAACATTAAGATCAATCCTTCAATCAAGCCTTCCTACAATCAATTCTTCCTTCAATCCTTCCTACAATCAATCCTTCCTTCCTAATAAAAAGATCTCTATTCTTTGAAGGTTCTATGTAGAACCCTACAACAGTGTTTCCCTATCAAAAAAATCATTCTCAGTAAAACCCTTTTAGGAAGCGAAGAACCCTTAATTATCCAATGAACCATTAAAGAAGCCATGAAGAACCCTTGTTTTCTAAGAGTGCACCAATATTTCTTTCTTTCTTTCTTTGCAAACCTTTTATTTACCTTCCCGTCCAGACCTATCTGGTGACCTCTTAATGAGACTATGTAGACTACACAACAGTGTGTCCCTATAAGGAAGGATGATTTGTTAAAAGGTAGAACCCTGTTAAGGAACTGAGAACCCTGAATTACCCAATGAAAGGATGAAAAGTAGTAAAGTGAAGAACTCATGAAGAATCCTCCTTTCAATAAGCGCTCTGTCTGTCTGTCTGCGCTAACATTACCTTCTATTCCAGCCCACAGTGGTGAATTCTTAAAGGTTCTATGTAGAACCCTAGATACATAATTATCCAATGAACCACCTTCTTTCTTTCTTTCTTTCCGATAACTGAGGTAATTACAATGTTTCCTTTTAAAATTGATTTGTGACTTATCACTTCCCTTCTCTGGATTGTCTCCTAACAATGTTCTGACACTTCTTACTCATGAACGACGCTCTGAGATCCCCAGTTAATCTGAAGAGGAAGATATTGCTTTTGGGACACATTCAATTGTCCGCTCGTGGCCAGGCTCAACCCAGGCTTCTGATAATGCATAAAAATAATTTGGGAAAGAGAGAGAGAGAGAGAGAGAGAGAGAGAGAGAGAGAGAGAGAGAGAGAGAGAGAGGTGACGTGTCACCCCCCCACACTCATTTTCACTCTTGCTCAAAATAGGTTTCATGAGGACAGGGAGCACTTCATTTTCAATTTAGGGAAAGGAAAGAAGATAGGGCACGTCCTGATTAAGTGGAAGAGAAGAGGAAAAGCTGCTGAAATTTCCAGCCAGCTTATTACATGCAGAGTCAGTACAGTTGCAAACGAATATGGCTTGGCAGAATGCAATATAGCGCAGATAAAAATGACATGACGTGGAGAATAAACACCAGCGTTGAGTTCTGATGCAGAACTGATTAAACAAACACTATTCCAAACAGCCTAAACTGTTGACCTCTTAAAGGTTCTCTGCAGAATCCAACAACACTGAGTCAGAAAGGGTTCTAACCGGGAAACTTCGAAGAAGCTAAGAACCTTTTTAGTGGTCATAACCTTTCCTAGTACTTTATGTGTACTGTATGTGCATCCAAGAAAATCGTAAAAAATAAATAAATAAATAAATAACTTTGTTTACTGACTATGATCACCACAACACTGTTGAATGTTTTTAATTTGATTGGTCAAAAGGTGTTGACTTTCTATAACAGCAGCTCTTACTGTAGTTGCAGCTAGGGAAGTCAAGTCACAGGTTGATGTTAATGCACTCGTTCTAATACATTATCCTTTCTATAGCAACAACTCACTATAGAAGGGACTGGTATGGATGGCATGCCATATAAACAAAACGTGTAATTGTTCATATGGTAAATGGAATTTATGGAAGGACATTTATGGAAGGAGTCTCCAATTTAAACTTTTTTTTTTTTTTTTAAAAAAAAGAAAGTCTTACTTTTTGTGGTTTCTCGTGGTCACTTTTTGGTTCTAACATGAGAAGCTGTATTTGTCTTAGTAACTTTTTTCTTAATAAAAGAGAGAAGAGAGAGCCTAGTGTAAGCGAAAACAGGAGTTTACTTGTTTTGTTGGATGTTCTGCAACAGTAAATGTAACTATAATGGATGAAATGTATAAAGTTTCATTCTTTAATTAAGAAAAAGATGACATTTTTACCACTTTACTGTGTGAAATAAAACACCTCAGGACGTGCTGTTATTGAAAAACTACTCCATCACTTTCTTATACAAGCATGCCCTGAATGGTGTTACTCCTTATTTATTTATTTTTGAAAGAAAATGCTGAAATTGAATAAAGCTGATGATAAAGCTATGGTTTCTCCCACTCATTTCTTAAAAATTCAGTCTGTACAGGATCTCGGGGAGTATTTTTATGATTGTTGCGGCCAAAAATGCTTGATTTTGCTGCAGCTTTTTTTCCAAATTTGCAATTTGGGGAGTTTTTTGTGCTTTTTTTGTGGAAAACTACTTTTATTGGCGAAATTTCAACCGCACGAAATAGTTTTGCATGCTCTTTCACAGTGATGTTTGTTGGTAAATGAGACCTTTTAGCTGTACTCATGTTTGACTCACGTAAATCGAAGAGGGCTTTGGCTGAATGCGCGTTGTGATGACGTCACATGACGCGTCTTGGCCAAAATCTGCGGTAATTTTGCAAGCTCCTCCGAATATTGCAGAGTTTGCTATATTTTGCGTTCATTTCTGCGATCAGAAAATCGCAAAATCCTGGAGGGACTGAAAATTGTAAACTCTTTAAAAAAAAAAAAAAAAAAAAAAAAGATAATTATGGTGATCACATTTTCTCTCACTCTCTCTTTTTTTTTTTTTTTTTTTTTCTTTTCGTAACTTATCTTCCATGAAATGTCCCAAGTGACACTCTGACATTCTTTCACATGTGGTCAAGACTAGAAAGTTTTCTAATTAACCTTGAGAGGAAGATATAACTTTTTGGGACACGTCCGATTGTCAGCTCAAGGCTGCCTCGACCCTGACATGCGATAATGATAACGGCATGTGAAATTAGAGAGAGAGAGAGAGAGAGAGAGAGAGAGAGGTAAAAAGGCAACCTCGCTTCTTCAATTGCACTAAAATAGGTTTCACAATGATGGCGAGCACTTCACTTTTGATTTCGGGAAAGGAAATAAGATACGGCACGTTGTGATTAAGTGGAGCCTAAGATGACTTGAAAGCCAGGTTCATGCCAAGGACAACAGGAGGAAGGAGACAAACTCTGCTGTTTCAAATTCAAATGATTTAGCTCATCTTTTCCTCAAAGGAAATCAGGCTGAGGAACATCAGACAGGACGGCCGAGCAACATGAAACGCTTTATTTGATGCTTCGACATAAAAGCTCATGCATCCTATAACTGTAGTAGCTTTATGTACGTTTCACGTAAGCGACACGAACAATAGAAAATAATTTCTAGTGCATGAGATAACTAAAGCTAGAAATGGTTAGCTAAGGGGCGGAGTTTGCAACTGTAGCCTTTCTCATGATCTAACTCAGATGAAATCTGACGAAACTTGACTTCTTTGATTCATCCCTGCTTCTTGGAGATTTCTGCATTTCTGACCCACTTTCCGCTGCCATGGATAGGGTTACCCACAGATCCCCTTAAGATCTGAGTATGGTCCTCTAAGAAAACTTATACTTTCTAAGAACTGCTGCTGTAATCGTAAAGACTAGGGATGGTACTTGTTGAGATACTGATACTGACACCAAAACGTGTAACCTACTTAATCAGAGAAGATTTTATTTCATTTTATGTATTCATGCATTCATGCACTTAAGCTACTAGGCTTGTTCTTTATCATATTTGCGACTTTATTTTAAATGAGCTAGCATTAGCACGAGTCTCGTTTTACTTCGGAATAACGCTTTTGTACGGCTGCATGTAAAGCTGTCATCGTTTTCCCAATGTATTCATTGCCTCAGAATCCCGCGTTGTCGACGTCTGATCATCAAGAACAACATGTTGGGTAAGAGCTAACGTTGTCTATCGACATTTTTCAGTCCTTCCAGGATTTCACGATTTTGCGACCGCAGAAATTAACGCAAAATCATGGAAACTCCACAATATTCGGAGGAGCTTGCAATTTTTCAAAATCACATAAGCATACACATTCTCTATCGAAGATAACGTTTAGAAACAAATAAAAATGTTTTATTAGGTTGTCGGAAAATGCCGTAGCACCTCCTTTCCTCATCTTAACGTGTACGAAAACACTATGTAGGCATTTTAAATTTAGTATTCATGACTTGTAGCGTAAAAAGTTCTGTGTGAAATGAAACGATTTCCACACACACACACTCTCCACAGAGGATCCAGCAGTCAAATTTATCGGCTGCCTCCTAATCCATTTCATAACGCTCTGCTTCACATTTGATAATGTCGAGATGAAATCAGGTTCCGTAATTACATTTTCTTTAAACTTTCATCTCAGTCATTGAACCTGAAAAAAAAAACCCACGACTGACATTTCTCCCGCTTTCTAAATTAGTAGCGCCCGAGCACAGAGCGCCGAGCCGAGTAGATACGTACGCAATCAGAAGTCCTGAGGAGAGGTGTTAGACGTCAAACAGCGCACTTTTTCCATACACACGCGCCATTTTTTGTAATCGGTACTGTGACCTTTGCTGATTAAACAGCTTTAAATGGACAACTTCATTCTGTTTTCTCTCTTTGGTTCTTTTTCACTTTCTTGCAGCCAGTGGAACTTGAGCTGATCGCCTCATTTGAAATGTTCGATCTACCCAAGCTTTCAAATGTGCCGTTAAAGGAAAATAATAATAATAATGTCTGAGTTTCTGACTCCACCCCAAAATGGATTCGTTTCCAATAACAACATGTCCTGAAGTGTTTTATTCCTCTGTTACCACAGACAAATTCAAATCCTCTATTTATTAAAGAATGACATTTTTATCTGTATATATTTACATTTAATGCTATAGAATGTCCACAAAAACTTGCCATAACATACATTATAGCAGCTATAAACAGTCAGAATAAGTGTAATAAACCTCACTTCCTGTTTACGCTGGATCTGGTCGCTGATTGGCTGGTGCTGGTGAAAATCATCACTCTGTGTTCTCACACTTTCACATCTCACTTCCTTCATTCTCTTTTTTTTGTCTTGGCTTCTAATAGTCCTTTCTCTCTCTCTCACTCTCTCTCTCTCTCTCTATCTCTCTCTCTCTCTTCCATCTCTCCTCCTTTCTTTTTCTACCTCTATTATCGCCTCATCATCGCCAATTCTTTTTCCTGCTCTCATCCTCTCCTCTACCTGTTTTTCTCCATTTCTTTTCATTCTATTTTTGCCTCTCCTATTCCCCAGTCTCTCCCTCTCGCTATCCTTTCTCTTTCTCTCTCTCTCTCCTTCCTCTTCCCGTCAACACCCCTCCCTCCATCCTATTTTCTGTTTCTTTTCTTCCTTTTTTTTTTTGCTTTTTTGCTCGGCATTTCAATTCCCCTCTTGCACCGCCTGTCTTTCTCTCCCCATCTATCTTTCTTGTCCTTACCGATTCTCTCCATTTCCCCCCTCTCCCTCTCTTTTCACTCCCTAATCCTTCTCCCCTAGCATCTCTCCTTTGCTCCTCTCTCCTCTTTTTCTCTCTCTGCTTTTTGTCACTTGTGTTGTCCCTTCCTACATTTTTATTTTTCCATTTTCCCTTCATTTTCCATCTTGCTCTCTCACTACCAGTTTACCTTTTCTCTCTTTCCTTTCCTCTGATCACGCTCAATCTTTCTCTCTTCCCCCATAATATTTCCTCTACCTTTCTCTCAGTCCCAGTCTCCTCCTCCTCCTCCTCCTCCTCCTCGATGCCTTTCTTCTTTTCTTCCAGTCATCCTTTATTTTTCTCCCACTCTTTTATTTTCTCCCTCTGTCTAAAAATCTCCCTTGTGTTTTCTCTCATGCTGTCTCTCTCTCCTGGGATGTTCCTCTGTCCCGGATAAAATCCGCTGTGCAGTTTTCTCTTCACTCATCCATTGTGCACATGCCGGACTGACGTGCCCTCCGAAGGGAGCTCTCTCTTTGTGCCCTCGTGCCTGTCTTTGTGCGCTGCCCCAAAAGACCTCGCCTGACAAAACGCACTTACAGAGCTCCACAATCAGCACAAACAGTCAGTCTGCGTTATGTCAGGAGTAAAACACGGAAAATAATCAACAATGGGGTGATGTGATAAAGCGGAGTCCTGTTATACCTTCGACCATTTGCCAACAATTACACTTTTTTTTTTCTTAATTACAGATCGACAACAATCTTTTTATGTTTACATATACATTACATTTTATGTAATGGTCACCAAACAATATAGTATTGTCCTGCATGTGTACAATGCAGCCTTTCAGCATTTTCACTATTTAAAGCCAAAGAATGTCTTCTTGAATGTTTCAGCTAACAGGAAGGCTATGGTAACTATAAATAACCAGCCTTTACAACCTTGGTGAGCTGAAAAACATCTCAGGATGCACAACATATCCAACTTTAGGAAGGATGTCGCTACAACAGCACATGACCACATCAGGGTCCAATCGTGTCAGCCATTAACCATAATCGGATGCTACAGTGGGTACAGGTTTCCCCAAACTGGACAGTTAAAGAGTGGAAAAAGAGCATTTTTCCCTAATTAAATACATGAAAACCAGCCAATGAGTCAATAAGCAATTTCTTTCTCTACTCTGAAGCTCTTGACTTGTATCTACATGACATAATGTGTATTTTATTCTGGCATACTGTATATAACATTTTGACATACTGTTTATAGCCTACTGACTTACTGTATATAACATACTGACATACTACATATAGCATACTGATTACTGTATACATCCTACTCAAATACTGTATACAACATGCTCATAAACTGTATACAATATACAGACTTACTGTATATAAAGCATATAAAACTTGCTTTAATTTTCTTGGGCAACTAAATTCCAAAAAGTGAAATAAATAAATAAATAAATAAATAAATAAATACATAAATACATAAATAAACAAACAAACAAATAGATTTCTCACATTGGAAACTAGGTTATTTATTTTTCCCCAGCATTCCTCTGCGTGTAAAGACACAGTGAAATTCCCTTTGACAGATTCCAGCTGAAAGGTTAATGAAGCAATTAAAAGTCTCTTTGGGGAACTGAGAGCAAAGAAAGTAAGCATGCTGGGAAATGTATACTGTGCAGTGGGTCACCTTATGTTATGTACATATTATCTGCATTTTTTTTTTACATTTACATATTTTTATTTATTCATTTATTTTATTATTTATCAGTTTGACCTTTTAATGTATTTTATCCTTGTATTTAGTAGAAGTATTCTGACTTTGTCAAGGTTATGCTTATTATAATTTTATTATACATTAAAGCATTATTTTATTTAATAATATATTGGCTAGTCTATTTTATTTATTTATTTTTTTGTGGTTTATTTATGTTTGACCATTCCATGCATCATTTTATTTTATACTTGTACATTTGTTTGTTTTTGCTTTTTTTTTACTTTATTTATAACTTGTACATATACTGTATATATAAAATAGTTTGCTTTATGTTTATTTAAATAACAAAGTTTATTTATTTACTTTTTTTATAAACTATTTCTTATTGAGCACATTTGCTGCTCAAAGTGTTATCAAATGTGTTATACTCGCGAGTGATTGTGCACACACACACACACACATATATATATCAGTTTTGTCAGTTATTTGGCATTTGAATGTTTTGTTTTGTTCTATCCTTGTAATTCCTATAGGTGTCGCCATTATGCCATTATTAATTATTATTAATTTCTTAACCTTAATAAATACTATAAATACTTAATAGGTTGTATGTTTGGTTATGCAGTTTATTTGATAGTGTATTTCTTAATTTTTTATTTTTAGCAATTTGAATTATATTTGTTTACATTATATTGATCATTGTTATTAAATAATTACCCATGACTAAACAGAAGTGAACAACTGATGCATCACCAGTTTCACTTTCTTTTTTATTTCCTTTGGATATTTTTTCTTCCGTGTCATTCACACACACACACACACACACACACACACACACACACACACACACAGAGGTGTGTGACGTAAATGCAAGTGAACAGAGCTGATGATCTTCCCACTGTGAGTTATAATTAATCTCTCAGTGTGGGGCCGTCAGACGAGGTCCTGAGCAAGGAGACATCCTAAACGTCAGTGAAGTCCTAAACACACACACACACACACACACACACACACACACACACACACACACACACACACACACACACACAATCACTCACTCGCGTGTATAACACATTTGATAACACTTTGAGCAGCAAATGTGCTCAATATGAAGTAGTTTATAAAAAATAAAAAAATTGACCTGCAGCAGACAAGGATGACATCATCGCTGTCAGCAGAGTTTACTTCATAGTGCAGTGAGAGCCAAAGAGGAAAACCTCATACACACAGTACCCAAAACACACACCTTCCTTTCACACATTCTCATGGCAGATCTCTCTCTCTCTCTCTGTTTCTTTTTTCTTGTCTTTTCTGTTGTTCACCACCTATTTCTCACTATCACTTTGACAGCAGTCTCTGTCTATCTGTCTTTTTCTGTCTGTTTCTCTTTTGCCGTGTCTGCCTCTGTCACATCGCCCTCGCTCCCTCTGTCACAACAACGATGCATTCGATTACGATTCCGCAGCAAGAGTGGGTGTGGTTTGCCTGAATTCATTATCAGGAGGTGTGGTTAACGCATGCTGATGCGATATCCAATTTGATCAGCTCCTCTCATTCTCTTTAAAAATGTTTTCGTAATGAAATACTAGTTCACGTACAGGTTTCGTATTTTCAGGTTTTCATTGGGAGAAATAATCAGCCAGCTGATAGAACTTACAGCAAACATATGTTTAGTCTAAGTTACTAGATTTTACATCTGCATTTTAGTGGAACTATGGGGGGGGGGGGGGGGGGGGGGACAGGACTTGAGGAGGCAAAGATACTGATATCAGGCTAATACAAAATAAAAATGAGTAAATAGGCAAAGGATCAATGATAAATATAGTGAGAGACAGAGAATAAAGCTAATAGTATACAAAATGACATATTTTGAGCTCATGACTACTACTACTACTGCTACAAAATTCAGTCATTCATATCATCCATCTTTAGCAAGTGCTTCCTGGTCCAGCTTATTCTGGGAACACTGGGCATGAGTTCGGATTACACCCTGGATGCCAGTCCATACACAAGCATAGTCTCACACTTGTTTACAATTAGAAGAAGAAGAAGAAGAAGCCTTTATTTGTCACATATACATTACAGAACTGTGAAATTCTTTTTTTCACATATCCCAGCTTGTTAGGAAGCTGGGGTCAGAGTACAGGGCCCCTGATACAGTGCCCCTGGAGCAGAGAAGGTTAAGGGTCTTGCTCAAGGGCCCAATAGTGGCAGCCTGGGGGTGCTGGGGCTTGAACCCCCGACCTCCTGATCAGTAACTCAGAGCCTTTACGGTTGAGCCAGCACTGCCCAATTCAAGTCACAATTCCACCTACTGGCCTAAAGGAACCCGGAAAACCAAGAGGAACCCCATGAAGACAGTTTCCTTAAATAGATTTTTTTTTTTTTTTTTCCACAAAGGTCCTTAAATAAGGAATAGCTGTGACAAATATGACCAGGAGACAAGTTCTCCAACGTACAATAAAGTACATTCATATAGTCACAGACAGAGCTAATGTTGAAAAAAGGCAAAACGTTCAACCCAATGTAACCCAAAACCAAAACATTTAACCCAATGTAACCCAAAACCAAAACATTTAACCCAATGTAACCCAAAACCAAAAAATTTAACCCAATGTAACCCAAAACCAAAACATGTAACCCAATGACAGTAATTCAAAAACAGTATGTGGGAAAACCTCAGACTTGGCAACACTGCAACGTCATGATCGGCTCGCTTGGCCTTCTCAAAAGAATTCTGCGAGATTCCTTAAAAGATGTACGACTTCTTTTTTGAGTATACTGCTGAATATCTGTGCAGCAGTGGTTCATTGTCAGGTTAAGATAAAAAAGAAAACAACTGGCTGGCTCACATCACTTACAGTGCTTGTGTTAAATAGTGGTTGACTTACCCCTGAACCAAATTGGCAACATGCTGGCATTATGTAATGGCGGCATGAAAAATTAAAATGGAGCACTATGACTCTGTCTTTCTCACTTGTATCTCTCTCAGGTGCATCAGGTTTCCTTCTTTTTCACTGTCTTATCAGCTTATAGTTTACCATCATCATTATCATCTCTCTCTCCGTCTCTCTGCCCTCTCGCTAGGACCGTCTCAGGCCCATCTGTCTTTCTCGCCCTCACAGTCGGACCATTTCTGTCTCTTCACCACAACCCACACTGATCAGATGTTCACAGGAATGCTGCGTTGTACATGGGAGAATTTAGTCACAATTTTAGCTTCACTCCATGAAATTCTACACTATATTTACAGTAAAACTGATATCAATTCGTTGGGGGGGGAAAGCATGGAATTTAACCATAAAACAAGAGACATTGGCTGTACTTGTGAGCCCCAGTTTGCTCACAGCTCGTCCTGAAAGGATACGTAAGGACACATACAAGTCTTTGTGAGCTACAGACGGCTGAAAGACAAAGAGATCAGATGATATAATTGGATCAAGCTCAAAAGGCAGAACAAAACCACAAGAGCTCGCCATGGCCGAAAGAACTTGACTCCTAGTCACACAAGGAAGAAGTGCGAGTTCATTGATGACAATAGGAGACACAGTCACAAAGGAGTTGCTGGTGACTGTCTCCAGATGGCTGACTAATTGTCAGAATATTAAAAATTCTAATCTAACACCTGTTATTTACACTCACCAATTAGTGCATATTTAAGTCTAGAACACTGCAACCTGAGCACATGTACTGAGTATGTGTATAGGGGGGAGAAGGTATGAGGTGATCTCGTATCTCAAGCGCGCATGAGGCCCATGTGGCCCATGCGCAGCTTTCTAGATAGTATTCAGTCAGTGGACAATCACCAGGTATTCTTGTATGCTGAATATTAAACCACTATCAGTCTGAAATGAAGGTGTATCTCCTTCCAGTCTATATAACTGCTGCGGTTCCTCTCGCCCTCCAGATCTGTGGATGGTCCCTAAAAATTTTCACTTCCCAAAAACAGTTTATGCCCAATAGCCACCCTTGCTTCCATGAATAATCTTGCCTGGAAACTGCTGCTGTAATCATAAAGACTGTCCTGTGCTCATGCCTGGAAAAACAGTAGGTACATGAATGATAGCAGACACCACCATAGATTACATTTGATTTATGATGAATGAGGATATCTAACAATACCCAGCGTTCTCTGGTTCTATCGTTTCATAAGCACATCATAAATGGATGAGTCACCGCAATGTAGACAAAATGTGTGAGCTGAGGTGGCTTTGAAATACACTACGTGGGCAAACAATCGATGTGTCTAGAACGGGCACAGTGAAGTTTGCTGTAATTTGATTAAAAACACGTGGATGCTTTTGATGAAGGCACCAAAAATGAGACGAGTCCAGACAGTTCTGTTGCCACTTTAGACGTCATCACTTTACACATGGTCAGCTTTTGGGATCAAGTTTAATGAGGATACAGCTGGAATGGAGAAACACAGCTATGTTGGCTTTGTCAAAATAAATAATTAAAGTATTAACTTAAAAGCAACTATCTAATTTTTTTTTAGCACGCTTTCATAAACCCAACACTGGCCATGAATTTCATTTGTCAAGCTCTCCCTCACCCAGTCCAGGAAATGGTGTCACATTGTTTACAGAAGTCATATAATTGAAAATTGAATTCAACACGGTGGGCTGTCTGCGTTGTCTACACATTTATTTAGCGATGGCAAGTGAAATGAATTTAAAATGTAAACAAATGCTTGAACATCTGTACACTGTACTTGCAAGTTTTGCTCTACAAATATTGTTATTTACTGTACATTAACTTGTGGATTACCAACACAATTAGCTAGGAACCTAGCTCACAATCTAATTACAGAGGTATATGCTACGGAAAGCTACAAATATTTACTATTTACTTTCAAATCTATTTAACCAGGATATAGCCTAAGTGACGGTAGCAAAGTAACTTGTTAAAATGTTAACACATGTAGTAACTGACGTGATGCAGAGTGTTCCCAGATGTGAGAGAGTGGTGATAGGGGCAGACTTTAATGGACATGTTGGTGAAGGGAATAGTGGGGATGAGGAAGTGATGGGCAGGTTTGGTCTTCAGGTAAGGAACCCAGAAGGACAGAGGTTGGTAGACTTTGCTAAAAGTATGGGGATGGCTGTGGTGAACATGTACTTTCAGAAAAGGCAGGAACACAGGGTGACATATAAGAGTGGTGGCAGGAGCACACAGGTGGACTATATCTTATGTAGACACTGTAATCTGATGGAGATTAGCGATTGCAAAGTAGTGGTAGGAGAGTGTGTAGCTAGACAGCATAGGAGGGTGGTGTGTAAGATGACCCTGGTGGTGAGGAAGATGAAGAGAGCAAAGGCAGAGCAGAAGACAAAGTGGTGGAAGTTGGAAAAGGAAGAGTGCTGTGCGGTTTTCAGGGAGGAGTTGAGACAGGCTTTAGGTGGTCAGGAGGTGCTTCCAGATGACTGGACTACTACAGCCAAAGTGATCAGGGAGACAGGTAGGAAGGTGCTAGGTGTGTCATCTGGAAGGAGGAAAGAAGACAAGGAGACTTGGTGGTGGAATGAGGAAGTTCAGGAGAGTATCCAGAAGAAGAGGTTAGCTAGGAAGAAGTGGGACAGTGAGAGGACGGAGGAAAGTAGACAGGAATATAGGGAGATGCAGCGTGAGGTTAAGATAGAGGTGGCAAAGGCCAAACAGAAAGCTTATGAGGACATGTATGCAAGGTTAGATAGTAAGGAAGGTGAGAGGGATTTGTATCCGTTGGCGAGGTAGAGGGATAGAGATGGTAATGATGTGCAGCAGGTTAGAGTGATTAAAGATAGAGATGGAAATGTGTTGACAGGTGACAGGAGGGTGAGGGAAAGATGGAAGGAGTACTTTGAGGAACTGATGAATGAGGAAAATGACAGAGAGAGAAGAGTAGTAGAGGCAAATAATGTTGAGCAGGAAGTAGAAAGGATTAGCAAAGGTGAAGTTAGGAGAGCTTTGAAGAGGATGAAGAGAGGAAAGGCGGTTGGTCCTGATGACATACCAGTGGCGGTATGGAAGTGTCTAGGAGAGATGGCAGTAGAGTTTTTAACTAGGTTGTTCAATGAGGTCTTAGAGAGTGAGAGGATGCCTGAGGAATGGAGGAGAAGTGTTTTGGTGCTGATTTTTAAGAACAAGGGAGATGTGCAGAGTTGTGGAAACTACAGAGGTATTAAGCTGATGAGCCATACAATGAAGTTGTGGGAAAGAGTAGTGGAAGCAAGGCTAAGGGGAGAAGTGAGCATTTGTGAGCAGCAGTATGGTTTCATGCCAAGAAAGAGCACTACAGATGCAATATTTGCTACAGAGAGGGTCAGAAAGAGCTGCATTGTGTCTTTAAGATGTAGAGAAAGCGTATGACAGGGTGCCAAGAGAAGAGCTGTGGTATTGTATGAGGAGGTCTGGAGTGGCAGAGAAGTATGTTAGAGTGGTGCAGGATATGTATGAGAGCAGTAGGACAATTAGAGGTAGCAGAGCTGAAGATGTTGAGGTTCTCTTTGGGAGTGACGAGGATAGATAGGATCAGGAATGAGTACATCAGGGGGACAGCACATGTGAGATGTTTTGGAGACAAAGTTAGAGAGGCCAGGTTGAGATGGTTTGGACATGTTCAGAGGAGGGAGAGTGAATATATCGGTAAAAGGATGCTGAGGTTAGAGCTGCCAGGCAGGAGGCCGAGAGGAAGACCAAAGAGGAGGTTTATGGATGTAGTGAAGGAGGACATGAAGGTAGTCGGTCTGAGAGAAGAGGATGCAGGGGATAGGGCTAGATGGAGGCAGATGATTCGCTGTGGCGACCCCTGAAGGGAACAGCCGAAAGGAAAAGAAGAAGAAGATGTAGTAACTGACGTTTGTTTAAATGTAAATAAAACACACCTGGATTGACTATGTTTATTCAATTCCTGACTAAAAAATAAGTACATATAAATTAGCAAGAAGTAAATTATATGTACAGGAAATGTTGATAACTTCTTTAACTCCGGTCTCAAAGTGTAAACATTGGAACTTCTCTGGTTCATTTCTGAATTTTTGCCACTTAACAACTGCAAACATGTTCATTAAGGGCTTGTCCAGATCATTCACTGTTAGATACTTTGTTAATATTAATGACAGACCATAAGTTAATCCTGAAATTCCTGTCCAAGTTCCTGTTCCTGACGTTGGGACAAACGTTGAGCCACCAAGGCCAACAGAGTTTCAGACACCTTTAAATCCACCTCACCATTGGTCCAGCGTGAGACATCCCAGTGAGTCAAAGTTGGGTGCCAATGTTGGCCCAACATAATCCTGTTTGTTGGGCCAAAACATCAAGCCACCAGTGCTGACAGAATTTCAGCCACCTACAGTATAAATCTATCCATCAGTGGCACATAATTCACAAGATTGTCACTGTATGAAATGTGCACCTTTGCAAACATTAAGCCAGTGTTGTATAGAGAGCGCCAATACAGTCACCCAAAACAGACAATGGAACAACATCATTTTGCTACCCGAGTACTTTGTTCATTAACTAATATGTTAAATGATGTCAGTTAAGGGAACTTAAGTTAATATGAAAAATTTGTAACAATTGAAGTATGTAAATGTACCTAACGTATATTCACTTGCTGACAAGTTTTGCATTTTCACACCATGATATCAATGAACAGAAGACCACAGGATAGATTGTAGATTTTCTTTAAAATTATTATAATCTTTAAATTATTAGCTTACATCACATCGATTGCTACATTAGTGGGCTAGGTAGCTTTGTGAAGGTAAAGTTTTACAAACCCCTTCCTGAATCCACCATTAGTTCTCTCTCTCTCTCTCTCTCTCTCTCTCTCTCTCTCTCTCTCTCTCTCTCTCTCTTTTCCTTTTTGTCTCTTTACAATGATCATTTAAATATTTTAAGTGTGGACTATATGGTTTGACGCTGACAATAATATACTCCATGAAAAGGCCATGATGGAAAATTTATACATTTTCTCAGAATAGAATCTGAGATGAAGACATGTCAAAGTGTGCTATTTATTTAGCCTGCGAGAAGAAGAGCTGTATGCAGTGCTTCATCTGTGAAGGAGCAAAAGCCATATATCACTGCAGAGGAAGCAACATAAAGCTCGAACAAGCTTGAAAAGTGATGTTTCAGCTTTATTTAACTATCAGCTAGCCGTGAAGTCGCAGCTGTAAATATGTATTTCTATTCAATGAAAAATATTAAAGGAATACAGACTCAGGAACTGTGAATCTGTCCATAAAACATCGTAAATGCCTTAATAATTCTCCCAGCAAGTCAGGAGCGTCTGTGCCTATTCTTAGTAGTACAGGAAGCCAAGCATGAAGCCGTTTCTTCCATCTGACTGCACGTTGAACCTCTACAGTTTGATAACCTAACCTTGTCAAAATATATCACAGTTTCTCAATTCACCAATTTAAAAAGAAAACACACAAGCAGGTGGTGGGAATTTTACTTTTGAACATTTTGTTCATTTTATTTTTGTAAAAAGAAACCTTTAAGTGAAGGTTGTCGTACAAATATTTGAACATGTTGAGATTTTCCGCACTTAATTGGCATCGATGTGAAAAATGTACCAAAAATGCTGAGACTGCTGAGGAAAAATATTTTGGCACTTGCATCATTTAGATATGCAAAATACTCTTACACAGGTGACTTGCTCCATTTTGAGATGGGATACAAACTATTATACCACAACCATTTTGAATTCTGATTGCTCAGAAGGTGTTGATTCATTTTCTATAGCAGCAGCTCTGAGAGCAGTAGCGGCTATATGACAGAAATGTTATTGCTTCTATAGGAACAGCCCATTCACTGGGACTTGTAAGATGGGCACATCATATATGTTGGGCAAACAGCTGTGGTATATGATGAATAAAACACTTTGGGAAGCATTATAGATGTTGAACTTTGGGGTGGTAACAGTAACTCCGATTTGCATTGGGTCACATCACATCACCCTGTCACTGATTATTTTCCTATAACTTCATGCCTCGAGATGTTTTATTCCTTAATTATCCCAGGCGCAAACTATTGCATTTTACTACAAATACAGGTGCATCTCAATAAATTAGAATGTCGTGGAAAAGTTTGTTTATTTCAGTAATTCAACTCAAATTGTGAAACTCGTGTATTAAATAAATTCAATGCCACAGACTGAAGTAATTTAAGTCTTTGGTTCTTTTAATTGTGATGATTTTGGCTCACATTTAACAAAAACCCACCAATTCACTATCTCAACAAATTAGAATATGGTGACATGCCAATCAGCTAATCAACTCAAAACACTTGCAAAGGTTTCCTGAGCCTTCAAAATGGTCTCTCAGTTTGGTTCACTAGGTAAGCCACAAACATTCATTGCCAAAGAAGCTGGCTGTTCACAGAGTGCTGTATCCAAGCATGTTAACAGAAAGTTGAGTGGAAGGAAAAAGTGTGGAAGAAAAAGATGCACAACCAACCGAGAGAACCGCAGCCTTGTGAGGATTGTCAAGCAAAATCGATTCAAGAATTTGAGTGGACTTCACAAGGAATGGACTGAGGCTGGTGTCAAGGCATCAAGAGCCACCACACACAGACATGCCAAGGAATTTGGCTAGAGTTGTCGTATTCCTCTTGTTAAGCCACTCCTGAACCACAGACAACGTCAGAGGCGTCTTACCTGGGCTAACGAGAAGAAGAACTGGACTGTTGCCCAGTGGTCCAAAATCCTCTTTTCAGATGGGAACAAGTTTTGTATTTCATTTGGAAACCAAGGTCCTAGAGTCTGGAGGAAGGGTGGAGAAGCTCATAGCCCAAGTTGCTTGAAGTCCAGTGTTCAGTTTCCACAGTCTGTGATGATTTGGGATGCAATGTCATCTGCTGGTGTTGGTCCATTGTGTTTTTTGAAAACCAAAGTCACTGCACCCGTTTACCAAGAAATTTTGGAGCACTTCATGCTTCCTTCTGCTGACCAGCTTTTTGAAGATGCTGATTTCATTTTCCAGCAGGATTTGGCAACTGCCCACTCTGCCAAAAGCACCAAAAGTTGGTTAAATGACCATGGTGTTGCTGTGCTTGACTGGCCAGCAAACTCACCACACCTGAACCACATAAAGAATCTATGGGGTATTGTCAAGAGGAAAATGAGAAACAAGAGACCAAAAAATGCAGATGAGCTGAAGGCCACTGTCAAAGAAACCTGGGCTTCCATACCACCTCAGCAGTGCCACAAACTGATCACCTCCATGCCACGCCGAATTGAGGCAGCAATTAAACAAAAAGGAGCCCCTACCAAGTATTGAGTACATGTACAGTAAATGCACATACTTTCCAGAAGGGCAAGAATTCACTAAAAATGTTTTTTTTTTATTGGTCTTATGAAGTATTCTAATTTGTTGAGATAGTGAATTGGTGGGTTTTTGATAAACGTGAGCCAAAATCATCACAATTAAAAGAACCAAAGACTTAAACTACTACAGTCTGTGTGCATTGAATTTATTTAATACACAAGTTTCACAATTTGAGTTGAATTACTGAAATAAATGAACTTTTCCACGGCATTCTAATTTATTGAGATGCACCTGTATATAGCATGTACAGTATATACCAATAACAATTCAGATCTCTTCAGATTTGCGTCATGCTGCTAATCAAACCAAATAATTGCAGGGTTTTGGTTAATTTATATTTAGAAGTCACAACGTGAACAGGTCTATGCTATGAGCACCAAATATGGCATAATGTGATGCATGAAATGTGAAACATTTGGTATGCAGTGTCTAAAATTTCAACAGTATCCACCAGATCTTACATCAACTACGAAACTGCGGCACTGCACTGCACTGCTATGAACTCCTATCTATTTTTGAGGAAGAGCGAACTTCTGCTTCGACAACATTTTTAACCAGATTCCACTTTTGAACTGTCTGTCTTCGCAGTCGAGCAGTCTTGTGCACTTGGAGCTCCATTTTTCCGTGTCAGCGCATAAATGTGCTGCTCGATGCATCACTTCTCAGTCACATCTCAGAGAAAATACTTTGCCCTAGTTAAGGTTACTGTTCAAAAGGTGGTGTGAGTGTGCAGCTTTACAGAAATCCGAATGTAGATTTAGTTCCCTAATGAGCAAACCAGAGGTGACATGAAGAAACTTGAGAAGAAACCTTGAGAAGAACTATCATGGGAAATTGGGAACCCATCCTCTTCTCTGTAATGCCTGATAGTGGGATTACAAATCATAATAGTATGCAGGTGTAGAATGTTAAACACAGACCGTTCTAAGTGCGTTCATTATGAGTATATCATGACTTCAAGTCATGGGGTGAGCACAGGACAGTATTTATGATTACAGTAGCAGTTCTTGGGTAGAGGTCTTAGACATAAACTGTTTTTGGGAAGTGCAAATCTTTATCTAGACAACTTTCTGGTTGACTCAAGCCTCATTAATAATGACTCGTCGATGTCTTTAGTGTTTGGCTGCTGCAAAGACATTGGGCTAACGGGAATATCGGTTTGACATGGTAGACCATTTCTTTCTGTCAAAAAACTCCTTCATTTATCTTCACTAAGTATTTTATCCCTGTCAGGGTCTTGGTGGATACAGAGCCAATCCCAGGAGCACTGGATGCAAGGTGGGAATACATCCTGGATCGGATACCATGCCCCGTCCAGAAATTTATCTCAGTCAATTCACCCACCAGCACCTTTTGGAGAGGTGGGATGAGGTATATAGATCAGCTTCTGTCCACTATGTGTGTTATTGATTTAAAGAATGATGACTTAGGCACATTTCATTGCCTTTTGGTAATGATGGCTTGGACTACCAACCAGTCAGGTGATCTTATTTAGAAGGGTAAAACAGTGAAACTAAGTGTTTTATGATGAACAGACAAAACGTATTCTGGTTGGGCTTCATGATTATATAGTCTGCCTGCACCTTACATACAAAGTACAAAGCCATAATCACTAGGGAAAGTGGTGGAATAAAAGAGCAGACTCCATGCTGTGACCTTTACAATCAGCCCTGATTTTTTCCCCCCACACCATTCTCTTAAAAAACATGATCTTTTCTGTCAAAATTAGCTGAAAGTTTAGTAGAAGCTCCTAAAGTCAGATGTGACAGATTGAGGTCAGACTACGAGAGAGACAACAGAATAGGGTGTGATGGGGGCCATATGGTCTGGGTTATAGAAGGTTTCTCATAGCGTGGGGAAAGAAAGTCAAAGAGAGTGAGAGCTTCTTGTTGGAAATGTCAGAAAATCTCAAACAAGGCAGAAATCTCTATCTGAAGCTTTGCTTCATCCAGATATACCATACTCCTGATACACTGGTTTGTTCTGAGACAGTTGAGACTAGTCCATCTTGCCCAGATTTCTATGTGGAATTGGGCTACTTGTTGCTTCTTGTTGATGATTCGCACACATTAAATTAATTACATCAATATTATTTGCTAAACTGGATGTTTATTTCATTTTATTTTATTATCTTTCTTTCTTTATTGTGCAAAAATTGAATGCATTTACTTAATTACTGTCTATTGTTTATACTGGGCTATGTAGTGAATTAACAGGTAATTAACATGTATTCTTTATTTATGACAATAACAAGACCATTTCAGGCCCTTGATCAAACAATACGGTTTTAATACTGCTTCAGTAAAGAGATCTATACAATATAGTCTAGACCCCCCAGGATTTTGCAATCGCAGAAATTAACGCAAAATCAAGGCAACGCCACAATATTTGGAGGAGTTTGCAATGTGTCAAAGTTACCGCAGATTTTCTGCAGATTTGGCCCAAGATGCATCATGTGACGTCATCACAACGCGCATCCAGCCAACGCCCTTTTCATTTCACGTTTGTCAAACATGAGTACAGCTAAAAGGTCTCATTTACCAACAAACATCACTGCGAAACAATTTTGTGCAACTGCAATTTCGCCAATTCAAGAAGTTTCCCCAAAAAAGCACAAAAAACTCTGCAAGTCGCATCGCAAATTTTGAAATCACAAAAAACTCCAAGAAATCCTGGAGGAACTGATAGTCATGGTTTTGGAGTTTACAGGGTTTGGAATGGTTCGACGTTGGGGTTTTGCACTTGTATTGGTTTTACTGACTTTGAAGGGGGTATTAAGGCCAGTGTTGGAGAGCCATTGGGCTGGTTTTGACCCTGGCTGACAATCTGATTTTCCCAGATAGAGTAGCATTGCCCTTTTCTGTATGGAAAAACTTAATTGAACAATTGCCAGCATTGTTACCTCAATGCACTGCCAATGGATCTTGGGCATAAAATGTGGAAATAGGATGTGTGAATACGATTTGCCAAGAATCAAGGTCAAGACAGATCAACAAATGGCTAAACATGTATAATCTCAGAGGCAAAGCCATACTTCTACACCAGGAAGACACAAAATATGTCTAGCAGAGACCGTAGAACACTGGTGTTAAACTTGACAAAACACTGTTTATGAACAGCCAATAAGGAACGAAGGAACCGTGTGGTACCTCCGAGGATTAATGTATTATCTGTGGATGTATATTGCAATGCCATATACACTATGTGAATTTCATTGAAATGCTTACACCCTAATGTAAGGTAAAAATCCCGAAGGTACCCAGTTATCCTGCTAACATAGCATACCTGAAAATAAATAAAGAAAAATATAGCCTACTTCTAAACCAAATCCTTTGCTTTGAATATTCTGCTGTTTTCCTTTAACTCCCAGTGACAGATTTGTGTAAATTCAGAAACTTCCTTTAAAGTTAAGGCCTCAGAGAGCGAGCATTCATCCATATCCGATGTGCAATATGAAGGGAAGGGGAGGATGAAAAGTAGAAATTTTTTTGTACTTCCAAAGAACCTCACATCATTCAGGTCGGAGTGTGAAGATCAGACAAAAGTGTGGAAATGACATTCGCTACATGTGTAAAGATCGATTCTGAGTGTAAAAGGGAACGAATGCTTCAGAGTCCATTGAAGTATTTCAGGTGGAGAAAGTGCAAAAGAGTAGATCGATGGGATTCATGTCAGACAGACAAACTATTGTACAAATAGAATCTAAATTTGCATATTTAAAGCATTATATCCCAATGATAGATCAATACAACTCAAGAACAAATAGACACCCATTATTAGGCCAGACATTGTGAATTCAATTCTCTCCAAAGTGGTAAACCAAGAGGAGTGTGGTATAAATGGGCTAGTAATGCTAAGACTTCAATATAAAGTTTAATTGTATTTGCTGTTAACAAATGTCTTAGGGTGAATTGTTTTTGTATTTTTTTTTTTTAGAATTGACCAGCAGAACCACCAATGGTCATAGGAAAAATACACCAAATGGTATGTAAAAAACGAGACTGGGGCTGATTTCTTTCTAGTCCAGACTGCAGATTCATGCACTGACAGTCATGTTTGATCTCCAGCCCGCTTCACAACACATGTGTAACATTTCATTGGTGGAGGTTGAGTAGGAAATCCATGTATGCTGTGTGAAATACAGTTGCGAATGAGGTGGATGGTTTACTCTAACATCTGTTATTTTTCCCCCCAAAATGCTTTGGGAGATGAAACTAACAGTAGATAGACGAAGCACAATCAGAGTACAAATTACACAAAAGGACAGATTACAGACCTTTATTGTCTTTTGGCTTGAACGAATGGGTTACAACTGGTGTGTTTAGTATGTTTGGTAGTTGGCGGACATGCGGCATGAAGCCAGTCGACCCATTACGGACTTGTGTCACACATACGTCTGAATTAATCAGAGATTCCACTTCCCAGAACACACTGTGGCCTACAAAAATGGCCACCACAGACTACAATCCCCAGCACAATGATCACCATCTCCCAAGTTATGCACACCTGTTTACAATTACACTCACACCCTCTCTCTCTCTCTCTCTCTCTATATATATATATATATATATATATATATATATATATATATATATATATATATACACAGACTTTGGACACTTACCCAGTTGCGAAGTGCCGCGAAGTGTGTCTTTACCTGACTTACCAAGCCTTGCATCTGTATCTTGCTTTTCTGATTTTTTTTTTTTATTTTTATTATTTTTTTTAATATATATATCTTGCCTCATTGCCTGGTTTTTGGATTTTGGTTTTACCTACATTGTTTTGTTTGCTGATTGCCTGACCTTCTGCCTGTTTCACGTTTATGATCCTTGGCTGACGTTTTGGAATTGTTTGCCACTGTCTTTTTAATTAAAGGATAACCTGCACTTGCATCCGACTCCATTGCATGACAACTTGAAACAGACTTTAAAATAAAATTTGAAATCATTGAACTCATTCATATTACGGCATTGATAACACCTCATGATGTAATACGTTGCTCAAAAATAATACTTTCATTGGTGAGATACTGATAGATTTTAGCCTCCCTAATATCCAATATCACCACCAGTTGTCTGTTTTCTGTACTTCCTGATCTGGCACCAAAATATTATCCCTTTGTGAGTCCACATTACGTCTGACACCTTGTACGCAAACACATTTGTCCTTTGTACATATTAAAAACGTTTAGTCTGGCAGAAATCGAAATGTTTCATAAACGTCTGGCAAAGACGTCTTTGAAACAAAACAGCCCTCTTCACTGGTTGCTTTGATGAATCACTCAAAACTCTCGAAGAAACCAACAGCCTTCTGCAAGACAACTTTACAGCCGAGTTGGGATTTATTTGTTGTCAGTGGTGAGACTTTTAGCATGCAGAATTCTTTCATTCTGGCTCCTGCCATGTATGAATGGCAACACATCTTCGCGCACGTGAAAGGCACACCCTCTTGTCATATTTGACTATTTTACGCACTTGTAAAGACTTCAATACACCCAATTAGTCCTTTAAAATTTCACAAACAAACACACACGCACGCAACTACATGGTAGTTGACAGATATTCATACACAATATGTTGGTATGAAGGTACAATTGGCCGACAAAGCGAGAGTCGCCTTCCATCATGAGATGGATACTGATACATGGATGAATACTGATATCGGTGCCTCTCTGTTTTGCATATAAATTAGACATGAATATTTCATGAGGTGCATGTGATTGGCATGTCGAGTCGTGCTTTAAGTAAGCGCGAAACTGAGACAAGTGTTGATTCCAGAGATGATGTGACTTCAGGAAATTTGCTGCGTGCCTGCAGCACTGTTCACTGTTCAGAATTTGTTAAAACTGAGACACATCAATGTTTGGAAAATCCTTTTGAATGTACAGTACTGTGCAAAAGTTTTAGGCACATGCAAAGAAATGCTGTAGAGCAAAGATGCCTTCAAAATAATGAAATGAAATGTTTATATATATATATATATATATATATATATATATATATATATATATATATATATATATATATACTGTAAAGAGCAGTAAACAGAAATGAAACAGTCAATATTTGGTGTGACAAAAAAATACAAATAAAAATAATAATCTCTGGTACAATGTGTGCAGTTTTATAAGGAAATGAGCTGGTAAGTTTTATTGAGCATCTTGCAGAACCAGCCACAGTTCTTCTGGACACTTTGACTTTCGCACTCACTTCTTATTTTTGCAGCAAAACCCAGCAGCCTTCATTGTGTTTTTTTTGTCTGAAAAGTGTCTCTTACCTAATATGCTGCTTTCTTTAATGACATACAAACACTTTTCTGTAACATTTAATTTTGTGCTAGAAAACTAATGTTTGGGAATCTAAAATGTTTTTTGTACTGACAGATAATGTAGAAGTCATAAAATAAAAATTCTATAACAAAGTGTGTACCAAAAAAAAAATAGGGCACCTAAAACTTTTGCACATTACTGTACCTTCTGATCATTATTTGTTTTATCATGACACCAGTAACAAACTGTAATGTTATGTATGCTCATAGCACACAGTGATAATCTAACATTCGCTCAATTACTACAGATCTCTGTGCATTATATCCTAACATTGCTAACGCTTTACTGCTTAAAAAATGGATGCATTTTGCATTTGACCTTTCATAACTGACTGAGTGGCGGACTCCCAAATATAGACACTAATTTGCATAATGCAGGTGATTTATGAATATTTAAGAATAATTGCTTAAAGTCAAAATTTTCAAATGAGGGGTCTAAAAATTGTTTAAAGTAGAGTGTAGACATGAGTGTGTATTTGTAAAGAGAAGCTGTCTCCAAGCACTTTGAATGTTGGTATCAGATTTGTTGTAATATCTGTTGAAACATATCTGTTATGAAACCAAAATGGTACCGGTGTTACGCCTTTCGGCAAATTTAATACCTGCCCCCTGGTCGTATTCATTTCTATACAGAATTGCTGTTCTCCAGCTGCCTTTCACGCAGCAGTAAATCACACTGCAGGTGTTAAATTAATCAATTCGCATACCCGGTGCCCTGTATTTTGCACATTTAGGTAGAAACACCCCTAAATTGCATATTCATTGAGGCAAACATGCAAAAAAACACCCACCCACCCACACACACAGAAATCTTTATAAATTCAGGTTTTAGACTTTTAAACCCGGCTACAGCGGCATTATGGATTATCATCAGACACTCCTCATAGACTGAAATGGACATATGCCAAGTAAAGGTTGAATTCATTATTAATGTGCTCATTCTAATACGTTATATAATATGTTATTTATGGAAGGAGTCTCCAGTGTCAGCACTTTTGTAACAGTGAGACGTTGCACCATGGGAATGTCAGGAACTAAATTGTTTCTATGGATGCCCTACAGCATGAAACATAACTGTAAATGGATTTAAAAAAAAAAGAGAACAGTTTTTGTAATTGATCGCAAATTAATGTAGAATAATAGGAATAAAACTTCAGGACGTGCCGTTATTGCAAAATAATCAACTTCGGGGTGGTTTTAACAGTAACTCGGCTTCATAACACCACTCCGTTGTTGATTATTTTCCTCAAACTGCATGACACGGAGTGTTTTATTTCCTTACATATGATATATATATATATATATATAAGAAAGCTGAGAAAAACACAAGTGAACTACAATGAATAAAACCATACAATATAAAACAGTACTATACTAATATTCATACTAGAACTTTGCCAATGGTATTTATTGTCAGCTGATTTTGTCTCAGAACACTAACCTTTCTCCGAATGAAACAGAAGAGTAGGGGTGATAATACGTAGATGGAATTACAGACAGATACAGGTAGATCCCGTGGCACGCACACGTTATAAATACTTAATAGAACCTCTGGAAATGTTGCTAAAATGAAAAAATAATAATAATAAATACATTAGACAAATTAAAAATTGCTGATCTTTAAAGGGCCAAATTTAATCCAGCATGGTTAAGAAACCTCTGCGCTCTCGCTGCTCAACATCTTCTTACTGGCCTGCTAGACACGATTAGTACTTTTCAGCAGATAACAGTTAATGAGGCAAAAACCACTGTGGTGCTATGATTAATTTAGGCGGTGAGTGAAAGATGAGTTAATTATGGTCCAATCTGCAGCTGCGTGAGTCTCTCCAAGTCAAAGTCTTCTCCACGAGGCAGTCGCGTGCACATCCAGCTGAGCTCGCGCACATCCACGTTCGCACTTAATTACCTATTATCATGAGAAGACAGCCAGGCCCTTTGTGAAAGCCTAGTAAACATAAAAAACACTTCAACCTGAATTGTGACATTAAAGAACAAAGAGCGGCATGTGAAAAGAGCCGGATTTGTGCAGAAGACTGAGGAACGGAGCAGGTTGTTTTGAAACGCTGCTTTGAATATCATCAAGCATTTTATTATGCAAATGAGACCAGTACAGTTTTAAAGCCATGTCACTTAAAAAAAAAAAAAAGTCACAATGCCGCACAAGATGCACGTTTAGATCCATTTTTTCCTGCCACGGAGAAACTTCCACAGAATATTTATGATGGGAAATGAATCTTCAATTCAGTGACATCAACGAGGGTTATTTCCGAAACCAAAAAAAGCTTCTACTATGTCATCATTGGCATCACTGTACAAAAAAAAATGTTTATGGTATCTATCATTTTAAGAGTGTTTGGATCTGACAAATGTCTGAACCAGTCATTCGCTTTAGAGTTTGTACAGAGACACATTATCAATAAAGATGAGTGATGCACGCCCCCCAGTAACCCGAGCTCACAGGAATTCCTCCATGTTTTACAGATATGTGACATGCCCGAGCTGTGATCCACACCTTCCTCTCTTCATTACTCGGCTTCGGGTTCATCTTCATGTCGCCTTTTCATAGGATTGCGTCTACTGCCATTGCATGTACTTTTAGCTAACTAACAAGCGCATTACTGTACGTCTGTGGTTTTGCAAACGAACTACCCTCTGAGCTGCTGTTACAGAAAAGGAATCATCACCTTCTGACCAATCAGAATCGAGAGATCAACAACACTGTGGTATGAAACAAATGACTGGATTTGGTTTGATTGGTTTGTTGAACATCTGCATCATGTCTGTTTATGCCACATTCTCTTTTGATTTGCTGTTTATTTTATTTTATTTTTATTTATTTTATTATTTTATTTATTTTCATAAGCATCACATCCTGACAAAAATGGCCAACTTTAAAATCTGAATAGCTCCAATTTCCAGACATGTTAATTTCAGGCTTTTCCTTGTTGCTTCACTCTGCTAATGTCAGATAGATCAGACTGACTTAATTTTTTTTTTTCCAATTTAGAAATGAGATTTTATTATACAAAAAAAAGAAAGAAGAAGAAGAAGAAAAAAAGAAAGAAACTGAGGAGTCTTGGCTTCTGGCTTTCTAATGTACACATAAATCATTTTAGAAATTGGAAAAAGATTGAAGTATTTTCCCCATTTCATTTGCCTAAAAATGTCTCGGTAATACATACACGCATAATTACCCAGAAAGTATTTTAAGTATTTTAAGCTTGCATTCACACAGTCTTCATTAGATTCCTGCTTAATGTCAGGACTATGTTACCCATCAGCCCCTGCACCTCATGAGAACACGCACACGAGTCACTTTTATGTCTAATGAGCATGGGTATTTAAGCTCTGTCTCTGGTAGCACTTTTTGACTTGACGTGTTCTTGTGTCCCTGTGTTTACCTAGTTCTTGTTCATATACCTTATGTGCACTGCTTAAACCGTATCTGCACTTGCATCCACCTCCGACTCCATTCCCTGACACTCGCATACAGAGGCTTCTGACTTACTAGAACTGGATCGAGTATCATTTATCTTTAGTCCTTTTTTCCTATACTGTATCACTCAATAAAACATGCTATATAAGTTATAAATATAAAATTGAAATACTGCAATTGACTGGGTTTAAAAAAAAAAGAGAGAGAGAGACGCTTATGTGACTAATCAAAGAAAGCATTCCTAGTATTAATAAGTCTTGAAATGTTTGGATGATTATGTGATAAACTATTCTTCCTAAAATTTTTAAACACAGTCTCCAACCATTCCATTAAAACGTCTCCAGTTAGTGCCGTTTCTACCGTTAACACAAATGTTTGAAGTAAGATGAAGAAGGTGTATAAGGAAAAAAAAAAAAGAGTAGATAGTGCAATAAAGAGTGATGAAAGTGCTGCAGATGGTTACTTGTTTAATTACAGAGGGATCTGAGAGGCCCACCTGGATTAGCTATTCGAGTCATTCTGAGAAACACCAACACCAGCAGGCCAACTTCCTTATTCACTGCATAATCAAACACAATGTTGTCTACAGGAGAGGTTCCTCCAAGGCCACCAAGTCTGGAGAGATTACTTTAACAAAAATATTTTTTTTTAAATACAAGGAAAAATGACACGTTATTACACAGATAGACATGGAGAGGTCTATCTATATACTAGTGCCTGGAGGGATGTTGTAATTGGAGCACACAAACACAACAATTTTTTATTTAAGAAAGCATGTGGCCACGCAGTCCACCAAGACCTTAACCATAAAGGAAATCCTTAAATTGGATTTTTCTATTTCGGCTGGGTTAATCCCATCCCTTGGGTTTGATTTAGATTTTTATTTTGAAGTTTTTTTGTTTTAGTTTTTTTATTTAGCCCTGTTCATCACAGACATAATACATGCTGTACAAGATACAACTAAAGTCTATTTGTGTCATTCTTCTTGGCACAATTTCACACAATTTGAGTTGAGATGTTGGGTGGTGTGGAACGAACAACCATGACCTTGGGGAGGACCTGGAAGTCATAGAATCCAACAGGTACCTTGGAGTGCACCTAGACAACAGCTTAGACTGGACATGTAACACTAAGGGAGTCTACATGAAGGGACAGAGCAGACTCTATTTTCTGAGGACGCTCAGGTCCTTCAACAGGAAGCTATGCATGTGCAGGCGGGCACCATCTTTTATGCAGCAGTATGCCGGGGTGGTGGCATCAACGCATGATATGCCAGCAGACTAATCAGACTGATGAGGAAAGCTGCACAGGTCACTGGAACCAATCTGGACACCATGGAATCAGTTTTGCAGGACAGGATGCTGGCTAAACTGCTGCTCATCATGAACAATGTATCTCATCCCCATCATGACCACCTAGTCATGCAGCGGAGCACTTTTAGATCCAGCTACTGTAATCTGTGTTCTCCGTGCATTGTGTATGTCCATGTAATTATTTGCTCATTGTACTGCTGGAACAAAACAATTACCATCAGGAATTAATAATGTTCTCTCTCTCTCTCTCTCTCTCTCTCTCTCTCTCTCTCTCTCTATCTATCTATCTATCTATCTATCTATGGCTACAACTTTTCTACAACTTTGAGTGAAGTCCCATGGATAAACTGTAATCCAAGAGTACTTTCAGACCTATTTGTCCACATTCAAGCAAATTTGGATAGGTTTTGCATTTGGTTTGGTGCACATAGTTTTGTGAATGACTGTGTGTTTATTTTCCCTTTTTGTTTATCAGTTCAAATCTCCAGAACTCTCTACAGTTCTACAACTCTGTCCTTTGGCTCAGCTTTTGCAGCTTGCATCTATATAATAATGCTGCAACCCAAACCACTGGGCATATTTGTTTTACTTCCTGCAGGCTAGTCGATTCAGACTCTAATCTAAATCACTTTCTCAATGCAACGAAGTGCAAAGGCATTCATCATAAACCAGTCATGTAGCATAATGTTAGCTAAAGCCTATGTGACAAACATGGCCTCAGGTTAGGCTTAGCTATCGCAAGCTACTTCATGTTAAAGAAACAAGACAAACTAAGTGCTCAATCTTCATAAGTAAGAATTTCAAATGCACAACCAATTATTAGGGATAGTAACTCAAACCATAAGTTAAGCACTACAACAAAACAGTAAACTCACTTACCCAATGTCTACAACCCTGCTGTACCTCCCACATAAATCCCTCATAAGATGAAAGAACACATTCTCAGAGCTTTTATCTGTGAAAAAAAATGATTCCTTGTTCTCTTGTTTTGAGTTACCTTCAATGTTTCCTTCTCCAGGATGTCTATGTCTGGCTTCGCCACATGAATCATCTACCTTCTCACATCTATTCTTACTACAAATTTTAATTCAATGAGCTTTTGCCAAAGACAGAGATTATTGATGAAAGACTAAAATGACAGATTAGGACACACGCCAAACTGCGCTCAAAGTCAACAGCACTGCAGGGTTTTAGTCCTTTGATTTAACACAATTTATCCAACCATCAGCTAATCATCGAATTCCCCATGAGATCAGTCAGCAGGGAATTTGTCAAGAATGGACCAACTGCAAATGAGTGATGGGTTTTCATCTGGTTCAGATCGTACATGTGAACTGAATCCAGGAATTGATATGTAGCCATAACTCAACCTCAATACAGCATGATATGAACCAGAATATATAGACAGACCACTTGGCCTAAAATTTCCAGAGTCCAAATGTTGTGAAGTGTCCTTCACAACAATACTCTTTCTTATTAACATATATTTCTAATTGTTCTTCCCTTATCCAGTGCTCCTGCACATGGACAGCTGTCAAGAACAGAAGCAAGCTCCGCCATCCCACTTCAAAATGACAGCGTTTCCTTGTTGCATGATTCAAGCACCCAGTCAAGTATTCAACAGCTGAAACCAGCAGAACCCTGTCAAGAAAACAGCTCTTAGGAATCAGAAGAAGCAGCTGCCCCTCTCTTCTCCAAAATGCCATGGACCGTTTCATCTGGATAACTCTCCTTCACCACCTCATTCCTCCTCTCTGCTGTCAACATTCTGATGCTCTGTCACTGTGGAAAACTGGCACATCAACAACCCAGGGAGCTTTTTCCACTTTGCTAGTCTAGCAAATATACAATATTTACGTGTCATACAGGCTCGGACAAGCATCACACTGGTGCGCGTGTCACCCATCACAAAAACAAAATGGTGAATCAAGATATTCAGGGTACAATGGGGGTGGATCCCTAAATGTTTGAAACCTTTTGTTTTTAACTCTATTGATTCATTCATCTTTGGTAAGCACTTTATCCTTGTCAGGGTCATGGTAGATATGGAGGGGGGGTTGGGGGGAAGCTTGGTGGTTAAAATTGGCCTAAATGTTTAAAAACATTTGTTTGAAATCCTATTAGGGAAATTAATTTAAGTGTGCAGACTAGTCAGTGTGTGAAAATTGGCACTGCAGTAGTTCCTTCTAAAGCTAAAATTCTTAGAGAAACAAATATTTAATTAGTATTGAAAGTATTGCATAAATGAGGGGCAAGTATTAAATCAAACATGTTCCAGTATGCTGTTAGCCAGGGGTAAGGGGAGGCTTTTCTAATTGGCATATTCATAGGCTTTGCATCTTTCCAGTTTTGGTTCTTTATTTGGATCCAGTACATATATATATTTTTTTTATTTGCTATAGAAAAATATTGTATAGTCTCGAAAACAAGTAGTGGGTGACTTTAAAGGAGCATAAACATATGCTCTTTTAGGAGAATGTGGCAAAGCCATGCAGTTCGAGCTAAAACTGGGGCGGAGCTAATTTCTGATCCAGAAAAAATGTCAGTGGGTGACAAAAGAAAATAGTGAGATCTATTGCGTATATTGCAATGGTGTAAATCGCAGTGTTCCAAGGTTACTCACTAAAAGATAAAATATCAAATCTGGAAGGTTATTTGGCTTGCTTCTCCAGTGTTAGCCTTATAGGTTATACAGACAAACACTTTAAAAAGTGTTTACTTCAGAAGGCATTCTAAGAAAGCAAAAGAACCCTTAGCTATCCAAAGAAACCTAGTGGAATGCTTTTTGTAAGACCTATAATTGTATGATTGTTATACTTCAACCTGCACCTCTAAGGCTTATTGCTAATGACCAAAAGGTGGTGAGTTTAAATCCCAGGACTGTTGTAGAACCATTGTTGTTCCCTTAATGACTGAACATACTCAGCTGTGTGGTTTGGAGCTAAAATGGTGGATTTGTCCTTGAGGAACGAGCCCTTTTAAAGGCAGCGCTAGTAAGATCATGCATTATTGAGAAGCCATTGCTTGGGGTGAGAGAGCTGACCGGCAGGATCCAGAGAGAGAAAAAGCTATAAAAGAAACACGCACACACACACACACACACACACACACACACACACACAGCTGTTCACACAAAGATGGAGGTTTCTGAATTCACCCAGAGAATTGAAGCTGCATACTGGGATATTGTTTCTTGTAAATTATTCTAATCTTATACACATATACATATATATGATGACACTTTAGCTTACTATTCTGTTGAATTATTGCATTATCTCACCATAACAGATTGCATTTACACCATCTTGCCTTACTGAGGCAGTATCGGGTAGATGTATGGAAAATTCCAGCCTTCACTAAAAAATAGCGGCATCAAAACAATGCAATTACAGCAACAATTTGCAAATGCAATGAACGCCATTGTTTCTGTCTGCTCTCAATATGATCCTTCACATCTTCCAGGGTATGCATGCCATGCCAATGGCTTAGCAAGAGCCGGAAAATCATTCACATATTTAAGTGATAGCAGTGTGGCCTAGATATAACTCATATGCATGCACCTGAACGGATATCCATGGATATCCATACGGACTGTATTCATTTCACTGTCGATAAATATGCATGTCTCTGCGCCACATCCATCACTTCATTTAGCTGGCAGGATTGCCTGGAGTAAGAGCCATCATGTCCTATTTCACGCTACATAGAGGAGGAAAGGGTCCGGCTGTATCGCCCAAATAGAACACAGAAAATGATATGGAGGGAGACATAAAGCAAACAAGCTGCCAGGAGAACCTCTTCTTTTCTGGGCAATTGACAATAAACAAGCAAACATCTTCCTGGTTCTTTCATGTCACACTATATTCAGTCTCCACATACAAAGCTTCCCAAATCATCCCTAATTTACATATACACACACACTACCTTACTTCATGCATGATCTGGTACCTTCCTACCACATCATGTTTTAATCAATCAAGGCCAGAACTAAGCATGTCAGTAGTGAGCCACAAAAGGGGCTTAGAAGCTCATTAAAGCCGAGAATGTTGGATATTCTCTTTGTTCTTACATTTTGTCGCTTATTGTTTTCGAACAATGCTCGGTAAGATTTAGCAACGAGCCATGAGCCACATGATATAAAAAGCCAAACTAATAAAGAACTAAAAACAGAACAGGCAAACTCAATCATGCAATGAACCAGCGACAGGACAGCGACAGAAACCAGACGAGCACATGTTTGATGACATGGGAACTGCAACACAAATGGGTGAAAATGCGATACCTGGTAATACCTTGTATTTTTAGTATTCTTTGTCAATTTTGGAATCAAAATGATGAAATATGTTCTGATTTTTGTGACACAGTAATATCTTTATGCTAGCAAAATGAGCACATTTCCACTGACATGGGGTCTCATCGACACCTATTGCTGCTCTTGGATTACCTGTAGTTCAGCAGCAGTTACAGCACCTCATACACCATCGGTGACGGCAAAACAAGTGCAAGGAGTCAAAATTAAGCACACCACACACAGCCTCTCAGTATCCTGGTGGGTGACTCATAATGAGGTGGTTCAAAATGCCGTTTGCAGAAGAAGTGGGCAGAGACTCCAAAACCAAACCCTGTCACTGAGTCACCTGTGGAGATGTAACCTCTAGCAGAGTGAGCACCAATCCACTGAATCCCACACTCCTCAAACCCACTCGCAAATCCTTACAACCCACCAGTCTGCACGCTCCTTTTCCACTATCCCTCCTTTCAAGTCTTAAATAAAAGCTCCCCCGGGGAGTTAAATGGCTATTTGTGTCCGCATTAAAGCTCGCCTCAGACTGGTAGCACATCGTAGCACGCAGAACAAAATAATCTGAATAAATAACACGAACAATTAAACACGCTATGGCCTAATAAAAGTTATTGGATGTCTCCGTTGTCTACTTACACTTTTGTGTACATTTTCACAACCTGCTTTTACACTTTCAGAAATTAAAGGTATTAAAAACTGTATCCCTGCTTGACACTAAATGATTTTTTTGGTATATCTGGTATCTATCTTTCACCACATCACGTCATGCTGTTATAGTAAATAAATCAATGACGAGATGTTGTGATGTGGCTCAACGTGAAGTGGAGTCACAGTTTACTTCTTTACCCCTACATTCCCCTTATACCACCGCAATTCGCCAATGATTACACATTTTTTTTTTCAAGAATGGCACGTTATACTTTTTATCCATTTATAGTTACATTTAGTGTCGTGGAACGTCCACAGAAACAAGTTGTTTCCTGTTATCACTTACAACTATGAACGGTTGTGCACCAAGCAACAGCAAGCAAACGACAAGGAAAAGTCCAATTCTTTATTTTTTTTTTCGAACAAAGAGCCCAAAATCCCCAGCTTCTTTATTTTCTCTTGGCTCACAAGACTGGGGTTTGCGAATTCAAAGGTCAAAGTTCACTTGGATAAAGCTGACACAAAGTGAAAGTAACCACTGTTTGAAGTACATGTGCCAATTTCACATCCTGTCTCCTTTCGACTTCCGGTGAATTGGCTTTTCCCCTGGGTGAATTTGGTCTGACCACTTCTTTAATGCAGAAAGCAGAAAAATGTAG
Source organism: Cranoglanis bouderius (assembly GCA_023630585.1). Classification (NCBI taxonomy): domain Eukaryota; kingdom Metazoa; phylum Chordata; class Actinopteri; order Siluriformes; family Cranoglanididae; genus Cranoglanis; species Cranoglanis bouderius. The sequence continues at coordinate 12,676,346 of CM042546.1, forward strand.
CTGTCAGGTGTTGCAGAAAAAGTGTTTTTAAAATAATAGGCTAAACTGTAAATGTTTATGCTGTAGACGTTAAATTTAAGTTTGGCCTTAACTTTTTATAAGGAAATTTGCTACTTTGATTTGAGCTCAGTGTCGAATTTGGAGGCTGTTGATATCCAAAACGGCTAGAGAGTAAACAGAGTTTAAAGAAAACCTGCCATGAATGTTTCTCTGGCAAAAAAAAAAAAAAAAAAGGTTAATTCCAACTTGAAATTTAACACGTTTAAAGATTTCTGATTAGAACCAAAGTGAACACAATTAAACGTTAGGTTCATGTTTGTAATTTTTCATCATCTTCCCTTCAACCACACCACGCACTTTTGCTAAAACACACTCCGGTGCTGAGGAGGCAAATAGCAGCTGCTTCTCTGTGATCTTTTCTAGGTCATGCAAGGCAAGGCAAAGCTGCGGGGGCGATTCATGTTTACGTCAGCATACGCATATACTAATTGTGATCATTTTAAAATTCACAAATCCATGTGTGGAGAGCAGTACCGATCGGCCACTTGGCATCTTGCTGCGATTCCTCTATGCTTGTTTGTGTGTTGCATTTAGTGCACTAGTCTCAGTATTTATAATATGTCTAGACTGACTCAAACCAACGGGCGTCTGGGAAATGATTGTGACTTCAATATGAATGTCTTTATCTGTAAAGCCGACACCAAACATGCACTGAACTGGTATTTGGAAACATTATCCCTTCACTTCCATGTTTTTCTGTTTGACATTCCCTGTATAGGAGAAATTCATCTTATCAAATCATCCAATGATTTAAATGTATGGTTGGTCAATATGACTATTTAGTATAACCACTGTGATAATTTGTCACTTTTATGTACTTCTATTGAAGTATTGTTCAATAGAACAATAGAAAAATATTCAATTGTTAGCCAATATTTGGTACACTCTTTTATAAAGCATTTGAAAATGTAAATGTAAAATATATGACGTGCATCATTTGAAAATATACGATATACACCCAATATACGATACAATACAAACATATGCACCATTAGCATCTGTCACTGGCTTCTAAGATACTGCATGCTGATTTATTGTGATTCACATAGAACACACTGAGGGTGACAAAACATCATGCAGCTCTTGAGATGTAAAAACATCTGGTTAAATATGATTGGATATATATTGAACAAGATGTGACAAATAAATTACATAATGAACAAACACCATCTGGCTTAACTGGCATGACTAAATCATGTCTAACTGGCCATATTACACATTCCAGATGAAAAGAAGAGAGTAATTAACTTTTTTTAAATAATTACTGTGCATCCATAATGAATGCTGTGTTCATACCCCGATGCAGTGCATGCGATTGCCGAGAGTTAATGGTGAGTGGGTGGCATAGTGGGCAGTATATATGTAGACACGCAGATAAGAGAGAATGTTCTCAGAACGTCAAGTACCACAGTGTACCACGTCAAGTACCAATTTAAACAGAAGAAATATACTATATATTGCGGAGACGTTGATGCGGATCGTTAGATTAAATGCTATTGCAATTAAAAGTGCCTAGAACCTTAATGAATGTAAAATTTGTGGGAAACACAACATCTCACTCATCACCCCTGCTTTTACCAGAGATTATTCTTCTAAAGGTGAAGGTTCTACTTGTGACCTCCTTTGCCTTAATGACACATTTATGTTACAATACCTTTAAAGGTTCCCCAACAGAAAGGTTTTTCCCATCAATTTTCAACCAAACTTTCTCATTGCAAATCCATACCCCATTATCTTGATGTCCCCAATCACACAAGAGCTACCAATCAGAGAGGACTTCCTCTCATACACATAAAGACAGTCAGTGCACCTTTTAAAACTGCTGCTCAAAGGGCCTAAACGCACTTGGAGGAGAGTGCTACAGCAGCTCAAGAACCATAGTTATGGCCTGATTGGAATTCAACTCTTCCATCTCTTGATCACATTTGTGCTAGTTAAACTGTGAGCTCACTCATTCAAATTCAGTAAATGCTTTATCCTGGTCAGGTACATGCAACAAAGGGATGGTAATCCATCACAAGGCACCACAAACTCATTTACACCTAAGCACAGTTTATTGTAGCCAATCCACCTTTTAGGTAGATGGGAGGAAACCTGAGAAAAACCTGGATCTGGAGACTATCCTGGAATATAAACTGGATGAGACACCAATCCATCTCAGGGCACCAGGCACCATTTAGAATAGCCAGTCCACCTACTGGTATGTTTTGGGAGGTGGGAAGTAACTGGAGAACCGGGGGGGAAACCCATGCAGACACAAGGGGAACATGTGAAATGCTGCACAGACAGTAACCCAAGCTCAGGACCGAACTGGGGCCACAGGAGCTGTGATGCAGCAACTCTATCCACTGCACCACTGTGCACCACTCGGAAACTAATTTACAATAAACACAAGCCAACTTGCACAAAGCAATAGTTATATTCATACCAATTTCAGCTACTTTATTCATGAATTGGCTTTGACTAAGGCTTCCCTACTAACTCTAAATCTGATACCTTCGGCATAACCTCGGGTAAAAACACAGATTCTGAATTTTTAGCCTGATTTCTGGTTGGTCTTAAGATAAGATGTCTTGATTACAGACCTCATCTTACTCGTTATTGTGGTAATAATTCACTAATATGTCAAGTCGTTGGATGGAGGTTGCATTCAGGATTTCTGAACCTTTGTGGGCCCTAAGCGACATCACACCTGACCCCACCCTGCAACAGGTATTAAAATATTTATATTTTTATTAGTCTTATGGGTCCCTTTCTTACGGGTCCCATGGTGGCTCGGGTGCCTTAGGCGACTGCTCATACCACTGCTCATATTGCTGGAAATGGCCCCATTCTTTCAAATGAAATCCCTCTAGATTGCCCTTGAATCGGCAAGACCAGGTCCAAATTGCCTATACATAAGAATTTGAATTAGATAAACAAAATAGTTGAAGGCTTTAGGTTACTTTAAATGGTTTGGGGTGGCGGTTTACTTTTCTCATGACTCCATTACTAAGAATTCTAATTGAAACACTTTCACTGGTTGGTATTTCTGCCAAATTTGTGATAGAGCAGGTCAAATGTCCAGCACTGGTGAGTAGCTGATGCGCGATAACCATGATCACCCACAGAGATCGGGTCCTCCTGACACTACAGTGCTCCATCATGTCCTCTGATCCCATTTTTTCCCTCAGTAACACTTCATCTTGGATTGGTTTTATTACTGTGTTGTTTGCTCCCTTCCTCTTAACGGCTGTTTATTTCGTGGTGGAGCGATGGTAAAATTGAATGGAGCTGATAATAAGACAGTGAACAAAAAGCAATAAACCCAGAACAAATGTACCGGTGTCAGTTCCAAGAGTTCTACACAACATCTGATGTCTATCTGGGGCTCAGATATACTGGATGGTCTCATCACAGTTGAATAACTGCATTGCAAATAATCGCAGATGCCAGAACAGAACTGCATCTTTGTTACCAAGTGGCATTTGGACGAAAAGTACCTATTCTCCTGCGATGAGTAATTCATTCAGGAATTAATTAAGTGCCATCCAACATGCTTAAGAATGTGGCAACCAGAATATGAATATTTATCATAGATCAGAGGTACTAGAATTTGTAAAGGTCTAGTTACTTAAACTTTCTACTTACAATGGTCTAGATAGGAAACTAACATGACAGAATGGTGACAAGTGTTACCTTTTAATGCTCAAGCATTAACTATTTGTTTATAGCTATAAAGAAGACACTTTGAAGACCTTAAGACTTCTGACCATCTTTTGTCCAATCCTGCATGCTCCCACGGTTATTTTTTATTGTACCTGCCCGCAATATTTTATAACAAACTTAGTTGGTTCTATTTCACAAAATATAAACAAATGTTCTCTCTGAATGATTTACTCAGGGTTCTGCAGTTTCCTCCCACCTCCCAAAGCATACCAGTAGGTAGATTGCCTATGTTAAATGGTGCATGGAGCCCTGAGATGGACTGGTGTCCCATGCAGGGTGTATTCCTGCCTTGCACCCAGTTTTGCTGGGATAATCCCTGATCCACTGTGACCCTGGCCAAGATAAAGCTATTACTAAAGATGAATGAATGTAGTAAATGCGTTGCACAACCTGTACATTCTGTTGCTAATGAATGTAGCCTGTCTTTGTCCTACAACCTTCAGATCTGACCTTCTGTTGTAAAGAAAAAAACGCTATATCCAGCTACTTTTAACAGATGGGTCATCTGTTTTGAAATTGAAGCGAGCGAATAAATGCAAATCTCCCACTGTCCTGTTTTTGTTGTCAACTTTAAACTGTTAACTGGTACAAATGCTGCACTGGCTCATGTTTAAAAAAAAATGTCCCTGAACTGCAGCCATTTTTTTTCATACGTTGATAACTTCTGCTATGAGTGCTCGCCAGTTGACAATCCCTGACTGTTTGAAATCCCAATATTGGCTTTCCTCTAGTCAAAGTGAATATCAAAGCTACTAGTGGTAACTATTCCACCTAATACTGGCTTCCATGCTAGAAATAATAGTACTCCATTACCAATTCAGGTTATAAGTGGATTTGCACTGGAGTAGGGTAATTCGGAATGTAAGTGTGAGCTTGATTGCATGCATGGCCATTAAAATTATTGAGAGTGCTGCCAGCTCGAGTCACTCAAATATTGATTACATTTTTATTTCCAGGCTCTTGGCAAAAGATCCCCATTCCACATGTATTGGCAGCACCATCTGAAAAGCCCTGCTGCAGAGCTGTAAACAATATTTTAAACAGGATTTCGATGGCATTGTGAAATGCTCCATTTACTTTATACGCAGGTCCTGTGAGCAAAGCCCAAGACATTGCGTTAAGCAGTTTATCCAGTTGATTACATACCGAATGGCAGGAATATTGCTTACTATTCAGATCTCAGTGCTTTTGGAAAGAATCACCTTCACAATCGTTTGAGTGGTGCAACGAGAACCTGTCAGGATTAGAATCTGAGAAACAGGCCATGAAGGACGCATGCTTCTGAGACCCTCAAATACAGAACGATGAGTAATATAAACGCTCTAACGTTCTGCATCGTATCCCTGGCCATCACAGCATGAAGGTAAGTTTGAGCTCCAGCTGAGAATTATGTTGAACTGCCTGTGGGCCATTTACTGTTACAGTGAAGCTGAAATGATTCACTCTGCTTTTCACTCAGTGGCAACAAGAACAGCAGCAAAAGTAGTGCTGTGTTTGCTTTGATCAAACAAATCAGGTGCAATATGAACATTCGTTCTTTTGGCTTTTCTCTCTTCTTCTTAAAAGGAGTAAAAATCAAATGTAAAAAATTCAAACACTGACTGTAGTAAGTGGACACAAACCATTTTTCCCCCTTATATTTTTCCCTTTCTTTCTTTTCTTTCTTTGTTTTTGTCTTTTTTCCCCTCTTAGGATTAGCTTTAATAGACCAAAAATGTACAATTTAAAGTTGAAGAAGTTAATTACATTTAAATAATAATTAATAAATAAATAAATAAATAAATAAAGTTTGTTTCAAAAACAGATCAGGCGAACTGCAGGAGTCACAGGTAGTCAGGTAAAATAATTAATACTATATAATACTAAATAAGTAGTAATAAATAAAATTATTTAATGATTTACATTTTCTACTGCCTTTTCCTTTCCTTTTTTTCTTTCCTTTCTGTAAAAATAAGACTAAAAAAAATGACCAGGTGAAACACTGGAGTCATAGTTGATCAAATGGTTCCAGAAGCAACTGGACACTGAAAATGTTTTCATCAAAATTGCCGCTGTGCATTTGTCATCAGTGTCCAGATGCTGTTTGAGCCACCACTTGTTCTAATTTAGCAATAACTGAGGCAGACAAAGGCCAAAGAGGCCATCATTAGCTCCGTGTGTTTATATCCAAAGTGTTCAGAATGGCTTAATGAATTAGCATTAGCTGCTAGATTGGTTTCCATGCGTTGGCTGTTAAAAATGATGGCGGCCGGATGTAGCATCATTAGCACGGACAGCTTTCGCAGAGAGGTTGCTCATTCTGTTAGCTGACCTTGTTTGTGTGTGTGTGTGTGGGTGGGGTGTGGGAGGGGGCAGAGTTGCCATTTGGGATATGAACACACGGCCAACTCAAGGCTAAAAAGCTAAAACGTGTTAGTTCTGTGCCATGTAATATTACATGGGTTTGTGTTTCTTAAATGGATTTGTATAAGTAATGATTGTGTTGCTAATGAGCAAAAGCTGTATTTTATACCAGAGTGCAATACCATTTTCATAGAATCTTGGCCTGACTGATTAGTAGTGTGCTATCCAGGTTAAAACAACGGATTTGAACTATAAGCCACTGGCACAAACATACAAAATTCTCTCTCTTTTTTTTTTCATTTAGCCAGTCAAAACCTGTAAGCTTGTAAGCGGTGCTGTAATGGAGTTATTGAGCTAAATTATTATGACACACAGTTAGCTTACAGATGATAAATGCCACTGTAGCATACTTCTGTGCTCAAAAGTCCAAATTTCAGTTTTCATAACCTTCCTAGAGAAAAAAGTTTACAGGGAAAATAGCATCTAGACAGCTAATGTTACAGCTAGCTAGATACTTAGTCATTTATTTTGCTAGCTAGCTAGCAGCTCAGTGTGAAATTGAGCTTGAAATTAGTTAGAAGTCTGACAAAAATGGTTGGTTGCTAACTCTGACCCTCAAATGTACTAGAATGACGGTAAATTTAGCCATCTTCTATGTAAACGGGAGTATCCAGGAAAGTCACAGGAACTCACAGGATTTTTTTTCTGTTTGAGGAAAAAGCTGCACTAAAGCAGGCCTTGCTATGTCGTAGCATTCTCTGGATGTTAAAGAATAATTTATGCACTGGTTTACAAGCTTGCTAGGTTTATACTACCAAGCTAAACATTCTAGAGTCAATTGTGAGGTGTGCCTAGCATGCTCAAGCACTAAGGTATGCTACAATTGCACTCACTCCATTTGTATCGATAGCCCTGATTTTGTTTCCACATATGGACATGTGAAAAGGGTAAAACCCCATATACATTACATGAAACATTCCTTTTGGCTTCAGGGTTGCTAGTTCCCAGCGATATATCTCAAAAGGAGCCCAATTAGCCCAAAAAACAAAGAAACATTTTCTTGTGTTTCTCACTGGGAAACAGGGTCACTGTGGTGTGCAGGCATTTCTGATTTGCAAGAGTATCTGATCTTATCAATGTTTAGACCATTTACCGAGCATGCATGGAATAAATGATCATTAGCGTCACTACTCCAAGCATTCCAACCTGAATGACTGTAACATGTGTAGAGTTCCCACGACAGCAGAAATGATTCTGTACATCGTACATAAGGTGCCTGCATTACACTTTCCATTTGTTTGCAGAAATGTATTCGATTTCGTTCTGATAATTTGTGTAAAAACAACAAACTAGCGAAACAGCTGCAGACTTGGCGACCCTCGTTCGGATATAAAACAAATGGAGATTCGGACAGGAATCGAGTGTGGTTTGTTTTTAAGCGGCTCATAAGCTTTCTCACTGTTCATTTTATGTTGCGTTATTAAACTCCTAACGTTATATCAGATTTTACAGTGCAGAGCCAGGAGCGGTGTTTAAAATGCAACAGCACTGACTCGCTCCTGTCGGGCTGTAAATACCACCGAGGCGACCGACCGACTCAGTAATAACTTTCTCTCTGCAAACCCACAATATGGTTATTAATATTTACAACCGAAGCCGCAATCCCTCTCCAACTGGTCCGATGCTCACGCTGAAGGATCGCCATTGTAGCCTGTCGCCAGTGTGCAAGTGTGTATTATTCATGCCTCCTGATGAAAACAAATCTTCTGTTTATCCTGCACGCTGGATTAACGGATTTAGCACCAGGGTGGCTCAAGCATGTGCTCTGCATTGCTTTGCATAAGTATTCAACCCCCCCCCAAATTTTGACTCCACATTTTGTCCTGTTGCAACCTAGAACTGAAATAGACTAGCACAACAAAGAACAAAACAAAAAAAACCCACAAACAAACAAGTAAGTATTCGCCCCCAGGCTTAATTAATTCTGGGCTATAGCCAGAATCAAAACTTTGATGAGGTCCACATTGCAGAAATGTATCATAATAGCTGAATGTGTCCTGCATCAATCACTAATTTTTAATCTCCACCGTGTTAACTTTTCATTCTACCATAAACTGCTCTGACTCTAGTTTAGTTTGATTGAATTTAATATTTCGGTTTCCAAGTGACCTGGTGTTTACAAAAAAAAAAAAAAAAAAATCACAGGATTTTTTTTTCCTAAAGCTGGCTTCAAATGACAGTCAATTGACTTCATATATTTAAAAAAAAAAAAAAAAAAAAGAAAAAAGCACATAGTATAAGAGGTACTTTGCGAGAATATACCATTTATTTTGTTTGTTTTGAAAAATGTGCTTTTTATCAGCCTCAAAATTAAAGTCATCCCTTTATTATTATTTATTACAGAACATTTCCTTTATTTCTTTTTGAATATTTTCCAAAAAAGGTCACAGTGAACTGATTTTATAGTAAAGAACAATACAGTAGATCTCTTGCCATTAACAAATTGTCTATTTTTTTGTAGTTATTGTAAGTGAGGTGTTCATTGCTTTGTAGATTACAACCTGTTTATATTAAAAAAATGAGTATGAACAAACTTCACCAAATAAAAAAAAACAAAAAAACAAAAAAACACACAGTATGTGCAGTAACTGATAAGAAATCGTTTACATTTTTAACTAAAACGGACATGTGGCAGCTTCAGTCTAGAAACTGAATATGAAATGAAATCATGTTTTGATGAGAAACTTAATATTTTTATGTAAACTATACATTATGTGTTCTCTTATACTGCATATTCCATTTTTTCAAGTATAGTTAGTTAATATAGAACTAACTTTGTCTACATTTACAGCTACAAGTCTTCTCAGATAATATCTCTGTCAGCTTTGCACATCTGGATCCTGATTTATTTATGTTTTTATTATTATTTATTTATTTATCTGTCAGATTGGATGGACAGATTGGTGAACAGCAATTTACCACAGTCCTATCACGGACTCTCAGTCGGACTGAGGTTTGGGCTTTGACTGGGCTGTTCTAGCACATTCAGGTTCTTAATAAGCACATTTATAAATGTGTCATAGTATCTCGTAACACAACACACTTTCGGGGAACCTGAGCCTCGTATGTTTAACTAACATCCCCCCGACCCCACACTGGAGTACATGCATCCCACACCAGACTTCATTAATAAACCAGAATCATGAAGACCATATCCACTTCCGTCATCCACACTGACACTTATATAGCAGACGGTATTACGGTATGAAGACAAATCCACGTCCCACATATTGCCATGGTTTTCCTCAGCAAATAATCCATCATGTAACAGAATACTCCTACATTTTTGTTACCTTATCTTGCTAGGGTACTATGCATGCGGAACCTCGACACATGTAAATGCACAACACTCGGTAAATATGGTAGCCTAGGAATGGAGAACGAGATTTGCGGTGTTGTTAATTCTAAATGGTGTCTATATTGTCACTGCATTACACTTCCTCTCTGTACCTTATCAGTGTTCGTAAAGCTTGTTGAGTTTACTCAGCTGGATGCTGCTTTGTGCACAAAGCTAAGAGGCAGAACAAAAGCAAAAAATAAATAAGTCAAAGAGCAGATTAGAAAACCCTGGTTGTAATGCCATGTCATGTTTGCTGGCATGTAATCAATCGAAAACAATATTTAGCAACAAAAAAAAAAAAAGTACTACAGCACTGACTTCTCTTATTTTGTTTACTTATGAAGAAATGTATGCTAGCAAAGTGTCCAAGATGGCAATACTTGGCTTAATCCAAGATTACTCAAAGGTCATGTCCAGTTCATGACCTTTTTTTATTTATATATTTATTTATTTATTTTAATCCCTTCTGTAGTGCTAGCTGCTAAGCATTAGTTGTCCCATTGGCCCAAGCAATCTGCGTAGACTATATGCAGCTATACAACTGTAATTCAGCCCAAAAACTACTTCAACTAATGAGATTATGCGAGTAGAAAGACAGGCAGCGGTCAATCTGGATGAGCTGATGTGTCAGATCCTCTCAGTGTTAGATGGGTTTGTCACCAGTCCTTCACTTGATGAGTGGGTGGGTGGGTGGGTGTCAATCACTTCCACCTCTGAGACAATAAAATGAGTTGATGATGATTTTGACTCTGACTGTATGATCCAGAGGGGCGTCGCTGTCATCCCCTGTCATGTGTTTGCACATAGCTGGATTCCCCTGATCACTCACAATGAAATATTGAAATGAGTCGGCAGACGCCCTTAACACCCTGGGCAAGGGGGTAAACTATGAAATTAAATGATTATTTATTTTTTTTTAAATGAAATGAAAAAAGCATGTTATGCTAGATTTGGCCACAAATGAAATTAAGTTATTATGAATTATTAGGTAATCTATGTCGGAGTTTTGTCATATAGGGTTTAGACACATGATGAGGCCTTTTATGCGTTTTATCTTTCAAGCAAAACAGGTGTAACTTCACCGCTTTAGCCTCTAAATGCGCATCTCTGTGCTTGCACTGGATTCTGCCTCAGATACCAAGTTGCTTTAGAGGAAATGATAAAATGATATGCTTACTCTAAATAGGCAAAAAATACAGACGTCAGTTCCAGCAGCGTGGGAATAGTTAACCTCGCTGCTTTTAAGACAAGGTGACATTATTCAGTCAGGTTGAATTAGCAAAAGGTCAGAAGCACCGACACGTCTTCCAGTGACATTTACATCAGTTTCATCAAATGAGTGATGAATGTAACAGAGAGCAGAGACAGTAAACATCACTTATTAACTTCTTAGATCTAATGGCCTTCCTACGGAAGCCCTAAGAGGCCATGCCTTATTATTATTATTATTATTATTATTAGTATTTACAAAAGTTTTTGTTGTTGTTTATGACGTAATTTTAAGAAAATCTCGCGCCTCGTGAATGGGACTGGTGTCGCATGGACGACGTCCCGTTCCCTCAAGTTGACTGGCGATGAAACTGATTACACGTTCAGGGTCACTCTAATGTCTTCGACAAACAAGTCGTAGACCTGACGACCTCCTTCTCAAGTGTCGGAGACTAATGGGTGGGTCCCTGATCAAAGTTAAAAACGAATTTGTTCATCCATGATGCTGCAGGATTGCGCTAAACTTTTGCTGCCTCCAGAACAATAAAAACAACATGCTGTTAGGTTGAGCACACAGAAAAGTTAAGTCGTGATGACAAGAAAACAAATTTATGTTAAGATCTTAAAAGTGTTGGTACAAGTTTCTAAACTCTGTTAAAGGCCACAGATAAATAAATACACAAATAAATAAACAAACAAACAAATAAATAAATCAAATATTATATTATAGAATTTGGCATTGCAAAATTTTTTTTATATATCTGATACCAAGTATTAGTATCAGGCCAGTACTAGCATAACATGCTATATCCGATATAGGGGTGATATCGGATATCACAATATCACATTCTGTAAGACTGGAATTAGACTTTGGGAGAAAAAAAAAAAATATATATATATATATATATATATATATATATATATATATATTTTTTTTTTTTTTTTCTTTTGATAGGATTGATTTTATTATATTTACAAGTGTTATCATGTTATCATATTTATTATATTGACAACGTAAGTGATTTTTGTGTGGAAGAGGTTAGCTGTGAAGTGTTTCATTTTAAACATTTTAAAGCTCAGTAGTTTTTGAAGAAAACAATACCGGATGGGAATCTGCATCGGCTGATATTAAAGCTTTCAGTATTAGTATCAGTATCAGAAAAGAAAAAGTGCCATCTTTAGTAACTACTGTAATGCTTTTTAGTCACACTTTAAACACACACACACACACACACACACACACACACACACACACACACGATTGACGTGTTCCACCCTAAAACGCATCACTCTGTGCCTGGGGGCGGACAATCGTTTACACACACTGTCAATTGGAACACCAAACTGGTTGTTAATGATCTCGATCCAACGTCCTCTTAAGAAAGAAAGACTTTCCAAACGACTTTAACCTTCACACCTAGTGGCAATCTATTTGCTACAGTTTTGTACGTTTGCATAGTCGATACAGTATAACCGCCGTACGAGTGTCTCATTTCGCCAATAATCTATATTCTGTGTATATATTCTTTACCGATTTGTACATTTGTATAGTTGTTGATTTGGAATTTCCCCATGTGGGATTAATAAAGTATTATCTCATCTTTAGCATAGCCAGTAGAAAGCTACGCTAAACCCGGCGAGAGCGTGAGACACCATCAAGCTGCTTTCGTCCTGACACTTAGACGGTGTGTTGCCATGACTACCTGCCGTGTAAAAGCGACAAAGTGTCCAGATTTTAATTTGAGCCAAATGATAATACAGCCGTGGGATTTACAGTAGTGTAGGGGCACGGAGCGCGTGAGCATGCAGAATGGAAACGCGAGTCCATTAATCATCCTGTAACGATGCAGTACTTTAATCTGTATTCTCTCGCTTCACTAAATCATATGAAGCTGTTAGGGGACAACGCACACCAGGCCAACATGTTGTCATTTATTATTAAAGCTCATTCAGTCCCAGTGATTCATGTGCATGTGTATACCTCAGAAAATCGCATGATGCATTACAGACATGAGGATAAATACAATATCAGGGCAAAGAGTAATAAGCTTTAGGTCTGTATTAATGTGGGTTTATTCTGGCTATTTAATCCTCTAGTGTGTATGGCATTTATCTGGCTTTGTTGAGTGTTTAAGGAAAACCTATTCACTGATTGGATGTATTTTAGTGATTTTAGTTGGATAAAAAAAATATAACATGTGAATTTAAGTATTTTCCTATTTTCCACATCCCCACACCCACAAAACCCCACACAGCTAAATTCCCCCACACCCAAAAAACCCCACACAGCTAAATACCCCCACACTAACAAAACCCCACACAGCTAAATACCCCTACACCCACAAAACCCATTGAATAGACCCCTCCACCCAAAAATAAAAAAATAAATCCCCCACACAAATAAAACCCATTGAATAAATGCTCCCACACCCACAAACCCCACTGAATAAATGCCCCCCACAAAAAAACATTGAATAAATGCCCCCACAACCACAAAACCCACTGAATAAATGCCCCCACATCCACAAAACCCACTGAATAAATGCTCCCACACCCACAAACCCCACTGAATAAATGCCCCCCACAAAAAAACATTGAATAAATGCCCCCACAACCACAAAACCCACTGAATAAATGGCCCCACAACCACAAAACTCACTGAATAAATGCCCCCACAACCACAAAACCCACTGAATAAATGCCCCCACATCCACAAAACCCACTGAATAAATGCCCCCACACCCACAAAACCCACTGAAAAAAGGCCCCATAACCACAAAACTCACTGAATAAATGCCCCCAAAACCACAAGACCCACTGAATAAATGCCCCCACAGCCACAAAACCCATTGAATAAATTCCCCACATCCACAAAACCCAGAAAAAACAAAATGCATGACTTGTTTTAATTATGGTAATATGCATTTATGTACAATTTTACCTACAAAATCTATCAAATTAAGTTGCTTTCTCTTTTTCAAATTTGTAAACCATTTTCTGGGGTCTGTGAGGAGATTTTCTTTTCTTTGTCTTGTCTCACCTTTACACTAAATATTTCTAATACATCTGTCAAATTTCTGTAAAAATCTTTAACAAGGATTAAATATATAGTGCTGTAGTGATATATAAAAGATTATTGCCCCTGTTATTATATTGCTTAGTCTCATTAACTCTGCCGCCATCTCTGCTGCTATCCCTGCTTTCTTTAAACAATCCCTCCTTCTTCTGGTTAATTTTTCACCAGCATTAGTGTTCCATGGCCCAGAATCAGATTCTCATTAAGGGGTCAGATGCATGTGAATGAGTCACTGAGTCACGCAGGCATAAAAATATGTAATTTCTCTATGAGAGCAACAGCTGTGTCCTAATTAGGTCAAATCCAACATGCTCATGTTTTTGCAGTGGGTATAAAGAGGTTATAACTTATGCACTACTGTAGCCTATTGACTAGTCTGCTAATAGGCATTAAAAACTGCTGATTTTTTTATAAATTGATAGTAAATAAGTCCTGAGAGTGGATTGTATCCATTGCAGTATATGGGAATTTTCTTCAAATGGCTGACATTTCATAAGAACTCTAGCCCTGTGCGGTTATGACAGCTAACACTAAGAAGAAAACTAAGAAAGTAGTCTTCAGAAAACAGTTTGTTGTGAACAATGGAACCACACTGGCGTAGCTACAAGGACAAATACAATTTATATGACGGCGAAAATTTACTTCTGAATTTCACTGAAATTCAAATCTGACTTTCACGATTTGCCTAGAATTTTTCATTTTTTCATTAAAAACAAACAGGCAAACAAACAAACAAATAAATATTTTTTTTTTAGGAGAGAATGGGGCAGAAATGAAGAAAAATAAAACAGTTGATGAAAAATGGATCTTAACAAGTATAGCTCCAACATCAAAAATGAATTGTTAAAAACAATTCAATACAATTTTCCAAACATTCTTTAAAAAAAAAACATTCAAAATTTTTTATTTATTTTTTATTTTATTTTAACCTTCTCTACCCCCCACCCCCCACCCCACATCATCTAACTGGGGGCTCTAACTGGGACCTCCAGATAATGGTTTGAGAAAATTTCCTGAAGATTTTTCATTCTGAGAACCAGGAAACAGGAAACCATGCTAAGTCATAGCTCTCAGGCTGGTGAAAGGCCGGTGACATATATTTTTCTTAAACAAAAAAATTCGCACCACTCAACTCACTAAAGTTAGAGTTAGGGGCCGGGTTAATGTGTGCAAATCTTCTACAATCAGAGTTCACTGAATTTAACCTGCATATCGAATTGGTACACAATTCTCCAGAAACCAGGGCTGTGTCTGAAACGTTCAAGCAACGTTTCATCGTGTTTAATGCATCGGAAGGAGGAACGACATGATTAGCGAGCCGTCATTGTGCCACCACAGAAAACCTGACGCTTGACGTTAACAAGTGATCAGCTCATTAACCTTTGAGGGTCTTGTTTAGATATTTTCAGGCCGCCTTTACACATGGCTCACTAACCCGGCATTGTTGTAGATTAATTAGAGGGCGACTGGTTAATTCCCGGAAGTAAACTACGGGGAAGGTTTCAAATTAATTTTACAAGCCTGGCAACTGCAATTCCCTGGTGTGACGGCAGGGAGGGATGATGGAGAGAGACAGAGACAAAGAGAGAGAGAGAGAGAGAGAGAGAGAGAGAGAGAGAGAGAGAGAGAGAGAGAGAAGGCAATAAAAGCATCAGAGGTTTCTGAGAGATATTATCTTTCCAGGCGCACATCGAATACCATCTTATATGATCTCTACACATACATTTATAGGCCAGAGCAATACACTTCCTTTATATGTGCCAGGAAAATTACAGTGCAGTCAGCAGCTATAATCATACAATACGAAGGATAATCTTGAAACTGAATAAACAAACAAATAAATAAATAAATAAATAGATAGATAGATAAATAAATAAATAATGTGGCCTGTCCTAAGAATAAAAAGCTGGTTCAAGTAGAAACACAATGTTCTCCAAAGTGATCTGTGACAAACAAGTTTGCTCTTAAATTTTATTTAACACTTGGGTGTGTGCTGTTATAGTATAGTAAATAATCAATGACCAACCACCCAGAAGCTGATTATTATTCTATAATGACAGCAAACAACAATGCCACTAACAATTTATTTAGGGATGACACATCATAACCTTTATCTATTTACAGTTGCTTTTTATAGTAATGTTGTGGAACATCCACAAAACAAGTCCTTTTTATCAGTTATGTTATAGCAGCTATAAACAGTCGGCCTCTTTTAGTCTTTCTCTTGAACTTAAAAGGACTCACTGACTTACTACAGAAACGATAATGTATTAGAACCAGTGCACAGGGCCGTCTCTGGCCATTTTGGTGCCCTAGGCGAGATTCCTATCGGATGGCATGTGTATATATATATTATATATATATATATATATATATATATATACATGCCATCTGATATTACATTATTCGATTCATCAGTATAGCATTTGGATATATAATATAACTTATCTTATAATAATGTATCTCATCAATAAAGCTATATTTGAATGGAACTGAATTTAAAACAATCGAGGCAAGTGTGAAAGGAATATCAAAAGAAGGCGATAAAAGAGTCCAGAGTCTCCTTCTCTTGGTACATCTCCATTTTTATCAATCTCTTCATCTCACACACACACCCATCCACCCACCTGCACACACACACACACAAACACACACACACACAGTGATCCTGCAGAGGTCGCTCGTATAAGGGCTGTTATCATCGTTTAAGGGCAAATAGAGTCCATCAATAAGATTGCACAGTGGGAGACAGGTGACGGTAGGCCATTAGGTAAGATTCCTGCCTCTTCATCACTCCATCCAGCCACCATGAATCCCTCGCTCTCTCCCTCCATCACACACATGCACACAGCTGGAGCCCGTATTGGCATTCATGAGGGTCCAAAAGTCGAGTCCGCCACGAAGAAATATTTTATTTTATTATACTTATCCTAACACATACTCAGTTTGTTTTGGAAATCCAGACATAAAATTGAACTATCATTTTTAATTTTAACATGTCCAAATGTATTTTATTTCTTTCTTTTTTTTCAATTTAATTTGATTTATTTTTATTTAACATGATTTCATCTTATTTTTCTGAGGACACATAACACATCCTAATAGGATCATTTTACACACCTCAACTTTAACTTAACTTAAAAAAAAGGTGTAGGTTTTATGCTAATACATGGAATACAACAGCATCTTTTCCTTTACGCTACAGGTGCATTATTAACTTATCACTTATCACAATATTATGCATTACTAATCAGTTTAGTACTAAGCCTAGTGTTCATTAACTATATTATAAATAAATAATAATAGTAACAAGTGAAACTTAAGCTTGTTAATTCAGTCTTATTGGAAAGTTTGTAACGTAAAATCATTCTTTTTGTATTAAAATGTACTTTTTGTATAAAAAATTGACTATGAAACACTGAGAAAGTTTTCCTTTCATTATAACAAAAGTTGTTGCTAATTTAAAGAATTGGAGAAAAAAAAAAACAACCAACAAATGCCAAGTGTAAGTTCTGCATAGTCCTATGGATACAAAATCTAAATATTTTATATGTACTATATTTAAATTTTCATAATATATTAAAGTAAGCAAGAAATTGTGAAAAATAAAATTGACAAATCTGAAAAAATGACAAAATTTCACAATATCTGGCCTTAATTACTAACACAAAGCCATCATGTACCTCAGAGTAAATAAGCAAATTTATAAATCTGTTGTTATTGATTTTCCTGGCACTATCATACCAAACTGGGAGATGATGCTGGTAAATTTTGAAAGCCACGCCCCTTTCCCTGCTGCTCCACCCACCTACTTGATGGGAAACAAAATTTCCACTTAAACCTACCTGCAGAACAAGTCACAAGCCTCTTAGCACCCTCATATACATCATCTCTAGTGTTTTCAGTCACTAAGAAATCTGATGTGATGTTATGTCAGAGGTGTATGATATTTCAAAAACAACTGTAATGCCTCAGCACAAGCAGCATCATATAATTCACACAATTATATCCAGAAGAAATAAAACAATGGGCCTTCTCAGCCAGAGAACCCACAAGAAACTCTGGACCAAAATGTCTCCACTCAGGGAGCCATAAAACAAGGAATCCACCCCAGACACCCAGGAGCCACTTAAATCCAGCATATGCATCTGCCTTATCTCAACCAACACGGCAAGCGTTAAAGGCCTCCTTGACCCAGGGCTGAACCCTCTCGACCACAGAAACTGCTCTCAAATGCAGTGATTTAGGCCTTTTTGGGCCAGACCAGTAAGGCCAATAAATTGTAGAAGGGAGGAGAGACCTTTTCGCTCAGTCACAAAGATTACACATTCCACAATTCCACACAAGGACTCACACACTCCACAATCGGTGCCTACCAGGAGCAACGACTGTGGGAATTAATACATCTTTGAACAACTGCAATCACCTATGTCCTACCATGTGTTGTTCTATTTTCGTCATGTGTATCACCTTTAAGTTGCCACTAATTATTTCATTTAATCATGTATTAGTGTAGTAGCCCTAGGAGGATCATTGTGTTTTAAATATTAGTAATGTACTTTAAGTATAGTCAAACATGTCTTGTTTGGTATGTATGTGTTCATTGAGTGATTTCCTAAATCATAAGCGTAAGGAAATTTGTGTAGATTGTTCTGATATGTACATGCAAGTTTCAGGACAAAGTTTAATAATCCACTCATCATTGAAGAGTGCGAACCACTCATCCACATGGACAAGGGGCTGATTAGCATAATAGGTGGAGAATCTGGCTAACACCCCGCCCAAAGACAATATTGATTGGAGGAAGCACTCTGGGCTGGACTAGCCCAGGAAGTGTTAAAATCCTAAGAACACAAGTTTGAGGAGGTCACTTGCTTCACTCTCTCTCGTGTCTCTTGCTTCTTGGCACGTTTCGAAGGACGGGGTCGGCGGAGGGTCTCCAGAGCCAATCAACGTCGGGGAGATCAGATCACGTTTACCTCGGCCTGGGGACCCAACGAGAGCCGCCGCCTGCTTTTCAAACCTCCCGCCTTCATTCCACTCAGCATTCCGATTGGTCTTCCGAGACGCCTCTCACCGACCAGACCGCCGACGACACCACGACGTAACGAGGAAATCCCTTCAACACAGCTAAGGCAAACGCAATACCCCAGAATCTAGCTAATCTGGTGTCTATAATAAGTTGAGCCCTTCTAAAGGAAGTGAAGATAAATTAATAAGCTGATGGTTCGTTCAGATCATGGTCTGTGAAATAGCATAACGCTAGAGACTCAGAACTTCATTCACCCTTCATCATCACCCGTTTATGTATGCGTGTGTGTGTGTGTGTGTGTGTGTGTTTTATATATTAGATTAGTTTCTGTGTCATAGAATAGTTCAATAAAGTCTCGTCTGTTCTTAAATACGTGTTCTTTTTGCTTACAAGTGTCTATTGCCTTGAATTGCGATTCTGCTACATGCTCTTAGAATAATGTGTCACTATGTTTAGGATATTATTGCCGGTGGCCACGGAGGTAATATCTAATGCATAATTGATGAATACACTAGTTTCAACTTATCGCTGGACGAATAGTTGATCAGTAATACTAAATTAGTCAAATTTCCCTTTACGAGCTGATCTGTTAATCTCTCTGACATCTTTGCAGGAGAATAAAGATAGCTCGATTTAACAACTAATTTTTACTTACGTAAAATGGTGGAGAATATATCAAATTAACCCAAACAGCTCATTTTCACTACATATTCTGGTAGATAAGGCGGGCACGCTTTAAAACTCTTGTCTCCTTTAAAACGGTGCTTTGAATCCAAGCGTGCGCTTTTCTATCATTTTTAAAGCTGATTCGCTACACAACATAAATAATGATTTTTTTGGATCCTACAGTATCCACACTATCTACATTTGGACACGTTATATTTATTAGCAGTCTGTTTTATTGCAGTGACTCATTGTGCAGTGTTATTCCAGCTCATATAACAATAAAAACAACACTACAAGATGGAGAGGAGGAGTTTCACATACATGTGTTTGACCGTCTGTGAATCGCATCTCGGTGCATCGTTCCTTCAGATGCTTCTTGGCGTACCTCCATGTGCCGGCGGCATTATGTTCTTTATCACGCCTCACCCTAAACACAATGAGCCTGCATTTCTCTTCCCCACAACATCTTAACAATTCGTCAGCTTCAAATACCTGACACTGCTTTTTTTTTGCTAACAGCTAAGACTCTGTTTGTCTGCGCTGAGTGGAGAAAGATAGAGCGAGCACTCGAGTTTCTCAGGCTTGAAAGGTCACGCTGATTGATCAGGGTGATGTTCAGCCTTGGAGATTTCATACTCGCCAGCGAACATGTCGGTTTGTCCTCGTGCGATGTCCAATTGACCCTCCGTTGTGTTTTTGACCTTTCATTTTCCCTTGTTACTCTCAGGTATTAAGCTAAATAGTGATGTGGGGGCATTCACTTTTGCTCACATGGCTTGGGTCAAATCAATACTGCAGTTCGTCCATCTAATCATGTTTATCCTAGGAAAGGAACTTCATCACTTCAGTACATCTCCAGAGGCTTGTAGAATCAATGATGAAGTATAATAATGTTCCCGAAGGCTTGTGGTAGCCCAACACCTTACTTAAAAAAAAAAAAAAAAAAAAAATATCATATTGTGGAATATACAAAGTGCAGGATTGTGCTGTTTTCTTTCTTTTTAATTCTAATGGGCTCTGATACTATGTATATAAGTAATGTAAACCATATCAATCAATAGCCAAGACAATTTCAAGACCAGGACTAGCCAAGACCTTAAAAGGGGTCAAAGCAAAGTCAAGATCAAGTCCAAATGAAGCGAGACCGAGTCAAGATCGAGACCGGAAACCATCAAATCCTTTTTGAGGTTAAATCTTCATTTCAACTAGTTGGATTACTAGAATTACTTCTTGTTAAATATTGTGCATGTGGAAGAAAAAAAAAGACAACACAAACATTATTTGTACAAATTCTCAATTAAGACCAATGCCTAAGACTGAAGCAAGTCCAAGTACGAATCTCAATAAATCCGAGCCAAGTCCACGTCAACACAGCAAACATCTTCAGTCTGGACTCAAGTGCTACAGCCCTGCCTTTAAAGGACACCGTCGTTACAGTAAAGATCTCATTAACTCACTTAAACATAAAGTTTTACCATTTATTTCAGACCAGTGTTTGCCGTGGGTTCAAACTAGCAACCTTAACCCTACAAATGAGGAGTTTCCCATCAGACAGGAAACAATGAAAAGCATTTAGATAGCTACAAGTGTGCACAGAGTTATTTAATTAAACTACCAACTACATCAAACTGGTGTTTGGCATGAGACATACTTAGAAAAAAAGTGATTCTTCCATTTGTCCCTTTGTGGAAACGGTTAAAGTTTAACCTTACAGTATAGGGGTTCCAAGTAGAACAAGTTTAGGAAGCCTAAAAAGAAACAGCCCGTACAGGATTTTGCAGAGTTTTTTTTTTTTTTGTGATTGTTGTGGCCAAAATTGCTCGATTTTGCTGCGCTTTTTCTTTTTTTTTTCAAAATTTGCTCGAATTGGCGAAATCGCGATCGCACAAAATTGTTTTGCACGCTCTTTCGTGGTGATGTTAAATATGAAAGGTAAGTGAGGCCCTTTAGCTGTACTCATTTTTGATGCACACTAATTGAAGAGGGCTTTGGCTGAATGCGCGTTGTGATGGCGTCACATGAAGCGCCTTGGCCCAAATCTGTGTAATTTTGAAAATATTGCGGAGTTTCCTTGATTTTGCGTTAATTTCTTCGATTGCAAAATCCTGGACGGAAGGAACCACAGAGGAACCATTTTTTGTAAGAGGGTACAGCCCTACACCAGTGCTTATTACAGATGTTTAAAAAAAAAATTAAAAAATACATTGAGGACTGCAAGTTATGACGTCAGTATGTATGGTTCTCTTATACCAACACAAGAACATACTTACAGTATGTTGGTGTTGAACTATCATGCCTGAGAAATATAAACTGATCATGTTTCTCACTCATAAATACATCAAGTGAAATGGGCTCAAAGTTTTCACTTACCTGTGTGTGCCAGACGAAGGTTTCATCACGAAACAGTCACAAAGCATATAGGACAGCGAGAGAGAGAGAGAGAGAGAGAGAGAGAGAAAGAAAGAGAGGTCATTTACATGCACAATAATACCCCTACTCAATTATTGAAAAGCTTTCTTAGCTTCGCTCCTCAAAGTGCTATTTGGGAGAATTACTGAAATGAAAAGGATCACGTCAGTATAAATATTTAAAAGCTGGTCCTATATACACAGTTTTAGATAACTATGAGTGACGAAGCCCTTCATTCGTTATGAAAAGCAAGCGCAGCAGCGCACGTGGCAGTGCTGATACATAACAACATGTAAATATGTCGGCGCCATCTCCATAGAAACAGGACGGTTGTTACCAGGATACTGGCGTGAAATTGTTATTCACAGCCATAACACGAGGTGATATATATCCCCCCCCCCCATGACACTTCTAAGTGCATGGAAATTATATGACACGACTTTGACCTTTAACTGAGTTTACACTCCATCTGAGGAAAACGTGCGTGTTACACACAACAGTGCTCGATATTGAAGCATGGCAGGGTCCAAATGACTGAGTTTTAACTTATACTACTCAAAAGCAAAAGTTTGCACTTGTAACAGGAATTTTTTTCACAGACGTTCTACAACATTAAAACTAACTAGAAACCTATAAGAAGTATATCATTTATTAAATAAACAAATAATTGCTAGTGTTTGAATATTGCTGTGGTGTAAGTGGAAGAAAACACTGCAGGACTATGCTGTTATTGGAA
This sequence comes from Cranoglanis bouderius, assembly GCA_023630585.1. Taxonomy (NCBI): domain Eukaryota; kingdom Metazoa; phylum Chordata; class Actinopteri; order Siluriformes; family Cranoglanididae; genus Cranoglanis; species Cranoglanis bouderius. Next base: position 12,698,985 of record CM042546.1, read on the forward strand.
GTTAATCAACTTTGGTGTGGTGACCGTACTGCCGCTTCATGACACCACTGTGTAGGTGATTATACCCACTGACTAAACATTTAAATTCTACTTCAAATATGTTTTATTTATGATGCTAATATAAATAAAGTGATTTATGCCCAAGATGTTTTTTTTGTAAAAAATCATTCCTGTTTATGGTCTTTAGATACTAAAAATATTTATCTCGGTTTTGTTAAGTATGAACAGGAAAACACAGGAACAGGAATAAGGTTATTCGTTTTTACCAGGTACCCGAGCTGGCTCTTATCCAGACTATGATCAATGAGTAAGTGCACTCACTGCAGGAAAACACACACTAATTGAGGCCTGGGAAGGGATCCAGGCAAAGAAATGTGCACAGTCGTGAGATATTCCCTGCTATAATTTATGTTTTGTTGATGACTGACTTGGGGGGGGGAAAGCTGTGTTTGAGTCTTTGTGTGTTTCTATCGCCGAACAGAGGCTCATCTGAACCAGTGTTTCACCCATTTGCTTTATTATTCATTAATCAGCACAGATATTCCGCTCGTGGCCGCATATTCCTCCTTCCCATTACGCCTAATTCAATCTCTGCCTTTCATTTCTAAATGATATTTACAGAGAGAATACGGGCACAAAGAGCGAACGCAATCAGCGCCCTAATGCTGCGATATGAACAGTTCATAATAAGTGGTGACATTGTAATTTTTCAATCGTTCTGATCGTTACTTCCGTCAGCATCCTCTCACAAACATTTGCGAGTGTGCCTCGATTTGCACGTCTCGTACCGCAAGATATTTTTATATATATATATATATATATATATATATATATATATATATATATATATATATATATATATATATATTCAAATGCTATTTTCCAAACAAGATCATCATCATTTGTTTATAGAGATTGCATCAAAGTTTATAAAGGGAATATAGGATTAAACTTCTTTTATTTTACAAATAAAATACCATTTCAATATGTTATTAAAGAAGATTTGACTCTTGAGAAATCAGAATATGACATTTGGAAGAGTTATGTTATAAAAAAAAAAAAAAAAAAAGTTATTAAAAGGCGTATCAGGAGGAATATCCAGGAACAGAAGTGCCAATATTACTAACAAGAAAATCCTAACAGGGAGAGGGGGGAAAATACCTTAGTGCAACTTTTTTTTTTTCCAGATCTGTATCAAGTAAAAGTATCAAGAAAACAGCAGGCCAGAGGTTTATAATATTTTTCAGAAATTTCCCCAATTGTTTGTGTGAAAAAGATACAAGGATTATTGTATGCAATTAAATTTGGTGCCAGATTTCATTTGTGAATTGCAAATTCATCCATATCTAATCTAAAATTTGTAGCAATCCAATCAATTCTATAGTTAGTTTTGGAAGGTTTCATACCAAACCTCTCTAAACTCTGTTGTAAGATTCGTCATAGAATCTTTAAGGGTTCCTGTAGATAGCCAAGCCCAGAATTTTTTTTTTTTTTTAATGCTAAGAGTACTGAACTAAACTGTTTTTGTTTTTTTGCCTGGTAGCTACTCTGCCACCATGCCAAGAGCAATATCCACTTTTCCACTGCATTAAATCAACACTTTATGGCAACATATAATCTGACAGATGCTTTATTTTAAACGTTAGATCTTTTTCTACGAGTCGGCACATCCTTACAAACAGTAAGATACAATAATCTGGAACCTCACTGGTTGTCCTTCCCTCCAAATAACATCTGGACAACTTTTTCTCTCTTTCTCTCCCTCTTTTGTGCATATTAAAATGATCATTTAGTCATTTGGGAAACAATTCCAACAGTAATAGTAAATGGTCTGCACTTACAGTATATAGCGCCTTTTTAACCTTAGCGGTTCTACAAAGCACTTTACACTGTGTCTCATTCACCCATTCACACACACACACCAATGACAGCAGAGCTTCCACGCAAGGCGCTAGCCTGCCATCAGGAGCAACTGATCAATGTCTCAGCAAGGTTCAGTGTCTTGCCCAAGGACACTTCGGCATATGGCATGTGGGCTGGGAATCGAACTGCCAACCCTGTGATTAGTGGACAACCCGCTCTACCACCTGAGCCACAGCCACATTGAATTATACACCAAAGGGTATGTGCACACCTGACCATCACACCCATATTGCTTGTCATCACATCCCATTCTAAAGCCATAGGCATTAATATGGAGTTGGTCCCCGCTTCGCTGCTATAACCACCTCTATTCTTCTACACATACTTATTAGAATATGGCTGAGGGGATTTATGCCGAGTCAGATTCCACATGAGCATTAGTGAGGTCGAGTACTGATGGAGAGTGCAGTCAGGGTTCCAATTCATCCTAAATGTGCTTCTATGGGGTTAAGGTTAGGGCTTGGGCTACTCGAGTTCTTTAACACCAACCTTGGTTAACCATGTGTACGTACATGAAGGGAAATTGTAATGCTACAGCATACGAAAGATATTCTAGAAAATTGTTTGGTCCCAAATTATGGGAACAGTTTGGGGAAGGTATGATGGTCAGGTGTCTATACTATAGGCCACTACATGGCCAAAGATTTGTGGACACCTTACCATCACACCCATATGTGGGTCTTCCCTACAAAGTTGGAAGCGCACAATTGTCTATGATGTCTTTGTATTCTGTAGCATTACAGTTTCCCTTCACTGGAACTAAATGGCCCAAACATGCTCCAGCATGACAACGCCCCAGTGAACAAAGCGAGCTCCATGAAGACAAAATCTAGTGGAACGCCTTCTCAGAAGAATGGAGCTTATTATAACAGCAAAGGGGAACTAAATCTGGAATGGGAGGTTCAACAAGCATATATAGACACGATGGTCAGGTGTCCACATACTTTTGGCCATATAGTGTAGCGTAGAGTCTGAGCATTCAGATGTGAAGCTAGGACATGCTCAAGAACAAATCACGGGTAATCTGGCAAACCTCTGACTTTCTAACTTTCGCTTAGTACTCTGACAAACACCCATCACATTGTCCTTTCATGTGAACGTAGCATGGAGGGGGAAAAAAGAAAATATACTGAGGTCAGAGAAGGTCACAAGTGGTAGGATATTAAGAGTGGAGGAGAAATGGGACACAGAATGGAGAAAGGGACATGGAAAGGACTCAGTAACTCAGTAGAGTGACAGCAATATGACAGGTATGAGGTGTGAAAAAGGGCACAAGGCTTAGATGTGAGATACAGGTGCATCTCAATAAATTAGAATGTCGTGGAAAAGTTCATTTATTTCAGTAATTCAACTCAAATTGTGAAACTTGTGTATTAAATAAATTCAATGCACACAGACTGAAGTAGTTTAAGTCTTTGGTTCTTTTAATTGTGATGATTTTGGCTCACATTTAACAAAAACCCACCAATTCACTATCTCAACAAATTAGAATACTTCATAAGACCAATAGAAAAAACATTTTTAGTGAATTGTTGGCCTTCTGGAAAGTATGTTCATTTACTGTACATGTACTCAATACTTGGTAGGGGCTCCTTTTGCTTTAATTACTGCCTCAATTCGGCGTGGCATGGAGGTGATCAGTTTGTGGCACTGCTGAGGTGGTATGGAAGCCCAGGTTTCTTTGACAGTGGCCTTCAACTCATCTGCATTTTTTGGTCTCTTGTTTCTCATTTTCCTCTTGACAATACCCCATAGATTCTCTATGGGGTTCAGGTCTGGTGAGTTTGCTGGCCAGTCAAGCACACCAACACCATGGTCATTTAACCAACTTTTGGTGCTTTTGGCAGTGTGGGCAGGTGCCAAATCCTGCTGGAAAATGAAATCAGCATCTTCAAAAAGCTGGTCAGCAGAAGGAAGCATGAAGTGCTCCAAAATTTCTTGGTAAACAGGTGCAGTGACTTTGGTTTTCAAAAAACACAATGGACCAACACCAGCAGATGACATTGCACCCCAAATCATCACAGACTGTGGAAACCTAACACTGGACTTCAAGCAACTTGGGCTATGAGCTTCTCCACCCATCCTCCAGACTCTAGAACCTTGGTTTCCAAATGAAATACAAAACTTGCTCTCATCTGAAAAGAGGACTTTGGACCACTGGGCAACAGTCCAGTTCTTCTTCTCCTTAGCCCAGGTAAGACGCCTCTGACGTTGTCTGTGGTTCAGGAGTGGCTTAACAAGAGGAATACGACAACTGTAGCCAAATTCCTTGACACGTCTGTGTGTGGTGGCTCTTGATGCCTTGACCCCAGCCTCAGTCCATTCCTTGTGAAGTTCACTCAAATTCTTGAATCGATTTTGCTTGACAATCCTCATAAGGCTGCGGTTCTCTCGGTTGGTTGTGCATCTTTTTCTTCCACACTTTTTCCTTCCACTCAACTTTCTGTTAACATGCTTGGATACAGCACTCTGTGAACAGCCAGCTTCTTTGGCAATGAATGTTTGTGGCTTACCTAGTGAACCAAACTGAGAGACCATTTTGAAGGCTCAGGAAACCTTTGCAGGTGTTTTGAGTTGATTAGCTGATTGGCATGTCACCATATTCTAATTTGTTGAGATAGTGAATTGGTGGGTTTTTGTTAAATGTGAGCCAAAATCATCACAATTAAAAGAACCAAAGACTTAAACTACTTCAGTCTGTGTGCATTGAATTTATTTAATACACGAGTTTCACAATTTGAGTTGAATTACTGAAATAAATGAACTTTTCCACGACATTCTAATTTATTGAGATGCACCTGTATATATATATATATATATATATATATATATATATATATATATATATATATATATATATATATATATATATATATATAAGTTTAAGTTCTTAAGTTTAGCACTGCCTTTTATGCTTAACTTGCAATGCTTTTGAACAGGAAAAGGATGATTCATCCTAAAATATGAAATAAATGTCATAGAAAGCATTAAATTGAACTTTCTCATACACGTAGACACATTGTTGCAACACTAATTTTATGTTTTAAAACAAACTATTGGTTAAATGTTTGTGTTCCTTGAAAATGATTACTTCAATTAATGTTTTGCAAGATAGAACCTTATAATTCCAAGTGGAAAGTGATTTTTTTTTTTAGAATTAGCTAGAAGGTTCTATCTGCATTTGACCTGTTCCAAAAATCCCCATTTACAAATATGAGAGGATTTTGATATCGTACATTTAGAATATATTTAGGGTCTCTGTCATTTTCATGTATGAAAGTGACTTGTTCCCCATATCAATTTTTCTATATGGAATGCAAAACCTTGCAGCTCAATATCTCAAAACCCCTCCGAACGCAGATAGAACCTTATAATTCCAAGGTGGCGAGATATATATATATATATATATATATATATATATATATATATATATATATATATAGAGAGAGAGAGAGAGAGAGAGAGAGCAAAGATGCCATCAAAATAATGAAATTAAATGTTTCTACATTTTAAAAAAATACCGTAAAGAGCAGTAAACAGTAGTAAATGAAACTAAGTCAATATTTGATGTGGCAAAAAAAATTAAATTAAAATAAAAATAGTAGTCTCTGGTACAATTAGTGCAGTTTTATAAGGAAATGATCTGGTAAGTTTTATTGAGCATCTTGCAGAACCAGCCACAGTTCTTCTGGCTTCTTATTTTTGCAGCGAAACCCAGCAGCCTTCATTGTGTTTTTTGTCTGAAAAATGTCTCTTACGTAATATGCTGCTTTCTTTAATGACATACAAATTTTTTTCTGTAACATTTAATTTTGTGCTAGAAAACTAATGTTTGGGAATCTAAAATGTTTTTTGTACCGACTTGATAATGTAGACTTCATAAAATAAACAATCTATAACTAAGTTTGTGCAAAAAAAAAAAAGGTGCCTAAAACTTTTGCACAGTACTGTATATATATATATATATATATATATATATATATATATATATATATATATATATATATATATATATATATATATTCTCTTACTTACTCAGGATGTACAATATGTGACACGATGCTGATTACCAAGCAGGGAGGCATAAAGAGACACACACAGTCATGACGTTCTTCATTTTTATCGCTATATACAGAGAAACTCAATCTCATGGGTCGTTCTGAATGAAGTCCAATATATAAGACATCTACTGTGTGATAAAATTTCAGATTCTAGAGTGCAATTTCATTTTTCATTTCACTGAGCCACCAAATTTAAAACTCGCATAAATGCGTCAGATTTCCCGTCCCCATTTATTTAGCTTATCAAATAATTATCAAGAGTTTCATGGGTGAAATAAGGTGCGGTTTTAGTGAGGGAAAGGCAGTGCAGAAGGAAAGTTGGTGAAACTTTTTTTTACTTACTTTTTACTTTTATTAAGTATGCATTTAGACTTTTTTTTTTTTTTTTCCAGAAAATTTCAACCAAAGGGTTTAGCTGGAGTACAAATAATGGTGCTATGTATTCAGAATCTAAAACTGAAATATATGTATTCAGTCTATGACACGCTTTAAAATGGTAGTATACGAATCAGGTCATTTGAATCAGCTCCCCAATAAGAGTTGATTCTTTCTGCGCCCAAATGATTCATTGGCATTTTTCAAAATCGTTTTCTAAAAGTTTGCAATATTTTGACCAGTGATTGTTCCAATTATGAGTGAAATCTTAACAAAGAAAATAACAGCGATTTACATGAGATTTTAAAAAAAATACATGAAATGATTCAAACGCACTGCTGCGAGTCAAACACGTCTTCAGACCATTCTTGCTAATGAGCAGCTCAGATGGTGAAGCATGTTCTCTCCATGGAAGCATGTTGATTAAATGACACTGTAAGAGTGATGGCTTGGCCTATATCTACAACAAAAAAAGATTCAACTCAAAGAGCCGACTCGTTCATGAACGACAGATAACTAGAGGATAGCCATGGTTCAAACACACAACCCTGACAGACTTGTAGAGATTTTGTTCTGTTTACTTTTTTTGTTGTTGTACAGATAAATAATTACAATTCTGCAAAACACTTGTGCATGTTTGGACTCACCAATCTTTTCTTTAGTTTGTTCAGTTCCAAATCGTCCTCGACTAATCTTATCATTACTGGGAAACTTTTTTTAACAAAAGGCTACCACTTAACCAAAGCATTATATAAACATCATTTCTATTAACACCAATCTAAACTGGGTCACCCTATAAACCAATTCGAATAGACGTGCCCAGGCAAACTGTACATCAATGTCCTTTATAAAGTTTAAATGTTGCTCCAAATTTCAACGTTGAATAAACAGTGCACTATATGAAGGCGAACCAGTGAGGGTCTGGTCACCTTGTCCAACTGGGGAAATTGAATAATTTACACCGTCCTGAATTCTTCTAGAAATTAGTTATTTTTGTACTCCACATATGTGCAATAAATAATTCAAAACCACATACTGGACATGCAGTATACATCATGTCATTGCTGTACAGTAGAATCGGTTCTGTTAAATAAACTGATGCTGTTCGAGATTGCAACGCAATACAAGGTTGAGAATTGTTAGCCGCAACATGGAACAAGGTGTGCTTTAGAAGAAAAACAAAACCCCTACCCTGGATGGATTTGGTTTGCATTTCATACTATTGAACCCTAACCACTGTACTTTTTCACACAACCTGAGTGGTGCTATGAATTTTGTTATGAATTTTCAAGTCTGAGACCATGTTTGCATCTTTGTACACTTTTTAATGTAATAATAAAAGGGTCATTCTTAGAACAAAAGGCTTTTCAAGGGTTCTTTGGACAATTGCTTAATGGCGCCTCAACTGGAACTGATGGAGAAACACTCTGTAACAGGGTTCTACATAGAAACATTATGAGTTCCCATAGAGAGACAAACCAAATCTTTAAGGTGTGAGATGGAGTCAATGATGCCAAAAGTCAGTGTCTCATTAGCTTCTCAGTAAATAGCTTTAGAACCTTAAGGGTTCCCTGGTTGTTGTTTCTCCAGAGAACCATTGGAAAACCCTTGGGGGAACAAACTTTTTTTCCTCCAGGTTTAGTGTTGTGTATTGCATTAACATGTATTCATTTGGTAAACACTATCAAAAGTGACGTAGAGTTCTAGCAAGATATCAATCCAAGCGCACAGCTGAGCAGTTAGATCATGCTCAAAGACCCACCAGGGGTTCTCTGGCCAATACACATACAAGTAAAGAACAGACAGTAACCCTACAAACAGTAAACCGAGCTCAGATTCAAGCCACAGTTGCTGGTGGTCCAACATCACCAACAATTTCAACTTTATAACAAAATCCCAAGGAGTTGTTTGTAAGCTGAACGAATCGACTGTTATTGGTGAGCCGAGTCAAATGATTTGACTCCCTAAAAAAAAACAGCCAGAAAGATTACGCAAAGCCTTTAAGTTGCATAGCTGTCATGCTTTTGACCTCATGAACAATTTGTGCGTGATTTTCCTCAGTGAGACATATGTTGAAATAAAGACCATAAAACCTCATTTCGCCACCATAATCATCGCCTGTCTATTTATTTAGAGAGATTTACTCATGTCTCTCATTTATGTCTTAAATCAGAATCAGAACATAAATTCAGGCTGGATGTACTCTTTAAAGGGGATTCTAGTAAAAACCTTTTTCTGTTGTAAGGTTCTACATACTACATATTCTGAATGAATAACAAGCTGAATGAAAAACACCTCAGGGTACTGAACTAAACCTTTCTTCCCTTGTAGCTACCATGCCGAGAGCAATATTCCATTCCCACTGCATTAAATCAACATAAGGGGATCATTTTATGGTAACATATAATTTGACAGACGTTTTACCCAAAGTGATTTATTCTAAATTATATGCTAAAATCAAACCGATAGCTGCAGGCCAGCCTTCATAATCTGGAATGGATTCTTAACTGGAGCTGCCAATAATGCTTTAATCATGCTCGCTTCACGACCAAAGCAAAAATAAATGTGGACATAATGACTGACATTAGTAGTGAGTTGTGCAAAGCAACACATTCAGACACACACACTACAGAGTAGAAGCCGGAATTCGGATGGATCTCTGCCAAAACTTTTGTCCTGAAGGGCCGCAGTTTGGTGATTCCTCTTATTAAAGGCGTCTTATTGAACTGCTCAGTTAATTACCGGGTTTAGTGAGTGTGGCAAAAGAGGAACATCATTAAATCATGCAGGAACTTGGAATCGCGCACCCCGATCAATGTTCAAAAGAGCAATTTGACATCAAATTTTAGCATCGAGGCACCGTTTACAAAACTGCAAATGAAGGAAAAACAAACTGGCTAAAGCAAAACAATTGCCAATGAATTCTCAAATCTGATCGCTCAGATTCATTTTCTGCAACACGAGCTCGGACAATAGCGCAGCTGCAAGTCGCAGTTTATAGTAACGCACTTGTATGGATACGTTATTGTTTCTATTGAAACAACTTCCACAGGGACTTGGATGGCATGTGTAATAAGCATTGATGGAAGGAGTCTCTAGTGTCAGTACTTTCAACGCTCGGATGTAAAGCTGTAATTTAACGTTTTCCACCACTGGAAAGTCTTTAGGACAGATTAGTGTATATATATCTGCGGTTACTCTGTGACATGACAAGCTGTGTCTTTTTTTTTTGTTTGTTTGTTTGTTTGTTTTTTGTCTTATTAACATTAATATAGAGAACTCGTGTGAGACTGGTGATCGAAGGAATGTTTATAAAATTGCTAACTGTGCTATGATAAGTGGAACTTGTGTTACAGAGGTTCCAGAACATTAAATGCAACTGTAAATGGATAAAAATTATGATTTGTTGTTGTTCAATAAATAAATAAAAAAAGAAAAAAATTGTACTAGCTGGCAAACCGCTGTTGTATAAGAGGAATACAACACTTCAGGACGTGCCGTTATAGGTAAATAATCAACATCGGGGTGGTAGCAGTATTGATTATTTTCCTATAACAGCACTTTAACAACTATTTTCCTTTTATATGTTTAATTCTCCAATAGTGTAGCCATATTGAACTTGCTCCAGTACTGTATTAACACAAAAAACATCCATAAATGCAAAGATATTTCTCCAGATAATTCCAGCACTGTCTGCCACAGATGGCATTCTCTATAAGAAGTGCTGGTACAAGCTCTCAGTGTGCACTGGACTGAGGACATGCTGTCTATATCCACAGAAATCAAACCTAGCATTAGCACAGAGCTCCCTGTAGAACCCCAGCAGGTACTCTTGCCCTCTGCAAAACTAATTGGATCTATTTAAAGAGCTGAGTACTGCTCAAGAAGCCTTTGCAAAATGCCCGGTGTGCTTTGTATCAGAAATACCTGCGTTGTTTTTCATTTAGACAAGCTAGTGACTCCGACTGAGCTGTAATTTGGTTATGAAATACTCCTTTATGTGTTGGCAAGAAATGCTGACTGCCTGTCGACGGCCTGTTAGAACAGATGCCCGGTTCAGAACTGTGGGTCCCCGCTGAGGCGGCTTTAGTCAACGGTTGCATTGGCCATAATTATTTATTTATTTTATTTTTTTTTTTGCTCTTACTAATGTGTTATAAATTATCAGCTAGAAAAGTCTTACCCATGCCTGTAATTTTCTACAGAAAATGATGGAAATCTTTAAGAAAGAGTAAATCTGCAGAAGTAATGCCTGGTATTACAAGTGAGTCATGAAACGCGCCTACACACAGTATTGTCTCCGTTTTCAGAAATAGACCAAAGAGCTGCATATCCAAACTGGACAACTGGGAAGAAACAAACCTGTTCATCTTGATGTACAGTATTTCAAGATCTCTCTTCGGGTATATATATGTTTAAAAGAAAATCACTGGTGTCTGGGGCTCAGTAAACATGTGCTATAGCCAATCAGCAACGAGCATGTGATGTTCAATAAGGACCCACCCCTTTCTGTTTGGTTTTAATACTGATGCATTTTTCGTTTTGCTGTTGTGGTTTTGGTGTTAATGTTCATGCGTTTTTTGTTTGTTTGTTTTTGCAGTTTTGGTTTTGTTTTCTGATTTGCTGCTGTGTTGTTTTTTTGTTGTTGTTGTTGGCTTGTTTTGTTATGTTTTCAGATTTACTATTTGCAGATTTGGTTTTGTTTATTTTTTATTTTTTCGGACTTGCTATTGCGTTTTTAGTTTAGCTGTTGTCGTTGTTTCGGTGTTGTTGACTTGTTTTCTGATTTGCTTTTGTGTTTTTTTTTATTTGCTGTTGCTTTTTTTTTGGTTTTGCAGTTGTGGTTTTGGTTGTGCTTTTATTGGTTTTCTTATTCGCTGCTGTTTTTTGTTTGTTGTTGCTGTTGTTTTCTGCTTTTGCTGTTGTGTTTTCGGTTTGTTAACGTATTTTGCACTTACGAGCCACCATATAATAACCTTCCACAGCACCATGGAAGACGGTTTCAAATTGTAAATTGTAACCTCTGGATGTGGTCTGGCACGGGAGTGGCACGTTCTGAACAGGTAGAAAAGCAGAAACCTGCAGAGAGCAGAACCAAAGCCTCATCATTTCTTTGTGGACTAGAATTTCATGTACACCCAAACACACGACCACCCACTCTCCCACCCTCCCACACACAACGGGTTATTTCGATGCCTTCAATAACTGCACCTGTGCTTCACCCTGGCCTCATATTTCACGTTTTGCTTTGGTGCCAACCGTGGCCCGCAATCACAGATTTTCTTTTAGACCCATGAGAAATAACAAAACCAAACAGAGTAATAGCTCTCTCGCTCTATCTGTAAGGGCACAGAGATCGGTTCCATTTGTCGGCCTTGCAAACAGAAAAGTGCCAGCATCTAGTGTCATTTTTGCCTTGATGAATAGGATTATGCAGGCACATGGATCTTCTCCTGTATCGGCGTCCTCGCTGATGGCTGAGCTTGATGTCTGTGGTCCAGTGAGTATATCCAAGTGAAGTATCCATTTTCATATCCACTCACATGGCACTACACTTTTATGGCCTGTTTGTGGGTTTTGATATTCTGCTGAGGGAGTGAATCAGCGCAAGTGGCCCAGCCGCTCAAGCCTACTTATTCCAGCTGAAGCACCTGCGTCTCTGACCCTGGCACACGCACACGAGTGTTGTAATTGGAACACCCCTACAGGGTTAAGAGCAGCATAAGAGGCCTCGTTGTCATAATGCTTTCATTTAGCCACACAGGAGCACAATATAAATGAAAGAACCCCTTCTTTCAGGTGCAGTGTATGCAAACTGGGTATTGGTGAGTGCAGTAGTTTTCTCTTTTGTCAAGATGGAGATCTACACACTCGTTATCCAAACTAACCTCTTCATCTTAAACTCTTGTACCACTGTAGGTTGAGAGACAACACAAATGCATCTTGGCATAGTTATTAGGCATAGTGTGTGTACGCATGAGTTTTGAGGGAAACAAGACTTTGCAAAGGTTCGAATCCACAAACCAATAAGAGGAGACAAGGAACAAGTGAGCAAAATCAGGGAAACAAACCTGACAAAGGGTGGCGACATAACTTATTATTAGTTCCTCTCGTGTTTGGTGCAACATTTAATAGTTGGGTATATAACGCGTCCCATACACCTTTAGGACTTTCTCTCATGCGGGAAGCTAAAAACGAGGTAGTCATTCAGAATCAACACTTCTCAAACCAACAGAAGGACCAGAAGTGTAGCTGAAAATTATAAATTAAAAGGCAGCGTTTCCACGGTAACCATAACGTGAACCGGAGGCAAGGAATCTCCACCGATCCATTCTACTATCTACCACACGTAGCCAATTATGGGGTGCCCTTACTGAGAGAAATGTTAATTATGCCAATAGCAAACTCCTGCAGTGGTGGGCCCGGCCAATCTAGTTGCTGATCTCCTAAGAACAAGCATGCAAATGAACTCTTGCCTAATTATAAACCGTAATTATAAAACTCAGGCTTGTGTTTATCCATCACATTTTGTGGACATTCATTCACATTACATATTACATTTAGGGCATTTGGCAGACGCCCTTATCCAGAGCGACTTGCATTTATCTCATTTATACAACTGAGCAGTTGAGGGTTAAGGGCCTTGCTCGAGAGCCCAGCAGTGGAATCTTGGTAGTGCTGGGATTTGAATTCACGACCTTCCCAGCAGTCTAACGTCTTAACCACTGAGCTACAACTGCCTATATTCCCCAAGTATGTTTGCCAGTGGCACTACAAAATGGCAGACCGTGAAAATGGTGTATATAGGAAAGGGTTTAGTTTCTTTGTTGACACTTTGGTGTAAGGTTTCCCCAGATGATTTACATTTAAGCTGTTTAAATCCAGACTATTGCAACAAGTGACCAATAACTTGACAAGCTTTTATGAGTGTATTTCTAGCCCCGCCCCTTCTGACATGCCCCTCCAAATTTCTTTTTCCTGGTCTAGTACAAGAACGCAAATTTGACCAAATATACTACAAACCACAGTGTCATTTACCTCTAATTTCGACTGGACAAAAGCTAACCAATGAAAAAAAAAAAAGCTCGGAGAGGTTGTTGGACTGGATAGTTCAGTAGCTTGTAAAGGTAAAGGAATCAAAATATGTCATACTGAGATTCAGTCTTACCAAGGTTCCCATAAGCTTGGAACTAATAAGCTAATTTGGTAAACCTAACACTTGTGCTTTAATTAGGATCCATTCTGAAAGCAGCTTGGTAAGATGCAGTAGTTAGTGGGAGAGAGAGAGAGAGAGAGAGAGAGAGAGAGAGAGAGAGAGAGAGAGAGGAGTTGTCTTTAAGCAAAGTCATTTTCTCATATTGAGTCACTGCTGTGCCCTGAGATTCAACTTGGAGCAAGAGGAAAATATATAACTGTTAACTAATTAAAGCTAGCCTTCTCTCAAGTCAGGTTTGTGCTTTTATTTCATTCAAAATTTGACTAAAATGGATTTTTACTCGAAGTACAACAGTGCATCCATTTCCATTTCAAGTATGTTAGAGAACATAATGAATAAATCATATAGTAGTTTATACAAACATTCACTCCTTCTTGAACTTTTCCATATTTTGTAGTGTTACAACCTGGAACAGAAACTGGGATGAGGACCGTTACATTTATTATTCAAAAACACCACGAATATGGCACAGCTGCGAGGAAGCCGTCCACCAAAAGTCAGTGGAAGACTAAGAAGGGCATTAGTTTTACCCCCATTTGAATATTTTGGGCTTTTTTGTGTAAATTCATGACATATAATCCCAACTATGTCAATTTCAGTGCTACAAAACATGGATGTGTTTAAGGTGGGGTGAATACTTGTGTAAGTAACTGCATTAATCAGCAGAAGCATCAGTCCTATATCTCAGTCCCATCATATTTATTTATTTATTTATTTTTACAGACCAGGATGTGTGTGAAATAGACGGGTAATTTACATGGGCCGTTCTCTCCATCATCTCTTATTCTTACTCACAACTCAATGACAAGGACGTTGACTTTGCCTGAAAGAGGGATGATTCATTACGACATTAACCGTGTCCTGATGTCAGCCTGAAATCTAACGGCTGGACAGATCAGTAGCCTGGACACCCTTGAGAAGCAGATTTTGTACCCAGCTACTTTTGCGTGTAGCTATTGTTCATTTCAAACCCTTCCTTGAGGGAACCTGCACAACTTTTGACTGGTGAACAGACTAAGGTTGCTTTCATAAGGATATTTAGTTCAAGCGTCATTCGGAAAAAATAATACTCATTTGTTGTAGGTATGATTGTGGGCAGAGATCTTTTTTCTTCTTCTCCAGAACAAGAAGTACAAGGAAAATTACTTAATTTTAGGGTGACGTTTCAATTAACACCCAGCAGTTTGTTTCTCTGGGGGAAATCCTTAACGTAACAATAGACGTTTCCAAGTAGGAAGCTAAGAACCATTAACTATCCAAAGAATGGTTCTTTAAGGCAGTGGTTCTCAAAGCAGTCTTCAGATGGTCCACATTTTTACTCGGTTCTTGAGTTATCTGACTTGGGATTGAGCACTAATTTGAGAACCACCGCATTAAAGGTTCTATGTATAGTCATAATTGAGTTCTACTCAGAATCCCCTATTGCACTTTTAATGATTCCACCAAAGGGACAACCCAAAGAGGGTGCATTAATTGAGACGTTCATGTAATATCCTATCATGTTCTACAGATCCCAAAATATCCTTGTGTAAGCTAGACACTGAGAGCTTTGGGCCTGAACTTGTAACAGAATTTCTTCTGTTTCTTCCATGAGTAGAAATGAATATACATGTGTTGAGATAACTGTGTCTTCGGAGGATTGAGAAGGTAACGTTGAGGTACAGTAAATGCCACACGCGCCTTATTATTATTATCAGACAAGTACCTTTGACTTTTTAATAAATGAGTACTAGCTACCTTTAAGACCCTTCATACTATCTCCTGCAAGCCTCTTGAGTCCCGGCAGACTCGTGAGTGTGGCATTTACCGGTTTCTGCACTTTGACAGGAGCTGATGAACAAAAAGACAGCGTGAACCCAGCTTCTTTGGAACTCCAATTGAGATGTTGGTCTTTTTCTTTTTTTCTTTTACTAAAACTTGAGTAAACTTGCTGGTGGTCAAGGCTCAGGCTCTAAAAGCTGGACATCCCATCTGCAGCACTCAGCAGGGGCGTGAGTGTGTGTGTGTGCGTGTGTATAGGAATAGAGCTGTGGCAGGGACGCTTGATTAGAGTAAAAGGAGCTCCTGTCTGCTTGGCACCAGGGTGCCATTAATCTCCCGCTGGCCCATGTTTCAGAGATGGGCGAGTCAGTGGCAATGACCTGCACTACGAATTCAGAAAAGACCAGACCCCCTGACCAATTTCTTTCCGACAGATACTCAAACTTCAGTCAGCAGAAGCCAAAAGTCTTATGTAATCTTACACTGAAATCTCACTTGAAGTTTCTCAAACATCTTCAACCTTCCTACGAGAGGCACAATGGTACAAAACTAACAAAAACGATGCAATAATTATTCAGTACAATGTCAAAGCTTTTGGATATCACAAAAAATAATAATAATACAAGTTTAAACCATGACAGCTTAGTTGAATCCTCAGATCTGATTGGTCAGAAAGCCGTTGATTCATTTCCTAAAGCAGCAGTTCTGATAAAAGTGTTTCACTGATGTTCCATAATATTAAACCTAACTCCAAACAGATTTAAAAAGTCCATGTTGTTCTTGAAAAATGTCTTTTCTGTCAATGTGCTGTGGAAGAAGTGGTAGAAAACACGTTGGGGGTATACGGTTACGATGAGATGATGCAATAAAGTGGAGTTTACTGCAAACTTCATTATTTTCCAGTCCCGGCATGTCCTGGAGTGTTTTATTCCTCTTCTATTAGATACATTTTTCGTATGATAACATGATTTATTTATTTATTACCCCTGCTGGGGAAAAAAAAATAAAAAAATAGAAACCGTCACAGAATTTGTAATGGTTTTAATGGTTAAAATGGGAATTGTACTGGTTTTAATTCAAACTGTAATGGTACCTGTGGGTTTCTACTAGTAATGTGTTGCCTTCTATAGATTGGTGGCATGTTATGTCTAGTGGATACCATTAAGAACCAATCATGGTAATGGTTTTAAAGGTTAGCTGATGGTTTGTGATGATATTTGCAGTGGAAACCATTAGAATGTCTGTGATGGTTTCTATTGTTGGTTTTTTTTTTTTTTGTTTTTTAGCAGGGACTGAACAACATGTTACAGAGAAACTGCAAAGTATGTATAAACTTCTTTGTCCTGAAGACTTTCCTTTTTGCAGAAAACGTACAGCATTTACAAAGCACTGACACTGGAGACTCCTTCAAAAATTAACAGGGGGGGAAAAAAACAAAAACATTTCCTTCACCATATGAAGGTTTTTTGTTTGTTTGTTTGTTTTTTTAATCCACATTTTAACGTTTTTCCTTTTAGCCTAGGGTAAGAAAGATAAACATCAACATAGAACTAAACAACAACAACATGGAACTAAAGTCAGAGCTGATGTTTTAGAGAACGAATCAAGAATTCGACAGCACTGTGGTATTGACAAATAAAGTTTTTCGTATATGTTTAACATTTTATTTCTGTATGAATAAGTGTAAGAAAGTTGTATGAAAAGGTACCGCTGCTAGCCTTCATTCTAACCTCTACCATACTGTAACTGTGTGAATTGTTATGAATTATTACCATTCTTCTTTTACATCCACTTTTAATCTGTGCCTTTTGGGTCAATATTAATTTCATCTACAAGATTTGCCTTGAAAAGCATCCGAAAAGCATTCGGTCAGGCCAAAATCTAGACATCTCATAAGCGAAGATGTCTCTCTCCCATCTTTGTGCTCAGTGGAGTTTGAACTACTGTGGTTCAAACCTCAGTTAGTATAACATCTCTTTTTTTTCCCTCCGAGTGAACAGAGATGCATGGAAATATGCTGTGGCAAATAAATTGAGAGAAAGTTCAGACCTAAAATTGTGCTATGTGACCTTTTTTTCAGATTATTCTTATTATCTATTATTATAGGGCGGATGTTCTGTGAGATGCAGTGTGACGGCACTTAAAATGAAGTTCTGTCTTTAATGCCTTCATCTGGTCTTCTCAACATATTCGGTCCTCACATTGGGCCTCATTTATCAGACTGGTTATGAATAAAACTTATGGTAACGTGAACCTCAATTGACTGGCTTTGAATTTGTAAGATGATGATGGACGTATCGAGAGGCTGCCATACTCATGTGCAAGATAGATCGAGCATTAATCATTAATCCTTTAACGTAACTTATTTTAGCTTGTTATTAACAAAGCTAGCTATGGCCAATCATTGAAGTAGGTTTAAAAAGCTAGCTAAATAACAACTCCTTAAATCAAGGTTCAGCTTTTATTTCCTGATATTTACATCTAGATGTGTTAAACAACTTAGAACATTTTAGGTGAGTAAAAGTAATGAAACAGATTAGTCTTAAAGTAAATAACACTTAATATTTGGTTGCTATCCCTTGCTTGCAATAACTACATAAAGCCTGAGACTCACTGACATCACCAAACTGTTGGTTTCTTCTTTTGTGATGCTTTTCCAGGCTCAACTGGGTTAAGATCTGATGATTGAGATCTGGTGATCTTGGCCAGTCTAAAACCTTCTGCTTTTCCCCCTGATGAAGTCTTTCTTTGAGTTAGTAGTGTGTTTTGGATCATTGTCTTGCTGCATGATGAAGTTCCTCCCAATTAATTTGGATGCATTTCTCTGTAAATTGGCAGACAAAATGTCCCTGTAAACTTCTGAATTCATTCTGCTGCCACCATCATGAGTTACTGTACATCATCAATAAAGATCAGTTCCAGAAGAGCCTGTTCCAGAAGCAGCCATTCAAGCCCAAGCCATGACACTACCTCCACCATGTTTCACAGTTGAAATTGTATGCTTTTGGATCATGAGCAGATCTTTCCTTTTACCACACTTTGGCCTTTCCATCACTTTACTAGAGGTTAATCTTGGTTCCAGAAACTTTTGTGGGCTCGACTACTTTTGTGACTTTTGCTCGCCTACAAACTGGGTGGTCTGATACAAGATGCGCTATGTTCTATGACATCTAAGACATCTTAACACATATGACTACATATAAATACCAGGAAATAAAAGCTGAAATTCTAAGCTCTCTTCTCATATTCATCTTCTGATCTCAAACCCAAATGTCTTCGGTCTACAGCAAAAAAAACAAAACAAAAAAAAAAAAAAAAATGAATTGGCCTTGCCATTCCAATAGCTTCAGAGGGGACTGTATTTAAAATGGCTTGCATTGTACTTAAAATTTATGGCATTCTACTTAAAATGGCTGGCACTGTACATAAATTTCTGCCATCTACTTAAAATGGCTGACATTCTACTTAAAATGGATGGCGCTGTACATAAATTTCTGCCGTCTACTTAAAATGGCTGACATTCTACTTAAAATGGATGGCGCTGTACATAAATTTCTGCCGTCTACTTAAAATGGCTGACATTCTACTTAAAATGGATGGCATTTTTCTCAAAACTATCTAAGCATTTTATCAATTAGTGACAAAGCCATAGTCTTGGCTAGGTTTAAATAATAAAAAAAAATAAATAAATAAAAAAAAAAATTAATAATAATAATAATAATAATAATAATAATAATAATAATAATAATAATAAATAGATAAATAAATAAATAAATAAACAAACAAACAAACAAACAAACAAACAAACAAACTCCCTGGGCAAACTAAGAGACCAACTGGACAAAAAAAAAAAAAAAAGAGTAGCCCATTAAAATGCACTTTTATTCTTGCAGGCTTTAGAATCGATCCTCATGGGAGATTATTCATGTACAGTAAATTAGATAAGCACACCCTGAAAACTAGGTCTTTCTAAATAATGCATGCAATAATAGCGTATGTGTAGTGTATATACACGCATTAGAGCATGTATTTAACTAGAAATTACACTCCAGCTCTAATTAGACGAACAAGCACAACCGACGCTGCATATTAGAATCCTGTGCTTTATGCTAATTTTGCATTCCGACATCTCCCTACAGACACACAGATGCCCGTCTCTTATCCACGATTCATCTGGCGAACGAGGATCATCTGAAGGGAGAATTTACCCACGTGGCTCTGTGAATTGCGCCGGAGAGACCAGACAGGGGAGTGCAAACTTGCTTGGGTGTGAGAGCTTTATAATTGCTTTTTGTCATGGTTCCTGAGAACAGGCGCGTGTAAACAAGCAGAATATAAAATACATTAGTGCAGCCTTTGCAGTTTTTAAAGAACGGTGACATGGCTCGAACGTCAAACCAACCTAGAAACCTCGGAAGGGTTGACTTTGAACAAAACATGTTTGGGAATTAATTAAAGAGCACCATTATACATTATGAGATCGAAGGAAATAATTAATCGTCAGACGCTGATGGTGCAAAGCGGGCAGCGATTTGAACACCTGCAGTATGAATCCTGTAGTCATAATGTATTATAAACGCACTGATAACATCCGCCTGCATGACTGCACAGTAGCCATACTTACATGCATAACACTTTGTATATAACTTGTTAATATTAGGGGGTTATAATGCATTGTAATATCGGACATTATTATTGCAATGCAGCTTATACCACAGTGCTGTTCAATACTCAAATCTGATTGGTCAGCAGCTCTGAAAGTAGTTCAAATCTCAGGTCTATATTAACCCACTTGTTTCTATAGTAACACAAAGGGACATGTATGACAGACTTTCTGTAATGCTAACCAGTGCTATCTGCTTAGCTTTATAAGTGATTGATTGAGCGACGGAAACAGCGCCGGGTCAACCGAGCTATCTGGCGTCACATCAGTCTCTCTCTCTCTCTCTCTCTCTTTAAATCATGTCATGCACGCTGCCAGAAATGGAGAGAAAGATGGCAGCGAGCATCATTACCTGTGGGATTAATGTAGTGGAATATGTGCTGCCAGTGCCAAACACCAATCTCGAGCCAATGGACTGAGTATCTGTTTATGAACGTGTAAACATCATACACAGTGTGTACTGTACACTCTCCGACACGGGAGTAGCTCAGTGAAATACATCACAATGCATTGCAAATAATAAATAAATAATGATGGATCATATGAACGTTATAATCACTTCATAAAGTCTGTAATCTCTTTGTTTCTTTCTTTTGTCTCTGTTTGCTTTGTAACCAGGTTAGTGCATCACAAAAGACACACAAGCATCACATGTGAATAATCAATGATGATTTTTACACATGACTCGTTTATTTTATCATGTGATTCATTTTGTTTTCATATGTGATTTTTACACGATTCATTCATTTTTTCATGAAGATTCATTTATTCGCTTATGTGATTCATTTATTCTCTCATGTGATTCATTTATTCGCTCGTGCAATTCATTTATTTGCTCATGTGATTCAATTATTCTTTCATGTGATTCATTTATTCTCTCATGTGATTCATTTATTCTCTCATGCAATTCATTTATTTGCTCATGTGATTCATTTATTCTTTCATGCGATTAATTTCTTTTGACATGATTTTTACATGATTCATTTATTTTGTCATGCGATTCATTATTTTCATGCCATTTTTACATGATTTATTTGTCTTTTCACGTGATTCATTTATTTTCACGTGATTTATTTTCGCACTTAAGTAGTTTAACATATGATTTTTTATTCTCTCATGTGGTTCATTAATTTTCATGTGATTTGTTAATTTTTATACACCAGTTTTTTTTCCCCACAATTTGTTCATTTTCACATGCAATATATTTATTTTTACTTGTTGTTTCTGTATACGACTCATTTATTTATAGCCGTGGCCAAAAGTTTTGAGAATGACACAAATATTAATTTTCACAAAGTCTACTGCTTCAGTGTTTTTAGATCTTTTTGTCAGATGTTACTAACTGTTACTGAAGTATAATCACAAGTATTTCATGAGTGTCAACGGCTTTTATTGACAATTACATGAAGTTTATGCAAAGAGTCAATATTTGCAGTGTTGACCCTTCTTTTTCAAGACTTCTGCAATTCGCCCTGGCATGCTGTCTATCAACTTCTTGACCACATCCTGACTGATGGCAGCCCATTCTTGCATAATCAATGCTTGGAGTTTGTCAGAGTTTGTGGGTTTTTGTTTGTCCACCTGCCTCTTGAGGATTGACCACAAATTCTCAATGGGATTAAGGTCTGGGGAGTTTCCTGGCCATGGACCCAAAATGGCAATGTTTTGTTCCACGAGCCACTTCGTTATCACTTTTGCCTTGTGGCAAGGTGCCCCATCATGCTGGAAAAGGCATTGTTCGTCACCAAACTGTTCTTGGATGGTTTGGAGAAGTTGCTGTCTGAGGATGTTTTTGTACCATTCTTTATTCATGGCTGTGTTCTTAGGCAAAATTGTGAGTGAGCCCACTCCCTTGGCTGAGAAGCAACCCCACACATGAGTGGTCTCAGGATGTTTTACTGTTGGCATGACACAGGACTGATGGTAGCGCTCACCTTTTCTTCTCCGGAAAAGCTTTTTTTTCAGATGCCCCAAACAATCAGAAAGGGGATTCATCAGAGAAAATGACATTACCCCAGTCCTCAGCAGTCCAATCCCTGTACTTTTTGCAGAATAGCAGTCTGTCCCTGATGTTTTTCCTGGAGAGAAGTGGCTTCTTTGCTGCCCTTCCTGACACCAGGCCATCCTCCAAAAGTCTTCGCCTTACTGTGCGTGCAGACGCACTCACACCTGCCTGCTGCCATTCCTGAGCAAGCTCAGGCACTGGTGGTGCCCTGATCCCGCAGCTGAATCAACTTTAGGAGACGGTCCTGGTGCTTACTGGACTTTCTTGGGCGCCCTGAAGCCTTCTTCACAACAGTTAACCCTCTCTCCTTGAAGGTCTTGATGATCCGATAAATGGTTGATTTAGGTGCAATCTTACTAGCAGCAATATCCTTGCCTGTGAATCCCTTTTTGTACAAAGCAATGATGGCTGCACGTGTTTCCTTGCAGGTAACCATAGTTAACAGAGGAAGAACAATAATTTCAAGCACCACCCTCCTTTTAAAGCTTCCAGTCTGTTATTCTAACTCAATCAGCATGACAGAGTGATCTCCAGCCTTGTCCTCGTTAACACTCTCACCTGTGTTAACGAGAGAATCACTGACATGATGTCAGCTGGTCCTTTTGTGGAAGGGCTGAAATGCAGTGGACATGTTTTTTTGGGATTAAGTTCATTTTCATGGCAAAGAGGGACTTTGAAATTAATTGCAATTCATCTGATCACTCTTCATAACATTCTGGAGTATATGCAAATTGCCGTAATAAAAACTGAGGCAGCAGACTTTGTAAAAATTAATATTTGTGTCATTCTCAAAACTTTTGGCCACGGCTGTACACATGCAAATCATTTCTGTTTACATGTGATTTTTTTCACATGTAGCAGTTGTCATCACGTGTAGTTGTGTTAAGTTCATATGCAAGTTCATATGTGCAAGTTCAGTTTTGTTTGTGTGTGTGTGTGTGTGTGTGTGTGTGTGTGTGTGTGTGTTGCAGTGAGAAATGTCTTGTGGATGGAGTTATCATATGGGGCAGATGTGAG
Source organism: Cranoglanis bouderius (assembly GCA_023630585.1). Classification (NCBI taxonomy): domain Eukaryota; kingdom Metazoa; phylum Chordata; class Actinopteri; order Siluriformes; family Cranoglanididae; genus Cranoglanis; species Cranoglanis bouderius. The sequence goes on from CM042546.1 coordinate 12,722,006, forward strand.
GGATGAGAGACTCTCAGTTCTGTCTCTCACACAGCGCTAATTTTAGCTTCTGCTGCAATGCAGGTGACACGCAGTTCAGTCGCGGTGTGCGAGCACACACACACACACACACACACACACACACACACACACACACAACATACACACAACATACACACACGCACAGACTATCAGTCTAAGTAATTTGGGTTATGTAGACACACCCACATGAATGCACGCACGCATGCGCACACACAGACACTCTGTCTGTCTGTCTGTCTTTCTGTCTCTACGTACCTGTCAATTCTGTCTATCCATCCATTCATCTTATATCTATCTATCCATCTATCTATCCATCTTCTATCCATCCAGCCATCTATCTATCTATCTATCTATCTATCCATCCATCCATCCATCCATCTTCTATCTATCTATCAATCTATCTATCCATCCATCCCACCATCTTCTATCCATCTACCCATCTATCTATCCATCCAAAAATCTTCTTTCTATCCATCCATCCACCTTCTATCTATCTATCCATCTACATTCTACATATCTATCTATCCATCCATCGCCTATCTATCCATCCGTCCACCTTATATCTATCTATCTATCTATCTATCTATCTATCTATCTATCTATCTATCTATCTGTCTGTCTATCTATCCATCTTCTATCTATCCATCCATCCACCTTCTAGCTATCTATCTATCTATCTATCTATCTATCTATCTATCCATCCAGCCATCTATCTATCCATCCATCTATCTATCCATCCATCTATCTATCCACCTTCTATCTATCTATCTATCTATATCTATCTATATCTATCTATCTATCTATCTATCTATCTATCTATCTATCTATCTATCTATCCATCTTCTATCCATCCAGCCATCTATCATCTATCTATCTATCCATCTATCTATCCACCTTCTATCTATCTATCTATCTATCTGTCTATCTATCTATCTATCTATCTATTTCTCTGTCCTTCCAACCATCCACCTTCTTTCTGTCTATCTATCTCTATATTATATGCCCATCCATCCATACATCTGTCTGTGTATCATTAAATTGAACTGCAGTAAGAGTTGTTGAACAACTCTTCTCCCCCCCCCCCCCCCCAAGAACTTCCTATCTGTCACAGCACCACTGTTCATCTACAGAGCTACTGTACGTGATTTGATTCTGCCTCTCCGGTGAGTGGCTCTGAACAAAAGCGTCTGACAGATGAGTAAACGTCGAGACTTACGCACGTTATTTACACGTGAATGCATTGCCCGTGAAGCATAATCTGCGTAACCTCACCAAGTTTAGCTGTCATTACTATTTAACAGGCTTCAGTTGCACCGCGTTTCATCACTCAGAGCATTGCTGCGGTATGAAAATGAGAGTGCTGGGGAGTGAGCGTCGCACCCACAGGACAGCGCAATATTCAACCCATCTGAATAAACAGCGCAGATCTCTTTCCCAGATTGTCATCCAGGGTTTTTTTTTTTTCTCCTCCACGTCTGGGTACTCTGAATATCAAAGATTACGGCCCTTAAGACTTCAGTGATTGAAAAGGCGCCGACGTCTGCACACGTAGCCGCACAGAAATTTGATTTATGCCCCTCTCGTTATATATTCATGATCGCTTTTCAGACTTCCATTACAAATGAATGATTTACTAGAGCTGTGATTGAAATCCATCCCAGATGTCTGATTTATCTCACTTGTAAACTACTTGAGATCAAGAGTGTATAGAGTAGCATTACTTTTTTTTTAATTTTATATATATATATATATATATATATATATATATATATATATATATATATATATATATATATATATATATATATATATATATATATATATATATATATATATATCACAGCAACATGTGGAATGTTTGGAATATAAAACATCAATTATGTCCTGATCCTAATTTATCTTAGACGTTTGTTTCCATACATTAATGGGGGGGGGGATCTTTTACACATTTACACGTTTTTTTATATTATTACAATTTATACCTGTTCATTGGAAAGTGGGTGGGGCTAATCATACCCAGCATTACCCTTCACCACTCACAAGGCACTCCAACATATGGGCATTTTGAATATTTTATATATTTAATATATTACTTGGGACTTGCATAGGATTGACAATATTAGTTTATTCGTTCATTTATTTATTTCTTTATTTCCCATTTTCCTACTTATTTTTCTTCTGATCTCAAGACAAAATCATTTCCTGAACTGAAAGATTAGCTCTGGCCGAAAGAAGCCCATCTAAAGCTCTATCATCCTTTTAAATCATTGCCTGATAATAGAAATTAGTGAGATAACAACGGTTTAATTTTCTCAGCCATCACCTCGTTGTGGAACAAACCACCCAGAAACTGTTAGTTCATTATCTAGCCATTATGAACTCATAGTCTTATTCATGTACACGGCCCAGGCTGCTGATCTGAGCTTCACAAAAACAACTTTGTTATCTGGAGATAACAAGAAGTCATTATACTGAGGTAAGAGGACATGGAGAGAAAAAAGAAAAAAAAAGCAGAGAAGTTACTGATACAGCACTTATTGTGTGCTTCACCCTTGTTGCTTTCCCTGAGAGTGAACAAGAGGAGGAGGAGTGTAGGAGGGATGGTGGAGATGAGTAGAGAGGAGATTAAAGAGAAAATAGTGTCAGTTTCCAGCCACATTTATGATGCACATCACATCACATCACACATACACCGATCAACCATAACATTAAAACCACCTGCCTAATATTGTGTAGGTCCCCCTTGTGCCACCAAAACAGCTCTGCCGCGTCGACACATGGACTCCACAAGACCTCTGAAGGTGTGCTGTGGTATCTGGCACCAAGATGTTAACAGCAGTTCCTGCAAGTTCTGAGGTGGGGCCTCCATGTATCTGACTTGTTTATCCAGCAGGTCCCACAGATGCTCGATTGGATTGAGATCTGGGGAACTTGGAGGCCAAATCAACACCTTGCACTCTTTGTCATGTTCCTCAAACCATTCCTGATCAATTTTTGCAGTATAGCAGGGCACATTATCCTGCTGAAAGAGGCCACTGCCATTAGGGAGTACCGTTGCCATGAAGGGGTGTACTTGGTGTGCAACAATGTTTAGGTAGGTGGTCCGTGTCAAAGTGACATCCGCATGAATGCCAGGACCCATGGTTTCCCATCAGAACATTACCCAGAACATCACACAGCCTCCGCCAGCTTGCCTTCTTCCCATAGTGCATCCTGGTGCCATATCTTCCCCAGGTAAGACGTTCCGTTTCGGAGATGCTCTGACCCAGTCGTCTAACCATCACAATCTGGCACTTGTCAAAGTCGCTCAGATCCTTACGCTTGCCCATTTTTCCTGCTTCCAACACATCAACTTCGAGAACTGACTGGATACTTGCTGCCTGATATATCCCACCCCTTGACAGGTGCCATTGTAATGAGATAATCAGTGTTATTCATGTCACCTGTCAGTAGTATAAACTGTATGTGATTGAGCCAACCTTCAAATAATTCTACATATTCACTTTTGTTTTTGTTGTTGCAATTTTTGCCAGTTGCCTTCCTGTGTAAATCTCCTCCTACACGGCGCGAAAATAAGAGGGCAAGACGATGGCAAGCATCATTACCCACAGGATTAATGTAGCAGAATATGTACTCAACCCTGGACTACTTCTCTAAAGCTAAACACCAAACACTCACCTCTTGCCAGATCAGTTCATGAGCTAGTCAACAAGGATGCTACACTCTAACCTGATCATATCCGATGACCTCAAACAGGAAGTGGGGAAAAAAAGAGAGCGAGAGAGAGAGAGAGAGAGAGAGAGAGAGAGAGAGAGAGAGAGAGAGCAGGTTTATTTTTAGATCCCAGCATGAGAGCAGCAAATCTTGGAAGGATGGACAAAATGGAAATTGTCAGTGTATACATATTTAAGCCAAGGGCAGAGCATTGACAATCACAAACGCTGTAGTAAGCAATCAGGTTTACGCGTTAGCAAACCCATCGAGGTTTGCGATGGACGTGCATGTCATTGAGCGGAGATGACAAGAATGCAAAGACACACTTTGGAAACAGGAAAAATTCTCTCGGATGTCTTCACTTTAGCTTATCTCAGCTAGCTAGAACACTAATTATTAATAATCCTCTCAGAAATCCTGTCATTTCTCATGCTGACTAGCTGATTTGGATTAAATAAGACGTTGGGATGCATTTTCTCAAGATTCCTCCCAGATTAGCGCATGTTAGCTAGCTGGAAATGAAGCGGAGTTACTCTGAAGTTGATTCTTTTTAAATAACACCACTTCCTGAAGTCTTTTATTCCTCTTACTTCACAGCGATTTGATACAATTACATTGTTTATTCCTCAGCTTTGAAGAGTTTCCCTTGTCAGCAAACCTATTACAAAGCACTGACACTGGAGACTCCTTCCATAAAAGTTACATAAACGTCATCAGCATATGTTTAAGTAAGGTGACGCTCTTTTTAATCGGTTTAGAATTACGTCGACTGTACCGTACAAGTCCCTGTGAATGAGTGGTCACTATAGCAACGGTAATGTGTAATGTGTTCATAGAAAATGAACAAACCAATCAAAACCAATCAGGATGGAGAATTCAGCAGCGCTGTGGTGTAATATTCCATATCTTGTGTGCCATACTTCATGTGGTGCATTGTGGGTGGAGAAGAGAAGCAGCAGCAGGCCTTTTCTGTTAACAGTCCATTCAAACAGATGGCTCTATCATGCACTGATGGCTCCGAGCCCTGCATTTGGACATCTTTCCACTAGCGTTCAACTCTTGTTTGGCCGGGGTGCTATGTTAATCTAGACTCTGAGGAATGAAGCGTACTTTTACCTGTCGCTGCTCGGTCATGTAGGTTTAAAGGTACACCATGTTCACCTTCCCATGTAAAAATGACATACATATTAAAAGTCCCACCTCAACATGAACAAAGACACCCACTGACTAAGGAAAAGTACAGTTTTATACCTTTATTTCTGAGACTGCACACCAAATCCAAATGGGAAAAAAAAGAAGCTTGAGCTTGGGTATATGTATACCAGGTGAATACGTCTCAGATAATGGCACGGCCTGTAAATGTTAGGTGTGAGGCAAATTCTCCAGTTAAACCGTCATGGTTCAGTGGCAGTGTTATTCTATTCCAAAATGTCATGAGATGATTTAAGTAAGCGATAGATGGCTGACAGACCAATAATGCGGAGTACCAAGGATAGCAAACGCAATGCAAATTTGTGTTCAATGACTTGTGAACAGAAATGCCGTCGCATTATTTCACGCTTTGAGACTCCCTCCATGCATTTTCAAGCCCATGCTGTCACGGCTTATGGAGCGATCTCGGATGAAGGGGTGGGGGGGGGGATAGGAGGGGTTATCAGAATCAAGCTAAGTGTGATGTACACACATACGATTACTCTTCTAGAACGGCATGTCCCTGAGTGATTTATTCTTCTTATACAACGATAACCTAACATTATTTTATTTTTATTCACTTAAAAAATGACACCTTTACGACCACCTTTAATCCTGTTACGTAAAACAAGTTAGTTCCTGTTATCACTTATGTTATAGCAGCTATAAACGTCATAACAGCCACTTCCTCATCATCCTTTCATCCTTTGTCATGATACTAAGAAATCATCCATCTTGAAGACTTTCCCATGGTGGAAAACCTACCAACTACCAACTACTCCAAAGCACTGACACTGGAGACTCCTTCCATAAAAGTTAATTGAACATCTTATAACTTCATAATGACGATTAGAGGATTTTCTTTGTTAAATAACAACGTTTTCATAATTGGCTTATTATTAGGTTTAAATCATGGTGAGCGTCTGCCACATAAGTGCTTGTGTTAGTTGTTGCTATAGAAATGAGAACACATTTATTAAAATAAAATAAATAAATAAATAAAGTTATTGTTCTCACTTACGTAGCAGCTATAAACAGTTGTTCCTCTACCAGTCTCCGGGAAACCACATGGAGAAATGAAATGAAGGGAAAATGGTAACGCTGATCACAATCACACTAAGATGATTTAGGACAGGTGTCTTTTTTTTTCCCACTGATCGCTAATATTGAAACAGTAGAGATGGTGGATTACTCAGATATGAGACTGAAGGCAAGCTGTTCAAAGATAACAGAAGACAATAAACAGAAACAGACACGCACTGTGCACAGATAACATGAAGGACGAGCGCAGTCTCTTAATGCTAATAAGCTTTTACTTGTGGATGAGGTCACGCCATGAAGACACAGAAGAAGAGACATCGAAGCTGTATAACGGCACTGGCAGAGTGGACTCGGTCTGACCCCGAGAACGAGATGAAGGCTGTTTACTTCACTTAAAAACAACATCAGCTCCAGACAGCACAATGTCTGAGTCACTGTTTAATGAGGAAGTCTGCTCGTGGTGGCGTTCAGCAGCCATTTATAGTGATAAAGAGGCATCAGGGCCAGTCAGGGTAATGGAGGCAACTGATACTGAAGGATTGTGAGTTCTGGAGCTCCTTTTGCATCACTTGAGCCAAATCCATATCCTAATTTTAGTCCAGTAACAACGTATCACATGTCAAAAAATGTTACTTGGGGAAAAAATAAAAATAAAATGTGGGGAGAAAAGTAGATTTAAAGAAATCCATACTTCAGACTATTAGAAAGATTCTGTGAAATCCAGAAATCCGAAGCAGAATGTCAAGCTAAGACAAGATACTACAGGTGAATAGGATAATAATAATAATAATAATAATAATAATAATAATAATAATAATAATAATAATAATAATAATTTATTTATGCAATTAAATATTTGTTAAATATTCATATTAGATGTGCATACTTAATAAAACCAAAAATCTTGTCTTTTGATGTTCCAAGAATTTAAATCTTTATTCCAATGTGAACACTTTCATTTACTTTTTTGAAAATCATTTCTCTACTGTTTAATTGTGAAAATACTATGTAAATAGCAAAATAATATTTTGGCATATAAAACCTAACACAAATCCAAAAATAATTAACATTTTGGGAAATTCCACTGTAATGGAACGTAAAATAGGAATGTAAAATACCATAAATGTGGATAATCTAGAAACTGAGATGGTTGGTCCTGAATATACACCGATCAGCCATAACATTAAAACCACTGACAGGTGACATGAATAACATGGATTATCTCGTTACAATGGCACCTGTCGAGGGGTGGGATATATTAGGCAGCAAGTGAACAGTCAGATCTCGAAGTTGATATGTTGGAAGCAGGAAAAATGGGCAAGTGTAAGGATCTGAGCGACTTTGACAAGGGCAAAATTGTAATGGCTAGACAACTGGGTCAGAGCATCTCCAAAACGGCAGGTCTTGTGGGGTGTTCCCGGTATGTAGTGGTTAGTACCTACCAAAAATTGGTCCAAGGAAGAACAACCGGTGAACCGGCGAAAAATTCATGGGTTTCCAATTTAGTTTGATAAAGAAATTGATATGGATGTCACAATGCCACATAAATATCTGTGAAGTGGGCGGGGCTTAAAGCCTTCTCAAAGTTTCAAACAATGCGGCAGTCACAAGTGGACAATCACATCTTATAGATGTAATTCAGCCAGAAATCTGAAAACAATTTCGACTGTCGTAACTAAAAATGTCGTTTTCACCTGTAGTGTCTTCCTTTCTAAGCTATCTCTACATATGTACGTACGTAAATGCTGATTGGTAAATGCGTTACTGTCCTCTTGGTTGTTCTGTGTCTAACAAGAGAGCTAACAAATTACCAGATTGTAGACTTGGCATGGCATGGCATGGCCATGACAACCATAGGTAACCAATGGTGACCATTAGTATATTGGCAGCAGGAATATTAGTTGCTATACCAACGCACAGTGCTTTTAGCCATACAAAGTGAACAATCATAATGAAGTTTCATTTCATATGAAATTGAAAGAAATCATTGTGGAATTCTTATACGTGTTACATGAGAACCTTCAAAACAACATCTCGTCAGAAAAAAATACTGGTCCGTATCTAAACGCTATATATTATTTTGTGACCGACTCAGAATATGGCGATGTACTATACAAACCCTGTTGTCTCTAACCAGCTTCGATATGATGGATGTGTCACTATGATGGATTAACACTCATCTTGGAGTGTGTACTCTTCATGATAATCCCATGAGCCATGGATATCAAGTGCAGGCGTGTGTTTCTGGGTGTAATATCGCCTGAATTTGACAACATTGCAGGAAAATGACAGCACACAAATTTCAAAGTGACCTTGCTCATCTGAAATCGATGAATGTGGTCTGTGGAAGAGTCTCCGCTCCACCTAAAGGACTTTGTATCCTTTGATATAAAGGAACTGTTATGTGTGGTAGGGGCGATACAATCCTCAAACTGTCATCTGGAGAAATATATTGATAACCGACTCACCTGCTCGCCCTTGGGTAACAGAGTTGTCGGAAAAAATAGACTTTTTTGAAACCAGTTATGAGGTTTACAATGTACTGTAGGAACTATAGAGTTCGACAGGGACCTCCTAACTCCACAAATACACCCTCAGAGTTTGCATATTTCATTTGTATCAAACGCTTTGATTGGTCTTTGACGTGTCTTCCGTAAAATCCACCCTGAATAATTTTCATATCAATATTTATAAGTAATATATGATCTCTTTTAGTTTAAACTTCTCTGACTTTGGTTAATAGTATCCTACATTACCCACAATGCCTTTCAACTGCCTACTGATAGTGCTGCATTGGGAGTTATGTTGCATTCAACTTACCTCAGGCGTGGGAAGGTGTGGCATTTTTGATCTCTGTACATGGACGCTTTCGTGTTTGTCTTTTGTTAGCAACAAGCTAGCCAGTTAATTGTAATGAGTCATGTATATTTACCTCACCTGTCTGTATGTGAATTGATCCACAAAGCAAATACTTGTATACAGTATAACTAATTCAAAGGTAAGAAGTGCAGCCATATTGATTTGATGTCACTTGTTGTACTCTGAGGAACTCGGAGTTGAGGAGACCTTCCAGAGTTCCTGAGTAGGAATTCTGATTTCGGGGTGGTGTTTTCCTAGTCGGAGGTTGGAAATTTCAAGTTACGACCTTTAGTCGAATGCAGCATTAGTTCTCACTACAGTCCTCCACCTAAAGAGATCGATGCAGCGGCACTTTAGTCCGTCCACCTCGTCATCTGTACACTCTGCTCAAACAGACCGTCGTGCTAATACAACCACCAACACCATCACAGTCGTCATTTTGTAGATCGCTAACTAGTCAAGCCGAGTCTCCGGTGTAAATTATACTCTTGTAAGAGCACTGCTCTTACCAATGCTCTGTTGGAGCAAAAACTGAAATGATCCGTCACTACCAGGCTGGAAGGATGAGACTGCTTCCTTTGAGACACATGAAGCTGTTGGAAATTGTGTGAGAAAGGTCGACTTCTTGTGGCGGTCATCGGGATTTAAACTTTCCCAACCACAAGCCGAACGCTTTACCACCACGCCGCTTGGGAGCTGCTTTTAATAGAACTGACAAATTGTTCTGTCTTTGGTTCACTGGTTAGATTCGCTAGTCAACTTGGGTACTGGGTGTCTGATGACTTTTCTTTAAATGTAGTATTGCTTATAAAATATATTGTATGCTGTTATATATAATTAAATAATAGACCTGAATATGTAGTATATTTAGAAATCCATTTGGAAGTTCCATAACCCTGTTATTACCAATGTAAACCAAAATGATTCTTTCTATCATAGCCAGCATGAACTTTTTCAGCAATTTGTGCTACAGTAGCTCTTCTGTTGGATCGGACCAGACGGGCTAGCCTTCTTTTGGTAGGTACTAACCACTGCATACCGGGAACACACCATAAAAGACCTGCCGTTTCGGAGATGCTCTGACCCAGTCGTCTAGCCATCACAATTTGGCCCTTGTCAAAGTCGCTCAGATCCTTATGCTTGCCAATTTTTCCTGCTTCCAACACATCAACTTCAATAACTAACTGTTCACTTGCTGCCTAATATATCCCACCCCTTGACAGGTGCCATTGTAATGACATAATCAGTGTTATTCACTTCATATATAGCTGTTCGCTATATATTTTATTTTAGTCCTAACTTCCTCACAGCATATTCGCAAGTATGCAGCCAATAATAACATTTTGCGTGCACCAAAAGAGAGCAAGATTGCAAATAGTCTTATTTTTTGTCAACCGTAGTAGTGTAGAGCACACAAATGTTGGCCACTCCAACCGAAGATTGGTCTTTTAGGCTGAGTTCCCTCACTACTACCTTTTTTTTTTAAATCCATTTGATGGAACAATGACAACCAACACTTAATATCAAAAGCTAACCTTTTCTTTTTTTTGAGAATTGCAATGCCCTTTAAAAATAAATAAATAAATAAATAAAAAATCAGCTATAGGATATTTTCTTACTAGAAGAAAATCTGTGAGCATTCACACACAAAAACACACACTCCACTCAGCTGCTGCTCCAAAGCTTATTAACATGCCGTGACGGTATTCGAGCAAATTCAACATCTCCAAATATCATCTCATAAGTCATACCTCATCTGTCTCAGTCTCACTCACACAAACTTCCATGCACAGTATTTCTCTCAATCGTACTGACCAGGAGAGGCCTGGTGTACTACCACACACACAAACACACACACACTGGCCTTCAAAGGAACACTGTTGTCTTCAAAGCAGCCCTCTGTTCTCTCGGTGCAGACAGCAACACTGTGCAAATGACTCACAGAGCAAAGAATCATGGGAATACTGGCATCCCCTTTATATCTGTGGTGTGAAATGTCTCACTTGTTCTGCTGAATGCAATTTTCACTCCACATTTTTTTTTTCCTGCTCGAGCCGATCCCGCACCAAATCTGTACGAACTCAGTGGCCCAAGATTGATTGGATTTTATATGAAGTCGTGAGAAAATGTATGAGTACTAATCATTTAATAATGGTTCATATAAATTAGGTTCACTTTGAGTGGTTTTGTTGGCCACAATATGCAGTACAACATTTGAATAATTTGCCCAATGTGAAGGGGGCGGGGCCACCTCAAGTAAAACCTGCTTTCACCAATTACATAGTTGATGTTGATCGTTCCAGCCAAATAGCTGTTATCAAAGCTGTACATTCATACTTTAACAGTCACTTCAGAAAAGCCAACCAAATCTAGCGTAGCCTACTGCGATCATTTTATAATTCAGTAAATTGGTCTATACATGCAGGGTTGAATAATCCCACTTTCAAAATAGGTTTTTCCATATAATGTAAAGTGGGTGGGGCTAACTTGCATAATCTTTGCTCTTACCGATCAATCACAGTCGTGATGTCGCTCATTCCTACTAAAAAACAGCTTTGATCAAAACTACAACTAGTTCATACTTGAACAGTATATTAGCATCTAAGCAAACTAACAAGTAAAAGCTTATCTAGCCAACGAAATCTAGCAAAGCCTACTGTGATCATTTTATAATTCAGTAAATTGGTCTACACGTGTAGGGCTGAATAATCCCACTTTCACAATATTTTGCCAGGATTTTGCTATATAATGTAAAGTGGGTGGGGCTAACTTGGAAAAATCTTGTGTAAACGTTGCCGTCACAATAAGGATCCTCTGTTGTGGTTTATTCAATCGCATGCATTGATGTTAAATATCTGGCTTAAGGCAGCTCACTGGACCAGAGCCTAGCTACAGACTAGCTATAGTTTTCACAGATTTTTATAGATTTTATTTACACTTACTGGTCTGATTAGCAATCAAGACATGTTATTTTTTGTTTTTTTTTTAAACTAATGAGGTAAACAAACAAAAAATGGACAGAGAAGTGTGTTTATTATTCATGCTTCACATCAGTAAAAAGTGGCAATGTGAAGTGACACCACAGAAAACTTAATATTCTCTTATTTGTAGCTATAAACTAAGCATTAATCGTTAAGCACTAAAAGGCAACTGTTGTCGCCATTCAGTCCTGTTAGTCACTTCATTTGATTTGAATACCTTGATGTGTTCTATTTGCATGTGACCCCGTACTGAAGGTTAATAACTCCAAAATGTTCAGCGCTTCATTTGTAAATCAGCGGAATATACACGGACGAAGAAAACGAGCTTAAGGAGTCGCATGCACATAAATAATTCATGTGTGCACGATGAAACATGGTAATTGACAACAGATAAATAAGCAGACTGATGGATGGAACCAAGATCTTTCTAACTCTGGAAGTTTTATAAATGTGCCCCAAGGGAAGGAGTCAGTACTGATCTTCTAATCGAATGGAAAGGTCAGTCATAATGCCGTTTTCCGACAAAATAATGAACGGATGTTCTGACATCTTGTTCCCAAGATCTTGTCGGCTCGCTCGATTGTCTCTGCTATCGTGGCTAGAATCAAATCAGAAACTCGAGAAGGTTCCAACGTCCAGCGAGTCCACTACTAGGTTTGTTTAATCTGTTAGGAAATATAATGAAATTTCATAATTGTCTTTAAAATAAAAATGTTGGAATATGACATTGGCTACTTTTTTTTTTCCCAGTTCCATCCATCCATCCATCCATCCATCCAACTATCTATCCAGTATTAATTATTCCAAATGAAAATGTGTTCGCTTCTACCACACATGTAAAAAAATCAAACCAGTTACTACATAAACAGTATCTGTATGCATGATTAAATGTAATGTTGGGTAATAATGGACTACATGTTATCTGATTACAAAAAGAAGATAAGATAAGACAAGGATAAAGATAAGATAAGATACCTTTACTGTCACTGTACAAATACAATGAGATAGCATTTGGAGTAAGCCAGAAGAGTAAGAGTAAGACAATAGTTATAAAATAAAAAAAAACAAATAAAGACTTATTCAAGTATAAAAACTTATTCAAATGTAAGTAGAAAGAAATTAGAAAAGTCAAAATGCAATGAGGAGTACCAGTAACCTGAGAAGGATTTCCATATATGTTCGAGTAACAGTACAGGTGTATCTCAAAAAAATCAGAATATTGTGAAAAAGTGTTTTTTTTTTTCCGTAATTCAATTCAAAAAGTTTTTTTTTTTCCGTAATTTAATTCAAAAAGTTGAACTTTCTAATATATTCTAGATTCGTTACACATAAAGTGAAATATTGTGTTTTAAATCTTGATGATTACGGCTTACAGCTCATGGAAATGAGAAAAAAAAATCTTTAGAATAAAGAATTTATAATACAGCGATGTGGACCTGAGAAGACTCTAATCAGCTAATTAACCCAAAACACCTTTTTACTCAAAACACTATTGCTCAGTGGTCCAAAGTCTTCTTTTCAGATGAAAGTAAATTTTGCATTTCATTTGGAAATCAAGGTCCACAGAATCCAAGTTGCTTGCGTCCACTGTGTTTTCTCAAGTCGAGAGTCAATGCAGCATCTACCAGGAGATTTTAGAGAACTTCATGCTTCCATCTGCTGACAAGCTTTATGGAGATGATGATTTCCTTTTCCAGCAGGACTTGGCACCTGCCCACAGAGCCAAAACTACTAGTAACTGGTTTGCTGACCATGGTATTATTGTGTTTGATTGGCCAGCCAACTTATCTGACCTGGATTTTGTCAAGAGGAAGATGAGAGACACAAGACCCGACAATACGGACGAGCTGAAGGCCGCTATCAAAGCAACTTGGGCTTCCATAACACCTCAGCATTGCCACAGGCTGATTGCCTCCATGCCATGCCACATTGATGCAGTAATTGAGTGAATAAATTAACATACTTTTCAGAAGGTCAAAATTTCTGTATTATAAATTCTTTATTCTAATATTTTGAGATACTGGATGTTTGATTTCCATGAGCTGTAAGCCGTTATCAAGATTAACACAAAAAGGCTTGAAATATTTCACTTTATGTGTAATGAATCTAGAATATATGAAAGTTCCACTTTTTTTAATTAAATTACAGGAAAAAATGAACTTTTCCACAATATTAAATTTTTTTTTAGATGCACCGGTATACTTAAAGGTGGTCTTCATAAGGTTACATGAATCCATCATCGGCGAGAGTCAAAACCAGCAAATACTAACAGAGAACTAGGAATTAAGGCACAAGGGAATCACAGCTTTGACTTAATGGCAACCATTCTTCCCAAAAAAAGAGGCAAAGAGACAGTAATCAAACTAATAAAGGACTAAACACAGAACAGGTGAACACAGGTGGGTAACAGACCAGTGACAGGATGGGTGGAGACACAAAAGCATGTGGGAATGTAAACAATAAACCACGACGTTAACCCTAAACAAAATACAATGAAAGTAGAGCTTGCAACCATGCCAAATGTATTGAAAGGGGGAATTAGTGACACCTAAAATGTATGTCAACTTGACATCATAGTTAACAAAAGCAGTCTGAATATTGGAGACTATTGGAATAAACTGTTATAAATATTTATGTAGGTTTATATCAATTGTCATGTAGATGCCATGTAGTCCACTACATATATTAACATCAATGAATTACATTCTACTGATTTGTGAATTACAGAGTGTGCTATAGCAAGCGTAATAGCAATTTTTCATGTGGCCTTTAGCGGTAAATCTGATCATCCAACACTTTTGCGCTTCCTGTTCGGTTCTGCGTGTGCTCTGAGATATCAAGACCAGCTATGTGAATGATTTTTTTTTGCCAGCTCGAACAGAATTGGGGTCGACTGTCTTGGCTGCTGAAATCAATGGCAATCTAAATTGTGTCGTCCTTCCTTGTGGCCTTCAATCGACAAAAATGTTAATTTAATCTGTTCAACGATTTGATGCAAGTCTCATGACAGTAGTGCTGGTGGCAATTTGTCCATGGGCCGATGACCAGAGAAGAGTAGTAGTAGTAGTAGCAAAAGTATCAGAAGTGTTCTCTCCACGGTCCTTTACGTGAAACAAATTTATTTGAGACTTGAGCCAGTAAACGCTAGTAAAATTGAGGGGGGGGGGATAAGGAATGTAAAATTGAAACAAATGTAGAACGTTAAAGTTATTTGGCGTACTATTTGAAACTTCCAGTCAATTTGGCATGAATCTACCCTCCTTATCTCCATCAGATGGTCCAGACTTACAGTGCATCTGTACATAAGTACATACAGATTCAGGGTTCTTTGGTTTGTCCATGTGGAGGAACCCTACAACAAAGTCTATCCCTATAAGAGAGGATTCCAAGTGGTACCATGTACTGCCCCAAACACGTAACTACATTAGAACAAGCTTCACGAGAGATTTTCCTGACAAAAAAACTCTAAAGTATATTCCTTATGACTGTTTCAAAACAAGGCATTAAATACCCCCCCCCCCCCTAATTCTCAGATTCAGTCAACTGTTGATATGTTGGTAGCTCAGGTACAGTAGGTGTTTTTATATTTCACCACTATAATTGTGCCTCGCATTTCTGATAAATGACTCACACATGACTCACAGAAAGCATTATGAAAAAATAACGTGTGTGTGTCTACTACACCATTTTAAAAAGACTACAAATCTACCCACATTGCCTTGGGGAGAAATATTCTAAACCACATATCATTGACTCTAGGTAGAGGGATTTTCCTGGAATTAATTAGCTGAGTAACTGTAGCCGTCACTCACATCACCATGCTAAAGGATTAGAAATCCTCAAAATCCCACATTATCCCAATCCCAGCAAGCTATCCTGGATAAGAAGATCTCCCAGGCAGAATTTTCTCACGATTCAGTTAGGCAGCAAGTATGATGCCCTAAGCAGCGCAGAGTCCATTACCGCTTGCAGTAAGAACACATAAATGCCTATGCACTACGCCAGGCGGCCTTCCCTCAAAACCACTTTCACGCTCCACAACCTCCGAGCAGCCAAAAATTGGTTTCGTCATGAATGGCAGCACGATGAATCAAATGGTGCTTGAGAGGTGCTGAGGCGCTGAAGACCTGGCCACCTGACCTGATAGGCATTGCAATCGGGGCCCTGCAAGAGGCCAGAGAGATATCGAGAACTTAAACCTACAAGCTAAGCAAGTATAGTAGAAGGGCATTGAGGCAACTGGACTTGTGGTATAGTCTTGAAGACATTTGTAGACTCATCTGTGGAGCCTTGTTAATTCTACAGAAAGATTAAGTCCTGGTCGCGTACATCTTAATTCACGCTTGAGGGTTATTACACTCTTGGGATTGTTTACCTCAGGAGTTTGGTACATCTGAAAGCTGGTCATCTTGAAAACGGTGGTCTGGGGCTCACTGGGGCTCAACCATGATGCGATCTGCATCAGATGTGGATGCTATTCACTCCCTTGACTGGTTCAACTTACTTCCTGTATCAAGTTTTATTATGGAGGCGACAGGGTAAAAAAGATTATAATCCTGTAGCATGGGGGTGTGTATAACCCAATCTTAGCTCTTCCAGTCTACTTACAGCCCAGTAATTGGCAACCTAATTCATTCATCTTCAGGAATCACTTCCTGGATTCGGTGCCTATCCCGGGAATACCAGATATGAGGTGGTAATATATCCTTTTTTTTATGAACGTTTGACATTTATGACCCAACATCTTGTGTTGTGAAGGGGAGTACTGACTATTTCATATGATTCCCAATCTAAAGGTCATGCATAAAGGAAGGACAATCAATGAGCTGCATATTTTGCAAACAAGATAACTGCCTGATATAATGTCTATAGGAATCAGACACTGTATCCTAACATTGCCTTTAACATCTCAGCCACCAATGAAGTGGTAGGAATGTCTCTTCCACCACTCTAGTTGATAAGCGGTGACATTTTGAGAACATTTTCCTACCCTCATGTCATTCTGCGAGGCTTTAACAGAAGTAGTTTGTGTGAAGCTAGACTCACAAACAAGATCTGTTCAATCTGTTCACTGTTATGAAATATCCAATTTTGAAGCACTGTGAAAGTGCCTTCTTGACACTCCCTACCTCCATTTCCACATATTTGTCAGCCTACATGCTGATGCTGGCACCCCTGCCTCTTTTGTTTCTTTGTTATTTTAAAGAAATTTGAAAAGAATCTGCCAGAGAAACCAGGCCTAATATATCACTATAGTATAGTATAGTCACTCTCTGCATGAACCCTACTCCATCATCACTCATCTCTCAGCCTGCCAGTCATTTTCAACCACAAGTGTTTGCCTGCAAGCAGTACAAGATTCGGGGACATTCATCAGCTCATTTGTCAAAAAAAAAAAAAAAAAAAAAAAGTTTGCCCATACTTTTTTTTTTTTTTTTATCACATTATGCAGGGAAGTGATACTACATGGTTTCTTTTGAGAAGGAACATGCAAACAGAATCTGTTCCCAGTATCTATTTTACAACCATCATTTTGGCATTCTGCACCAGACTTCAAACATATTTCCTTCGTTTTGCTTGGTTTGCTTTTTGGTTGCGCTGATTATCAAAGTGTTTTTCATGCTAATTTTGGAATTTCTTATTTTACAGACCATAAGGCATGTTTTTTTTCCCCTACACTTCTAGGGTGCACTGTGGATGTGAATGTTTCTACTGTGAGGCCATTGGTATATTCATTAGAAACTTACATTTACCAAATGGGTTAGCAAAACACCATAACTGCTGGAGTAGCATGCCTAGCATATAAACTCTAACAAACAGGCATATTAGAATTAGGCTAGTGCAAAGTTCTTTTTGTAGAATTTTGGTTTGCTTGGTTGCTTGCAGTGTGTCTCTCATGGTCGTGTATTGTTTGCTACTCCAGCATTTTGTTATTTTTTAAGATTTTTTATTTCCAATGAGAAACCACAATAGCCAAAATGTAGAATCTACAGCTACTAGTTAAAGGCAAAATAATAAAGCACTATCGGTGACAAAATTGGTTGGTTGTCACTGAAATCACAGCGAAAATGAACAAAACGGTCATCTGCCACGTTCTCCTATGCTAGTCTGAAGGTACTTCAAAACAGGGAAAAGGTCCACACAGTGCTTCAAAATTGGATATTTCATAACAGCAAACAGCTCGAACAGATTAAGGTCTAGTTTTGCACAAATATAGTTCTGCCAAGGCCGTGCAGAACAAAATGATGGTAAGAAACTCTTCCCAAAATGTCACCAGTTATCAGTCGAGTGGTGGAACACACCTTGCTGTTCCACCACTTCTTTGATGGCTGGGATGTTTATGTCAATTTTAGGTCACAGTGTCTGACTTATAGGTCTTCCTAAAGACATTCTATCCACCAGTGATTTAGCTAAAAGGCCGTCCGTTTGCCTTAATGTCGACTTTTGTTCCCCGTCTTGTTTGGTAAATAAACCACGCTTCCTTGAGCCAGTTGGCTCAATGATATCGGTTAGCCTTTACTCCGGGTATGGAGGATGAGCACCCTCGGACAAAGGCATTTCAAGAGAAGTCACGATCAATAAAACATCTCTCCTCATCCAACACACTCATTTGCCCTTTCTCTCACTTTTTTCTGGGGAAAAAAAAAAAAAAATGCAGAAAACAGCCTCCAGCTCCAGACAGATGATGGACTTGCAGAGAAAGTTGGTGTAACCTGACAGCCTTGTTTTTTTTTATGTAGTATATATATTTTTATGTGTAATTTGTTCTGCATTTGAGAGAGAATGCGAGATGATGCTCACAAGGCTACCTTGCCTACACGTTGCTCTTTTATATCTGAAACACCTCATGATATCTGAAACACCTCATGACGTATTTACATTCATGTTAAAGCAGAGGACGACAGGAAGTCTCAGCGAAGGCTGTGTAGGCAGAGTAGGAGGCAAAGAAACGCTGTAGATCCCCACACATTTTCTCTCATTTAGAAAGTTTAACTTCTATTTTAATCTCTCGCTTCTTTCTCATACTCCCAGACAGCGCGAATTCGGTGCTAACAAGCACACGTTGCAGTCACGTTAAGCCGTCAACCTCGCGCTTCTTTGCATTTTTTTCACACACCTCAGCTGTCAGGTTTATCATCAGACACCCAGGAAAGTGCCACAACAGGATGTCATCAGGTCTTAGTGTGACGCAGCACCGCAATGAGGCGACGTGAGCTAAGCATTGCTAACCCAGGCGGTCGAAGATTACTCGAGCTCTTTGATAATGCAGACAGGTAAATCTTTGACCTGGCAGTGGATTAGAGGCTTTTTTAAATTTCACGACTTTCATGAAAGCGTTTGCAAATCCCCACCCACTCCTGAGAGGACAGTTAGCATACACACCTGCTACAAGATCTGAATAGGTGAATAGGTGACTTGCACATTTCTGAAAGTGTTCTTGCTCTCTTATAGTTTCTCTCATTTCTCAGTTTGCATGACGGATGTCCCGCTAGCAGTGTAGCACAATCTGTATATGTTTATGCCTTCAAATCTCTGTATCTGTATTCGGATACAGAGTGGGCGTGGCCTAAATCAGAAAGATCACAGGTCTACGTTAATGGGTTCGTTTGAATACGTTATCATGCCTCATGGATGGGCATGGCATGTAAACAGTTTTAAAAACATGTATAATCATTGATATGCTGAAATTTTCTGTGAGGAGACATTTACTTAGCATTTATGGAAGGAGTCTCCATTGTGAGTGCTTTGTAACAATAAAGTTTACCAGCATGGGCAAAAATTCAAAAGATGATCTTTTTTTTTTTTTTTTTTTTTTTTTTTTTTTTAAAAAGACTGTTTATAGCTGCTATAACATAAGTGGTAACAAGAACAAACCTGTTTTAAGGACATTCCACAACATTAACTGTAACTATAAATGGTTACAAATAAATACTGTATGTTTTGATATTTAATAAATATTTTTTTTTATAAAAAAAATCAACAAATTGCTGTAGTATAAGAGGAATAAAACACTTTTGGAAAATGATCTACTTCAGAGTTATCACCACCTTCCCCACATTTACTATTTTCCAGATTATTTAACAGAAAATCCCAAAGTGTTTTATTCCTTACTTAAGGAGAATACCGGAATGGTTTAGTTTCTCGAAAATATTTCATAATCTTGATGGAAACGTAATAATAAACCACCCAATGGACAATTTTGCACGAGTGATGATTACAAAGCTGGTTATATTGAACGCTGATGGCTCTGGACAACTGTAAATGAACAGGGCTAGTGTAGGCAGTGAGACATTAATCATTTATGGTAATGAAATGTGGAATATAAAGGTAATGGGACTTCATAAGAGACTACTTAGTTCTGATGAATAAAGACAATTATTAAGATTGATTCAGAAATTAGCGAACAGGAGATGACTGGCTAAAAACGAGAATCCAACTCTGAATAAAATCACAGATAATCGATCCAGCAGGCAACGAATGAAAAAGATCTCTCTCTCTCTCTTACACACACACATGCGACTATTCTGAGTCACCCTAATCTCCGAAAGCCTATCTATGCACACTGACGTTTATTATGCAGCGAGTTGAGATAGCATGCTAATTAGCATGCTAAGGCATAACACATTGTGAGTTCAAATATCGGACACACACGAGTCCTGTGAGTCCTATCATGAAGTTATTTAGTTTAACATGAGAAAATGCTTCCAGAGTAAAGACAGATTTCTGTATTTCATCTGCTCTGTGTGTTCAAAAATGCTGATTCTTATAATCTGGTTATAATATGATCTAGACCGGGGATAAATGGAAACATTTATCCTCTGACATTTTCCTCGGATGACGGAGAGAGTTTCAGGCTCTAAAATTAAATAATGGAGTAAAAAGTAGTTCTCATTCTTACTATCTCTAGCTGCAGAACGGGGGAAATTATCATTTACATTTAGGGTATTTGGCAGACGCCCTTATCCAGAGCGACTTACATTTATTTCATTTATACATCTGAGCAATTGAGGGTTAAGGGCCTTGCTCAAGGGCCCAACATTGGCAGCTTGGCGGTGATGGGATCTGAACTCACGACCTTCCGAACAGTAGTCCAACGCCTTAACCACTGAGCTACCACTGCCCATGCTATCATAATGGAAACTCCAGAACTTTGAACAGACCGCCTATGTAAGGGTGGTGTTCATAGGACTACATAAAACCTACACAAGCCAATGCTTAGAAGCAACATAAACATAAGTAAACATTTGTAAAGACTTACAAGAAGACTAGTTTCATCAATTTTATCAACACAACAATGCAAGTACACCAGAACACCCGAGTCAAGTGACATGAGAGGTGCTATGACACTTCAAAGTCATGTCAGCTGACTTTGTGGCTCATTGTGCTTCTGGTATGTCATAGTGACATTATGATGATGATGATGATGATGATGATGATGATGATGACATGTTAAACACCAGAATCGTACTTCCTCTCAATTAGAGTGAATAGATACATAACTCGGTTACTATTGTGTAATTATAGTGTAATAAGCATTGTTATAATCGTTCACATATATATGTAAGTTAAGTGACTTCATGAACGGTTATAACAATGCTTATTACACTATAAATGCTTTGCCTATATTTTCTCCTTAAAATGGTACATTTCCTCAGATTAAGCATTTGATATGTTTTCTATGTTCTACTGTGAATAACGTGGGTTTATGAGATTTGCAAATCATTGCATTCTGATTTTATTTACATTTTACACAGCGTCCCAACTTTTTTGAAATTGGGCTTGTAGCTTTATGAACACTACTGTCAAGTGCAGTGTGATGTTTCACAAGGAATGAGGGGATGTATGCACCGTATGCAATTTGAACAAGAAAAGAATTATATTTGGAAAGACTTACCTGAAGGGACAAGGTGAAGGAGCAGCATGAAAGAAAGAAAGAAAGAAAGAAAGACAGACAGAAAGAAAGAAAGAATATTAAAACAAATGATCTCCATTGCTCATATCATATCATAAATTACCATAAATTAACATTTTTCAATTATTAGATGAGTATTTAATTAAAGTCAAAATGTTTTCTACAATTGCACAAATAAATACTGATTGCTGCATGCTCTGGGCTTAAAAATACACTTTGCACATACTTGTAATAAATTAAATTACACCTGGACCATGCTCAGACCATTTCTGTTCGGACAACGATGCTGATTAACGGAAAACGATTTTGCAAACAGGTGTAAATGGCATGCTGTTATTTTACAGCTGGCTTAAATCCCTTTCACGACACATTCGCCAACTATCCCAGCAAGATATGAATAGACCAATCACTTACGCAAATGTACACCACCAAAACACCTCCGCACAGACCAAAACAGAGACGATTGCTTTGCCTAACTGTCCACGAAGCCAAAAGCAAAAAAAACAAAAAACAACAAAGAAACACCTTTTCTCTCAGTGGTTCTTGCTGAGGAAATCATAACACATCTTTCCAGCCAGACCAAAACAACAGCGCTGCATGAAGCACTGGGCGTCAGTTATAAACAAACACGGCTAATGCGAGGTGAAAGGGTTTATACACAAGATAAAGATGAGAGATGTTAAAAAAAAAGAAAGAAAGAAAGAAAAAACAAAGAGGGGTATGAAGAAATTTAAACCTTGAGAAGGGCTCGCATCTGCTGAAACACAGTTGCCAGGTGTGCTTGTGTTTGAGGTGAAAATATAGAGGCAGGTGTGTTTATATTTGAGAGGGGAAAATATAATAAAGTCTGCGAGTCGTGATTGCAAATTCATAAGCCTTCGAATGACGCAGCTGAATGGAATGGCTTAGGGGCGGGAATGGCTTTTCTATCACATCAATTTGCTTTAAGAGCTGCTGTTATAGAAAATGAATCAAATGAACCGTCGGACCAATCAGAATCGAGCATTCAACAGTTATAGGTATAGGCTATTAGTAACACAATAATAGTAACAACACAGCCAGCTACATTTTGGGAAATGCACCATCAGTGCATCCACATCCATCAAGCCATCCATCCATCCATCCATCCATCCCATCTCTCACAGTCATATAAACCTACTCTTGCCTATATATATATATATATATATATATATATATATATATATATATATATATATATATATATATATATATATATATATATATATATAAACCCAACGCCCCGCCCATACCATATGTATGTTTGTGTAACATTCCCTCATTACCGGAGCGGTAGCTGTCTGCAGGAAGACATTGATAATGCGCGCTCTGTGAATTATTTTGAGAGAGAGAGAGAGAAAAAAAAAAGGAGTGGGTGTTTTTTTATATCTACCATATGTGCTGTCGCCTGTGTGATTATGGCGGCATGCTGTGAAACATAAAGGACTCTTTGAGAAAGGAGTGAATTGTTGACAGGTATATCTTGGATGTTGTCGTGTGACTGAGGTCATGTGACACAGTTAACCGAGCTGCTACAGACTTCTTTGTACAGCAGTGAGTAAAGCGCATGTTTTTACATGTACAATGTGTGTCGATCGCCTGTGTACTGTCTATGTATGGTGTGTGTGTGTGTTTGTGTGTGTTTGTGTGTGTGTGTGTGTGTGTGTGTGTGTGTGTACGTGTATCGATCGTCTGTGTACAGTTTGTATTGATCATCCATGTTCAGTGTGTTGATCATCTGTGTACAGTGTGTGCGTGTTGATCGTCCATGTAGTGTGTGCCAATTGTCTGCATACAGACAATGTGTGTTGATCATTTGTGTAGAGTGTGTGTGTGTGTGTTGATCATCTGTGTAGAGTGTGTGTGTGCGCGTGTGTGTGTGTGCGCGTGTGTGTTGATCATCTGTGTAGAGCGTGTGTGTGCGCGTGTTGATCATCTGTGTAGAGAGTGTGTGTGTGTGTGTGTGTGTGTGTGTGTGTGTGTGTGTGTTGATCATCTGTGTACAGTGTGTTGATCATCTGTGTAGAGTGTGTGTGTGTGTGTGTGTGTGTGTGCACGTGTGTTGATCATCTGTGTAGAGTATGTGTGTGTGTGTAGTGTGTGTGTTGATCATCTGTGTAGAGAGTGTGTGTGTGTGTGTGTGTGTGTGTTGATCATCTGTGTACAGTGTGTTGATCATCTGTGTAGTGTGTGTGTGTGTGTGTGTGCACGTGTGTTGATCATCTGTGTAGAGTATGTGTGTGTGTGTGTGTGTGTGTGTGGGTGTGTGTTGTTCATCTGTGTAGTGTGTGTGTTGATCATATGGGTACAGTGTGGTGATCATCTGTTTAGTGTGTGTGTGTGTGTGTGTGTGTGTGTGTGTGTGTGTGTGCGCGTGTGTTGATCATCTGTGTAGAGTGTGTGAGTGTGTGGATCACCTGTGTAGTGTGTGTGTGCGTGTGTTGATCATCTGTGTTGTGTATGTGTTGATCATCTATGTAGTGTGTGTGTGTGTGTGTGTGTGTGTGTGTGTGTGCATGCAAGCATGTGTTGATCATCTGTGTAGTGTGTGTGTGTGTTGATCGTCTGTATACATAGTGTATTGATCGTCCATGTACGGTGTGTGAGTGTGTGTCGTATTTAAATTTAAAAGCTAAAATACAGCAGGGCAATTGGGAATAATGATTGTGTGAATTAATAGAACTGAAGGGCAGGTATTACATTTGCGGAAGCTCGTTTTTTCCTATTTGATGATGAAAAAAACAACAAAACAAACAAAGCAATTGATGTTTTAATGATATGAGGGAATCCTGAGATGATGCCTTAGTCTTTTCAAAATAATACCTTTGATAAAATTGGGACTTACGGTTACCATGGTAACATTGATTTGATGTCACATATTGGCTCCACCGAATCTATTATTGATTATATTATTCATGATGTTCATGTTGTATTTTTTTATGACTCTGTGCCTCGCACTGTGGTACACTGCTAGAGAACAATTAACTCATGGGGGAACCAAAAAAAAAAAAAAAAAAGAAGAAACGTTGATTTTTTTTCCCGCGTTAGTCCCCAAACGTCCGTTTGGTCAGAGCGACGCGCGCTCGTTTCGCAGTGCGAGCGACGAATGCTCGCTGTGATGAACTGAGACAATTACAGCGTTCATATTCCCCCGGTGATGACTTTTTAATCTGGCTGTAATCACTGTGACATAATTGTGATGGTGTGAACGTGAGCCAAAGCAAGAGAGAGATTGAGACAGAGGCAGAGAGGGATGATGAGGCGACCGGCTATTGTCTCTGCCGTTCCCATAGTGCATTAATGATGATTAAAACGCCGCATGATTCAGATTGCTGCATTGTGACGGCCTGGCTCGCTCCCCGTGCGTAGATGCTGCAATAGACTGAAATGGCTCACGGGAGAGCGAGACTGAAGTAAAGACAGATAGAGATTCTGATTTCTCAGCATTTGGTTAGTCCTGGTGTGAGTTTTACGCTTCCTATGTGGCTGTTCTGGCTCCGAGGCTAACTGTAGCAAGCTAGTCGTCGAAGCTAACTAGCTACACCTTTGATTTCTAAGCATTTAAGCTTGTCGTGGTGTGAGTTTATTTGCTTCCTGCATGGCTTCGTGTGGGTGACTGTAGCAAGCCAGCTAGCTAACATGATTATTGCCAAAGATTTACATATCTGTTGTGGTTCGATTCACTAATTTCATGTGCTTTCATGAATAAGAGAAAAAGCCAGCATGAGAGCTCCCTGCGCACCACACACATACAGCCGTCATGCTCTACTACCCACGGCACAGGTAAATAAAATCTCCCCAGCCCCTTAGGGACCGTCTCGGCTCTGGGTAGATACGGCAAATCACTGTAGACACACTTTTTAAGCTGTACTAATACTCAGCACATGTTTTGCAGTTCTGGAGCTTCCCTTGTGGCGCATTTTAGTTAATGCTCTTAACGGATCAGAGGTCTATAACTCCCTAACTCATACTGTTTAGTAAAGTGTACGCGTGAAGTGAGTGCATGTGTGTCTTTCAGTGGTTTTTTTTTTTTTTTTAATATAGTCTAAAACCATGCAAATACAGGAAAAAAAAAACACTAAAATGAAGGGAATGTGCTTCTGAAGGCAAAAAGAAGGAAGAAGTATTAGGTACAGTAGAAATAGCCATAACATTGTGTTTCTGCTTGACTGAGAGAAATCCTACAGCTTCCACAGACTCCTTCCAGGAAATGTATGTTTACTTGGCGTCTTTGCAGTCACAACGGGAGACGCATTCAAACCGTAGCGGTTCAAGCACACAACCTGAGCAGTCTACCCTCAAACACTTTCAATTTCGCTGTATCAGCAGGGTCTGAGCTCCTGCCATTTCCCACTCCTTCATATCTTTCCCATTGGCCAATCTCAGCCTGAGATTTTTCTGGATGTTTATGTTTCAGAGAACTTATACTTCCTTCCTTCCTTCCTTCCTTCCTTCCTTATGTTTCTTTCTATATATCCTTTGAATTTTTCCATTGTATTATATTGTTTTTCCTCACATGTATTCATTACTGGTTTGCTGTTTTCTTTTCTTAGTGGGCGCACACACACACACACACACACACACACACACACACACACAAACACATGCATAATATTGCGTCCTTGCTCACTGTGCTATTTTAAACAGCTTTCCTTTCATCACTGGTTCACCTTCAGCATCATGCTGACTCCTCCCTTACACAATCACCAACAGCCAGCCTGACTTCCTCCTCCTCAACTCACAGGTAGACAGCAGCCAGACAGCTCAGCATCATGGGATATCCCACTCAGTCACACCGAGAGCCAGTGAGAGCCTTTGATATCACATCAGAGAGAGAGAGAGAGAGAGAGAGAGAGAGAGAGAGAGAAGATGGGCCAGAGTGTGTGTGTTTGTGTGTGTGTGTGTGTGTGTGTGTGTGTGTGTGTGTGTGTATATATCACACTAATACATGGGCCAAATCAGGAAGTTGTGTGTTTTTTTTGTTTGTTTTTTTTAAGCCAAAAGTCTATTGCAGGCAACAGACTAGTTATTACATGAATAATTGGGTCTTCATTAGAAATGAAGAACATTAGCTACTCTTTCATCGCATGGATAAATATTTGCCTGGCAACAGAAGCCAATTGACTTGGATATGGGATGTGAAAGAGGTATTTGCATCAGTAAGTGATTCGTTTTGGAGTTCTAGAGCTGCATCCGAATATCTCTACCGCTCTACTATACAGTAGTATAGTATATATTTTAGTAGGTGAAAAGCAGAACGCCAAAGCAGTAGTATGTCCGAATTCTCAGTGTTCATAAAACAGTAGGCGAGAAATACCTGGATGACCTACTGCTTCAGTGGAGATTCTGCAGTATGGAACCAGTGGAAGCTACACTATCCCAGAAGGCTTCGGGACTGGTGCGGAAGAGCTGTCAGAATCGAAAATGGCGGAAACGTTGTTCCTTGTGGTTAAACACGGACATGTTTAACAACACCTGAGTGGATTGTTAACTCGTTAAAGGTTTAAGAAAGAAAAAAAACAGTTACGCTTTTGTGGTTAGAATGACGCCGTAGGTCACATGACAATGCCAACATGGTGGAGGCAGTACAGTATGTCCGGATTGTATTTGTACCATGTGCATATACTGGTCAGTACGTACTGTATCAACAGCCGAGCAGTAGGTAGTGAATCGAGTGCAGTAGGTACGATTTCAGACGCACGGTAGGTCACTTTGTACTATAGATGCAATAATGTACAGTATATCAATGAGTGCGTTAATACTGTATAAAGCTATCATTTGAATTATAGCTGGAACTATTGCTAAATAAAACCTTCTGACCAACCAGATTCGAGAATTCAACAACACTGTAGAATAAACGGCATTAATCAGATTTGAAGTTTTAACTGAAAGAAGAAATAAAAAGAAAATGAAAGTTCAGGATGAGAAAACACCAGAATGTTAAAGGCCTCTGCCAGATTTCTAAAAGCTAAGGAGCTTTCTGTGCTCATCTGATCTCTCACGCTCTTCGTTCCTTGTTCTCACAGTCTCTCTGCATTTTTAATTACTGTAAGTGTAAGAGTCAGGATCTCTCTCTCTCTCTCTCTCTCTCTCTCTGTCTGTTTAACACCATTACAGTCACAGAAGCCGAAACTCTTCTCATCATTACTATCTCTAATAAAATAAAATAAAAGTTACACATTTTTTGGCTGTATCCCAAATGTTCCTGTTTATAAGAAGAGTTCTATTAACATAATGAGTAAATTTGGTCTTTTTTTTGGCAAACTGTATAAAGATATCGCATTAGACAAGAAAACATCAAAACCTTGCAGTATTTAGTAGCTAGTTAATAGCATGCAGCAGATGGCACAGGAACACTCAACACACAGTATATTAATAATAAGAATAAGCATCCATCCATCCATTTTCTGTATGGGGTACCAACCCATCGCAGGGCATACTCGCACACTACCAATTTAGAGCTGCCAATTTAGAGCTGCATGGCTTTGGACTGGGGGAGGAAACTGGAGTACCTGGAGGAAACTCCTGAAGCACGGGGAGAGCATGCAAGCTCCACGCATGCAGGGCAGAGGCGGGAATTGAACCCCCAACCAATCAGCCACCGTGCCCTCCAATAATAAGCATAATAAGAATAATAATACAAATACAGCTGATGAATACAGCGAATGGATTCTGCCGAAGTGAAAATGAAGGGAAAAACCAACATTAAGTGTGTCACAAAGGGTCAACATGAGTCACCAGAACAGCCTTGTCATCGAGTCTTTGGAACTATACCCGAGTGATGAACACCAATCTTCCAAAAGATATTTTGGTGTTTTGATGCTGATGGTGGTGTTTAACACGTATCCTATAGGCTCTCAGGTTGAGATCTGGTGAGCGCGAAGGTCGTCATCATTTTCATCCTCATTAAACCATTCAGGGAATTCTTGTGTCCTGTGGAGGGGGTGGAGTTGTCCTGGAATAGACCACACCCATTGCAGGATAAAGACAATCAGTCAAAATAACTTTGCAGTGACTCTTCATTCTAAGAAAATGAGTGGAGCCATACCATGGCAGCGAAAATAAAATAAAAAACTGCACATATTCTTCCAGTTACATGGCACGTCTTGTAGATGGACTGTACATTTGGATTGAATATCCTGATTTGTTTATGACAGCTGGTGTCATTAGCATCCCTTTCCTAGTCCAACCAAGAAATCAAGAACTGGCCGGTGTAAGAACTGACCAGCCAAGCATCATCTAACCAAGCCATGTCTAGCCCAATCCCTTTTTAGGCAAGACATGCTATTCGCAATACAGAATTAGCTTTAGCGCAGCATCCAACATGCAGCCGCTGTGAAATCACAGGGAACAATGTCAACTTCTCAGACTTCCAGACTCCCAGTCTGCATTGTTTCAGTGCCAAACAAGACAAATTTGTTTTCCTGGAGAAGTGCGAGAGTAAACTCCACAATACTGCAATCTCAGGGGAAAAGGCCTGGCAAGTTGGCTCTCAGCACCAATCTCCTCTTTCTCAATGTTCACTCCTGCAACGCCTGGGCTCTCGAGATTCAAGCAGCAGGCTGTGACAGTGTGCACACACTCCACTCGACTCGCAAACTGACCTCCTTTTTGATGTGAAGCTTAAATGAACTTTAAATGAGGACCAAGCTGACGAACGCCAAATTGCTCGCTCATTGAGAACATGATGACGCAGCATTAGCTTTATTCTTAGAACATTCATTCTCCAAAGGAGCTCAGCTGAATCATCAATCAGCAAAAAAAAATGCAGTCGATGCTGGAATACAAGTGAAGACATCCCATCCATATACGAGATTACTGCTGAGTTAAATACAGTCCTCAAGCCCGGGGGCAACATATACGTCAACGCATGGGCTCACGTGACTGCACATAATAATATAGCTATGTATATTTAGGATACAAAACCTGAAACGACACATAAATAGACATGAATTAGTCTAAACAGCCGAGTGGTTAGCATAAAATGTGTTGTGCTTAGCATCCATCCATCCATCCATCCATTTTCCATACCACTTATCCTGCACAGGGTCACGGGGAAGCCTGGAGTCTATCCCAGGGAACTCAGAACACAAGGCAAGGGACACCCTGGACAGGGTGCTGAACCATCACAGGACACAATCTCGCACCCATTCACACACTACAGACAATTTGGAAATGCCAATCAGCCTACAACGCATGGCTTTGGACTGGGGGAGGAAACCGGAGTACCCGGAGGAAACGCCCAAAGCACGGGGAGAACAAGCAAACTCCGTGCACACAGGACAGAGGCAGAATTCGAACCCTAGAGGTGAAATGTTTAATGGGCTTGAATGTGTGGCGAGAAGAAATGGGACACTAGTGCGTAAACTCAAGCTAGTGTCAAAACACAAAGCTAAACTAGGAAAATACGAAATTATGAAACTCGAAAATCAAGGGCATAATGAGAAAAAAAGCACAATAAGACTTTGCAATGAACAATGGTGTAAAACAAGCATACTAATCAGGAACTAACACAAAACAAGTGAACACAGTAGGGTAACAAACCCATGTTGTAGAATAGACTTGAACAGATATGAAAACGGTGATAGGGTTATATAGATTTTTATTTATTTATTTTGTAGAATGGGACATCTTCACTGTGCACTCCAGCACTAGTACATGAAATACCAGGGCCAGTGTGTGGAAGAAAGAACCTCTGTCTCTCTCTCTCTCTCTGTCTCTCTCTCTCCTTCTCTACATTTTTGCATTTGCCACTGTTGGAATTAGCATTTTAATGGACGAGATACCCTATAAGCGCAGGGGTTGAAGTCTACTTAAGAATGTTGCACAGTCAGCGACATTTCAATTTATTTAGCCCTTTTTTCTTCCCTCTGGATGCAGAGAACTGTGAACAGCCCTTCAATACTGTTTTCTCACAGTGTAGATATGTGCACCGCAGAGCCCGAGAACACACTTTAGCTTTGATTTCCAAGGCACTTCATTTTCACATGCACACACACTTTGAAGATGTACTCAAACTTGGGCCAGACTATTATACTGTTCATAAGGCTATGCTCTTTGAAAAAAAGGTTCTTTGGATAGATATTAGCATTATAAAGCAGTTCTATTAGGAATCCTCTCAGAAAGGGAAGTCCTCTGTTGTAGGGTTCTTTACAGAACATCTAAGGCAGAGGTGAAAAGCTCCAGATCACCAAATTATTTGGACCCCAGCCCTCCGAGACTGGAGCTGCGCACTCCTGATTTACAGGTTCTACTTAATGAACAAACTGAAGGAATCTATGATGTGCTAGATTGAAACTTTTTTTAAAATTATTTGTAGGGTTTCTCAAGGGTTCCAGAGGACTTTGCTTGATATCGGAGTTCTACTGCAACTCTTTCACAATTGGAACCCCTTGTTAAGGTGTTTTACCAAGAACTTTCAAGGGTTCCCACATAGAGATAAAGAACCCTTTTCTCAAAGAGTATGCATCAGTGGTCACCAACCCTGTTCCTGGAGATCTATCTTCCTGAAGACTTTAGCTCCAACCATAATCGTGCCCACCTGACCATCTAATCACTGCCTTAAGAAGTTCTTGATCAACTACAACACATGTGTTAGATTTTGTTTGGAAGGAAGGTAGATCTCAAGGAAGAGGTTTGGTGACCACTGCTTTACATCCTATACCACAGCAATTTGCCAACACTAACAATTTTGTCCATTAAAAAATTGCACTTTTATCCATTTATAGTTAACTACATTTAATGTTATCACTTACGTTAAAGCGGCTATAAACAGTCATTCCATCACCAGCCTCTCTTTTTTCTCTGTGTGTTAATAATGTGAAAAAAACAAAACAAAACAAAAAAAAACAGCTTTTCTTGGAAATTTACAGCTTTACATTTGATTGTTACAAACCGCTGACACTGGAGACTCCTTCCAGAACTGGTAAATTTTTAAAAGAAAATGTCCTCACAGAAAACTGCATCATACCAACAATAAAACTGTGGAGTGTCAAGTCCTTGTGTAAGATGTAACTATGGTAGTGATAACGTATTAAAACGTATTAATAAAAACCTGTAATTTGCCTTATGTCAGTTCTATTGTACTTGTTAGAAAATAGATGAATCAACACCTTCTAAACAATCAGATTGGAGCAGTTAACAGCGCTATGTTATAACATATTGCACGGTCTTGAATATACTGTAGTATGATGTTGTTATATTGTGAACCCTATTACACAACCATGAGATTGAAATCAGGACGTTTGCTTTAAAAGCTTGGACACTGATCTATTTTGCAGAAATCAAATTAATCTGAAGCAGACATCAGGCTGCCATCTTTGCCAAGAAAGCGGCTCGTCGCCTGTCTTCAAATCTGGAACTTGGCGTTGCTGCCAAGATGGGCAATAAATGCACCCACGCAAAAAAAAAAACAAAAAAAACCCAGCCAGTGCTTCAAAGCGACACTCCCATTATAGCCATTAAACTGCTATTGACACTGCGTAAAAGCTGACAGGACTATACAAACTGCCCCGTCTTGGAGCAGGCATGCATGGCGTACATGTACTGTATATGTATATATATATATATATATGCACATCTGACAAAATCAAAGCACAGCATGTCTTCTCTTACTCTTTACATCCCCTGTGAATGATGAAGCTTTTCTGCTCACTAATTTCCTCGTACATTTCTCCATTTATTCCCAATTTCGGCTATTCATTCCGGTTTCTTTGCTGAGTCAGAGGAGTGAGATGTGAGAGGTGGGATGACTAGGAAGGCCAGAATGAATCAGTGGCGGTGTTGTGCTATCTTTAGCCTCCGCATAGGTGCTGTATCAATTCATCTCATCTTCGTCTGTGGGGTGTTGCGACTCCTGAACCAGTGTGGATGAACAGAACGTCATTCAAAGCGTACAAGGAAAGCTGCAGCTGCCAACCCAGTTAATAAATGTTAAACAAACATCCCCATCTTCACTATATATGTTTTTCTTTATTAAATAAAACATGTTTATGGTCTTAGATTATACATAAAGCATAGTAGGACGTGAATCAATATAAAACTGCGATTTGAACGACAAATCGCTGGAACTACTTTCAGTGCTGCTGTTATGGAAAATTGTTTAAAACAATGCCTTTAGAACCTTCTGACCAATTATGGTCATAACAACCCAAATATTCTCATCATTGCTGCTTCTTGTCGTCTTTCCATTGATGGCTAGGTGTACGTAATAATGAAGGTCACAATGTGCATTTGTTGCAGTGCGTGAATGTAAAGCATCATGTGCACATGCCAGTGAACCACAGGGCTGAATGAAATTGCTTCTTTATAGTCCGTCATAACGAAAACACATTCCACCCACGCAGATACCTCCGGACAGCACGGCATTAATAATATGCTGTAGAATAAAAACAGTATTGCTTTGATCACGATCGCAAGTGTTCGGCATCCAGGATGGAAAATATCACAGCCGCCCACTTCTACATGAGTCACTTTCAACAACAAGAAAAAAAAATCTTAAAGACATTCAAGTTGAACACATAAGACAAGGCTAACGCTTTACTGATGCCTCTTTAGCCAACAAGCACAAGCACTCGTCACTGGAGTGGTCTTCTCAAAAGCAGTCTGAGATCGAAGTATACGTTTTAGTGCTTCCTCCGTAGCTCTGTTAGATGAACCAGTTGCGTTATACCTTTGGTTCTCCAAATAATGTGACATTTTGAATAACCTTACATATGACTGTGTTGGAATGACACAAGAAAGCAATACGCTGGGAAAGAAAATTTTGCTCTCCTATGCTGTTCTCATGGTCTTTCTGTCTTGCTTTTTTCTAGTGTCAATCATGCTTTTTTTCCATATTAGCTAAGTTGGAAAATACACATTTTGTTCCAGAGCCTAAAGGCTGGATCTGGATCAACTTTGCGCACTGACACAAAACTTGGTAGACACCTTCAGGATCATGTCCTGGCACTATGCAACAAATTTCGTCCCAGCGCCACTCACTGGCCAAAAGTTACAATAACATGCCTAAAAACGCTTCCAAGTGCCATTTTTGCTACTCCTCCTTTTCCAAATGTTGTCCAATCTTCAATAAATTTGGCTCACATCATCTTGTGACCCATCTAAACAAAAAGTTATCAATGTTCTCTTGTAATGGACAGTGAAAATGTGTGAAACTACAAATAATTCCTGAATCCCTCTGCCTATAGTTATGGCTCTGCTTTCCTGTGATTGCTTATGCAACAATTGTAGCGTGTCTGTGAATGTGCGGCTCAGCGTGTCTGGGTGCTTGGCCCCCAAAAATGCTGCTTGCAGATTTTATTATTATTATTATTATTATTATTATTATTATTATTATTAGTAGTAGTAGTAGTAGTAGTAGTAGTAGCATTGTTGATGATATTATTATATAACTGTTTATTACTATCACTGTTTATAATTTTTTTTCCAACTACTTTCATGAAACTATTATTTTCTTTCTATTGTTATTATAATTTTAAATATATTGAATTTTTAAATATTATATTGCTACAAAACAGCTGGATAATAAATGAATGAGTAAACAAACAAACAACATTCAATCATCAGATAGATAGATAGACAGATAGATAGATAGATAGATAGGTAGATAGACAGACAGATAGGCAAACAGGCCCCATGACACACTGGTTTCTGACTCTTTTAGTACGTTTGAGTGTGTTATATTTTCATATATCATATACTGTATTAGAGGTGTCAGCATCTAATATCTATACCTTTGCCTATAAAGTCTCGGAGATGTGGCTACAGTCTCTCTCAGTGGGTATGAAAGAAAGTAAAAGTTAGTGGATGTAAGTAGATGTGATTGTAGAAGGTACTTTGATCTGCTCTTCTGTATTATACATTAAAGATCTGTAAGACCTGGTAGCGCAGGTCAAAGTAAAAAAAAAAAAAAAGGAAAAGAAATGGTTTTCACTGACTCAGTGCTACAGTTTTTCCCCCCCCCACTTTTTGGGTTTCCTGCCAAACCCAGGGTGTTCCTACGGTGACCTGGATGTTTAGTGTCCAATCTGGAGCATGTGTGCAATGGCGCGAACAGTTGATCAAGGTGAAGTCTAAATTTGGACGCGGTGATGTCATGCCTTACAGAAGGCTGAGCTCATGCTCATCACGGCCATATCTCCAACCAAGAGTGCATCTGTTCACTTGCAGTACTTACTAATGCTGAGCTCCCATGTGTGTTTGTGAGAGAGAGAGAGAGAGAGAGAGAGAGAGAGAATGACAAAGAGTGTGTGTGTGTGTATGGGGGGCAGGAGAGAGAAAGAGAGAGAACATGGAGATGAGATGTGGAAGACTGAAAGTGCAGGCATGGGGCCACAGCCATCCTGTGGTTATAGGTAGATCAGCCTGACACCTGATCTGAGACAATTTACTCCTCTTTTATTTGCCTCGCCATGTCTTTTGGAGTGGAGTTGGATGGGGGGGATGGATATATATATATATATATATATATATATATATATATATATATATATATATATATATATATATATATATATATATATATTTTTTTTTTTTTTTCTGCTATAACACCCTGCCATTGTTTACATCACGAATGTGACTCATTGTACTCCCACAATGCATTGTGTGTTCTCTGTGGCATTTTTTTTTTTAAAGGAAAAAAGAAATCTTCTTAAGGTGTCGGTTTCATAATATGGATTAAACACAGTACTTGTAACAGTAGGATGCTACCGGTGCAGCTGTTGTGACTGCATGACGTTGGGTCCAACAACGCTCGTGAGAGATCAAAAGGATCCCAAAGCTATGAATTTCAAAAGGAGCCGCAATGGCATATTGCATTTTGAAGACTATTTTTCTCCAGGACACACTGCACCACAGGCATGTGTTATCCAGAAATGCCAGATTTTACTTTTCCAGTCTGTTGCCAGAGCCTTTAAACCTTCCACTGTGTAGTCAGTAGCTGAGAGACTGTGTGTGTTACCCATAATACACTAGGAGCGGACATCAAATAATGCCGACATAATAATTGTATCTTGCACGTTAGCTAGCAAGTTGTCCGTGCACGGGTTGCCAGGTCAAGACCAGTACCGAATCTTAATGTCTCACTCTCCCAAACTCTATTAAATTCCAAAATCTTGACTATAATTGCTAAATATATCGCAATATTTACAAAGTAACATTGGATGATGAAGCATTATTAAAACCACACAGTCTTCCATCTCATACTACTATACAATATCCATCTTTATTTTTATTTTTTTTATAAATCAAGAGTATCTATGAGAATGAGAAAACCACAAGTCATTACACAACATTACATAGAACTATAAACAGATAAAATGCAAACAGATAAAATGTAATTGTTGGTAATTATTGTGGTATATTAGAAGACTTCTGGACATGCTGTTATTGGAAAATAATCAACACTGGCTTGATAGCAGTAACTCTGCTTCATCCCACCACCCTATCATTGATTATTTTCACACCCTGAAGTGTTTTATTCCTTACTAATGTGCACTAATAAGAAGTTAAATTTTCTAGTGAATCTTCTTTATTTTATATCCACCGTCTTTGAATAAATGCTAATTAGAACCAGTCTAATGCTAGCATTTGGGGTATGTTGCAAAAACAAATTGCTTGGCAAATGAAAATATCTAGAATATGGGGGAAAAAATAGCTATTTAAACTTTAAATTAGATCACACTTTTGGCAGATAATTATGCGTAAAATACGGGCAACTGAATAAAACAATATCAAGCTTGAAATGAGTAAAAGTGTTTTGAAACAGGTTTAAGAAGATCAGATTTGTTTTCTTGTCATATTTATACTAGGAAATATTAGAAAGATTTGACTATATTCAAGATATTTTCTCTGAATACTAATTATGCAAAATAATTAGGAATAAGTTGTGTTTGGTGGAAAGATTTTAGAATTTACCACATGTGGAATACGGACGTTTTTTTCCCCAGGATTTCAGTCATTCTGTTTAGATTCTCAGTTACCGATTTCATCCCACATAAGAGTGGGTCCAATTTTTGATGGCAATGCATCATCTAATTAAATCAATCAAACTTTCTGCCAATTAGCCTCCCAGTGTTTCAAACTCTACTGGAACAAAGCTGCGCTAATGACGAATGTGCACAGCTTTAAGACGCCTAAGTCATCCATTTGGAACGTACAATGCTCAGGTTTGATTGCTCTCGTTGCTCCAAGCTTGCAGATGCCTGCTAGACTCGGAATTGAAAGGCAAACTGAGAAATGATCGCCCAAGCCACTGAGAGTGAAAATTTTCATATTTCAAACCGGGAGGAAAAAAAAAAAAAAACCCAGCTAAATGATTGAAAAAACTTGTAGTGAATCCTAAAATCTGCACTTTTGTGGCTTATACCTGTGGTTAAAAAAAAAAAAAAAGGCATCAGTGGCAATACAAGTGGAGAAATGCTAAATTGGATTGCTGTAATGGACTATTTTGCTTCAAAAGCAAACAAAGAGAAAGCACTTCCAATTTCGCTTGTGGTCTGTGCCGGCTCAGCCTGATTTCTGCTCAATCGACTGTGTGGATGATAGCCTCTCATCAGGCGGCTAATGTGAAGTGGGCCTGGATGTTAAATTAAATCTGTACAATGGAGAAAGGGGGGAAATAGGGAGTGATATTCATAATAACGAACAGCTAAGCAGCCTTTATTCCGCTTCTCAGAAACTCTGATGGTTCCCGATACTTTTAAATTACACTATGGAAGCTGGAAGGAAAAGAAATTTTATGCCTTTGCTGCAACAGTGTGTCTACTTTTGTTGCCTCCCACAGATATTCGTGTTGGCTGTAATTCAAATCACAGGTTTACATTAACATGCTCGTTCTGATACCTCATCGTTTCTGCAGTAACAAAGTACACTGGCGCTTGATGAACTACATGAACCTCATAGCTGATGTGGTTGATATGATGATTTCTATGAGGAGATGTTAAGCTACCACCACCATGCTTCACACTTCACGTTATTCTCCAGATGCCTTCGATTGGGGGTTCTTTCTTAACTGTTCCTCACCATTCTTGGTATGTGAACTGAACTACCACAGCACATCTGAAAATTGTCGGATTACGAAGTCTGCATATAACTAACGCAATTAAAAACCCGACAACATTATTTAGCATATAACAGCAGAGTAACTGCTTTTTGTCATTACAGCTTTTAAAATAGTAGCTAAAATAGGTTTGTTTTAAACGTCTTGTAGAATCTAGAATTCAAGACGTGTGTCACAGCTGGAAATACAGTTAACTCCAAAAGTCTCTCTTCCAGAGGATGAGCAAAAATAATTGATGTATAAATGTAAGGGTGTGTGCAACGAAAAATTAAATTAAAAAATTCCACGTACAGCCACAAGTCCAAAAAAGTTGGGACGCTGTGTAAAATGTAATTAAAAACAGAATGCAATGATTTGCAAATCTCATAAACTCATATGTTATTCACAACAGAACACAGAAAACATATCAAATGTTTAAACTTAAAATGTACCATTTTAAGAAAAAAATAAGATAATTTTGAATTTGATGGCCGCAAGACGTCTCAGAAAAGTTGGAACGGGGGCAACAAAAGACTGGAAAAGTAAGTGTTACTAATATGAAACAGCTGGAGGTTGATTGGCAACAGGTCAGTAAGATAAAAAGAGTATCTTAGAGAGGCAGAGTCTTTCAGAAGTAAAGATGGGCAGAGGTTCACCAATCTCCGTACAACTGCATCTATAATATTGTGGAACAATTTCAGAATAATGTTCCTCAGCGTAAAATTGCGAAGACTATGAATATCTCATCATCTACAGTACATAATATCAACAAAAGATTCAGAGAATTCAAAGTTCGCCGAGCCATCCACAAATGCTGTTTAAAGCTATACATACATACATACATAAATATGTATACATACATATATACATATGTATACACACACACACACACACACACACACATATATATATATATACATATATATATATATACACACACACACACACACACACATTCTTACATATCTACATATATGCCAGAATTATTGATGTCCCTAAAATATATATATATTTTTTAAAACACCAAAAAACAAAAGTTGTTACACAGTTGTTACCCAGAAAAAAATTAATGATGAATGGAACCTTTCAGACTTGAAAATAAAATGTTTTTTCTTTTTAAATTAAAATGGTTACACACCCGTAGTCTGAAAGCACTTCATCAATGATTGTAGAAGTCTTACATCATGCACACAGTATAAACACAGTATATAACACCCAACAGCGTTTTGTTCCATTGTAGCCTTGCGCTGAAAGGAACAATGTGTTTTTTATTGCATGACACAGGTCAGGCAATGTTTTATCATTTATGTTGAAACAGAAAGTGCACTCACGCTCACCCTCGTGGCTTGGCTTCCTGACATGCCGCAAAGCCTGATGGGAGGTTCTGGGAGGAATTGGACAGGATTGAGGTTAGTATGGCTTTTTTTTATCAATGTGTGTAGGTGTGTGTGTGAAAGAAAGAAACATTTAGGAAGACCTGCCATCTATCCCACTGTAACAGGATGTACAGTGCCTCAGTTGAGGTTGTAACGTTTGCTTATCACAACATGCAGGCCTGCAATGTGAATAATGGTGTGTGTGTGTGTGTGTTTGTGTATGTGTGTGTGTGTGTGTGTGTGTGTGGTTTGTGTGGCGTGTGTGAGGCTAGGTAAACCCACAGATCACACTGATGGAGGAGCAGCCGTGATCTCACTATACCCTGGATAGCCATAACCCAGCTTTCCCAACCGTCTCCTAGTCGCCTTCACTTCCTATATATTACTTCTACTACAGGGCAAAGACAGAAAAAAAGAGGAAATAGGATGGAATCAGATGATTCAGAGTGTTGTTTGGGTTCAGGTTTATGATTAGAGCCGAGACAGACTCCATATCAGAAATAACAGATTACTGCTATAAGAAATAGTGACTTTTCTTATATAACTATATATTTCTACTTCTGATGAACCACTGGATATTACTATGATTTATATTTGATTGGGTTTGCCAGTAGCATTGTAAATCTACTCGTGTGTGTGTGTGTGTGTGTCCTTATATGATGTGATGAGCTTGTCATTTGGCCTGCAGCATAAGGGTTTAAAATCAAATTGAGACATTATATCTCTTACAGCAAATGCACTTGATTACCCCGGACATGTTTAATGTCTTTAGTCCTGCACTAAAGCTATAAGGCTAATGCAGCTACCAAGTAATGGTCATCTATGTCATCTAAAATCATTTACCATAACTTTACGTTCTCCCAGAGCATCAAGTCTTTGCGGTTTCTTGGTGACAGACTGCCATTCTTATGTCTGATTAACTTCAAGACAAATAAACAAGGTGAGGGAATTACTGTTTATAGCTGCTATAACGCAAGTGAGAACAGGAACTAACTTGTTTCATGGACATTCCACGTCATTTTGGTCCAGTTCCACCTTCTGTGCCTAGGAGGCGGATTGATACCAAAGTGCACAGAAAAAAGTGATTACAATTCCTGTAGAATTCAAGGTGGCCGCCCACAAGCCCTGAACGACTAATATCTAAAATAACAAGCACTAAATTGTGAAATTATCCGATGAGATAAATTGTGCACTGTAATAGCGGGTGTGTTGTTGGTGCTTTATATAATAATTGTGTGAATTGTGTCATGTGTAAAGTTGGAGGAGGAAGCTATATTTAAATAAGGTTTGTTTTGTTTTTTGTGTGAGTGCGCTAAATGTCTCCAGCAGTTGCAGCAAGTTCACAGTAAAGTGAACTTGAAACTTTAAATAGAACGCAGACCAAGTAAAAATGGCTGAAAACTGGTCGTCATAAATCTTTTTTCAGAATCTTTGATTATTTTACTAAGGCGTCATTTAGATAAGCTTTATCCTTCTCTATAAACTTAAGACCATTAAGTAAACGGTCACATCTTTTCTTCAGATAGTTTAAATGGGTTTCTGCAAATTTAATACCTGCCCTTCAGACGTATTCATTTGCACATGCAATCAGTCTTCCGGAAGTTGCTTTCAGACTTGGTAAATTACCTTCAGGGTGCAAAATTAATCAGCTTGCATAGACACCATGCTGAATTTTGCACCTTCAGCTTAATGAATATGCAATTCGGGGCGTTTCTTCCAAAACGTATAAAACACAAGACGTGTGATTTTCACAGACCCTGTTAATAATTTAAAAAGTTTTCACCTTTAGACCTTTAATAAATCAGTGTTGTTGGTTTTTGTTTTTCTTTTTAACATTCCAGCATTCACCAATATGGTTAGGTTTTGTTCATGTTTATAGATGACAGGAAGCACTGCTGTGTCCCAAACCACTTCAGCACATGTGTATCATCACTGAAGAACTGAACGCGATTTGAGTTGGAAATTTCCTAATCTGATTCTGGTTCTTGTTGTTAACTACATTAGCCTCATAGCTCAGGAGCAAGAACAAAAAAAAAGGCCCAACATGTTTATGCTAATCAACTACATTTGGGAAACGTCAGGGGAGAATTCCTTTAAGGCTTATTAGATTTGTTTGGTGAGGGATCTTGTTTAGGTCGTGCGTAGATTTAGCTAGTTGTACTTTTAATTTTGTAACAGCTGGAGATTGGGACTTCTTTTTTTAACCATCATTATATTGCCATTTCATTGTTTTCCCCCAAGCTACTAAACACAGAGTGAAAAATATGCTATAAACTTTGTTGTTGTTTTTTTTTAGTGGTGCTTGCTATGCAATGCAAACATCACTATTTTAATTGTGCGCACTTCTTCTTCTTCTTCTTCTTCTAGTTTCCAGAAACTTTGTCAGCGAGTAACTTGTCCATCAGTTTTTGCCCCGCTGCGAAGAAACGTTCCTCAAGCGTGAGGCCCCATTGGGACACTTTTCTCAGCGTTCCCAAAATGGCGGTTTTCGTCCTATAGAGAATGAATGGGGAATAAAAGACAGGTGTCACAGCTCAGACACTGTTCGGCTGACATGCTCGTATCTCATGTCCTCTCTTACATCTTAGGGAGTACACCTGGCATGTACACATTCATTTTGGAATTTTTTGCTAGAAATGTTCTGAAAATGGCATCATTCTGGCCCCATACACAATAATGGGAAATTTTGGAACGCTCCCCCCCACCCATGAATGATGTCCAAGTGTTCACCTTGGTCCAGAGAATCAGGGAACTGATCCCAGGTGTACGTCGCATGGAATTTCCCGTCGGGTTTCACAATACACACTAATGTAAAATGAGTCTGAAGGAGCGAAACAGGCAAACATTGGGAATCCCCACAGGAAATCTTCACGACCTAGCTAGTCCCACACTGTCTGACTCACAGACACGGCTCATACCTCAAATTCTCGGGGGGGGGGGTGATTACTTTTCTTACCATTCCCACGTACGTGTAGTGAAATTCCTGATCGAATTTCCCCCATACACA
The DNA here is from genome assembly GCA_023630585.1 of Cranoglanis bouderius. NCBI lineage: Eukaryota > Metazoa > Chordata > Actinopteri > Siluriformes > Cranoglanididae > Cranoglanis > Cranoglanis bouderius. The sequence goes on from CM042546.1 coordinate 12,764,166, forward strand.
CTCACTGAGAAATCAGTAGCAGGACCCAACAGGCTATAAACTGAAACTATAAACTCCATAAACTACTGGAGTCAAGTCATACATCAAAGCGGTCGGGTCACATGGTGTCATGTGCACGTCACCACAAAACTACTGGTACATAGACATATGACATCACAATGCTTGGTTGACTGAGGAGAACTTCGTTATGGGTACCCCCCAAAATGTGTACGTTAACCCCCAAAATAATTGGAATCACAAAACTACCTCAACATAGACATGCTATACGTTAAAACACTCGGCTCGATGAGGAGAATTGAATTATGGTTATTCTAATGACATCACATGCACGCGAACAGACTGCCATAAAGCCTATTATATTAAAAACTTGAGTAAGACACCATGATTACGGCTCCCGATATAGGTCAAATTAGTTATGCTTCAACAAATATGTGCACACATGTAGCTCCCCCTATTGACTGTCATGTGCAGCTGCATGTCTGTATCGAATTCTGCACGGGCAAGCACCACTCATTTTTTTCAGAAAATGTAACATTTAGTTTATTATTATTATTATTATTATTAAATCACTTACTTTTTATTATTTATAAATTTAATTTCATTTATTCATTCATTCATTTATTTTTATTTATGATTTATCCCAATCTTTGTCTGAGATCTACAAAACATGCCAATAATATAATACAATACAATATAATGCAATATAATATAATAGTATAATATAATTATTTGTTTATTTATTCGAATATTTTCAGATTAAAACACATTCAAAATCCCAGTCGTTGGTCCTATGAGATATACAAAACATGCTAATAAGAATATTATTTATGTGTTTGTTTATGTATTCGTTCATTTATTTATTTGTTTGTTTATTTATTTAATCTCACTTGTTATAGGAGCTACAAAACCACCAAACAATTTAAAACTACATGCCACACAGCGAAACACAAACACCTCATTACTCCTCAATCCATAAATTGCAATAATTGCCCGCAGGTGAAACTTGAATTTAATCCTTGCTTTATTAATACTATACTGAATTAATCAAGAGCATTCATTGTTTTCACTCCAGGCAAAAGCATATTTAACTCTTAGGACTGCAAACAGCTTATTAGTGTTTAATGATTCTCCTCAAACGCTTTAATCAATTGGCATGCCGGGGCAGAAAGCCTAACGAATTACGCCCGATTCTCTGATTAAAGGTCAGCCGTGCAGAAAAGTGCGCCGGCTCTGAGACCAAACCCAGACAGCAACAAAACAAAATAAAACCCAATCTCATGCCTCGCCTTTCCCCGTTTGGTGCATTTCTACCTGAATCCAATCGAAATCTAACGAATAACAACCCAATCTGCCGAGTAAACACTGTATCCAAAGGCGACGACCTCCAGCCACTTCTTATCATGCCTCCTTCGATAATTAGCACCAAAATTCAATTAATATGGCCGTAACAGAAAGCATGAGCCTTGTGCATTACAATTAGACTCCAGTTTGGTGGTCTATAATTAGCTGAAAAGCGATGGGGAACAGGTGCACAGAGCACCAGCTCTCTCTACTGAAACTAATTTCCATTTTCTAAATAAGAACAGAAATGAAAACATGGACTGTATCTCAAACTGTACGACTGTAGATGATATCTGAGTAGGAATAATTAGTAATAAATATTATTACCATGAGTGATGGGATGGACACTGAGGTTTTTTTGTTTGTTTGTTTTTTACGGGTCTTATTGGTTTTTACTGGTGTCACTGTCTCTGACTGCACTTTTCCCCCTAACACTGACATTTCAGTAACACACACTATGTATACCATCTGTATAATGAGAAAGAAAGAAAGGTAAGGAGAAAAAAAAAGGTGTAAAAAAAAAAAAAGAAAGGAGGAAAGAAAAGATGAAACTGAGAAGGTAAGCAAGAAAGAAAGGAAAGCAAGTAAGCAAGCAAGAAAGAAATAACTGGTAAGGAGTGAAAGAAAGGTGTAAAAAGAAAGGAGGAAAGAAAGTTGTAAAAAAAGAAAGAAAGAAAGAAAGAAAGAAAGAAAGAAAGAAAGAAAGAAAGAAGGAAAGAAAAAAACTGAAGGAAAGCAAGAAAGAATGGAAAGAAATCGAACTGGTAAGGAGGAAAGGAACAGATGAAACGAAGAAAACAGAAAGAAAGAGAGAAAGAAAGAAAGGGTAAGGAGGAAAGAAAAAGATGAAACTGAAGGAAAGAAAGAAAGAAAGAAAGAAAGAAAGAACTGGTAAGGAGGAAAGAAAGGTGTAAAAAGAAGGTGGAAAGAAAAAAGATGAAACTGTGAAGGAATGCAAGAAAGAAAGAAAGAAAGAAAGATAGAAAGAACTGGTAAGGAGGAAAGGAAAAGATGAAATGAAGAAAAAATAAAGAAAGAGAGAAAGAAAGAAAGAAAGAAAGAAAGGGTAAGGAGGAAAGAAAAAGATGAAACTGAAGGAAAGAAAGAAAGCAAGAAAGAAAGAACTGGTAAGGAGGAAAGAAAGGTGTAAAAAAAAAAGTAGGAAAGAAAAAAGTTGAAATGAAGAAGAAAAGAAAGCAAGAGAAAGAAAGAAAGGTAAGGAGTGATGGAAAGCAAGCAAGCAAGAAAGAAAGAAGGAAAATCTTGACTAGAGAGAGAAAACAAAGAAAGAAAGAAAAACTTGACTTTTTTTTTAACTTTTATTTTGAAACCAGCTTTTTCCCCCAAAACATGTCTCACTCACACACACTCATACACACACACACACACACACACTCAGAGAGAGAGAGAGAGAGAGAGACAGAGAGGACGTGGGAAAGAATGAATGCGAGTGCTTGAATCTGAACTCTGTAAAGTGTATGATCACACACTTGGTATGCGTCAGTGTGACTGTCTCAGAGAAAAGCGCAGATGAGTACATAAGTGTGCGCCTGTGGGTGTGTGTGTTGTGCATGTGCGTTATGTACATCAGTGTGTGTGTGTGTATGTGTGTGTGTGTGTGTGTGTGTGTGTGTGTGTTACTTTTCCTCCATCAGCTCCTCACACAGTGTCCTCGCTCAGAATAGTGTCCTGTCAGCTGAATGCTAATGCACAGTGAGATGTGCTCTCCCGGGTTCGATTAGAGCCAGGAGAAGTGCGGGAGAATGTATGATAAGCCGAGAGCGGCCGTAATCTCATTTTAGTGACAAATGGTCCACCACAGGAAGTCGCTTTTGTTTCATGAGAAGCATGGAGGTAGAGCGGGGACGTGCCGGGGTGTACATCGAGCACCGAAGGCATGTAAAGAGGCTAATGAAGCATCGGGTAAAGGCTGATTTACAGTCTCGTCTTTCTGCGGTCGAGAATCACAACTTAGATGGCCGTGTGATAGTCTGTGTGGAACCAAGACAACTATCTGTGTAGCCCAGGCAACTATTTTTCCAGCAAATTACAGCTGTTGTTTATCAATAGAACGATGTAGCGTCTGCGCTACCGTAACAAAAACATGAACGCACTTTGTGTCAGGAACTTAGGTCCAAACAATTGCAGCAGTTTTTTACAGAGGGAAAGTTATGCGTAGTCTGGTTAGGCACATCTACAGCCACAGATTATTTTCCTTTGCCGTCAAATGTTGTAACAGAAAAGAAGTCAAATATGATGATATATGAATGAGAATTACCAGCATTGGAAAAAAAAAATTATATTGTGATCATAACATTGTAACGTTTGTGCAGAAAACAGGCTTTCAATTCGCTATGTTGATCTGGCGATTCGATTTTTGGGATGGTTCAGATACTTGCGCTGTCTTTTGTCTGGACTTCGAATTTTTCACAGATAAAATTATGAACTCCACCTCCTCAGGGCTGCGAGTTGTCTACTTGGTTGGCGAACAAGGACTAACTTGACATGTACCGACAGACTGGCCCAATATTGGGCATCGTGAGTCATCGTCATTAAAAATGGACAACAAACCTCTGGATATTATGAATTTCCACGTCGGAAAGACATTCCAGAAAACATTAATGCTTCACAGCAAACAAGACTAAGTAATAACGGGTACATTACGTTGGATGATGAAAAAGGTTCACCACATAAAATACTGGAAATGGTGCTAGGGCTTGTCTGCAGGTTGTGTCCACACTTTATATTTTTACAAAAATGCATAAAATGTCAGACAAAGTATTATCATACATTTTTTGGTCCAGAACACCCCGCTCACCCAAAAGTCTGCTCTCCCCCATCATCCGACATCTACCGACCAGGAGAAGCCAGATACGTGAAGCCAACCAACTGCAACTTTCCAAGCTGTTCCTAATGCGGCATCATAAGGCAGTGTAACGCACTCAGAGGAAAGCGCTATCCGCCCTCTTCCACATACATGACCTCACAGATGCCCACGGTTGGCGAGTGTCGATGTGACTGACAGGGGAGTGAGAGTATACCATCAGAGAGGGCACAGCCAATTCTGCTTCCTTGGCTCCTGGCCACGGATGGCTCCGGATATAGTCGGGATTCGAACTCGTAAACTGGCACCCCTTGGGAGCCACCTACGTTTATGTGTATTGACCAGGAATCCAATAAGCACCATCTGACCAGGAAGGTCCATGGGTGTCCTCTACTGCTGCAGTCTGTATTAACATATACGAGCCTATAAAAGTACATTGGTGTTGGTCCACCTTGATCTATCTAGAAACGTCTTTGTGGCTCAATTTTTGGTATTTTCTCAAAACAATGTTTTAAAAAGCTTGCACTTTGCCCAAAATGTAAACATTTCATCAAAATCAGAATTTTATTTATTTGATTTTTTTGTTACGTATTATTAACATCTTGCTTGCTGGGAGACTGTCTGGAGAATTACTGTAAATTTCACTCGGAGCTACAAAAGAGTCGATTTAAAGACAGCTAAGGTGTGAGAGCAAGACAGTTTAAGGAATAAGGAAGTAATAAGTGTAGCTTAGCTGACATGGTTTTTTTTGTTTTTTTTCCCCCTCAATGTGTTTATTTCACTTGTGTTCTGTTGACTGTGTTATTTGTTCAACTGATGAAAAGCAACAGCAGCAGCAACAACAAACCCGAGAGTGAGATTTCCGGCAGCCGGGACACGCTACACTGAGAAATCACGGTCTGTCAGACATTTTGTGCGTCACACCGATGCCTTTTCAACATGCTATAGGAGACTATTTCATATTTTGTAGCATTTCTTACACGGTCACAGCAGTAATAATCCATAGACTTTCTCAACATGTTGTGTCCCAAATGACCTTGATCCTGATTGTGCATGCTGAAGATGCTGTGCTGTCTTGTGTGTGTGTGTGTTTTTTTTTTTTTTTTTTTTTTAAGATCCTCCTCTGCTATACTAATTACCGGATGAGACAAACATGCCTCTTGATTTCCCTAGCACACCCAACTCGCTAGTTGAAGGCATTTTTGCTTAAATATTATCCATCATGGTGTACCACGGTGGATTTATCTACCGGCTCCTGACACACGATTTAGCATGCGCGAAAGAGGAGGAGGAGAGAGAGAGAGAGAGAGAAGTCGATAAAGAAAATTTTAAAATATGATGCGTCCTCCGAATCGCTCGCTCAAGGTGCAGACAGCAATTTGAACAGATAAAAGAAAAAGAAAAAAAAAAAAGATATATGGGCACAGGGGAGGAGAGATGAGGGATCGTTTCTGATGGAGAATAACAGACAAATGTCATTCTGAAGACGCATGGGTGTGAATCAGGACAAAAAACAGCTCATAAGGGAGACATAAAACCTTCATGTGATAAAAACGAGTGCGAGTCACAAGCATATCACGTCAGTGTTATAATCCTTAATGCGGAGTTTATAACTTAAACACCATCACTGATCTATAGCTGTTTAGCCTATGACTACTTTACCAGGACTATAACTCACTAACACTTAAGAGCAGTGTTCATAGGGCTACATAACACCTATATAAGCTCATAATGACAACTGGCATACGCCTCCATGCTGACAGTGTTTATTACAGCACCAATGACTACTTTATTAGGAATATTTACTCAATATAGGCAGTGTTCATAGAGCTGCATGACACCTACATAAGCCCATTATAACAACTGGCATACGCCTCCATGCTGACAGTGTTTATTACAGCACCAATGACTACTTTATTAGGAATATTTACTCAATATAGGCAGTGTTCATAGAGCTGCATGACACCTACATAAGCCCATTATAACAACTGGCATACGCCTCCATGCTGACAGTGTTTATTACAGCACCAATGACTACTTTATTAGGAATATTTACTCAATATAGGCAGTGTTCATAGAGCTGCATGACACCTACATAAGCCCATTATAACAACTGACAAAAGCCTCCATGCAGACAAGGTCTATTACAGCACCAAAGACAACTTTATTGGGAATATTAACTCAATATACACAGATTATTGACTTCTAGATATGTAGTCAGTGACTATGCCATTAGGAACATTTTACTTAAGGGCAGTGTTCATACAGCTACATGACACCTACATAAGCCCATTATAGCAACTCTATGCAGACAAGCTTTACTACAGAAGTCATAAAGACTCCTTTTGTTGATGCTGACACAAACTGACACAAATACAGAGCAACAAAGTGCAGTGTTATAGTAATCTTATGTCAGACTTATGACTGGTGTTATGACCACTTCGCATCAGAATTGAGTAACAGATGATTACAGCTTATGACATGATAGTTATTTAGTCAGTGACTGTTATTTAGTCAGTGACTGTTATACAAGCATATCACATGCTCGTAAAACTGAACTATTAGAAAACCGCAAAGTAAAACGTATGCACACACACACTACATACAGGTCTCGAGTCAATAAGAGTGTGTGAGGCAGGGGCACGGGGAAAGAACTAATTGCCTCTGGGTGGCAGGAACATACAGCGAGGTGGCTGATGGGCCCGTGTCCCTCTGCCGTGCTCGTTTCTGCTACACAACGGGTGCTTATCCCGGAATTTTCTGGAATTTTCCTACAGGACCAGGAAGAGTTCAGGGACTGTGTTTCCAATTGAGGGTCTGAAGACTGCACATTCTTACAAGGGCACTAGCTAATACTGTGCAGTGCAAAAAAAGTTCCTGTTGATATATATATATATATATATAAAAATGCTGTCCTCCGATCAAGTAAGTTACATTTTCTTTCTCTTCCTAGATATTTAGCAGTGGTAATTATTTACATGATCTGAGTAAATGCACTGAATGGCATCAATTGTTTAATCGCACAGGGCGTCGCCTCATTGTGTCGCTTCACACAAACAAACATACCAGGCTGCGTAATTAAGATAAATATCCAGTTAGCACCATGTAGGATCAACAAAGCAACACACAGTATGCTAGATCCTCAAAGCTAATAGCAACACTTTTACAGTTAAAGCATTATTTATTCATTCCTTTCACATAAAAACGTCACTAGGTTTTATTTACTAGCTCGGTTTTACTAATACAGTACATTGGGAAGTCAGTATTATTCAAAGATATTTTAAACTATTTTATTAGCTAAATAAATACTTTTACTTGTATCAAAATACTTTTATAAAAAAAAAATAAAATAAAAAAATAAAAAAAGTTTTATCCATATCATTTTTACAATGTATTTATTATAATGATCTTTGACTCTGACTCTGAATGAATTGTTTACTAATTAATTACTTCCAGGCTCAACATACAATCTAAGCTAAGGAGTTCAATCAGGATTAAATATAGTTGTGACACTTGAGCGTTCCAGTTAGTAGTTATTTTAGTATCATTAACGAAAAATGAATTATAAAGAAGGGACGTTTGCTGTTTTACAGAGTATCATATTAGCATTTACGACTGTTCTATTTACAGCTCACAGTATTAGCATTTCTGTCACCAGTTCTTGTCAGTTTTCCCACAGATTCCCAGGACACAGTTTGTTCTGACACGTCCATGCACCATTTTATATTTTTTTGCATCTGTGACAGCTACAAACCCTAAATTAGTGTTCAGATGTCACATTGGTAGGTGCTAGAAAAGTCTACGTGTCATGTTCTTAGTCCCTGAGCCAAAGAAGATTCGAAAACATTCCACTGGGCGGAAACCTGGCATAGCCTAACTTTAGCTAACATACCGTCTTGTCTGATCTAGGCATGATATTTTGGTGTTTCTATATGCACTGTGTATTTTCCTCCGAGCTAAACTCGAATGCAGCAGGTCACACCTCCGTCTCTACTCTGTCTCGTTCTTTCGGAGGCTCGGGAGGTGACGAGATGCACGAGATGTCTTATGACAAGTGTTAGAGAAATGTGGCAGGTGTTACCGAGGAGTCTGGCTGGTTTTCGTTAGAAATCACTGAAGCGGCTTTCACTCTAAAACTGTGAGAGGAACCTGGAGAGGAGTGATACAGTCAAAGGTGTGGTACAGTTACAGAGAGAAAGACCAGGAAAAAAAAAAGAAAAAAGATAAAGGTATATAAGTTACAGTACTGACGGTACATCGACACACAGGAGGAAGAAAGCTGGTCCTAGACTAGACACCAACTCCTGAAGGAATTCCTTCCACAGTTATTTTGGTTGTCCTTTATATCTGAATACAATTTGAATAAAACCTACAGTACTGTGTGGGGTCAATTTTCCCAGGTCATCTCTGAATAAATAAAAGATTGTACAAGACAGCTTTTATCTTTACTACGCAATATATATAAATAAGATATGAATGGTTAAGGTTAAGCAGAGGATTTTGTGTGTTCTGGTGAACACCCACAAAATTGTGTTCACTTATTAGAATTCCTGTAAATTATGCATGAGATCATGTTACATGAGGAAGTGCTCAAAGTAAGGGCTGCCAGGATGGATTCATTTTTCTGGCCCAATCATGGTTTTAAACTAAAGAAATTATGCACACTTTAGCATGGACCAGGCCGAATCATACCTTTTAGATTCATGTTAAATCATTAGTAGAGAAACTACATCTACGTGGGGGGGGGACGGAGGAGGTGGGGGGGACACTACACATCTGTCATGAATCATCTAAGATTATGTATAAGATTAATCATAGGATTATGTAAGATTATTATCTAAGAATATGACCGACAATGTTTGTGATTAGATCATTTTAATCATTAAATTGATGCACTTTTTAAAATAAAAAATGTAAATTAAAAAAAAAAAAAAAAAAAAAAAACTTCACATTTTGTTTAAGGAATAAAACATGAAAGTGACAAGAAGATGATCAAAGTTATACACACTTTCCAAAGAGTTTTATTCATATCACAGTAATTTGCCAACAAGTACAATTTTTATTTATTAAAGAACAACCTATAATACTTTTTTTTTTTAAATTCCTTTATAGTTATGTTTAACATTGTGGAACATTCATGCAGGTGTGTGTGTTAGTTCCTGTTATCGCTTACATTCTAGCAGCTATAAATAGTCACCATCCTCTTTATTCCCACTCTCTTGAAATTAATGAAACACTGGAGGCTCCTTCCAAAATGCTCATTAAACAGAAATCTATTGAAAGAAAACTTCACCAATGACTACAATGGCAATGACTATAATTACAGGGACTACAATGGCAATAACTACATCTGCAATGACTACAACAATGGCAATGACTACAATGGCAATAACTGCAACAACTACAGTGATGATGACTACAACAGCAATGACCACAATGGCAATGACTACAACAGCAATGACTACAATGACAGGGACTACAATGGCAATAACTACATCTGCAATAACTACAACAATGGCAGTGACTACAATGGCTACAATGGCAATAACTACAACTGCAGTGACTACAATGGTAATGACTACAACAGCAATGACCACAATGGCAATGACCACAATGGCAATGACTATAATGACAGTGACTACACTGGCAATAACTACAGCTGCAATGACTACAACAGCAATGACCACAATGGCAATGACTACAATGACTATAATGACAATGACTACAACAGCAATGACTACACTTTTTTTCCCTACATTTTTAAAAAATCTATTTATATGGAGCATCCACCGTAGACATCACTGTGTGAGTTATTACTATATAAATGGTAATGCGTTAATATAAACATTGCAGTCAGAATTACTGTCATCAACACCTTCTGACCAATCAGAATCAAGAATTCAACAGCGCTGTGGTATAAATGGTATTATTATTACATACTGCATCACTGTTTTTGTTGGTGTTGTTTATTTGTTTGTGAAAGTTTAAGCGGCGTTCTTCCCTACTGTAAATTCCTGACAGGTGCTCCATCGACGTGGCGCTGATGAAAAAGTGATTTGCGTCCATTAAAGCTGATTATGATATTGCATCAGGTCTTAAACGTGAGAAATAGCTTTCAACATGTAATAGGCCTAATCTCATTTCGGAGGCGGCCTGATCCCACAGCGTAATTAATGTAACGTATTAAACTTGTGCCCTAACTAAATCAAGACCTCTGAGTAATCGAATTATGCTCTTCCTCCATACCTGGAGGCTGTTTCAGATTGGCTGCAAAGTCGGACCAGAAGAATCCACCACGGTGATGGAGGATCTGTGACGTCGTGTGTAATATTACGCTGAACAATCTTCGGGGATCAGAGATGATGATGCATCTTTGGGTCCTATTGTTGTTCTCCTCCTCTGGATTGATAACTTCGCATGCTGCAGGTCTGATTTATATTAAGATCCTATCTGTCAGTGGCTTCCAAAAGAACGTCCCATTACTGAGGCTCAAAGCAAACGTTTTGTTCAGAGCAACAGCGTTTCCAGACTAAAGGTAAATACACAGAGACATTTACTTGTCTGAATCTTTCCATCCGGTGTGGTGTTTGAATTGCTTGATAAAGTGTTTCGCTCCGTTTCGCGGAAGAAAGACCAAAGGTTAGGGGATCATGTATGTTTAACAGTGTGAAAAATGGCTATAAAGCATTCACTGTAAAATGTTAGGCCCCTTGTCACCAGGAGTCCAGAGAGGAGAAAGTGTGTATGTTTGAGAGAGAGAGAGAGAGAGAGAGAGGAAGCCCTGTCACCTGATAAGACTCTATCACCAATGGAGATATCTAAAAGTTGACACACGCTTGACATTTTCGCGCGTCCTCTTCAAAGGTCAAACAGATACGCAGGGCGGAACTGGAAGTGCTGTCACCGTAGCGAGGGAGAGAAAGAGGGAGAGCGAGGACCGAAATGACAAATTCGCTGTGTGTGCTAGCACACCTCCATTACAGTTTACTCACAGTCATGCATGAAAGGATATTAGCAAATACATCAATGTGGCATAAAGCAAATGCTTGACTGTTTAAACACCAATTGAAACCGGATGACTTCGTGTCAAGACCTCATTTCTTTCCATTTTAACAAGCATTTAACGAGGCATGTTAAACTCGAGCTCACAGGATCTGTAATGCGCGTGAAGTGAGTGTTCTCGGCGTGGCGTTTGTTAAGGGCAAGCCAATAATCGTCGTCATAATTCCAGACATAGGTCAAAACATGGGGAGGCACCATTAAAAATGGGAAATCCATAATCATAAATGAAAGGCAGGAACCAATTAGGAAAACTGGAATAAACACAGGAATGAAACAAGGCTATAAAAATAAACGCAAATACATAGAACGATGCTTTGCAACCATACACACACACACACACACACACACACAGAGCAGGGTTTAAACGGACAAACTAATCAAATGAAAACAAATGAACGCAATGGTGAACCTGACCAATGACAAAATAGGGGTGGAGACAGGACCAGGAAGTGAAAATCTGGGAAAATCACCATACTCTGAGAGGATTTGTGACAGCCATGCTGCCCTTGCATTGCACTTCACCTCCGTTTTCTTTTCACTTGCGCACGGGTGAAGCGTGAACTCCATAGACATCCACTGAAATCACAACACCACACTTTCTATACGCTGTGCACTTTATTTACAATCATGAATCATATTTAAACCATAAGCTACAAAGATGCCATGGTTGCTATGCGAGTTGAGAGTGCTCAGATTAAACCAAATATGTACCGTGTACACATTAACACAAGTGTGTTACAATTGTTCCAGCTCTCCCCTAGTGGTTATTACGCTGCTATGGAGATAGTGACTGCTTCTGAAATATTAAGGGTGTCAGAGTATGTCGATGAAAACACTATTTGGAAAAATCAGTGTGAGTGGGGCTCAAAAGTTCCATCGCTTGCTCTGGATTCTTCACCTGTTGGTTCCTTATCAGAGATCTAATATCCAGAGACGTCCATATGGACTCAACACTTTACCTATCCCTGATCTCAATCGGTACTTTGAGACATTGTAAATTACACAGCTAATTTCTTTACGGCGTGGCCCACCCCCTCATAAATGCCTAGTTAATCAGATTAGACAGAAAACGAATTAAACCCTGATAGATCTGTGGGATGGAGGTCACCGTGAGGGCGATTATGTGACAGATATACGAGTGTGTACTATTAAGCGATGATGATGAGGAGAAGGAGAGGTAAGATTGGACCGCTGACCCCAAACACGTCTCAAAGTCTCCCGTACTTCACTAGTCCCAGTGTCTAGTCTATAATGCTGTTATTTATGATGTATTATGGCACTCATACGTAATTACAGTCCATTGATTATGAACAAGACCATACGCAAGATAAAAGGACACAGGATTTACAGTAATGGTCAGCAATAACACATGCAGTAGACATAGACACAAATAAATAAATAATCATACAGCAGAAACACACTTGTAGTACTCAGGAACATACACACATGATGCAATACCTCAGCTTTTCCACATTAATGCTGTTGGCAGGTTCAAGGGCATTACCTGGAGCCACTGATGTCCTGTATTACCCATCAGCCCCATCAGCTGGGAATTACCTATTTCTCTGAGTGACAGCAACAGGCCTCCCCAAAGAACCAATCAGCACAATAGAAACAACGCCACGTCCTAGTCCAAGACAAAAGCCTCGGGACTTGCATCTCCATTAGGTACTGTCCAAATAGGACAGAACAGCGAGATTAGACTCTATTTGGATCCCATAAAGTTATTAATTATCATATAATGCAGATATAATAGTGGGTTTTTTTTATTTATTTTTTGTTGCATCTCACTGAGAAAGTATTCAAGTAAGCTCTCTCTCTCTGAGCATCAGTGTGAATGCGCAATAATGATACTATATACTGTATGTATGAAAGAGGCTGTATATTTAATAAGCAGACAACATTTTAATAAGTGAGAAATAAAACACTTGGGAGCATGCATAATGGGACAATAATCAACATTGTGAATCGGAATTACTGTTACCACCTTAATGGTTACTGTTTTCCTACAAAAGCACATCCCAGTGTGGGTAATTTCCCTTATACCACAGCAATTTGTGCTAACAATTTGAGAGGCCACACCTCTCACGCTCGGACTGATATCGATACAGGCCATGCCTCCTCCATTGGGACTAAATGGTCTTGAGGCCACACCTCCACCCTGACTAACACACACAAAGGCCTCGCCCCCTTCACTGGGACCGAGTATAACATAGGCCACACTTCCACTTTCTGACACAGAAGCCACACCCTCTCTGCTGAGACATAAGTAAAGAAACCTCACTTACATTTTTTAACCGGACATATACAGAGGCCACACCTCCTTCATTAGCCCTGACAAACACAGAGGCCACGCCTTATTCATTAGCCCTAATTAACTGTAGCTTTGAAGGTTTGTTTCCTTGAATATTGCCTGAATATTGCTAATAACTGAAACTACACTTTCACTGAAACTGACATACTCTTGAGGCACACCGAGGCCACACCTCCTTCACCTTACATCTGGTGTGGAACAATCAACCCTCCACTGCTACACAGTGAACAGCACAAAAGTGTTAATTTAGCCTGGTGTAAGTGACTGCTTTTCAGCTACTCAATTCATCCAGTAGAGCTGCCCTGAGGTCCTCAAAGTCTTGACTGTAAAATTACAGCTAATCAGATTGAAGCCTTTACTCAGCCAGTTAACACACTCGGTTGGTGACCGATATCTCAATATCACAGGTATTTTCTAACGTGTGCACGAGTGCTGAGGAGAACGTCTGCCAAAGTAACAATGGAGGACAGACTTGCGTTAAACCAACATACCGGCTGATTTTTTGTTGAGGACAAAGTGATCCAATGCTGTTTAGCTCTTCAGTTACACATCCACTGCGTGAGGTGTTTTACCAAGAACCATAAAATCGGATATGGGGTTGTTTTTCCTTTATTTTACTTTTTTTTTTTAGAGGAAATGTATTTTTCCAATTTCCCCCCTTACACCTTGTTTACTCTGTCACACACATATAGACGGCTGGAGAATCAGATTTGGTGTGTGGGCGACTATGGCGTTGGACTAACCGTTTGGAACACAACCCAATAATGGTTCATCGACGGAAAAAAGAAAAGAAAAAAAAAAAAAAAGAGTGAGACTGCAGAGGAAGTGCAGCAAGGACCGTTAAGAGAAAGAAGGGACAGCTGAATATTCCACTGAGGGTTGGAGAAACAGGTGCAGAGGCAGAGGAAATGTCCGGCCGGCCACATTGACAGGATGTATCATAAGACTAAGTCATAGGAACAGTTACAGATGGTTAAGCTGTGGTCAGAGCAGACCTTCTTCCTTTACAGCTTATAGGAAAACCAACAAAAATGATCAAAACTGCATGTTAGATCACTTCTTACCTACTTTTAGTCCTGTGTATAAAACCGCCAGACAAAATGTGTTAGCTCGTCAGGGTCACATCTGCGATGCTAATGTTGACGCCAGAGACTTTTTTAATCTGATTCGTAAAGCTGGATAAATTCTTGATCTAGATACAATGATTCACTTTTGTGGAATTCATTGACTTCTTGAGACTTCTCGACTCCTTTTGACTTGCCATTACGGAAAAATACCACTTTGTCGTCATTATAAGCTCTCAGAATGGCATCTAATTTCATTCCCAGTACAGCCTTCCTTTCATTTTGTGGCTCCACATTTAAGAAGACACCCAGACAGATGGGGAAACGGGAACTGGGAAATGTTCAGTTGCACAGAAGCAGTGGGAATATTTCACAGAATTTACCATGTGAAGCCTTAACCAACAATAAATAAACACGTTAATTAAAAATAATTTGGCTCTTGAGTGGCACAACAAAATAGAATGGTGTTCACCCTATCCTCCGGCGATGCCAGAGGTGCATTTGAATCCTTATGATGCTACAATTATCTATGGCCAGGAGTTTAAGAGAGCAAAATTGGACATGCTCTCAGGGTGGGAGGGGCATACTCTATCTGCCTGTCGATCACAGCGACACTAGCCAATCGCGGGCACCGCTGAGCTCATGTATGCCTAAGAGGATAGCTAGCGCTCTCCTCCGAGTGTGTTACACTGCCCTGTGACGCAACATGAGCAGCAGTTCGACGTCTCGGAGGAAGCACACGTTAGCCTTCACCCTTCCTGGTTGGTAGCTGTGGTATGATAGGGGAGAGCTGGCTGGTGGGTGGGATTTGGCCAAGAGTATATTAGGGAGAAATTGGTATAGGAAGCCAAAATGGTCTCAGACACATTGCAAATTCAGAACATTTCTCTCAAGGTGACTCAGGTTGTAAGACAAGATGTGAAGGTTACTTCCTGTAAGTGATTTAACGTGAACATTCCGATTAGAAAATGAAGCAGGTTTAATTTCCATTCATCCATCCATCATAGGATGGATAGTATGAAAGTATGAAAGCAGATAGGTAGAAAATAGAAGAAAGTTAATATAATCTAAGACTGATCAAGACAACTAAGAACACAAGTAACCACACGAGACAAGCCTTAGCCTATAATTTGCGAGAGATGAGGAACAAGCGCAACCTATTCTTTTACCGTCATCGTTTTTGAGCTCTATGACAGTTCGGATAGCGGCTCAGGCAGGCGGTACGCTCTAATTAAAGCACTGCAATAATTCTTCACTTGCAGGAAAGGTTCAGAAATGAAGCTTGCATGTGCAAGATTACTTTTATAGCCCAATGATTCTTTGTCATTTGGATTTTACACGCATGTACATTCATTCACATATGCTGAATCAAATTTTTTTTTGTGTTTTGTTTTTTTTGTTAAAAGAATTATGGTGTGATTGAATGAGTCACTGCATTTGGCGCCGTCGGTGCTGTCACTCTTCAACGACACCCACGTGGACATTAAACCCTACAACAACACAAGACAGAAACCTATCATGATTTGCATCTAAAATTTATTGCAGCATATGGCACCCGGCTCAGGAGGGACAACAAGAAGCAAGGAGACAATAAAAAGCAGCAAAACGGCCACGGAATCGGTGCCGAGCTGCAGATACGCACTTCAACAAGGCTGCCATGGGAAAACTATGAGCTTATAAGACGACACCCTAAGACTAGCCCAATATTAAACCTCTCACTAGACGATCTGAATGTCATTGTTTACTGTCAAGGTGAATCTAGAACATTCTCCAAGATGAGTGATTTATAAGTCAAGGCACGGTCATTCAGAATATAATCACCACATACAGGCTCAGGAAAAGAAAAAAAAAAAAGAAAAGAAAAAGTGCACAATAGGCCGTAAAAACCTCATCTCAGTTTAGTTTGGAGGACACATATTCAATCCGGCCGAATCCCCGAAGAGACCAGAACAGGATCTACAGCCGATATGAGGCCACAATAAAGCCAAAAGGTATTACATGTTGGCAATAGTAAAGCTCAAAGCTCATGGCTGTCTAATAAAAAAAAAAAAAAACATCAGTCTTACACCATCCACTGTGGTAAGGAGGGTATCATGATATTCTGATATGGAGTACAGCTGGAATTATAACGCTGAAGGAGAAAATGGTGATGGTAATATGTGAATGTGAATGTGAAATTAAACAAGAGTGAATTAAAGTAAATCGAATACGTAAAAATAAAATGAAAGTAAATGGATTTCATTGGAGAAAAAAAAAAAAAAAAAAAACTTGGACCATCACATATCACATATCATATTATTTAAGCTTCATTTAGGATTTTATAATACTGCATATTGTGCAAGTGTGAAATTACAAGAAAAAAAAAGTTATAATAAAACTATTGCAATCAATAATTGCCTATTTCTTAATAATAATAATAATAATAATAATAATAATAATAATAATAGTAATAATAATAATAATTCAAAATGGCCTCAAATTGTTCAGTTTTGGTCTGTTAAAATACAGGGATTCATATGAAATGATAAAATGTATGGAATTTACTATTAAACTCTAACATCAAGAGCCAGATTCTCTAGCCCGAGACAGTTTGTTTAATCGGCATTAAGGAGAAGCATAACAGCATTTTAGCAGCCGAGGTTGGCGAGGGCATGGAGGCAATATGAGAGAGCTTGCTTTCAGAGACGTTTGCAAATCTATTTCTCTGTCCCACAAGGAATGTGGGAGAAGATAAGCATGTGGATGCACTGCTCAGACTGCAGTCCTGTCTGATAAACAGCTAAAATTACCGAAGCGTGAAGACGCTCCGCTCCTAATAGATGAGGATTGGGTAAAAAGTGTGCTGCCGGAGCAGAGGAACGGGAACATCATAAATATTTCCATTAGTGCGCTGGAATTTCCGCCTAAAAACCCCGAGCTGCTCCAGAAACTTTTTTTCTTAAATTTAATAATAAACGAGGCACATATCACATACAGCTGTAACGGCTATAGATAATAATTGGGAGCCAGAGGTGGTGCGAGTGCAAGTTTTATTCAGGCATTTCTACAAAAGCATCAGCTCACAAATCCATCCGACAAACAAATACTCAGGAGGATCCATTCGCGAAGTCACAGAAACAAGCTAACAAGCTCGGAAAAGACATGTCTTAGACAAGCCAACTCCTGAAACAAAGTAAAAGAAGAACTCTTTCTATATATACATACAAGTAGACTTCGCTAACAGACCCATGGTGAGTGCTGAGTGATAATTAGCCAGTAGGGAGAGGTGATGACAGGTGGACCAAGCGCAGGGTTCTGGACAGTCCTAACAAGTCACTTTGCATTTTAAAGATCACAGAAATATGTTTTTGTAATGTTGGAATCTGGCATAGTGTAGCTCAGACGTTTCACCTCCAGAAGTTCTTGCACTGCAGGTCGTGATCTTATGTCAAACACCTTGTGTAATGTTCCATCCCAGGCATTCATTATTTACGACATGGAGCGTCAGCAAACAGTGAAGAAGCAACAGTCTATCTCAGGATCCATCTATACGTACATGGAAATATTTCAGGGTTTTTTTTGTTTTGTTTTGTTTTAATAACTCCAGCAACACGAAAGTGCAAGAAACATTAGCCAGCCAATTAGGTTTGTGATCGAGGTCTTTGAAATGTGGGAAAAACACACTTCAGTAACAGCTTTTTCCTGATCAGGAAGTGGAGCGCCCGCTTAAGTTTACACTCGAGTCTTATCCAAAACCTCATTTTGCACTCTCACAGGTTTGTAGCACCATCTCAGAGGTTTGTAGCACGTATAGTGTTCAGCAAAACGAGAGAAAATAAGCTACAAAACATGTTGTCCAACCACAAAGTAGCAGCCTGATCAGCAGCCATGATAAACATGGCTGTCCTAGCATTAATAACACACAAAATCCACAATGAGTGCTGTGACATCAATGTTTTCCAAAACATACCCCCCCCCCCCCATCCATCTTGGAGGGTGGTTTAATTTTCATTGATCCAAATTGTTGTTTTTTTTGTGTGGACAGGGCCTCATTGAACTCGGAGGAAAAGAGGCAGTCACCCTGAGACTGAGCCAATGAAGCAGTGTTCAATAACACGTTAGCATGTGCCACTAAAGCATTTCCTTTCGAGATATTTCCTCCTGATGTTATCCCCGAGGTTTAATTTCTCCTAACCGCCCTAATCCGAGCCACTGATCATCTAGCGTAAGCACTCCGCCGCTGATTACGATTTTCTCATTTCCTCTCTCAGGAGAAGTTTGTTTTCCGAGGCGCGATGCGGCGTCGGCGTTAAAATGAAGGCAATTCACTTTGAATCAGTCTTCAGCGCCTGTCGCCACTTCCTGCACTCCGGGCACAATTATTTGTTTTCGAATCGGCTTGTGCGTGAGAGGAATACCGTATCCGCCCGGAGAAAGATAGAAAGACAACCGTTCGTCGCTAATCCCAAACCTTTTTAGTCGTCCCGCAACGTGAGCAAGAATTCCAATCAAATAGCGTGAGCGGATTCTTAACTGAGCCACCGGTACAAGGAGATACGCTGTGCCCGAGCTTTGCCAGGTGGAAATGACGAGCCATGACTTCCAATTCCCAAGAAGAGGCTCTTTTTAAGAGCGTTGCGGAAATCAGCGCTTTTCACTTGCTAATGTAGTCCGGGCTGCAGCTGCCGGCGTCAATGGACCCTTGTGCTTCTCAGTTAAAATGGGACAAAAAGGTCAAAGCCTTGATTGAAAACATGCTCTAAATTGATATTCCACAAGGGTGCCTCGAATGAGTATGGGTTTTACAAGCGGTAAGCAAAGTGCTTTGCGTTAGCACGCCAAGGAGAACATTGAAATCAAAGATCAGGAGAATTGCAAAAGGCAAATGTTGTACTGTAGTCACTGATTTAATCCATTCACACGCTTTCATCCTTCCTAATGCTTTAAACTTGCTCATAGTGTCTTCTAAACCCCAAATGAGACGTTTTGGAAATAAAGCGTTCCTCTGAGCATACTGGTTCTCATGAAGCCGAAACCTGAAAATATCTGCACTCCCACAACTTGGCAGTTGCCATAGATACCATCTTGGAGGACAGAGGCGTCCTCGTCTCTGAGATCAGCGGCGAAGGCGATTAAACAGCTAGCATGGCTTGTTACCTCCCACGTCCGCACTGCTGACTGAAGAGCCTCCTTCATCGTGTCTGGTCATCTGATTCAAGCACATACGCATGAGTCATGGCAATGTGTTGGGGAAATTGGACTCCTCCAACAGCATGAGATCTCAAATCCCATTGGCATGAATTACATTTCTGCCAAATCTTATTTAGTTTGGGATAAACAGGTGTATCATGGGAGGCTGGGGGCAGTCAGTCAGGGGACAGGCCATGGGTATAGCTGGTCATGGCAGGTTAATCCATATAGATTGAGGTCTGCTTGAGGTCAAAACAAGCCAAAAAAGAACAACAACAACAACAACAACAAAATAATAATAAAAGCAGCTACACCCCATCATCTCCGCACACATATCCAGACTATTTCTTAATACTTCCTGGCTATCGTTATCTTCACTGGGGGTCCATTTGGAGGAAAAAGAAAAGTCAATCAAGAGATGGTAAATCTGCAAGCGGATTAATTAAGGACTGAAAGGGCTATTGTAATGACACGAAAATAAAACCACACTTTATATCTAGATTATCATGGTGTAGAAATACATTCTATGACTTAATAATGGGATCACAGATCGCCATGTTTGGCACAAACATTTGGAAAAAGAAACCTGTTGGAATCTTGTGCCATCCAGATGTGTCTCATGTGATTGCTTTAAGTCTGCACGGGAGGCCTGGCCTCCACAAAAATGTGCCAATTAAATGTAGAAATGTGTCTATATATATTCATCACTTAATATTTTAGCAAAGTCATGCTGTTTGTTCATTTAATGCAAACTGTTTTCGGTGGACTGAACAGCCTGCGTGAAAATGAAGCCCGTAGACGCACAGCTGGGATGCTATAGCAGATTGAAGTGTATTAACAGGAAGAAAGGCTTTTAATATGCCATTTTGGGCCTCACATGGACACATGGCTTCACTGGGAATGAATGAGCATGTCGCAGTTGGATTTTGCACAGAAAATAAATAAATAAATAAATAAAAAAATCTCGATGTTTATTGGACAGCGTGCTCTTCGCTTGTCCCACCCAGATGACCGTCTTCTCCATATGCCGATTGGGAGATCTTTCAAAGGGGTGGAACCTCATAATCAACTGCCAATTACTGAAAAGGTAATGAACATGACTGACGTCTCAAACGTCAACAAACTGTTTCTGAAATGACAAGGTCAGCTCACAAATCTTGCTTTTCACCAGAACTGCCTACTTCACCCAAATCAAAGTCTTTATGCAAGTAAATGAACCATCTAAAAATGGTCATAAGCATATCAGTTTTGCCCCGGATGGTGAATCACTCGTTCTCAGTGCTGTTGCGGGTTGGACGTAATAGCAGCAGGCCAGGCTTCTGGAGTAATTCTCTATAAATAGCCTGCAGCTCTTCTAGGGAGCTTATTTTACCAAGAAAAATGTATAACTCTTCTCTTAGATCCTCTATCAGCTTCCTGTACATCACTATTTATTTGTTTGTTTGTTTGTTTGTTTGTTTTTTTTACAAAAGTTTGAATCCCTGGACCTTCAGTTCTGCTCGTACTTTGTGTTCCAGGACTTTTTTTTTCTGGGAACGAGACCACTTGGTGTCTCTGTGGATACACAGAACCAGGAAAGAGAAGATGATGTGTGCAGAAGAAGGGAAGGTGTCTTCAATAGAAAAGGCAGCTGGTGTGGAAGTCGTCTGCTCACACTGTTCAAACAAGACAACACCGTGCCTACTTTGGGCAAGTCAGACTGGCATAGGCTTTGTGCTAACACCTGTTTGGTGGAGAGTAGATTAAAGCGAGGATGGTGTTTACATGACCGACGGCCACTGAAACCCAAGCAATCGAGATCCGGCGGTCTCCAAACACAAAGGCGGGGTTAAGTAAAGGGCGAGAACATCAGCCGAGCCCTGTCTGTGCCGAGGACAGCTCGGAAAAAATAAATAAAATGTGGTAAATATCATAACAGTATTACTGAAATGGGTTCGGCTCAGCTTAGAGTTCATGTCTTTTTCTGGTGGTGATGATAATAATAATAATAATAAGAAGAAGAAAATCCAAATGATCCTATGAGTCCCAAAGAGAATGAATGAATGAATAAATGAATGAATGGATGCATTTATTAATAAATTAACATATTAATGAAGAACTGTTTAAGGTCAATAAGCAAATACACTTTTTAAATGGAAAAAAATAAAGTGTCGTTTTTTTGTTTAATAATAAATAACAATATCATCATCATTGTCTTCCCTTTAACTCGAATTTTGATGGGCCCCGTGTTCCAAATCTTTGAAATCTAAGTTTTTTTTTCACCCTGACTAACTAGTTCTCACTTCTTGCAGAAATTAAAACTCGGTTTGGAGTGCCACCTGTCAGCCATGTTCAGACGTACAGTATGAACTGGGAAAAAAAAAAAAAAAAACCCGGAACAAGCATCTGTGTGCTAAGTGTAATAACACCCGCATAAGTCCTGAGATGATTCATGGTGTGAGAATTTGGTCTGTACTTGTTGCTTACAAACGAGTCCAACTTCAAGATGATGCATGGGAGCAGAAAGAAGTGACAGCCTCGTTGTCAGACACGGGCGAGGCGGCGGAGATGAAATACGATTCGCTTTGCTTTTTACCGCAGTGCCGAGAGAATGCAAAGTGCCTGGAGGTGCAGATCAGTGTAGTGTGTGCTAACTGGCACAAAAAAAAACAACAAAAAAACAAAAAAAAAACGCCTCAATATTCAAAGAGCATCAAACCCTGCAGGCCGAGAGAGAGAGAGAGAGAGAGAGAGAGAGAGAGTCTGAGATAGTCTGTGTGCAAGCTTGTGATATGTCTCACATATTCCCATTTCCTCAGGGCTAAACAGATTCGTACGCATCCACATTTCTACATCACACTCACACATACAAATATCTATCAAGCCACACAGTCAGCAGCATTTTGTTTGACAGGGGAGTAATTAAAATCAGCTGAAGCCAGTATCGCAGCTAAGAAGCCCAAAGTCAGAGCTTTATTCAACTTATCTCCTTTCTAAAGGCAATTCTCTTTCAAAATACTTTCAGGAGTAAAACACCTCGGGGTGTGCCATTATAGGAAAATAATCAACTGCGGTGATTAATCGACTTCCACGGCAATTCGCCAACGATTACATTTGTTAATGTATTTTTATTATGTTTAAATCAAAGACGCATCGTAGTACATTTGATCCATTTATGTCTGTTTAGAATTGTTAGACTTCCCCTATGTCTGAGAAATGAAATTTACAGCTGTACAAAATGCTGACCCTGGAGACTCATGTTATATAGATTCCTGGGAAAAAAAGGACTGATTCCCATCAGCCACTGCACCTCACATGATCACGTCACATGACTAGCTGCACCCGATTCACGTTTGGGGTTAATGATCACTTGAGCCACGTTTTGCACCGCACCCACTGTTTGTCTAATTTTGCCGTTGTTTCCTGTTGCTGCGTTTAGGTCTTTGGTCCATGTTTGATTCCTAGCCTTTGTTTTCTAGAGTTCCTGTTCCGTTTTCATTTTTATTAAAACTTTATCTGCACCGGCTTCCGTCGTCGCCTCCATACCTAACAGCTTGCGTGTTTGTCTTTAAATAGCAACACTCTCTTAACCCGTTTATGTGCAAGCTGTTACTATAGAGACAATAATATATTAGAACGAGGGTTGAAGTTGTAGAAAATCAATCGGCACCTGTAGTCATTGACCAATCAGAATCCAGAATTCAACAGTATTACATATAATACATAATATAATATATATATATATATATATATATGCGCACCTTTACATCACCACATGGTGCATTGAACACATGGAACATTCCTGAAGAGTAAAAATTCAAGAATTTTATTTTTTATTATATACCAATATTTGGTATAGAAACACTATATAAAAGGGTTAACCACAGTTTTATGTAAGACTTTGCATTACTATGCTGTGTTTCATCTGCCTGAGGCTGTGCCAGGAGTGTTTTAACAGCATACAGACACATCCACACAGCACACAGCACACACACACACACACACACACACACACACACACACTCTCCAGGTTTCACATCAACCCTCCCTGGTGGCCTGACAGTGTTCCCTGTGTGAGTAATGGCCTCGGAGGACCAGATGCAGAGTGCATTTATCTCTCCCTCTCTCTCATGCAGCCGGGTGTAGATGAGAGCCAAGCGAGTGGTAGCAAGACAAACACAGCTTTATGTGCAACACTCAAAACACTCGAAGCACATTCATTAACATGCCGCAAATGTGAATTTCAGTCCCTCTAGTGTATGAGTGTAATCGGGTGGTTTCAAGATTCACACAAAGTCGTACAAGTTTGGTTTTGGTTAAGGGCGGGGTTAGAGCAAAGGGGAAAGAAAAAAAAAATCTGGCAAAATACGTACACGCAGTCATTCGAAAGTCAGAAATGATTTAGAATTTGTACACGCATCAACTCAACTCAACACAAACAGACAGTCAAACCACGAACAAGAACAAGCACTCAAAGACGTACGTATGAGGACGTACGTAAACACTCAACGCACACACAAATACATACTCAAAACACGTATATATACACATTTACAAACATAAACACTCACTCAGACCATACACATGAATATAAACATGCAAACCTCATACATAAATATAAACAAAATATGTACATGTTATCAGTGGAAAGTCACAAATAATTTATACTTTGTAGATGAATAAGACCAATTTCAACTCAAAACACACAGACAGTATACCACATACATACTGTAAACATACACTCAAAACGTGGACCGTATATAAACATTCCAAACACTCGAAGCATGTTTCTTCCCCTGTACAAAAAACACTCAAATACTTACTCAAAACATATACAAAAATAAAAACACTTAAACACACAACATCATACACAAACACTCAAAACATGGAAACACAGAAATACTTAAAACATTTACATAAAACACTCAAACCACGTACCTAAACATAAACACATACATGAACACACAAACCACACACAAAAAAAACAACAAAACACTTACTCAAAACATGGAGCTTGTTTGTCCACCTACGTGGGAATGCGTATACAAGGAACTGCGAATAGCCAATCAGATTGCAGCCTTGTGAAGCTTGTGGCTAGAAAGGTGTATGAAAGATATCAGACGCCGTGAATAACATTAGCCGAATTAGAAAGGGTAGAGAAAGGGGCGGGGTTAATGTTTATAGCTATAATTTAATTCGTAAGAAATCCACTGCCCTGGCCTCCCCCAAGCCCTGGCCTCCCCCAACCCCTGGCCTCCCCCCCCCCCCCCAAACTCCCCCCCCATTAGAATTCCAAAGAATTTTTGCACAAAATCTGATTACGAACCAAAATAATTAGGGATTAGCTTGAAGATCATACAGCTGCAACAGGCAACCCACTGAGCCGCCCGCCTCTGGTGTAGCATCGGAGATAAAAATGAACTTTCACACTCTGGCTGTTTGTCGAGTACTCGAGGTCTTTCCAGTGGCGCTTAACATCTACTTTCGGAAAACATCAATGAGTGAACGGTTCCATTTTGTGAGTTGTGCTGCAGTGAAAAAGCTTAAAAAGCCCTCTTGCGCTCATAAACATGTAGAGCTTGATAACTAAGCCAACACAGAGGCTAGAGATTCTTAAAGGAAATGGGACACTAGTGGCAAATGCCTCCAAAAATATCTGTGTGTGTGTCTGCATGTGCACGTCTTCCTGTCTGAGAGTGCACTGAAAGTGTGTATCATCATTTCGTTGTTACTGCAGACTATTTACAGGACGCCATTATTTCATTGCCTGCCGCTGGACTACATTATAGCCATCATCTCAGCCAATCAAATCAGAGAGAGAGAGAGAGAGAGAGAGAGAGAGAGAGAGAGAGAGAAAGCATGAGAGAATGCAGAAGGCAAAGGAAGATGGAGGCATAAAGCATGACAGAGAGACAGATGAAGAGAGAGAGAGAGAGAGAGAGAGAGCTTGATAGACACCTCAATAAGTATCTGACAGGTTCTAAAAAAAAAAAAGTTAGACTTTTTAACATTTCCAAAGTAACATTTATGAAATCTTCTCAAATTATACCACAGTGCTGTTGAATTCTCAATTCTGATTGGTCGGACAGTATTTCTATATCATTATATGATATATTTCTATATCATTTTCTATAACAGGAGCTCTGACAGTAGTGCCGACTGTAATTTAAATCGCAGGTTTATACTAATGTGCTCATTGTATGTTTGTAATTGTTAGCATTCACGGAAGGAGTCTCCAGAGTCAGCGCTTGGTAACAAAGTCAAAGGAAAAGCTGTAACCAAGGCTTTTCACCATTTCTCTATAACATGACATGCAACTTGTACATCGTGAATCTACGATGCGAAACATAACTATAAACGGATAAAAATACAGCATGACAATTTTAATAAACAAAACAAAAAAACAGGCGTGGCAAATCGTTACGGAATAAGAGGAATAAAGCACTTCAGGACATGAGGTTATAGGAAAGGAATTAACTTCGGGGTGGTAACAGTAACTCACCATTAACATACGATACCGCTGTTGATTATTTTCCTATAACAGAATGACACTAGGGGTTATATTCCTTATATTTTGTATGTACTGTTATTGAAACATTGCTTTGAGGAATATTTACAAACATGTGCTGTGTATAACTTGATATACTGAATGTGTTTGGAATTAGAAGTTATGAAATTCATAATGTTAAAACAAAATGGGGCAGCTAGAAAGAGAGAGAGAGAGAGAGAGAGATAGAGAGAACGTATGACAATGACAACAGAGAAAGAGGAAGTGTAAAAGATAAAAACAGAGGAAAGCAAAAAGTGAGAACGTTTGTTTGCATCGTATTTATTCATATTTTATGTTTCTGTATTTGCTTAATATAATTTGTTGCTTGTTTTGTACCAACCGTGTGTTATTTACTTAACATAATTAATTTTTGTATTTGTATTCTTGTATTGTTCTTGTTATCCTATAATTTATTGGAATTTGCTTCTTGGGTGGTGAGACATTTATGAATGCGTCATGCGCTACCATTAAAAATAAATAAATAAATACTCCTGCATAGAAAACATCTGTGCATCCTTGAACCAGACATCTCCTATCTCCTTGATTACTCTGAGTGCGTTTAAAGAATTTAGAATTGTCTTCGATCAATATCCGGGTGACGGCGTGAAGAATGTGGGATGAAAGAGCTGAGGAAGGAACCAATTCGCTTATTAGGATGCAACCATCTCTCCCATAACATCTGCTCGTATGCCAGTGGCTTACATGCTGTGAAAGTGAATAAGAAGGAAAAACACTTTAGCTGCATTACTTATACATTCGTTCATTTTCATTAACAGCTTTATCCAAAGTCACGGTGGATCCGGAGCCGATCCCGGGAACGCGAGTCGGGAATACACCCTGGATTGGATGCCAGTGCATCTCGGGCGTCCGAGAATGCACTCATTCCCACACCCAGCCAGTCCCACCTACCAGCATGTTTTTTGCAGAGGTTGGAGGAATCTGGAGAACCCAGAAGAAACCCACACAGAAATGAAGAACTCTCGTGAAACTCCATACAGACAGTAACCCGAACTCCTGGAACTGTGATACCGGCATCGCTACCTTCTGTGATTCATTCAAGTACGCACTTGAAAGGCATGGATAATGTTAAGAAAAAAGCTCCTTGGTGGTGTAGGGGTCTGAGCTTGCACCTCTTCACTGGGACACATATGACAAAGTCGTCATATCAACTAATCCTCTGGGTTTTTTAAAATTCTCCTGGTATGCTGACGACACTCAACTCATCCTCTTCTTACCTCCCTCAGACTCTCATGTTTCAGCTCATATCTTAGCATGCCTGTCAGACATCTCGTCATGGATGGCAGCTCATCATTTGTGACTAAATATAGACTGAGCTGCTGCATATCCCTGGAGATGCAGCCCCACATCAAGATCTTGTGGTCTCTCTGGAGTAGTCTCGGCTCATGCCACTCGACGCAACCTTGGGGTAGTTCTGGATAAATCGACTATCATTCTGTCATCATCTTGTTAACTCGTGTCAGTCATGCGGGTTTCTTCTTTACAACATCAGGAGGATCCAGGCTTTACTCTTCACCGAGGCCAGTCGGGTGCTTGTTTAGACACACGTCATCTCTTCCCCTGGTCTTACGTTGGGTGCCAAGTTACAGCTGCATTCTGCATCAGTTTTAGGGGTAAGTCTTGACAAGTTCTACCACATCACCCAACTGATGCATTCTCTCCACTGGCTCTATGCAGATTCAAACACTGATACTTGCCTACAAAGACATTTTTGTCCTGGCATCCAGGTGGTGGAATGAACTTCCCCTTGCTGTCTGAACAAGACCAGTCTCTTTCCTCAACACTTAACCGAACACTAATTCCATAGAGAAAGAAAACTGCATCTCCTCAGGCATAGTAATATCATCTGGGGCAGCACATAGTCAACCTCACAGCTCGAGGGTCCCAGGTTCGATCTTGGGTCTATACAGAATTTTACATGCTCTTCTCGTGTTCATATGGGTTTCTTCTGGGTTCACCAGTTTCCTTCCAAATGTCCAGAAGCATGCAGGTAGGCGGATTGGCGATGCAAAGTTGCCCCTAGGTGTGAACGAGTGTGTCAGTGGTCTCCTGCGATGGACTTGCATCCCATCTGGGGTGATTTCCCCCACCTTGCTTCCAGTGTTGCTGGGATACGCTCCGGATCCCTGTGACCTTGGCCAGGATAATGCACATACTAAATACCAATGAATGAAAGAATTTGAATTTGAAATAATGCGCACACAGTCGGTTAAAAACAAAAATGGAAGGAATGTCAGGATTGGAAGATATTTTGACTGAGGAGTTAAACAGTCATGATGGCCGGTGTTTCAGTTCAGTATGCTTTTGGCATATGCTAAAATGGTCTGGGCTTCAGGTTTTTTACACTCATCTTTCAGTTAATATGTGGGCGGATAACACGGTTTACAGTCTCAGTGGGTTTCATTATAATGTTTACAACCATAAATTTGTTCCATTTGACCAACCTAAAAAAAAAAAAAAGCACAGAAAATGTTCATGTGCTCAAATTAGAAAGACGTAAAAAAGCTGAACATATAAGGAATGTGAAGGAACCTGAAAGAGGAAAAAAACAGCCTCTCAAGTGTTGTGTAATGTTCTATTTTGTTCTCCCGATGTAGACATTGAACACTAACTGTACTCCTTGTGGAGGCTGAAGCTGAGTATCACACCTCATTAATTAAGAGCTGTAGCTACAGGCTTTCAGTCCCACTAGGGACCCCTATGAATTCATATGAGAAAAATATTTTTGAAGTATATTCCCATTGATATTGAATTTTTTTTAGTACACCTGGGTGACTAGAAACAGGAAATTGTTCAACCATGACTTCCTGTTTCATAGGGGTATAAATATGAGGTAACACAGGCCAAATTCCCTTAGTCATTCATAACAATGGGTAAGACCAAGGAATATAGCCATGATGTGCGGCAAAAGGTTGCTGATGTTCACAAAAAGGGAAGAGGCTTTTTCTTCCTTTCATTCTTTCCTTCCTAATTAATTTCCTTCATCCTTTTTCCTTATTTATTTTCTTCCGTCATTACTCCCTTTCTTTTCTCATTCCTTCCTCCTCCCTTCTTTCCTTCCTTCCTTTTCCTTCTGTCTTTCCTTCCCTTTTCCTTGTGTCTTTATATGCTACCTCCTTTCCTTCCACATTTCCTTCATTCCTTCTTACCTTCCTTCCTTCTCATTTCCTTCCTTTCATTCTTTCCTTCCTTATTCATTTTCTTCCTTCATTACTTCCTTTCTTTGCTCCTTCCTTCCTTTCTCCTTCATTCTTTCTTTCTTTCCATCTCTACATCCTTCCTTCTTTCCTTCCTTCTGTCACTAAAGAACACTTAAAATGTATTTTAAGTGTTATTTCTGACCTGACGGTCTTTATTTTATGTGTTTATTTATTTAGGTATTTGATTGATTCAAATCAAATCAGAAGAAGAAAGAATGAAGTAAAATCAATCCCTCCACCAGTGCAGCTTCTGTCTTACTCTCCCTCCCATGTTATACATTTTTGCTTTTCCCTCCACATCTTAATGAGCGAACAGACGGACACTCCTCCTCTACACCAGGCTGGGAAACAAACGGGTGCTGAGTGGAAAGTGTCTGTGAAAAAGCTGATTATTAAATTATTGTATAAGTCAGGGGTACTTAAAGTTTCATGACCGCCCATTAGCATCTCAGAGAGTGCTGGCTGATACGTACAGAGCGGAGCGGAACGACAGGGTGCATGCACAATGCGGCTCTGACCTACATCCCAAGACTGGAAGACTGGTGCATGAAGCTCAAATCAAAGTGCTGACGTGAGGAGCTTCACATTTCCGGAGGGAGAAAGAGACACGCACACAAACATACATATATATATATATATATATATATATATATATATATATATATATATATATATATATATATATATATATATATATATATATATATATATATAAGAAAGAGCAGATACTGGTGGCATTTGGTTTGCGCTTGGATTGACCCGATATTCTAATCATTTGGGCCAATAAAAGGTTACTGCAGTGCAGTTGAAGAAAATGGAAACATGATACGGTGAAAAGTAAAATTGTAAAAGAAATCGATTCCTAGAGGTTTTATTTCCAGCAGTTACACTTTTCTTATTTAGAAAAAAGTTTCTAGTTTCACTGTGTTTCTAATTAATTCTACTGTTTGGGTCAATAGCAGATTGTTTCTCCTGTCTAATAAACGGGAAGAAATGCTAAGAGAGTGTGTGTGTATGTGTGTGTGTGTGTATGTGTGTGTGTGTGTGTCTTTCTTTCTGTAGAGACCAACCTAAAGGGAAGAAACACATGATGGCGAGAACAACTCTGCTCCCCAAAAGGGAAAGGCATTAAAACGGGTAATGGAGACTTTAATTACGAGCCTCACGCTCAATTTGGTTTTGCCCATGAGGAACAATTCAGTGTGTGTGTGTGTGTGTGTGTGTGTGTGTGTGTTTTTTTTTCTCAGGTATGGTGTGGGTCTGATAGACAGCTAGACAGAGAGATAGAGATGGATAGATGGGGATACATAGATAGATACAGTGCTGTGAAAAAGTATTTGCCCCCATCCTGATTTCCTCTGTTGTTCTGTATCTCATTCTAAATTGTTTCAGAAATTAAAACAAAATCTAAGATAAAACGAAGGCAACCTGAGTAAACACTAATTGCAGTTTTTAAATGATACTGTTATTTATTGTAGCAAAAAAAGTTATCCAATACCAACTGGGCCTGTGTGAAAATGTATTTGCCCCCATAGTTACTAATTCCCCAAATCTATGAAACTGCATTCATAATGGGGTTCAGCTGGACTAGACGCAACCAGGCCTGATTACTGCAAACCCTGTTCAATCAAATCAACACTTAAATAGAACGTTTTCAACAGCATGACGTTGGTTAAAAGGTCTTACCCAGTAACACACTAAGAAATTCCAGAAATGATGAGGAAAAAGCTGATTGAAATACATCAGTCTGGGAAGGGTTACAAAGATATTTCAAAGGCTCTGGGACTCCAAAGGACAGCAGTGAGCACCATTACCAACAAAAGGAAAAACTCAGGTTGCCTTTGTTCTATGTTGTATTTCGTTTGAAGATCCAAAACTATTTTAGTGTGGGATATACACAAAAACAGAAGAAATCAGATCAGATATTTTTCACAGCACTGGATGTAGACAGAGAGATGGAGACAAACAGATAGATAGACAGGTAGACAGACAGACAGTGAGATATGAACAGAAAGACAGACAGACAGACAGACGATGTGACATAGATGGATTGACAGAGAGGCAGAGTTAGATAGACAGACAGACAGATAAAATATTTATTCTCATGAGATTTTTGGTCCCCATAACTACAGCAACACATAGCTTTGTGCGCGAGTTGAAAGGAAACAATACATGACGGAGAGGGGAGTTGAACTTTCACTGTCCTGCTGTTCACTTTCAGACCGTGCATTTTCTCTCCTCTGAGAACCGAGTGCACATTCCATTCTCCCTCCTTTTCCGCCTCTGTCTTTTCATCCCTCCCTCCAGCTCGGACTAATGGCCCGCATAAGAAGACATTCGGCAGTGCACTCTGGTCTCTGCAGATGGAAAACGCCAGCGTACCCGGTACCCGTTGGCCCATTACCTCGGCCCCCGTGGATCATTCTCAGGCTCGGCGACTCTCCCTACCTTACAAAATAAAGTCTTCAAAAATGAAAAATAAAGTCTTGGAAGCATTCTGGAGTCTGAGAGCGAGTCCGGCGTAGCCTGGAATCCAACCGTGAGCACTTCTGGACAATGTGAAATGGAGTGAATCCATTAAGCAGCATTGACCAGGGGTGTTGGAGAAAAAAAATGGCTTGATAGTGGCTTTTATAAACGGAGAGAGCATTAAACATCTCCACTGCTAAATATTTTAGCAAATGGAAACCCAGTCGTTGACAGATTACACTCATAATTGTAGCATGGCATTTTTAATGCATGAACAGAGACTCATTGTAGTCAGGAATTAAATTTCACTTATTCTAGTCCATTTCATACACTACGCCCAGGTCACAAGACATAGTTTGTTTGTTTTTTTTTGTTTTTTTTTAAAGCGTCTGTATTTATTATTAGTAAAGGATCATTCAGGTGCAAGTGCTTTTCCCTCTTCAGCACCGAGTGCAGGAATGTTTTCTAAATCCAGGATAAAAATGAATAAAGACTCTTATCAGTGCGTCACGCTGGTGTCAGGGACGCACACTGCTTCCAAAAACGTGTGGGAGTAAACCGAGCACGCGGAGATATAACTGACATTTAGCGGTATTTCTTTAATGACCATTTTTGTGTTGTGCTCTAACGCACGTCTATCTTTTTTTTTTCTTTTTCTTTTTTTCATTTAACATTTCATTTAGCATTCATTGGCTTTTCTCCTACAAACACAATTAGGGTATGTTTATCCATGTGCCTTATTCGTCTTATGTGTGGGGGGGGTTGTTTTAATTGTTCTTCTGGAGGCTGTTCTTGTCATTTTGTTCTGGACTGTTAAAAGTCTTCTTTTAATGGAGGAGTGAATTTACTGGAAACAGTGAAGCCAAGGTGCCATGTATTTATTTATTTATTTATTACAACTATATTTCTACTGTTGTAATCTACTACTACTACTACTACTATCATTATTAATAATAGTAGTATTTACTCAATTATTTGGTAATCTTAATAATTTGGTAATTATTATAAATAATAATAATAAGCTATTTTTTTTTCCAGAAGTGGTGTTGTATCACTAATCTCCGCCGGATATGTACTACTACTACTACTTCTACTACTACTACTACTACTACTACTAATAATAATAATAATAAAAGAAGATCTGCTCTGGAGACTGAACATGACAATGTCTCGTGTGTAGGCTGTGTGAGAGATGCAGCAAGGTGAAAGGTGAAACTCAGTAATGACATCTCTGAGGAGCGGCACGCTGCAGCCATTAGCCTAGCATGTGTGCATCAATATTTAATACGTCAAGTCATTTCTGCACGGCTAAACCTCCAGTGCTGAATTAACACCTTCGTGTTCATTTGAGCCCATCAGGAGAACAATAAGTACTCAAATAAGCGTTCATCTCACACCGGGGACACGCCGTGTGCGTGCGCGTGTTACATCTGTCGCTTATTCTCAGCTGCTATTTAAAGTCACTCTCGCAGCAGTCCACAGTGTTTTCATTTCAGTAATTCTAAGTCAGGTGTTGGGTGTAAAAAAATAAATAAATAAATAAAATAGGACCGTGCCAGTTAAGATGCTGAAATATTGTGCAATTTTAATAAGGTTTTATTGAAACTGTGGGACCTTTTTGCTTTGGTTCCTTTCATACCATGCCATAATCCACAATAATCTATAAACCTGCAAAACAGAAAGCGCAATTTACAAACGAATTACATTTATAGCACATTTAGTTATATTGCACTTAAAGGCATTTGCGTTCTACTTTGGAATAACTTGGCAAGTTAAAATAAATAAATAAATAAATAAATACTGTCTTTCTGGGACTTTCCTCTAATTGTAATATCATTTTGCGTTGTATTTTATTGTGGTGTATTATTTTATTGTCATTTTAATGTGGTGTGTTATAGATTGTATAAAAACTTAATATCTGAAAAATATACTGTATAATTAAAACACAATGTCAATGTCAATTTATTTATATAGCACAATTTAAAACAACATCCTACAAAAAAAAAATCTTAATAAAACTACATTCTTATAAAACTGTAATTTTTACAAAGTGAATTAATAACCATCAACGTTGAAAGAAAGAAACCTCAAAAAAAAAAAAAAAGGTCTTTCACGGAAATTCTTGTTATTTTTACATTGTAATCTTAATGTAATATTGTTTTTTTTTAATGACAGAAAACTACAAGAAAATCTCACAAAGACTTTAGTCAACAACAGCAACAACAACAACAACAACAAAATTATCATACCACTTAAAACTGTCTTTTGCATGTTTCTGGTTATGACCCATACCGACCCCTGTGATACTTTATCCTTATTTACAGCAATGTGGTCAGATCTAGAAATCCCCAATCTATTTAATTATACTCATATCCGTATTAAAGAGACGGCACACTTTATTGGCTAGAATTGCTCAAAGCGAAGAAAAATATGATAATAAATGTCCTGTAAGAGCCTTTGTGTCCCTGAAGACACCTCTGAAAGTAATTATCTGAAGCCATGGGAACGTGTGCGTCTCCACCATCTTTAATATCCTCCAACTCGACACTTCGGCACCGGGCTGCTGCTTCACCAGCCTCTCAAATCCACTCGTAACAGCACAGTGAGGCTGCCGGAAGCCATGTTTGCTCGGGGCACTACGGCGTCTCACCATCCGTCCCCTCGCCACACCATGAGCTATGAACATCAGTGAAATAATGATGGCCTCTTCTCCTCGCTGTTGTTTTTCCTCGGCCTTATTTTTATTCCGATGGCCGATCGATATGCCTGCAGCCACTTTCAAATCAACCACGGCCGCGCAAGTGAGAAAAATTACCTGCGACGGTGGGAAAATTAAACAGTAATTGGCTTTTAGAGCATTGTGCAGCCCACTGCGCTAGCAGCAAATCCGTATTTTCGGCACGCGTCGGACACACACACACACATCCATTCTCCCTCTGGACGTCAGAGCGTTCGGTGCTAAAAAGGGATTAGCATGACTTTGAGTTTTAAGGAAGCTGACGACAGAAGACTTTCTTGGTTTGCCATCCCCCCCCCTCCCTTAATAACTACAAGATAATTCTGTAAACATGATCACAATTTGGGGTTGACTTAGTGGTTAGCATGTTTGCCTCGCACCTCCAGGGGTTGGGGGTTCGATTCCCACCTCTTCTGTGTGCGTGGAGTTTGCATGTTCTTCTTATGCTTTGGGGATTTCCTCCAGGTACTCCAGTTTCCTCCCCTAGTCCAAAGACATGTGCTGTAGACTGATTGCCTTTTCCAAATTGTCCTTGATGTGTGAATGTGTGCGCGCTGGTGCCCTTGGCGTCCCGTCCATGGTGTCCCCGAGTTCCGGGTTCCAGGCTCCTCCGTGACCCTATGTAGGATAAGCAGTCTGGAAAATGGATCACTACTTATAGAATTAGCGAATGTACGAATGCATAATAGCTGTGAGAAGTGCGGTAAAACACATCATCGATACATAGCAAAGTTGGGCAAAGTCTTGCCTACACAAGCTCTCAGGCGCCCACAATTGGCCAGTATCACTCTGACTGACAAGGCAGACCAACTATGCCCCTCCCACCCAGACAGCACATCTGATTTTGCTCTCTTGGGATCTGGCTGCGTATCATCCTAATCCAAACTTCCGGTCTAGTTTGGATATTTTTAAGGGTTCTTATCTTCCTATAATGGTTCCCGCTCTAAAAGGGAAACCTATTTTCTTCTAGCCATAAATCTAAAGGAGGTGCCATGGACATGTCCCAAAAAAAAAAAAAAAAAAAAAGCGCTCTGAGCCAAACTCTCAGCATTATTGGTTTGGGACAGATCCGACGTCAGTGTGAATTCTGCCCGTTCAGCACTGCTGGTTTGGGACACAGCCTACCTGAGTGTAAAGTCAGCATTGTTTTAGTAGGATAGATCCTCCATCAACGAATAAATCAGAACTCCCGAAAGTACAAAGTACATTTGAGTGCAAAAGTTTGTGCACCCTTGGGAGACATTTACAAACATGTTAGCTTTCACAAATTCATCATTGGAGGTAAGGAAGTTACAAGGAAATTGACAACTAGGTTTTTTTTTTTTTTTTTTTTTTTTAAGAAAAAGTGGTGTCTCTAATTTAAACGGGATGATTTTGACTGACTAGCCATAAGTACACACACAACATCTAGCAACATTTCACAGAATCGGAAATAAATCCAGAAATAATGTTGATGTGATGTGGAGCTCTGAATTTCTATCCAGTTCCATGGTTCTAACTGTTTGGTAACTGGAGCTTCAGAAGTGGATGGAAAATATAATGGTGGATGACGGTCATTTTCTCAAATGGTTCAGATTAAAATTGAAAATGAAATGGGCTGAAGAAGACTCGACATGCTGGCTGTTCAATCAGAGTTTGTTAAAGAGGTAGATTTTGACCCTTTGGTGGATGAGTTTAAGAGGAGAAAAACAAGACAGAAGCCAGTTGCTTAAGGTAAGACTGTCATCTGAGTATCACGGAGGCTACTCATACACTCATGAGGGATGTGTAGTGCAGAATTTAAAGGGGGGTGCAGGGCATGGCATGGTGATCAGGGCTCTCTGCATTGGTGGAGGGGGGAAGGGGTCCAAATGTAGGGGGCTAGAATTTACTAATCTATTCCTGGTCATATCAGTACCTCTATTCTTCTTGGCGAGTCTCTATCCTTTAAGTTGTCTAAATACGTTTTTCAAAAAAAACACGTTTTCAAAAAAAACATTTTAACATTGTGTATATAATAAATGTCTATTGTACCAGTAAATACTTGCATAAATGCAGTAAGACTTTCCAAGTCTATGGATTCCGTTCTTTGGCACGAAATACGATTTATCCATCATTGGCACTTGGATCCTAGAGCAACTGTTGTATTCAGAATGATGCAGTGCAACTTGGTAAACTGTGATCCGGTGCAGCATCATGTGCCATCTGTTTAGTTTTTGTGAAAAACAAAAAGCTGCCAGACTTCATATCGGGATCCTGGCAGCACGCTGGAAATTTCACGCTCCGCTCGCCGTTGATTTGCTTCGGAAAAGCAGCATGGGTGTGGTGAGAGGCGAGCGCACCTAGTCGGAAGGCGTCACGTGAAGAGAAAGCTCAGACGAGATTTCAGACGTAATTCTGTCTACTCGAAGGCACCGAGTCACTTCCAAGAAATGGCACCGGGCTATTTTTATGGTGCGATGTGATTAAAGAAATTCAATTCCCGCCATTTTACACTATCGCAAGGCGAAGTGAGGTTCAATGAAACATTTCTATTACAGAATCGATGGTGCTGAATTACCAGAAGCTCTAATTGATTCATACATAAAATTAAGGAGTCATTACAGGCTTGTCAAAGAGCGAGCTCTGTTTACAGCAAGGTCGTAACGAATGCCAGACTGAATCAGTGGGAGTCAGTGGGGGGAAAAACAAAATACAAAAAAAACACTATGGTTATAATCTATACCTGAGGTTGTTTTACTGGAAAATGGGATTAACATATACTGTACTGTTCTCAGAGGTAAATATCAGAAAATAGGAAGAAAATTACGACTACTGAACAAGAAACCGCAATCGTTGGAATCCGACTCTTGTATTGAGAAAACGTTTTTTTTTCTTCTTCGATACCGGACTTATGAGACACCCTAGATGAGAAAACGTTTTTCATAAAAAGAAGAAATAAAGTACTATAGTTTTGGATTCTGAAATCTGATTGGCTGAGCCGTGTTCAACTGCATGACAGCAATTGAATTCTGTATTAAACCAGTGAAGCACGTTTAAAACCAATAAAGCGTTACAATTTTAGTTCCTCAGACCTTGATGCTGGTTTTACAATAGCAGTACATGAATAATCAATCATGCACTAATCCCTGATTTAATACTTACTTAAATATGAACTAATGATGAGTTAAGGCATGCACTAATCATGAACTAATGAAGCGCTAACCTGAACTATGACGATGCTAATATAATAAACATGTAAAAACTATGTAGCTACTGAATAATATGCTTTAAGATGAATATGTTGAGTATGTGAAAAAAGATCCAAGCATTTAAGGGGTTAAACATTACACTGTAGGAGCCACAAACAATCACAGGGTTCTAACAATGTGAAAAGGTGAGAAAACAGGAAACGGGAAGCAGGAAGCTGTGACTAGCACATGCACTTTCGTATCAGGGTCTGGTAATTGAATGCAATTAGCATACATTAAGGCTTTTTTTTTTTTATTCTGTAAGCTAAGTGAAGTGGGAACTGAGGATGGATGAGTGGCAGCCTCCACCTCCATCTCCAAAAACAGAGTCCATCTCTCCCAGTGTAAAGAGAACCGAGCGCTCCAGACAGACGAGTCACGTCATCGCTCTGATGTCTGAAGGACAAGGCGTGGAGACAGTAAACATGTTAGCAATCACTGCTCTGAGCATTTCAATTTTTTATTCTTTCTGTCTCCTTGAGGTTAAAAAAAAAAAGATTGATTTGAGAGAAGCGAGGGAAATGAATTGTTCTCGAACTTCCAACTTTCAGAGAAAGCTGGAAGTAGGAGGAGAGAACACAAAAAAAAAAAAAAAATTGGCAAAAAGGCGTGAGTTTGGAAGAGAAACTCATGAGAGAAGAAAAACAAACCAAAAAAAAAAAAAAACAGAACGGCACAAGTATTAAAAAGAAAAGACAAAAGTAAAGTTGACAATGAAAACAATGAAAGTAGAATAAAACAAAAAAGAAAAGAGAGTATGAAATAAGACAAAGGTTAAAGGGGGGGGGGGGGGGTGTGGAATAAAAAAAAAAAAAACTACACAATATCTAAATATAAAAGCTCGAGAAGAAAAGAGCAATCAAGAAGAGAATGAAAATAAAATTTAAAAAAAAGTCAACAACACAGAAAAAAGCAAAAGGAGAGCAAAAAAAAGAGATGAAAGAATGGAAGGGAGTAAAAAGAAACAAAGAGAAGGGAAGAGAAGAGAAGAGATTTAAGCTGCTGATCAGCTCTTCCTGTTGAAGCCGAGCTGCATCATTTCTCAGATGAACAGGAGGAGGAATGTGATCTGTTTGTCAGTTTCGGAGTGAGTGAGTAGAAAAACAGGAGTGAGAGAGAGTAAGAGTGAGTGAAAGAGAAAGAGAGAGAGAGATGGAGGGCAGAGCTGTGACCTTGAGGAGCCCAGCAGGCGGAGGAGTGAGAGCCTCTCAAATGATCTGTTTAATCTATTTAGAGCTCTTTCATTTCTGATGGTAGCGCTCATACATCCTAGCCCCCCTCTCTCTCTCATTTTACTATTATTGTTGCTGTTGATGATAATAATAATAATAATAATAATAATAATAATAATAATAATAATAATAATAACAACATTTTTTTTTAAATAATCTAGCTTTCAAAATAACAGAATACTACAAAACGTCATTGGTTGTTTGTGGTTAAATCACACCTATATTCGATATACATATCTAATCTAATCTAATCTAGCAATTAAAAAAACAACAACAAATAAGTACCTTCTGTGCACACCAAATCATGTGGTCAATTTGCCACAGACGATCACAGCTTTATTTGATGTATCTAATCGAATCTAATCTAGCAATTAAAAATAATAATAATAATAATAATAAGTACCCTCTGTGCACACCAAATCATGTGGTCAATTTGCCACAGACGATCACACCTATATTTGATATATCTAATCTAATCTAATCTAATCTAGCAATTAAAAACCAAATAAGTACCCTCTGTGCACACCACATCATGTGGTCAATTTGCCACAGACAATCACACCTATATTTTATATACATATTTAATCTAGTCTAATCTAGCAAATAAAAAAAAATAAAAATAAAAAAAACAAGTACCCTGGATGCAGACCAAGTCATGTGGTCAAGTTGCCATAGAGTATCACACCTATATTTGAGAAAGTCACAAAGAGCTAATGTTAGCTTTGCATATAAGATAAAGTAATTCTAAAAGCCAAACATGGTCTGAATGTAAATAACTGTAAGAAGAATCTGTTGTTTTTTTTTTTTTTTCTTTTTCGTCATGGTGATCAAGGTTCATTATTACATAACTCCTAGAAATCATGCACGAGAGCAGGCTGCCATCTGCCAATCCAATCACATTGTCCCGTGTAAGAATTAAGCTAGAAGTCTCCAGTCGTTCTTGTCATTCGCAATCCATGGCCGGTTCGCTCATTACCACTCTCTCATCGTTCTCTATCGACGCTTCTCGCAGTCACTCGTGTGTCCCAGCGGGAGGACAGCAGGAGACGCAGAGGGAGCCCTCATCACATACTGTCACAGGGCCTCGCTTACTTAATGCTAAAACATTCGGCATTCGGGAGCCAAGCGCGCAGCCGTGTCTTTAAACACATGTTCCAGTAGGGTGAAGCAGGTTCTGGCAGCCGAATGAGCGACAGATTCAGGCTGCGCACAGATTGTTGCAGGCGAGCTCGTGTGATAAAGCCGTGTGGTTTGTCAGAACTGTCGCTGATTGCAGCACGCTTCCCAGAGAACAGCAATAACAAGGACTGCGACTTTGAAGGAGAGTTGGTGTTTAAAAAGAGTTTTGAATTATGAAATTATTTCCTCAGTATGTATTATTAATTTATACCACAGTGCTCTTAAAGGCTTGATTCTGATTGGTCAGTAGGTGATGATCAGTTTTCTATAATTTTCTAGCACCTCTGATGTAAACCTTACACCTGGAAACTAGGAACACGTTATTGTTTCTACAGTTGAGGTCATAAGTTTACGTACGTCTTGCAGAATCCGCAAAACGTTATTGATAATAAACGATAATAAATAATAAATAATAAAAGATAATAAAAATTGCATTTAGGTCATCATGAGTCCCTTGTTTGTCCTGAGCAGTTAAACTGCCCACTGTTCTTCAGAAAAATCCTCCAGGTCCTGCACATTTTTTGCTTTTCCAGCATCTTCTGCATATTTGACCGCTTTCCAACAGCAGCTATATGATGTTGAGCTGAAATCTATCTTTTCACACTGAGGAAAACTGAGGGACTCGTACACAGCTATTAGAAAAGGTGCAAACGTTCACTGATGTTCAAGAAGGCAACACGATACATTAAGAGCCCAGGGGGGGTGTAAACTTTTGAACAGGATGATCGGTGTAAATTGTTGCTATTTTGTTTAAAGGTCTTATTTTTTTCCATTTAGTACTGCCCTTCACAAGCTACATAAGATATTTACATGTTTCCCAGATGACAAAATAATAATTATTTACACCGATTCAAAAGTTTACACCCCCCTCAACTGTCCTAAGTGTGAAAAGATGGATCTAGGGTTAGGGTTAGAGTCAGGGTTAGGGCCACCGTTGGAAAGGGATGTTTATTATCCCTCTTTTTATTATTATTATTATTATTATTATTATTATTATTTTATTTATTTTATTTTTTTTAATGATTAACATTTTGCAGATTCTGCGAGGCGTATGTAAACTTATGACCTCAACTGTATAATAACAGCTTACTCAGGAACTTGTATTGCTGACCTATA
Organism: Cranoglanis bouderius; assembly: GCA_023630585.1. NCBI lineage: Eukaryota > Metazoa > Chordata > Actinopteri > Siluriformes > Cranoglanididae > Cranoglanis > Cranoglanis bouderius. Next base: position 12,805,629 of record CM042546.1, read on the forward strand.
AACAGATATAAAAACCATGTGTAACTATTGATATCAGTATTTTCTGAAGGAGTCTCCAGTGTCAGCGCTTCAGGACAAAGGAGTTTCCAGTTCCTCGGTAACATGACGAGCTGAGTTTCTTTCGTCTTATTGTGTTTATTACAGCCGCTAACGTAAATGACAACTTGTTTCGTGGACGTTCCACAGCGTTAAATGTAACCGTAAATGGATGAAAACTATAGTGTGGTGGTGTTTAAATTGAATTAAGAAATTTGCATCATTGACAAAGCGCTCTAGAAGAATAACACACTTCAGGATGTGCTTTTATAGGGAAAATAATCCATTCCAATGTGGTTAAAGTAACTCCAATTCATCACAGCACCCATTCATTGATTACTTTCTTATAACAGCACACACTTAAATGATTTATTCCTTGCTTGTACCACAGCCAAAAATATATATATATATACAGAATATATTTATCGTTGAATGACTGGTTGGCGTTTTATTATCTACAAACTTGATTAAAAATACAATCACAGTTCTGAACTCAATGCTTTTCCTGTTCTGTGTTGGACTGTAACCATGACAACAATCGAGAATAGCATGTTAGACGAGGCAGGTCTATATTTACACTTCAGCACCACAATTAAACGAATAATTTTATAGCGTGCTCATGTCACGTAGGAATTATGGTAATTACGAGATGACGGCTGGGAGATTCTACTGTTCATCTCCTCACTCGCACTATACTATTTATTATTCAGAGGATGATGGAGAACGTTTGAGCGCTGAATCCAGACAAAATGTTAAACGGAAGCCGTTTATTTAATCGCGTTTATTTAGAGCGTGACATTTAGTCAAGGAGCCTTACAAAGACGTATTTTTAAAGGGTTAACTACATGTTTTATGGATTCACTGTTGAAAAATGATAAGTTGAATTTTTAAGAGTCACAAAAGCTAAATAGCACCGCAATCCAGGAATCACAGATTTACTATAATTTCGACATGTGATGCATAAATACATTTTAATTGGGTATTCGAGATAACTTCGAGATATAAATCACAGCAACAATTATGTAGCAATGGCAACCATCAAGATTTATCTAGTTAAAATCATTTTGGGATTGGATAAAAAGTACAATTTGTTCTTTTCATGAATAAAAAAAAATTAATTGTTAACAAATTGCTGTGGTATGTTAAATAAATGTTAAATAAATGTTAAAAAAAATAACCTACTTTGGGTTGGTAACCCCAAACAAGTCTGCTTCATCACACCACACAGCTGTTGATTAGTTTCCTATAACGGAAAGCTAAAGATAAAGTCTGAAATGTTTCAGAAATCTTATTCCAGATGGGGGGGGAATGGAAATATTGCCTCAGTTCTATCCCATCCCTCATATTGTCTTACCCTCGCAAACACCTCTGGAAGTGTCTCGCACCTCTTGCTGTATTTCATAAATCAGCTCACTGTCACATCCAGCAACCTCAGCCACGACTCATCTCTGTTTTCCAGCCAAACAATCAATAAGCCTTTTTGACGCGAAACTGTAATACGCTGCAATATCCATTTCCTGTAGCACTGATGCATTTTCGCTTACTTACCAGAGATGCGATTTGTGCAGGAATGTAAAAAAAAAAAGAAAAAAAAAAAAGAAATCTATTCGAGCTAGATGTAGTCGAGCAGCCGAGACATGTTTTGGCCAGAGGTCAGAGGAGAATGACCAGATTGGTTCGAGCTGACAGGAAGGATACACTAACTGAAATCACCACTCTTAACAACTGTGGTGAGCAGAAAAGCATCTCAGAACTCTCATTTCATTATTCATTATTCGTTATCCACCTTATTCCCAGCTTTTCTCTCACTTGCAAACTTTGGGAGGCGGTACATAGGGATCCAACAGCTTGGATCAAACCATGTTGAAGGGAAAAAAAATAAATATTTCAGGTTTCCAAGATGGCTGCCATCATATAATCTTACATGGTCAAGATTTGTTACAATAAATCAGACTTACTGGAACGATGGAAAAGATTAATCCAAGGCAAAACAAAAAAAAAAAAAAAAATAGTGGTTAAACAACCTAACTATCACTTTATTGGGCATCATTCGTGGCACAACTACAAGGTTCCCTCTATAAGGGTTTCCTCCCTGTTCTCTGGTTTTCGCCAGCTTTCCAAAAAAACATACCATAGCTATGCTAAATTGTCCCTAGGTGTGAATGTGTGACTGTATTCCCACCTCATGTCCAGTGCTCCTGGTACAGTCTCCAGATCCACCACTACCCTGACCAGGATAAAACGCAGGACTGGGCAGTGGTGGCTCAACGGTTAAGGCTCTGGGTTACTGGTCACAAGGTCAGGGGGTTCAAGCCCCAGCACCAACAATCTTCCACTGTTGGGTCATTGAGTAAGGCCCTTAACCATAGGGGTCCAGGGGCACCGTATCATGGCTGACCCTGTGCTCTGAGCTCTGACCCCAGCTTCCTAACAAGCTGAGATATGCAAGGATTAAGGCTCAACGGTTAAGGTTACTGACCAGAAGGTTGGGGGTTCAAGCCACCGCCAAGCACTGCCAAGCTGTTGGGCCCTTGAGCAAGGTTCTTAACCCTCTCAGCTCTTGCTAACCCCCTCTCTAACCCCAACTTCCTAACAAGCTGGAATATGCGGGGAAAAAAAGAATTTCACTGTGTATGTATATGTGATAAAGTCTTTTTCTTCTTACTGAAGATGAACGAAAGAATGAATGAAATTCCTTCAAGCAAATCCAACGGCTATAATGCAAATTCTCGACCAAGTCTGGTGTTACACGTTTTTCGCTCCGCCATTTGACATTATACTGCTGTGATGCTGTTGATGTTATTCATCTCCTCCCTTCCTCATACTTTTGCACTGTATGTGCGATCCTGACACCAAGAGCTCCTAAAATAGCTTCATGGGTGTGTATCTGCAAATGTGATGATCCTCCCGAGAACTAATATGTCATTGCTGGTGTGTGAGGCCTACTTTCTGGACAAGTTAAAGGAGAAGTACGTTGTAAGCTTCGGTTGCTAAATGTCTGTCTAAAAACTGATTTTACGGATCGAATATCAGCTAGCACGAGCGATACAAAAATAAACCCTCGCGTGGCCATGCCAGCTGCATACCACGTGCGACCAAGGCTAGCAGAGGTATCAGATATGATCTTTTACCTCGAGCAAACTTACGGTGAATTACACAGCGAGGTGGCGTAATTAGAAAGAAAATGGGTGGAAAATTAAACAGCGCGTGTGGTTCAGCCCCGAGGCCGCCTCACTCCCGCAATTGATTTCATCAATCTGCATACTCGTGATTCAGATACAGAGCACTGGGTGTCAAACTGGCGCTCTCTCTATGATTACCTAATTACCTGTCTATGTTCATGGAAATATTTTGCTGCAAAGGGTCATTCCTAACACTTAATCACAGAAGAACTGGTATAAAAAAAAAAAAAAAAAAAAAAAAAAAAGACGGATCGCTTCATGGATGTTTAATGAGGTGAGGAAATTGTTTAAGAAGCATAACAGCATATTACATTTTAGCTGAATAATTTAAAAGGACTTCTTTAGAATTCAGGCAGGAGTGTTATCAATCTTTGTTAGATAAAGGGTTCATGATTTTATACAAAGCTTTCAAAATACCTTGCATAAGTATCCACCTCTCCCCCTCTTTTTTTTTTTTTTTTTTTTTAAAAACCTTCCTACAATTTGTGTTGGACCTGAAACAGATTTAATTGGGATTTTTCCCCATTTGTTTTGCACAATATGTCCAATCTTTGTAGGTGCTAAATAATGTAAGGCTACTGTAATTGCACTGAAAAGGCAGACATTTTCTGACTGCATAAAGGTCTTAGAGTACTCAAAAAAGTACTTAGGGTCAACAGTCCAGAGCAATGGGGAGTGTGGAAAAGAGGTGAAGAAGCGTGTGCAGGCAGGCTGGAATGGGTGGAGAAAAGTGTCAGGTCTGTTGTGTTATAAAAGAGTACGAGCAAGAATGAAAGGAAAGGTGTAAAGGACAGTAGTGAGACCAGCGATGTATGGTTTGGAGACAGTTGCACTGAGGAAAAGACAGGAGGAAGAGTTAGAGGTAGCAGAGCTGACGATGTTGAGGTTCTCTTTGGGAGTGACGAGGATGGATAGGATCAGGAATGAGTACATCAGGGGGACAGCACATGTGAGATGTTTTGGAGACAAAGTTAGAGAGGCCAGGTTGAGATGGTTTGCACATGTTCAGAGGAGGGAGAGTGAATATATCGGTAAAAGGATGCTGAGGTTAGAGCTGCCAGGCAGGAGGCCGAGAGGAAGACCAAAGAGGAGGTTTATGGATGTAGTGAAGGAGGACATGAAGGTAGTCGGTCTGAGAGAAGAGGATGCAGGGGATAGGGCTAGATGGAGGCAGATGATTCGCTGTGGCGACCCCTGAAGGGAACAGCCAAAAGGAAAAGAAGAAGAAGAAGATAAAGATCAGCACCAGATTATTAACACAGGTTCAACGGACATCATCTAACACACTTAGCTAACAGTTTGTTTTTTTTTTTTTCCTATTTATGTTCACATTTGTGTTCACATGAGATTCAATTAACCAGCTAATGTAACATAACCTCCCAACTTAGGTCATGTAGGTCTTTTTTTTTTTTTGTCTTATTACCTTCAGAAAGAGGAAGAAAGTGAGGATGGTGAGGTTTAATAACGTAACCTAAGTGATATCAGCAACTAACTTGTTTTGTCGATGTTCCACATGTTGTTGGCAAATTGCTCTGATACAAGAGGAATAAAGTTACTCAGGTAGTGCTGTTATTGGAAAATAATCAACTTCGGGATGGTAACACTACCTCCGCTTCATTACACCACCCCGTTATTGATTATTTTAAGTGTTTCTTTGTGTATTTATTTTTAAATGTGCTTCTCCGCTCAGCTGGTACTTCATTATTATTGAAGGAAGTCCAATCTCTTTTAGCTGAGAAATTCTCTTATGAAATTTAAGTACATCTGAGTAACTAATTATCTTAAGTCTTAATTATTGGTGTCTCTTATCGACCAACACTTTTTTATTTCTAAAGGATGCTGTGTTCTTATTTGTGAAATTTTTTAAATTAAAAACCGCCCTAGCTAAAGGATTCGTTTTAAGAGAGAACAGATTGGTTGGGATAATAAGAATAATCTAGTCTCTGTGAATTTCCCAGCCAAATTCCATTACTTGAAAGGTCAGCCCTCCATCTGGCATTAAAAAGTCCGCACTACAAAAATAAATAGGGTGATGCGGCAATGACGTCCGTGAGCGGGGAACAAGAGAACAGTGCCGTTAATATACCTGCGCTGGCACAAGCCGAGCAATGCTGTATAGAGAAATGAATCAGAACTGTAAAAGTGGCAAATGCCATAAATGTAAATGTGAAACCGCAGAAATGGAAAACTCAATAGCCTGATTTGGAATTCATGCACTGTTTTCCATGCTTATGCTTTTCAGCTACTGTTTACATTCAGGAAATAGTTTGGCGAATTTGCACAGTTTTCCACTTACTCCAAACGTAGTTCATCAACAAAGACATGCTAGTTGACTGAAGGTTACCTTTTAACCTTTTCTTTTGTTTGTTTGTTTTTTGTAGCTAACAGGTAATGGAAGTCTTTCTCGCAAAATATGTTTTCGGTGAATATTTGACTTCCAACCAAGAATCGTGCTAATTTGTCATCTGAGGTTGTGACCTTCACATACTATCCAATGTAGTTAATGTCCCCATGAAATCAACATGTGTGGCTTTTAGTATGAATACGTTAGCTTTAAGGTTATCTAAAAGCTGGTGTGCTCCAAAACAATGACAAAATTCACATTTAGAAGATATATGCGTTCAAAGTTTATAGTCTGTCTACCACCGATACGGATCAACAATATCGAGGACATCGTTCTGTCCCGCTCCCAACATTGCCAGAGGTGCCATTGCTTAGTGAGAGAAATCATATCAGCAAGCATGAGTCGTGGATTAGCCCGGCCTGTGAGGTAAGCTAAATGATACTGGCTTTTTTAAAAAGGGGAAGGAGCCACTCGATATGTCCCACCCTGACTTCCTGTTTCTGTGGAAATTACGTTAACACATCAAACAACACTGTGCGTTATTATGAAGTCCACTTCACTGGGACTTTAAAGCAACAATTTGATATTTGACTGTCATGTAGCTATGACATGAAATGATTTGATCAGTGTGTGTCCAACTTTGTGCAGAATCTTTGGTAGGCCAACAGTTCATTTCAATCTTTACATCGATCCAAAAAGTCCAATCTTTACACCCCTAATATACTGTGTACCTGTGTGCGTTTGAACATGGACAAGCCATCTGACTACAATGTTGAACTTGAGGATGGCCGTACTTTAGCAAAATGTTTCAATATGCCAAATGCTAATTTGAAAAAGCATGTTGAGGCATGTGCTAATATTAACTGGCTATACTTAAAGTTAGCCTGTTTTCTTTGCTAATGCCTGGTGAGACTAGTGTCAATTCCAGTAGCTAGTATATATTGGCTAGTCAGAAAATCAGATTCTAGCCAATGGGAAATGCTGGATATTTACTGGATATTTTAGTAATTCACTAGCAAACCACGTATGCATATGAGTAGCAAAGTTACAGAGATAATGCATAATATTTTCAGGAAAAACTGGCAAAAAAATCTTGTAACGGTGTTAGATAAAAGAAGTTACTTAAAAGCTACGTTTTATGCTTACTTTTTAATACTTGAGTACATAAAAAGTAGTGATTATTTTTTAATTTTCACTATCACATTATCATTATATCCTCCTCTTGAGCATGAAGATATGAAGATATGAACAGCGCATTGTTTATATGTTTCACAAATGTTCACAAAAGCCAAATGTTTGGAAGTAAACCTGGGCTTAGCATTCTCATCTCCTGAAGAATTACAACATATAATTACATTCACAACACCTTGTCGTATTATATTTTACATAATTGTAGATCATACACCATCACTATCGCAGTGTACTCTTCGAACCCTAGACAGATTTGTGGTTCACCCTGTTATTATGACAGGCAGCAATCAGACAAGCAGGGTTAAATGATCAACTCCTGCACAAACAAGTCCTTTGCTCTGTATGGAATATAGCAAAAATACAAATACAGTGCCCTCCACTAATATTGGCACCCTTGGTAAATAGGAGCAAAGAAGGCTGTGAAAAAATTATCTTTATTGTTTTATTTGTTCAAAAAAATCACAAACCTACTCTGCTCTCATGGATATCAAACAATTGCAAACACAACACAGGTTTATCCAAAAAAACAAACAAAAAAACAACTTTGTTAAATATAGGTGTGCAACAATTATTGGCACCCCTATGAATTCATATGAGAAAAATATATTTGAAGTATACCCCCACTGATATTTTACATTTTTTTCTTTTTTTAGTACACCTGGGTGACTAGGAACAGGAAATTGTTCAACCATGACTTCCTGTTTCACAGGAGTATAAATATGAGGTAACAAATAGGCCAAATTCCCTTAGTCATTCGTAACAATGGGTAAGACCAAGGCATATAGTTGTGATGTGCAGCAAAAGGTTGTTGAGCTTCACAAAATGGGAAGTGGCTATAAGAAAATAGCTCAAGCATTCAAAATGCCCATTTCCACCATCAGGGCAATAATTAAGAAGTTCCAGTCAACTGGAAATGTTATGAATCAACCTGGAATTGGACGTGTGTCTGTATTGTCTCAACGCACTGTGAAGAGGATGGTTCGAGTGGCCAAAAAATCTCCAAGGATCACAGCTGGAGAATTGCAGAAGTTAGTTGCGTCTTGGGGTCAGAAAGTCTCCAAAACTACAATAGGAGTGCTGTTAAACCAAACAATGCCTATTGTTCTCCAGTCAAGAAGGTCTCCGGGAAGCACATCCTGAACATATGTTCACACTAAATTGCTCTTATTGCTTGTAGTTAGTCTCTTTACAGTTGTCTCATTTGGGTATGGCTTGTCAGATGGTTATTTACTGATTTATTTATTTTTTACTTCCAATTAGAAATGGTAGACAACTGTAAAATAATTCACTAATCAGTATCAAAATGGAGTCTTGGGCAAGTGTCCTAGCTATGTACACTCACCAGAAACACCAATGATCTCTTCATAATATCTATATACACATACGACAGGATGAAATGAAGCCACAGTTCTTCCATTTTTATGCATTAAACAGCAAATGGGAAATAACTCCAGGTAGGAAGAAACACTGGCGCACAAGTGTTGGTGCAAGCCAATCGTTTTGGCTGCCTCATACCTAATTTGCATAGAAATCAGAAAATCTCATGTTGCTCGTCACTCTGTCACTGAAATCATGGTGCATAGGTGCACGTACATAGAAAATGAATGGTCACGTCATTTCATTGCTAGCTAGTGTGACTGTAGCATGAGAAATCTGCCCAAAGACTTCATTAATGGAGACTTTTTTTAATGAATGAAGCTTCACTCAGACTGATATATGGACTTCTAGTAGCCTATGGCATGTTTCTTTTCACAATATAATGATGATAAAGTCACAGCCCAATGCCCCTACATAGTCAAAGGTCCCTGTCAAAGTTCTGCATCTGTCAAACAAGAGGCATCACAGTTTATCAGTTAGGTAATGTCTGAACAAAATGATATATGACTAGCCAAATGGCACCGCAACAAAATTACAAGAGGAGAAATTGGCTGGAAACATCTGGCTGCACTGAAGCATCACCAGTGAGTACATCCTTCAGCACAAGATCCTTTTCACTGAGTAGGTTTGGCTTGTGCTACATGTTCAGAGGAATATCCACCTGAGCAAGTCACAGATGAAATAAATATTTGCCTTAAATCAGTCGGTTTCCAATTATTTGCTTAGTCACTTTGATTATTTATTAATTCTATGTTCATTAATGACTATATGACATCATTTTACATTAAAGGTGACTTCTGTTACACACATTTATGGTACAGGTTGATTAAGAACTCATGAACATCTTAAACAACTACAGGTGCATCTCAATAAATTAGAATGTCGTGGAAAAGTTCATTTATTTCAGTAATTCAACTCAAATTGTGAAACTCGTGTATTAAATAAATTCAATGCCCCAGACTGAAGTAGTTTATGTCTTTGGTTCTTTTAATTGTGATGATTTTGGCTCACATTTAACAAAAACCCACCAATTCACTATCTCAACAAATTAGAATATGGTGACATGCCAATCAGCTAATCAACTCAAAACACTTGCAAAGGTTTCCTGAGCCTTCAAAATGGTCTCTCAGTTTGGTTCACTAGGTAAGCCACAAACATTCATTGCCAAAGAAGCTGGCTGGATACAGATTGCTGTATCCAAGCATGTCAACAGAAAGTTGAGTGGAAGGAAAAAGTGTGGAAGAAAAAGATGCACAACCAACCGAGAGAACCGCAGCGTTATGAGGATTGTCAAGCAAAATCGATTCAAGAATTTTAGTGAACTTCACAAGGAATGGACTGAGGCTGAGGTCAAGGCATCAAGAGCCACCACACACAGACGTGCCAAGGAATTTGGCTACAGTTGTCGTATTCCTCTTGTTAAGCCACTCCTGAACCACAGACAACGTCAGAGGCATCTTACATGGGCTAACGAGAAGAAGAACTGGACTGTTGACCAGTGGTCCAATGTCCTCTTTTCAGATGGGAGCAAGTTTTGTATTTCATTTGGAAACCAAGGTCCTAGAGTCTGGAGGAAGGGTGGAGAAGCTCATAGCCCAAGTTGCTTGAAGTCCAGTGTTCAGTTTCCACAGTCTGTGATGATTTGGGGTGCAATGTCATCTGCTGGTGTTGGTCCATTGTGTTTTTTAAAAACCAAAGTCACTGCACCCATTTACCAAGAAATTTTGGAGCACTTCATGCTTCCTTCAGCTGACCAGCATTTTGAAGATGCTGATTTCATTTTCCAGCAGGATTTGGCACCTGCCCACTCTGCCAAAAGCACCAAAAGTTGGTTAAATGACCATGGTGTTGGTGTGCTTGACTGGCCAGCAAACTCACCAGACCTGAACCCCATAGAGAATCTATGGGGTACTGTCAAGAGGAAAATGAGAAACAAGAGACCAAAAAATGCAGATGAGCTGAAGGCCACTGTCAAAGAAATCTGGGCTTCCATACCACCTCAGCAGTGCCACAAACTGATCACCTCCATGCCACGCCGAATTGAGGCAGCAATTAAAGCAAAAGGAGCCCCTACCAAGTATTGAGTACATGTACAGTAAATGAACATACTTTCCAGAAGGCCAACAATTCACTAAAAATGTTTTTTTTATTGGTCTTATGAAGTATTCTAATTTGTTGAGATAGTGAATTGGTGGGTTTTTGTTAAATGTGAGCCAAAATCATCACAATTAAAAGAACCAAAGACTTAAACTACTTCAGTCTGTGGCATTGAATTTATTTAATACACGAGTTTCACAATTTGAGTTGAATTACTGAAATAAACAAACTTTTCCACGACATTCTAATTTATTGAGATGCACCTGTATATTTCATATCATGCTTGACAAGTTTGTAGGCTGTATCTGAAAATGCTGCAGCTCTCATTTCTTGTGTTTTGATACAGTACGTCACTGTGGCAGAAAACACTCACAGACACAAGTGGCAATAAGCCTCCATCCTTTATCTCCACTCTCTTTTAACCCCCTTCATTCTCCTTCTTCTAGTTATGCCCCTGTAGGTAAAAATCTGATTCGAAAATTCTTCAAATTGTCCAAATAAACATCGAGAGTCTGAAGATCAACAGCAGTCTGCTGGTTACTGACTCATCTTTGGTCAATTTCGAACAACTTGGTGCCGTGACCCGGATGCCGTGGTGCCGTGACCCGAATTTCCTTGTGAGCAGTCAACATAAGGAACCCATTAAACCCATAAATTATACAGTAGACTGAAATGAAGCTCTTGTCGTTAAATGGCATTGCAGATATGGAATCACCTGTACATACTTCTGAATTAGTGTATGTATAGTTATAAGACTGTTACACAGGTTGAAAAGCTGTAATTCCAAGCTGTATAATTTTCTCTCTTATTTCCGTGACCCTAGTTGTCTAGCTTCATGCTGTTTCCGAGTTTCCCAGATTATACACTATGCACAGAATCAAAAACACACGTACAGTGAATGTATCTGACCACGGAGACAAAAAAAACAAAAAAACAAAGGTGGCCAGATGATTCTTTCAAACAGAAACACTACAAGCAAAACAACAAAGCTCCCTTCTGTGTCTGTGTGTGTGTGTTGTTGCTGCCCTTGTCTGGGAAGGTAAAAATAAGGCTTGCAAGTCTAGCAGAGATTTTATATTTACAGCGTCCTACTTTCTTTCGGAAACACCACCAGACATCCCCTGCAGAGACTTTGCTTAATTTTAAAGTTCCCAATTGTCTCAGGGCCTTGAGAATGACCTGTAAAGTGTGTTTTTTTTTTTTTTCCTCTTCAGCAAACTCTTGCAGTCTCTGAGAAGTGGTCCAAAAAAAAGGGATCTCCTACATCATGATACATAAGCACACCTGAACAAGGATTCAAATGAGGGCAGTGCACGATGCTTCTTTTTTTTTTTTTTTTTTTTGCATGTTGTAAATGGCCTTATTAATCACAGCTAAGGCTCGTGAGATAACCACAGTCCGGATTAGTCACCTTTCCATGCGAAGCCTCGAAAGTGATCGAGTATGCGGTAATTACTATGCAGCCATGCATGACGCACACGCTGCTGGAGATTTGCCATTTGTGTCACGTTGTAATGGTTTTTTTTTTTTTTTTAAACATGAAAAAAATGAATGCAGGAGACCAGCACATCTCCTCCAGAAGTGCCAATGACCCTGCTGCTCCCAAGTAATTATTTTTTTCCCCCGAAAAAGGTAGTTACTGTCAGTATGGTCTGTAATTACAACATGAAGGGAATAAAAGCAGTAGTGCTGCGGTGCCTCCCTAAGAACCATTATTTTAATGGCTGCCTTTGAGAGGGATCTCTGAATCAAAGAGAAACTGTTGATAGACAAGGTGAAAATCTAGACATAAGAGAAAAAAAAAAAAAAATCCACTTTGTTGTTAACTCTTAGAGCCTAGCCGAGGATAGGTTCTGGATCCACTGGAACTTGGATCAGGATAACTCGCCTTCTGAAAATGAAGGGATTTTATCAATAAAAATATCCTTTCCATCTCTTGCAGTGGTGCAGTTTTACATGTATATTAATAAATTGTGACTTCATCATATTATATATATATATATATATATATATATATATATATATATATATATATATATATATATATATATATATATATATATATATATATATATACACAGTACTGTGCAAAAGTTTATGCATTTTGTTTAGTACAAACTTTGTTATAGATTTTTTTTATTTTATGACTTCTACATTATCAAATCAGTGCAAAAAAGATTCCCAAACATTAGTTTTCTAGCACAAAATTAAATGTTACATAAAAAATTTTTGTGTGTCATTAAAGAAAGCAGCATATTACACAAGAGACACTTTTCAGACAAAAAAAAAACACAATGAAGGCTGCTGGGTTTCGCTGCAAAAATAAGAAGCGAGTGCGAAAGTCAAAGTCTCCAGAAGAACTGAGGCTGGTTCTGCAAGATGCTCAATAAAACTTACCAGCTCATTTCCTTATAAAACTGCACACATTGTACCGGATATTACTATTTTAATTTTTATTTTTTGTCACACTAAATATTGACTTTGTTTCACTTACTACTGTTTACTGCTCGTTACGGTATTTTTATTTTTTATTTTTATGTAGAAACATTTCATTTCATTATTTTGAAGGCATCTTTGCTCTACAGCATTTCTTTGAAAATGCCCAAAACTTTTGCACAGTACTGTATATGTTTATAATCTTTTTCAAATGGTAAGAGTAGATTCTCTGTGATTTGGGAATACATTAACTTTGATGATGGGATGTTATAGGACATTCTGTATTTAACAACAAATTGTTGACTAAGGTCTGGATAAGTGACGAAGAAATTCATTGACACTGATATCAAACAAAGCACTTCATAGTTATCAAAGCATGATTTCTACTTTTTACTGACTATTTGAAATTCTCAATGATATAGGAATTTACTACAATCTTCTATAATATAAATAAAAATATATATAAAATTGGGTATTTTCTAGTGTTTTTTTTTTTTTTTTTTTTTTTTTTTTGTAATCTGTTAAGTGTGAAATTTTACATTTTACATATCTACATTTGTCTTTTCTTCTGCAGGTGACCAAGCGCACATATCATCATCATCTGACTGCATTTAACCAGAGCTTAACAAAATAACTAAAGGATTTATAGAAACAGTGGAAATAAATTAGGATATTTTTGTATACAAGTTTCATGCACTTGCTTTACTATTAGTAAATACAATAAATGTTATGATTTAGAAATGTTATCAAATCAAATCAAGTTCCATTCTCACTGTATGTTTTTTTTTTTTGTTTTTTTTTAATGCCGTGGTCTCACGTTCTTCAAACCACTTTGTATTACAATCTACCTGCCATTACAATACTGAATCTCATTGTGCTCCAGAGCATCAGATTGCACAGCACTGAGCCAGCTCTAAATTGTACTGTACAAATCGATGGCTGCTTTAAATGCATCTTTTTTTATACATCGCACCATTCATCACGTACGTATACACATCAGATCATCTCGGAAGCAAAAGATACACACCCCTCCAAAGCGAGTGGAACAGGATGCCTCTGAAACACCATATACTCAAACGTCAACTTGTGCCGACGCTTTATAATATCCTGAAAACAAGCATGATGGTTCTGACGGTAGAAAAAGAGCCGTGTAATCCTGCATTTTGTGAAACGTATCTCAGACATCACAATAAGAGACCAGACGGTTTACATTATTGGATGATGCACTTATATAAAGTAGATGTCTGCAATTAGGTAAAACACACGGATGACGTCTATCAATCAAGCAAAATAATTCAACGGGTCTCTTACAAATTAAGCTACAACTTCTAGTATTTGGTTTATTTGATTGTACATGTCTTTTTTTGTACGATTTTTGTATCTCTGAATGTATACGGGCTCTTTGTTAGCAAAATCTCAGCAAAATTATATATTATTATACAGTATACAGTATACAGTCAGTGCTTCATGACGATGTTTTGCAATACAGTCATATGATATTTTTATCTGAATAATTATCCAGCGCACTGTCATTTTTGTTACAGAAGGTTATAACACTGACTTGTTTCCAGGAACTGAGCACCACCATTTCAGAAGTGGTGAGTAGGTTGGCAGGCATTAGTAAACACATTACTGACTTCTTTAGCCAGAGCACTCCGCACAGAATCAATTCAGCCGTCACTCTTTCTCTGCACATTGAAATACCTTGAGTCAAGCTAACCACCTCATATCGTCATGAGATCCTCATTGACATCTTAATGCACTGCAGTTTAACACCGGGTTGATGCAAAAAAGAAACAGCTGGAACACTAAATCCTACCGCCTTCACCAGTTTAGTTCACTGGACATGATATATGCCATTGTATATAGAATGTATCCTTCCTCCATCCTTGAAATGAAAAGGTTGATACTAGTGTGATTTTAACATAGGAAAGTCCGAGCATCCATAACACATAAATCTCTGCTCATGGATGCAGACTTCCACTCCTCCTAGCTTCCTGGGCTTTCTGGGAGATTTGTGTGCTATGCATCCCAGTGGAAAGCAGGACAGGAAGTGATGAATGCGAACCAAAACGCTAGAGAACTTCAAAATACATCAAAATGCCACACAGAATCAGATTCAGAGTATTACCGGTGTAGAATATCCCTACACAGCACAACGGAAGTAACTGCAGGCATAAAAGCACATATGCATAAATACATACTGGTGCATATTATTGTTTTTATGTGCATAAGCAGGATGTTGGCAGTTCTGCATCCTCCACCTGCACAGAATGCTAATAAACACATATAGGTAACAGATTTTACACCCATGACTCATACTGTAATGGAGGACCACAATGATACAGCAGGTCAACTCCTGAACAGGAAAATGATTAGTGACATTTACAGTCAGGACACATACAAAAACTATATTCAATTCAGTGTATTTCTAGAGCACATTTAAAACAGCCCAATAATTTGAGTGCTCTCAGAAGGACCAAAAATGACTACATCAGACATATTCTTGTTTAGCTGTAGGAAGTTTTTTGACATCTTTAATGCAATCAAAGAGGGTTTTTAAAGAATGGGTATCGCCAGGTTTCTGAGGTAGGTACAGCTAGGTATCATCTGCGCAACAATGATATGAAATTCCGTATTTCTGGAAGATTTTACCCAGCAAGTATAAAGAAATCAAAACAGGGCTCAAAATGGAGCCTTGGGGTAAACCATAGGCAATAGGAGCTGAAGATGATGTATATTTACTCATGTGAACGGCAAACTTACGTTCTTTCAGGTAAGACGGAAACCAGTCTAATGCTTTACCCTGAAACCCCTCCACAAGATTAAGACTATCTAAAAGCATGCTGTTATCAATTTTATCAAATGCAGAGGTGAGGTCAACCATTATTAAAATGGCACAATAGCTAGAATTAAATGAAAGCAATAAGTCATTAGTCAGTTTTAGAAGAGCCGAATCTGTGCCTGAAACCTGGCACACACTAAAACCTGACTGAAACTTGTCCAGAATGCCACTTTCACATTTTGTAAGAAGACAGCTGGGAATAGACCACTTTCTCTAAAACCTTTGATAGAAACGGCAATTTCGAGATCGGTCTGTAATTACTGAAAGAGGTCTGGTCCAGGTTGGGCTTTTTGATAAGAGGCTGAATCACAGAATGTTTAAAACAAGATGGAACAGTTCCAATATTGAGACTAAAATTAATGATGGGCAGAACACTAGGACCAACAACATCCCAAGCTGTTTTTTAAAGAGCTGTGAAGGAACATTGTCCGAAGAGGAACTGGTAGGCTTCATATGAGTTACAATATCACTTAACAGTGAAAGTGGCACAGGATCAAACCGAGTCAGAAAGGCAGCGCATACAATGGATTCAGAAGTATCATAGACTGGTGGAGGAATGGCAGATGTAATGGCCTTAACTTTATCAACAAAAACAAAATTAAAAAAAAAAGTCTAGGCTGTGTGATATAATGAAATCGTTTAAAACAAAAGTCTCATTTGAAATCGATTGTGCGTTAATAAGAGCCATCTTCAACAAGGACTTATAACAAAAGGGAGCAAAATGGAAAATTCGTTGAGAAAATAACCACTAAGCTGTTCAGGTCAGAGCATTTCATTAACCTTATCATAAGAGCAGTGGGACTCTGGCGGAGCTGAAATCTGTGGGAAGACCAAGGGGTCAAATCTAAAATGACTTAGCAATTACTTGAAATGCATTGCTGGTTTCACTCTGTCTTAACCTGTCCCCTTCTGCATATGCCTAAGACCATCAAACCTGCCCTACTGTTTAACACAAACAGAACCTGCCCCTACTGTATCTGCTCAACTATCAATTCTACACCCAACTCATCTGCTCGACTATCAAATCAGCCCCACTGTATATACTCAGCATCATGCTAACATGCCACTCATGTATAGTATCTCCCCAATGAAAAACCTGTCACTACTATGTCTTCCCAACACCATCAAACCCAATCTTTACCCTGCTGTTTCTACTGAAACCTGTAGCTACCATATGTACCCAAATCCTCAAACTTGTGATTACAGCCCTTGCTAAACTCTGATTAGTGCCAAATCTAAAATCTGCCTCTAAAATATGTCCAGTGATAAAACCCTGCTCATATGGTACCTGTTAGACACCATCCTAAACTACCCCTGCTGTAACAATGCAATAACCAAACCTACCCCCATTATATCTGCCCAGTAACCAAACCTACCCTTACTACACTATATGGCAAAAGATTGTGGACATCTTACCATCACACCTATACTGTACTGTATGTGGGTCTTTCCCAAACTGCTGCCAAAAAGGTAGAAGCACACAATAGTATAGGATGTCTTTGTATGCTGTAGCATTACAATTTTCCTACACTGGAACTAAGGGGCCCAAACCTGTTCCAGCCTGACAATGACCCTGTGCACAAAGTGGTTCAGATGTACATGAAGACATGGTTTGCCAAGGTTGGAGTGGAAGAACTCGAATGGCTTGCACAAAGCCCTGACCTCAACTCACTCAACACTAATGCCTGACTTCTCTAATGCTCTAGTGGGTGAAAGGGCAAAGCCCCATAGCCACTTTCCAAAATCTAATGGAAACTTTCCCAGAAGAGAGGAGTTTATTACAACAGCAAATGAGGGAATAATCTGCAACGGGATGTTCAAAAAGCACATGTGGGTGTGATGGTCAGGTGATCACAAACTTCTGGCCATATAGTGTATATCTGCCCAACAACCAAACCTACCTCTACTATAACTGCCCAACAGCCAAACTATCCTTCTATATGTCCAACAACCAAACTTACCCTTACTATACCTATTCAACAAATATCCATCTATCCAACAACCAAACACACCTCAATTTTATCTGCCCAACAATCAAACCTGACCCTATTATATCTGCCCAACTACCAGACCCACCTCTAGTATATTTGTCTAACAACTAAATGTACCTCCTTTTTATCTGGCCAATAGACAATCCGACCCCTTCTATATCTACCCAACAACCAAACCTACCCTTACTATATCTGCTCAACAGCCAAACTACCCCTACAAAACCAAACCTACACTTTCTATACCTGTCCAACAACCAAAACCACTTTTATTGTATTTTTTACTGTATCTATCCAACAATGAAACATACCTCCATTTTATCTGTTCAACAATCAAACCCACCTGTGTTATATTTGCCCAACAACCATACCTACCCCTACTCCCCTTAGTGTAACTGTTTGGTGCCATCCCAACTGTCCCAATGACAAAAACCTGCCTCTACTGGTCAATTACAATCAAATGTACAATCATCCAAACCTGTCTTTACTATATCTGCCAGATACATGCCCCTACTTGACTTGACCAGTCAGAAAACCTGCCCTTATTGTATCTGCCCAACAACTTGGTCTACTTTTTTTATATCAGCCCAACTCTTTTCAAATCTGCTTCGTTTGTATATGGCCCAAACAATCTCTATCTGTCCCTGCTCCATTTTCTCAACACCATCCAAGCCTTTCCCATACAATATCAGATCAACGTTATCAAAATCTTTCCAGCAGCAACCAAAGCTACACATTCTGCACTGCAATTCTATCTCAACGGTATCTACCTTAAAACCAGCCTTTCCTCCTTCTACTCTAATTTGAATTGATGGATCAAGGTTCACTATGGCATTCCAGACAGAAACAACAGAACAACAGAAAAAGGTGCAAATCAGACACGTTAATATGCCACATTAATACAGCAGTACACCTTTGAGTCTTGCTGTCTTTGACCAGAGAACTTGAGAAATTCCTGAGGTTGCTGAAGCTTAGACCACCTCCACCAAAGTGGTCCCAATGTGTCAATAGAAGCAGTCAAACCCACACTGGGACTTCAGTGGAGAGTCAGAAGGAGTTAGAAATGAAGAAATGGATAAACCTGCTTTTTATTATTTTTAATCCTAAGTCACATTATTCAGTAAATACAGCGACAAGAATAGGAAGGATATGTTACAAGAGTGAGTGAAGAATGTGGACCTAATGGGTCCTGGAAGTTTAGCCTCACAGCATGGTTTGGAATTATATACAGTAGCGATATCTATGATAGGACTTGATGGGGATATGATTGGTAATAGAGATATCTTAAGTGTCATATTTAAGCTAAATGAGCTTTGAAAGCTAAAGCAGCCACTGGACATCAGCAGTGAGGACAGGACTGGGTTAGCTGCATACAAAGTTGAGTTGTTAGAGGCTCGCTGAAATTTATGTTTACAAACCAGGCTTTTTGGCACCAAGCACCACCTATTCACACTGTTACCGGAGGCGAAGACAAACCGGAGATCTGCTACAGCTCTGTTCTTTTTGGGGACTACGAGAGACACGCAGTTATGAAGATATAACAAGCAAACAGAGACAGGGTCAGCGTGATGGAGACTACAGATTAGACTGTGGAGACACACACACACACACACAGAGACTCTCAAATCATGGCAGCCATTTTGTGCTCCACAGTGCGCTAATGCTGCAGGCAGCTGACTGTCTGCCAAAGTTCGGTTGATGTAAGTGAGAAACCCTAGGTATCAACAATAATAAGAGTAAGCAATGTTTATGGGAATATATGTCCAAATGTTGGGTATTTCAGCTAGAAAATGGTGAAGGTGTTTATTCTGGCCGTCTCTGAGCTGAGAGAATTTCACAGATCAAGGAGAGCTGGAAAACACAAGGCAGTCAGATGGATAAAGGCGAATTACTGTTTCTCTTATTCCGCTCCTGTCTCTCACACATGGCGTCAATGGAGTATTGCATTGTATTAACAAGCACTACAGTTTCTAAGTAACCTATTTACATGCAAGAGGAACACTCCTACCTAGGTTCAGGGTGCTGACTCACCTCCTTTATACCAACTGAAGCAAAACATCAAACTGTTCATCATTAACTACCACAGAAACGCTTAGTTTTTTAATTATTATATTCTTTTATTAATGTATTATCCTCAGTATCTAAAGATCTGTAATTGTCTCACATACGTAAAGAATAAAACACTTGCAGTTATAGAAAAATATTCAATGGCAGAGTGGTGTTATTCGGTTACCCCATTACCACCCCAAAGATGATTTATATTAATAGCACGTGCTGAGTGTTTTAACCCTCTTATACCACAGCAGTCTGACAATGCTAACGGTCATACTTTTTTTTTTCCATTTATGGTTACCTTGATTATTGTGGATCATCCACAATGCAAGTTGGTTCCTATAATTATTAGTTTTAAAGCAGATATATAAACAACCGTTCCCTTACCAAACTCTCTTTTTCTCTCTGTTGACATTAATAAGACAAAAAAAATGCAGATTGTCATGTTATTGAGACACTGCAAGCACAAATTTTTCTGTCCTGAAGAACATAAAGCTACAGCTTTACCTTTGACTGGCACAAAGTGCTGACACTTGGCCTCCAGCAAGTTTCTGATTTGTTACTATAGAAATGATAAGGCATTAAATTTGCACATTAATATAAACCAGAACTACTGTCAGAGCTGCTGAACCAGAAAATTAAATCAACACCTTCTGACCAATCAGATTAGAGAATTCAACAGCGCTGTGGTATAAAGGCTTTTAACACCCGTCTGAATATTGTTCACCGCCACAATACCCAGAAAGCTGCACATTCATCATATTTCAGACCCAGACGGTTATCTCTCACTAGATAGAAACCCAGAAATGCAGAAAATGACCATGGCATCATTAGCCAGATAATAATGGAGGTTGTAGCTGGATGAGCGGAGAGAACTGTCCAAGTCTGTGGCAGTGGAAAGAAAGAAAGAAAGAAAGCTGGTGGAAGTTTGTTCCCCTGCAGCTTCAAATTTTCCCCTCAAATTAAGCATAAAGAGGGAAAACATTGCTTGGCTTGAACTGAATTGCGATGGCCTGCTCCAACCTGTCACACAGCTTTTCCACGCCGCTGAACAGAACGCTGGTTAAAACCAGCCAAAACCGGAGAATGAACTCTGTTTATTGGAATGGTGGACAGGGAAATCGTACATTTTGACACCAAGGTTGCTTGATTACCAAATGATTTCCCTTATGAAAGATTTTTTTTCATAGCTCAAGTAGACAAATGGACAGAAATAGAGCTTCCCCTTTGAGAACAAGCTTTTATTATAAAATGAGCTCTTGTTTTGAGCTTAGCAAACAAACCATATCTGACAGTAACCTAGGGCTCTTTTACAGAGTCAAATCAGTGGAAATCAAAATGTCTGTATTGCAGTCTGAGTAAGTGGACAATGAGAGCCCCCCCCTCACAATGTGTTCCATTATTAGTTTGGAAACGAACAGTGACTAAGGATAATGTTTTCAGATTTAATTCAAGGGCACTCATCTATTAGACAAATTGTATTTTTTTTAAATAACAAAAATGTCCAATTACAGAAACACATGCATTCTTACTTGCACTTGTGTTCTCATTACATATGTTTAATTTCCAAAAGATGAAATCTTTTTGAGCTGCTCCGACATGGCCGGGGGGCTTGGTGTTTTCTCGGTAACATCAAAAGCCTTATTAACTTCAAGAGACAGAGAGGCTGGTGAGGAAACAACTTCATAGCTTTTAATAATATAAGTGATAACGGACGAAAGAGCGCCCGCTAAGCGCGCATGCACTAAAACCAGTAATGCAGCTCAGCCATTGCAGAGCATCAGCAGCTATACACTCCAACACTTCACCCCTCGACCGCCTGTCCGTATACAGGGTGCCATTACTTTTGACCTAACTAAAGGGTTGGTCATATTTGTGTTAATTTGGATTGCTTTCTTTCAAGTCATTAATAAGAAATGCTAGCATTTTTATGTAAACTGTATATAAAATTGTGGTAACCTGCTAATTATATGAGCTGAAGCCGAGGTTCTTATTAATTCATCTCCTTACAAGTAAATGTACACATACGCGGGAGCTCTTCGGATACACATGTATTTCCAGACTGACTGGATTTTGACAAAGACCACATTTCTTGTGCAAAAACGAATTATGAATACATTTATTGGTGTCCAGCTTGAAAAATGGTAATATTTGTACAGTTATTCTCAAGGTGGCAGAATGGAAGAGACGGTAGTTATAGACCTTATTTCTTTCTCTCGCTCCATCCCTCCATCCATCCCCGTTTCTGTAATGATGTCTCTGAGGGTTGGAGTCAGACCGAGCTCCGATGAGAAATCCTTCAATCAGGCTAGCATCTGTAGCTCTGTTCCCACTAGCCACATGTAGCTCTGTCTTTCTGGATGAAGCCATTAAACATGAACACTCACACACACACACACACACATACAGCTGAACAAATCATATTCTTAACTAGGACTGGGACGGGGTGAATATTTCATAGATTGTAACCCAAATAATGTTTTCCAGTACATCACAGAATAAGCTTCATACTTTCCCGCTAGTAAACTAGTGAGAAAAATAACCTTAGCTAGTACATCTGTAGTTTCGGTAGCTTAGCTGTTGGGCCAGAAGTTGTTAGTCGTTTTTAACTCCTGAATACATCAGTTTCAGTTTATTGAGACTCCACTGAATCAGACATACTGTGGCATGCTAATGATGAAAACTGCTAGGTTAGTCCTGTGTGTGACGAATAAAAAGAAAACAAAAAGCAAGTAGCCAAACTGAGGTAATGTTCTTTGACATGATGTACCAACCCAGATAGCAAAATTTGTCTGGCCCACTTGTGGGCCACATACTTGCTTTAGTTCTGGCCCAGTATAAGCCTGGGTCCTCGGCCCAGATCTGGCCCACACACCGTAAACTGAGCAGAACTAATGGATGTGGCCCAGATCTGGCCCATGCACTGTTGTGAAAAGAAATGATGTGTGACCCAAATTTGACCTAGACATTAAATTACCACATTCATTTTTTCATAATTAATAATTCATTCCTTCATTCAAAATTGTCATTCAAATAAAATGACAATAAAGCAGTTTAAATTAATGATTTTTAATTTTCATTTTTCAGTTCAACTTAGAAAAATATTTTGCAGCCTATCAAAGTTCAAGAATTACATTAAACATTAACTTTTAACAACATTGCATACACAACAATGACATACATGAGCAAAACAAAAACATGAATTTAAGATGTAGAACAGCGTATTTTTTCTCAGTTAGAATGTAATGTAATGTGTGTACATCAACGGCAAGCTACTGCTTGTTGCCCCTCTTCCGACCTCCTTCATGGTCTGAAGCCAGCTGCAGCCATCTTTTCATCACCGTCTCAATTTCTGCATTTCTTGATGATAATGGGTTCTTTCGGACAGCATCTAATGAGCAGAAGTAGAATAATCGAAGACATTAAATTCTGACAGAAATGGGATACACTGGCTACTGCAACCTTTTATAAGTCAAGTCTCTCTGACGTTATGTTCTCGTCGCCATCACACATACCGTTATAAAGATATAAAACATTTTCTTCTTGACATTTTAAACATCAGACAATACCGTAGACTGAAACTACTAAATTAAATTACTTACCTTTTTCAGCTCAAATGATTCCTCTTGAAAATGAAGACTGGACTGGAGCCTAGAGGATCCTAACCGATTTAACCGCCAAAACTTTTTTTTTTTTTTTTTCCAGGCGGCTGAGTTCGTTAATTCTAGATGTATCCCGACTGTGATGTAACGAACTCGGGCCGAAAGTAGATGCACACAGCTACACCGAGTATGGACCTGCCACAAGTACACCTGCTTTCAGCAGAGACTGGCCCATATAGGAAAAACCGTCTGTCAGCCAGAAGCGGTGTGAACAGTCGGCAGGGCTCTGGCCAATTACCTTTCCGCCGATGCTGGCATTGAGCCGACAGTAGCGCATTTCTACCGGAATCGACCGAATGTGCTTGTTATCTGGGAAAGAGATTTGAGGTCGAGTTAAATTCCCACTAGATATGAGAACTGACATCATATTAGGCAAAAATCCTCACATCACATAAAATAACAAGCAGTATTGCTAGGATTATATTATTCCTCTAGAGAAAGTTCTTCACTAACTATTCCATGTTTCATAATGCTCCGTTTTAGCATTAGCTAGCTAGCATTAGGGTTATAATTTTACATTAGCTTGTTTTTGGTGGTGTTCTCTATTTTTAGCTAGTCAGCTTTATTTTGGGCAAAGTATCAAACAACTTCTAGCTAGCTTTTGTTTGATACACTAGCTAAATAGCTAATATTGTGGGATAAGTATGACTAAATTCTGTCATGTTATCCTAGTATGAAGACGGGATGACCAGTATAAATGAGCTAGCTTGATGGCTAAGCCCTCTCGGTCTTTCAGAGCTAATAAAGTTTTGTTAAGTGTAAGGTGGAAAGCTTTATTTTTGGCACCATGTCAAATTTTTCCTGTTAGCAGATGTCTTAAGGCAGATTGTTGTTTTTTTTTGGATGATGAAGGGAGGCATGTCCTCTATTTTTAGCTAGTCTGCTTTGTTTTGGAAAAGTGTCAAACAACTTCTAGCTAGCTTTTGTTTGATACACTAGCTAAATAGCCAATGTTGTCAGATTAGCATGTACGAGTAACCCCCCACCCCATATTGTAGTATGAAGAACGGATGAGCTAGCAAGATGGCTAAGCCCTCTCTGTCTTTCAGAGACAGTGTAAGGGGGAAAGTTTTGTTTTTAGCACCATGTCAAATTATTTCTTGTAAGCAAATGTGTTAAGGCAGATTACTTTGGATGATGATGGGAGGCTGAGGCTGATTCCTTTCTAGCCGAGACTATATTCTGAAGAAAAAAAACATTGAATGATTGCAGACTCGGGGGGAAAAAAACAAAACAAATAGAAAGCACGAAATGTGTTTTTTTATTTGTCTTTCAATGAGTGTGTGTTCCATATGCCTCTGATGAGACTCCTTGCTATAAAATTCAACGACTAACGCCTTCGTAATATTAATATACTAGTATTTCAGACAGTATAGGTGGTATGCTGGTATAAATCCAGTTTCTTTTCGAAAACTTTTACGAGCGCTCGCCCACTTAATTTGCGTATCAAGTAGCCTTTTCTAATAGGTCATGATATTCAAATGAGTGGTATCCGTACACATTCAAGCACGAGTGCGCATAAACATACAGGCAATCAAAAACATGCTTCGCATAGTCATTATGTTTGCTGAGAGAGTATAATGGATTCATTAATCCCGAATGAGTGTTTGGTTTCATCACAGGCAAACACTAATGATCCCGCTATTGTCTATTCGGCTGGCTTTTACTATCTGCCTGCCCCTCTTACACACATACACATACACACAATCTGCTTTTCTGATCAGGTTTCTACCTTCATGGGATTCCTGTAAAAGTGTCACTCAGCAACATGTACACACACTGAATTATTCTATATCTCACATTTACTTTTATTGAGCCTGTCATTCATGCCGTTGATTACACAACCCACTGAATGTCACACCTGATGAGCGATTATGCAAATGAGATGTCATTTTTACTTCATTCATATTCATGAGGCCTCGTCTCATTTATCTAATTGCAAAGGTCAGGAGGCGGAGTCGATGCTCGTGCCAACCAAAATCCAAACACAAACACACAACAAGCCAACGGGATTAAAAGCCACTGCTTCCTGACACTATGGCCAGCTGCGAGTGTGTGGAGTGTAGCAGCTGCGTAAACACACAACCACAAACACACACACACACAAAACTCACAGCACATTTGATTCTGTCAGCATTAAGGCCCGAGTCTGCTTATTCCTCCATTTCCTGCAGCGGGCTTGATATCGTGTTTCAAACCATTACCAGCAAAGCTTGGCCACAGGGAGAGTTCTGCCATCCTCTACATCCACCCATCATTGTGTGGCCTTCCACTGTGCACCACACATACACACACACACACACGCACACACACACACACACACACACACACACACACACACACACACACAGAGTCTGCTGCAGAGGTGAGGCCATTTCAATTGCACAGTCATGGTGAAAGAGGTGCATCCTACTGCCTGAGAGCTCATCTCTCTCTCTCTCTCTCTCTCTCTCTCTCTCTCCCTCTCTCTCTCCATTATTGTCCTCCTTGGCCAGACAGGTTAATTCCACTTCACCGAGGACAAACGGCCAGTGTCCATGCCGCTGATTATAGCTCAACCAAAGCTTGGTCAATGTCACTCCACTCAATTGCAGGAAGCCTGAAATGACTTCATCAGTTCTTTACCAAAGCACACAATCACATATGATTTAGCAATACAGCTGCTTTCCTATAACATATTACAGTAATAACCCTATTTAAGTTGTACCGTCTACACACCATTCCTCCATGCGATTGAAACGTGATTGAATATGCTTTAACTCCCGTTCACTCCCAAGTATTTGCTTCAAACTTGTACAGCTACGTAACCTAATTTTCACTTATGTACATCACAGTGCTGTTGAATTCTACTTACTATAGAAGTGGTAACGTATTAGAATGAGCACGTTAATAAAACAGCCAGCACTACTGACAGAGCTGCTGTTATAGCTGTTGTTATAAGGGAATAATTGCTACCTGCTTACTCTAAATTAACTACCTTTTTTTTCCACACAAAAATTACATTCACAACACACTGGCCGTCAGCCTGCGGTGCGTTTGTGCGCGGGTCGTTTTGTTTTAAGTTCACTTCATGTGCTTTTGTTTTGGTTTTCATCATGCCACTGCCCCCCACTGAATCAACACACTGATTACCCTACTGTGTTCACCTGTTCCGTGTCTCACCTTGAGTCGTTTGGTTATTTCTACCCTGTTGTGTCTTTTCCTCCTTATGAAATCTTAGCATACTTTTATAAATGTTAATCCAAGTCTTGATTAAGCGTTGTCCTTGTGCTGCGCTGAGTTTACGCACCCTGCCTCGCACTTCCGTACACCCTGACTAGTGTGTACACGTATAACAATGTTAACAGTTGAACCGAATTGACCTTGAGGCTAATGAGACGACTACAGAAAATCAAGTAACCCATACTACACTGACAGTTTCTCGTGTAATAGTTAAATATCACCAATGCAATATTTAACTTCTGATAGCAATGCTCTACAGCAGCTGAGGCAAAAAAAAAAAAAATGAAGTCACTGGGTTTTCTCATAAGACAAACTTTTTGAAGTCAAAATTCTTGCTAAGATTTATGAAATCTCACATTGCACATGCACGCACACCTGTACACACGTTTATGAAATGGGTTTTTGCACCCGTCCACACACACACACCTGTTTAAATGCACGGTCATGCAACCCTTAAAGCTTCATTACTCATTTTACAACCGAGTATAGATATAAATCATTCCTAACTCACTGCTGATGCACTTTATTCCCTCATTTAAGGCCAGGCACGCGCACACTCGCGCACACACACACACACACACATCCTCCTGTTGCAATGAACCAGTAACTGGCAGTAACTTCCAGATCATACATCACTCTCCCTCATTACTCCCAGATGAATTTCCTGAAGTTGGGTAAGGGCTCGGAGTGAGGTGGGTACTCGGGAGTCGGGATGCCTCTGTCTCAGCACAGGTTAATGGGTGTGTGAAACTGGTTATGTGAGGGGTCTCGCCACACTAATCAGGGTGAGAGGACTTCCTGTGACCCGTAGAAGCCAGCGCATGGGTTTCACCTCGGCTTCATCTCCAGGTAGAGCTCGGCTCAGTCTCTTACGCGCCCTTAACCTCGGCGTTCTCTTCAGGTCAAATTGAGGTGAGATACAAAGTGCTAAAAGAGAACTCTGAAAGTTGGAACTTTGAAAGGAAAAAAAACTTTGAAAGATTTCAGTTCCCAAAGGACCTCTGACTCACACAGGATAGGAAGCGTCCCAAATTTTTCCGCGGAGGTTTCAAGCATAAGATTGAGTTGTCTAGTTTGAAAAACACTGATGACAAATTAAAAAGAAAAAAAAAAAGGAAAAAAAAAGAAAAAGAAGCTCAGTGGCGGTAGCTCAGAGGTTTGTCAGTGGTGGGGAGCATGGGCAACTATAATTTTTTTTTTTTTTTTTTTTCCTCTTAGAGGAAAGTCATAAAAAGAATTGCACATCATACTTGTTATCATCATTTTACATTGAATAATGCTGAGTTTCCACAATACAAGTTCGTTCCTCTTATCACTTACGTTATAGCAGCTATGATCGTTCCTGCACTTTCTCTTCAAATTTATGACAGAAAAATGCAGCTTGTTAGCGAGAAACGAAATACCTAAAGTCCTTAAAACTGTCCTAAGGTGAAGTTACAGCTTTACCTCTGTTACAAAGCACCGACACTGGAAACTCCCTCTCCTTCTGTTAAACAAACATCTCCTTGCAGAACACTGCGCCATATCAACGACTGTCCATTTGTCTTTGTTAAACGAAAACGCAGTTTATCATCAGGCTTGGATTATGTTGTGAATTAGATGTTACCGCAGAAATGATATATGAGACCATGTTAGAAGTCCTATAAACCTGTGACTTGCCTCGCAGCTTATAAAACACCTTCTGACCAATCAGATTTGAGAATTCAACAGTGCTGTAGTACATGAAGTGTTAGATGTACGATCTGTGCATGAACGCAGGGTAGGACGTCAGATCCTGTAAGTGGTGGTGATCATAGCGTTGATGTCTAGCCTGTGGCTTAATTCCGTTGCGTGGGTTGGAGCCTGGCAATGACAACCCGTCTCCAGCAGAGAGGATGCTGCTCCTCGGTACCCGTCTCACTGCCACCCGACATCTGCCATCAGGACTCGCTGTGCCGGACTGCTGGCATTTGTCTTCATAAATAAAAGATATCTCACTCTCTCTCTCTTTGTCTCTCTCTTTTTTTTTTTTTTTTTTTTTTTTTTAAGTCTCCCAGCCCTCCCTGCTGTCACCAAGATAAGAATGAGACACACAGATGTTGCTGTTCCTTCAGCACGAGAGCCCATTTTCCCTTAAACCGCTGCATCCATCCAGGGGATAAGGATATTGATCGTGATGCTAGTGACACCCTAAGACTCTCGATTGGAGGGAAAGAGGACGTGTAGAAAAAAAGTAGAAAAAAAAAAAAAAAAACCTATAGCGCGTCCCAAATCGCATACTTATGCACTATTCTACACAATTTTGTAGTATAAATAGTGTGATTAGTGTGCAATTTAAGTTCATTAAGGACACTTCATGCACTCAAGGGTCGCAGCTTTCCTTACGTAGCGGATGGAGAGGGGCTATATCAAAGAAAAAAAATGTTTACACTGCCAGCAGCCATAGCCACAACCACAACTTACTATGATGATTTTAAATCGTGCAAGCAAAAACAGAGATGATTACGCCTCCTTCTGACGCTGACCGAGGTCTTGTTGGGCATAAAAGGAAACACTAACAAACTAAAATGTACCAATTCATTTTTGTTATCGGTTTGGTTATTTCGCTAATGCTAGCGCCATCGCAATACGTGCGTGTGATGTAATTTGCCCTCGAGCGGGAAACAGCATATACTTCGGGTTACTACAGTACCGAAAGTGTGCCATTTGAGACGATACTACCCTTCTAAACTTCATACACTAGATGGCAGAGTGTATAGTGCAAACTATAAGTGTATAGTGTACAGTGTATATGTACATGTCATTTGGGATATGGGTCTAGATTCCACTGTGGGGTTTTTTTCTATTATGAAACCAAAGTGTGGCTTAAACACGGTGGCTACTCTCTGCACCATTTCAAATCTTATTTAACAAACCCCTAAAATGTTCTCAAAATGTCAAACTTCACTCACAAGCACAACGGCACAGCAGAACACAGCCGGCAGAGTTATTTATTTATTTTGGCCTGTCAGATGTTTGTGGATGTGTCAAAAGAGAACGTTTCTCTGTCGTTTTATATTTGGATTTGATTTCGGCTCTAAAATTACGTGCAAAACTATTAAATTCAGGTATAATGTTGGGTTTTTTTGTTGTTTTTTTTGTCATAACCAAAAGGTGACATGGTTGAGAAAACTCTCGCACCATCACCAGGATCTCTGGACATCGAAACACTGCCTCGGAAACTGTTCATCTACGCACAGGTCGAAGGTTAAGAAATATATTTGTCTAATGACTATAACGTGTCTTGACTTCTGTAATTACGTTTGATGAGTTACTGAAAAGTGTTAAAGGTAAGTCTATATAAATGGAAACTTCTGAATTATTTGAAGTAACCGTTCAAGCAACGGGATTTCAATGAACAGGGACGCCTTGTTTGGATATCTCTTGAGTTCTGCTTCCAACCTTAACCTTTGTAACTTTTCTTACCATTTCGTAAGTGCGACATCGTGGTGCTAACTGTACAGATCGGGATGAGCTTTTAAGATACAATCTTACAGAAACACTGAGCTAGTTCACCACGAGCAGCCTTGTCAAGAACGAAAGGTGAACTCCGACAATTATCAGCAAAGCCCTGGTATAATGTTTTTCATCAGGTGACAGAGACTGTAGAAACTGGAAAAGGACAAATGTATCTTTTGAATCGGACTTGTTTGAGCCAACCTTGCGTATGCTATTTCATGGGAAATGTGGATGTATTCAACCAGGGATTGGATATTCAGTCTATTTCTATTTCCCCAACCCTTAGCCTTTGTAACTTTTCTCACCAATTTTTACCAAAGTGCTAACTATATTTATCTGTATGACCTTTTAAGATACAAACATCTAGACACGCTCAGTTAGTGCACCAGGACCAGCCTTGCTAGGATTTTGAGAAATGTCAATTCATACGCACTCAGAAAAAAACCTCAAGGGTTTTCGGTTGGGTGAACCCTTGGAGATTCTGTCTAGACGATTACAGCAGAAACTTCTTTTTTTAAAGAAAGCAAAGACCTTAACCATCCAAAGAACCCTTATTTATTCTAAAAGCGTACGTTGATTCTTCTAATTTCTCCACCTCTTATCAATATTCACCTTATTACCTTTCACGAATTGCAACTAAATTCTTCACCATGCAGCGCTGTGGTTCAGGAGCTGACAGTCAGAGATGGAAATGAACTCGGCTCTTAACGATTCAGCCCTCCAGCTTCCGCCACTCACTCGCTCTTTTAGTGTCAGATTTGAGGAACAGTCCATTTCCTCCGACACTGCCATGATCTACTAACTGCTTAGGTGGCGTCTAAGGCGCAGTTTATTTCGGTCGCAAGGTCATTTACGGGTTTAACGCAACGCCACCATTAGTATCCGTTTAGTGTTACAAATATTTATATATTTGGATATAAATGTAAAGTGGGCGTGGCCTAAACTGAAACTGTGCGAATTCTGGCTCTGACAGTTCCTCAGCCTCAGCTACATCACTCCAGTTTATAACAGGTCTTAATAATAGTTCTGTGATATTCTCTAATAAAATTTTTAAAAGTGTTCTTTTTTGTGTGTCTGCATTTGTATCCATTTAGAAAGCCTGATCTTTTCAATCGGAATGATATGTATATTCATATTCGGTTACATTCCTAATATCATAATATAATTTCTTCTTTTTTACTCTTTTATTCGTTGTGGTCACTACAATGGACAGCTTTTTAAAAGTCATTATTTTGTATAGGCATGGGTTTAAATGTCAACGTTGCATGCTAGCCTCTTTAGTAGACATTGCTCAAAAACACCATACGGTAGATCGCCACCTAGTGGCAAGTATTTGCAAGTGCAACAAAAGACATCTGGAACCAAGATGGCGGACTCCGATTCAGAATCGCTAATTACTCCAGGGATTTCTGCTCTATCCTTCTACAGGAAAAGACCCTTGCAGGTAAATAAAATATAAAACACAAAAAGTAACATCTAGGGAACCGTATAACTGTCATGTTTTTCAAATATTGGTTTTTGTGTATGCAGAAAATTACGATTAACAAAGTGGCCACTAAACTGGACATCATGCATCCTCGTAATATTGCCAACTAACACCCAGGTTACAGTCTAGGTGCATATAATATAAGGCTTTGATGATAAATATACAATACTTTCTCAGGTCTATACGGACTATAGTTGCTGCGGTTGTGTTTGTTTTGTGTTAAAATGTTATACAATGTTTTACAGCATGAAAATATGTATTGTGCTTTCTTTAATTTCCAAACAATTGACTGTTAAATAAATAAAAAAAATGAAAAAAAAATCTTGAATCAGGTTGATCTCGTTCGTGCATGAAAATATCGCATCTCGTACAGACAAGAAAAGTTGAGGCGGCACATTATTCGTTCCTCCTATTGGTTGGTTGGCTGAGGGACGAAAACGCAACTGCTAATCCAATCTAAATGACAGTGTTTGATATATAATTAAAGCCACAGGCCCGCGGAAGCAGAGGGCCCCGCACTATCATTTTAGATTAAAGCACTAAAGTACGGGTGAACGAGTGAGCCGGAGTATTGCGATGGAGCAAGCTTAATTTTTTTGCTGTGCTGGAGTACTGCGAGATCACAAATCACAAATATATTTCGATATAAATGTATTTAATGGTGGAGTATTCCTTGGAGCACAAACTCAAAATAGATGGAAAACCCCAGCAGGTTCACCCTCAACCCAGATGGCTGTATCTAAGAAATGACAGCTCACATGCTGACAGGCTCTCAATCCCACCTCTCAGCAGGAACACGCCACACACAGCCTCCACACTCATCACATATAGACACCGTACAGCCTACTGAGAGCAGCTAGCTAAACCATTCATCAGCCGCACTCGGAGGTCAGCTTCTGAGTGTGTGTGTGTGTGTGTGTGTGTGTGTGGGTGCGTCCTCCCGTTTTTAATCTGCCATCTGAGCCGTGAGGCCGTTGGCCAGCCGCTGTCACGGTGTGATGTCGCGTCCTCGGGTTCAGTGTCCCCATGACAGATCGGTTGTGGCGATAAACGTGAGAGGACACGAAGACAGGAAGAGAGAGGAAGAAACGTCCCATATTCATTACAAATCATCATAAAATGCGCGCAAGTTGGTAATAGTTCCTCTTAAGCATTTGATTGAGCTGTATTATACCATGCTCGATTCTGATTGGTCGTAATTTTCTAGAACAGCTCATTCACAGGCAGACACGTCACAACATCTAAGCCTGTTATACAAAAGAAACAAAGAAAAATGATTAAAATCATTGATATGGTGGTGATATTTGTAAGGAGATGTTTGATTTATTTATTTATGGAAGGAGTCTCCAGTGTGAGCGCTTTGCAAGTCAGTTTTGCACTACGGGTCATAAGGACAGAGGTGTTTACGTTTTCAGGTTTCTCAAGAACATGACAAGCTACTTTTTTTTGTTGTTTTTTTGCTTATTTTTTGCCTTACTAAATTCAAGCAAGAAAGAAAAAAAAGAAGAGAGGAATGACTGTTTATTGCTGTTTATTTGATTCCGCATGTTGGCGCGTTTCCTTATGAAACAGGAAGTCAGAGTGATGTCGTGTTAAGCTACACCACACCGCCACCAAATCTAAACAAACCAGTAACTTAGCGAAACAGCTAAATATCTAGAGCTACAAAGACTAAATTTACTAAATCTGACTGACGGAGAAGCCGTGATGGCGTGGTGTTCTCGCTCAGTCTGACATGTTCCAGCATTGAGTTGGTAAAACACCTCCAAAAAGAGCCGGTCAATGACTAAACTCCAACCAAGAGACGAGTGGAGCGGTGAAGAATGTGAGGGAAGACACATTATTGTTACAAAAAAAACTCACCATTACTGTAGAGCAAGACATGCCTCTTGTGGTGTGACCTATTTCCTTCCAGAGAGCAATTAATTGGACGATCATGAAGTTTTGCCTAGATATGAATCATCGAAAAGCTTTTGGCTGTTTTCCCAGAAGTGACGAGCTAGAAAATTAAAACGAGAACATTTCCAAAACATTTTCCAGATATAATATCATACTGCTGTCTAGAACACTAATGGAAAGGTAGAAAAAGCTCTGAAGAACCCATTTTGATCTCCCGGGCACTTTAAAGTGACGATGTCCACCGGTGTGCTTCATTTCCTTCTACACGCGTCAATTGTTTCCCCATTTTCAAACACTAGGTGAAGGAGTCATTTTCAAAATGCAATCCAATTCCAAAACCTGTCAAATTCGAGTGTTCGGAGAAGTGCTTGGCGTTCGAAAGGCGACTCTTCTGCTTCTACAGCTATGCAAAAGCCTGTAAAAACACTCAAGCGAGAAATGGGTAAACAAACACGCCTGCTTATGTCCTCTTCCAAAAGGGAAGAGTTTCCAACCTGCGGAATTACCACAGATTGTGAAACGGTCTGTTAGTTTAACCGTCAACTATTCGTGACGGAAAACGGGAATGACCATATGTCCTTTTAAAGCCAAAGAAATTGAAAGAAATTGAAAGGAAGTCTTATAAAAAAATAAAAAAATAAATAAATAAATAAAAGACACTGTAAAGCATATGGCCTGCGTTTCCTTCTCAGAGGTGGGGAGAGGAGGAAGAGAGGAGAGCGCGGCGCAGCACCTCCACCTGACGAGCGCTCAGAAAAATGCTACTCATGCCTAATCAGAGCTTGTTCATTAAATCCGATTCGCTGAGTGGCACGAGTCCAGAATCATTATCTCAGCCTCTGAGCTGCTCGCCTTTATCCTTTAGACACCACTGCAAAACACTGCATGAAGAAACCTCGACCAAATCCATGTGCTCTCGGCTGCGTTACTTCATTAAACCCATCCGCAATCCAGTAACAGGGAGCAAAATATCAGGAGGTTTGCTGAATTTGATTTCTGGTCAAAGTTAATTGCAGTAAGCCTAACCTAATTAAAAATAAATAAATAAATAAATAAATAAACAAACAAAACAGCTCATAAATAGTCATCACTGATTGAAGCTAAGTGGAACAGGAACGTACACGGGCAGCTCGTCACCATTTCGAAATCCACGCTTAGCTTAATCACAGCGCAGCTTCTGAAGCCGGCGTAATGAAGAGACACGATCGTCCAGAACATCAGCAAATATTAAGGGTGTTTTTGCATGCTTGAGGTGTTTTCACTTCGATGGCTCATAGCTTTAAGAAGCAACATTCACACTGGACCTGATATTAGATAGGAAGTTCTAGGAGGCGTGTCACGACCCGACGAGAGCTTCACGGAGTCTACGGTCTGGGCTAGAAAGAATTCAACTTCGCGTCTTCATACTATTCTGTGTCTTCCTGGTGGCGCTTTTGGACAAAATAATCCGCTTTACAACATTTAATCAGTTTGCACAGGATTTCGCAGAGGTTTTTTTTTTTGTGATTGTCGCAGCCAAAAATGTTGTTTTTTGGAGTTTTTTTGTGGTTTTTGTTGCGGAAAACTACTTGAATTGGTGAAATTGCAATCGCACAAAATAGTTTTGCATGGACTTTCAAAGTGATGTTTGCCTGAATCCGCATTGTGGTGACGTCACATGATGGATCTTGGCCCAAAATCTGCGGAAAATTTGCGGTAAAAAGTTGATTTTGCGTTCATTTCTGCGATCGCGAAATCCTGGAGGAACTGTTTAATACCAGGAAATAATCTGATTTCAGTGCTAAAAAGCATTACTCAAGCATTTCCACCAGCCATCCCTGGCCTGCGCTCATTCCTTCCAGCCTTGGTAGCGTTTGTCGCTCGAGTGAAGTCTCTGTCGCTGAGCTCTGATTGGCCGAACTCCAGCGCACCGACTAGGGAAGTTTATAGCTCTTTTTTCGTCGTGTAAGTCAGCTCTTTTTCCGAGCCGCTACATCATAATATGACCCAAGCACCATAAAATAAAATAGACCTGGTGTTTGTTTGGGCTCGGATGTTAAACGGCCTGTCGAGAGGCAGCAACACTCTGGGAAAGAAGTTGCATCATTTCATGGATTAATTTTTGGTTTACATGTCCAGACAGCTTAGAATACAATTTCATTTGATCCTGATCCATAAAGATTCATTACGACTTGGTGACCGCCTTGATTATACATTATGCCTGTGACGTCCAACATGCAATGGAGAGCATGGCGTGGGAGGCGTCCTGCGACGGGAAGCGTCATCCATAATTTCCTGGTTGAAGTAAATTGAAAGTCGAGTAAACGCGATATCATAAGCGAGTGCCTGTGCATTATTGAAACGAATGAAATCTCTATTATAAAACGGTGCCTATAATGATCTTTGATATGATTGATCTTGATGCCTGATCGCTGGAACTGAAACGAAACCTGTGCTAATGAAGACAAAGCTTCATCCGCTTCTGGTCGCCTTGGGCGTAACAAATAAATTGCTCGTTGTTTTATTTTAAACAGCACATGCATCTTCTATCCTTGCGTCTTTAACAGGGCCGGCCGTTAATTCGGGCTCCCGAGAAACGCATTTGTTACTTCGCAAACACAAACAGAAGAGTTTCATTTATCAAAATCGCTGGTTAAGATGCAAGAGAAAGAAGAATAAGAATATGCCTGAATTGAACATCACAACCAGAATTTCTGCCATTACGGCACCTTTTACTGACCACTAGCGCTCATTAAATATATTAAAAGACGGTGGATAACTGGACACGACTATAACAAGCTTTCATTATCAAGCCAATTCTTTGAAAGAAGGACATTAGAAAGCAATTTGGTAGCATGGCGGCTAAAATGAGGTTGGAAAAAACCCACTCTAATCTCTCGGTATGAAAATTTCAATAAAAAGCAGCAGTTCGAAAGTCCCCAGAGCTCATCCCGAGCACTTTAGCACTCTCTTGCACACAAATCTTCATTAATTAAAAGTGAATTCTTTATCAAAGTGCCTCTGACCAGAGGAAACGGCGCTAGCGTTAAGCCACTTTGTAACCTTTCATCGTTCCAACTTCGGGGAGCTCCGGGAAAACTCGACGGGATTCCTGAGGAGAAACGTGCTTTCGAGTGGCCAAGATGTTTTCTCACTCAACAAGCAAAGTTTCTTCCTTCATCTTGTTCCTTTCCTTGCAAAGAGTTGAAAGGAATCAGACATTTTCCTCCCTCCCCCGCCTCACCAGATAATTCGTCAGTGCCTGCCTTCGTCAATTATTCAAGTCATCCTCTACATATTGAATATGTTTCTCTTTCTCGTCATTAATATTTAAGGGCTTCTTCCCTCTCCGGGACGTCTCATAAGGATAAATCAAGGTGACATTAAGTTTTATTGAGACGGTCTTGTCATGAAAATGTGCTTTAACTGAGCTGGAGTTTGGTTCTTTTACAACCGTCTCGAAAATGAACATGGAACTGAGGACGGGCGGGACAAACAAATCCCTGGTTTAAATACAAATTCGGGGTCAGGAAAAGATGGTGAAGAATAAACAAATAATCAAGGCATGTTGGAGGAAAAGGCTAAGGCATGGTTAATGGATTAATGGATAATGGTCAGTAGCCGACATTGATGAATCCATAGAAAGAGCATCCAATCATTCTCATCAAGCTTACGTTATGAAACAAGAGGAAAATCGATGACCATTAAGTAGCACTCATCTCTGAAACGGAAAAGAAAGAAAAAAAAAAGAAAAGAAAAAAAGCGTCAGCCGGATTCAGTCGAGCCCCACTTCTCTGGGTTAGTACAGTAACCAGATTCAATTCTCTAGCAGATCGTATCGGATAAGTGCTCTGATCAATGGAGCTCAGATGAAGTCCTTTCTCGCTGACTCGGATTGAGTCAGGTCAGGTCACAGCTTCGTCAGATTAGTATCTTCCTGCCTCTTCGGCTAATTACGAAGTCCCTCGTGACTCGAAGGAGGTGTCATGGAGGAGGGGAAACCATTAAACCTTGCAGTCATGAGGTCCTTTATGAATGCATTTTGATCTAAATGGCCATGTCACATTATTCATCATGTCCAGGAACAGTATAATGAGTAGGGAAGAGATGTAACTCCTTTGTAACTCCTTTATTTACATTTTAAGAGAGTTTCTAGATCCTGAAACAAAGCTTCTCAGCTCCGCCCCCTTTTCCAGCTTAAATTACATAAAACAAAAGTTCATATTTCCAGTATAGCGATCGTATACTGTGGCATAGTTATTACATGTAGTAGTAGCTACATCAGTATAACATCAGTTTATATTACACTGTTACGCTGTTGACTTCTCGAATCTGATTGGTCAGAAGGTGTTAACTATTTTTTTATAAACAGCAGGCCATGCTGTTATAGGACTTTGGGGCGGTAAAAGTAACTCTCCTTGGTGTCGCGCTGCGAAACATCACACTTGCCAGGTTTTATTTCTTACATAGGTATATGTACTGTATGTACATACCCAGCTTATTAGATAGTAGTACTAATATAGATATAGTTGACGATACACAGCTGGAATTGTACAGTCATGCTTCATGGGTCATTAATAAACAGCTGCATGTATTATTCATTAGCACAAAAGCACAGACACACAGCACACTTAAATTCCACCATTTTCCCCATATGGTTTTCTGTTTATGTTTCTTCCAAGGAGGCGAATAAGACTAAAAATAAGCGTATTGATCAAGAAAACCATTTTCTAAGCAGCACTGTCATGACCTTAAGTCATATTTGAAGTGCTTACAAAATGTGAATTTTATGCTGAGCCATTAGCGTGGGCGTTTACCAACTGGAGCTCCACCATTAATCAAGAAGAGCAATGTGTAAATCTAGCTTATACTCGTGGATCCCTGTGGAACGCAGTGGGGATGGGTGATGTGATGATACATTTGATATACCGTGATATCAACAGTACATTTATAACAGTGAGAGATTGTTACTCACAATGACGACTTGCTGAGTGGGTACACTATTTGTAAAGAAATAGTTGTTCATATACTAACTAAATGATGGAAATTTAGCATTAACGGCATCCATTTCATTGTAATAAACCAATAATGGATCTGAGATCTAGAACTAAAGGCTTTATTTCATATATAAAGGATGCATTTGATTCGGTTTGCATAACCATTCCTAATACCTTTCTTGCAGTGTACTAACCATTGATAAATGTGTGCATGGGGGCTCGATCCAAAAGTGAGAACTATTTTGTAGCCATATTCATATTAATAAATGATTATGCACATTAAATGTTAATGCATAACCTAAGAGCTTATTTAATAATCAGCCTTGAATGCTGAAGGGGTTAATTAGTAACAAATTAATTTTATAATGCAGGTTTTTTTTTTTTTTTTTTTTTTTTAATAATCAGCTAGAAAGAATGGCTTTAATGATGATGGAAAAAGGACAAAAATGTAGGAAGGGAAAAAATATATATTATTTTATAGTTGATTTTCTTCCCTTTCCTAATCCTTCTCTTCAGAGGGAAGCCAGATTTTCCACACATTATTCAAGATATACCAAGAAGGCAGCTTTTAGGAAATCTAGTAATGGCTTATGAACATATTTTAAAGCCACATTAAGACTCTAATAACAAACCATGCAGACGAACCGGAAGTTGCCTACCAAAAAGGGTGAGAGTCCATAACTCTGAAATGCTTCTGCCTATTCACATCAAATTTGGTAGACGTGTATAGTATATGAGTTTCAGGTAGACTACCAATTGTGATGCACGTATCTGAGGAGGGGATGCTAGAACATTAAAATAACTTTCTCTAAACTACTTGATCAATCAAATTGAAATTTGCTACATGTTTATAATTGGTTTGCCATGGATGACTTGATTAGTTGAAAGGCACAGCTGATATCACCAGCTTTCAGCACACATTTGACACAGTTAAAAGTGATCTATCGTAAAATAAATAAATAAATAAATAAATAAACAAACTACCGTTTTTTGTTCTATGTACAGTAAGTTGGCAAGAACCGGCCATTGTGGTAAGTACTTGCAAATGATGCGTGGACCCCAACTTTTGCACCTTTAGCTATATTATGTACATGTGACATAAACAAAACACAGAAACCAGTTGGGTACTACTGATGATATACATTGTCTAAATAAAAAGCATCTTAAGATTGTATTAAACGTTACTCCGTTTGATGTCCATGATGTTTGCAAAGTAGGATCCTTAATTTTTCACCTGATAGAGTCTAAAGTAAACATGGCAGTATATTAAATTCCTTATTGAACTGTTGCATTTTTTCCCTATCTCAGGAGTGATGGTAAATTAATCTGGATCAAGCGCAGTCAGAGCAAAGTAATCTCACAGAGTGCCAGTGAATCACGCTCAGCCAGAGAGAGACACTCAGATCAAATATTCAGGACTGAAC
This sequence comes from Cranoglanis bouderius, assembly GCA_023630585.1. Classification (NCBI taxonomy): domain Eukaryota; kingdom Metazoa; phylum Chordata; class Actinopteri; order Siluriformes; family Cranoglanididae; genus Cranoglanis; species Cranoglanis bouderius. The sequence continues at coordinate 12,845,323 of CM042546.1, forward strand.
ACCAAAGGAGATCCTTTTAGCTGCATCAGGAAAGCGATAACATCCAAGCATAAGGTCTCTGTATCATTATAATTCAGCCTTCACATCCCACAGTCTTGTCTTAGCTATATACAGAGATGTTAAATTAGATGATTGATGTCAAACCCCTCTGTAGCACATCCAACGATCCAGATAAATGTGTGAGATATGACGAGTTATGTATGTCACTGCGTTCCTAAGTATTGTTATCTCAGTCCCTGGAAGGTATCAGCAGATTTACTGCTATCTAAAGTCCTTGTTCTTTAAGATAACAGACCAGGTATTTGCCATAATCCTTTAAGATGAGGTTATTTGCATGATTGAACAACAGTTCTTGCCAGCTTCCCCTGTGATTTTGTGGTCATCAGGGGAGAAATGATGCATTCAAGTGGTTACATGATCGGACAGTTTACAGAAGTCTCCTTAAAGACAGGAGCCAGAAATTGTGCAACAGAAATACTTTCATTTCAGGCCATATCTCTGCAATGCTTCTGCATGTTCAGACCAAAACTGATAGGCATGCATGATATATGACTTAGAGGTAGTCTACCAATTTTGATGCATGTATCTCACTAGGGGACTCCAACATTTAAATACCCATTTCTCTGAAACTGCATGTTCTATCAAGTTGAAATTGTTTATGTTACAGGAAATGTTAGTCTATTATTGTCACTTCAATCTATTACTGGGTTGGATAACTTGATTATTTGAAAAGCATGACTGCCATCAGCCAGTTTCAGCAGGAATGTGACACAGAAGTGATCCATCATCACAAAACTACTCTCACTCTCATTATGGATCTATGAGAGTTGGCAAGAACTGGTCATTGGGGGACATACTTGCAAAGGATGCTTGGACCCCGCAGATCACTGTTTGTGGCTAAACTGTAATCTTGTACCAATCTGGTATAGAAAGACATATACATTGTCAAAATAAAACAGATACCTACATTACTGTTTTAAAAGACGATCACGTGTTCAGTCTCAGAATATTTTAACATAAACAGTGCAATTTGAACATTTTCAGCTCAGATAAGCCAAAACACTCATCACTGCAGCACTGCTGTCTGTGAATGCATATAATTCTACTGTACATAAACCTTCAAGTTGCATGTCATAAAGATGTAATGAACTGTGTTTCAGATTCTTACAACCCAAGTGTCATTAGTCAAAACATATACAGTAATGTATTCATTCAGATCCACTTTATAGGTTATTGCAGTATTCACAGCTGGCTTCTGTGATGAGTAAGTAAAGCAGAAATGAACCCAGTACACTCCTGATCTAGTGTTTTTATACAATAAATCCAAAGTAAATGTTTGGCATTCACACTCTAAACACAGAAAGAGAGAGAGAGAGAGAGAGAGAGAGAGAGAGAGCGAGAGAGCTATATGTTGTAGTCTATATCTGAGTTAACCTACAACTGTATGTAAATGTGTAAAAGATCTAGGCCAAACATGTCTTTATAACATGCTATGGCTACAGCAACTCAAGTTTCCAGTGGGGCCAAATGTCTACATTTAGATCAAACTATTACCAAGTCAATTCCATTTTTTACCCTAAATCAATGTGTACACTATGTGATAAAGTGTAATGTGAAATATGTACCAATGTCGGTCTACATCATTTTCTTGAGTAACATTCCCATTCTATTTGTAACACATGTAACTGAGAGCAGATTATATAAGTGACAGATGATGTAGTCTTTCTTTAGAGCCTTAAAGGGGAAAGAATGTTTTCATAACAGATGGAATAAAGTTACGGAGCAGTGGCAGCTCAGTGGTTAAGGCTCTGGGCTAGTGACCTCAGTGCCAGGGGTTGAAATCCCAGCGGTGCAAGGCCTTCAAAATTGGGCCCTTGAACAAGGCCCATAACCCCTTCAGCTCTAGTGGTGCCAAAACATAGCTGACATGCACCGAACAGGCTGGGATTTCACTGTACACACATGCGCATATTTTATATGTATATATATATATATATATATATAGTGTGTGTGTGTGTGTGTGTGTGTGTGTGTGTGTGTGTGTGAGAGACTGACTTTTTTTCCCCCTACATGTTTGAGCAGTAAAATCATTTGGACCATATGAAAAATGAAATAACTTATACTGCTGCACTTAACTAATGGTGATAATAGTTTGAAATGAATTGACTGGAATTGCCATTCCATCATGCAGCCAAATAAAAATGAGACCCCTGAGATAAACCAACAATCAAAGCTCACAATGCACAGCTCAACAATGACAAAACAAACCCAACTATGCCCAGAGCAGCAGGAAACATTCAGAGATCACAGAACTCACGTGTCTTGCGGCTGACGTGGGTCCGAGCTGGAGTGTTGACCGGCCTTTCTGTGGTTGAGTGCTCACGGGTTGAGTCATTGAGGACGGTTGGTTTGGATGAAGCTGGGCTGGAGGTGGATGTCCGGCCAGGGGAGGCAGTGCCAGATGCTGTAGTGGTGGTGGTCTTCTGGGTCACCTGGCTGCCAGAGGAACCTCCATCCCTTGGGTTGGCATTTGGAGGTGCTGCTGTTCGAGTTTTTCCCCTAATGGCTGTGGTAATAGTGGAAATGGTCGAGGATACAGTGGTGGTAGTGGTTGTGGTGGAGGAAGTGGTGCTGTCTGGGCCCTTGGGCAGAGCGCTTGGCTTGGATAGGAAAATGGGATCCTGGCCAATACCTTTAGCATCCACAAGGTCTGTGGGTACATAGTCCTGCACAGATCCCACAACGATCCATTTGAGCAGCATGAGGCTAAGGCCGAGTCCCACAAAGCCAATCAGGAGGGGAACTACACACAGCCAAGTCTGCTGTCTCGGCCAGAAGGCGCACCTAAAAGCACCAGCACGCTCTCCACCTTGACGTCCCCCGGAAGCCCCACCAACCTCAGGCTCCTCCAGGATAACCACCCCCGAGGTGGTCACAGCTCCAGAAGTCTCGCTCATCCTGCCCCGGGTTTAGAGAGGGTTAACCCCAGGGTCGGGCACTCAGCAGGCACAGGAGGATCACAGAAGGATGGATCATAGTGTTGAACATCGGGTGATTAAAAAAAAAAAAAAAAAAAAAATCAAGAAATCCCAGCAGAACACACACTCAGATGCAAATACTCACCAACAACATACAACCATCACTCCTTAAAGCACAGACACTCAATGCCGCAAATGCAATCACACACACTCAAGCTCACACACACACAGACACACAGTAGAATTCCAGAGGTCAAAAAACAAGGGCTGGCAGAATACAACGTGGGACGATCCGTTTAGTCCTGTTCCAGAAGCAGGTGAGAGTAGACGGGCTTAGATAGGACTCTGGTTCCAAGGACAAACCGAATAGGCAGAGGAAAAAGGGGAGACGCCGGATGGAGGGGTGGAGCAAGAAGGGAGGATTGCAGAGAGCGGATGCGTCTGTGAGGAGGCGCTCGGCAGAGCCCGATGCAGCAGCACACTCTTGCGTTACCACTCCTCAAATCCTGTCTTTCAGATCAGGCACCAATCTGACTTGTCAGAAACAATCCCTCAATTTTATGGTTCCTTAGATATTTCTTAGAGGGGTAGTCGGTTTCCAGAAGGGCTCACTTTTTTTCTGTCATTTCTCGCAGCTTGGTCACTGTCTCGTTCTGTGACTCCTGTTAGGCTCCTGTTAGCACTTGCTGACTCAGCTCTGTATATCCCGTAGTGTCAAACCCTCCAGCAAGCAGCCGTGATTCCCAGCATCCCCTCCCAGGGCTGAACCTCCTACAGACAGACACCATCTGTATGGAAGGGGAAAGCGACCCAAATCTGTTCCACAAGCTGGAGCCAAAATAATAAATTCAGCAGCTACAGAACAAGCAGGAGAAGACCACAAAGGCAGCAAAGGTCAGCGTTTAGCAAGCGATCAAATCCACAGGGAGGATAAATCCGTTCTCCTGCTTGAGCAGCATCCGAGCCATGTCCCGCTGCTGTTCATGCAGCACGGAGTGAACGAGCGCACGCTCAGTCCTCCGCTACATTCCGCCACTGAGAAAAAGAGAGAGAAAGGGAGGGAGGGAGGGAGAACACAGCAAGAGAAGCAGGAAGGGGGAAGGGAGGGTGCTAGAGACAGACAGTAAAGAGAGAAATGAGAGAGGGAGGAGAGAAAAAAAATATCCCTTAGCTCAGGTCTTCCTCATGTTCTCTTTATCCAACACTGCCATCCAGTCTGAATGTGAGGCTTTTTAATTATTTGTTTGTTTGTGACTCTCTGTCCCAGGACTGAGACGGTGTCATCGCGAATGGACGCCAGTCTCCTGTCTGGATGCTGCTGATGCCAGGAGAGGGAGAGAGAAGCAGAGGAGGATCAGAGAGAGAGAGAGAGAGAGAGAGAGGCAGGACTACACCTGCTCCTCCCTATTAGAGAGAGAGAAAGAGAGAGAGAGAGAGAGAGAGAGAAGATTGATGGAGAATACACAGAAGGGAACAGTGAGGAACGAAGATAAGGAGCACACAGAGAGACAGAGAGAGAGAGAGAGAGGGATCCATGTGCTCTGCGGTATTAACAGACCGAGAGATTGCTGAGTGCTGTAAACACTCTGGATCTGAGCCTCTCCCTTGACAGACCCGTCACTCACTCACTCAGCCCCTCCCATTGCTCTGACACGAGGAAGATGAGGGATTCACACAGGGGGTAGGATTGAAAGAGATAATTGGAAGGAGATAAATTGATGGCAGGAAGAAGAGTGTAAAACTACACGATCAGGGAGATCAGTATGCAATTACTGACTGTAGCTCATCGGTTGCTAGGTATAGTTTGTCAGCCTTTATTTACTTCGCTTATCATTTAAAAAAAAAAAAAAGCTTTATTCTCTAACAGTACGTGTAGTTGGAACAACAGTAAGTTTTATTTAAGTTCAATTTTTTAACCTCCCAGCCATGATGTTGTTTTGTGCTTCTTGCAGTTCTGTAATGATCCCTTTGCACAGATGCATGGGGTAAAGTTGCTGCTGCTCATGATCCCACATGGACACCGTAAAAATTTCCACTTCCTAAAACCAGTTTTATGCTCAAGTCTCAGATTTGTGAGACTTGTACCCAAGAACTGCTCCTGTAACCATAAAGACAATAAAATCTCATGCTCACCATCCTGATGGAACTACATTCTTAATCTGGTCATACCGAACATCCTTTCAACACACTGAGTATTGGTTTTATATAATCCTATAATTTTATATAATCCTGCTATCTGGTCTCACCCAGAAGAGGATGGCTTCCCTTTTGAGTCTGGTTCCTCTCTCAGAGAGCTTTTCCTCTGCACGGTCACCTTGATTAAAAAAATATAAAAATCCATCAACTTGGTATATATGTGCTATATAATAGATCTGGTTCACTGCCAATTCATCCAGTCATTCCTCCATTTATTTATCTAAGCATGTATCATTTCATTATTTAAACACCAAGTTATTCAGTTTTCCTGGCCCAATAGACAAACTAATTAAACAAGTGAATAACAAAAATAACCCTTAAAATCAGTGATGAAGATCATGTGTTACATATTGCTTAATACTTTAGGAATTATTAGGCATATACAGTAGACTTCTGTTACATTTCATTTTATCTCAGAGATCCCTGGCATAATGGAAGTGCAAGTCCACTCCTAACTTCATGGTTTTTGCAGGTATACACCAACTATGGTGTCCAAATTCACTTAGTCATTCATAACAATGGGTAAGACCAAGGAATATAGCTGTGATGTGCGGCAAAAGGTTGTTGAGCTTCACAAAATGGGAAGTGGCTATAAGAAAATAGCACAAGCATTGAAAATGCCCATTTCCACCATCAGGGCAATAATTAAGAAGTTCCAGTCAACTGGAAATGTCATGAATCAACCTGGAATTGGACGCGTGTCTATATTGTCTCAACGTACTGTAAAGAGGATGGTTCGAGTGGACAAAAAATCTCGAAGGATCACAGCTGGAGAATTGCAGAAATTAGTTGCATCTTGGGGTCAGAAAGTCTTGACCTGGACATTTTGTTAGGATACATGGCATCATGGATATCAAATATCAACAGATATTAAATGAAAATCTGACTGCCTCTGCCAGAAAGCTTCAAATGGGCTGTGGTTGGATCTTCCAGCAGGACAATGATCCAAAACATACATCAAAATCAACACAAAAATGGTTTACTGACCACAAAATTAAGGTCCTGCCATGGCCATCCCAGTCCCCTGACTTGAAACCCATAGAAAACCTGTGGGGTGAACTGAAGAGGAGAGTCCACCAGAATGGACCTCGAAATTTGAAGGATCTGGAGAGATTCTGTATGGAGGAATGGTCTCAGATCCCTTGCCTATGTATTCTCCAAACTCACCAGGCATTATAGGAGAAGACTCAGAGCTGCTATCTTGGCAAAGGGAGGAAGCACAAAGTATTGACTAAAAGGGTGCCAATAATTGTTGCACACCAATATTTAACAGTTGGTTTTTTTTGTTGTTGTTTTTTGTTTTTTTACAAACCTGTGTTTTGTTTGCAATTGTTTGATATCCATGAGAGCAGAGTATTTTTGTGATTTTTTGGGGGAAAAAAAAAAAAAAAAAAGATCAAAAGGTTAAATAATAAAGAATTTTTCACAGCCTTCTTTGCTCATATTTACCAAGGGGGCCAATATTAGTGGAGGATGCTGTATTTCACCACCAAATGCTTATAACCATTTTTAAAAAACAACATTAATTAATAGAACAATCTTATATTATTACCTTTCTCATTCTCATTCCAAAAGTTATTTTTCATTTGACCTCCTCCACAAATTAACCATCTGCTGCTTTTAGCCAAAGTAATAAATCATGAACATTTATCTTTGTCTTCGATTAAAAAAAAGGAAAGAAAAAAAAAAGAACCCTGCACAAAGTAATTGGATTAACACTTAAAAAGAAGCATTTTTCCAGTTTTATAATCAACATCCAGAAGGTGTTTATTATTTATTTATTTATTTTTTTTAACAGCAGCTCTGACAGTAATTCCAGCTGCAAATCACAGGTATATATTAATGAGCTGCTTCTCATACGTTATCGTTTCTATACTAACTTGTACAGCACAATATGTACAGCAGACGCTCCACATAAACGGATTGAAAAGTGTTTGTAATTGTAGAGATGGTGATGTTTTCTGTAAGGAGACGTACACCAGTCAGCCAGAACATTAAAAAACACCTGCCTAATATCTTCCCCTTGTACTGCCTACAGCTTTGACCCGTTGAGGCATGGACTCCACAAGACGTCACAGAAGGTGTGCTGTGGTATCTGGCACCAAGATGTTAGCAGCAGATCCTTAAAGTCAGGCAAGTTGTGAGGTGCCTCTGCTGGTTTACTTTCTTTCCATAGTGCGTCCTGGTGCCATGTCTTCCCCAGGTGAGTGACACACACGCACCCGGCCATCCACATGACATAAAAGAAAACGTGATTCGTCAGACCATGCCGGCTTCTTCCACTGGTCCAGTTCTGATGTTCACATGCCCATTGTAGGTGCTTTCGGTGGTGGGCAGGGGGTCAGCACTGTGTGTTCTGACACCTTTCTGTCTTAGCCAGTATTAACTTTTTCAGAAGAATTTTGACTGAATTTCAGCAGTGACGGATCAACTCGCTCTCAGTGCTCAACTTATAGACTTCGATTCTATAATGCTTTATTTAAAAATGTATTCACCACAAAAAAAAAAAAAAACTTTGTGAATATACCTCCAATTGTCAATATTCAGATTTTTTTTTTTGATAGCTGAAAATACAGATTATATTTTATCCTAATTAACTTCAGTTAATTAAAAGTAAAAAAAAAAAAAAGTTTTATACACCATATAGAAACATTTCTTTACATGACAACGATGCTGAAAAAATGAATTGCTTCTTGGGATTCTGTTGCATTCTTATGCAAATCATCTCATAGCTCAAAACAAATTGCCTCATTTGCCTAATGAACTGTCGCATTAAGCTCTGTTATATTAAGTTGTATTTTAGCTTAGAATTAGAAAAACAACAACAACAACAACAATAACAATACAGCACTTAAATGTGTGTCCTTGTGCACTTTCATAGTTTATAATAAATCAAGTCATACATTATCATAAATTGTCATGATGTTATTACATCTCTCAGAGCAGTAAAATACCTCAGGGCCCAAAAGCAAAAAAAAAAAAAAAAAAAGAGCCCTTGTTCGAGTGCCATGCAAGAAAATGAGGTAGCAGGTGTACTTATTAGGAACCGCATGCCTAAATGTTGCATCACTAAAGCTACAATTACATTTGATCTTTTAGACTGAAGCAGCTAATGGAAATATCAATGACATGATAGATGACAATGCTTCGAGTTCTGGCCCGTCGAGAGTTTTCCGCAGCGCACGCATGACTGGAAGCGCGTATTTGTATCTAACCTAATAGCTGTCATTAATGACTGACGGGGCGGTGTGTATTTGTACCTGCCTGATTTAGGGCTCATCAAACTGTCAGCTCGCATCAACTCTGTGATTAGGTGGGCTCTGCTGTGGGCTTGCTCCTCTCACACATGCCAACATGTGTCGAGTTAGTGTTCATACTAAAACATTAGCCCTTTTAACCAGGAAACAAAAACACCATTAAAATGAATAAATGATCTAAAAAAAAAAAACAATACATTGTTTAATATTAATCGTGGGTGTTTCCACTATTAGTGATATTTGTGTCTTATTGAAATTACATTTACATATATTTTTGTATGTAAATTTTCAGATAAAAGACAACGTTCCCATTCCTGTCTAAGCTTCATGCTTTCTGACCCTTTAAAATAATAGCGTGTGCTGGATCAAGTGCTATTTTATAAGATGCTGATTAAAGATGCTGGAGGCCGTTTTGTTAAATTAACACATTGCTTAACCAGTCCCTATAGGATTTTGTGATCGCAGAAATGAAAGCAATTTTAAATTTTGCAACATTCGGAGGAGCCTGCAATTTTTTAAAGATTTCCGCAGATTTCCCGCAGATTTGGGCCAAGACGCGTCATGTGACGTCATCACAACGTGGATTCACCCAAAGCCCTCTTCGATTCACGTGCATCAGACAGGAGTACTGCTTAAAGCTCTCATTTACCAACAAACATCACTGTGAAAGACCGTGCAAAACTATTTTGTGCAATTGAAAAAGAAAAAAAAAAACAACACCCACTACAACAAAACTGTGTAAGTTGCATCGCAAATTTTGAAAAATCAAGCATTTTTGGCTGCAACAATCACAAAAAAACCTCTGAGAAATCCTGTACATACTGCTTAACATAATAATTACAACAACTAAGACAATTCATGAACAATATATTGGAAAAAAACAACTCTAGACTCCTATTAGAGTTTTATTTCAATGAAAAAGTATGTGCTTACCCTGACTCTGAATACGAGGAACTTTCCCCATGTAAATATTGACATAACTTCTGAACTTAGCTCGCCGGTTCTGAATACGAAAAGCATTTTGATCATCTTCGGAAAGGGAGACGCTCCACGATGTTTGAGGAAAGGAACATTTCTGAAACCGAGCACTAAAGTTCTTATTTGTATAAATAAAATTTTTGTCCATGACCGTATATAACGTAAGAATTAATATGCTAAATAGATTTTCAAACATGAACCTCTGTGGTTTATAATAATAATCAATTATTTGTGCATGTGTATGATGTGTACATTTAAAGATAGATGCAGTCCAGAAAGTCAGTATCGGACCACTCTTGATCAAAACCGGTGTCAGTGTGTTTAGAGAATGAATCCTGTGTTTGGGAGGTGATATGAGGGGGTCAAACACATCTGCTCACAAAACCAGGATTGAAAACTTGCCTACAGCCTGGAAACAAACAGCGGGTCACCTCGGGGAAAAGGTCACGCAGAGTCATTAGTCAAAAATCATTCTGGCACCTTGGGCATGTGTGACACACAGAGGCATACGGACTAGCCGAGAAATATCAGTAAAGCTTATGAACTCAGAAATGATTTTGAGGGGCGTGGTCGGTAATCAGAATTACGGTGTTGCACGTTTTCATAGGAGTAATTATGCCTCGAAGTGATGTTTGTGTGTAAACTGTATGTCAAATTGCAGTTTAGCAATTTATCAGTTACTTTAGTTCTAAATGGCCAGCAAGAGACCGGTTACGAGTGGTACTCACTGATACAGATACTGATATGAGTAGCCCGCTTCAATTATTTAGCTCTGTTTATGTTTCCCTGGTTTAAATGGTGGCCATGAAAAGCACACGCGTGTGCTCATGCACTTACGCTCTCGCTGTTAACGATCAATATCGGTCTGTCATTAACAACAAACATACTGCGCAAGAGCCATTATTTTTCCAGTCGCTGTAAACAAGCTGTAAGCTTGTGCTTAGCTTTATGTTTAAGATGTTTTTTCACGTTATTCGCATCATCGGGACACGCCGCAAGCACACTTCGCAGTCTGTTTTGACTGCCGTCATTAATCCTGAAATATGTCCAGATCGCTGTCATTTCCTGTCGTCTGTTCATTAGTGAATACCTCTCTCTCTCTGTCTCTCTCTCTTTCTCTCACTACCTCACTCTGTATTTTGCAGGTCAGGCTGAGACATAAGGAAAGAATATACAAGGAAAGAAGATAAAAGACAGTTGGGGAGGGTATGGGGGGGGGGGTTGGGTGGAATTACAAGTAGAAGTGGGTGTCAATGTCGTGGCAATCCGACAGAACAAATGAGGTCAAGTCGGAGATGACAGATTTCCTAGTAAAGATGAGAAAAATGAGAACGATCTGGCACCGGCTTGAAAAGGTCATCCATTCAGGCCTGTGACATCAGCACTAACAGAACGACAAAAAAATGGGGGACAAGAGAGGGTTCAAGAGAGGAAAAGATTTGAGTAGTGGCAGGTGTGAGTCACGCTGAAGAGTATTACAGGGGTTATTTAAAAGAAAAGGATAATGGGGATGAAGATAAATACAAACACTGAACAGCAGCAGAAGTATCAAACATCCTGTGTGTGTAGTGAATAAAATGACCTCAAATACATCAGTGAAGCCTGTCCTATTTATACACACACACACACACACACAGACGGATGGATAAAGAGAAGGATATATAAGTGGTGGAGAAGGGGTCAAAGGTTACATTCTCATTATCCATTTTGCAAAGTCACAAACAAAAGATTGAAGAGAAGATGGTCAGCTTTCCAGTAAGGCATCTTCTCACATCTACACATGCAAATACACACGAAGACAGCAACAAACACACACATGCACACATACATTACACGCATGTTTGAAAAAGCTGAGCTTTGTCATGTGTTTCAGGATTTAAAATGAAAAAAAAAAAAAAAAAAATGGAATAGATTAAAAAAAATATACATTAACATTATACTGGTAACGTCAAGGGGTGGGATATATTATTCAGCAAGTGAACTGTCAGTTTTCGAAGTTGATGTGTTGGAAGCAGGAAAAATGGGCAAAAATGAACGACTTTGACGAGGGCCAAATTGCGATTGCTAGACAACTGCGTCAGAGCATCTCCAAAACAGCACGTGTTGTGGGGTGTTCCCGGTATGCAGTGGTTAGTACCTACCAAAAGTGGTCCAAGGAAGGACAACCTTTGAACTGGTGACAGGGTCATGGGCTCCCAAAGCTCATTAATGCTGTGGGGAGAGAAGGCTAGCCCGTCTGGTCTGATCCCACTGGACTGCTAAAAAAGTTAATGTTGCCTATGATAGAAAGGTGCGCAGTGCATCACAGCTTGCAGCGAATGGGGTGTGTAGCCACAGACTGGTCAGAGTGCCCATGCTGACCCCCTGTCCACCGCTGAAACCACCTACAATGGACACGTGAGCAAACAGAACGTGAGACCACGGAGCAATGGAAGAAGGTGGCCTGGTCTGATGAATCACGTTTTCTTTCACATCATGTGGACGGCCGGGTGCGTGCGCATCGCTTACCTGGGGAAGAGATGGCACCAGGATGCACTATGGGAAGAAGGCAAGCCAGAGAAGGCAGTGTTATGCTCTGGACAATGTTCTGCTGGGAAACCTTGGGTCCTGACATTCATGTGGATGTTGCATTGAAACGTACCACCTACCTAAAAATTATTGCGGACCAAGTACACCCCTGCATGGCAACAATATTCCCTAATGGCAGTGGTCTCTTTCAGCAGAATAATGCGCCCTGCCACACTGCAAAAATTTTTCAGGAATGTTTTGAGGAACATGAAAAAGAGTTCAAGGTGTTGACTTGGACTCCAAATTCCCCAGATCTCAGTCCAATCGAGCATCTGTGGGATGTGCTGGACAAGCAGATCCGATCCATGGAGGCTCCACCTCGCAACTTACAGGACTTAAAGGATCTGCTACTAACGTCTTGGTGCCAGATAACAGCACACCTTCACAGGTCTTGTGGAGTCCATGCCTCGACGGGTCAGAGCTGTTCTGGTGGCACGAGGGGGACCTACACAGTATTAGGCAGGTGGTTTTAATGTTATGGCTGATTGGTGTATATGCAACCACATAATAATAATACCAAGAGGGAGCAGAAGACGAAGAAATTATGCTGTGTTAGCAAACAGAACATTATTTATTTTTTGCTTATTTATTTATTTAAAGATGTTTCAACAAAGCTACATATGAAAACTGGAAGAAACAAAAGCTAATTAAACAGCTCAATGAATAAACATTATTTTGAATTTTTTGGGCTTGGCTGCTGACAAATCAACAAACTCCTTGTGAAAGCAAATATTTGCAGTCTATTCGTTTGCTTTTTTTGTTTTTCTGACACAAATTTAAGCATATAATCTTGTTAGCATTTAGTCAAGAGCTTTTACTGCGTTATGCTTCGCAACACTGCAGAGCACTGGCTTACAGAAAGAGTGTGATTTACCTCAGCGTCTCTTAGATACACGAGCGTGAATCCATGGTGAAATATAAACCTGTTAGTGTTGTGCTTTCACACGCCAGAAAAAGAACATGTCACCTCAGTCTACACAGACATGTCTGTAAGAGTGCTTCACACCATGTCACGAGATAACGACGTTCCCTTCTTTCCAACCGAAAGACAAATCTGATATAGCACATCTTCAAACAGTGAGCTGAGAATCATATCAGGCTGCATGACAGCGGACATAAACCAGAACACTGTCATAAAGACTCATTAACATACATTACTCTATCATTATGCTAGCCTTGTCATAGACTATCATAAAAATCAAATATATTCCGGTGTCGTAGGTTTGCCATTGATATTCATAAAAGTCATGATGGAAGACAACTGGATTACACTGATTATGAACTAAAAAAAAATAATTATTCCAGTTGCTTTGCCTTATTGCATTTAGACATTGAGACATCTGTGCATAAGTGCTTGGTCAGCTTATCCTTCAAACGGTTGGTGCGTTTTTGTTACAGGACAGCACTACAAATTAAGCACAATAAAATAGCCTCCATCCCATGCACACTTAACGATTTCATGACTTCAGTTTAGGATCTCATAGCTATATTAACTTTTGTGCAGCAGTAACTGAATATGATTTACACTTCTTGATACTGATCGCTGAATTCATTGAAATGACTTGAGCCGATATCGACAAATAAGAAGAACCAGTTTCGAGTCATTTAACACCTCTGTTGTAGTTCAGATACACACTCAGCCAGTTGCCATGGCTCTTCTCTCATCTCCCTGGTCACCCTCAGAACCAGTACCCTTCTCAACTGTGCTGCAGTGTGTTCCTCATTACCGACGATGCAGCGGAAAGCTAATAGCACAGCCTGATGCTGCCTGCTCTGGTAAAAAATAAAAATCACCCATTGTCTTCAAACTGACAGATGTGGTGAGTATTTGATGACATATGGTGAAAGCAAATTGGTTGATTGACTACAAATCATTACAGACATGCTACAGCCGATGCCAAGACGCATCCTGTTTTGCACCGTGATTAAGTTGGAATATTCAGAGCAGTAATGCTCTACGATGTTGCCAATTTTTTTACCGTCAATAGTTTTGCAAGCCAGACACCTCAGCATCTTCCAACTCCAATCATGAAATAGGTGGTGAAATGGCAAGCAGCAAAATCCCTCCCACCCAAAGAGAACAGCCAATTACGTTCTCTTGTACTCCCTTAAATGGCCATGGACAGCTGTGGCATCATTTGAACTCATTTGAGTGAACACCACTCAGGAGCCATAATAATCACATAATTTTATGGTACCATAGCTGGGTCAATATTGCCATGAAAGGGATCTCACCATTTCATTTTTTTTTTTTTTTTTTAATTCTCATCATTCTGGACAAGAAATTAGTTTTACCACAGCTGGAACCACAGCCCTTTTCCATGAAAGGCAACCCAGGTCATACATCGTTTCAGCAGAACGGGGTGCGGCCAGCTGCAGTTCACCTTACAGCCAGAAGGGGGTGCTAAACATTACAAAATTAATCAATTGGTCATCCTTATTGTTTTAAACATTATATCGTTATTTGTTCCTCTAATTATTAAATTGTTATTTGTAAACGTGTGGCACTTGAGACAACCATGCACATGGTGGAATTTTCTAGAATACACTGAAATGTTTCTCATTTGCGTATATCTTATGTATCACAAGCGAAGTTCTAGTGTTTTAAATTTTAAAAGCGAAAAAGGAAAAAAAAAAAAAAATGCACTTAAAGATTTCATTCCACGTGGCACAGGAGCATCTTTGACTGCCACCATCTGATTACAAGCCGAATAGATTAGCAAATCACAGTCATCACCCATGCTGGCGTCCATTATTTAAAGTGAAGAGTGTTCGGTGGAGCCAAAATGGAAGATATGGACCATAATGAGGTAAGTGCTTCTAAACTTTAAAAAAAAAAAAATTTTTTCAAATGTTCTACCAAAATAGAAAATTTTTTCGAGCCGAGAAGCTTCAGAAAACATGACATCATTTCCAATAAGAGAACATAACGAGCATCAATGCACCATGGTTTTTGCGGTGCATTGTGAGATTTTTTTTACATTTACGGCATTTGGCAGATGCCCTTATCCAGAGCGACTTACATTTATTTAATTTATACATCTGAGCAATTGAGGGTTAAGGGCCTTGCTAAAGGGCCCAGCAGTGGCAGCTTGGTGGTGCTGGGATTTGAACTCATGACCTTCCAATCAGTAGCCCAACATCTTAACCACTGAGCTACCGCTGCCATTTATTTTATCATTATATTTTTAGGGAGTGAAAGTTCCAGTGACCTGGAAGCATTTTGCGATTGAGACGGCCCTTAAAATGGCCGACTCCCTGATCAGTGCCCTGACTACTGAACTAGGGAGCTGCTAATGAATGGCAAGCTGAAAAGTCGGCCACTCCTACTTCTCCCCCCAAGGTTTACGTCAAATCTGTATTTTTGAGATTTGAAGTTTTGAGATTTGTATTTAAGGGTTCAGATTTTTTTTTTTTTTTAATCTCAAAACAGTAATATGTATAACTAACACGTAATTTCAAATTATGTTTTCAAACGCAAATCCCATTTCTGGAAAATTAAAAGCAAAGAAAAAAAAATTGCATTCGCAAATATTATTATTATTTTTTTAAATACAGTTCAGAAAACCAAATATTTAATGTGATGTGTATAATTCAAATCTCTGAAATTCATATTCAAATACTTTCATCAGCTTCCAAGCTGGATATATGGTTTCGTGTCGGCATGTTACTATCCAACAACTTGATTAAATCGTGATGTTCACTGAATGAGGAAATCGCACTTACTGTAGCTAGCGATGTTTAAGCCATCTTTAGACAAACTGACTGTTCTTATAAGTATGTTCCTTACACAACATGATCTTTGCCGGAGGATAGTGAAGGCGAGATAAAAAATAAATAAAAAAATAAAAAAAAACCTTTCCCGTGTTGTTTTGTCAAAACATATTTATACTTTCTTAAACTATGTTAAGAATATTCGATATCGCCATCAGGATTCAGCCGCAGTGATGTCTGATGTGTTTTCCCAGACCGGTGTTTCTGTATCTCTCACACTCGTCCATGTACAAGATGAACAAACGGAGAAAGAAAGGGAAGAAAGGGAGCTGCCATTAGAGCACAACAACACGACTCCTCACACATCACATCACTCCTGCATTATGTATTGAAAAGAACTACAAATAGATTCTCCTTTCCCACAAGTCTCTTTGCACTTCATCCCTTCTTTTTTTCTTCTCACTTGCTTTGTTAGTCTCTTATATAAAAAATATTTTACAAAATAAAACAACAACGCGCCTCTCTTTCTCTCTCTCTCGGTCATTAAATCTGGTAAAAGGCCTTTCAAATGCCGCACAATGGATAAATGCGAACCTCACATCAAGCTGCATACTTTGATCTTTAAGGGTCCGCCGGGAAAAGTGTTACAAAAAAGTTCCATTACCGTTTTCCAGAAAGGAAAAAACAAAAAAGCTACTTAGAAAACTTTACCTGGCCTTGCGAATGGAGACTCCACTCTCTTTTCCCTAGCGTGACTGACCAAGAAGGCAAGGAATCAATTTTTTATGCTGCAAAGTCTCATTCTCGCATTATTCATAGCACACAGGGCATTATCCAGACTGTTCTGTACCAAGTACAGAACTGAAGCTGAGCACAAACAAATGAGGACGTCGTAAATCTCAGCCGTTACAGACACGTCCTGCATTTCAATATTGCTTTTAACGCACAGTTGTTGTCACGCTCGCACCGTTTCCACTTCAGGGATTCCCCATCACTGTTCCATTACTTTAAAAGTGAACTTAGTGACTTTATGGTGATGATTTTTTTCTAGACCTAAGGGATCACATGCAGGGTCCGACTTCTCTGGGAGCTGTTACAATTTCCTTTTAAAAATTTGCAAATAGTGGCAATTATAGTTGATCAAACAAGAGAAATTCTTTCTTTCAAAAAAAAAAAATGTTTAAATAAAATAATAATAATAATAATAATAATAATAATAATAATAATAATAAATAAAATTACGTTAGCTCAGGGGCTCTCAAGCTCTTCGCAGCCATGGACACCACTGACTGCAAAATAAATTCCACACCACAGACCTCACATGAACATAATCCTAGAAATCTATTCAGATATTAAGCTCATTATTTAAATGTGTGCAATAACATTGTCCTTGTTTTTGCGTTACTGAGGTTCGGATTTAATCCATTCAATTCAAGTAAATCAGTGAAACCAGCTAATCAACTAGAAGAACTCAAGAAGAAATATTATAACCTTGTTAACAGTTGGCTGTGAAGTCCAACACCACTTCCACACCACATAAAAAAAGACCTCACAGACCTCACTTTGAGAATCTCTGCTTTATCTAGTTGTCATGTGATTGCTAAGTTGTTTGAAAGCTTTTATGATGTATAAAATGCAAAAAATAATAATAATAATAAAAAAAAAAAAAACCCGGAAAAAAAAGTGACTGGAACTACAATATCTTAACCTCAATGCAAAGGTTGATTTGTTCAATTAAACAACCCATCCCTACTCCAACAGATTGTTAGAGGAAGCCAACAAGGATATGATAACTCATTGTGCCTAATGTATCATTCTTTAAGTTTTGTGTACATTTTTTTTTTTTTGTTCAAACAAAACTAACATTTTCTGCAAGTTTTGCTAAATTTTCATTAACACAATCATTTTTTTTTTTTTTTTTTTTTTTCACTTTTCATGTTGAATAATTCTCAACAAAACAAGTTCATGCAAAGGCTGCTTTATACTTGGTGACACCTACAAAACTACAAAAGTGACCGCTAAACAGTGAAAGAGCGCCTCGTGATCATGGTGTGCAGCAAACCTTCCAATAATGCAGCTCAGCCACTGCAGCGCTTCGGCTACCATAGGCACACACTAACTCTTCGTTTTTTTTTTTATAGGGCACCATTACTATAGTTGAATAGCTAGTCTTTATTCAGGTATTAATATAATAAAAGACTGAGTTTTCAGAAATTGTTCACGAAAATTGAAGTGTCCAATTGAAATAAAGAGTCTCCCTTCTATGTAAATTTAGACAAAATAGAAATGTTTTTCCGAACTGATTAGATTAATGTGAATACCCCCATTTCTTGTGTAAATTCTTGACAATGCCCACTGTTTAAAAATAAAAATAAAAGGGTTAGTAATATTTTGACCTTCTGACAGTTTGTCAGTTCCTTCAGAAAGTTTATAAACCAAAAATTATGTTTCCATTAGTAGGCTAGACAGTCCATTTGATACATAGTCCAGCTAAGCCTATATGTAATGGGAGCACCTGCAAAGCACTACCACTGGTCTATCATTTTCTACCTTGGCCTCTTATACAGCACTACAGCTGTAGAAATGTCCCATTTTTTTGCTATACAAGAGCTCCAAAATGACAGCCCTGACTCAGCATTCACAAGAATAAGCGCAAAGAATCAGTCCCATTAGCAGCAGAATAGTGATGTTTAGTAGGTTGGGAAATCTCACTATGGTTTGGTCCTGTAGGGTTTCTGATGGTGCTAGAAGTGTGGGGAATCAGCTCTCTAACTCTAATTGACAGCTTGAAAAAGTGCTTAATATGTTACCAAGTGGCACTCCTACACTGCCCTGTCGATAAAATGGCCTTTCCAGGACAGAAAAATAGGACAGGACAGGAAAATAGAGCTAAATCACTTGCTGAGTTGAGGAACCAACAATCGTTATGACCTTACGAGGCTGAGAATGTCAGAAATCCCAAGTCAAGCACAGATTTTAAACCTTATTCGGTCCTGCCAACATTCAAGCATTTTGCATAGGAACTCAAAAATATTCCAAAAAAAAAAGAGTCTTCATTGTTTCCCTGGTAAAAGCGTCAACTGATTTACAAGTCTGGAATGATTGACAGTTGGAAGCCCAAAAATCAATCAACTATATGCATGTCATATATTAGACAAGTAGATAACTAATATTCGTTAGCTATATTTATTAGGGATGTCACCAAATATTTTCAACCTGAAAATGGTCAAAACTGGCAGTCAGCAGAGAGAAAAGACTCGAAAAGTTGACCAAAATAAAAAAGAGAGATAGAAAAAAAAAAAAAAGATTCAATCAACTTTGAACAAAGTGTTGAAAAGAAAAGTTTAACCCCACCCTCTCGGCAAAATTACGCATTATTCCGTGTTTCTGAACTCCCACACGTTGAACAGTCGACACTTGCATGTCAGTCATATGCTTGTGTGGCACCTACGGGACTACATTACTTCCTCTCCCAGTTTGACATTATGAATTACCTCATCATTAATTTCTCATTTGTTAAACTTCATGTAAAATCCACCCCATGAGGAAAAAAAACACATCTAAAAAACGTTCACATGCAACCTATTTGCAGCAACTTCTATACGAAGAATATCAACAAACTGTCACAAGCACATGATATACTGTATATCAATATATAAAGCTTTCACATGACTGCTCTGTAGTCACATAACCACGCCCACATCTCCACTTTGCTAAGCTGAATGAAATATTTTTGCCTCATTTATAAAGTGAGCGTCACCCACGTCATGTGTAATTTAATGCATTTCATGTAGGGCTGTAATCGAGACCAACATTATTACGTTCAAGACCAGGAGGGTCCAAGGGGGGGGTCGAGGCCAAGTCAAGACTGAGTCAAGCCTTTATTCAACTAGTTGGCTTCATTTGTGCATGACGCCAGTGATTAGGCTGTTTTCTAGAAGAAGGAGCTACTTCTTCAGAAATATTGGATACACAAAGAAATGATGACACAAACATCATTTTACAAACTTTCAGTCAAGACTTTATTTTTTAGCAAGACCAATGTTCAAGTCCATATACAAATGGTAAGAACTCTGAGAGGAGTCCTAATCGATACAGAAAATGTCTCGAGACCGTAAACATTTAAGTAATTACTGCAATGATTCCTTGCATACATTACAGCTGGTCTTGATTTGTTTTGTGGCAACAATTCCGGAGAGGAAGATTTTAAGAAAAGGCCCGAAATTCCACCTCTCCTTCTACAGCTAATAAATTATGCATGTGCTCAATTACCTCCATGCTGTCTTCTTGCAATCTCTGTCTGTTCACAAATCCTGCTGTTTTCCAGACTGACCAGATCTCACGTCTCACAGTCTCATGCCTTAGTCTCTCTAGTTTTTTTTTTTTTTTTGGTGCACTTTCATTTCAAGGACGCTGGAGTGACGGAACGTTCTGTTTTGTGAAGGAAAACATATTAATCTGAACCCTGATCTGCACGCTGGACTCCAAGCCGAAGTAAATAATGAGCAACTCCCACACTTTTTTTATTTTTTTCACCACGAGTCTGGCTTCAAGGCAAAGTCACCTGCTCATTAGACGAGGCGCGTGCACACACACACACACACACACACACACACACACACACACACACACACACACACACACACACACACACACACACACACGGCATGCCACTGATGGCCCACGCCAAAAGACAAACACACCCACACACGAAAAAAACACCTAATTAATAGCTCTATACAAAACATAGGATTTCAATCAATAAACATACATACAAAGGAGACAGCCACATCCTGCAAACCCCATGAGGTCAGGACCGTGCCATTTGATAATTCGATTAGGAACGTCACATCAGTCAAGCACATGATGCTTCATAAAAGCCAAATCACACTGTCACGACTCGTCTGTTCACGGATAATTTAGTCTTAGCCACGTAACGCTTGTTTTGCCATACTGTGAATCACAAATGATTTTTATAGCCTGGATAGCAAGTGGAATAATAGCAAACCGCCGAGTTCGCAGCAAGTGTTGGAGCAGAACGTAAATGTTTTAAGAAGGAAAAAAGATAAAACAATGGTTTATCTGAGCCCGAGTGTCAGACAGGATCGGTCAAATGTTTGGACGTACCTGCTCATATGAAATAATACAAATATGATATTATATTTTACAAAGCATAAAAATGCAGTACACGGTCATTTTTACAATGTATAGGTGCAGGCATGCAAGAGCTCGTCCGTATACAGTATACGGTATACAGTACATCAGCCTTGCAACAAATGTTAATTTTTATACCAACCTCATTCACTCCAACACCAGACATTTCTAATTCTGGTGAAATAATTATTTTGATTTTGCTATTCGACAGACGTTCCAGAGAGTAGATGTTGCACAGTCATAAGGAAGCATGCTTACTACCCGTCTTAGCGCTATAGAATTATTCTTGCACATAGTGGTCAAAAATGGGAACTACAAGAAGTGCAAATAGAGGCTCATTGGGGCAGGAATCACGCTGTCTCACACTCGAGGGAGAAGCAACGGAGAAAAGAGCTAATAACACGGCTGCAAGGTTCCCTTTTTTTTGTTTTCTGAGCAGATAATTGGAAATAACTCTCCACAATAATATATTTCCACAAACAAAGGCAAAGTGTACCTGCAGGCAGTGTGTATGATATACTGTACAGCACCATTTCTATTCTGAGATATATTGTAAAGATTGGGAGAGGGACAGGTGGATAATATTGTATCTTCAATTTCTGACAATAAAAACTTTGGGTCCTTCCTGGACCCTCATAGAAACTGTGAAATGCTTCCACACAGTAGACTTTTTCACCATTAATTTGCTGCTCAAATGATTTATATAATTATATAATTCTCACTTTCTTCATGTCATTTCTTAAAACTGGAATAACAGAACACCAAATGCAACTGAATAACATTAGAATTATATTTTGGAATATCAAAACTCAACTGATTAACTGTCGTATTTTTGAAGAGAATGTGTGGAAGGAATGGAGACTCTGGTCTAAACACACAGCTCATACCTGGTGCTGTGATGATCAAGATGGTGAAGATGGTCAGTGCCAGCTCAGGACTCTCATGAAGCTTGTGGTGCTGATGATTCAGTTTTGGAGCTCCAGAAAAAGACAAACTTCTGTGATTCCACTTGAAATCAAGTTTATCTGTATTAAATGATTTATTTATTGTAACAGGACAAGACAACTGGAGAACAAACTCACTACTAAACTCCATAACGAGTCGTTAACACGAAGCAGGTGTGTGAGAGGAGCCCTGGGCAGCTGAGCTGAGTTCTGATTGGAGGAGGTGGATAAAGGGGCGGGCAAGGATGTGATATACATATATGTATGATATATATATATATATATATATATATATATATATCATACTGTACATAATGAAGTTGCTGTTGCCATTGCTGAAGTTGCTATTAGTCCTAGGATCAAGCAAAGGAACGAAAAATTAAAAAAGCATGTAGCTAAATCGTGTATTTTACTAAATTGGGTCGTGTCAGCTTAAAAGTTCACTAAAAGTAGCATGATGTTGGAAAGGAAATTAGCAAATAAATATAAAGGGAAATTATTTATTTACATATAGCCAAATAACAGTCTAAAACAAACAAACAAACAAACAAAATAATACATTAATTAAACTTTTAATGAAGTTGCTCTTATTACTAGAAGTACATAAAAAAAAAAAAAATCTTATTCCTTCCGTTATTTGATCATGTTTGTTGTTTGTTTCTTGTTCTTATTAACAGGCTCAAATTAAAGGAATAATATATATATATATATATATATATATATATATATATATATATATATATATATATATATATATATATATATATATATATATTTAAATCTTGAATAAATTTGATCTACTGATTGGATAATAAATCGGACTGCATCAACTTACACTCACTAATTATAGCGTGATGCTGCATATGAAAGTACTGAAATTAGTGAATAAATATGGGGAAAATAATTTATTTGCCCATCATAAAACAACACAATAAATAAAACACACACACAAACAAATAAATAATTGAGCACTTTGAGATTTTCCTCAAATGAAAAGATCAGTATGAATAAAATGTATTATTATTATTATTATTATTATTATTATTATTATTATTATTATTATTATTATTATTATTATAAAGTAGCTTTTGGAATTAATTAATAAATATAGGGGCAAAAAAGGAGCACAGATAAATAAATAAACCAAACAATGTAAAGTGGGTTGTTAAATAAGGTATATAAAAAAAAAGAAGGAAAAAAAAAACATGTATATAAACTTGAATAAAGTGGAATTAACAAGTAAATACAGAGAATTAAAAATAAATAAATAAATGAAACAGATAAATAAATAAATAAATAAATAAAGTAAGTTACAGCTGTAACCGTGTAGTCATTAAATAAAATAACCATCCAAGTTCATATGAGCTAAAAATGAAAGAGCCAGAGGAAGCTTCCGGGCCATTCTGATTTAACCAACTGAAACGTTTGTATCAGGACGAGGTTAAAGCACCGATGTTTAAAAAGATGTCAGCATCATCCTAGATAATCACATCATCCTAAAAGTTTTTGTTTCTTTTGGCTTCACTCGAGTGTCTCTCAGTGCAGTAGAAGGTCACGCTGATGAGATGTCTGGCTCTTGAAAAAATAAATGTTGAGCAGATAGATGGTCTTTTTTTTTCTCCTTAAATGTATAAAGCTAGTTATAAATGCTTGCAACATCTACCTGCGGGTATAGGATGAATTTATGATACACATTTGGTGTAGAAAAAGGACTGAAACATTTGGATCTGTCTCTTTAATAATTTAACCTGATGTATTAAGTGGATATATGACTTTAATAAGACATGATAGAGTTGTTAACTTTTCTGGCCAGATAAATGACTAATATCTCTCATATTACACAAAAACACCGTACATGGCAATTCTGAAAAGATTTTTGTTGTGCTATTTGATTTCCAACCTTTATAAACCATTACAATCAGGTTTACTGTCTAGAATATCACCTGGAGGGAAATATTAATTAATGAGCAGTGCACATAGTGAAGAATATCTGCTGCATAAAACTATAATGAAAATAAATCTAGTAGACAGGAAGTGCACTGATCTTACTTTATGTAATTATGGATTACATTAATAAAAAAAAAAAAAAGATATATGGAGAGGAAAAAAATGCTACATATTATTCTTTACGGCCAGTCAGGTCATTTTATTAGGAATACCCATACTCATATTCATGCAGTTATCCTTTAGCAACAGCATGAAATCATACAGATACAGGTTAAGAGCTTCAGTTCATCTTCAGATCAAACATCAAAATAGGGAAACATGTGGTCTCAGTGATTTTTGACCATGCCTGGTTTGTGTGTTTCAGAAACTTTCTGATCTTCTGCGATTGTTTCACAGAATGGTGCGGAAAACAAAAAAACATCCATTGAGCAACAGTTCAAGAGGTGGAAGCGTGAGAGATCAGAAGCCAGACTGGTTCAAGCTTACAGGAAGGCTACGGTAACTCAAATAACCACCCTGTACAACCATGGTGAGCAGAAAAGCATCTCAAAACACACACGAACCTTGAGGCAGATGGTATACAACAGCAGAAAACCCCATCAAGTTCCACTCTACAACCGGTTTGAAGTCTCTATCACTAAGAAAAAAAGAAAGCGCAGAACAACAATTAGTGTTTTCTGGATCGTGTGAACCGAATGCAAATGAATGAGTGCCTTCATTGGTATTTAACTGTATGCAGTGTGTTTTGGTGGGTGTTAATTAACACCTCTTTCCATCATTATCTGTTTGGTATTAGGACTTGCTTTTTCTCATCAAAAACGCACACACAAATGCAAATGTGTTACATAACGCTGCACGCAGACTGTCTAATGATGGTGCAGACATTTTTCTATTCCAGGGCTGATTCTGTTTATTCTGGAGCTTGAAAAACCAGCTCTATACTTTTGAGTGAGGGTTTAATGGAGAGTTAGGGCTTAGCTTCCTAAAAGGGTTCTTCTTGAAACACTTGCTAATAAGGAAACCATCAGTTGTAATTACATAGCATGTTTGCCTCACGCCTCCGGGGTTGGGGGTTCAAATCCTGCCTCCGCCCAGTGTGCGTGAAGTTTGCGTGTTCTCCTCGTGCTTCAGGAGTTTCCTCCGGGTACTCCGGTTTCCTCCTGCATTCCAAAGACATGTGCTGTAGGCTGATTGGCATTTCCAAATTGTCCGTAGTGTGCGATTGTGCCCTGAGATGGGTTGACAACACCGTCCAGGGTGCCTCCCGCCTTGTGCGCCGAGTTCCATGGTATAGATTCCAGGCTCCCCCATGACCCTGTGTAGGATAAGTGGTATGGAAAATGGATGGATGGAAGGACTTAGATGTGCTAAACAGAATGTAGGTTCAACTGCTTTTTGTATCTTGTAGTGTACACCTCAAGGGTTCTTTATAAGATCTTTTGTTAATCTACAGGGTGGCATGGTGGTACATTTGGGTAGTGTTGCTGCATCACAGCTCCAGAGTTCCTAGTTCGATCCTGAGCTTGGGTTACTGTCAGTGTGGAGTTTTGCATGTTCTCCCTGTGTCCACATGGGGTTCCTCAGGGTTCTCCGGTTTCCTCCAACATCCAAAAAAAAAAAGTTAGTAGGTGGATTGGCTATGCTAAATTGCCCCAAGGTGGTGAAATGGTGAATTGGTGTCCCATCCAGGGTGTATTCCCAACTTACGTCCATTGTTCCTGGGACTGCCTCGGGATCCACAGGATAAAGGCACTTACTAAAGATAAATAAACTAATAAATTAACCTAAAAAATTCATGTAGGTTTTAAGCAAAAATGTTCTAGCTACGTTTTCGTAGAGCAACATGCAGTTTACGTAACTACTCTTTTGACAGGAGTGTCCACTTAGTCCAATTCCGAAGTCCTGATTTCGGAAGAAATGCGTAATTGTTGGCATGGTGATGTTTTCTGTAAGGAGATGTTTATTTAACATTTATGGAAGGAGTCTCCAGTGTGAGTGCTTTGGAACAGTTTTCCACCATTGGAAGGACTTCAGGATTGAGGAGTTTACGTTTTACAGTTGTAGAGCCCGCTATTTGTGAAGGTGGGTGGGAAGGGGGACTTGGGAGACAGGCGGACTTTGGCAGAGCTTCTGGGCTCACTTTATTTTTCCAACAGGTGCTTTTCAGCGCTCTCTCGACAACTCAACTGGGGGAAAAAAACAACATAAAACACAATCCTAATATTTCAGGGCTTTCACCTTGATCAAGTTCACCAACACTTTCCAAGCTCACGCTTCGGGCGTTGTTTGTGTGTGTGTGTTTGTGTGTGTGTGTGTGTGTGTGTGTGTGTGTGTGTGTGTTATGTGCGAGCTCCATCACGCTCTGTCCCTCTCTATCAGGTTCATAGTGTTCTCCTGAAAGGACACAATACCCAAATAATTAAATCACACATATATCACACATATGTGAGACTCATCACGCATTACCCACCAGCTCAACCCGCCTCCTCTCCGTCCGCAGATAATGCACGGCCACGCCCCCGCCCCCACAACAGTTTCTCAATAACATCACAAGCTTCTAGATAACTTCTACAGAGGTAAATGGAGAGGCTGGTGAAGGAACGGCTATTTTACCAGAAGCGATAACAGGAAATAACTTTCGCAGACCTTTTAAAACATTAAGTAAATAAAACATTATGTTTCATTCATTAATATACAAAAAAAAAAACACATTGGATCGTGCAGTTGTTGGAAAATAATCTACTTCAGCGTGGTCAGAGTAACTCCGCTGCATCACACCATGCCACTGTTGATTATTTTCCTATAACAGAACACCCCCATGTGCTTTATTCCTTACAGATCTGGCAATGAATGAATGTGAGCTCATATGTTCTCCATGCCTTTTCTTATTTTTCCTCAGAGTGGATGCTGTGTGTCTCCTTCAGCCCTGGGGTCAGCATCGACCACGCCACAGTCGTATACAAAAGAGGATAAACACTCGCTGCTTCTTGCGTTCAGTCTTGATAAGCAACATCCCTTGAGCCTACGAGCTGAATTCTTCATGAGTCCCTCTGTCTTCTTGAGTTTGACTGATGCATTATTTAGGTTACCTGTGATGTTTTGAAACTGCCGTTAATAATGGATGGCAGAAACAGAATGTGTAAGTGTATATGTGAATGTGTGTGTGTGTGTGTGTGGGTTGTGAGAGGGGGGATTGGGTTAGTCTAAATACTGAGTGGTGAAGCTAATGAAGGCCAGTAATCCTCTCCACCTCCATGGTTCTGTTTAAAGAGGATGAATCTGCTCCCTGGGGTCAGCTGGAAACGCCTCTAATTCCCCTGTGGACGTCTTCGAGCAGTCTCCGTACTGAGGTGTACTGGACTGGGTTATCGCTATTGATCTACACTGAGCTCATGAAGCTGTTCTTCCTTTTCTGGAGGCTTCGATGCCTGCAAGAAGGCCAGTTCTGGGCACCCTTATTGCTCGTAAATCTCATTTCAAAATATACCACTGGGGACGACCAAGAATCAATTTATACTTGAACAAAAAAAAAAAGAAAAACTTTTTTTTTTTTTGGACAAATTATCATTTTCACAAATGTGCATGCTTGCAAACATCAACCACACGCTTTTCTTTCATTGTATTTGCTTTCCTATTACAATGCAAGAGGAGGTGGAAGGTTTAAAATAAAAAATAAAAAAGACATCTATTTCATATGCCAACATGCAACATTAAATGAGTCACTAAAATCATGGAACTATAACACTTTTACAGTGGGAGAAAAAAGTATTTGATCCCCTGCTGATTTTGTACGTTTGCCCACTGACAAAGAAATGATCAGTCTATAATTTTAATGGTAAGTGTATTTTAACAGTGAGAGACAGAATAACACCAAAAAAATCCAGAAAAAATGCATTTCAAAAAATTTATAAATTGATTTACATTTTAATGAGGGAAATAAGTATTTGATCCCCTATCAGTCAGCAAGATTTCTGGCTCCCAGGTGTCTTTTACACAGGTAATGAGCTGAGATTGGGAGCACTATCTTAAAGGGAGTGCTCCTAATCTCTGTTTGTTACCTCTATAAAGACACCTGTCCACAGAAGCAATCAATCAATCAGATTCCAAACTCTCCACCATGGCCAAGACCAAAGAGCTGTCCAAGGATGTCAGGGACAAGATTGTAGACCTACACAAGGCTGGAATGGGCTACAAGACCATCGCCAAGCAGCTTGGTGAGAAGGTGACAACAGTTGGTGCGATTATTCGCAAATGGAAGAAACTGTCAGTCTCCCTCAGTCTGGGGCTCCATGCAAGATCTCACCTCGTGGAGTTTCAATGATCATGAGAACGGTGAGGAATCAGCCCAGAACTACACGGGATATCTTGTTAATGATCTCAAGGCAGCTGGGACCATAGTCACCAAGAAAACAATTGGTAACACACTACGCCGTGAAGGACTGAAATCCTGCAGCGCCTGTAAGATCCCCCTGCTCAAGAAAGCACATGTACAGGCCTGTCTGAAGTTTGCCTGAATGATTCAGAGGAAAACTGGGTGAAAGTGTTGTGGTCAGGTGTGGTCAGATCTCTTTGGCATCAATTCAACTCGCAATGTTTGGAGGAGGAGGAATGCTGCCTATGACCCCAAGTCATAACACCATCCCCACCGTCAAACATGGAGGTGGGAACATTATGCTTTGGGGGTGTTTTTCTGCTAAGGGAACAGGACAACTGCACCGCATCAAAGGGACGATGGACGGGGCCATGTACCGTCAAATCTTGGGTGAGAACCTCCTTCCCTCAGCCAGGGCACTGAAAATGACCTTAATGACTTGGAGAGGATCTGCAAAGAGGAGTGGGACAAAATACCTCCTGAGATGTGTGCAAACCTGGTGACCAACTACAAGAAACGTCTGACCTCTGTGATTGCCACCAAGGGTTTTGCCACCAAGTACTAAGTCGAAGGGGTCAAATACTTATTTCCCTCATTAAAATGCAAATCAATTTATAACTTTTTTGAAATGCGTTTTTCTGGATGTTTTTGTTGTTATTCTGTCTCTCACTGTTAAAATACACCTACCATTAAAATCATAGACTGATCATTTCTTTGTCAGTGGGCAAACGTACAAAATCAGCAGGGGATCAAATACTTTTTCCCCCACTGTAACTGTACCTTTTTTTTTGTTCTCTGGTTAATAAATGTTGATCTCATTTTGCTTAAATTTAACATGCCTGTGTTTTAAATGAAAATGTGGACCAGCTGGATACAGCTCAGTAGAAGGAGTTCACAATTAATAATAAAAAAAAATTAATTAAGAAGCCTTTTCTTCTAAATTGTTTCTTACTTACAAAATTAAAAATCAAGCAGCAAATAATTGGGATCTCTCCAGAGCATTGTCAGTCCCTCCCGTATTTCACAATTTTGTGGTCGCAGAAATTCAGAATCAAAATCAAGCAAACTCAATGCAATATTCAGATTGTTTTGTTAAGGGCGTGTCAAGCCCTTTTCGATTCACGTGTGTCGAACACTGATAAATTTACTGTGGACACTCTTTCCTCTCTGTTCCTCTATTAACTCTTCCCAACCAGGTACAGCCAGATAAAGCCCCTCACCATTCGTGCATTCTTTTGTCTCCCCGAATAACATTTGCTCACATTCTATGACTTCCTGAATAACCATATATGGAGTTGTTCTTCTCTTACATTGATATGCTTCCTGTTAAATGCAAATATGCCCTTCTGCCCGCCTGGGCCAATCAATAGTTAACCCATTGTCTCTGTTGTGTGTCGAGCATGATATATACCCTGCCTTTCCTTGAATAAATCGGAGATCTTGCCATTTGAATTCTGTGTGTCTGTGTGTCATTTGGCAAACTCTCCCAAGGCCTTGATGTGGGCAGTGTGTAGCGGGGCGAGGGTGTACGTTTTGTGTACTTTTGCGTTCTCTCTTCTTAAGAATTGTAACCCGAAGGTCCTAACATTTACCAACAAACATCACTGTGAAAGACAAAACAATCGTGCAAAACAATTCGTGCAATTGCAATTTCATCAATTCAATAAAAAAAAAGCACAAAATCTCATCAAGTTGCATCGCAAAATCAAGCATTTTTGGCAACAATCACGAAAAAAAAAAACTCCTGTACGGACTGCTTTGTAGACATGTGGTTAGTCTTGTGATTAATTATTTCCTAATATTTGCAATTATTAAGATTATTAAGATTATGAAGATTATTATATTGACAAATATTGGCAATATATATATATATATATAGAGAGAGAGAGAGAGAGAGAGAGAGAGAGAGAGAGAGAGAGAGATAAAGAGAGCGTATTCTCACTGTGTTCCCATAGACTCCGGATCCACCACGAGCCTGACGAGAACAACACTGTTTCTGAAAATGAATGAAAGATTTTGCTCATAATTATTTATCTTTGCCAATTGATATGCTATTGATATTTATTGAGTGCAAACATATATTTTGGTATACATTTGTTTTTAAGATAAAGTAAAGATAAATAAAAAATCAGCCACCTAGTGGACAGAAATGCAATTGTTACAGTTTCAGCAACAAACCAGCATGATCATTTTATCAAGAATATTTTCAAAGATTAGTAATCAATATTGTAAAAATGTTTGTAGATAACACTTGAACGCGAGATCTTAGCTCGGAAGATCAGAAAGTCCCACACTGAAAACGTTCTCACCTGGAGCCTGCGTGGTGTATGGCTGGATTTCGTCACCTTTTGTTAATTGGTGCAGAGGAGCATTAGCATGGCGTCCTGCCCTCTGGCACAGATCTGCAGATCAAAGACAGATGGCAGGCAGATGGAACAGAGTCTTCCCCAGCAACGGGAAAAAAAAAAAATCCCTCTTTCCAGGGGTCACGGCTCCCTCGCAGTGTTAACACAACCGACTCGCCAACCTGTGGACGCTGGCCCAGCGTTTTGCAAGTCCCTTATGTAACACCACTCTCCGAAATTTGATTATTAATCCATGCTGGAATTAGCGTTGCCTGATTTTAGGTTTAGGAAGTAATAAACATTTGGAGCACAGTTCCTCGGTCTCAGGAGGTTTTACTGCTCTTCTGGGCTCTTTGTAACTTTTCTAAGTATTGATTAGCAAATCTTTTTTTTTAACTTTAATCAGTCAGGACAAGGAGTACAGCTCTCTGAGATTATATTCATCAACTGAGATATGATGATTCTTTAATAACCAAACTATTTGTTTGTTTATTGTTTTCGCTGTTGAATTCTCAAATCTGATTGGTCGGAAAGTGTTGCTTTAATTTTCTATAACAGCAGCTCAGACAGCATCATAAATCACAGGTTTATGTTGATGCGTTATCATTTCTACAGTAACAGCGTACACAGGGAATTGTATGGTGGTCACTCCATATAATGGAATCCATATAATAATAAACAGCTTTAAAAAAAAAAAGAAAGAAAGAAAGAAAGAAAAACATAGACAGTAGTTGTTTAAAAAGTAGGATTTCTGGTTTCTCAGTTTTTTCTTTCATTCGAGAGCTTATAGCTGCTATAACGTAAGTGATAACAGGAACTAACTGGTTTTGTGGATGTTCCACAACATTCAGTGTAACTATACAGTAAATGGATAAAGCATATGATGTAGTTACTCAATAAATAAAAAATATATATATATATATATAACATTGTTGGCAAATGGTATAAGAGGAATAAAATTTAAAAAAAACACTACAGAACGTACTGTTATAAGAAAATAATCAACTTTGAGATAATGGCATCACACATCTCTTCTACAAGACACATAAACTGTGATGTACAGTATAGTATAGCCACTTTACCTTAACATTTTACTTTAATTTCTTAAGTAATATTACATCATTTGTTTGCAACGTAAATGAATAATTCTTAGACAAAAATAGCAAGTAAATGTCACAAAAAGACATTTAGATAAGGAATAAAATCCTCCATGTCATGCCATCATAGAAAATAATCAACAACTGGGTGGTGCGATGAAGAGTTACTGCTACCACCCCATGTCCCAAAGCGTTATATTCCTTCTACACCATGGCAATTAGCCGACTCTAGCATTTTAAAAATATTAAAGAATGTCGTATTATAGACAAAACAAAACACCTGAAGTAGCTTGGTGTGTGGGTTTGTTTTTGTTTTCCATAAACAAAAGGAACCAATAGGGGGCAAAAAAACAGACCAGAAAAACATCAATAAGTGCGGGGTTCGAGGTTGTGAAAAGTGTGACTTCAGTCCAAGTCCAGGACACATCATCTGTGTATATGTGTAAAAACCAATGCATTTCATAATGCTTAGATAACTACAGAAGCCCTAACCGTAAAGTGTGAATTATTATTAGTATTATTATCATTATTCCATCCATCCATCCATCCATCCATCCATCCATTTTCTATACCGCTTATCCTTATTGGGTCATGGGGAACCTGGAGCCTATCCCAGGGAGTATGGGGCACAGACGGGGGACACCCTTTATGAGGTGCCAGTCCATCGCAGGGCACAATCTCACACATACATTCACACACTATGGACACTTTTTGAACATGCCAGTCAGCCTACAATGTGTGTCTTTGGACTGGGGGAGGAAACTGGAGTACCCGGAGGAAACCCACGGGGAGAACATGCAAACTACACACACACATGGCCGCAGCGGGAATCAAAACTTTGACCCTGGAGGTGTGAGGCATTATTATTATTATTATTATTATTATTATTATTATTATTATTATTATTATTATTATTATGACTTAGTATCTCATTACTGCACCTTAGAATTTTGGTTAATTTTGACTTAGTAACTCATTATTTCAAGATATCATCTAATTATTTTGACACATTAAATATGAGTTATTCAGTCAAAATAACAAGATATGTTGAAATAATTGAAGATACCTTAGTAAGGCACTAGTCAAAATAATAAGTTACTAAGTAGAAAAAAAACGAGTTACTAATTTGAAATAAGATCATTTCTTGAATTAAGGAATTATTAAGTCAACATAATGAGTTACAAAGTCAAAATAATTAGATAATATCTCAAAATAACAAAATATTATGTTACAGTAATGAAATCCTAAGTCAAAATAACGACCCAGCACTTCAAAAATCCTGGACTTGGACGGAAGTCACAGCTCATTTCTTTAGCACCGGATGTCCTTTTAATGGTTTCTGGTCTGTTGTTTTCCTGCTGGTGCCTTTCTTTAATGTGGCAAACAAACCCAAACCCCACACACCTATCAATTTCAGGTGTTTGTATTCTATCTAATCCAATTTGTGCTCTCCGTTTTGTCATGCTGGCATTTGGTGAAGCACAGCAGTTTTTTTTTTTTTTTAATAGTATAGTATCATACTGTGTACTAACCACTCAGCTCTGTGTTTCTCACTTTTTTCCTGGCAATTTCATCATCTCTCTCACTGTGACCTGGGCTGAGAGCCAGCTGCCTACCCAGGGCACATGGATAGATAAGTGGGAAAATAAAAGCAAGAAAAGGAAAGAGACAAAGAGATTAAAAAAAGTTATTAGGGTACACATAAACATAACATTCAACACATGACAACATTCTGGTCAGTGCCAACTCTGAATCCCAAGGCAGGAAAACGTCGGCATGTAATACGGCTTACACGTGCATACGCATGCACACACGTGCACGCACACACACAGCAGGCTCTCATACTCACTATGATGGCCTGTTGCAGGAGGGAAAGTAGAAAAATCATTTGTCTCACAGGAGAAGCAGGAAACCACTTCCTCAAAAAGCACACAGTTCCTCTGAGTTCCTTTCTATCTAATCCTTTCTGGATTAATGGCTGCACACTTGGTCACACAGCTTTATGAGAATTTTTTTTTTTTTTTAAAACCCATAAAAAATAAAAAATAAAAATAAAAATCATGCTCATTGCTTAGTAATGGATATCCCACTGCTTTTTCTATCCTGAAATGCTTTTCCCTTCGTGGGTATCCTCCTGACAGAATAATTTCTTTCAGATTTCTAACACCAGGCATTTCTGACACATTACATTTCATGTTGCCCTCGGGGTCAAAATGACCTGAATGTGCTCTCGGTTATAAAATAATTAATGAGAATGATTAGAGGAATGGATTTTTCTCCTTATTTAGCTCTTCTCTTGAGCACTATTTGACTTTTGGTAAAAACTTACAACGTACCATTAAGGGTTTAAAGGTCTTATATCTTGTATACGACATGAATGAAGGAATAAGAGGTGAATAAAATTTTAAAAAAACATCATGAGAAAGGTTCATCGTCCTGATGAAATGAAAGAACTTTCTGCATATCTATTTAAAATGGAGGGAATTTTTATTAACTGTTTAATAACTAGATATGAAGATCAGTATGTAATATGCATAGGCCACTGGAGGTTAATAAACTGTTGTATAGCGCCCTCTCAGTCATTAATATTCATAAAGCTGATGCTTAGTGAGCATTAATATTCATAATCGTATGAATATCTTTGTCTTTTTAACAAACAAAGAATCGATTCAAGCAGTTTTGAGTTTGAAGAACAAATCACCAGATTTATTTGTAGAAGGAATGATCGTTGTTTTTTTTTTTCCTTTCCAGGCTGTTTTCACTTTTTGTGTTACTGCTGCCACTCAACAGATCTCTGTGTATCATCCCAAATCTCATACTAGTGCCCCCAAACAAACTACGGCAGCAGGAGCTTGAGCAGCGGTCTGGAGCTTACCTTACTTTACCTACCGAGAGATAAGACGACCCGCGTGAAGCTGATTATTCCACCGGCTTGGAGCTTAAGCGCCCGGTTTGTTTACTCCATACGAGGAGAAAAAAAAAGTACACAAATATATGCAAATACACCCAGAGCGAAAGTGTTATTGTTGGAGGATTCTTGCAGATGCTGTACATGAGCCATGGGTTCAGTGAATTCAGCACTTGAACCCCATACCTCAAGGCATAAATCCATTATTCATGGTTTTGTCATGAACTCTTCCTTTTTACTTCCTGTTTTCTCTTAACCATTATACTGTATATCCACAGCCCGTGATAACTGTGTGTGGTTTGTCAAGTTGAAAACCAGCACAAAGAAACAAGAAAATAAGGTACAAATATGACTCGTATTTAGTCATGTAGAATGTATTTATTATGTCAAGTGCAATCCATCATCGTTACAGACCCAAAAACAACTAAAAGTCCAAGCTAATTAAGCATGCTTTTAATCTGCAATTACAGTACATTTACAACACATATAGAGCGGCTGAACACCATTCCAGAGCTTAAGGGAAATGTAATTCATCTAAGAACCCATGTACCAGCAGCCCACCCCCCCCCCCCCACACCCGCCCTCCCCACTGAGATAGACATGGTGATGATTCTCTGGATTAAAGACTGAGTGAAGTGATCAATATGGAATTTACTGCTTCAGGAGATCAGCAAGATATACTGAACTGAAAGTATTTAGAGCTTTAAACAGCAAGCAAGCCAGTATAGATTGAATAACACTGGGTCGATGAGCTCTAATCAGGGTTAATCATAATCTTCTGGTGGAAATATATACTAGTCGTTTGGTTATTGTTAGTGTTAGTAATTAGTTTAGCTTAAAAAAATTACAGTTCTCTCTTTTTTTGGCTCAAATTTCTTTAATATGTTCTTTCCCAAATGAAAGATCCAAAATGCAGATTTTGCACTATATGGTTGAAATCTGATTGGTCAGAAAGTGTGCGTTATTCTTGTGTAACAGCACGACTCGGACACTAGTTCAAACGACGGATTCATATTAAAGTGCTCATTCTAATAAGTTATTGTTTCTATAGCAACAGCTCATACACAGAGACCTGTACACCAGATGGCATGCTGGAAAATAGAAATAACTTGTCTTGTAGATGTTCCACAGCATTAAATCTAATTATAAACGGTTAAAATGTGTGACATGTCCTTCACTAATAACTTAAACATAGTAATCGTTGTTAAATCGCTGTGGTATGAGCAGCATAATGCACTTTTTGCCACGCTGTTATACGAAAATAACAAAATAACTTGAGTACAAGCGTGAATGTTTAATTACTTATAGCTTCATTTGGAACAGATCCACGATGAACATTTTTTTCATAACCGTTCGCAAACATTACTAGCTGCACCTTACTTAAAGATACAAGAGCTAACAAAATAAATGAAGAAATGAAAGACCTGTGTTATGATGTTTCCCATTTCCTTATCCTGGTTTTCTAGTTCATTAAAATGTCTAGTCGTGTCATCCCATCTGCCTCATTTCGATGTACATTATCGACTTTAATACGTTACTGTGAGTCTTGAACCCTGCTGTGCCAATAATGGATGAGCTCATCGAAAAAAGACTGCAATTACATCCAACCTCATCCAATCTTACAGCGCTGCAATACCTAGAGGGAGGTTTCAGAAGGCAGAATGATGTCCTTTCAGAAAATTAAAACACGGGAACGCGTTTTGAACAGGAGTCACAATGAGGTGGAAGCAAATGCCACGTCGTTTTATTCATCTCCGCAAAAGTGATAGTCTTTAAGGCTCAGAATACAAACACACCGAGGCAAATCGGGAGTCAAGGTCACAACACAATCAAGCAAAATAAATAAATAAATAAATAAATAAACCTGATTCATTATTTCAGTAACGTACAGAACAGAGTCACAAACATAAGCATAAAATATAAGGGCGGCTGGAGTGTCCAGGGGTGGGGGGTGGGGGGTGGACGGGTGGTGTGGTGTTGGGGGGGATCATATTATTATGAGAATATACAGTAGGTCTACTAGTTTCTGGGCACTCATGAATCCGTTTTCTCCTTATTTGAAAATATGCTATTTTAATAACCTGCACAGGGAGAATTGATTTAAGTGTGTGTGGGTAACCCGGCTCTGAATATGTGGAACTTTCTCTACGTAAATATTGACATATTCTGGACTTCGCCGACTCTGAATACAGCCCTATATTCTGTCCATCTAGCATGTGCCAAGAAGCAACAAACATTCTGCCATCCACATATTTTGTTTGCTTGTTCTGACCACCAAAAAGCACACACTACTATCTCTGAACCACTATTTTCCCCCTCATTTTAACACCCAGACATGCCACCAGGGGTCTGGATTTAAAAGGTTCAGTGTCTGAGTACTCTCAAAATGTGCTGTGATTACATGCTCTTTGAAATCCCTAAATTGTGTGCACTACTAGGATGGGAAAGATGTCATCGAATGTGTGCCGCATGGATTTTTATGAAAGACCTTTGGTGCATGTTCAGCTTAAAAAGTGAAAAGAAAAAAAAAAGAAGAAGAATAAACTGTGTTTAAGTGGCTGAGTCACGATGCTGACCTCAATCTGTCAGGAAAACTGTGCAGTGACGTGAAAGAGGCAGCCACCAGAACCGTCACAGTTGTATCACGCTGTTGGCTAGAACTGGAACGGTGTGCTGATACAACACTGTGCCTTGATAAGGAAATACTAAGGTGTGCTATTCTAGGATACGGGATGATGTTAGAGAATTGTGTTTAGATGTGTTTAGAGCTGCCTGCTTTAAAACGTTTTATGCACCAATCCCCAAAGTGCACTTCTTTCCTTCATTCATATACATTTAAAGAAGTGTAAACCAGTGGGAAGCCAGCGCAGTTTGTTTACACGGTGAAGTTTTTTTTTTTGTCAGGAGATGTTTGTTTAACATTTATAGACGGAGTCTCCAGTGTCAGGGAAATTTCCAGCATGGGAACGTCTTCAGGATGGAGGAGGTTGTGCTTTCCGGGAATGACTACTCATAACCTCTGTGACGTAGGTGATAACAAGCTTTGCACCTCTGGGGTTGGGGGTTCAAATCCCGCCTCCGTCCTGTGTGGGCGGAGTTTGCATGTTCCACCCGTGCTTTGGGGGTTTCCTCCAGGCACTCTGGTTTCCTCCCTCAGTCCAAAGACATGACTGACATCTCTAAATTGTCCGTAGTGTGTGAATAGGTGCGCGATTGTGCCCTGTGATGGGTTGGCACCCCGTCCAGGGCGTCCCCCACCTTCCCTGGGATAGGCTCCAGGCTCCCTCTGACCCTGTGTAGGATAAGCAGTACAGAAAATGGATGGATGGATGGATGGATAATTCGTCTTTCTTTAATGAATAATAATGGTTAGTGTTCACTTAATTAACAGTAACTCTGATTCGCGACATGCGAATCGTCGTATAACAGCACGTGCTTTATTCCTCATTTGTTGTAATAATGATAATAATAATATTGTAATAATTCAAATAATTAAATAATATAGTTGATGTAGTAAGCACATAGTTTCCAGAGAATGTGATTCTTCTTTTCAGTGTCAGTATTTTAGAACTGAAAATCACTCTTTTTTTGTTTTAATGCTGTGACAGTACTGTCATTTCAGACACATGGTAATCGCAATATTTATTACATAGTACCTAATGTGTATTCACTAGTTGTTACATAGTAGTTACACATTAACTATTGAGGATGCATAAACTAGATTTGCGACTAAACTCTACATTTGTTATTCTTAATATTATAATCTTAATATTATAGATGCTCATATTTACATTGTTTTAATAGAACCATCTTTAAATGGTGTTTCGTAACTGCTTTAAACACTGATATGTGATATGTGGCTATAAATAATATACTATTGATTTGAATGCTTTGAAAATACAGTAATTTAATGCTACGGTAATGTGATGCTGCTGATATATTCTCTATCCATCGTTCCAACTGTTCTGTTAGAACCTAATTATTTAGAGAAATAGTCATTATTAAAACATGAACCTACTTTTTTTTCTTCTTCTTCTCCGACTCATCATGATTTACTGAGTCACGTTTTCTTATGTCGATATGTTCGATTCGAGCTGCCCTTGAGTTGACATTTCCTGGAGAGACTGGCTTCTAGTAAGAGACATCCAGAAATGTCAGTTAGCTCACCGACACACACACACGCACACACACACACGCACACACACACACGCACACACACACACGCGCACACACGCGCGTGCACACACACACACAAAGAAAAGCAGCAACAGTGTGAGAAGCATCAGAAAGTAAGAATATAAAACCCAAGTGAACCCAAATTCCTATAACAGCATGTGCCAATGTGTTTTATTCCTCTTAAACCACAACGCTTTTCCAACTATTACAATTTTTCCTATTGTACTAGTGTCCCATTGTCATACTTTTTATGCAATTATATTTACGTTTAATGTTGCAGAACAGCCACAAAGCAAGTTAGTTCCTGCTTTCACTTACATTATTGCAGCTATAAACATCGTTCACTGTTATGTATGTAAATTGGTTTAATATTTGGAATAAAGTCACATTATTTTTATATTACAAACTCAGAAATACAGTTGAAAAAAAAACATGCTATGTTTGTATGTGTGTGTGTTTACAAGCACAGTGCTAAGGGCCATGGCTTCTCTAAAGGCCACCAAGCAGGAGGTGTGAGGAGCGTTTGAGTTCTGTCAAAGCCAACGTGCCCTTTACAGTGACAGGGTTATCAGAGCGAGGACAGAGCGGAGACACAGAGTCCATATGCTGATGCCCAGGGGGGAGAGTGCCATGTGGAGACTATCCACAACCCTCTATCCATCAAAGCACGCCTCATATTACACTAACCGGGGTCAGTGTGGGGTTCGTTTCTCCTTCCGGGCCAAACCTGCGCCAGTCAGATCCCAAATGTAATACTGCCTTCATGGCACCCAGCCATATGGGTTCACACAGAGATGGACTGACTAAGATGAAACCCCCTACCATGATTTTATAAGGCGTGATCATTGGTCAGAGCTGAATATTTGAAGGCGATGGCTGTCCAAAATTAAGTGCTGTTTACGTTTTACAGACACTTTCGTGGAACGTGATACAGTAAGTACAAAACTGAGCATTCAATGGCTGTGATGACAATAAAGATCTACTTGACTTGACTACTGGCAAAGGGTTGCATTCAGTGTTTTCAGGGCCAATTAAAAGTTAAGGGGATGTTCCTGGTATTCAGAGTTGGTTTACTTAAGTTGCTTTTCTGGGCTCCCGATTAAGATCATGCAAATCACCTGTGCGTAGTTTACACCTACAAGGATGCCAAATTTTCTTGAGTACAGGTGTCCGAGACAGGGTCTTTCAACACCGCCTTTAAACATCAGTGCTTGCCTTTAGGGCCTAAATAGTCAGGGATAGAAAATGTGGACTGAATAAGTTGTCAAATGTAATATGTAACCTCAAAAATAAAAATAAAAAGTTGAATTTCGGATTTCTGAAAATGAAGAGAAAATACAAACTCTTGTACATTCCTGACTATAGTTTCATCATCTGTTGTTATGAGCATATTATGAAGAGGGGGGAAAAAAGAGCTAACCAAATACACACGTTCTTGGAGATACAGGAACACAAACCCATCACTGATTTCATTTTTCTTCACAATTTGCAGGCGTCTTTTGAATTTGCTGCCATTTCCACATGAAGACCATAGCCTCGGGGACATCTCTGAAACGAGGCATTGAGGACCGGTCTTTGTGAGTGTGTGTGTTTGTGTGTGTGTGTGTGTGTGTGTGTGTGTGTGGCACACTTCTGTTATCCAAGCCAATTTCCATTTCAAACAGACACCCCGAGAGAAGGATACAAACCTGCCCTGGACACATGCGGAATTTCAATGGAGAGAGACGCATCACAGAGACGAAAACCACAAATCCTTTCGTCATGGGCTTCAGCCACAACCTCCAGGTAAAACG
The DNA here is from genome assembly GCA_023630585.1 of Cranoglanis bouderius. Lineage (NCBI taxonomy): Eukaryota > Metazoa > Chordata > Actinopteri > Siluriformes > Cranoglanididae > Cranoglanis > Cranoglanis bouderius. The sequence continues at coordinate 12,885,750 of CM042546.1, forward strand.
AAGAAAATATAACGCCGTTTTTTTGTTTTTTTTTTGTACGCCTGCGGACATTTCCATTCGCTCCTTAACATGGATAACTGTGGAATAGCGTACTGGTCAACGTGTGAGATGAAGCATCCAGCCGCATGTGTGTTCTCACTGCACGCGTTAATGTGATTTATAGCGCAGTACGATTTGAGCCGGTTACCTGTTCTATCTTTCCTGCTGCTTTCTTTCTCTCGCGCTTGGTTTTCCCACACCTTGCATCTCGCAATATTTTCTAGCCTTGGAGGTCCATCGCATTTCAGGCATGGCTTCAAATGCATTCGGTTCATACGAGCCTGAGGATCAGAGGAGGTCATGTGGACTAAACGTGTGAATGAAACACAGCTGTGCTGGAGAAGGCTTAGTGGACAAAGTGTGAGTGAGATGTATGCAGGACTCTGGGCTGCTGTCCTCAGGGGGAGGTGAATAATGGCTTTTTAATGGACCGAATACATTTCGACTGCCAAAAAATGAAATGTACATCATTTTTACACACGTGTACATTCACTGGCCACTTTAAACTTTTGCTGTTGTTGCCCATCCACCTCAGGGTTTCAACATGCTGTGTGTTCTGTGATGCTTTTCTGCTCACTATGGTTGTAAAGAGTGGTTATTTGAGTTATTGTAGCCGTCCAGTCAGCTAGAACCGGTCTGGCCATTTTCCGCTGACCTCTCTCATGAACAATCCGCAGAACTGCCGCTCACTGGATGTTTTTTTTTTTGTTTTTGGTACCAACAAGCATGCCAAAGTCACTGAGGTCACATTTTCCTCATTCTGATGTTTGATGTGAACATTAACTCAAGCTCTTGACCTGGATCTCCATGATTTTATGCATTGCACAGATGCCACACGATTGGCTGCTTAAATAACTGCATGAATGAGTAGGGGTACAGGTGTTACCCTAGTGGGAAAAGACGTCACATATTGAAATTTTGACATTTTCTATTACACAGTGTCCAAAAAGTCAGGAATCAATGGGACTTAAACTACATATACATGTTTTTGTATTCATTATTGCGGTGGTGGCTCAACGGTTAAGGCTCTGGGTTACTGATCGGTCAGGGGTTGAAGCCCCAACACTGCCAAGCTGCCACTGTTGGGCCCTTGAGAAAGGCCCTTAACCCAAACTGCTCTGGGGCGCTGTATCATGGCTGACACTGCGCTTTTCCTAACAAGAGTTTCATTGTGCTGTAATGTATATGTGACAAATATAGGCTTCATCTTCACCTTTCCTTTAATAATCTGCAGACTTTCATAAACATTTCTTACCACGCTTAAATTTTATAATTTTATTGTAGCAGTTGTGTATACGGTGTTTTACTATATATAAAAGAAAAGCTTTAGTTGTGCTGTCTATTTTATCTCTGTACCAGTGTTATTGTGTAGAGGTGTGAATTATTTGTCCAGCAGTGGGCTCACACCCATCCCCTTTCCCATCACCCTGCTCACCAGCAGCTGAACACAGAGTCATGATACTCTACACACAGAAACCCAACAGTGTCCTGACTAATCTTATAATAGACTTGCGCTATAAAATAATTCATTTGTTTATACTGATTGAAAATGTCGATTTCCATTCCGCTAGGGGAATGGAATGCCAGTGTACTGCTAGAAAGGGTTAATGGGGAAAATAATCCAAATTCAAACCCATTGAATCATTAGATTCAAAATGCGATTCTAGCCATGACCAAAGCTACATCCCAAACTGCATAGTACCATACTAAAAATGTGTGCCATAATAGCTATTTTAAATATCTTGTCTGGAAGCAACGGGAGACGTAGAGTGCTAGCTCTGAGAAGTGTTAAACAAGTAAATGACATAAATCGGACATTCGAATGATCTCAGACCTCATCAACCTGCTAATTATTTTAATAAGAGGTAGGAAGAGAACCTATTGATTTGCTTTAGATCAATACACTTAATCGTATGACCCGCTGGCTAAATGAGGCTCGGACATGCCAGCGCTCCAGCTTTAGTCGATTAATAAAGCGTATCACCTGTTAAATCTCGGTTCCACTCCCTGCCCTCGGTTCCACTCCCCTCCACTGTGAGAGTCTGAAGGAAATGACATTTTCACTGTGTAACACGAGCGCTCTTTACAGGGGCGCCTCATTTAGAGAAAGTGACAAGACGGAATAGAATGGCTTTACAACTTCAGCTGCGTGAGAGAATTGGATGTAGACTGTACGTGAGCTGATGTCAGAATTCAGAGCGTTCGCTCATCGAAAACATCTCAGCTCATAATATTCACTCAGGCTGAACTGCCGTATATGTGACATTATTGGAAGAAGGAAAGAAAGCGCTTCTGTGTCCATATATGAACATAGGGCCGGGCGATAAGACAATATAATACTGATATTATGATCAATTATGTCACAATATGCTTTTCTGAGACATTATGATTAAATAATGCCCCCCCCCCCCTTAAATGTTCTTTTTTTTTCTTTTATAAAAAAATGATACAATTTACTTTTATAGATTTCTCATTTTTTACAAATATTTTGTTTAATGCAACACTACTGTATTGCTGGCGGTTTGTGACCAAACCTACACAGTATATTGCAATACATATTGTGTATATGTCTATCGTGTACATGTACGTCTAGAAATGGGACTTGATATTTTTGACACATCGCTTTAACTTCAGCATTAATAAACCAGAAGTTACATTAAGTAAGTAACAAAGTAAGTTATCATGTGCATTAATTGATTTTTGTTGAAATTTTAACAAAATAAACCTTTGCATTGTCTGTTTATTCAATCAATATTCATTCATTTTCTATAGCAGCAGCTCTTATCACAGTCTATCACAGGTTTTATATTAGTTCTCTTTTAGTTCTAATACATTACTGTTGCTATAGGAACAGCTTACACAGAAAGTTGTATGTTGGACACTCGAAATGAACTAATTTGTAATTATTGGAAGTGTTCTGTAAGGAAGGAGTCTCCAGTATCAGTGTTTTGTCCATAAAATGACAAGCAACAATGCAAAATGACAATACTAGCAAGCAACCAGGAAACCCAAGCTAATCACAGAAGGAGTGTTCACAAGGTGTTACAATTCTGTGACAGAATTGATTCTGCTCTCGGGGGGGCATGCTGTTTTGGGAAATAATCAACGATGGAGTGCTATGATGAAGCAGGGTCACTATTACTAATCCATTTCCAATAACAGCGCATCCTGCCAACTTGCCAATGATTTTTTTTTTTTTGTAGTATTCGCAAACAACACATCATACGTTTTATCCATTTGTGGAATAAGACAAAAAGCCAGGAAACCGGAAAGCTCTCCATCTTGAAAACTTTCCTTTGTTGACTTTTACAAAGCGCTGACACTGGAGACTCCTTCCATGAATGTTATTTCATCACAGAAAGCTTATCAATGATTAGACGCTTTTCTTTAAATCACGCCATGTTATAAGTTAATCCGTTTATCATTAGGCTTAAATGATCTAGATTGTTTGCCATACAAGTCCCTGTGTACGCTGTTACTATAGATACGATAATGTATAAGAATGATATATGAACCTGTCCAAACTGCTGTAATATAGAAAATGAATCACCAACTGATTCTGATCAATCAGAGTTGAGAAACCGGTGAATGAGTCTAATGACAGGAAAATATAGATCTAGGCAAAAAAAAAAAAAAAGTATTATGTAAACAAAGCTTGGGGTGGAGTGAATAAATGACATGCAAGACTTCGCAAAGGACACAATTTAAATCGAGAGTTTATATATACAAACTAGGCTAAGAGGACAATAAAACCGACGAGCCAAATTAGGCACAGGTGCAAACGAGGATAAAGTCAATGTCAGACCAGGAACTGGAGAGAACTGCAAGCAAACAAAAATAACAGCATCATTCAGGGCGGCTGTGGATCCTGAGCCGAGCACTGCACGCAATGGGATGCGAATTGTTTTCAGGAGGTGGGAGGAACTTGGAGTACCCACAGGCAATGGGAGAACATGCCAGACAGACAGAGCTCCAGCATCATCACTCCACCACTACCTGCTGTTCCACCATCAATCCACTCCCACGGCAGTGCAACACAAGTAAAGCAAGATGTGCCAAATAAGCAAGAAACACCTTCAGTTTCTCCACTTCTCCAGAACTCCCACATATGCCTTCTACATGCAGCACAGAAATGTTCAAATGCACACTTCACTTCACAGCTTCAATTATGCTCATTCATTTCCTCAGCTGGTCCTGCGCTATACAGGCTGAAGGCTGAAGGTTACTCTGATCCGAGCCGTTTGAATGAACCAACACTGGAGATAGTTTTCATTAAATCTCAGTCATCTCACGCTGCGAGGAGTAATCACGAGCGGACGTGCTGAGGGAACAACAGGGAAAAGGAGTGCTCGATGCACACTGTCTGTCTATCTATCTGTCTATCTATCTATCTATCTGTTGTCTGTCTAACATAAATTGTCTAAAGATCACATATGAAAATAAATGAATGAAAAAGATTACATGTGAATATAAATAAATGATGTGTAAAATGATGTTATAATAAACAAATCGCATGAAAATAAAGGAATCACGTCAAAATAAAGGAGTCATTTGCAAAAAAAAAATACATGTGAAAATGAATTAATCATGTAAAAAATGATGTGAAATTAAATGAGTCATGTGTTAACAATCACACCTGAAACATGCAAAACAATCACACAAAACTAACCGATCATGTAAAAAAAAATCGCATGTGACAATAAATGAAACAAATCTCATGTGAAAATCAATTAATCATGTAAAATCATGTTTTACGAAATGAATCATATGTAAAAACTCACGTGAAAATAAATGTTGTCAGATTATCAGGTTAGTGTGTATGTGTGTGTGTGTGTGTGTGAGCAGTATGTGAGTGTGTCTATGCATTCACTCATCTGACCCTTCACTGGCAGCACCCCAGGGATATTCATCAGTGAGCAGGCAGGTCTTCAGTGCTTTGATGTGGGCGAAGTGAGAGTGAAATTAATTACGACCACACACACACACACACACACACACACACACACACACACACACACCAAAATGGAAAGAGAGGGCTGCAGTCGTAAAATAATTTTAGATTAACAGACTCTGAGGAAACATGACACAACACACACACACACAAACACACACAAACACACACAAACACACGATTACTGACCCGGATGGGCCATGTGTTAGTCTGTTCCGAACCTGCCGGAGTTTTGCAGAGGCGAACGTGATCTCGTCTTCAGCGCGAACCCGTTCACCGGTGTTTCCATGGCTACTGGGCAATCGAGCCAGCTGATGAAAAAGACACAAATGCGTTTCTACACACTGTAACTGTGTAACTTTACAGCTCTTTCTCACCTGTTAATCCATAACGATGAGCTTGTTTTTTGCTATTCAGGTTGATTTCATATAATTAACTCCACATAAATAGGCAAACCATAATATTAAAATCACATGCTGAGGGGTGTGTATGAAGGGGCGGAGCTAAAATGCACTGGTATTTATTCATTTCTGTATTCATTTTTGCATAAAAGTGTGTGTAGACAGAAAAAATGAAGACTGGAGTGCCAATGCTAAATAAGTTAAATAAATGATTATATAATAATTATAATGATATTCATATTTTTAAATAGATACATCATCATCATCATCATCATGATCATCATCATCATCATATTATTATTATTATTATTATTATTATTATTATTATTATTATTATTATTATTATTATTATTATTATTGTTGTTGTTGTTGTTGTTGTAGTATATCTATATTGTGATTATATGAAATAATACATACATGTATAATATTATTCATATATTATTTTTATATTAATATATTTTCCTTTTTTTGTTCTTTGCTCAGTTTTTTTTTCCCCCCAAATAAACGATGCTGTTCTTCAGCTCTTTCCTTTCAGTTCAGTGGCTCGCCCCCACCCCCCCCCCCCTCCCCCTGCAAATAAAAATGGACAGAAAGGAAAACACTGCCCATAATAGCACGTTTGCTCCACTTCCTGTAGTTAAATCGTGTCTTCTTTTACATGCAGACTGAGACCACCTCACTGACTGTTTTCTTTTTTTCATTTCTTAAAAGCATTTGTTTTCCGAACCTGTTGGCTTTTTCCGCACAGGGAAATTGCTACTCGTGCAGAAGTATGAAGCATGAAGTCTCCTCGTTCTACACACCACTATCACTACACTCCGTACACTCGGAGGAGCTCGGATTGCATGAGCTAACAGCCACAGTGTGATTGTGCACACTGAGTGGAGAGAGAAGAGCCTTGGAGTATTTCCCAGCCCATTGTGAGAGAGCACGACCTGTTCTGCTCTTATACACCCCTGCTGTGCAGAGAGTTTGGTATGCCTGGCACTCTACAACTAGACAAGCTACTTGGAGGTCCCAGTGCCCCACTATAATGTAGTCCCAAAATCATGACCTTTAACCCCTCATTTTGAGCACTCTATTTCATTTTCATGTGCTCCACTATTTTTTTTAACGGCTTCAACGACTGTCTCCCGTTTCTAATAAGAATCATTTACTGTAAGTTATGTATTAGCTGGCATTAAAAACATACAGTGCCTATAGAAAATCATCATACTTCTTTGAAATAGTCACTTTTTTTTGTCTTACAGCCTGAAATCAAAACCCATTAAAAATATATTTTTTTGTTCCAGCTTTATTTACACATTCTGCCTTACAACATTCAAGTAATGTAAAAAGGCAACAGTTCGGAAACGTAAAAAAATAATAATAATCAAACTAGAATAACAGAGTTGTAAAAGTGATCAGTCCCATGATTTACTACTTCATAGAGCCACCTTTTGCTTTAATTACAGCCATCAGTCTGTTTGGATATGTCTCTATTACCTTTGCACACCTAGAGTGGGAAATATTTGCCCATGCTTCCTTGCAGAATTGTTCGAGTTCAGTCACATTTCATGGTGAGCGGCGATTGACTGCTGTCTTCAAGTCCATACACAGATTTTCAATTGGATTTAGGTCAAGGTTCTGACTTGGCAACTCAAGGACATTCATCTTCCTATCCTTAAGCTACTGCGTAGTTTTTTTGGCGGTGTGTTTAGGGTCCATGTCGTGCTGGAAGATGAACCACCTGCCCATCTTCAGCTGTCTAGCAGAGGGCCGCAGGTTTTCCTCAATAATTTGGGTGTACTTGGCAGCATCCATTTTCCCTTCAATCCTGACCAACTGCCCAGTCCCCACTGAAGAGGAACACCCCCACAACATAATGTTGCCACCACCATGCTTCACAGTAGGTATGGTATGTTTTGGGTGGTGTGCTGTGTTTGGTTTTCGCCAAACATAACGCTTGCAGTTCAGTCCAAAAAGTTCAATCTTCTTAATAATGCTCTGAACGGTACTCAGAGGGATAGTTAAAGCCTTTGAAATCTTTTTGTATCCTTCTCCTAACTTGTGCCTTTCGACAACTTTGTTGTGGAAACACCATGTACACCATGTTCCAACCATGGTGTATTCTTTGCGTTGCCATGCACTACTAGTAATGGACTCATCACGGAACAGCCGGTTTTCTTGTGAAGTAATCAAAACCACTGCAATTGATGGCAGGAGGAGGGCAATTAGCATGATGTGTGATCTGGGAAGTGACTGGTTGTACCTGAGCAAGTTTATAATAGTTACTCTAAGGGGCTGATCACTTATCCAAACCAGATATTTCACTAATTAAATTTTAATAATTGTTCAGAATTTTTTAAAATGTTATTTTCACTTCGATGTCGAGGGTTATAATGTGTAAATACAGCTGGCAAAGTTAGATTTAATTTGTTTTAATTTCCAGGGTATAATGTGACAAAAGGTAAGGATTTTGACAGGGTATGATGATTTTCTATAGGCACTGTAAATTAAATACATGGTATTAAAATACACACTTTGGATGTGCTGTCCGTAATACAAATCCTTGTGTAAGTTTGTGTAAATTTCAACTTACAACACGACAACGACCCAAAGCACAAATCCAATTCAACAAAGGAATAGCTTCTTAAGAAGAAGATCAATGTACAGTCTAAATCCTGTTGAAAACCTGTGGAATGACTTGAAGAGGGCTGCGCACAAGGAGATTCCATTGAAATGTGACAGATCTGGAGAATTTTTTGCAAGGAAGAGTGGAATAAAATTGCCAAATCAAGATGGGGTATGTTGGTACAGTGGATTCAGAAAGTATTCAGACCCCTTTACTTGCTGTACACTTTGTTGTGTTGTGGATTTCATTTTGAATGGATATATTGTAATTACCATTTATATCCATCGATTCACACTTTATCACCCATAATGACGAAGTTAAAACATGTACGTCACTGCGTATCACCTGGCTGGCTAATACCATCCCTACGATGAAGCATGGTGGTGGCAGCATCATGCTATGGGGGTGCTTCTCAGTGGCAGGGACAGGGAGATAGGTAACAGTTGAGGGAAGGATGAAAGCAGCCAAATACAGGAACATCCTTGAACAAAACCTCCTCCAGAGCGCATGCAAACTCAGACTTGGGCAACAGTTCGCCTTTCAACACAACAATGACACTAAGCATACAGCAAAAACAACATTGGAGTGGCTTCTGGGCAAGTCTCTGAATGTCCTTGAGTGGCCCAGCCAAAACCCAGACTCAAACCCCATCGAACATCTGAAGAGAGACCTGAAGCTGGCAGTTCACAGATGTGTACCATCTAAACTAACGAAGCTTGAGAAGATCTGCCATGAAGAACAGGATAAACTGTCCAAATCCAGAAAGCTTGTAGAGACATAGCCAAGAAGACCTGTAGCTGTAACTGTAGCTGTAATTGCTGCAAAATGGGCTTCTACCAAATACTGAATAAAGGGTCTGAATACTTTTGTTAATAAGAGATTTCAGTTTTGATTTGTAATTCACCCACATTTTTAACGCACCCGCATAGCATGATCCTGCCACCACCATGCTTCACCATTCACTGGATTAGCTAGGTAATGTGCAGTGCCTGTTTTTCGCCAGACATATGTAGTGCTTGCTCAAAATCAAATCCACAACACAATAACGTGTGCAACAAGTAAAGGGGTCTGAATACTTTCTGAATCCACTGTAGACTCTTACTCAAGATGACTGAGTGCTGTATTACAAGCAAAAGGTGCGTTAACAAAGTATTAGTTAAGGGGTGTGCACACTTATGCACTTATTATTTTTCACTTAAATAATGTGATATATTTTTGCTATATCACATTAACAGTGGAAAAAAGTAAATCATGTAATATGATTTATCTTGGTTTAATTTTTTTACATCACAAAATACTTTCAATTTTAAAAGGGGTGTGTAGACTTTTATATCCACTGTATACGTATACATTTTACATATAATATTTTTTATTCCGAGTATAAAGCGACTCTAGTAGACTCTACTCTAGCACCGCACACACACACACACACACACACACACACACACACACACACACACACACACAATGTTTCTTCCTCAGCTGGAGGCTGTCTGTTTCCTCCAAAATGAAGCAGAAGATATGGCGAACCGCCAAAGCCAAATTGTGCGCATCTGTAAAATTTCATTTTCCACAGACTTCCCTCCTCATTGGGAATGACATTTTACAATTGGAGCATTGCTAATATCTCCGGAAGACTGAGAGTAAAGAAAATGAAATGCCAGTTGTGCAGAGTGTGAGGATATACAGTATACTAGGCTACAGCAGTCTAACTAGGACAAGAACAGAGGAATCAAACAGACAGCTGAATAAAACACAGTTATACGTGGAAGCCTGTCCATTCTGCCTCTAATATTTAAAGGGGTAAGAAAACATTCGATTGCACATTTTTCTATGTATTTGCCACGTAATTACTTTGCCTTCGTTAGCTCCAACCCTGATCCAAAAATCAAAGAGTTCTTCAGAATTATAGAACCATCCAGCAATACATTACGGCTGAAATTAAATTCGTTCGGCTGCACCACCACAGAGAGATGGAGATATATTTTCTAACACGTTGGCTCATCTTCAAGGTGCAAACAATGATTTAGAGGGGGCTTTGACGAAAATGAGATGACTATTTACACGAGTGATGATGCGCCATGCACAACTAAAATAAAGGCTAATTAAAACAGAATCATAAAGCAAAGCCCCAATGAACCATAAACTAGAGCTAATTACTGTAGTCACAAAGAAGCCTCCTTCTTTGTGGCTCTTTATGGCTTTTTTAGGACACCGCAGGGGAGGAGAGTAAACAAATAATGGCAAGATATTGTGCTGTATGGCTACAAAAGTGAGATAAATATGCCAACAAGAGCACCTGGCTCAGGTTCACACAACACACCATTCAGGATGAATAAGATGAGGGCGATGGGCGGGGCTTAGTGGTCATTGTTTTTCTTACAATTTCTAGTATTACACTATGGATATATCAGCGTGTTTGTTGAATGACCAGCACGTTCATGGCTTTTTTTTTCTAACATTGTTTACCACATCATCGATTATCCTGGTTCGGGCAGCTGGGATAAGCACATTTTGTGTCTAAGCTATCTGTTTTTTTTTTATTGTTTTTTTTTAATTCACAGTAGCTAGAAAAAGATTTTGACTTTCACACCACAAACATTTTTTATTTAGTATGTAGCTATGTTTAAACGTTCACTAGCCTTGAGACGATTGATGTTTATATTGCGATGGCTATTGGGTTACGTGCTTGTAAGAAAACATGGTGTCTGAGGCTTTAAGATGGATAAAAACAAATTTTTCTAGTCTTGTACTGTGTGTTTTCTTTTAGTCTTCGCTCGCAAAACATGAGCTGGGGTTAAAATTAAGAAAAGGAAACAAGGTTTTGTTTATCAGGGCTACTTCGCTATACGAACCTTCGCTGCTGTTCATCCCGGATTTTATAAGGTCTTGATTTTAGGTCTTGATTTTATAATGTGATCCACTGTACTCTGAACTTGGAAGAAAAAACAACCTCTGACATGGAAAAGTGCAATAGAACTGTCATTCATCTTGGAATTCCAAGTCAGGAACTCAAATATAAACTCAATTTTACTTAATATGTAGCTTTTGTTTTGTGAAAACTTATTTTATCAGCTTTGTAAGTTTTGATTTGTAACAATTCCATTGGATTCATACCAGTTTTATTAATAAGACAAGACCATGTGACAGATGTTTTGTTTTTTTTTTCAGCAAAGATGAACAAGATTAGTTGACCATCGTTAATTCCATCGCAGAAATAATTCATTGAAATCTTCTTAATACGTTTATCAAATATAGAGACTATAGAGACTAGCCATAAAAAATGTGAACTTGTTCTGGACATCCATGTTTTTCCGAGCATTTCTTCTGCCATAACGTCACAAATGTCTGGCCACGCCCCCTTTTTCAGTAAGGCAGCAGGTGGTAGGTTATTGACTACTTTACCCAGTGCTTCGGATGTACTTCCTACTTTAAAAAAAAGAAGAACATAGCTTGTAAAGAAATTATGTTTATTTACCAACGATAATTACCCAATGAACAGTTGAACATCTTTTTAAGACACTGACTATGATCTGTGCAGCTATAATTTGCCGAAAGCTGTGGTAGATCTACATTCTACTTTCAAGTAAAGGACACACTCCTTTGGGTATTCCACTATTTTTCCACACACATCTTGAATATAAAATACAGCATTATTTATTTATTTTTTTGAAAACATGTTGTCAAAGCGTGCGGATATTTTTTTCTCCCTCTTCCCGCGAACCTCCAGCAGCTGCTCAGACGCGGAGTAAACAAAGGCTCTGTATATAGGTCATCTCCTCTCTGTTCTCGTTCAAGATGGATGCACCATTAAAACACAGCGACACAAACGCTCACCTGGCTAAATCACGCAGGCTATTTACTCTGAGCTTGTTATGGGGAATTTCGACCCGGATAACAAGAACAAGACTTGGAGCCGGGCGTTTAACTCCGGTGCACTTGGATCAGTCACAATTACAGCAGGAGATGATTTGTATCTGACTGCTCAGACGATCGTTCATCATTCGGCTGTAATTACGCCGTTGGTCCGCTGACGTGAATAAGTTTCTCATTTCATGCACATTTTCTCAATCTTTGAATATCCTGGCATAACCCATGCTGTATCACTAGAATTACAATTATATTGATTTAACTGCTATTGTTATAGCTGGGTGTTAAAATTCCAGAATGTCAGCACCCCTGAACTCAGCGTCCTTGCTGAGCGCCCGGCTCTGGTAATGACCGAGTTTTGCAGCTGTACACTCTCGTCGTGGGATACGGGCATGGAAAACGAGCATGCTGAGAAAACCCTGATCAGGCGAAGGGAAGGAGAATGATGACCTGAGCTGGAGGAGGTTTTACACAAATAAGAGAACGACATGCTGTCAAGCTGTGTGTGGGTTCACTGGATCTTCCTGGATGTGCTGGAGCAAGGAAGCAGGCTGAATCTCACACCTCTCATTATTATCTGCGATACGCCTGACACAGGCTCAGTCACCTTTCTCACTTGTGCAGAGGTAGAAAGAGAGAGAAACAGGTGGAGGAGTGAAGCTGTCCGAGGGGGGTGAGGGGGGAGACAACAAGAGCGGCAGAGTAAAATCCTGAATATCAAAGGTTAAATTAAAAAAAGAGAGAGATTTTTATTTTTTCATTTTTTTGCCATGCATGAGATGCGAGTTTTTGACGATGTTCCCAGTGCAACCACTTACACCACAATCGTGAACTAATTCTAGAGCTCTAGCCATATAAATGTCTGGTTTTAAATATCAGTAACAAACAATAACAACCTTTTCTCAGGTATAATAAAAATAGAAACAGGAAGTAACGTGACATGACGAACCAATCCCATGGCATGCCACACCTAATGTGGACCATGCCAGGGTTTGGTTGAAATGAACCCCAGACCACCATTTTCAAGAAGATCAGGGATCAGTTCTCTGGACTGTTAGCTCAGAAACAACTTTCACACTTCACCAATCATAAACTCAAACAACCAAATTTCTAAAACACTAAACACCATTTGAAAAAAGGGGGGGGGGCAATTCGGCTTATCAGAAGCTAGAACCTTCATGAAGATATGAAAAGAAATAAAGGAATTAACCAGAAATGTTCCCAGTGGCCATGTAAGGATGTCAACGGAAAAAAGATTAGTTCCTTCATGTTTTGTTTTCTCCCTGCTCTCTCTCTCTCTCTCTCTCTCTCTCTCTCTCTCACGCACACACACACACACACACACACACACACACACACACATACCTTATCAGGTGTGTGGGCGGTCTGAGAAAACCAGCTGGATCTCGCTGTGGCTTCATGCAGAAGACATTTCGGTTTGAGATCAAAAGATGAATATCTCCTTTCATCTCCTGATATTTACATATAGATGTGTTAAACAACTTGGAACATGGCACCTTTTGTGGCAGAATACTTCATTTGTAGGTGAGCAAAAGTATTGGGACAGACCGTCTTTTGACCTCAAACCCAAATGTCTTCAGTGTATAGCAAAAACTTAAGAGATGGCCTTGCCGTTCCAATACTTTTAATATGATTGGTAGAAAATGTCCAAATTTGACCAAGGGTTTTCCCAGGCCACCACAATCTTAAACCAGCTAAATTCATGATATTACAACAGACATGACTGAATTTGTCACATTTCATATGAACGAATTCATCAGCAAAGTTGTGGCCACTAATCTAGCTTGGAAAGTCCAAGCATTTAGAGTATGCGAAGGTTGAAAAATGCACTGTAATCAAATTTTGGAATCAAGCGTATAGTATAAAGAAACTACCGAAAGGCTTTTGGGATTTATATGGTATTTATCCCATCTTGGGCGTATTCCCACGTCTCACCCAGTGTCCCTCGGCTCCAATGAATCCATGACCGGGATAAAGCGCTTAATAAAGATGAGACTGAACTGTCACACTTGTCACTGTTCATATTTCTCATATAGCATTTAGACAAGGTGTTAATACCCTGAGTTTACACCAACAAGTGATGTGTTGTTGATGTTGCTCAAGGGTTGTCTCTTTTGAGTGTGTACTGACTGCTACGAATGTCACTGCCAGATGTCCAGTTTTGCTCTGATAAGAAATCGTAGCAGCCGAGATGTATCCAGTATCCAGTATCATTTCACTGTTACTATTGGTATCGAATGACTATTGGAGTCATTCAAATTTAAATTTATGCTTGCCAAACAATGTAGTCAGAACATGATTTAACCTTGAAACTTCAACCCAAAAATACAAGAACTGAACCATACTGTGTATTTTGTGGGATGCAAGCTGCTAAAATGACCCAAAGGACAGAGCTGAAGCACTGCAGAAATACCAAGTCTTCTGCACGTCTACACCAAAGCACAAACAAGTAAATAAATGCTTGGATACAGTTCACAAAATCATTGATTTTTTTTAACCAGCCCCATGGTCCCCATGCTTGCCAAAAGGTATTTACTGGGAAAGTAAATTATGAGTCTGTTTTCAGCCCTCCTCCTTCCAACACCTCCTACAGCGAATCCTCTCCAATCCATTTCATTACATGCAGCGTGGAACCAAATATCAAATATCAAAAGTATCAGTTTCATTCTGAAAATAAATCAGCAGGGGGTTTTAAGAGTATTGTAGACTATATTAAAGACCTGACATCCAGAGGATTGACCTAAATGTCCGAGGCTAGATATGACAAACATGTTTGAAAATGCTAATCAATATGAATTATTTATGTATTTAAAATGATATTTTATTATTTAATTTCTATTCATTTTGTAGGTTTTTTCCTGTATAATTGTTAGCCTTTCATTTCATGTTAACCTCCTTGTTTGTACTTCTTTGTAGAGCTACTTTGAGATCATTAAACTGGTGAAAGGTGCTATGTAAAAAGAAAATAAAGGGAAAACTCCGCCCCTATCCACAGCACACGAGAGCTCACTGAATGATTTGGTGAAGATAAAAATGATGTAAATCATCATTCTGTTGACTATGTACATAAGAAGCAGTGACGTAATTCTACTGTTTTGTGCTGGCACTTTTACTTCCTGCCATGTGTTTTGTGCCAATAAGTGTTAACACAAATCGTTTTCGGGGCGTGTGAATGGGCTACTTTAGAACACTTTTCTTTTCCAATACTCCATGATTCGTTTTCATCCTTTCCTTGAGGATTATTGCATCCCTGGCCATTACATGCCTAGCTCTCTCTCGGGAAAGTGCAACACATATATCAGCTACAAACCACAAGTACCATCAATATTTACATGGGGAAAGTTACTTATATTCAGAGTCCGGTTAAGCACCTGCATACAGTGGGGGGGAAAAGTATTTGATCCCCTGCTGATTTTGTACGTTTGCCCACTGACAAAGAAATGATCAGTCTATAATTTTAATGGTAGATGTATTTTAACAGTGAGAGACAGAATAACAACAAAAAAATCCAGAAAAACACATTTCAAAAAGTTATCAATTGATTTGCCTTTTAATGAGGGAAATAAGTATTTGACCCCTTCGACTTAGTACTTGGTGGCAAAACCCTTGTTGGCAATCACAGAGGTCAGATGTTTCTTGTAGTTGGCCACCAGGTTTGCACGCATCTCAGGAGGGATTTTGTCCCACTCCTCTTTGCAGATCCTCTCCAAGTCATTAAGGTCATTTTCAATGCCCTGGCTGAGGGAAGGAGGTTCTCACCCAAGATTTGATGGTACATGGCCCCGTCCATCGTCCCTTTGATGCGGTGCAGTTGTTCTGTCCCCTTAGCAGAAAAACACCCCCAAAGCATAATGTTCCCACCTCCATGTTTGATGGTGGGGATGGTGTTATGACTTGGGGTCATAGGCAGCATTCCTCCTCCTCCAAACACGGTGAGTTGAGTTGATGCCAAAGAGATCTGACCACACCTGACCACAACACTTTCACCCAGTTCTCCTCTGAATCATTCAGGCAAACTTCATACGGGCCTGTACATGTGCTTTCTTGAGCAGGGGGACCTTGCAGGCGCTGCAGGATTTCAGTCCTTTACGGCGTAGTGTGTTACCAATTGTTTTCTTGGTGACTATGGTCCCAGCTGCCTTGAGATCATTAACAAGATCCTCCCGTGTAGTTCTGGGCTGATTCCTCACCGTTCTCATGATCATTGAAACTCCACGAGGTGAGATCTTGCATGGAGCCCCAGACCGAGGGAGACTGACAGTTTCTTCCATTTGCGAATAATCGCACCAACTGTTGTCACCTTCTCACCAAGCTGCTTGGTGATGGTCTTGTAGCCCATTCCAGCCTTGTGTAGGTCTACAATCTTGTCCCTGACATCCTTGGACAGCTCTTTGGTCTTGGCCATGGTGGAGAGTTTGGAATCTGATTGATTGATTGCTTCTGTGGACAGGTGTCTTTTTACAGGTAACAAACTGAGATTAGGAGCACTCCCTTTAAGAGAGTGCTCCTAATCTCAGCTCATTACCTGTGTAAAAGACACCTGGGAGCCAGAAATCTTGCTGATT
The DNA here is from genome assembly GCA_023630585.1 of Cranoglanis bouderius. Classification (NCBI taxonomy): domain Eukaryota; kingdom Metazoa; phylum Chordata; class Actinopteri; order Siluriformes; family Cranoglanididae; genus Cranoglanis; species Cranoglanis bouderius. Next base: position 12,902,211 of record CM042546.1, read on the forward strand.
GATAGGGGATCAAATACTTATTTCCCTCATTAAAATGCAAATCAATTTATAACTTTTTTGAAATGCCTTTTTCTGGATTTTTTTTTTTTGTGTGTGTTATTCTGTCTCTCACTGTTAAAATACACCTACCATTAAAATTATAGACTGATCATTTCTTTGTCAGTGGGCAAACGTACAAAATCAGCAGGGGATCAAATACTTTTTTCCCCCACTGTAAGTCCATATTCTGGACTCTTGTGTAGATCACACCTCTGGAGTTGCCAGATTTTCCTTGAGTAGAAGTATCGGAGACTGGGATTTTAGACCACCTGTGGAGTCTATAATTCTACAGTCCACCATCTTTAAACACAAGCACTCATCTTTAAGTAAAAATAAATAAATAAATAAAAATCAGCAATAGGACCTTGTTTTAGAGAAATTGTTCTAGTTGTAATGATCACATTACTCACGTCAAATTTGGTTTATTTCAACAAAATAGCTTCCACCATTCCACCATTATTCAGCAGCTTATAAAATAGCACTTGATCCAGCACAACGTATTATTTTGCATTGCAATAAACGTAATGAAGGCAAGATACTAAATCAAGATCAGGAAATTTGAATGTATCATTTTATCACACTTTTAATTCACTATTATGACTAGCTCAGTACGATGTGCACTCCTGGAAAGAAACCAGGATTTGAAGGATTATCTGACCAAAGCACTTATCTGCTACTCTTACAGCTCATTTTAAGTGTTGGTCATAATTTTATCCATAAAAAAATCAATTAATATGCTAAGATGCTATCTCCTCGGAGGGATGATGCTATTAATTAAGTATGCCATGTTTATCTATTTCATTTTGGCATTAATTGGAATACTTTTTTTTTTTTTTTTTTTTTTTTTTTTTAAGAGTATTTACAGCCCAAAACATAAATTTCAGTGTGATGCACTGTGGTTACATCGAATTGTCAGAGAGTGGCGCTAGACTTAACACTGTCCGTATGGATCGTATTCAAATTTGAGTTACGTAGACATAGTGCAGATTTTATGGGGCAGTTGTGTAACCCATCTCTGAACACACACAACTTTCCCTGCATAAATACTGATGCAACTTTTGGACTTAAATCGGACATTTTCTAATCATTAGCAGCATAGATCCTATTTAGCTTGTTACAATCGCTAGGAACATGTTCAAAATTTCTTCCTTGAACTGTTGGTTCATCACGATTTCCTTTTAACGACAGTGTTTTAATAGCGGCCATGATTTTGTCAGCTGAGAAACCCGAGAATGCATGTCATGTAATGGCTCGACATCTGAAAACATGAACATATTCGCTCTAAAAATAGTTAAAGATCTAGAAGCATGTTGTGCTGCTAATGCAGTGGGTGTGTTTTGTCAGTGTGTGTAAGAAACGGTGTGGCAGGTCCACGTAGGGGTCCAATCACTGGATCGGACAAGCATCCCACATTTATTTCCTGTTCTTTTCATGCTGCTCTCTCTCTCTCTCTCTCTCTCTCTCTCTCTCTCTCTCTCTCTTTTCCTTCTCTTACCCCACACAAAAGAATTAACCAAGGGAGCTTGTTCAGGACTGTGGTAGGGTATTCTCACAGAGATTCACACAATACACACACACACACACCAAAAATCCTCTCCTACTTGTTGTGCACCTGTGTGTGCCTGATAGTGTATGCCTCCTCCAGGTCTTGTAATGCAAGCCGGTCTCCAGAGACACACAGGGCACACACACTCACACACACACACACACACACACACACACACACACACACACACACACAAACACACAATGAATCCAAGTTTCTTTTCCAAAGCACACAAACAAAGAGAATAAATCCAAGGTAGCGCGCACTGGGTAAGATGTAAGGAGGCGCGGCGCAAAACGCAACTCGATGCGGCCGCTTTGCGTCTGAAACGAATTTGCTAAGACTTGATGCAAACTGTGGCTGTGGACGCCTAGCAAGCTGTGGTTTAAAAGCTGACGTGAATGGGTGGAAATGGTCAACCGCAGAGGAAAGGCGAGATCTAAAACTGAAAATCTTCTGCAATCTCAAACCCAAAGGTCTTTAGCGTATAGCAAAATACAAAAGAATTGGCCTTGCTGTTCCAATACTTTCAGAGAGGACTGTACATCAAATAGTAAAGCAAATAATAAAGAACTAAAAAGAACTAAAAGCTTCAACAGATGACTTTTCAACTGACGAGAAATTTCAGGATGACGAATATCTTGCCCAGAAGAACTGCAGATGGAGATTACGGATATGAGGACAAGTGTTTTGATGAAGACGACGAGCTTCCAGAGAAGAAGGAGGAACGAAGTCATTTCAGCTAAACATCACCGTGTGCCTAAAACCAATAGCCGTGCCACATCGTCCATCTACGGGCGGAGGAGTCTGGTGGGACGTCTGGTGGGACGTCAGTGTCGATGTTCGTCAAAACAAGCTTTGGATTAGGGATAATATTTAACCCAAGGCCTTAGCTCCAGGGAAAAATAATGTGTCGATAGTTCTATGTTTGTGCATTTTAATTGACTTTCTATCCAGCGCTAGTCCAATTTTGCACAACATACAGTAGAATAACCAGGAAAACAATTCCCTTTTATCATATGAATCCAGACATCTGGGCTAGGTTTTTCCATGAAGAGACAACATACCTGACCTTCATGAGGCATTATTTCCAGGCTTCCATCTTTACTTTCTGCGTTTACTGTCAACCACTTCAGCACCCACCAGGACGTTTTAACCATCATTTATGTAAGTGTGTTGTTTATGCTGTAGCTATCCATCACATATAATAACCATCCCCCCCCCCCCACACCCAGGAACACGAGACTTACACTCAGCGTAATTTTGTTTAAAATGCCATAGTAGTTCATATTACTATCATTTCATGAATGTTTATCTATGAAGGGTTTGTGTATGATGATATGAGGCTTCATATCATGTAGACTTCCTTCAGTTGAAGTGTGTCTTCTCAGCACTCACTTCTCAGTCTATCGCACTGTGGTTATATGTAACTGTGGTGCTATGAACCATCTAACCAACAAGGATCCCTGTCACCCAGAACCAGCGGGAAATAGATGTGAATGTTTCATGGTCAGATATCCATTGGCGATGCTACCATCACCAGGTGACTCCAGGTCTTAAAACATCACCCCTGGCAGTTAGCCAGTGTTATGTAACCATAATTAGATACATAACTTGTGTTTTCCAACACAGGTCTGAGGAACACATACACACACACATACACACACACACACACACACACACACACACACAGCTATTTTATATACAATTTTTGGAGGTATACAAAACCCTGTGCAAAATCCTCCCTCAGATCTATAGTGCACTTATATTGTGCGTTTAGGCTTCTACAGCAATTTCATACATAGATTTTCAACCAGTCTTACAAAAGTTTTGGAAACAGCTCATTTGCATGTAGCGACGCCCACAAAACTCCATAAAAGGCGAAGTGCCCAGGAGCACAAAATGAAGGATAAAGGTAAAGGCTAAAAGACAAACGCAGACAGTTTTTTTTTGTTTGTTTTGTTTTGTTTTGTTTTTTACTCACCTTTGTGCCAAAAAAAAAAAATTAATCATATATAAAATTAGTCATAATAAGCAAGCGCTTAATCCTCAATTAGCTGAGTCATTTGTTCACGGCTTACTGCTACACGCAGACAGACCAGCCTGTCCTCTGTTTATATAGCGCCAGTTCTTTTGTCATAATTGAATGATTCATTTTATTTGTCTATTTTATTTATGGGTGTGTGTCAGCTCGCTTTCTTTATTTTTTCTCATTCTTTAATTAATGCCAGTAAAATAAAATGTCTGGTTTTCACAAAATGTTCTCAATGGTACTTTCAGTCCGTGACCTTGTGAACTCGTATGAGGATAGAGACTCCCAAGTTCTTCTATAATTCACTCTGGATAAGGGCGTCTCCTAAACCCTGTAAATGTAATACAATAAGCAATTTAAACTTGCCATATATTCCAGATCAAAAGGGAAAAAAAGTGCATTAGTTAGCCTTCATGTGCGTAAGTTTACACACCCTCAGGAGAACGAGTAGGGTACAAATGTTTTTTACAGGATTTTCATGAATACCAAATGTCTTCTCTAAACCCCCGTGTGAACGATTTACGAATAAATCTGTCTGTATCCAGCTTGATAAATGAGGCCCATTTTGTATTCTAGGGCCACTGATCTTAGTCACAACCAAACAATACTATTTTACGTTGTGCGATTTCTGTCTTTAACAACAAAAATGTGTTCATTCCTTTTGTTTTCTTACACCTTAGATTGTTTTTCTTTATACACTTGGAGTTATCTTTCCCAAATTCGATTTTTTCTTAACCTAAGTGGAACTCACAAACAGTTTGACATGAAATTTCTTTTTTTCCATAGTGCACACATCGTGTTTTTTGTTGTTGTTGTTTTGTTTTTCATAGAACACACTGTGTGTCCGACTCTCCCTCCTCATAATAACCACAGTGTGTATCCAAGTCTCGCATTGTGCGTCTCTGAAATCTTTTTTTTTTTGTTTTTTTCACAGCACACACAGTGCGCATCCAACTCTGCGCACCTGAGTCCTTCTTTTAACACACACCGAGATTTTCTTATAACACACACACACACACTGTGTATCCGCTTTTCATTTTTTCTCAGCAGTGTTTCTCTGAGATTCCCTACTCACAGAGCACGCTCTTATTCAGGGTTTTTCTTGCTCACTAGTTCAAAAAGTCCTTTCATACTTCTGACTTAAGCATGACCAGCTTACACACATATACCCACACACAAAAACCGGCGGTGCGAGAAGATAAAATAAAGCCATGGAAACAATACTGAACTTTGAGGACTTGTGACTCAACACAGGCTCTCTTGAGTTCAAGCCTTGAGAAATAAGATATTGGATTGTCCTTTCTTTCGCTTTTTTTTCCCTTTAGGATCTTGAGGAAATTGTGCAATCAAAACAAAAGCAAAAAAAAACCCAGACAACAACTAGAAAAGTGTTGTAAGGAAGAATCCATTACTCCATACGATGGAGTGTGCAGCCAAAAATAACATATTTCAAAATTTAGGCTTCAAACTGTGTTTTTTTTTTTTTTTTTTGACACATTACTATTATTACATAAAACATGAAAAAAAATCTAGGTCTACAAACAGTGTAGAGAACCCAGCTACTTGTGTTTGCACCATGTTTTTAACATCCGTGCCAAAAAATCGGTGTGATCTCCGAAGATTGAAATGCGAAGGAGCTTGGATCCATCACGCATGACAGATACTGTATTTACAGCTGCAGAAGATAAATGGTGAACTAGAACTCTGGCTTCAAGACAGAGGGAAAGACGCCAAGCTTCCCAACCACAAAGCAATTTCAGGCACAGCTAATGAGGCTGTGCTGGCTAATTTAGAGATCTGAACACCCCCCCCCCCCCCCCCAACCCCACACACACACACACACACACACACAGACACACACACATACAAAGACTCTTTCCAGTACAAAAGCTCCTGCATTCAGATCACATATCACAGCTTGCGTTCTGCTTCACGCACAGTAATAATGTATGTTAAGCAGCACATGTCGGAGAAGAAAATTAGCACCGATTTTTTTTTCGGCGTGGCGTTAGCGCCATTAGCATACATTGATGCGACTTACTGGGCCGAGCAGCCCCTGTGCTAAACAGATAAGGACATTAAAGTGTCACTGAGCCAAGGTTCCTCACCCTTCCATCTCATTTATATTTCCAGGCATTTTTTTAATCTCTTCTTGGCTGAATTATCTGGGGAAATGGGTCCTAAACCTATCTGCACAATTACCACCAAACCTGTATCGTAATCGTATCCTTTCTCAGAATAATGCTACGCCAAGCACAGACCTGGCCTCATAGAGGAGCTTCGCGGATAATAACGTGACGGTGAGGCGGTATCCTGCATTAAGCAGGATATCTTCATGAAACCATCCCTCGTGGAGCCGTCCAGACGTTTGCACCGGTGCTCACTTTTAAAACGTAGGCGAACTCCTAAGGGGATGATGTCGGAGCGAGGTTAAGCTGCTGGTGCAATGCTGTGAATGAATCATTTACGAATCTGCTATATGAGAATTCACAAATCTGACAATAGCTCCAAATGTAAACATATACAGTGGATAGGAAGCACCTCCTCAATATTAAACTGTAACTCATGCTGTTTCTCTGGAAACTCTGTATACTTTCTTTGAGTTTTAATTCATTAAAGAAGGATACGTCATACATTTTATCCATTTACAGTTACGTTTAATGCTGCAGACCGTCCACGAAACGAGTTGGTTCCTGTTATCACTTATGTCACAGCAGCTCTGAACAGTCGTTCCATCACCTGCCTCTCTTTTTCTCGCTCTTAAGTTAAGACAATGTAAAGACAGGAAAAAAATTAATAAATAAAGCAGTGTGTCATGTTACTGCGAAACCTTGAAGCATAAAGTCCTCCATCTTAAAGACTTTTCTGTGGCGGAAAACTTAAAGTAACAGCTTTACCTCAGACCGTTATGAAGATCTGACACTGGAGACTCCTTTCAAAAAAATGTTAAAAAATAAACATCTCACAAAAAAATCTTCACTGTATCAATCATAAAATCAGTTTATGTGGAGCGCCCGCCATAGAAATCACTGCGTAAGTTGTTCCTTAACCTGTGATTTGCGTTGCATGGCGCAACATGTCACATGTCACAGAATCGAGATTTCTGCAGTTATAATACAGAATATTCCACTATAACTCATGAACACAATACAAACCTACACTGTATACTGTACACAATCCACAAATAGGGAAAATACACCGATCAGCCATAACATTAAAACCACCCGCCTAATATTGTGTAGGTCCCCCTTGTGCCACCTAAACAGTTCTGACCCATGGACTCCACAAGACCTATGAAGGTGTGCTATGGAATCTGGTACCAAGACGTTCACAGCAGATCCTTTAAGTTGGGAGGTGGGGCCTCCATGGATCGGACTTGTTTGTCCAGCACATCCCACAGCCGCTCGATCGGACTGAGATCTGGGGAATTCGGAGGCCGAGTCAACACCTTGAACTCTTTGTCATGTTCCTCAAACCATTCCTGAACATTTTTTGCAGTGTGGCAGGGCACATTATCCTGCTGAAAGAGGCCACTGCCATTAGGGAATACCGTTGCCATGAAGGGGTGTACTTGGTCTGTTTAGGTAGGTGGTACGTGTCAAAGTAACATCCACATGAATGCCAGGACCCGAGGTTTCCCAGCAGAGCATTACACAGAGCATCACACTGCCTCGGCCAGCTTGCCTTCTTCCCACAGTTCCCACTGGCCCTTGTCAAAGTCGCTCAGATCCTTACGCTTGCCATTTTTTCCTGCTTCCAGCACATCAACTTCAAGAACTGACTGTTCACTTGCTGCCTAATATATCCCACCCCTTGACAAGTGCCATTGTAAAAAGATAATCAATGTTATTCACATCACCTGTATTTTAATATTATGGCTGATCTGTGTATGTTTGAGTAGAATAAGTGTGATTTATAAATGTGTGAAAACACAACTGATAACTGGTGAAATAAAAACAGTTTGTGGAACTGGACAAATCGGCTACATTCTAGCTTGGATTAAATGAGGCATTCTGGTGTAAAGTGTTAAATAAAGGGAGTGAAGACTGCGTTGTTCAACAAGGTCTTAATTAGTTTTTAATTTCAGCATCTGTGGCTTCAGGCAGGTGGCCAGGCGAGCTTGATCTCCGCCTGATGAGGCTTTCCAATCATCCAGCAACAGGAAGCATCGGTCCAGCCGTTCCTCATGGCTTTTTCACCTCACCTCGGGAGTCTCTCCTTAATTAAGAAACAAGCGCTGAAATTTTGGGAGGAGCGAGAGATGAATAAGCGTGATCTGAAGAAAATACCCTGACATGAGAGCACTTGCTAAAAGGAATTACTGAAGAGGCATATCTCAAATGGTCATTAAACATCAAATAGTGCTTAGGGCTAAACAAACATGAAAAGAAAAAAAAAGACAGCAGTGCTAAGAGTTAGCTTAAATAAGTGTATGTTTCGGAAATGTTGGAGGGAGCGTGACATCAAGTAGATCATTAGTTGCACATCCATTGCTGCTCTTTTCTCTTCCTTTCTTTTTTTTTCAATTCACACTTTCTTGGTATTGTTTTCTGTCCTTTAAAGCATTGCATGAAACAAATCACAACAAGACCTCATTCGATAACAAGAATTTCGTTACCAGGCATACCAGCCAAATCAAACACCACGCTGCCAATGTTGTATACTTTGTCTCTATTTTGTTTCACTAAACGCCATGGATATCCAATGAAATCTCAAAAACACACTTTCTAAACAAAGTGTACGGAATCATAATCTAACAAAGATGTCGTGAATGTGCAATCTGTAGCTGTTAACACCAAAGAATTTTTGTGCTATGATACTCATTTTACACCAACATGGTGAAACACAAATAAACATAAATATACCGGTTATTCATTGTCCCACTGATTCACTGTCTCCTGTCTCCACGTCTTTTGGTTTTTGAGTGCTTTCCGTCCAGTCAGATGTCTTCATGACAAAATGTTTAGCAAAAACATGTAAGCAGCTATGCAATTACTATGCAGCAGATCTTGGTCTTATATAACAGTATTATACACTAGATTGCCAAAAGTATGTGGACACGTGACCATTGAACATCCCATTCCAAACGCCTGGGCATTACTATGGACTTAGTCCCCGCTTTGTTCTTTGCTGCTATACCAGACCCCACTCACTAGATTTTGGACAGTGGCTGTAGCCATTCAGCCACAAGAGCACAAGAGGTCAGGGACTGATGTTAGGCGAGGAGGCCTGGTGCAAAGTTGGCATTCCAGTTCATCCCACTGAGGTCAGGGACTGATGTTAGGGGAGGAGGCCTGGTACAAAATTGGCATTCCAGTTCACCCCAGGTGTTCGGTGGGGTTGAGGTCAGGGCTCTGTGCAGACCACTTAAGTTCTTCCACTCCAACTTTGGCAAAACTATGTCTTCATCGAGCTCGCTTTGTGCACAGGGGCATTGTCATGCTGGAACAGGTTTGGGCCTCTTAGTTCCAGTGAGGGGAAATCTTAATGCTACAGCATACAAAGACATTCTGTACAATTGTGTGCTTCCAACTTTGTGGCAACAGTTTGGGGAAGAACCACATATCAGTGTAACGGTCAGGTGTCCACATACCTTTGGCCATATAGTGTATAATTCTGTATAGACTTGTGAGTTATACACTGAGGAACATTTATACAGGACACTAAGGAGATTATGAGGAACAGATGCATGATTGTTGGAGGGAGAGTTCCTATGGGCTGTGACAACCTAACTAGCTCTAGGCTTGATCTAAAAAAAAAAAATAGCTGAAAGTGTAAAATCACTAATTCATAACCGATAATCGAATGTTGGAGTTGCTAAAACAGATTATATTCCAAGTGCACAGTTGTGATTTCTCCTGCCATTAGCTGTGAAGCATCTGGCCTAGATTTACTGTGATCTTGAAGTGATGTGTTTGGTGTAATCCTTAAAGTGCTTGTAAGCCAGATTAGTCTAGTTTCCATGATAGGTTAAATCAATACTTGAGCTATAAAGCTTACGTGTTCGCAAAACTAGTCTCCAGTATCAAAGACAAGATGTGATCTTCGAACTTTGGGGTAAGACGCATGTATCTACATTTCATTATCCTAATACAAACACACTCAGTGTAACACCTTGCTTGACAAAGGACAAATGAACCTTATCTACAATTCTCAGAGCCTAACTAGCCAAACACCACACAAATAAGACTAATATTAGGCTACTACCACTTTAGATTTACATTTACATTTACGTTTATTCATTTAACAGACGCTTTTATCCAAAGTGACTTACAAATGAGGAAATACAAGCAAAGTGATATATCAAGCAGAGAACAATACAAGTAGTGCTATTTACATTAAAAACACCGTTAGTTCTTGCTCATTGATACCAGCTACTGAAGGCCATTGTTACTGGCTGTGTTTTTCTTTTTTTTCCATCCCACTTTCATCCCGAATGAGAACTTGCACCATCCTTGGCTCTTTTATAAGAGTCCTTGGCTTGCTGTTAGTTCCGAGTCCATGAAAGATTTTTCTTTTTCTAGACGATAGTCCCATTGTTATATTTTCACTCTCAGCGACTGCTAACGACCTTGATGGAGCGAAATTGAGAAATGTTGCCCAGCTCCAAATCGAACTGACTCACAAATAAAGAACATAATCCTGCTCTAAACTCAGGCAACAATAGCAAAACTTCCTCTTGCTGGTCAAAGTATAATTAAGCTTCTTGTTTTGAGTGCTCCAGTCCAGCGTTCTGCAGAAATGCTTCTGTGTAATTGGAGGAACCAGAGAGGCAAAATCATAGATCCATATGCCAGTGCTTAATTGCCGGCTTGACAGTTAAGCAATACCAAACATTAATTGGCAATATGCAATACAACTGGCAAGATAATGAATAATTATGGGTATGGTGTACTTGGCCAAACTGGCTCGAACAGACCTCAGGCCTCAGACATGGGGATTTTCTCTTGTGCCAACTTAGTACTGTAGCAGGTGTATGTCAGGTATTTGGCTTGTTTTCACCATACACATTATTGTACTGGATTAGTGACTGACTTTACCTTAGAACAGTGGTTCACTGTGGTTTAAGTGGGGTCTGTGAAGCATAGCGAGGGGATCCTTGATTTTGGTTAAAGGTCTCCCTGGCTTCAAAAAGTTGGAGAACCCCTGCCCTAGAGCATACACCTCTACAGTTTGCAGGTCTTGATTTTTAGCGTATATGCTAGAATATACAGGAAGGACCATTATCCACAAAATGTTCCAAATACATTCTATACAATTATGTCTTTCCAAGTTTGTGGCAACAGTTTGTTATGTTGCCACAAATATGCATATTCATGCACTGCACCAACAAGTTGACTACTTTCTTGAAGAAGGAATTACTTCTTGTCAAGCTTTTTGCATGTAAACAGTAAGCACAGCATGAGATTATGATTGTTTTACAAACTCTCAGTTGAGACCAAGTCCATATATAGTGAGGCCAATGCTCAAGAATGAGACCAGGCAGCTCAAAAAATGCCTCCAGAATGGTCTTGAGGGTTGTTGGACAAGAACCTGCTTGTCCACTGGGCAACTGTGAATGAAAATCTGATCACTTGGTACCATAATCTGTTTGCTAGAGAGTTGTCTCCATCCTTGCAGGTTATCAATACTAATATTATTGTAAATATACAACAATGAAAAATCTTCAGAAACAAAACAAATCGCTTACACGGCTGGACCTTTATGTTTTTGCTAAAATTAAACAAATTATTTTTTTTCCCCTATTTTTCATGACCCTTAAACAAAGTAAATGGTATGTGAACAGAAAATAGAATTTCTTTAACAGATTTGTCTCTGTAATCAAATTTTCTTCCCAAGTAAAACGTCAAATGGACACGCTACAAATACTCTCAGAAAGCTATCGATCTGAGTTCAGCTCACAAGGACTTATCGAACCCAATAGGCCAATGTGAGACGATAACATCATTCAGAATATCCCTGCATACCGACCTGCTAAACTTCACACAGAGGCATAAACCCAGCAACAAATCTTTACAGTCTGATCAGGATCAAGACTCCAGCAGGGCAAGGATCAAAGGTCACCCGTCACTGGACAGGCAATGAAAGTGGGAGTTTTTTTTTTATTTTTTATTTTTTATGTTGTTGTCCTGTCTACCTGGAACATCTGCTGTAGTTAGCAGCATCGCTAATTAAGCCACAGCACCGAGACGCATCGCTAACCTTCAGGCTGGCTCAAGATCGTGGACTCAATCTGTGCCGGAATCTTTTCATTGTTGCTCTCAGCACTGAATAACTCCAGGTCACCGCTGACAAGGAAATTGCTATTCAGGACTCTCAGTTGTGCTCTCGGGCACTGGCGACTCTGCACGCAATTTTAATGGAGGCTTATCGAGACGGAGAAACAATAATTCTGATGTTTTTCGATCAGCCGTGCTCGGTCGCGTGTAGACGCACTCAAATATCAAGGCCACCTTCAGCGCCTTTGATACAAAACACTCCCAGGGTCCACATGCACACGTTCTCACAGGTGAATAAGACACAATTGAATCTCTCTCTCACATTCTCTCTCTTCTGAAGATGGAAATATCGGTTGCAATTTTTATAATAATGCCTTCCTTCTGTTTCTAAAGTAACAACATGCCGGACAATCCACAAAAAAGAAATATGTGTACTTGTTGATACGGTATGGTGAAGTTTTCCGTAAGGAGATGTTTAACATTTTTGGAAGGAGTCTCCAGTGTCAGCGCTTTGTAACAGTCGTCTCTTATGTTGTCATTTATCCACCACAAGAGGGAGGAGTTTACGCTTTGAGAAAAAAAATAATAAAGGCTGTTCTTGGAACGTATACCGTTCCTGTTACTTTATAACATAAGTGATAACTTGTTTTGTGGGTGTTCAACATGAAATGTAACTATAAATGGATAAAAAAAATAATAATAATTAATTTATATTATTACTTCACATGTAATTTTTGCTTGTAAATTGTTTTAAAAATTTTCTTATAACTGCATGCCACAAAATATTTTACTCCTTACATACTGGAGACATAAAGACACAAACATATGGACAAACATCTGTTAGGGGGCACTCTCATGGCCCATGTCACCCATTAGCTGTGTATTAATGTGTAGTCAGGCCATTTCAACAGCTCAGGTACTCAACTCATTCAGTATCTCTGGTGTAAAGCGGTATGTGTCCCCGTCCTTATTTTCACCCTGACCTACTTTTTCAGTGTAAAAACACACAAATGTGCTGTTCTACGCTGCTGTGATTACCATGTGCTCATTTTCACCCAAGATACAAGGACACAAAAGCAAAAGGGATGAAATTTAAACTGCCGGTCAAAAGTTTCTCATGTTCTATCCCAGTTTAATCACTACTATCACCACAGGCCAAAAAAAAAAAAAAAAGATACAGAATAGCAATGAAATGAAATGCTAACGTCTTTGAGTGCTATATTAGAAGCAGCCATTTGTGCTAAATAAAGTTCCTAATTAAAGAGATAAAGTAAAAGAAAGTCTCTATTCACTAAACATTTAATAAGAAATATTTCTCCATCCACCTGTTTTACCTCTTCCTTAGTTACATTGTCAAATTTTAAGGTTGAAAAAAAAAAAAAGTTGACCAAAATAGGTTGGGGAATAATTATCAGGAACTGCTTTTCTATTTTTTAATGCATTACGAGCTTGCAGTGAAGACAAGCTGGTTTTAAGGCTTTCACTTAATTCCGTGCGGATGAAAAAAAAAATGACTAGCGTTTTATGAGGTGTTCATTTTTGGAACAAACTGAAGAAAAGTGGCAGGCATATCCAAGCTAGTGTGGATTAATCCTTTTTATCACTTCAAATCCACTCCATAAAGCCCGAGCCAGCATGGGCCAAGATAGATTCGGTGCATTTCAGTTCACTAATAAGGAACACACACACAAAAAAAAATTCAAAATGTTGGAACGTTCTATGTATTGGGATTTTACATGAACGTTATTCAAATAAAAGCAGGCTGGCAGAGGTTTTGATTGGCATTTATGCAGTACACATACGAGTGAGAATCCACTCCCAGTCCCAGTAAGAGAAGCAACCAAATAGCCAAGGATAACTCCCAATTTAATGCTACCACAACCATGCTTCACTGTATTAGGACTTTGTGCCAAGGTTACAAAGTTACATTTTGGTTGCATTAGAGCAGAGAAATGTTTTCCACATGTTTGCTGAGTCTCAAACATGCATTTTGGCAAATACAAAATCTTCTCCAATCTGACCTGTAGATCTCTTCAGCGCCTTCAGAGTTACCCTTGGCCTTTTGTCATCAAAGAAAAAAAACATTAGGCTCAGAAAGGCATTCGTATTATCGTCAAGAGATTGCGAGTTGGAATCCCGATGATGCCACACCCATGCTTGGAAGCCAAGGGAGCAAAATTGGCCGGGTGGGAGGGATTAGCAGGGATGGTATTACTCTCTCTTTGTTGTCAATCACAGTGAGACTAGCCAATCATGGGCTTCTTGGAGCTCGTGTATGCGGAAGAGGGTAGATAGCGTTTTCCTCCGAGTGTGTTACGCGATGTAGAGACTGGAAGCACGTGTGAGCCTTCAATCTCTTCGTTTGGTACAGTCACTGTCGTATGATAAAGAATGCTGGCTGGTGGGTGGGGATTGGCTGCTGACCAAATATGGGTGAAAATGGAGAAAAAAATTTTAAAAATGAAATCAAATTTAAGGCAAATACATTTTGAACTAAGGTGAGATTTTCCTTAAGGCAATTGCTTCAAATAATATCATACAGTATAGTGTCTTAAATATCGTAAACAGACAGATTTAAAAGAGAAAACAGAATAATTGTCCCAGAGAACCATTGTGTTGTAAAGTTTAGGTGCTAACACAATTAACAACCTGCCTCTCATAGGGGGGTATTCTGAACTTGTATATACTATATAGACTGTATATTTTCTCAAGAGATGCTCTGAAGTGACATTTAGAATATTAAAAATGAAAAGCAGTCATAACTTGACATTTTTTTTAAACAAAAGACTAAATGCCAGGGAACACCATGGGATAATGAAAGATGGGAATGAGGAGGAACGAAGGCTAAATGCTACGTCTTCGACCTTAAGCTGTAATATTAGCCAAACAAATTGCACACTTAGACATTTTTCGGTAGTCTTTCCAAGAAATTTGTTTGTTTTTCATCACAAAAGGTGCTACAGGTGATGTAGATGTCCCCATTAATTTCTAATGCATTCCTGGACTTACAGCTGTACAGTTCAGTTAAAAGAGACCTGAAGCAAGAGGCATTTAATAAGCTTCAACAGCAAGCAATAAAAGTCACTCTTGTTAACTCACTTGAACCTCATGTACAGTGGTCATGCACAGGCTCCTGAATGAGTGTGTAACAAGTTAATGATTCATTGTTCAATGCCTCAGGCATCATTAATATTCATCCCGCACACATGCTCACATCCTGGGTTACTTCCCCTTTTAAATGTCTTCGTTTTCAAAAGACACACGCTATTTCCTGGGATTTAAGTGAAAGGCACCTATGAAGTCATGTTTAACTCGAAAATAACGGGAAAATAGAAGACATATTGAAGAAAATTGCTGTCATCTATGGCAGAATTCTGAGAACAGCAGCTTCACATGAAAATCGAAGGCTAAATGATTGAGTTGGACCTTCAAAGAAGAGAAGAGGATGAATCAGTCTTGAGTGGGAAAAACAACAACAGTTGTCAAATACAGTAATAATAATAATAATAATAATAATAATAATAATAATAATAATAATAACAATAATAATAATAATAAAACAACTCTTTTACTAAAATTAAAATACTCCTTTATCTAGCCCTAATGTTGTCATTCTGAAAGCCTTCAGATGTTAGTGCAAACGCTGGACTCAAACTCCCAGAATGCAGTGCAGCTAAATGACAGCAGATGCTCGGCTCAGCTAGTTAGCAATCTATGAGATAGAGAGCGCGATGGCATCGACAGCGGCATTAGCATGAAAGTTGAAGCTTTGGAAGCTGATCTGATTGAGCAGAGTGTGCAGATGAGATGGTGGACAGAACAAAACACTAAAGTGCCGCTGCATCGCTGTCTTTAGGTTACTTTTTGATACTAAATGCATTCTGGATAAGGGTGTCTGCTAAATGCTATAAATGGAACTGTTCGCAGGAGATGAGAAGGAACCGGATCATAACACTGCTTAAACCTTGGTCGTGGTTGTCGATGGTTGTGTAGGGGTGTGTGTGTGTGTGTGTAATAGCTGTAACTCAGACTGTGCATAAAACCTGCAGGCTGATTTACAGCCCTCCTGTGCTAAATGAAGCTTGGCGCTAATGGCTTTGGTCCATATTGTTTTAATAGACCTGCTCGCGGAACGGAGCAGTGGTCAGCAAGAAGCGCGGAGAAGCGTTAACAAAAGGGCTGAGAGAGAAACGCAGTGTGTAATATGATTTGCTGCTGGCCAATCACAGCCAAGGAGGAGAAACACAAAGGGAGGATGTGATTGGAGACAGTGATCCTTAATGTTCTGCTCTCTGTTCAATAATAAAAAATGACAAGAAGAACTTTGTGTGGTTGTTTAGGCTTCTTACACATGATTCATTTATCTCCACGTGATTCTTACACATGATTCATTTATCTCCACATGATTCTTACACATGATTCATTTCTCTCCATGTGATTCATACACATGATTCATTTATCTCCACATGATTCTTACACATGACTCATTTATCTCTATGTGATTCTTACACGATTCATTTATCTCCACGTGATTTTTACACAATTCATTTATCTTCATATTTGATTCTTTATCTTCACATGTGATTTTTACACAGTTCATTTATCTTCACGTGATTATTACACGGTTCATTTATCTTCATGTGATTCTTACACACGATTCATTTATCTTCACGTGATTCTTTCACACGATTCATTTATCTTCATATGTGATTCTTTCACGCGATTCATTTATCTCCACGTGATTCTTACACACAATTCATTTATCTTCATATGTGATTCTTTCACACGATTCATTTATCTTCACGTGATTCTTACACACGATTCATTTATCTTCATGTGATTCTT
Source organism: Cranoglanis bouderius (assembly GCA_023630585.1). NCBI lineage: Eukaryota > Metazoa > Chordata > Actinopteri > Siluriformes > Cranoglanididae > Cranoglanis > Cranoglanis bouderius. Next base: position 12,918,892 of record CM042546.1, read on the forward strand.
ACATATGATTCATTTATCTTCGTATTTGATTCTTACACACAATTCATTTATCTTCATATGTGATTCTTTCACACGATTCATTTATCTTCACGTGATTCTTACACACGATTCATTTATCTTCATGTGATTCTTACATACGATTCATTTATCTTCGTATTTGATTCTTTCACACGATTCATTTATCTTCATATGTGACTGTTTCACATGATTCATTTATCTTCATATGTGATTCTTTTACACGATTACTTTATCTTCACGTGATTTTTAAACACGATTCAATTATATTAAAATGTGATTTAACACGATTCATTTATTTTCATGTGATTTTCACATAATTCATTCATTTTCAAAGTGCTGTTTACACTATTCAATTCATATTCATTTATTCAATTTCATGTGACTTTTTAAAATTTATTTTTAGATGTTAATTTTTCACATGTGGATCATATGGTTCCATTTTTCAGATGTGATTAATAATAATGAAAAAGTCAACAATAATAATAATAATAATAATAATAATAATAATAATTATCATTATTATTATTATCATTATTATTATTATTATTATTATTATTATTATTATTATACACAAGCTCTGTGTGTTGATTTGCCCTAGCTGCCCTGTTAATCCATTTAAAATAGTAATAATGTAAAATACTAAGAAAAAAAAATACCATAACACTTTATGCTGCACTTCAGTTTTTAAATACATTAGTAGTAGTTCAGTAGTTTACGTTTTGAGCTCGTGACTGAAAGCGCAGAGCAACATTCAGACCCCTGTCCGAGCCCCTTTACCCTCAAGCGCTCGGCTGTGGGCTTGGATTGAATCCCATTCTAAGTGAGAACAAATGAATAAATGTAAATGGAAATGTATTTCTATGAATTTAAAAGAGATGGCTGGGTCAATGGGACAGAAAATTGCTATGCAGTGAACAGAACAGAACATAAGGGTGAAAGAAAAAGGCCTTGGATGTCAAGAGCTGCTCTAATTGGCAGTAGATGGTCCAGGACAGGCCCTTTCGGAGACCTTAGGGGGAACTAAAAGAGGACATTTAAGAGAGAAATGTTTTAGGAAGAAGTGAGAGGTGGCAGTCCTGGGATGTGAATTTATAACCTTCAGTCATTGTTTCTAAACCTTAACCTCTCAGCTACCAGTTCAAGAAACTGCAGTATGTACACTGCCCTGTATTCACATTTTTTGGTCTTGTGATTTTTGCCCATTTGGCTTAACTAATATCCAATTTGGGGTGTTTCTACCTAAAAGTTTAAAATCTAGGCCAGTGTCAATGCAAAAAAAAAGTCCTTTACAAAGCCTAAAGAATGGCAACTGCATATGAAAATTAATATGTCTGTAGGGCATGTATTAAATTTGAAGCTTCTTTTTGGCAGTTGAAGACATATTTATACTAAAAATTAATACTGGCAAAGTTTATCTAAATGATTCCTTAGTAAAATAATGAAAGATGACATTAGTGCAAGATAAACAAAGCCGTGTAAAAGGTTTTCATTGACATTCACCTGATTTAGGATCGTATTCAGTTTTACACAGGGAAAGTTGCTCGTATTCAGAGACGGGTTCCCCATTTTTTATTAGAAACATATTTTTCAGTAGTATCTACACCACCACCATTAAACACAAACTCTTGCCTAGAAAATGTGGACTGAAGGCTTGAATAGACAAATACAGTGATAAATTAATGAGAAAAGGACAAGCATTGAAATAAACATCTAATATGACACTAGAATATTGACAAGAATTTGCCTCATGAGTAGTCCTAATTCACATTACTCAATACAAATCTGGTTTCACTGAACAAAATGGCTTCCACCATCATTACTCAGCACCTTATGAGGTAGCACTATAATTTACCATTTTATTTTTTTTAAATATGGTTCACTGACGCCACAGTGTCATGAAACCATAACGTGGGATTGGGATATTCAATTAATAAAATAACTCCAATGTTTTATTCTTAATTCAATATGCCCTCTTGTAAAGAAAACATGACCACGGTTTGAAGGAGAAGCTGACCAGGCACTCAACTACTATGTTTGCTTTAAGTTCATTTATAATTGAACCCATTACAAATTTGGTCCTCAGATGTGAAGAAAAAACCTTGTTGTTCACTTTAAATGGAGGATAATATTTATTATTTAATTATTTAATATTTAATATTAATATTATTTAACAGTGTTTATGTATTTATGTATTTAATATTGGCCTGAAATGGCCTTCCTTTTTTTTAGTGTATTTACAACCCAAAACATAAATTTCAGCATAAAATATTGTGTATACCTCAAACTATCAGACAGTGACGCTGCACTTAACATTAATCTTTGCTCGAGCTGATATCTTCCAATGTCAGAATAATGCGTAACTGAGACATACAACAGTTTTCGGCAGACTCCGCCCCATGCACGCAACACTTAGATAACTTAAAACAAAAAGGGCTTAAGTCTGTAGCTATGACTGAAGTCTGAGTACCGATGTGCGCAATTTCAGTATTAAATCCTCACTGTACGGTTCAATGCTGTGAACTCTGAATACAGCCCATAGTGTGCATTTATCTCCACAAGATATTATTCTCATCATATTTTCAGTTTTTTGGTTTATCTCGCTGCCTTTAGCTAACATTATTTGAATTTCATGTTTCAGTTTAGTCTTGTGCAAGATTCAAACTCTGAGTATCAGGAACATTCGGCGCACATAAACAATTATTCTTTCCCCGAATTCGCATGTGACGAAATGAAAGCAGCGTTTCTTTGTAAATCACAATTATTATTTATATATTTATTATTACCATTTATCCCACTGAATCTACAAATTAGTTCTTATTATTTTGGCTCGTAACAATTCAGTGCCTTAGCACTTTCATCTGAATGTTTTCTATTACCTGAAGACATTGCACTATGTGACTGGATAAACATGCCATGCCGCTATGCTGCCAGCTCTGTCTGTAGTTTTAATTGGGAGAATGGGCTAATGCTGCAGAGAAAACTGTGAGACAATGATTTCAACAACAACAACAAAAAAATCCAGGTACTTTCAGAAGTGCAGTTTGCATAAAAGGTAATTAAAAAGTGTCATTTAGTTGCAAACTAGCTAATTAGGGAGATGTGCAAGAGCCTTGAAGTGTTCAGAGATAATTAAACCCCTTTACAGAGAGAAACTCCCTTTAGACCTTTAGACTAGAATACATGTAATTTTGAATCTGTTTGAAAATCAATGTGCAGAAAAAAAAACAACATGACCGTGTGTGTGGGAGTGTGTTTGTTCACCGATTCCTCAAGCTGCCACCTCATATTTAAATCCATAGGTGTGTTGGCCTCACTGAACCCAGTCCTTCATTGTGATTAGCTTATTTACTGCCATTTAACTCCACCTTTACACACACTCACTCTAGCTCTCAAGTTTCCACTCGCTTTTATACCCTTGCTATGAAGAAAACACTTCCAACCTGTTCTGACTAAACTCACATGAAAAACATTCATGTTTTTTCACATTTCATATGTGATTATGTGAGTCATATGTGAGCACGTGAAAAAAACAAAACAAATTTCAACGTTATGGCCGGAACATGTGTGACAAAGAAGTAGTCATGAGAGAAAATTCACATCGAAAAGATAAAAACTTCATTCCTTACAAGTGAAATACAAAAAATAATAATAAGTTGTGGAAAGTCACATGAAAATAAATGAATCGTATAAAAATCACGTAGGAAAAAAATTACTGTGTACATGAATCGTATTAAATATCACCTGTAAAAAATAAATGAATCATGTGGAGAAAATCATACGTAAACAAATGCATCATGTAACATCCCATGTGAAAAGAAATTAATTGTGTAAATCAATCCAGTAAAATCACACGTGAAAATAAACGAATCACGCAAATAAATTGTGTAAAAATCACGTGAATGTAAATGCATCTTTAAAAAATCCCATGTGAAAATAAATCATGTAAAAATCACATGGGGAAAAAAAACAAATGTTTAAAATACATGTGTCAATAAGTAAGTTGTGTGAAAATAAATTAATCGTGTAAAAAGATCACGTGCAAAAATAAATTAATCATTTAAATGAATTATGTGTAAAACCGGCGTGAAAATAAATGCACTTAAAATCACGTGAAAATAAATGAATTGTGTAAATGAATAGTGTAAAAATCACACGTGAAAATAAATGAATCGTGTAAAAATCATGTGAAAATAAATGAATCATATGTAAAAATGACGTGAAGATAACCAAATTATGTGTAAAAATGACGTGAAAATAAATGAATCATGTGTAAAAATTACGTGAAATAAATGAATCATAAAATCACAAGGGGAAAAAATTAATCCTGTGTAAAAACTGATGTGAAATCAAAAACACATTTCCTACATGTAAAAAAAAAGAAGAAAAAAAAGTGAGAAACAATGTGGTGTCTAAAAACCCCATCATAAAAAAGCTGTCTTTTTCTTTGCTGTATACCACAATGAAGCTAGATATCCTCACATCTCTCTCTCTTGTTCCCCTGCTTGTTAGTGATTTTTTTTTTTTTTTTTTTTTTGGTTTTTAGTCATTTCCACTTAGGTTAGTATTTCCACTACTCTGATTGAGATTCCGGGAATCTGCCGTCTGGTAATGGAGGCCTCTCTCTGCTACTTTCTAGCCACTTTTATCAGCAGAGCATGAGACACTCCCCCAGAACAGCCACTACACATTCCACACTGCTGTATTCATCCTGACATTTTGCCACGATGTGCCGCTTTCATCTCTGCGTGCTGAGAGAGGCTGAATAAGTGTGGTCTTATCTCCATTATACACTCAAAGCAATGCTAGAACATGATACTAACATATGCATCACAGCTGGATACGGTCATGTGATATCTGAGGTGGAAAAAAAAAACAAGACAATAATATATATATATACACATATATAATTGTCTTGTATATATATATATATATATATATATATATATATATATATATATATATATATATATATATATATATGTGTATATATATATACCAGTAAACTACCGTTACTACCATTACTGTTGTCATGGTTACGTCTTGGATGGCATTACGTTGCTCTCTTCTTGTCATTCTTATTTCACTTTAGCCTTCAGCTTAAACAATTCCTATCTACAAAGTTACCTTTAGTTATATAAGGAGTAAAACTTGGAGGCATGTTCTTACAGGAAAGTAATCAATGACAAGGTGGTGTGATGAAGCACCGTTACTGTTACCACCACGAAGTTGATTATTTTCCTAGAACAGCACACCCTGAAGAGTTTTATTTCTCTTACAGCACTGCAGTGGGACAATGATTACATTTTTAATGTATTAAACAATGGCATGTTGTAGTTTTAATCCATTGATAGTTACTTTTGGGGTGGAACTTGTCACGTTACCAAGAAACTGACACCGGAGACCTTCAGCATATTAACGGTGATATGTTTTTTTTCTTTGATAAATAACAGCACATATATTAATCTGTTTATTATTAGTGTTAGATTATGTGTGTGTCATACACGTACCTGTGCAAGCTGTTACTATAGAAACAAGACTGTGTATAAAAATATTAGAACGAGCATGTTGATATACTGTAAACCTGTGATTTGCCACCGTTGTTGGAATACTGCTGTCACAACACGACCCTGTCCTTGATTATTTTCCTATAGCAGTATGCCATGTTGTTTTTTCCCCCCTTACATGTGCTATAGGTATATTGTAAAAATACTATTTCTCACAATTATGGTTAGAAAAACATTCATCCAGCAGATCCTTAGCCCAACCAGATTTGGTGACTCTCATTAAAACCAGGAAAAGTGGTTATAGCTCTGAAATGCTGCTAATTGAAGGCACTTGATGTTAGTAATTAAAGCTACAGCACAGGACTAATCCTCTTTAAGAAGCCGTCCACTTCATAAATGGATGGAAAGTCATTAAAGCAAAAAAAAAAGTCTCAGGCAGTGATTCATGCCTGCATTAACCCCATGCAGGGATTGGTGATGGAGGCAAGGGCAGTTCTTAACTTGTTTTTTTTTTTGTTGTTGTTGTTTTTGTTGGTAGGTGGATTGACTATCCTGAATTGCCCCTAAGATCGAATGTATGCATTGTGGTCTGCGCTCCTTCCAGTCTGTATTCTCGTCTCACTTCCCAGTGTTCCCGGGATAGGCTCCAGATCCACTGTAAGCCCGTTTAGCACGTTTGCCTCACACCTCCAGGGCTGGGGGTTCGATTCCCGCCTCTGCCCTGTGTGTTTGGAGTTTGCATGTTGTCCCCATGCTTCGGGGGTTTCCTCCCCCAGTCCAAAGAGATGAGTTGTAGGCTGATTGGCATTTCCGAATTATCCGTGTGTCTGCGATTGTGCCCTGTGACTGGCTGGGAAACCGTCTAGACTGTCTCCTGCCTTGTGACCCAAGTCTCCTGGGATAGGCTCCAGGGTTCCCACGACCCTGTGTAGGATAAGTGGTACAGAAAATGGATGGCTGGATGATAATCTACTCAAGGATGTGACCTGAAATCTCATTTTTAAGTCACATGGAATGAATCGATTTTGCTGCTGAACGTGAAAGATTCGCGTTAATTAAAATGGCTCTCATGGCATGCTGGCAATTGTTTAGTCATGATTAACATATTTTCTAACCACACAGTAAACAGGGTCAGTGTCAAAATTGAGCAAACGCATGCTGGGAAAATGTTCTCAGCAAATCATGAGCAGTGAATTAATAATCAATAACCATGATAAGCACTTTGAGAATCTCGCTACAGGGGGTGCAATTGAAACCCTTCGTTAACAGACACCACTTTAATGCTGATACGATACACAGAGACTCGCTGTCACAGATAGTAAATCGAGTGGTGTGGTGGTGTTGTTAAGCTGTAGCCACACAAGTTATAGAGCTATCGAGGAAAAAAATAAAAGTCCTTGTTCATGGCACTGAGACGTAAACATCGTTGTAAAGGGCAACGGTAAGCAGCGTTCACCTGCCGTGAACCTAAACATTACTGAAAAACAATGAGAGCGTAACGACCTCCGAGTGCATTCGGCTGAGTAAAGAGCTCCGAAAGCAGGCCATTTATCCTGCTTTCTGGCTCTCCGATGTGAAATGGAGTGCTTCTGGAGTAGAAAAAAAAAATACAGGCCAACAAATACGCTTTTTATTTGTCATCTATTCTGACCATATAACGCAGGAATTTACTGGTGAACGCCACGTCCAAGAAGAGTGTAACATTTTGTGAGCAACTTAATAAAACTGTGATATGAGAAAGCAATGAAAGTAGCAATGAAAACTTAATTTCAACCGGGAATACTTTCTGCCTAGAGAGTTCGAGTTTAGAGACAGAGTGGACTCCTTATCTGTGAATTGCACTGAATTTGAAAGTTTTGTCACTTGATTTGACGCACATTCTCCACAGGAAGAAGCCAAGCATCACTCCTGAAACAAATTTTAAAAAATGATGACACAAATTACAGCTTTATTGTTTCAACATGGCCTCTAAAACGGTTTCTCAATCCTGGTGTTGTGTGCTCAGGAAAAACAATGAACATGTTTAAAATTAAAAAAAGAAAAAAGGAAAGAAAGAAAGAAAAAGAAAAGAAAAGTGTCATGCTGGGATTGCAATGACAAACAAGTCTGCAAAGTAGTGCAAGTGCAAAAGGGAACACATGCAGAGAGAAAGAGAAAGAAGTGTTTGAAACAAATATTCTCCTGTTGCTTTGTTTTGGGGAAAATGTCTGATCAGACAAAATATATAGGCTGTATTTTCAGAAACAATACTCATGTTTAGATTTTAAATGGCTCCCTGAGGCCACTGAGGACCGTGGCCAGACTAAACAACATGTTTTTATCAAAACATTAAGACATTTGAAGTATGGAGGGGCAATACTGTGTATTTTCTGTGGTAAACAGTGTATTTGCTCTAGATCTTTGGGTGTTTTAGCAGCTTATAATGTACTAATTGGTGGAAGCATATATTCTACATTACAGATCCCTGATGTGCAACTACAGTATCTTAAAATAGGAATAGGAGATGGACACATGCTAATACGGCTAACTAACATGACTAGCTTTGTGTTTGTCTGGCTGCTTCCAGAAGCCTGGAGTGCCTTTATTTTTCCACAAATGTGTCCCACCCATTGCAAATCCTGCTGATCCTCATGATATTTAACATGGCCTTCAGTCCACCAATCACTGGGTGAGATTCGCTGGCTTCTCTGTTTTTTTTTTTTTTCTTCTTTCTTTTTTCCCACAATTTTAAGATTTCAATATCGTCCCAAACAAATCTTTTTTTTTTTAAATGACAATATTTGCAAAGATTTTGCAGAGCTGTGAGGTGCCAACCATCCCCGCTGTGCCAATTTACATCCCTGATGTAAATGTTAGGTTAAAACCTTTTCAGTTGTACTCTCTACATCAGTAGTTGTAGCTCAGTTGGGTCCTGGTGTCCCCAGGGGTTCCTGAAGCATAGGTACATATTTATATTTATTATCAACTTCTTTTGAGCCCACCAGTTGTTGTTGTTGTTGTTTTCTGCCACAAAATAGTCCCACCCGCTATTCTTTCCAACCCAACTTTAAAAGAGCAATATTTTTTTAGATATAAAATACAACAACCACGCTAAGTCTGTCAAATAAAATGAAAATCTTGTACTGTAAATACTTCTCAGTTATCAATCATCCCGGGTGCTCAAAAAATCTTTGGACTATGGATTATTTGTGCAACTATTGGCTGAATGTTTGGGAAAATGGTCGATCAATGGTTAAGGCTACAGAGGCTCCGATGACTCCATGGTTGGGCTACTGAAACGCTGAACGGTTCAAATATCAGCACCATCAGACTGCCACTGTTGGATCAGTGTATGTCACTCTGTATAAACCTCTCAGCCTCAAGTGAACACACAGAAGTTTATTCTTTTATTCATATTCAGTAAGCGCTTTATCCCAGTCAGGGCTTGTGGTGGAGCTGAAGACTATCCCAGGAACACTGGGCATGAGGTGAGAATACACCCTTAATGGGGCGCTAGTTAACTGCAGCCAACCCACTTGTCCACCAGTATGTTGTTTTTTTTCTGACGTCCCTCATCAGTACAATAATTAATGCTAACCTTTTAATCCATCTTCACATACAATTTTGCAACAGGTAATTAACACAGACATGCACAACACTGTTTTAACAGCTGCCTCAGTGTCAATACCAGAACTTAGTGGTTTATTTGCTTCCCAGGTGGCGAGGTAAGCCGTGCCATGTTTGTAGCACACATGGCACAGTTGAAAACTCTTTGGCATGATCCATTAAAAAGATCCAAGCAATCTCTTTAGTTTTTACAGAACAATATTGAAATACTCGTTTTACTCAACTACTCAATATAAATTAGCTTCATTACATCTTTACATTAGAACTAAACAGAACGCAAGTAGCAAAACCTTGTGCTCAATATCTGACCACTGATAGCGTTTGGCACAAAGATGTCCACAGATGCTGGCATGCATATTCACAGGTTCACAGCATCACGCAAGCTCTTCAAAATGCAATCAAGCAGCTCACTCTTCACCCAGGGATCTGACGGTGTGCGTCTGAACTCAAAGTCAAAAAGGACACACACGGCTAGCATCTGCCTTGTATTCAATTACCTCACTGCGAGAGAGAGCTTGGTTTATTCATACAGAAGGGCAGTGGAGGTTCTCCCTCAAGCCCAGCACTAATACACATAAAAATGGAGCAAAAGCCAAGCGCAACATGGGTTTTCTGGAAAAGTTGGAACGGATGCAAGCACTAAGCTGGATGAACAAGCTGGGAGGAAGACGATCTTGCATCTTGCAAAAGCAGCTTAAAGGCAACCTGTGATAGTGAAACAGGAAATACTAGTAAAGAGAATAAATATGACACAAAAGCAGTAAGTACTACACTGAAAAAAAGCAAATCCTTACACAGATCAGAAGCACACAACCCTACAAAAATGCACCAAAATGACTGTCCATGGGCTAGCATTCTCCATTCCCAACACCTACTGCAGGCTACGGCTTCCACCACAGGGGTTATCCCACTCGTGTCAGAACTGCTAGCTTAGATTACATGAATGATTGATTAGCCAGAGTGGCTTGTACTAGATGAGCTGCAGCTGGTCTGAGACCAGGACAAATGAGCAGATGTTTCACAGAGTCGGCACTTCCCTCTCCATTTACTGCACTCGATCTGCAGCCGTCCTGCTAGGAAATCCATGAGGATCATGGGCTTAGAGGAGCACCGTTCAAACATGGGTGCTAAACAACTAGGGCTGAGGACTGTGTGAGAAACTGTGGCACAGTCGGACTCGGGAAGTCAGTCCAGCGATCCTACGTAATACGTGCTGTTTATGAGAGGTGTGATGCTAAATATAAAAGCCTGCTGTGGTTTCAGGATCTTGTTTTTGCTTTTCTGGAGGTAGTGGTCTCATTAATCAATCTTTTAATGATGGTGTGTGCTTTCGTAGGCCAAACCATGATAAAATTTCTCTTTCGAGTCATGAACATGAAATGAAATTTTTGTGTGTGCTTGAAATAAATAAGCGGTTCAAACTTGACAGCATAACCCATATTTAAAATCACAGTAACTTGTCATGAATTATATGATTTGAAGCTGATCATTGAGGTTTTTTTGTTGTTGTTGTTGTTGAAAGCCATTTTGACCTCTTTTAAAAGGGCAAATGATACGGCTTGATGCAGAAATTCTGTGTTCGTGTCGGCATGCTGTTTCTCACAAAGACAAAACTCAATGATATTGATTTCCCTGCGTGTGATTCTACAGTAAAAGGCACGAGCTGACTTACAGCAGCCGCTGCATAATGGAACGAAGCCCAAAGTCTCCATGCACTGTAGATCAACACACATGGCTAACGGTTTTAAAACAGTATGGCTTGCTGTCCTTATCTTTGCACTACAATCAGCAAATATATAATGAAATGGGTTTGAGCGTGATCGTCTAGGTCCACTTTGGCTAACCAAAGGTGCCATTTTGAACTATTTCAAAAGCACTGACATTAGCAGCACTTTAATCCAGTCCACGGAAGGCATTTGAGCTCCGCTACATAATCACGCTCGGCTTTTCTCAAATGAATAACGAAGTCAAGGCCGAGCTGCTGGATAGTGAGTGTTAGTCTTAGTGAGAAAGGTTGCAGATGGAGTTCTAACCAAAAAGTCACCTAGGAGAAACCTGTGAAAGCAGAAAGAGCCTGAAATAGACTAAAATAAAAAAAGTAGTGCAAAGGAATTAACACTCTGTCAAGTGGAGAAAAAAATATCAAACATAGTTTGTTTCAGTGCTATGAATAAAGAACAGGCCTATTGACATGCAGCTCATACACACGCACACACACACACACACACACACCATACATTTGCAGATGCTGGAGGAGCACGTTCTGAACCCAATAAGGTCATGCACGTTGATCTGTAAAAGCAGAATGTGCTGAGGGAGTTGGAAGGTTAGCTTACACTGACCGCAACGTTTAATCAGAAATAAAACTGCCAGACTCAGTATACACCGAATGTACAACGTAGCAGTCATATAATATATAATAAAGACAAGCATCATGTTGTTTTCGTTTTTAAATTATTAGCACACATTATTAGGTTAATGTGCCTTATTCATCAAGCTGGATAAGAACGAATTTATTCGTAAATTGCAAATATGAGCATTTACACATCAAACGCAATGATATTCATGGAAATCCGGTTAGGTCAGAAAAACATTCGTATCCTACAAGAGCTCCTGAGTTTGTGTACATTTACATATAAGGAGACTCACTATGGTGGCGGATTACGCTGTCAAGTCTTAGCGATGACTTAAAGGAAAACTAATTTAAAAAAAAAAAACAAATGAAACTGTCTATTTAATTAGGATAAAAGAAATGGCACCCCTGCGATCGCAGAAATGAACACAAAATCAAGGAAACTCGGCAATATTCATGGGAGCTTTCAATTTAGCAAAATTGCAGCAGATTTTCCGCAGATTTGGGCCAAGGTGCGTCATGTGACGTCATTACAATGCGCCATGTGACGTAAACATAACGCGCATTCAGCTAAAGCCCTCTTCAAAAGACTGCTCAAAACAATTTTGTGGAATCGCAATTTCACCAATTCAAGTGGTTTTCCGCAAAAAAAGTTTAAAAAAAAAAAAATTTAAAAACTCAGCAAACTGCAACGCAAATTTTTTAAAAAGCCGCAGCAAAATCAAGGATTTTTGGCCGCAACAATCACAAAAAAAAAAAAAAAAAAAAACTCAGTGAAATCCTGTAAGGACTGGTCGTTTTGGGCTAAAAAATACATGGTGCTTAATTCACAGAATTGACAAGAGCCCCAAACTCGAAACTATCCCTGTCCATATTTCACTGTGTTTTTTGTTTCTTTGTGAATGCATGCCATGTCTTTAACATGCAAATTGTGCGTTCCATACCAATGTACAGTACAGTACGTGTGCTATTATCACCTGAATCAAGGCTTCAAATCGCCACTTCCCTAGGAAATTAAATGGTTGAGTGTTTGTTGCCTGCCAGGTTGATTATGCAGGTAGTTCCATCTGTGAGATTATTAACACAACTGTGTTCCAGCTATCATGCTGAATACACCATTTCTAATCACCCGCCCAGGCACTTCCAGCTGCACAACTACCCCTGCTTATAAGTTGTTTGTGTGTCTGTGTGCCATCCCTTGAGGCCAGACCTCATGATTGGTCTTCACCTGAAGTACTAAATAAGGGCCAGCCATTGCCATAGCAACCCTTTTGTCATGCATATGGAGTCATCTGGAAGACAGAAAGCTAACACACACAAACACACACACACACACACACATAGAGGTCTGAGGCCATTTTATGAGCTGATAGCTGTTATGGCGCACTCCTTGTTGGTGTGCATCAGAAGGACAGAGATTATAGCGAGTGATTAATATGCTTCTTCCATCTGGCGAAAGTCACCTCTCACTCGTTCGAAGAGGCCTTGCAGCTATTATTAGCAAGGGAGCGTAGTGGGAATAATTCACAACTTATAAGTCCATAATTCTTGCCTGGCTGTGTTCAGATCAGCACACACACCACAGAGAAAGTGTAAAGGGCTGGGATTTGACCCTCATGCCCGGTTCACTGCTTAATAATGGACGCCCTATTGATCCAGGCCAGCTGTTTGAATATCACAGCAATACATGTGTAAGATTTACTTTAACACACCTATTATACTTCAAATATGTACAGTATCAATGGTATTTATTCAAAGACACCTTCCCTTATTTAACAGAGCAGATCTTTGTGTGCAAAGGTGGAAATTATGGCGACCTTTTACTCTCACAATATCGTCAGTCTCGCTCCATTAAAACATCTTCTTCTTTTCCTTTCGGCTGTTCCCTTCAGGGGTCGCCACAGCGAATCATCTGCCTCCATCTAGCCCTATCCCCTGAATCCTCTTCTCTCAGACCGACTAACTTCATGTCCTCCTTCACTACATCCATAAACCTCCTCTTTGGTCTTCCTCTCGGCCTCCTGCCTGGCAGCTCTAACCTCAGCATCCTTTTACCGATATATTCACTCTCCCTCCTCTGAACATGTCCAAACCATCTCAACCTGGCCTCTCTAACTTTGTCTCCAAAACATCTCACATGTGCTGTCCCTCTGATGTACTCATTCCTGATCCTATCCATCCCGTCACTCCCAAAGAGAACCTCAACATCTTTAGCTCTGCTACCTCTAACTCTTCCTCCTGTCTTTTCCTCAGTGCAACTGTCTCCAAACCATACAACATCACTGGTCTCACTACTGTCCTGTACACCTTTCCTTTCATTCTTGCTGGTACTCTTTTATCACACAACAGACCTGACACTTTTCTCCACCCATTCCAACCTGCCTGCACACGCTTCTTCACCTCTTTTCCACACTCCCCGTTGCTCTGGACTGTTGACCCTAAGTATTTAAAATCCTGCACCTTCTTTATCTCTTCTCCCTGTAACCTCACTGTTCCACTTGGATCCCTCTCATCCACACACATGTATTCTGTCTTGCTGCGACTAACCTTCATTCCTCTTCTCTCCAGAGCAAACCTCCACCTCTCTAGACTTTCCTCCACCTGCTCCCTGCTCTCACTACAGATCACAATGTCATTCGCAAACATCATAGTCCATGGAGATTCCTGTCTGACCTCATCTGTCAGCCTGTCCATCACCACCGCAAACAAGAAGGGGCTCAGAGCCGATCCTTGATGCAGTCCCACCTTCACCGTGAACTCCTCTGTCACACCTACCGCACACCTTACCATTGTCCTACTGCTCTCATACATATTCTGCACCACTCTAACATACTTCTCTGCCACTCCAGACCTCCTCATACAATACCACAGCTCCTCTCTTGGCACCCTGTCATATGCTTTCTCTAAATCTACAAAGACACAATGCAGCTCTTTCTGACCCTCTCTGACCCTCACTGCTGCTCACAAATGCTCACTTCTCCCCTTAGCCTTGCTTCCACTACTCTTTCCCACAACTTCATTGTATGGCTCATCAGCTTAATACCTCTGTAGTTTCCACAACTCTGCACATCTCCCTTAAAAATCAGCACCAAAACACTTCTCCTCCATTCCTCAGGCAACCTCTCACTCTCTAAGACCTCGTTGAACAACCTAGTTAAAACTCTACTGCCATCTCTCCTAGACACTTCCATACCTCCACTGGTATGTCATCAGGACCAACCACCTTTCCTCTCTTCATCCTCTTCAAAGCTCTCCTAACTTCACCCTTGCTAATCCTTTGTACTTCCTGCTCAACAATATTTGCCTCTACTACTCTTCTCTCTCTGTCATTTTCCTCATTCTTCAGTTCCTCAAAGTACTCCTTCCATCTTTCCCTCACCCTCCTGTCACCTGTCAACACATTTCCACCTCTATCTTTAATCACTCTAACCTGCTGCACATCCTTTCCATCTCTATCCCTCTGCCTCGCCAACCGATACAAATCCCTCTCACCTTCCTTACTATCTAACCTTGCATACATGTCCTCATAAGCTTTCTGTTTGGCCTTTGCCACCTCTATCTTAACCTCATGCTGCATCTCCCTATATTCCTGTCTACTTTCCTCCGTCCTCTCACTGTCCCACTTCTTCCTGGCTAACCTCTTCTTCTGGATACTCTCCTGAACTTCCTCATTCCACCACCAAGTCTCCTTGTCTTCTTTCCTCCTTCCAGATGACACACCTAGCACCTTCCTACCTGTCTCCCTGATCACTTTGGCTGTAGTAGTCCAGTCATCTGGAAGCACCTCCTGACCACCTAAAGCCTGTCTCAACTCCTCCCTGAAAACCGCACAGCACTCTTCCTTTTCCAACTTCCACCACTTTGTCTTCTGCTCTGCCTTTGCTCTCTTCATCTTCCTCACCACCAGAGTCATCTTACACACCACCATCCTATGCTGTCTAGCTACACTCTCTCCTACCACTACTTTGCAATCGCTAATCTCCATCAGATTACAGTGTCTACATAAGATATAGTCCACCTGTGTGCTCCTGCCACCACTCTTATATGTCACCCTGTGTTCCTGCCTCTTCTGAAAGTACGTGTTCACCACAGCCATCTCCATACTTTTAGCAAAGTCTACCAACCTCTGTCCTTCTGGGTTCCTTACCTGAAGACCAAACCTGCCCATCACTTCCTCATCCCCACTATTCCCTTCACCAACATGTCCATTAAAGTCTGCCCCTATCACCACTCTCTCACCTCTCTCACCTCTGGGAACACTCTGCATCACTTCCTCAAGCTCGCTCCAGAATCTGTCTTTCTCCTCTTGCTCACAACCTACTTGTGGAGCGTAAGCACTAACAACATTCAACATCACAACCTACTTGTGGAGTGTAAGCACTAACAACATTCAACATCAGCTCCATTAAAACATCAAGGGTCTCATAGTCAACCTTAAAGGTGGAGGTTATTATATATCCATTTTAACATTAATATTACTGACAGTAAATTGACACTGAAATTGTCTGTCCATTGTGTGTCTAGATCTTATTAAAACAGCACAAAGATCCCTGGTGGAATTCTGTGTCACTAAGAGTGCAAAACTGAAAAAATAAATAAAATAAAATAATAATAATTAAAAAAAATGGAGGGCCTAAAGGAAAAAGACCCAAAGTGTCATTGGATTTTCTACAATTATACATACAAAATACATACAAAAAAAAAATAGCAACACAAGGGCAGAAGGGTGAAACATGTAAGATATTGGCAAAAAGGAGATGTTTAGGTCTTCCCGAAAGCACTGTTTGTGTGTGTGTGTGTGTGTGTGTGTGTGTGTGTGTGTGTGTGTGTGTGTGTGTGTGTGTGTTTTGCGGCACTCAAGTCAAATGACTGAGTTGAATAACAAGTAGCACCAGTGGCAAATTCTCCAATACCTCCTGTCGCTCAATATCCTAGCAAAAAGGGCTTATATAAAACAAATAAAGCAATTGTAAACAAGTGTGTGAAAACAGCTCGAGGCGACTTACTGATTACAGCAACACCAACAAAAGTGCGCTTGAGTGCCTTCTAAAATGTTCCGTCCAGCTCCTATGCGACCTATCCACTGCTCTCTCTTTCTCTCTTTCCCCCGTACGCACCTTTTTAAAGCTGTCCATCCTGTGTCTGTTTTCGGCAATGATTTTTTTTTATGGAGTGGAGTGCAGCACTAATTAGTCCAAATGTCAGCATGACCGCTGCCTGCTGGGGGACTGCCTCTCGCACTCATTCAAGCTCTCTCGCTTTTCATTTTCTCAACTTAGAACTGTCAGGAATGAGAGAGACAGAATCCGTGCTCACTGCCAGTTCTGGGCTGTAAAGCATGGTGTTCTGTCACGTTGGAGTCAAAACAGATCATCAATGTGATGCACGCACCTGCAGTCACGCAATAAGTCAGTCGGACATTGGGCAGTGAACAGGTATGTCCAATAAACTCCATCTGATGATCAGTAACGGGGGTGAGTCAAAAGTGTCAGTTATGACTGTGCGTTAAAAGGCACAGTCTGAACATGTATGAATGAATGGAACATGAATGGAACATGTAGCATCCTGTAAGTAAGTAAAGTATTTTTAAAAAATAAGCTAGCTAAGTAAAGTAAGTAATTTAGTCAGTAAGTAAAGTAAGTCAGTAGTAATTAGGGCAGTAAATTAAGTAAGTATTGGAAGTAAGCAAGTAAGTAAAAAGTAAGTCGCTAAGTATGTAGGTAAGTAAAGTAAGTAACGTAAAAATTAAGCAACTAATTAAGGTAACGAAAGTAATAAAGTAAGTAAAGTATGTAGGTAAGGTAACCAAAATATTGCAAGTAAGTAACTAAGTAAGTAAATCAGCATGTAAGTATGTAATTAGGCCAGTAAGTAAAGTTAGTAAGTAGGTAAATAAGTAAGTAAGTCAGTAAATCAGTAAGTAAGTAAGCGAGTTCGTGATTCAGTAACATAAGTAAGTAAAGTATATAAGTAAGGAAGGTAACAATTAAGTAAGTAATTAATTAAAGTATGTCAGTCGGTTATTAGATCTGTAAGTACATGAACTAGGTAAGCATGTAAGTAAAGTAAGCCAATAAGTAAGTAGGTAAGTAAAATAAGTACAATAATTAAGTAAAGTTAATTAGCAAATAAGTATGTAAGAAAGTAAGGTAATTTATGTAATTAAGTAAAGGAAGTAAGTAAGAAAGAAGTAATTAATTAGTAAAGTAAGTCAGTAATCAAGTAAAGTATGTGAGCGAGTAAAGTAAATAGTAAGTCAGCAGTAATTAGAGCAGTAAGTAAAGTCAGTATGGTAAGAAAAGTTAGTAAGTAAAGTAAGTAAATAATTCACTAAAGTAAGTCAGTATGCAAAGTAAATAATTAAGTAAAGAAGTTAAAAACTAAGTAGAGTAAGTAAGAAGTAAATAAATAAAGCAAGAATTAAGTAAAGTAAGTAAATAATTCACTAAAGTAAGTCAGTATGCAAAGTAAATAATTAAGTAAACAAGTTAAAAAAATAAGTAGAGTAAATAAGAATTAAATAAAGTAAGTAAGAATTAAGTAAAGTAAGTAAATAATTCACTAAAGTAAGTCAGTAAGCAAAGTAAATAAGTGAGCAAGTAAGTTTAAAAGAAAAAGTAAATAAAATAAGATGTAAGTAAAGTAAGCCAGTAAGTAGGTAAGTAAGTAAAGTCCATAAGTAAAGTAATAAAATATGTAACTAAAGTAAGTGAGTAGTGATTAAGGCAGTAAATTAAGTAAGTAATGTAAAGTAAGTATAGTAATTAAGTAAAGTAAGAAAGCCAGTAAAGTAATACAAGGATTTCTCAAACAGCAAAAATGTTTATATTTGATTTAATGTGTTTTAGATGTTAAGTACAATACATTTTTTAGATCCCAAATGAGCAAGCCATAGGAGGCAGTGGCAAGAAACAACTCATCAAAAAACACCAGCAGAAAGTGAGTCACAAGTGCAGAAATCTCCAAGCAGAATTGGAGCATCAGGATGAATCAGGCAGATGCATATTTCACATGAAGAAAAATTCCTCTTGGGTTCGTCCTTATATATTGCACTAATACATGAGCATCACACTGAATGTGCATCACTGAATGAAAATTACCAGCTTTATTTACTGATGTCTTTCCCACAAATCTACATGCAGATTATGGTTGCATTTGACCAATTCAGATATGGTGCATGCAAATTTAGAAAACTAAAAGCACTTTGTTGATCATTGTATAATCCGGACTGAAGTTTCCAGACAAAACATTAAATATACTTAAACCGAAATATTTCTGATGTGCTTAGTGATTCTGCAGATTTTTGATTTTTTTTTTTGCTATTCCCACAATAAGTTTGCTGTTGTATCCCTCTCTGTCACAGGGGCACATTGATATCCCTAGGTTCAAGTTCAGTTTATTTGTATAGCGCTTTTAACAATGGACATTGTCCCAAAGCAGATTTACAGAAGTATATAAATTCAGGACATAGATTTTAAATTTATGAATTTATCCCCAATGAGCAAGCCAGCGGTGTTGGTGGCAAGGAAAAAGTCCCTGAGACGATATGAGGAAGAAACCTTGAGAGGAACCAGACTCAAAGGGGAACCCATCCTCATCTGGGTAACACCAGATAGTGCAATTATAAATAAATAAATCCCTTCTATAAGTGTACCAGTACTACATGGTCAAATAGCAGTTGTGAAACCATGAGAATTCATTACAGTTTCTACACAAAGTCCGTTTTGTTGAACCTCACCACTGTTCACCGATGGAGACCCGAGTGCCAACTGTTCGTGGCAATCACAGTCCCAGCTATCATAGCATAACTGTTCATATGAATTGGGGTCCAAAGCCATCCCCATGGCTTCCAAGCGGCACCATCCTCAGCAAACCCAATGATCCATTCTAATGATGATCTAATGGACCGTTCTAATGATGTTTAATAGGAGAAAAAAAATAAATCAACAATCTCATAAGGGGCATAAGGGATAAGAATCAGGATTTGCTGTTAGCCCCTAAAAACAAAAGCACAAGACCTTGTTTTCTCACGTATCATTTTCTAGCGAGGTTCAAAGTCATAGTAATGAGAAATCCACACAAATTGCATTGTGGGTAATGAAGGAATCTGTTAACCAATGTAATAAAAAAAAGTTCAACATGTCAGTGGAAAAAAAAAACCTTCAGAATTTCATTATAAAATAAATCTTGGACTTCACTGAAGATCACATATTAATTATAAATATTAATACACAAGTCATTAAGGTTGGATGTTTTCCTTTAAGGATATAACTGTTACCATTGCCAGTGTTGCTATACAGTTAATACAGTTATTACAAATTATACAATTTTTTAAATGTGTTTTGTAATTAAATCTGATGAACCAGCATTTTTTCTTTATGAATTTATAAACAGCTTGTTTCCTTTCAACAACTGTTTGGATAGCTTTTTTTTTTTAGTGCTAAATGAAAGCCATTACCGCTGGGTTTATTCCGATGGTTTGAGCAAGCCGAATGTCTTGGCTCATTTCGTGCTCTCCAAATTTACTTTTGCAACTTGTAGTAAAACATTACCTCAAGTTACTCAACTCTAAATTGAGAAAGGACAACTCAATTTAAGGCAATTAGTTTTCTTTGGGATGGAAATCATGTCCTGGAGGGCCACGACGTAGAGCAGGAGAGACACTAAACTGTGCTAACACACTCAAATCAACTCAAGGAGGGTTTGTTAATTAGCTGATGCCTTAAATTGGGAGCAGTAGATCAACAATTCCGATATCTCTGCCTTAAAGCACTTGAGAGAGTGACTCAGCTGGAGTTTGTGCTCTGGATGGGTTAGAATTCAAATTTATAGTTAAGATGGAATTTCCTAAAATTATTACATGATAAAAAAGTATTTTAAAGTTGCTTTAAGTTTCTTACCCCAGTACCCCATTTTGTGTCCCGCTTTGACTCCCCGAAAATATTGCAACCCCCAAACCTCTGGATCCCCAAACTACGCAGGGGATGCGGCTGTACTGAAAACCCTTTGGCTGTGTTTAAACACATTACATTGCTATGTCTGCTGCTATACCTGGCATATTCGCAACTTGATCATACACAGTGGCGGCCTCGCTCACTTTCGGCTCATAAACACAACGTGATAAATACTGACAGTGTAAGAGATTTTATTAAAAGATTGTTCTGCAAAATGTATTTCTAGCAAAGAAAAACAATTAGGATCTGATATTTTTGTTTCCTTTTTTTTTTGAGTAGGTTATCATGTTAACAAATTATTAGAACTCATTGTATTGTTTCAAGATATTCTGTTATTATGAATTTGTAAGTCGTTAGTAAGACTTACTTAACCATTATTACAAATTACTAACTCATTATTATGTCTTATTAATTCATAATTTCAAAATATATTGTAATCTCGTTATTACAAGTTACTCACTTCTTACTCATTCTTTTGATTCTTTTGAGTTTTGTTTTGAACTAAAGCTGTAACTAAGCTTTCCACCACAGTTCCAGATTTTTGTTGTTTTTTGAAAAATAATCATCTCTCAGAGTGGTAACAGTACCACTCAGGCTGCATCACACCACCTGTCTCTGATTGTTTTCCAGTATCCAACATTTTTCACATTTTCGTCCTTACTTATACAGCAGCTTTCCAGTGTCCCAGCTTTTTGTTTTCCAATTGGTAGTCTCGAGAGACAAAAATGGCATCCGTTTAAAATGTCCCAAGGGACAATCAGCCTAAAGACAGACTCAGTATTCTTTTTGTGTCATGCTAAATCCTTATCTCTTGTGAATTCCCATTACGTCCTATTTTCCATGCATTTCTGGTGTACAGGGTTCAATTTTCGCCACGAGTTCCCAGAGTGACAAAATCACAGCCGTCTTCAAACGCAGATGACCCTAATCAAAGCCCGCAGTGATTTGGACTTGTTCTGACGCATCCTCTGTCCAAAAGCTGTCATTCTCCTCCCATTCTCGAGTGATAGCAGGTTTGGGAAACACAAAAACAGCAACAGGGATGGCGTGGTTTGACGAAATGGGGTCACAGAGATAATGAGGACTCAATAATCAAAGGCGGTGATCAGGATCTATTTGCATACGAGTTCAGATCTTCCCTGGTGGCGAGGAAATGAGGTTAGAAACTCAACAGGAGTCGGTGAAACCAATAGCTAAAGGCAGGCTGGAATAGATTGGGGTTTCATAGTTATATTTACTTCAAGACCCTGTAAGTGTTGAAGAGTTCCTTGAAGAGTTTGCAATCTTTGAATTTGTATTTCAGAAACAAGTTAACAAGTTATATAGTGTCAATCCCAAATTACTGGTAGACTTATTTTATTGTATTATATCATTAATATTACGCACAATGTTTCAAACAACTTGTGGATGCACTTTCAAGCAGCTGGCTCAGGAGAATTGTTCCAAATTTGCAATTCTGAGACAATGCCATCATCTCACATACTGTATTTCCCCATGTTCCTGTCACACTTTCCGCTTTCCAGTACCGAGATCTTGTCATGGTATAGTCTTTTCAGTGATGGGGAATATAATGTGAATTATATTCCCCATGTATTCTGTTACAGATCACTGTTTACCTAATTAAAATACTATTACAAGCTGAAAGTCTATAGAAACTCAATAATTCAGTGTAACTGCATTCTATTCATACTTACTTCCCATTTAAAGGTTTCATTGAAATAAAAAAAAAATTAAAAATGGTATGGCACTTTAATGCTGGTTTTCAGATAATATTCTGTTACTAATATAATCCCAGCTTTGTCATTATTGGTCTTATTGTGGTGGGAATGAGAATGTAACAGATTAAATTACTCTTTTTTTCTTGTATCTGATTCAAAGCTAAGACTTGTGTTATAGGTGACCATATGGAGTTAACAAGCTGTGAAAATATTGCTTGATAGCAAGAAGCAATAAGCACCTTCCTTATACATTATATATTAAAGGCATGTTGAGAAAGGCATGCTCAAAGATCTTCAGCTCATCTTAATAAAATGGTAGACAAGAGAACCAAAGTTGTGCTTCAGTTGTCTGACTACTGATAAAATTGGAGAATTTTACCAAGCGGATTAATTAGCATTAGCTCTGGTCCAGGGGCACTGTATCATGGCTGACCCTGCACACTGAGCTCAGCTTCCAAACAAGTTGGGTTTTTGCGAAGACAAAAAAAAAAAATGACTGTAATGCAAATTAAGGCTTGTTTCTTCTTCAAAGAACCAGACTCAACTCACATTATGTGACCGGGAACTTGATTTAATGACAGGATGTCCAAATTAAAATCAGGACCATGTTGTTGTTCAGTTGTCAGATTTTCCCTCAGGCCAAGAACAAACTTGCTTTCAGAAATGAAAGTGTATCGATTTCCAAAAGACATAACACAGTGACATGGTTGGATTGCTGCAGTGAAAAGAGACGACTGGATACACACTAACTCCAGGATCTGTACCACAAATTTGATCTCGACTTATATGAAATATCATATACTTAAAAGCGGCATATTGCACAATATTTAACTGTGTAATGAATTCACTAACCAGCATCAGCTTGCAACTTCCTCTTCTTAGCAGCTAACCAAGCTGAGTAAGTTTTAAACAGCATTTGCCATTCACATTATAAAAGTATAAATATTTCCCACCTTTCTGCTAAGACAATAATTGTAAGCAACCAACCAAACCAAAAAAACACACTCTGTATCAACATGGATGTAATAAACAGGACTCAGGAGATGTACGAGAGGGAAGATCAATGTGAATTTAGAACGTCAAACACAGAAATCCGCAGCTTGCTTCTGAGCGTTTTACGTCTTCTTAAAGGCATCTGCTCTATCGAAACCCGAAGATGCCACAGCCATCCTTGACTGGTAGTCCAAGAGAGCAAAACTGGGAGGGATGACATACTCTCTCTTGCCAGTCAAACACAGTGACACTAGCCAACATCATGAACATCATTACTGTACATAATTACCCTTTAATGACCACGGCTGTATCTTTCCATTTATTTCCACATACAGTACATTTATATTGTTTGTATCTTCAGGAACAAAACTGTGCCTTTGTTTAACAGTGGTGGAGTTTTATAAGACATTATTAGAGCGCTTGCAAAGCATTATTACCAACTAACAATGAATTATGGCAGTCATAACGTTTCTGGATTAAGTGTTACCTGCATGAGTATTGTGCTTTTCCCAAAACAACGTCTCATGAATGCAAATTTATGAGATTTAGCACAACACTGCTTATGTCATTATGTTCATGGTTATAGTGAGAGGCAGTGTTAGTGGTTATAGCATATCATATGACTTTTATATAAATCATATAAACGCGAAGGCACTACAAATTCAAATCACTGCCAGCATGACTGTTCTAATCCAATATATTTGCTGTAAATGACTGCGTGCTGATTTTCAACAGGCTTCTCTACATCACATGAGCAACATGCATTTTCTCTCCACAACAGGTTATGAACATTAACAAGAGCGGAGTGTGAGCGTTTTGTCTCCGAACCCAGAATGCTGTGTTCCAGTCCCTCAGTGAGACAGCAGATTTAGCCTCGCAACACGGAGATTTGAACAACTACTTTCCAACACGCCCAACACGATGCCTCATACATATTTTCATAACGCTCCAAAAAGGAGAAAAGTAAGTTGATGTATTATTCATGTGGCTATGATCTGTACGAGACGCTCCCCGTTCCTTCTCTGGGCAAAATCGGTGTGCGAAAGCGATACATAAAGTCAGACTTTTGGCCATCCTTAGGAAGATTTCACCTGAAGTGTAATATCACAAAAATAGCTTCACATGCATAGGTTTGGCTTTTTAATAACTCATAGCAATTTATCGATTCATAAACATCTCTGGTGCTGCTAAATTCTTGATTCTGATTGGTTGGAAGGCGCTGATTAATTTTTCTACAACAGCAACTCTGACAATAGTTCAGATACAAATGACAGATTTATATTAATGCAGTTGTTCGTTTCTATAGTAACAACTTAGATAGAGACGAATATGGCAGACGCTGTGAAGTTTTTTTGTTTTTTTATACATTTATCTTTGTTAATTAACAACACATTTTTAATCTGTTTATTATTAGTCTTAGATTATGAACCTTGTCATTCATACAAGTTGTTACTATAGAAACGATACCGTATTCGACCGAGAACATTAACATAAACCTGTGATAACTGTCAGAGCTGTTGTTATAGAAAATGAATCAACACCTTTTGACCAATCAGAATCGAGAATTCAATCGTGCTGTGGTATAAAGTGGTCGTTTTGGGAGTTCCATACCATAACCGTCTGTCGATAGAGGGAGCATACACTTTTTGACCTTTGTGTGCGTGGCTGAGCGTGTGTGTGTGTGTGTGTGTGTGTGTGTGTGTGTGTGTGTGTGTGTGTGTGTGTGTGGACGAGTCATGCTGCTAGCTCTGTTGGAATGCTAAGTGAATGTTTATCGAGGCAGCAGGGTGTTTTTCTTCCTGCTTGGGTCAGGGAGGAGATGAATGCGTGTCATTCAACGCTTGAGGTCGCAATTAGCACGCAGCCTTTAGTG
Source organism: Cranoglanis bouderius (assembly GCA_023630585.1). Lineage (NCBI taxonomy): Eukaryota > Metazoa > Chordata > Actinopteri > Siluriformes > Cranoglanididae > Cranoglanis > Cranoglanis bouderius. The sequence goes on from CM042546.1 coordinate 12,943,911, forward strand.
AGACTCACACACACACACACACACACACACACACACACACACACGGTTGGGCATTTGACCTCTGTTTCCATCTCGCACACGTTTTCACTGATACACATCTCTTAACGTACGTACATGGAATTCAAAATCAGCGTCAATCAATCATTACAAGATCTCTCAATATAACCTCTCTGTAGTCTCACACACAAACAGAAAAAAAAGGAATAAAAATAAAAAATACAACACACTTTTCTCGAGTAGGCATTCCTCAGGGGGGTGTGCAGAGGAGCAGGTTAATGCCTCGATGATTTATTCAAATATTGATCCGCTGAGAGGAGCGAGAGCAATTACCGGCGAGCAAAAACACTGCCTCCGACACCCATCATCCCCGGCGGTTTGCCGTACACCAACACAATTCATCAAGCACTTCTGTCATTAAGTGAGATATTTCTATTACTCCTGTCTGGGAAAATATGCATGAGTCACGCATCACTTAGCAACAACACTTAGTGAGGGGGAAAAAAACCAAAAAAAAACCCTACACGGGTTCATTTGAAATGCAGATACTGCAGGCGAAGCTATCAAACACAAAGGCCGCTGCATCGTTGCGGTTTTCAGTCAAAACCTCAGCAATCGATCACGAAAGAGGCTCTGACGGATTGCAGGCTCGCATCTCATAACCGGAAACAGAAACTATTTGGGAGTGATGATTTATCGGGTTCATTTGGGGGGGGGGGGAGAACGAGGGGGGGGGGGGGGAACGATAGGATGATGAATGGTGATAGAAAGAGAATTACAAGTCTCGTTCATCTTCTGAACTCTGACAGGAACTCCCCAGCGACGTGATCTCGTCATATCGAAGCCTGTCACCGCAAATGAGGAGAGAAAATTCTGAATTTTTAACTTAGGAAGGTGACAAGTGACAAAAACCCTTGACCTCAGGGGGTTTTCTAACGATGGCGGAGTTTGATCTAGACTTACTCCGGAATTGAGTACACACTGAGCATGAATGGAGGAATTCTGCAATAGATTCTGCCACATCACCGTTTTTTTTTTTTTTTTTTCTTTTCTTTAATTATTTCATCTGGTAGAACAGCAGGACTAGATTCTCTCTTCTTATCCAGACTGAAGGCTGTGCATAGTCAAATTAAGCTCTGCTGACATTTAATTGCAATTTCTCATCAATTGCCGATCAGATTTTCAGTTGCAAAAGCCTGACAGACAAATCAATTATTTCCTCTAAAAAGGCCACAATGTCGTGGATGCAAAGCGCCGCTCTTCAAGAGCACCCTGGTGTGCGTTATATTTATTTACTTATTTATTTATTCATGTCCTTGCTTATTTGAAATGAGTACTTCTACCATTTCAGGTTGAATTGAATGTACTCTATATTATAGAGAAGATAATTGAAGCCGACACATATTTGAACGTAGAAGCAGTTTCAAATTAAAGTGATTTAAGCCCAGGATACTTGTACATAAGCAGTTAAGACAGCATTTACCTCCTTGTACACAATCTTCCAGGATCACAAAGTAACTTGGCTGTGAAGCTGAAGGGAGTGTTAAAGTGTTATAGTACTTTTCTTTCTTTCTTTCTTTCTTTTCTTTTTTCTTTTTTTACAATTAAATACAACTAGCATAACCTACGTGATAACAAGAACCTGTTTCTCAGATGTTACACTGCAAAAATGACATCTTAGCAAGGGAAAATATCTTGAACGTAGTCAAATGTATCTAGTATTTCCGATTGTAACATTACCATAAACCAAATACAGGTGCATCTCAATAAATTAGAATGTCGTGGAAAAGTTCATTTATTTCAGTAATTCAACTCAAATTGTGAAACTCGTGTATTAAATAAATTCAGTGCACACAGACTGAAGTAGTTTAAGTCTTTGGTTCTTTTAATTGTGATGATTTTGGCTCACATTTAACAAAAACCCACCAATTCACTATCTCAACAAATTAGAATACTTCATAAGACCAATAAAAAAAACATTTTTAGTGAATTGTTGGCCTTCTGGAAAGTATGTTCATTTACTGTACATGTACTCAATACTTGGTAGGGGCTCCTTTTGCTTTAATTACTGCCTCAATTCGGCGTGGCATGGAGGTGATCAGTTTGTGGCATTGCTGAGGTGGTATGGAAGCCCAGGTTTCTTTGACAGTGGCCTTCAGCTCATCTGCATTTTTTGGTCTCTTGTTTCTCATTTTCCTCTTGACAATACCCCATAGATTCTCTATGGGGTTCAGGTGTGGTGAGTTTGCTGGCCAGTCAAGCACACCAACACCATGGTCATTTAACCAACTTTCGGTGCTTTTGGCAGTGTGGGCAGGTGCCAAATCCTGCTGGAAAATGAAATCAGCATCTTCAAAAAGCTGGTCAGCAGAAGGAAGCATGAAGTGCCCCAAAATGTCTTGGTAAACGGATGCAGTGACTTTGGTTTTCAAAAAAACATAATGGACCAACACCAGCAGATGACATTGCACCCCAAATCATCACAGACTGTGGAAACTTAACACTGGACTTCAAGCAACTTGGACTATGAACTTCTCCACCCATCCTCCAGACTCTAGGACCTTGGTTTCCAAATGAAATACAAAACTTGCTCTCATCTGAAAAGAGGATATTGGACCACTGGGCAACAGTCCAGTTCTTCTTCTCCTTAGCCCAGGTAAGACGCCTCTGACGTTGTCTGTGGTTCAGGAGTGGCTTAACAAGAGGAATACAACAACTGTAGCCAAATTCCTTGACACGTCTTTGTGTGGTGGCTCTTGATGCCTTGACCCCAGCCTCAGTCCATTCCTTGTGAAGTTCACTCAAATTCTTGAATCGATTTTGCTTGACAATCCTCATAAGGCTGCGGTTCTCTCGGTTGGTTGTGCATCTTTTTCTTCCACACTTTTTCCTTCCACTCAACTTTCTGTTAACATGCTTGGATACAGCACTCTGTGAACAGCCAGCTTCTTTGGCAGTGAATGTTTGTGGCTTACCTAGTGAACCAAACTGAGAGACCATTTTGAAGGCTCAGGAAACCTTTGCAGGTGTTTTGAGTTGATTAGCTGATTGGCATGTCACCATATTCTAATTTGTTGAGATAGTGAATTGGTGGGTTTTTGTTAAATGTGAGCCAAAATCATCACAATTAAGAGAACCAAAGACTTAAACTACTTCAGTCTGTGTGCACTGAATTTATTTAATACACGAGTTTCACAATTTGAGTTGAATTACTGAAATAAATGAACTTTTCCACGACATTCTAATTTATTGAGATGCACCTGTATAAGATCATTAAACATTTTTTTTTCAAGAGTGAAATAATCTTGTTCTATTGGCAGATAATTTCATTCAGCTCATTTATTTCTAGATAGAGGCAAGTAAAAATGTCTCAAAATAGGCTGAATTATGTTTTATTTGGTTTACGGTAATCTTATAATAGGAAATACTAGATAAATGTGACAATATTCAAGGTATTTTCACTTGGTAAGATTTTTGCAGTGTACACATAATTAATTGTACGTATAGTTGATTGATTAATTGTACGCAGATGTTACACAGAAGTAATTGTACTTTGTTACTATACATAAGTGTTATTTTGGTATATTTATACTTTACTTCAGTATTAGACCTTCAAAGTGCTTGTTACAAATGTCAAAGGTCTGTTCTTCTCCCATCAAGTCAGTGATTGTGCTGTCATTCGTATGGGATTCTCATGCCACACAATGTAGCTAGTGCTATAGCTAGCTCAGTAAATCTCAATATGGAAAACCCCCGGACTGCAGTGTCGAACTTGAGCATGAGCGCCCTGGCCCTACCTCAGTAAAATATTTTGTTATCCTGCAATAAAGTGAGGCGTCTCCTTTACCTCCATACAAGGCATGAACTCCATCTAATTTGAAAAAGCATGTCGAGATGAGTTTAGATCATTTGCCTACATTAACTGGATACATTTACCCAAGTTAGCTTGTTTTCTTAGCTAATGACAGGTTAGATCAGGATTGTTTCCTTTAGCTAAAATAATTGGCCAAGCAGCAAATACATTTTTAGCTAATGGTAAATATTGCCATTACAGAGATGAAATTATGCTTTCAGGCAAAACGGTGTAGCTGCTTTAAATAACAAATCGACTTCTAACAATTTTAATAAAAGTTACTTTTCACATGAAAACATGACTAACTTAACTGAGTAAAATTGAAAAGCAACACATTTTGGACTTTTCACTGGATACTTTTAATCAAGCACCATTTTGACACAGTATCTATACTTTCACTTCCTCATATTACCACTTCATTGTTTTTTTCACTTCCGTTTCATTATATATCAAATAAATAAGACAAATATGAATATTTATTTATTTGATAAATATACATTTATTTGATGTTAACTATATACTTGTCTAATTTTAGGTTTTAACATCGGCTTTATTTCTCAATATACCACAATATAATTCGGGGGCCAAGCACCCAGACTCTGTGAGCTGCACATTCACAGATGCGCTACAAGTCAAGTCAAATTTTATTAATAAAGCACATATAAAGACAACAGTAGTTCATCCAAAGTGCTGTACAAAACATCATGTTCAACTGTTGCTCAAGCAATCACAGGAAAGCAGAGCCACAACTTTAGGCAAAAGGATTCAAGAGTGATTTGTAGTTTCATTCATGATGTGTATGTTTTGACCACGGACAGAATTCTCTGACTGTAGGAAGAAAGGTTTAGATAGACACCCTAGCCACACAAGAAGCCCATAGAACCATCTGGTAAACAGTTGTGAAATTTGGCACACTCATTGGGGAGGTTCTAAGGAACATTCTGACCAAATTTGGGCCAAGTGCTGCCAACACTCCAGCGCCACCATGGGGTCAAATTTGGGCCTAATTTGGAAGCACGTTTACGGTCATAACTTTTGAAGAAGAAGAAGAAGAAGAAGAAGAAGAAGAAGAAGAAGAAGAAGAAGAAAAGGTAGAATAACAATAGGGTGCCTATGCACCTTCAGTGCTTGGCCCACTAATAATAATAAATGTTAATAATATTATCGTTTCTTCAATAACCACCTACACAGGGAATTGTGTAAGTTATTTAATGAAGATTTAATTAAATAACTGTAAGGAGATAATTTATAGAAGCTGTCTTCCAATTATCACATATACCATAAGTATACTAACATGTTTACTAACAGCGTAGTGATAATATAGAACTAACAGTATTTCTACAAAGGCTCAGACAACAATTGAATTCTTTACACAGTTGCACTGCTGCTACAGTACCATTTAAGTTCATCCTTTTTATTTTTAAAGCTAGAAACTGTGAAATGAAATTTGGACAGTCATCACTCCATTCCATCCAACAATTACTTGACTGACTATTTAAACCAGTGTCCAGGGTTCTTCCTGATCAAAGACACAATCCTCCAAATCTCACGATGAAGCGCTCACTCTAATGCAAGCAGCTTCACATCCTGAATCTAAAGCAGGTAAGAAAGCGTGAGCCAAACGGCTTTTGTTGTTGCACATTGGTAACTTTCCCACACTGCTTTCCCACAGACGACAAAAATCCATCTTCATTACGCAGATTACAGGCGGCCACAGATCAGAAGTCACTCTTAATGATGCAAAAATCTATTGGGTCCAAAATAAATGAAAACAGCTCCTGATGGACCCCATGCTACATTCAAATGGGCTTCAAATTGCCGTTGCAGCATAGCCTATGCATTTGGCAAGTGCTCCTGCTGCCGTATAATTGATGCCAAATTTCCATATTGGGCGCATCTGCGTAACAAATGCCATTTTTTACAGAAATAAACAGCACAGAACAGGGATAGAGGAGGACTTTGTTCTGCTGGTCAATCTGACAGGTGTGACAATTGGAAAGATACTACAATGGAACAAAAAAAAATGGAGGACAAACAAACAAAATCATTTCAAAAGCCTGCACTGTGCACCGGTGCCCACTGATCTTTAACTTTAATTTTTATGAAGTAATTATCTTCCACCTGGCACAACCTTTAATACTTTAACGAAATGAAGTGTATAAACTCAAGTACACCTAAAAGGGATTCATTTAGCTTAGAGGCAAAGTGCTTCGAGGCAGTTTTACTGGGCACATTATCCACATTATTCTTCCACGTCTAGGATTTAGAAAAGTAATTACTGAATGTGTTCAGTTAAGCATTGGATTGGTCCCCCAAAAAAAGAAAAGAACAAGCTTATTGTTCATGCTAACCATCATCACAGGCACTGCAATTTAAACATGTTACAACTCACAGCTCCAGGGTCTTTCAGTGTTCGTGTGGGTTTCCTCTCAGTTCCTTAGGTTTCTTCCCCTCCTCTCCTCTTCTAAAAACAAGGTAGAACCACTATGCTAAATTACTCCTAGGTGCAAATCATTGACCACATATTCCTTATGTCCTACATCTATAGGAAGAAAAACCAATATCTCAAAAAAGAAAACCAACATCTGGAAAGTTAGCAGGTGGGTTTTTGTTTGTGGTTTTTACTCTCATGCTGGCAGAATCGGTTGGTTTTTACTCTCATGCTGGTGGAGTCGGTTAGTTTTTACTCTCATGCTGGTGCAATCGGTTGGTTTTACTCTCATACTAGTGGAATCGGGTAGTTTTTATGCTCATGCTGGTGGAATCAGTTGGTTTTTACTCTCACGCTAGTGGAATCGGTTGGTTTTTATGCTCATGCTGGTGGAATCGGTTGGTTTTACTCTCATGCTAGTGGAATCAGTTGGTTTTTACTCTCATGCTAGTGGAATCGGGTGGTTTTTATGCTCATGCTGGTGGAATCGGTTGGTTTTTGATCTCATACTAGTGGAATCGGGTGGTTTTTATGCTCATGCTGGTGGAATCGGGTGGTTTTTACTCTCATACTAGTGGAATCGGTTGGTTTTTATGCTCATGCTGGTGGAATCGGTTGGTTTTACTCTCATGCTAGTGGAATCAGTTGGTTTTTACTCTCATGCTAGTGGAATCGGGTGGTTTTTATGCTCATGCTGGTGGAATCGGTTGGTTTTACTCTCATGCTAGTGGAATCGGTTGGTTTTTACTCTCATGCTAGTGGAATCGGGTGGTTTTTATGCTCATGCTGGTGGAATCAGTTGGTTTTTGATCTCATACTAGTGGAATCGGGTGGTTTTTATGCTCATGCTGGTGGAATCGGTTGGTTTTTACTCTCATACTAGTGGAATCGGGTGGTTTTTATGCTCATGCTGGTGGAATCGATTGGTTTTACTCTCATGCTAGTGGAATCGGTTGGTTTTTACTCTCATGCTGGTGGAATCGGGTGGTTTTTATGCTCATGCTAGTGGAATCGGTTGGTTTTTACTCTCATACTAGTGGAATCGGGTGGTTTTTATGCTCATGCTGGTGGAATCGGTTGGTTTTACTCTCATGCTGGTGGAATCGGGTGGTTTTTATGCTCATGCTAGTGGAATCGGTTGGTTTTTACTCTCATGCTGGTGGAATCGGGTGGTTTTTATGCTCATGCTAGTGGAATCGGTTGGTTTTTACTCTCATGCTGGTGGAATCGGGTGGTTTTTATGCTCATGCTAGTGGAATCGGTTGGTTTTTACTCTCATGCTAGTGGAATCGGGTGTTTTTTATGCTCATGCTGGTGGAATCGGTTGGTTTTTACTCTCATACTAGTGGAATCGGGTGTTTTTTATGCTCATGCTGGTGGAATCGGTTGGTTTTACTCTCATGCTAGTGGAATTGGTTGGTTTTTACTCTCATGCTAGTGGAATCGGGTGGTTTTTATGCTCATGCTGGTGGAATCGGTTGGTTTTACTCTCATGCTAGTGGAATCGGTTGGTTTTTACTCTCATGCTAGTGGAATCGGGTGGTTTTTATGCTCATGCTGGTGGAATCGGTTGGTTTTACTCTCATGCTAGTGGAATCGGTTGGTTTTTACTCTCATGCTAGTGGAATCGGGTGTTTTTTATGCTCATGCTGGTGGAATCAGTTGGTTTTCACTCTCATACTAGTGGAATCGGGTGGTTTTTATGCTCATGCTGGTGGAATTGGTTGGTTTTACTCTCATGCTAGTGGAATCAGTTGGTTTTTACTCTCATGCTAGTGGAATCGGGTGGTTTTTATGCTCATGCTGGTGGAATCGGTTGGTTTTACTCTCATGCTAGTGGAATCGGTTGGTTTTTACTCTCATGCTAGTGGAATCGGGTGGTTTTTATGCTCATGCTGGTGGAATCGGTTGGTTTTCACTCTCATACTAGTGGAATTGGGTGGTTTTTATGCTCATGCTAGTGGAATCGGTTGGTTTTTACTCTCATACTAGTGGAATCGGGTGTTTTTTATGCTTATGCTGGTGGAATCGGTTGGTTTTACTCTCATGCTAGTGGAATCAGTTGGTTTTTACTATCATGCTAGTGGAATCGGGTGGTTTTTATGCTCATGCTGGTGGAATCGAGTGGTTTTTCTCATGCTGGTGGAATCAGGTGTGTTTTTTTTACTCTCATGCATGCAGGCGTGGCTGGTTTTTACTCTCATGCAGGCGGAAGTTTGTGGTTTTTACTCTCATGCAGGTGTAGAGAGATATTATATCAGATATTTGGCTCACTGATTAAAAGTTAATACATTTCCATTCACAATTAGCCTATAATAAACTATAGTGGACACAGGTTTGTAGATCGACACATTCCAGTCCTGCACTGCTCTCACACAGATCATCCATGTCTGCGTTTTCATTCACTGCTGTAGCCAATATAATGTCTAAATGTCAGTACTGTATTGCTGATGTGATCACAAAGTTCAGTAATCCGATGAGATTTTCACTGGTAAACTCTGTGGCTTTCAAAACATTCACAAAGTTCCCTACAAAAAGTTCTCTTATAGGCTGAAATATTGAGCTGGCATTCAGTAAGGCTTTCACAGTGCATTCAGGATTTCTGTAATCCTTATGTCTGTCAAACACAAGCTGGAGGAAAAAGATTATAAACATGGAGAATGACGAATGACTGGTACTATGTTGTTATTAAATTTACCTTCAGTTTACTCTCACACCTATAAATACTTATCACTAACAACAGAGATTTATATATAATGGTCTAGAGCCTTCTTTGAGGCACTGCATTCCACGAGTTTGCTCAAACCATGCTGGTCATCTGAGGTAAAATGTAGTCTCTTCTCTTTCAGTCTCACATAGTGATGAGTGGCTTGCAGTCATATTCAAGCACCTGTGAGTGCCTCCAAAATGGCAGCCATGCATATTTAATGGCACCCGGCGGCTGGTGGAGCAGTTCCCCTGGCATGAGCCATGACAGGAAGGAAGAGGTACACTACGTGCCAAGCCGCCTCAGTAATGGCGTCTCGGTGTTGGTATTTACCCTGCGAGCTGGAGGCCATGCGCGATCTGACGCCTCTGCCGTAAAAATAGAAGTCTGTCGAGGGCTAAAGGCAGCATGAACGTTTAATTACGGAAATGAAGTCAGTCATGGATTCAGTAAGGCATTTGTTAAGAACTAAGGCAGAGTGGGAGGCGCATGAGGAGCGAGAAAACGGGGAGCAACTGTGCCGAAGGGGTCACGGGAACAATAACGGTGGCTGAAATGAGGGAACAAATTAATTAGTGCGACGTTCATCTGGTGCTTTATCCCGCAGCTGCTCCACTCGTTGCTCTAGATTTATTCCTGCTCTCAGTAATGTCACTAATGTCTGCTGTGCTGCCCAAGGGCTCCTGAAGACACACTACTGCACCTTACACCGAGCTCTCTGTGTGTGTGTGTGTGTGTGTGTGTGTGTGTGTGTGTGTGTGTGTGAGAGAGCGTGTGTGTGTGGCTCCGCAATCAATTATGCAGTGCTTGTGTATGACTTGATTGCAGGGAGAATGAGAGACGGAGGAAAAAAAAGAGAGTTCAATAGATATTGTTAGTTATTATTTGAAGTATTAGTCTGTTACTAACCCTACTAAAATCATTTAAAATTTATCTGATATTTTTCATTTTCTACACCTGCATTCCCAATACAACTCGACTGAGAAGAGCTGCTCAGGAAGGCAATGAACACCACAGAGATGCGAAATTAAAAAAAAGAAACAGATAAATAAAATTTCTTTAAAATTGCAATTAAATACAATGATTTAAAGCCATTAATCTAATCGTTGGCAAAATCAGATTTTTAGCAGATTATGTGCATATAAACATACTCAGTTTTTTGTTTTGCATTATTATTATTATTATTATTATTATTATTATTATTATTATTATTATTATTATTATTATTGTTGTTTTTGTTGTTGTTGTTGTTGTTGTTGAAATACATTAATACATTTCAATACATTAAAGAGATATATCTACTTATTGGCAAAATCAGATTTTTGCTAATGGGATAACGTACACGTAAACATACCGCTGTGTCTGTTAGTTAGTTGTTTTTTTGTTGTTGTTCTTGCTGTTTTTTTTTTTTGTTTTTTTTTATTTAATTAAATATGAGAATCTGCTTATGAGAATTTAAATACATAATTTAAAGATATTAATCTAATTATTACCAAAGTCGGATTTCTGCCAATCAGATTAAACATATTCAGTCTGGTTTTTATTTTGTTAGGTTTTATTATATTTTGAAATTGTTAAATTGCTTAAGAGAATTTAAAGACATCAAATTATTGCCAAAATCAGATTTTTGCCATTATCAGATTATATTCATGTAAACATACATACAGGTTATTATTATTATCGTTGTTATTATTATTATTATTATTATTAGTAGTAGTAGTAGTAGTAGTAGCATTGTTGTTGCTGTTGTTGTTGTTTTACATTCATGTAAAGCCTTAATCTAATCACTGAACCTAAAATCTGAATAACTAAAATCTGATTTTTGCCATTATCAGATTATTCTGTAAATTGTGGCTGTTGTGACACCGAATTTTCCCTTTGGGGATCAAGAAAGTACTCTCTATTGTTGTTGTTGTTAAATTGCTTAGGTGTTTAGGTTCGTTTATAGTCAGTAATCTACCTATCGCCAAAATCAGATTTCTTTTATTATCAGATTATTGCTGTACATGGAACCCCCGCTCAGCATTAACTGTTTTAAACTACAAACAGTTCAACTCCCGATGCTTTAGCATTTTAATTATATTTAACCCAGTCATGCCAGTAATTGACGAGGATATGTTCAGCTGGGAGAGTCATGTCGAGTGACAGACAATTGAAACATCTATATATACACAACCAAACACGCCACAGGGACACTTGGCAGAAACTCTGGTGCTACATTTGACTCAACAGGGAAATTGAGAAATTATAATAGTGCTGCAGCAGCTGGCGTGTTCCACTTGCCAGAGTTTCTTAAATACAATTCCCTTGAGTGGTACATGCACACACACACACAAACATGGACTAAAACATAGATATATCCAGACAGGGTGCAGTCAAGGAGAGAGAGAGAGAGAGAGAGAGAGAGAGATGTTTCTTCCTAATAGGCTATAAACTTGGATAAATAGGCTTTCAGTACATTTTGAAGGACACAGTATACTACACAGCATGGTGGAATGTCTCTTTTTACAGCATCACCGCACCAGATGTCCTTGTTCTTGTTCTAACAGGACGGTAAGAATCAGCTTAAACTTGAGAATAAGTGTTGAAAAAAAGAGCAAGAGATCTCTATTTTTCATCAAAGTCCGTCCAATTTGTGCAAACAATATAACTGATGGTGTTTCCACTCGTTCCTGTCTGCTTACAGTATCAAGCTTCATACAACACTCACGCTCATATCCTCAAAACAAGCCAAGATTATCGTTAATAGAAATCTGTAGAATGAAAACTTTGAGCGGCATGTGCTTGCACAGAAATAAACTCGATCCTGAGTACTGAACATATTAGTTTGACATGTACAGTGGTGCGGAAGTTAGATTCGACGCAGTGCTAGGCTTGTGCTGATGTTTGCGTACATTTCAAAATATTGCCATTACTCCTGAATACCAAACAGGAGTCGGGTGTGGCCAGTGGCTCTCCAAGGGTCTGTGTAGAACTCTGAGGACATCCAAGTTTCACATCATCACGTTGTATTTTGTTTTTCATTCCATAACACACCTGATTAATCTTATAAAGATAATTATTGGCAAAATTACACTAGGGGTGTTAAACTCAAATCGGTGAACACTGCTGCAGAGGTTTGCATTTTCCCTCATTTAACATACCTGGTTCAATCAGCTTGACATAAATTAGGTATGATAGAGCAGAAAGAAACACAACTCTGCAGTTCTGTGGCCCTCCATTGGACTGGAATTTTAATTTAACTTTGTCACTATAATTGCACTTTGCAACAAAATGCTGTCCTCACTTATCCCAAATTCAAATTATGCTAGAGACAGAGCGCATGGTCGTCCATGGAAGGCAGCCATGGAGCAATTGAGGCTTAAATGCCTTGCTCAGTGACCAAACACTGGCTCTGTGGTAGTCCAGGGATTTGAACCCTTCAGTTATAAGCACAGTTCTGAGCCACTATTGGCTTTATTTGTGCTTTCACCTTCAAGATCTTGTCCACAAGCTCAATAGATAATGGGCAGCTTAACTTTCAACAAAAAAAGTAGAGATTTCCACAACCAGAGAAGGGGCCTTTGAAACCATACTTCATAAAGTAAGCAGTATATAATGTTTACTTTCTGTTACTATTTTATAATATAAAGGTTTTCACAAGTATTATAAACACCTCACCAGTGCCACAAGGCTCATGATGTTGTAAAAGCATCATTCTGCCAGGTTCTTTTAGCAAATGAGAACACAAGTCATGTTTGTGGCTAGAAAACTTACCCTCTAACCCAGGATACACATCACACTGATATACAGATGACTGTATTTGGCACCAGCCAATGCCCAGTGAGCGTCCAATCCTCTCAAACCAAGCAAAACTGAGCTGTGTCTGGAATGAATACAACTACTCCTCCAGTGTCCTAATCGGCTTCCTCTTCCCCCTAATCCAGTACCAATTGTCTTCCAGTTTTGCCGACTGAAAGTGGAACTGTGCTACGTTCAAACACCATCGCAGTGCCAAAAGACTGGGGACTTCCCAACCCTCAGTGTCACGTGACCATCCATTTCTTCTCTTCAACCCAGTAGAGTAGGGTTAAGTAGGATTAGGAGTAGGATTCTGTAGTAAGCTCCTGCCAGTGACTCGACCTCGTGAAACCACCCCAAGTTTGACCAAGACAAAGAGGTTTGAGGTCATGATGCGAATGTACTGTACCATCAGATTTGGCCAACATTTTTAATATTTGCTATCAAACTTGGTTGCTACAGAAGCAAAGATTAGTGTATACTTTAATAAAAGATTATAAAGATTGTGTAAACTTTCTCAGATTCCACCATAAAGAATGTACTGTAGCTAGCATAAGTGTGCTATTTTCTCACCTGTTGCTGAGTGGGAATTCTGACCTTTCAAGCAAAGAATCGAGTTGCTTGCCAGATTTTAATAAAGATAGACTCTTGTTTATCACATAAATCAAGTCAGAATGGTAGACTGCACAAGTCAAAATCTGGTCCAAAGTACTCTCATTTAAAAACGACTCGCACTGTAGAACCCTGCAGAGTGAAACATGACTGCAGAACTGCATGACACAGAGGCCTTGCTGAGCTGTTCGAGTGCGGACATGGATGTATGTTGGTAGTGCCGTGAGTCTTCACTCTCTGGAGAAGAACCATCAGGGAAGGGGACGCAAACGCACTTGTTTCGTCCAGCTTTTTGCCTTAGGGTGGCATCTCGCAAACTTGGGCTCCCTAGCTAAGTCTTAGTGCAGATTTGCCATTAAAGAGGAGGCTCAGTAGAGCAGTAGAGGACAAAATGAACTAAAGCCTCACTGAAGAAATAGCAGGGTGCAGTTACAGTTCATCAGCCATCGCCAGGGGCAAGTATCCAGCAAGAAAGTATCCATCTGGGTAAGCAAAGTATAGGGATTCCCCTGGATGGTATCTATTTGTCTGTTCCCATTCCAAGGAATTTTGATGCATGGCATCATCAAAATGGAAGGACTGATTCATTACCATCACCAGCTGTTTTTGCTCTTTTGGCATTAAGAAAGCACCAACCTCTGATTCCCCAGAAACGCCGAAAGATCTCGGGCTGTTGAACTAACCCGTTTTCATTTTATAGACAGAAAGACATCAGTCCTCATTTCAAAGCAAAGATGTGCCAAAATAAAAAGCAAAAAAAACAAGATGTGGATTGTGATCAAATCTCTAAACTGCTAATGCTGTGAGCAGGCCATTGAGTGGAACGATAACATTAAATTACATGTCTCCTTCACCTCCTAAAATCACTCGGTTGTCGACCGGTTAAAAAGCCCAGAGCGCTCAAACGTGTTTAGAGCGGCAGAAAAACATTCGAGCATGATGGTTTAAGCGGGGCACTTAATTCCATACATTATCGATTAGCCAGCTGCGTGTGGGCGGTGGGCTAAGTAAGACCTGTCTTGTGACCTCGGACAAATTTTCCACGAGTGATGCTGAAAATAAACCAGATCTGAAAAGAAAATGCTGGTATCCACATACGACTATTCAATATCGTCAATATTAACATAAAAAATGGTGGTGAAATAGAGCCCAAGTGAAGAAGGTTGCCAGAAATTCTATAAACACTGATTCATGTGCAAAAACCATGTGTTTGTAACCCCTGGGGTTAGGCCTGTCACGATAATTACGTTATTGACTATATGGATGAGACCTCAATCATTTTTGCTGACCTCGATTTCGCCCATTGTGTTTACATGCATGTTTGTTTACATAAGAATGAATGTCACGAACGTTTTCGCTTCTGTCCGCTCATCTGCTCTAGGGCTGTCAAATTAAAATTTGAACTTCTAATACTCGTTGAATTTAAGATAAAAATGCACATTTAAGATGTGTAGCAGGCACTAACACTGATTCTAAACAAAAACATACTGTTGAAAAAATGACTTGCAAGATATTAACAATGCACTAAGAATGTTTTTTCGAAGAAGAAAAATCTGGAAAGAATAGTTCGATTTATTTGTTTCAAATAATCCAGTCAATCATAGTCGATAATGTCTGGGATTGAGCCGCTTAAGCTGTGTGAGCTGAAACTGGACAGTGAATGAACAGGGTAAACTGAAGCGATTTAATAGCGGGTTAATTAACTCACCCAAACGCATCCTATACACATACGAGATTAATCAGACTCATACACAACATAAACCTAATATTACGGCTTGCTTCTGCACAAAAGGACACGAATGCACGAGTGAACTTGAACTTAAGTAAGGCGCTACTTAAGTATTCACAGTAAGGCTGTGAATACGCTGTTTCCATAATGAATAACTAAAGCATAAAGAATTCACATTATTGTATTACAGTAGTGAACTCTTTGTAATGTTCAATTTTAATTTCAGGAGAGCAGGTTTTCATAACAAGGCCAGTTTTCACATGTTTTTGTTGATATATAAAATGTGTGAATATTTGGTTTAATTTTTGCATTTTCTTGTCAACTAAAATACAGTTGACTAATATTCAGTGCCATTTTAGTCAAATTTACTAAAATTAAATTTAAAACAATTTTTTGACGTTCCAATTCCAATATCTGGATTGGAATTAATTCTTAAGAATTAAAAGTTCGTTGCTCTTTGAAAGGGTGTACTTGCATTATTATGCTATTACATTATCATTATATCAGTGGCATAAAATGGTCTTAAAATGACAATAATATCGTTTATCGCAATTATTTCTGGGACAACATATCGTCCAACAAAAGTAGTTGTTGTGACAGGCCCACCCGTGGTTACACTAAGAGGTTGGAGGCAGTTAAGACATCTGAACCTTACAGACATCTGAACCTCGAACAGGATCAAACATCAGAGCCGTCTTCTCGGAAATCAGCTTCCCCTTTTACGATTGAAGCTTTCAGAATTCCGCGAGTAAAAACATTTGACTATTTAAAGAGGAAAAATGTATGATTGTTGATATGGTGAAGGAGTCTCCGATGTCAGCACTTTGTAAGACTCTGAGGTAAAGCCGTAACTTTACGTTTTCCATCACGGAAAAGCTCTTGCTGATGGCTGGACGATTGGGCAGCGAGTGTGAGGGCAGTCGGGAAGACTCGTGTGTGCGTGCGCAGGATTAGCATGAACATTGGCAGTTCAATATGGATGAGCTGCAGACAGAGTGACAAGGATGGAAAAAACACACACGTACACATATACACACACACACACTCACACACAAACTGCGTTCTTCCTTCTCCTTACTCATTCGACACTTTCATATGTGTGCATCTCGTTCCCCCTCTCTTTTTTCAGTTTCCTCTTCTTTGGCAGGAGCAGGTTATTTTTGGAAGTGTGCAGAGATTGGTGAGGAATTATTGCAGAGCTGGGACGTGCCTGGAAAACGCAGAGGAGGGAAGAGAGCGAGAGGGGGTGAGGAAGAAGACTTGGAGGAGGAAGAGGAGGAGGAGGAGGTGCAGTGTGTGGTGGCGGAGGTGTGGAATGAGGGATTGCTCACTCATTCGTCATCACCGTGGAGCGCAGGAAAGCTGGAGGCAGAGCGGGGTGCATTGCAGCATGGCAACAATGACGTGCACAAAACCACACACACACACACACACACACACACACACACACACACACACACACACAAACCTCACATCCGCACACGGCGCTGGATACAAAGTACATATTGATCATGCTTATCCTTTTTTTAATGTTAACACCACTCAACTCATGCATCGCAGCAACACACTTTTGTCAGAGGTCAGAGGTCGAGTTAAGATCCGTTTAATCGCTTAGCCGTGTGAACGATGCTCTCTCAACCATTTGAAGATGGAGCTTAACACACGGACGCTTTTGATAGACTGAGCCGCGAGGATTTGCCGTGTTCGTCATAATCTCCCGGCGCTCCCCGCACACTGCCTGAGTGCTCCAGTAACCTTGATAAGATATCGTTGATAAGCTCGCTCCGTGATGCAGGATGACAAACTTCTTGGTGGGAAAGCTATTTCCGATTTTGAGTAGTGGCTGGTGTAATGCATGTTTACAGAGCTGAAATGCCATACCTTTGAATATTCGGGTATGTCTAAGACATACAGATATAAGGACCAGGAGTTCTGGAAAAGTCTTTTTACCACAGCGTTGCTGAATTGGTGTTTATTCATTTTCTACAACAGCAGCTCTGACTCTAGTTCCAGCTGTAAAGCAAATAACAGGTTATAGGAATGTGCTCGTTCTAATATGTTATTGTTTCTATAGTAACAGCTTACACAGAGATGTGTAAGTCGGGTGAGCATTTAAGAATAATTCAAGACTAATAATAATCAGTAAAATTGTGGTGTTATTTAACAAAGGAAAAACATATGGTAAAGTTTTCTGAGGAGACAATTTTTTAAGCTTCTATGGAAGGAGTCTCCAATGTCAGCACTTTGTAACAGCCTGTTAAAGCTGTGACTTTAAGTCTAAGGACAGAGGACATGGTGTTTTGGGGTTTCTCTGCAACACGGCAAACTGTATTGTTTTTTGTCTCAACTTCAAAAGAAAAACAAAAGATATGCTGGTGAAGGAATGGCTGTTTTCAGCTGCTAGAAAGTCCTAACAAGAACTCGCTTGCTTTGTGGATGTTCTGCAACATGAAATGTAACTAGGGATAAAAAGTATGATGGCATTCTTTAATTAATAAAAAAAAATTGCATTGGAAAATAATCTGCTTTTGTGCTGTCGATTATTTTCCTCTAACAGCACGCCCCCGGCATGTTTAATTCCTTGCATTTCACCTGCCTACCACGCTGAAAGATTTCCAAAGAAACAAGACATACAAAGCTAGCTAGCAAACCCTGGTTTGTCAGTGTGGACCATTTCCATCATTTTTCAGGGTGACATATTGAGAAATTCAGAAACCGGAAGAGCATCTTATTGGCTTAATGTCTTCTCAGTGACATTTTGAAAATAGGGAATCTGGTCTACAACTTGTGTAAGTTTTAAGGCCTTACTGTGTGGTTAAAGGGGTTCGATTTGTTCATCCAAAGTCAAAAGATGCTTGGATGCTGGTACCGTTTCTTGTAAGATAGCGGACTAAAACAGTATGAATATTTGCTTCAAAAGTCCAACACTGTAACCCTCTACATCGACTTTAAAAGTGACTGAGAGAACTCATTGCTATGTGCTGTTTGTTGTGTCCAGGCTACCCAGTGTTTACATACTAACATCCGCCCCAATGGAGCCTTTACTCTATTTATCAGCCAAAACCGTGAACTCAATGATGTCTGTCTGGTCGCTTAAAATGGTGCCATCAAACAGAAGTTTGGTCTTTAAAACCCTGATAAATAAGTAGCTAAAAGTCTATTAGAGGACTGAAACATGATTGTAAAAAAAAAAGACCTGTTTTTCCCTCTCTGTTTGTCTCTCATCACAAAGAAAGCCTCTCTCAAGAGCATCAGCTCTGAATTCTAAAGACGTAATCCGTGCCTCGCATGATCAATTTGCGCAAAGTGCAGCTCTGGCTTGTACTGCCTAATCGCAACAATTTGTAATCATGTTTTCACTTCACGTTATGCTCAAACGTGTGAATTGGAGGAAAACGATTAAATTATGAGGCCTCACGTAGTAAAGACAAACACAACCACACAGACACACATTGAGGTGCAAACGCTTCTGAAGTGGCAGGTTGGAACAATAATCAGGATAATTGCGCTGAGCCTCTTTCTCTTTAACCTGGTTTCAATATTTCGACGCTCGACTTCGGAGCTCGGCGTGCGTCGTGTTCGAGGCGATCGCCCCGCCGAAATCCTCCTCCATCTCATCTCACCCTTCCTTTGAAAAAAATACATAAATCAGGGGCCTGTTTAAAGGCTCCGCTTATGTATTCAGTGTGTATATGTGTGAAGGCATGTGGGGAATGCAGAGCAGAGTGTGGGGGGGAAAAACATGTGAGACAGTCGCTTCTGCAATTAAAACTGACATCAAAGTCCGGTGTCTGACCTTTCAGTGACAGAACTTTGTCTGATGGATTCGGAGGGCGCATAAATTTTTAGGGAAATGTGTTTTCTGCTTGTCCTCCTTTCCCATTTCTACCATGTTTTTTTTTTTTTTTTTTTCAGCCTCACTGCCTCTCACGATGCCAAATTACAGCTCTTAATTTGTCTTTTTGTTGTAAAACTTCTAATGGCAAGGAAAGCCCATGGGACCCGCCAGCCTTCTTAAGCCATCATCGTCATCTACTAGAGAAGAGAAAAGAAATTTAACCAGCCAATTTACTCAGATTCCATCTTCTTCTCCAACTTTTCACTTTCAACACGTCTTCGCACTTCTTTCATCTGTCTATTAAATCCGCGTCTCTTCCCGATCCATCAGTCCTCAGTACCGCTTGGGGGAAGAAAATCACAACTCTACACTGACAACACTTCTTTCCAAAATGCCGGGATTTATTAGCAACAATTCGTAATGATTTTAATAATAAACAAGCCCATTTTCGACTTAGGCGCCTCCTTAGCTGTTCACGGACTTCAAATGAACTGCCAGGTGAGGAGACATTAGGACGGCGAGTTGACACCCTGCAGGCACAAAGGTACGAGGCAGATGAAGCAAGACCTGAACTGCAGGGGGTCGAACTTGAAAGAACAAGCTTACTCGCATGTAAAAAGAAGTAAGCGTATAACTCAGCCTCTCAGACGTTTTCTTAGCCGTTGGCAAAGCGTAATGAGTTATGATGTCAAAAAGTCCACCTGGAATTTCTTGCAAAGCTTTCATCTAAGTTCGGGTTTGGACATTTATCGTGCTAGGGTGTCTTCTCTAGACTGCACAGGCTCAGGTAGTCGAGTAGAAACATTTTCTTGTCTCATCTTCTTGTCATGGCTTATACATTCGCACTGATTAACATTAGCTAATATTTGCTAAAACAATTTATCTACTCAGGTTTCACCTCCTACAGCCTCAGAAGCGCTTTGCTTGGACCCCGGGCAGTGCATCAGCTCAGGAGTTGTCTCTGTTGCAAGAGATGTAATCATCTGAAGAACCCAAGAAGAGCACCACCAAACCATCACAATGAAGAATTTCTCCTTTCCAGTGGCGAGACTCCAACAGTGATGGACGTAACATTAATAACATCTCCGTTCGCATCGCTAGGTGTTGCTACAGAAGTGAGGAAATGGAGAGAGAAGAGGGAGCTTATCTACACTCTCTGAGCTTTGGAATGCCATGGAATGAAGGTCTTGACAACAGCTAGTACATTATAAAGCATTTTACCTCCTACTGTGTCAGAAGCATTTGCTTACACAGCTCATGAAAGATTTTTGTTTTCTCTGGATGCTTTGTGTACGCTTCATTTTTTACTACATCCATTATACTGTATATATAGAGACAGTGATTTTGGTGTATTATGATGATGACGTTGCTGGTTAGGACCCCTAACTTCTGAAATCCTGATTTATTACACATTTGCGTGTGAAAAGGAAATAAAGACCTCCAAGCTGACCGAAGGGTAAGTATTAAATTTTAGCCCATTTCCACCATTTGAAGACAAATGCATGTTTGCCTCGCACCTCCACGGTTGTGGGTTCGAATCCCGCCTCCGCCCCGTGGGTGCGGAGTTTGCATGGGCTGCAGGTTTCCTCCCCAAGTCCAAAGACATGCATTGTAGGTTGTTGGCATTTCCAAATTGTCCATAGTGTTTGAATGTGTGTGCAGTTGTTCCCTGCAATGGGTTGGCACCCCGTCCAGGGTGTCCCCTGCCTTGTGACAAGAGTTCCCTGGGATAGACTCCAGGCTCCCCTGTGTAGGATAAGCGGTATGAAAAATGGATGGATGCATGGGTTTCCATTAGGGTCTCCATTACAGTGAGAAAGAGTTTTGAAATGTAAACTTAAAATGTAGATAAAATCTGCATATTATTAGATATTCAAAATACATTTACACAAGCAGTATTTACATATACATTATGAACA
The DNA here is from genome assembly GCA_023630585.1 of Cranoglanis bouderius. Classification (NCBI taxonomy): domain Eukaryota; kingdom Metazoa; phylum Chordata; class Actinopteri; order Siluriformes; family Cranoglanididae; genus Cranoglanis; species Cranoglanis bouderius. Next base: position 12,964,777 of record CM042546.1, read on the forward strand.
GAACACACATTCATGCCTGCCCCTTGTTCTGCATTCATATTACATTCTGAGCTGTTTTTGTGTATGTATCGCTGCATTTAATTGGCGTTAGACTTGACGTGTAATTACACATATGCATGGCAAGTTTCAAGTGCCAAGTTTTACTCATGCAAGTGTTTCTCATGCATGAATCTCTTGAGCTCGTCACGGCTATCGATTCCACACAAAACCATTACTGCAGTATTTCCCCCCACATGCTCACAAGCATTTATCACATCACACACACAAAATTAGACACTTTATTTAGGACCTTAGTAAATAATGGTGGAAGTTGAGAGGATGAAGCACAAGAGGACTGCTGGGATCGTTTAGAAACTTCAAAGTCTGCTCAAGGAAATATCAGAAAGTTTTGACATTTTCCTGGGTATGACTGCATTGTTTTTAAGCACCAGACACTTGGAAAATGCCCGAAGGTCAATCCTGCCTCTGCCTGCTGGCACGCCCTTGAGCAGTTGGCTCCAATGGGGTGGATGACACAAAGTTTTTCATCACATAACCTCTTGCACCCTGCAATTCACACCCCACTGTCAAAGGGGCACCAAAAGGCCATGTAGTGGAAGAATTCTGACTGGACAACAAACAGAAAAAAGGGGAGAATAACGAAGATACAACCAGAACTTCTTACTTTCAGTTACGAAATCATCATGCTACCTGTGTTATATGCCAAATGATAAGCTGAAATATTTTGTGCGTAGGTGTGTTTTATCATTAAATGACTTTAACCCTTACTGACCCTCGTTAGAGACCTAGTCTACTTTCGCTACCTTTATTTACAGGCTTCTATGTAACATAACATCCTGTTTTCTTTTTTCTTTTCCTTTTTCTTTTTTCCCTTTTAATAAAAAATAATTGAATGATTAAATACATTTAAATTGTATTATTATTATTATTATTATTATTATTATTATTATTATTATTACTATTATTATAAATTATTTTTTTTAAATATAAAAGTAAAATACATTATAAATACTTAGTATATTTAATAATAATAATAATAATAATAATAATAATAATAATAATAGGAAGAAGAACAAGAAGAACAAGAATATTTAATGGCATTTTTGGTAACAATTTAATTTAAGGTTTGGTAAACAAGTACCACATAATGTTTAATCACTGATTAATAAATTACTAAGTAAGGAATAAATCTGTTATAAGAAAATAATCAACAAATGGGTGGTGAGATAAAGCATCATTCCTAGAGGTCGACCGATTGATCGTTTTTGCCGATTAATCGGCACCGATAAATGATTTCTGGAACTAGTTTTTCCCGGTTGCGTCCGTTGCAGGAGCAGCTGAGAAGGGTCTACTGTCATTATACATTTCTAGAGGTGAAATAAAAACTATCACAAATTAAAATGTCTTTTGTTTGTTTTTGGTTTTTTGTTTTGTTTATCCTGTATTTATGTTGTTGTATTCCCATATTTTGTTCTAATAAGTAAAATAAAATTTTTAAAAAAATCACAAATTTTGGTGTGTTATTTGAAGTTTTTTTTTTTTTTTTAATTCATTTTGGATGTCTCTTTTTATTTGTTATTTGGAGTGTTACTTTTTGGTTCAGTTTGGATGTACAGTATATCATTTATTTACTTTAATATTTATGAATAGTTAATATATATTGATATTTCTATATTTATTTCATTTAAAAAAAGTACAGTACATTTTCATGGTACCGCCAGTACTGTTTATTTTTGTACTAAAGTTCGGCAATATTTTACTTTGAATGTTATGTTTTCGTTCAGTATCAATTTTAAAAACTATTGGTTGATTTAATCGGTTAGTTAGTTAGTCAACTTAGTTATCGGTATAGGTAAAATCCACTATCACCTGCCTTTAATCGTTACTGTTGCCATTCCCTGAAGTTGATTATTTTATAAAAAACAGCACATCCTGAAGTGTTTTGTTCGTCTTATACCACAGCAATTTGCTATTACAATTTGTATTTATTTATTAGAGTATGAGACATCATACACAATTATGTTATAGCAGCTATAAACATTGATCAGTGTAAAAAAAATTTTATATATATATATATATATATATATATGTATATATATATATTTTTTTTTTTTTTCATTTTGCACTTCACTGAAATCCCGCTCTTCATTATGACTTAATCATTACTCAGTCTTATCTGTCACCATATAGCTCTATCAATGGGTCTTTTCATGTTATCAGATGATTTATTCGCAGGGTCAAAGTTCAACACGTCTGTCTCAAAGACAGAAAATTGATCATCGCTTAGCTAGAAGGAATGACAAATACTCGATCACTTTACCAACCAAACATATTAACCCAGTGTGTTTACTATCGTATGTCTGACAATACAAATAAGAGATTGGTCATTTATGCATCTAACAGCATAAATCTTATCCGCAGTAGTGACTGCATGAAACATTCTGTCTCGGCTTCTATAAAGTGCATGAATTTTTCCACCTTGGCCACCCATAGTGCAGCTGAATAGCATAATATTATTTAGATGACAGGGATTTTCTCCCCTGTGTAGGCTGTAATGAATGGCAATAACAGCTCTGTGTGCGTCTGTCTGGGTGTGTTCGTGCATGAGTTTGCTTGTGTAAAATGATATTATAGATATTAGATAAATAGTGCTTGCTCTCTTCATCGGGAGATTACAGGAGAAGACGGAAGAAATGTTTGTGGAAGGTAAAATCAATGCCGATTCAATTCACGCTCCTGTGTAATCTCTTGACTCATTGCTTTAATGTTTCCTAATGTATGAAACTATATGCTGCACACACACACACACACACACACACACACAGATAAAACAGTCATTGTATAATTAACTGTTGATGTTCTACACATATTCTGGAGAAATCATGATTGCTAAGATAACACGTGTACGAAGAGGAAGTGACCAATCAGGTGCAAGTGGGTCAACGAGAAGATGATTGGACAAATCTGAAGAAGTTTAAACTGGATGCACACATTTGAAATCTTATCAGGGCTAATGAATGAGTATATGTTTCGCTTTTTAATGCTACAATTCAGCTGTTCACAGCGATTACGGGGGTCCAAGCACCCAGTGTGAATTATAATCATCGGTGATACCACAACAGGAATTTATGCGCTCACTGTAGTGGAAAAGCAAGCTTTGTACCCAAATTAGATAGAAAAGTGTGTGCAGATGTTGGTAGTTTTTAAATAGTGAAGTAGACTCAGGTGCATGGCACCTTAATATTAATGTGACTAGTTGGAATTATTGCATGGAAATGGTAAATGGTATAGTCAGCAAAAGGGGAAAAGTATTCTGAGTTGATGCTATTTTTAAATACAGCCACATTTTCAAATAATAACACAATGTGTAGCGTTAATAACCAATAACTAGAATGCTCACAAGTCAAATGAATATGGACAACAAGAAAACAAATTCCATCCATCCATATTCTGTACTGTTTATCCTACACAGGGTCACGGCGGAGCCTGGATCCTATCGCAGGGAACTCGGCCCACAAGGCGGGGGAGACCATGAACATGGTGCTGACGCATCACAGGGCACAATCGAACACACATTCTCACACTGCGGACAATTTGGAAATGCCAATCAACCTACAGCGCATGTCTTTGGACTGGGGGAAGAATCTGGAGTACCCGGAAGAAACCACCGAAGCACGGGGGAGAACATGCAAAATCTGTGCACGCAGGGCGGAGGTGGGATTCGAACTCCAAACCCTGCAGGTGCGAGGCAAACGTACTATTATTAAATATTTATTATACATTGTATTATATATATATATATATATATATATATATATATATATATATATATATATATATATATATATATATATATATATTTATTATTAAATAAACATATTATTTGATTTATTATTTCAGAAAAAAAAAAAGACGCCAGAAATTTAAATGTGCAGATAAACAGGTCGATTGCACTTCAAATGGTCGAGGCTGCACGGCATGATAATGATCTGACCCCTGAGACATGTTTTCCCACTCAATGCATTCGTTCCTGAGATTACAGAATCTATATAGATCTAAATAAATCCACGATTTTTTCAAAAAAAGAAAAGAAAACAGATACTAACAAAAGTAGATCTAAAGCCCGAAATCTAAACATGAATGAAAATGATAATGAAAACTGATTCCAAAATGAAAACTATAGTAACACTAGACACACAAACACTAGGTTTGTACTCTATAAGCTGCACAAATGGTTGCTTTGGATGGTTACAGATTCTGTTGTTTTTTTAAAGTGGCCCTATTTGTGACCACCAAAGAAATCTCCACTGCTAGATTTAATGTTGTCCCCCCCCCCCCCTCAGACCTCCCTTGATTGCTTGATTGAATCCTTCCTTGACAGTGGAATAGAGAGATTATATTATCAAATATTACATTTGACACGTAATACTACTTCTTGACCGAGGTGACCCCACGTAACAAATTAAAATGTGATCGTGACATAATCAACTGTTTATTATTTAATCGTTCGCTCACAAATCTACACCCTTTTATCGACGTGTCCCAGCAGGAGGCCGTCGTGTCACGCGGATTCCAGCCACCTCTACGTTCTCTGACCTTTCAAGGACTTTGGATGAGATACTTTCGTACAGCGACGGTAGAAACTGCTTTAAAATCGCCCACTTCAGTGTGATTGCTGGAACTCGCTGTCCTCTATGGCGATCCTCGAGAACGGACCACTAGAGCAACTTTTTATATATTTTGCAGTAAAAGGTTTTACAGCATGATCTGTCTGTCTGAACGCTCTTCCTCTTCGCAGACAGAGAAGGAGTGCTCTGAGCTCCATACACAGCAGTAGGTAGAAATTCTCAGGCGTAATTTTGAGGCTGAGCCTTCAGCAGAATGACAGAGTGCGCACGCTGTGTGATCCGAAGCCTGAGACAGAACACAGAAAGAAGAAAAACAATCATTACTGACTATGCAGCAACGCGATAAGGATAAGCGAGAAGACAGATGTTCGGGCATCGTAGAGTGGAGGAGGATGAGAGGAGCCCCAGAGGAAAAGTGGAATAACTGCCGAGCGAACACAGTCGGCCTTCAGTTAGATCCAAGAACGACATCCATCTCCGTCCTGATCATCGGTCCTTAGGAGCCAAAGTCATAAACAGCTCGTCACGTTTTTCTGCTTCTTACTATGATCGATGATTAACAATCTATCGAAAGGTCACTGATGACTCACATACAAAAGAGATCCAGCAGGCACAGAGCTCTGCAGCTCACAGAAAAAGAAGAAAGATTGACAAAAAGAAAAAAACAAAAAAACAAAAAAATATTTTTGAAAACTATTAAACTTTAATTAAGGTTATTTAATTGTTTGTGACAAATTAAAAAAAAAAAAAAAAAAAAAGAAAATAACTAAGAGCCATAAATCATGTATAACAATTATCTGAGAATCTATGCTAACTAGAGCACACTTAGACATCAAAAACTAGCATTAGACATTTTCTTTCATATGGGGACACATGGAAATTTCGGCCTCTGAAGTTTTTCCAAAACATTTCGGTTAAGGACTTTTCCACTACAGTTCTGATCCACATCCCGAAAGCACGACATCTTAGCCACCATTCAGAGCATGTATAATAAAGTAATATTTTAATTTATTCTGCAGTTCTGTGGAGTGATGTCTTGTTGAAAGAACTCGTTAATAATAAGTGTGCTGGCTTTTATTTCCCCCCCCCCCCCAATTTTTCAATTAATGAGTGATTTTAATTAATGCTGTTCAGAAAAACAACATACATTATTATATTTTATGCAACAGTACAGGAAGCCAATTAATGCTAATGGGAGGGGGGGGGACTTTGGGGGCTGAGGGAATCCACCACTTGGTTTTCATTACTTGGTTTTTGGGAGGTTGGGCTTTCAGTCCAGAATGCCCTGAATTTCTTGGGGTTTTTGACCAAAAATATTCATCATTAGTGTCCTAGCATCCAGCATCATTGCTGTTATCCTGACAGTTACCATGATATCATGATGTTGTTGTTGTTTTTGACAGCATATCTTTAATATGACATGGCTATGTCAGTCTTAGGTAGACACATCCTATACACAGTTACTTGTTATCCTTCTTATGGCAACCAAAAATCTACCTGCACCTATTCACAGCAGTGGAGAGACTGCAATTGTCTTAAAAGCCAGATTTCTAGCTATTGTTTACCGGTTCAGTGGGAATCAGGAACATGTGGCGTTAATGCCACAGACAGGCGTTTTCCTCCAAAAAGCTCATCCTGACAGAACCAGAGGTACTACCAGGCCGGCCGGAGATAGATGATCAATTTAATTTAATTTAATCTAATTTAATTAAAGTATGAAGTGTTGTCAAATAATTTCTCCCCTGCTTCTTGACACACTCAAAACAAAATGTACGCACTGGCGCTTATGTAAGCCCTCGCACTGACATTAACCCGTTTTGTTTTGTTTTTTGATTAAACTTTTCATCTGATTCCCCTGAAGCTGAGAGGATTCTTGATCTAGACATGACTCACTGCAGCTGAAGTTCTCTAATATTTTTCACTATGAAATAATATAAATTTTTTTTTTTGACAATTTTACTAATATTAGTAATCCAAAAATACAATTTCTTTTGGTGGTTAATTTGCTTTTTTTTTGTTCTAGGGTTAATCAACAATTGCAAGTCTAGAAATGGGTTGCATAATAGGAAATATTTACTACATGTCAAGAATAAAGCGCTTGGGCGTGTGCTGTTACAGGAAAATAATCAATAATGTGATGCTGCTTGAAGTTGTACCACTTATACCACAACAATTTGCTAATTATTACAATTTTCTATTTATTACTCAACAACATAGTTTTTATCCGTTTATAGTTACTTCTAACTAGAGATCGACCGATATAGATTTTTTTTATAACCGATACCAATTATTTGTATGTTTATGCGCCCGATAACCGATATACAGAACCGATGTTTATTTATTGTTTTGTTTCTGTTTTTGACACAATGATAACACCACTGAACAGAACAACCCATTTTATTTATAACAATTTTGTCAATTTCACTTCCTCCTTGCATACAAAACAAAACAACTCTTATTTATACACCAATAAATAGAGGGGTATGAAAGAGTGCAAAAAATAAAAATAAATAAAAGTGCACTGTTACTAAAGTGTCTTTTTTTTTAAATAAAAGATTCGATGAGGTAAACAAACAGGTAAAACTAATAAAGCACATAAAAATAATTCTAACAAATAAACAAAAAAACAGATGCAGTGCTGTAATGGCGGTCCTGTGCGCAATTCTGAAAACGCCCACAGGATGGCGCCATTTATCGGTGGAGCCGATATTACAAACCCGATATCCGATTATGGAAAAATGCTTAAATATCGGGGAAAATATCGGTAAAACCGATTATCGGTTGATCTCTACTTTTAATGTTACTTCCTGTTATCGCTTACGTTATAGCAGCTATAAACGTTCCCTCAAGGAAGGACTAAAAGAGAAAAAAAATGTAGCTTGTCATGTTACCAAGAAACCGTAAAGCAAGCTGAAGATGCTGAAAAAACGTAAAATTTGAACTCTGACTATTGCTATGTGCTGAAACTGGAGACTCCTTCCATAAACACTAAGTAAACACCTTCCTACAGAAAACGTTACCATATCAAGAACTAGACACGTGTGTATATATATATATATATATATATATATATATATATATATATATATATATATATATATATATATCTGTTTATGTGGCGCTGTTGCCATATAGTACAAGTCCCTGGGAAAACTGTTACTACAGAAGTGATTAGAGCGTATTAGAGCAAGCATCCGACCAATCAGATTCGAGAATTCAGATTGGGCAATTCCACAGTGGCGCTCTAGTGAGCTTTAAATTCATGAGAACAGAACCTTAACTAATGACACCATTAGATCAGAGAAGAAAAAGACCTGAAAAAGCGCTTATATGTGCCATCACCCTCCTCCATGCCACTTAACTAATTCATGTGAGTTAGAAAGAGAGCGAGAGAGCGAAGAGGAGGAGAAGGAAAGTGTGAGCAGAGTTTCAGAGGAAGCGTGACTCAGCCGGTTGACACATGTTAGCCTGCTAGGCTTGCATGGCCAAGTCCCTACGTCTTCCTGTGTCGCCAACACGCCATCACCCGGCCCACTCTGCTAAGAAAGCTAACACGACGTGCCCCACTTAGCTTAAAGCTCTCCTAACAGTTCCTCAACCTCGTGCTATGACAGTGTCACCCCTTTAATGCCACTTCACTGATGTTCCACTCTAGATCTATGGATCTATCTTGTGCAGGAAACTGGGAAACTCCTGCAAAGAATTGTGGGGGTCGAATATCTGGAATAATATTCTCTGAGAATATTCTCTGGTGTGACATTAAAGGAGAATCTAATCGAAGTCTATTTTTTGCATCCACTGTTTAACTCGTGGCGCATGTTTAACTGTTAGGTAAGGGAGCTATTTCTGAAAAGTGATAATTAAAATAACAAATACTGGCAGGTAAAAAAAAAAAACACCGGGAGGGGGTTGAGTTTGAAGCATAGGCTCATTGCAGCACTTTAAATGTGACACGATGTTTGATGATTAATTGATCTTAATTACCACTTACTAGCTCTGTAGCAATGTGGCAGGTGGATGATCTCTCTCTCTCTCTCTCTCTCGATCTATCTCTCACACTCTCTCCGCAGTTTGCTTTAACTTTGAAAGCAGAAGTTAAAAGACAAATTGATTGGATCACAGGGCCACCATTACATTTATTTATTTCATTAATATATACGTGAATGGGAGACAGAAACAGTTTGTCAGTATGGCTCTTAAAATGGATGTAGATTAACAGTCCTCCACTGTTGTCTAAGTTTTTTTAGGGTTTTTTTTTTAATAATAAAAAAAAGCTTACACTAAATCACATGTTGTTAACATACGCCAATCAGTGTTTTGTAAATCACATTCACATACTGCTGTCACAAATTCCCCATCTCAGTGCGACAAGTCATCCTTGTTGTTTTTATGTTGCTTTACTTTTAGTTCATGCCTTTTGTTTTGGTTCTAGTCCTGTTTGCACCCCCCATCCTGTCACTGGTTAATTATCCTAATGTGTTCACCTGTTCTGTGTCTCTGACTACTTTGGTTATTTCTACCCTGACATCTCTGTGCCATCTTACCATTTGTCTGAGCCTTGTTCTCAGCTTCCACGCTTCCTGGTTTTGATCATGTAGCCTATCAGTGACAGTTATGTGACACACCCCTTAGATTTGATCTCGATTTCTGCTGATATAACACGTCATCCTTTTAGCTTGCCAGTTAATTAGTAGTGATATAATAGCTGCGGAAAAGAATATCTATCGAACATTCATCTAGCATAATAAACATGAATGTGAACACAAAATAAAGAAGTATCACCTGTCACTGTAGTAAAGAGAACGGATAGAAGAAATGTGGAAGAAGAATTTAGTTATTTATACTGTACTTGGGTTGTTTCTGCCAATATTATGCTGATATCCATCTCCCACTGACTCAGTTTAGTCATTAAATAAAAACCTCTTGCTCTCTGCCCAACATTTTGGCATTTCCCTGTAAGAATCCATTACCACTTCACTGATTTTGGAAAAACATTTTAAAGATGGGTGTGCTACATATACCCATAAACCCTTTCTCTGTTCTCTATGCAGCTATAGTCCCCTCCGAAATGAGTGGATTCTTTTGTTTTTGCTATACACTGAAAACATTAGGGTTTCAGATCAAAAGATGAACATGAGATGATAGATCAGAAGTTCAGCATTCATTTCCTCATATATACATCTAGATGTGTTAAAAAACTTAGAACAACTTAAAACAACTTGGCCGACCTGTTCCATGTCTGGCTGTTAATACACCAGTGGTTTCTTTCTTTTTCAGGACATTCGAAATTGTTGTATTGGCTACGCCCAGTGTTTGTGCAATGGCTCTGATAGATGTTCCCTCTTTTCTCAGCTTTAAAATGGCTTGCTTTTCTCCCATAGGCAGCTCTCTGGTCTTCATGTAGTCTTCACGGGTGAAACCTAGGGCTCAAATCAAGAGTATTCATAGCTATTAACTGTTTAAACAATCAATTTAACAGGGCACACCTGGGCAGCAAGAAACACCTATCAGTCACATGTTCCAATATTTTTGATCACTTGAAAAAATGGGTGGGTTCAAACAAAAGGTGCCATGTTCTGAGTTGTTTAACACATCTAGACGTAAATATGAGGAATTGAAAGCTGAGATTCTGATCTCTCGTCTCATATTCATATTTTGATATCAAATCCAAATGTCTTCAATGTATAGCGAAAACAATAGAACTGACCTTGCTGTTCCAATACTTTCAGAGGGGACCGTACATTTCCATGCATACAATCGTGGATAAAGTTTGTCTCACCTTTCAATGTAGTCATTATTTTAGGTATTATAAATTACATCAAATAATTAGCGTAAATAAATATTAAAAAGGAATTTGCAGTCCTAGCTTGTACGCAAAAATAACACAACCCTTTTCAGTCAATAACGTGGCACCTCCTTTAGCAGCAATAATTTCACACCGTCGCCTCCTTTGACCAAGTAACTGTCTCTGACATCTTCCTGGAGGGTTTTTTTCCCCCTCACCTGATCTGTGAGGTTTGAAGGATGTCTTGCAGGAACAGATCCTGCCTCAACACTGCAATAGGATTCAGGTCAGGGCTTTGGCTTAGCCATTCCATTACACCGAACAGCTTCTTCCTAAACCATTCTCTAGTGGACTTCCTTGAATGTGTAAGATTGTTGTCCTGTTGAAGTTCTGAAAGATTGTTGAAACAGGCTCATAGCCTGTTATTCTTATCAAAAGTTTATTGATATTTCTTACAATTCATAATTCTTTCAACGATTTCAAGTTGCCTGGGGCCAGGGTAAGAAAAACAGCTCCAGACAAAGGTACTCCCACCACCGTGCTTCAGTGGGAATAAGCTTTTGTTGGTATTATGCTGTGTTGGCTTTTCAGATGGGCAGATTTGTACTTTTTTGACAGAACAGGCTTCTTCTGGGGACTCTTGCCTAGGTGCCATTTCTGTTCAAGGTTCTTCTTATTGTTGATTCATGAAGCATTGAGATCCCTGAATGTTTTTTTTTTTTTAATACATTTTACGTCTTTTATTATTCACTTTGTGGCCCTGGGTGAAATTGGAGAAGGACATTAAAAGCTTTGCTTTTTTTCCCCTTCCCTTCTTTTTGCCTCATTTGTCCAATGGATCAGTTCTGACACTTCTGTCTTGTTTTAATTCACTAAGGGAAATGGCATTACATTTTAGAATATACTTTGAGTAGGAGGATGAATTTTTATTTAGCTATCAATTATTTTTTGTCATGGACATGAGGTTGTTGATGAACATTTCCCTACAATTACTACTTTGCCATACTCATAATAATTCCCTCTCTAAGAGTGTTACAGTTCATACTTTTGTTTACATTATAATTTGTCGTTGTGCCTGTTTTGGTCTCTGAACCCGTCCTCCCACTGGTTTGTTGTCTTACTGTGGTCACCTGTTTTATGCTTAGTCATTTATTCGTTTGCCTATTTATACAAGGAAACTTGTACAGAATTTAATTGAATATCTCAGTTCTATATTATTTCTAGTGTTTCCTTTCAGGTTTCTTATGCACACATTGAAAATGTAGTTAGCACATGTGAATGGAACAAAGCTACAGAATCAAATGTTACTTCAATACATAACGGATCACAGTAGTTTTCCCTCAATATGCTTCATGCGCATAGGCAGCATTCATCATAGACATGACCTCATTTTACATAAGCATTACATAAGATATCTTAACAGACAAATGTTGGTTGACATGAGCCCACTCCTTTCGCCTACACAAACATTACATATTGCGAGAACAATATCAGCCTGCTATGTGACAGCCTGGCGACAGCCATATGCTAACTGAAGCTTTAGCTGGGTGATTCGTGCTTTAGTCTGGCCTGGTGGTACATGAGAACAAGAGAGTCGAACAGCCTCATTAGGAAATTAACGATGTGAACAGGGTATGTATAGATACATCTGCATATGTGTGTGTGTGTGTGTGTGTGTGTGTGTGTGTGTGTGTGCCTCATGCTGCTCTTCCTCTTAGCCCAATCAAAATGCAGACTGTGCTTTAAATTAAAGGATATTAGAGATGCTGGCTCCTGAGGCTGAGGTTTGATTGACGGGTCAGTAAGAGAGGTCTTTACAGAATCGACAGAGAATCAAAAAGGCCTAAAAAATAAAATAAGAAACGAGCAGGAAGAGTCATTATGCTCATTGGCATATTTTTTACACTGTGTTTCGGTGATCGATGGCCCCATGCGTTTCAGTGTAGAGGACGGTAAACAATTGGGGATTGGTGGACAAGAGGGAACTGTAAACTTGGAAAGTCTGCTGTGCAGCACTGTACCACACTGCCCCCTGGAGGAGTGCTGAGAAAGTGAAGTGTGCATTTCTTATCTCTTCGTTTCAAGCACTGAGAGTGCTGAAAGGAGTGAAGGAGAATATTTTGGCTATTTTAAGCAACAGCTTAAAAGCTTCATGTCAGAATAATAAAGAAACAAAGATGAGAGAGCTAGGGAATTATGGGAGAGCTAACACTAAGGCAATAGTGTTACAGCTGTGAGGAACAGATTTCTACATAAATAAATGATCAAGCTATAATTAACCAAACAACACATATTTTACAGTGTTATATCATTACTGAATACATGGTTACACCAAATTACATGGTGTTAACCTATGGCAATCAATGTTTTGTAAATAATTCCACATACTGGTGTCACGAATGTCCCATCTCAGTGTGACAAGTGCTACTTTCACGTTGCTTCCTCTTCTTTTTTTTTCCATGTTATGTACTACATGTTGTTTCTGTTGACTACTGCCTGCCCCTGTACTGTGACTGGTTGATTACCCTAATGTGTTCACCTGTTCTGTGTCTCGCCCCTCTTCCTTCAGTTATTTCTACTCTGTAGTTTCTGTTCCATGTTGTAAAGTCTAATCATGCCTTTTGTCTATTATAAGTCCAAGCCTTGTTCTCTGCGTCCACATTTCCTGGTTTTGATCCTGCTCATGTTTTCTCCTTATGGATTATCCTGATGTAATGTTGTCAAACCTGTGCTCTGACCCCATTACGGACTCCGACAGTGATTCTTGGCTTGCCCAGATAAATCACACATTGATTTCACACACTTGCATCCTGCCTTCCATAACCACACATTACACCTGGCTGCCGAAATCCTAATATTGATTTTGCACTGTAGTCAAAATGGAGTGTATTTGTGTCTAGGACGCCCACTCCCATGAAAAGTAGCAAGAGTGCTGAATGTAAACCACCTGCCTGTCTGGGGACAACCTAGAGGCCACGTTGAACCTGAACAGAATTATGCACTTTAGATATTTAGAAGTAACTGTTAAAACCATTCGTGCATGAATGATAGAAGAAAGTAGCAAGTACTCTGATGAATAATCCTTGATAAATAATTCTGTCGATATTATGTAAGTACTAAAACATTTGCTGTTCGACTAGGTGGTGTGTTACTGCCATCACACCAAAGTTCGTAAACAGCAAGTATAGAAGAGTGTGTATAGAAGTCTATGTACCTTTGCAATGTATGCAAGTAGTATGCATGTTCCCAACGAAGCAAAAAGCTTTATCAGGATAAAGTTCAATAAGTGCTGCTTGTATTATTAACGTCACAGATGCTCAGGGGACCTCGGAAACTCCAAATGGTCCATAACCTGTAATGAAACAGACTTAACTGGTTTTCCTGCCTGCCTGTTTCTCTTTCTTGGTGGCTGTTTTATTGCATAGCCCCAACACTATTCCTTTGTCTTCTCATTAATGGTGCACAAATCTGCCCCATTTCTACTGGTCTGCAATTCATTCTCCAAGGTCTCTGCAGATCTCTGTGCTGAGTTTTTCAGCCACAGGAATGCTAATGGTTTAGTCAATAATACATAATAATAGGGACTTCTATGAAGGTGTCTGCTCTTTTCCCATAGAGACTGGCTTTCGTTTAATCTGAAGTAATGGCTTTGGGCTGATCAGTTGATTTATCGATATATTAAAACCGCACCTATCAGCGAAATGGACAAAGTAGGAAAAATGGGTGAAACAACTGTCAACAACTGTGGATGCTAATAAAATCTGCCTGGCATGGAAGGGGCAGCTTGTATAAATGTACTAGCAGAGCTAAGCTCCCTAGCACAATCTAATTCATTTTGGCATCCACATCAGATTATCTGGTGTTAACAAATGTCTTAAGGTGGATTTTTGTTGAAGCAAAGCTGGGGCTGATTTCTTTCTAGCCTAGAGTGTGGACTTGTTTCTTTATTGCTTAATTTCCCATCAAACAGAAAACAAGAGACTGGGGCTTGGGTCACGCCTTTCTTGTTTTTCCTGTCCGCCAATCAAGTCAATGAATGTCCATTATCAGTTACAAACAACAAGCTGGCTAGCTGGTTTTCTCTCCAGAAATATGTTACACCAGGACCACCCATAATGACCTAAATAAATTCACAGAGGTGAAAATCCAATGGCTTGAAGGAAGGAATAAAAGTCCCTAATATAGTTATACCAGCTTCAAATCACCCAATGATATTCCTAATCAGAAGGTATTACCCTATAAATGTGAACGATTGCCTGGGCAGCCAAAAGAACCGCTCTAATCCAGATATGAACTGGTATATATCCATGCACACCCCCATGTCAGACTGAAATGAGGAATTACTGGCACAATTTCAAAGGGGTGTGGTGTCATGCTATAGATTTAGCATCTTATTACCAGAGGTTCTTTTTAAAACTAATCATAATAATTCCAAATAGACAGTCACTTGGAGTAAAAAGATGACAAAAAACAGATATCGCTATAACAAATACTTAAATAATAAATGCTAAATGTGGTTACAAGGATGTACAAAGAGTTTGGTGAATTAAAAGTGATCAGCTGCAGAAAAAGTCCAAACAAAAAAACAACAACAAAAAAAAAAAACACAACACTTGTTTGAAAGTAAAGGAGAATTAATAGAGTGCACCACAAAACGCAAATTCTCAAATGAATCCAAAATGGACCTTATCTCAACTACGAAAGAGCTTTTGTGGGAAACAAAAAGGACTGCACGGCACAGTGAAGGAGCGGGTGTCTGAGTCATTCAAATAAAGAGAATGGCCCAAGAGCCCGCTTTCAAAAACTAAAAAGCTCCCCACAAGGAGATAAGCAAGACTCGGAGAGCTGCGGGTGACGCCTTTTGTTAAAACACGTGTGGCGTTGCGGTAGCAGCCTAATGAATGGCGCTTGGCGTGTCCATGGAGACAGAAAAAGTGAAATACAGAGCTGGATCCATTTGTCTCTGACTCGAGCAGCACAACCTTGCAAGAATTGAAAAGCTGAACAAGACTCTCCGACCTGTAGCGTCACTTTAAAAGCACATTATTACTCTGCTGTAAGGAAGTGGGAAGGTCAGCAGGAGTCTATTTTCGAGCTGACAGACTGCAAACTTCTAACAGTTTTAACTCTGTTCTGAGATCCAGTCTGCAGAACCCGAGATTGGTAAGCTGTATGTGTGAGTAAAAATGTAAGCAATAAAACACCAATTACCTGACAAGGCCATCGAAAGAGGTCAATGTCATATCCACTATCCATTAATAAATGTCCATTAGTGGGCATGCTGCAGCTACCATTACCTTCAACATAGAGACCACTTTTCTTTTTTTTCAGTAAAGCTCCATTTCAGTAGACCCATTTCTTCTATCACTGTTTTACTAAGGCACTTTGGAATATTGTAACTACACACATTCAATTAGAAAACCTAATCTAGCCGTACTGTTTCTAAGCTCCAGCTAGCTAAGAGCATCCTGCCTTTAATAAACCTACTGACCTTGTAAGGCATAACAGACATGAATATTTATGTGTTTTTAGCAAGCCGGTTGCTTGGGAACATACACCGCTTAGCTGGAGTCTGCATTTCCAGCATCCTTGAAGGCAAAACCGGAGCTATGATCATCTTTTAATGGTGGCTATTAGGGTCAGCCTAGGTTCATCCTGACATTAGCTCTCACTTCAGAAATATAAGATAATAATCTGTAAACTGAACTAAGAAAGTTCCGATTTGCTGGTGCGCATGAATCAAACGCTCGCTAAAACCGTCTGCATTTATTAAAATAGACCAAAATGGAGTGAATATGTTTTTCTGACCATTTGAAGTCAGTGCATTTTCTATTATATAATCTGAAAGAACAAACTGTATTATCATAAAGAAAATTTCTATCTACATTTATGACATTTGGCAGTCGCCCTTGTCCAGAGTGACTTACATTTATCTCAATTGCACAACTGAGCAGTTGAGGGCTAAAGGCCTTGGTCAAGAGCCCAGTGATGGCAGCTTGGTGGTGCTGGGGTTTGAACTCAAAACCTTCTGTTCAGAAGTCCAATGTTTTGACCACTGAACTACCAAGACATTGGACTTCTGACCAGTAGGTTCTGAGTTTCGTGCATGACCAAGATTCAATCCTCTCTCATTCAGCAGGTCAGTGTTTGAATCAGTGAATCTTTTAGTCATAGGCAAGATTCACTCCTCTCTGCAGAGCGGTGTTTGATTCACTGAATCTCATGATCAAGATTCGGTCTTTTATCATTCAGCTCATCTCTTGTAAAGCAGGTCAGTGTTTGAATCAGTGAATCTTTCTGTCATAGCTGAGATTCGTTTCTCCTGTGTAGCAGGTCATGGTTTGATTCAGTGAATCTTTCGGTCATGGCTGAGATTCGTTCCTCCTGTGAAGCAAGTCAGGGTTTGAATCAGTATACCTTTCAGTCATGGCTGAGATTCACTCCCATGATCTTGACCAAGATGACCAAGATTTGCTCATCTTTAGTTAAGCAGGTCAGCGTTTGAATTATCGAATCTTTCAGTCACAGCTCGTATTCAATCCTCTCTCATTCATCAGGTCAATGTTTGAATCAGTGAATCTTTTGGTCATGGCCAAGATTCGCTTCTCTCTTGTTCAGCAGGTCAGTGTTTGATTCAGTGACTCTTACAGTCATGGCCGAGATTCTCTTCTCTTGTGTAGCGGAGGAGTGTTCGAATCAAAGAATCTTTTGGCCATGGCCGAGATTCACTCCTCTCTGATTCACTATTTGGATTAATGAATGTTTTAATCATGGCTGAGATTCGCTCCTCTCTCATTAAATAGGTCAGTTGACTCAGTCGATTCAATGAGTCCTTTAGGGCCAAGCTGGAGATTGCCAGTGTTGCAGATTTCAGTTCATGCAATAGTAGCTTGCGTGACAAATAATACTGCTAAACATGGACATTCAGGGATATTCTAAAATAATACAAAATCAACTGAACAAACTGGTGAATGACTCTGAAAGAATCATTTAACTGATTGAATTCAAATGACTCCAGTCAGTAAAAAGGCTCCAAATCCATCTCTAATTATTTGTTACTGAGTAAACACCTAGTCTATCCTAATGCTGATTGAATTTCACTTCCCTATAATGGTGTACAATTTGCTGTACCAAAAGCATAATCGCTCTGATTATCAGACTTCCAACATAACCACATGTTACCATGACACCCATTCTCTTAACTCTTTTGCAGATACACTGTGAAACTCACACATACACAAACATTCCTGAAGCTTCTATATTCGTCTTGACACTGAAAATTAGTGCAGCTGGAGAACAGCGGTGTAACACAGCAGGAAGTTCAGTCTCTTGTCATGTGATCAAATCTCTTTTTTAAATAGGATTTCCACAGATCCTAAGAAACCAACGCCTTCACGAGTGAGCAGAGAATTGAAGGTTATCATTGGAATTGCATTAAAAAAAATAAAAAAAATAATAAAAAAAAAAAAAAAACGGCCAAGAAGATGAACTTGTGGTGAATGTACACTGGTTTTTACCTAACCACAGCAGGGTTAACACATCTCACGACTGAGTAATTACTTTAATGCTCAAACCAGCCTGAAAAGCTGAATGAAGCAAAATAAACTGTGAAGGCAGGAAGCAGCTAGGTGTAGGAAGTCCATCTGTGCTGTGTGTGGCCCTGCTGTTCCAGACAAAGAGCTTTATTTAACAAAAGCCCACGTGTCAAGCTATATGGAGGGTTTGAAGCAGACACATGCGAAATTAAACGCAATATCTCACTCGGTCACACAGTTTGCCCATCCCTGAGCTTGTAGTCCTTAATCTCTCTCTCTCTAGCAAGCGAAGGTGGACTTCTCAGTATCTTGGTACACGTCTCATCTTTGTGTCATCGCTGTTATCTCCGTCCTTGTCGCTCTGCTGTGGTACTTTATATTTGACGTTAACAGGAAGTAGCACTGAGACAAAACGTGATTTGGTTTTTTCTTTTTCCGTTTTTTTTTTTTATTGCCATGTTATGTGGAATATACAGAGCACTAGGTCTGTGTATGTTGTGTAAGAGGAGAACATTAAAATAGGAAAATAATTCTTTTTTTATAAACAATAAATTCTTGACATTTTTTGTATTGTCTCTGCTTGCCTTCCCGACAATATGAAAAAAAAAAAAAAAAAAAAACACTGCGGTACATTTCATTGTGAGCCAGTCTAAGAGCTTCAGGTAACGTTTACATAATGCAACTCAAATAACCACGCTTTACAACCGTGGTGAGCAGAAAAGTATCTCAGAATGCACAACACATCAGACTTGAGGCAGATGGGCTCATTAGCCAAAAACAGGAATCTGAAGCTACAGTGGGCACAGGCACACCAAAACTGGACAGTTGAAGATTGAGAAAAAGCTCAAATCATGTTCTGAGATGCTTTTCTGCTCACCACGGTTGTACAGAGTGGTTATTTGAGTTAGCATAACCTTCCTGTCAGCTCGAACTGGTCTGGCCATTCTTCTCTGACCTAATCAACAAGGTATTTCTGATTGCAGAACCGCCACTCACTGGATGTTGTTTTGTTTCTTCGATGAATCATTTGGTCTTGAACAAATCACAAAGGTGAACAATTTGGTATCAGTCACTGCGATGAAACCGAGTCATTACTTTCACTGAGTTGTGAACTGGAAAACTAAAACATGGAAGCAAAGCAGTACATTTGCATACATATCCTTCATAATTATCAAGAGATTTACATTTACAGGTTTACATTATGTATTTATCCGTCTCAATTTTGTAAACATCCATGTGTATGATGAACCTGATCTGCGAAGGCTTCAAATCTTTCAGTTTTATCTTTTTCGTCAATTTATACATGTTTATTTGTATTTTTTGAGCATTTGTGAATAGTGTATGTTTTATCCAGTCCATACAGGAGTTTTTTTTATCGTTGAGGCCAAAAAGTCTTGATTTTGCTGTCGCTTTTTATCTAAATTTGTGATGCAATTTGCAGAGTTTTTTGTGAGGAAAACTACTTGAACTTGCACTAAACTGTTTTGCACGGTCTTTCACAGTGATGTTTGCTGGTAATTGTGACCTTTTAGTTGTATTCATGCTCCACGCGCGTGAATCGAAGAGGGCTTTGGATGAATGTGTTGTGATGACGTCACATGACACGTCTTGGCCCAAATCTACAGAAAATCTGTGGTAATTTTGAAAAATTGCAAGCTCCTCCAAATATTGCAGCATTTGCTTGATATTGGGTTAATTTCTGCGATCGCAAAATCCCAAATCCTGGAGGGACTGTTTTATTGGTCTGAGCATGGAACACTGATGGACTCCATCTGCAAAATGACAAAAAAAAATTGGTTTAGCTCTAACATCTCTGCAGATCTAAACACTTTTTTGTGGTTGTTTTTTCAACAGAAGACCAGCACTGCACCACTGAACAAGTAGCAGGTATACAAACACCCGTTTATTATTATTTTTTGGCTGAACAGTTCCTGTGATCTAGTAACACTAGAATTAGAATAGCTACAGACCTTGTGTGCATGTTGAGTTGATATAAGAAACAAATCTGAAAAACAGTGGCATATATCTATTTTTATTTCTGTACACCAAGTACCATCTCATCCTTTCTCTCTCTCTCTCTCTCTCTCTCTCTCTCTCTCTATGTCACCTTCACACCCACACACACCATAAATAGAGCCAAGGAACAAAGAAGCATGCACACACTTCAATAAATAATGGCTTTCTCATGTTAACACGTGAAGTCAATCTATTTCTGCTCTCTTGACAACAGGGTGAGAACCCGAAGTACAAAGAAGCCATTACTGTGAAATTAATATCAAGTCAGGGGGAAATGGACTTGTCACGCTCAAACCAGATAACATTTCAGTAACAACTGTCTCTTTCCCCAAGACTGACAGATAATTTACTCTGGTCAGATTGTGTTGATATGCCAATCTCAACGGGTGTGAATCGCACGATATACCTGACACACACAGGTGAAAATGTGTACGTGTCTGACAGTAAATAATAACGGCGCACGGTCCAACATGGTGGAAAATATCTGACGATGCTTTAAGTAGATGAGTGAGAATTGGCTCAGTCTTTCATCATGTGGCTCGTACGAAGAGCAAGGTCAAGAGTCAGAACTGGCATCCATCACACGCTTTACGTTTAAAAAACACGTGGCTTCGTGAAATGCAATACATTTGCGATGCAAGGTTAAAAAAATTACTAATCCTGAATGTATTTTTGCTATTCCCACTAAATAAAATGGGACTGCTAAAACTAGTATCTGTATACCAACGAATTTGAAACAACTCAGCCACCATTACACTGACTGACAGGACACGTTTTTTTGAAAGAGTTTTTTATTCATTACTTAACATACCCTTGGCACCCTTGGTAAATATGAGCAAAGAAGGCTGTGAAAAATTGTCTTTATTGTTTAACCTTTTGATATTTTGTTAAAAAAAAAAATCACAAAAATACTCTGCTCTCATGAATATCAAACAATTGCAAACACAACACAGGTTTATAAAAAAAAAAAAATATATATATATATATATATATATATATATATATATATATATATATATATATATATATATATATATATATATATATATATATCTGTGTTAAATATAAGTGTGCATTATTGGCACCCCTATGAATTCATATGAGAAAAATATATTTGAAGGATATTCCCATTGATATTTTTAATTTTTTTTAGTACACCTGGTGACTAGGAACAGGAAATTATTCAACCATGACTTCCTGTTTCACAGCGGTATAAATATGAGGTAACACACAGGCCAAATTCCCTTAGTCATTCATAACAATGGGTAAGACCAAGGAATATAGCTGTGATGTGTGGCAAAAGGTTGTTGAGCTTCACAAAATGGGAAGTGGCTATAAGAAAATAGCACAAGCATTGAAAATGCCCATTTCCACCATCAGGGCAATAATTAAGAAGTTCCAGTCAACTGGAAATGTTATGAATCAACCTGGAATTGGACGTGTGTCTATATTGTCTCAACGCACTGTGAAGAGGATGGTTCGAGTGGCCAAAAAATCTCCAAGGATCACAGCTGGAGAATTGCAGAAGTTAGTTGTGTCTTGGGGTCAGAAAGTTTCCAAAACTACAATCCGAAGTCACCTACATCAACACAAGTTGTTTGGAAGGGTTTCAAGAAAAAAGCCTCTACTCTCATCCAAAAACAAACTCAAGCGTCTTGAGAGGTGGTTTTGGCATACAGAGAGGTACCCATATGGAAAAGTACCTCATGCCCCCGGTTAAATATGGTGGTGGCTCTTTCATGTTTTGGGGCTGTTTTTCTGCCAGAAGACCTGGACATTTTGTTAGGATACATGGCATCATGGACTCTATCAAATATCAACAGAAAACCTGAGTGCCTCTGCCAAAAAGCTTCAAATGGGCTGTGGTTGGATCTTCCAGCAGGACAATGATCCAAAACATACATCAAAATCAACACAAAAATGGTTTACTGACCACAAATTCAAGGTCCTGCCCTGGCCATCCCAGTCCCCTGACTTGAAACCCATAGAAAACCTGTGGGGTGATCTGAAGAGGAGAGTCCACCAGCGTGGACCTCGAAATTTGAAGGATCTGGAGAGATTCTGTATGGAGGAATGGTCTCAGATCCCTTGCCATGTATTCTCCAACCTCATCAGGCATTATAGGAGAAGACTCAGAGCTGGTATCTTGGCAAAGGGAGGTGGCACAAAGTATTGACTAAAAGGATGCCAATAATTGTTGCACACCTATATTTAACAAAGATTTTATTTTTTTTGATAAACCTGTGTTGTGTTTGCGATTGTTTGATATCCATGAGTATTTTTGTGATTTTTTTTTTTTTTAAACAAAAGATCAAATGGTTAAAAAATAAAGACAATTTTTCACAGCCTTCTTTGTTCATATTTACCAAGGGTGCCAATATTAGTGGAGGGCACTGTATGTCTAATAGCACTCATTTTGCACCTCCCCAACTGGTCTCGAACAACAATTAGTGATGAAATAACACCGAGCAGCACAATGGTATGATATTACTGCTACAGTTCACACCCATTAGCCAAAAGCACATCATTATTAAACAACCTGTGACAAGAACACATTTTTTTCTCTCTTACTAAAATGCAGATGCATTCCATTGTAACCCTGTGGGACCCTTAAACACAGGCAATTAAATTTGAGCTAATTATTGAGCTTTTAAGCCCTGTGAGAAAAGGGGGGAAAAAACACAGGACATAAGAAAGGTGCTGTGAGTTAAAATGTTAGTAGTTTCAGGTGGGGGGGGGGGGGGGGTCTAGTCTATGTGATAGAAACAAGACTCCTGAAACAAGACTTGCTGTGTTTGGTGCACCATTGGCTTAAAGAAAAAACATTGCATATTGCAGGAACCTAAATAAGGCAAAGTTGGAATGGCCAATTCATTTGGAAAGGCCAATTCATTTTTTCAATTGAGCATGCATTTCACCTCCTGAAGAGGAGACTGAAGGGAGAACCCCCCTGAAACAAACAACAACTGAAAGAGGCTGCGGTAAAAGTCCTGAAAAGCATCACAAAAGAAGAAACCAACAATTTGGTGATGTCAATGAGTCACAGGCTTGATGCAGTTATTGCAAGCAAAGGATATGTAGCTTAAGGGATATGCAACTTAAAAGACTTGTCTGTTCCTATACTTTTGGGTGGTCTGAAAAATTGGTTGGTCTGAATACAAAAGTCCAGCCTATCTGGCACCAGCAACCATGCCATGGTCAAAGTCACTGAGATCACATTTCGGATTACTGGATATTTGCATGAGGTTAAAGTACCAAGAACAAATCCACAGCCAAAATCGGAGACTTAAAGTCAACAAATAAAAAAGTCCAGTGTGGTGGTCAATCAGGTTATATCCTGAAGCAGTAGCTTTTCCGAGGGAGGATTGTTGAACCATCATGGACATTGGTGACCAAAAAAAAAAAAAAAAAGAGAGAGAGACAAAATGGATAGTGGAAACTTAACCAAGCATCTGCTGGAATGCAATGCCAGCAGGGATGTTGCTCTCTACTTTGAGCCAAAGCTTCTCTGATGCTGTGGATTTGTGTACGCCATATGAGAAATAAATGCCAGATGCCATGAATACCCGTCAGTGCTTTTGCCTCATACGTTCATGTCAGCATGACAGCGCTCGACTGCGCAGTGGCTTTGCCCTGGATGCACTATTCACACACGAGCATCCAGATCGACTTAATTTATTAGTCTCATCAAATGTAGAGAGCTAGTACTGAGTGAAACGTGCTTAAAGGGTGATTTCACACTCGTGAGGGATGTGCTAACAGTTTTTATAGCAAAAGTAGACGTCAAGTGGCTTGCAAATGCAAGTAGTCTGATTCAATTAGTGGAAATCCTGACACTAGACATGTGCCATAATCGTCAGCCAACAGAAGGTTGATGAAATAACCAAAAATCTCATATATATCAATAGACTGACAATTAAACAGTGTTTCCTTCAAACACCAAACACGGCAAAGTTAAAATTTGTAACCCTTTCTGCGCAACTATTCTTAAGACCTGTATGTGTTTTATGCTTGTAAGAATTATGCATTCATGTGTGCGTTAGTGCTGTGCACCAATGTATTTGTCTGGGTGTCAGTGTTATCTGAGGTGCTGAACATTCCTATATGCGTGTACCAACCTATATGAGTACGGAAGAATAGTTACAAGGAAAACTCCAAACCAATATTACGTAAAAGCACAGCAAATGAAAACTGTGTCCTTTGGAACAACACCGTGTTAGACCGTGTACAGCAAGACAGCGCAACTCTGCCAAAGCGGAGTTATTTATGAGAGCTTAAAGATGATTTTCACAGAAGACTTGAAAAGAAAACTGCTCAACCGCTATCTCTATCTCTGCTCACCCAGTAAAGCTGTGTTCAGTTGTCAAGAACCTTCCTCGCTCGTTTTCCAAGTCAACACTATAAATCCTGTTTTAGAAGTGAAAGCCCCCTTCGAGCTTCTCCATCAGAAGGAACACCCTGCTGTTTTGTGGGTCAGATGGATTACCACCACCTTTAAGGAGTTCTGAACGACTCTTTTTTTTTTGCCGATGCTAGCCTACTAAATCCCTGCTCCGAGCTAAAGCACATCCAGAACACTTGAATAGAACAAGCTTGATGTCTGAACGACTCTTTCTGCTTTCCAAGAAGGTAAAAAATGAGCAATAAATTGTTTGTTTTTTTTCCAAATTTAGTCATCAGAGGTCTTTTTGAGCCACAAGACATTCTCTAATTACTCTGAGTACAAATATATTTTTTCTTAAAGATCACTACTTTGGTATTTAGAGTTGGCGACTTAGGTTCAAAAGTTACGTCAGTATTTACACAGGGAAAGTTCCTTGTATTCAGATCTGGGTTACGAAATTCAGATTATTAAATCAACTGCATATAGCGCACGTCTCTGAGGTTGCCAGATTTTTCTTGAGTAAACATTTCCGAGGTGCCTCCGCCTTTAAACGCAGCACTTGCCTGAAAGAAATCTGGGGATAAAAGTGCAGACAGAAGAAGCAATTTTGCATCACTGTGCACACCTAACAGCTCAGAATTCAGCCCTTCATTTTTTTGCCTTCAAACATCACAAAAGCAAAAAAAAAGAAAGAAAGAAAGAAAAAAGCAGCATTGATGTGAAAGGGTTTCAGAGTGGATAATCTCCTGAAAAGTTCTGCGAGAAATAAGTCCTCTGAATAAATTCTAAAAAGATTCCAAATAAGATTTATGACACATCGTGAAATATCTAGTATGGGGGGAAAAAAATCCTATTCACAAAAAGGAGCATCCATCACCAAAATATTTTAGGTATGCCTCAGATTCTCTCACCACGTACTTGACCGTGTACAGTGTCTTTTTGGAGCTGAAATTACAATGCAACCGTCCATCATCCCCAGGCTGACACTGATTTGATTTTGTGGTGCGAATGATTGTGGGTCAATTTCTGTAATGTTTTGCGGATTTCGCATTTCAAGTCATTTGGAGGATCAAAATAACAAGTGCTTTCCTGAATATTGCCTTAAGATTAAGAGGCAGGACTTTTATTGAAGGATTGGTGAGAGACGAAGGAAAAGCATTCCACCTCTGAGGAGCCAGTACAGCAAAGAAGAGAGACCTTGCATTATGAGTGTGAGTAGATCTCTGAAAAATAAAGTTAAAGACCAGCAAGCCCACCCACCCACCCAGAGATCACGGCCAATCTCCAGACGACAGGGTGACCATGCTTCCATTGTCTTTTCTATTTCTTGTTGCTATGGTTTGTTATTAAAATGCCACTGTTGCACGAGAGCCCAAGAAGGACAAGTACATACAGTACAAATACAAGAGATGGAATATTTTAATTCACGATTTTATTGTAAAGAACAGTGTATTCGGATTTTGTTAAAAGTTAGACCTTTCTTGCTGCTCCCCTGCATCTACATCTTGAACGTAGTACTTCCTATTTATGTCAGATCATGCTCCTGGTTGTCTGGTGATGGCGTGATATGTCGCTCTGAGAGTCAGTTTTGCTCTACGATCACTTTACACACCACTAGTTATGACCTACCTTAAGTGTCTGTGGTGCAACTGAAATTCTACACCGCACTGGCTGCTGAGTTGGTATGCAGGTGCGTAGTTTCTGAACCAGGATACGTAGACAATGTAGTGCAGAGCCCTTGGAGGCCCGGACTGCACTGAGTTTAAATTTGATTACTGCTGCAACAGGAAGTAAGTGGGGTGACCTGAGTCACACAAGGCAATTTCAAGAGGTTATGAACCAGACAAGGAGTAGCATTCTGAACAATCTGTTGAGGAAATTATAGCATGTGAATGGACAACAGCAAGTACACAGTTGCAGTAAGCAGGTCTTCCTAAAGACTGTATGAGAATCTGAACAATTTCTGTAGGCAGGAAAGGGCAAATTCAGCTGATGTTGTGAAGAAGAACTCTGCAAGGTCTGATGGATATGATCGGAAAAGTTGACCCTATCGTCTAAAACCAGACCAGGATTTTCAGCTGTGTGTGTCAGATGGACTCGCGAGGGTCAGGAGTCCAGGAATCTTCCTGAAATTATTTTAACAGCTCACAGATGGTCTTAACAGAGGTCAAGACCTTTTCTTTTTCTTTTTTTTTTTCCAATTTTGATTCTTGCGAGAAATTGCACTCTGAATTTAGATGCCAGAAGTTAAAATGATAACACACTGTTTCATGTCATAGATTTCTCACCACAGATTTATAAATGTTTTCTTTGCATGCCATGCCGCACACAGCATGTCCTCCTGTTTGAACATCTGTCTTTATCTTTCTCTAGCTGCATCTCTAAAATATTTTTACATAAGTCGCCTCTTTTCCTTTCCTTTCAATCCATTTGAGACTTGCACCTTTCTGCTTGACCACACATGTTTAGTGGCCACGAGCCAGGCTAACAAACTCAAACTTTAGACACCGAGAAGCATTTTTTTATGATTTAATTCATCTAGACAGACCCTGAAACCTCCTACACAATGCATTTAGTAATATCTTCAATCCCACCCCCTGTCCCAGTAAAACCTGTCCATTTAACCACTGTTAGAGTTGGACGGGGGTGTGTATATCGAAAAGTATTGACAAATACTAAATGGGGGCAAACATCTTACTGATTACCACATGTCATCTACTGTGTACTGACGCGTCCGTCCATTCATATGTACTCATGTCATGTTTTTTTTCCCCACTGATGGGGGCTTGATTGTGATAATAGCCAGGGCCTGATACAATCAGTAAACTGGTGCATTGATCCTGGGGAACAATATATGGTGCTAACAAGCCATTTTTTGGAATAGGGAGCCTGCTGCTGTAACGAATGGATCAATAAATGGTGCAGAGGTCAGTATAATGGTGCAGAAAAGCCTAAGACTATATCAGATGATCATACACCATGTTAAGCCAGCGTATAAAGCATTATTTTACAGCACCCTCTTTTCTTTTTCTTCCTCAAAGAGGACCATTTGGGTGAAGATAAATTGCTGGTGATTGGCTATATGCGATGATCTGTGTTGTAATAGTTCTTGTGCAAAGCTGCAATCGGGAGGTTTAAGAATGGATTATTTTCTTCATTTTTCATTGCAGACTGGTAACGCAAGCCAGGCCATCGTGAATCCGGCCATCTTAACGTGGTTAAATCGGTTTCAGCTCGTTTTTTTTTTTTTTTTTACTATGTAACAGCGTAAGCCACTGATGTCTTAAGAGTTAACCTCCATCTTTTTTCCTCCCTTAATTTTTTCCAGTCATTTCATGTGCATGATGTGTCATTTTTACGTATGTGTTCCACACCATTTGTCCGAAATCCACCATCATACCACGGCACTGGGGAATTCTCAAATCAGAAGGTGCTGATTAATTTTCTATACCAACAGCTGTGATACTATATAAATAGTTAAGAACTTATATACTAATTCAGTAATCAAGCTAATTTGGTGCAGTTTCAGAAAACTGGTGCTGCTGTGTGAAGGCCACCATTCTAAACTAATCAAAATGGATCCATTCTCTGGGTCATAATCAAAAGAAGAAGAAAAACAAGAACCTTAATAAGCCTAATAAATAAAGTACAGTTTGAGTAAAACTGAAGTGGTGCGAAACGAAGAAAAAAAATCTAAATTACTTTGGAAAACACAATAAAACTAATAAGAATGCACCTTCCATGCAAGGTATTTTCATTCTTAAATTTGGTCAATTTGTTGGGTTGATTCATGAAATAATCATGGAGGACTTCAGGCGAAAATCGACCTCATCAAGGTATAAAAAAAAAAATAAAAATTTAAAAAAGGAGTCTGAGGGGGGAAAAAAGAAAGAATTAGTTTTTCATTTCATGGGGTGGGGGGGAAACACACACGCACACACATACACACACACACACACACACACACACACACAGCAGTGTCTATAATGCTCTTTCTGTCACATTGGATCACTCCAGCACTTCCATCTTAGGCTGTAAAGAGAAGACAGAATCTAATAGGGAAGAGATTTTAACAGGATTCTCTCCATCCTGCCTGGCACTTTTATGAGCCGTTGTGGTTTATTCAAATGGCTTCATTTATAGCAGTGTAAAGATTGGAATTAAACCTATAACTCATATGCCCATTAGAGACGGGATGCAATGCTTGTGGATTTGGTGGGTTTTTTTTTTGGGGGGGTGGGGGGGGGGTGGGCATTCGCGACGTAGGGGGTTGCGGGTTATTTGTAATTTATGAGAATTTGCTGCATTATCACTGCTTTTGTGCTTGACTGGCCTTATAGCAAAAGGCTATATATAACGCAGGGCTTTTCTCAGCATGTATCTGTTGGCAGCTAATAGATCACAGAGAAACACGGCAATAAACTGTTGCCAAACAAGTAGAAAAATGTGTCCTGTAGGTTTACATGGCAGGGAGTCATCTGTCACCCGAAATAAATTCATTATCAAAAAGGCACTATATTTGAAGACTAGCGTGGCTTAAAGGGGGAAAAAAATGCACCCTGAACAACATGCATATTAATCTTTGTAATTAACATGTGACTTCCGGTTCCCTGGTGGATTAATGGCTAGCATGCGGGGCTCTCACCACCACGGCCTGAGTTTCTTTTCCCAGTCAGGGAATCAACTCCAGCCACTGGACGCTTGCACGAGCCAGTGCACTCTCAGTCCGGAAAATGGTGAGGCGTAAAACATGTGCCAGAACTGGAATATGCGGACGGGTGATCCGCTGTGGCGACCCCGAAAACGGGAGCAGCCAAAAAAGGACGGAAAAAAATTAACATGTGACTTCCATGTTTTTATTTTATAATGAAACTGTGCTGATTTTTTTTTGTTTAAATTATGGGATTTAGCCCTTGATTCGTCTCTAACTAAAGAGACTGATGCAGCGGCACTTTAGTGCATTAGTCTGCCCAGCTCTTTCACATCCTAATCTGTACACTCTTCTCAGTGTCCATAGCTTCGACCCTTTGTGCCATCAACACTACTGTACTCGCAATGCATTCTGGATCGAGTCCAGCGTTTCCACCAACGTCTACACTACTTCTACGCTGGATTTCTGATTAATGTCGAAATAGTGAGTGAGAACCAATAACGTCTCACAGAAATAACGAAATACTGCGGCAACCAACAAACCTACCTACCTTTCAATTTAACAACATTCACTGTGTTTCAAGTGGACTTTCTCTTTAAAAGTTCTCCACTTCCTGTGCTTGAGAGCTGAACTTTGTCTTTATATTCTTGCTCTCCTGGAACAACGCCACTATAGCCACTGTACTTCAGCTCCTTTTAAATATTAATCTACGGCGGTGCTCCGGTCAGTCATTAGCATCGACGTTTCGTATGCTATATTACCCAACACATGCTGTGCTTTCAGGCCACCCACACTCCGAGCAAGACAGAGGAACAGAGACAAAAGAAAGCACGACTTTCTCTCTCCAAGGCTGGCCAGACATACAGCATCGATCCTTTCTCTCTTGTTCGACTAGATATAATTACATTTCTACAAGACGAACTGGGATACTTTCTTTAAAAGATTTCATACACAGACCTTTCAGCTTGTATAGAGCAGTGGCTTCAGCCATCACACTGAATCTCTAGTGCACTGAGAATCACTTCATACTCTGCTTTGATGACTATTCCTTCGTTCCTTCCATCCTTCCTTTCATCTTTCCATCCTTCTTCCACCTTTCCTTCATTACTTTCTACCTTCCTTCCTTCCTTCTTTTCTCCTTCCTTTGTTCCTTCCATCCTTCCTTATTTCTTCCTTTTGCCTCTTTCCTCCTTCCCTCCTTCATGTCTTTCTTCTTTCCAGCATTCTTTCCTTCCTTTCTGTACTTCTTTTTCTTTCTTTTCTACTTTTTTCTTCACTTCATCCTTCCATTCTTCTTTCCTCCTTCTCCCTTACTTCCTCCTTTCCTTCTGCTTTCCATCTTTCTTTCTTTCTTCCTTCAATCCGTCTTTGTTTCCTTCCTTCTCCCTTTCTTTCCTTTCTTTCTTTTATTCTTCATTCCTTCCCTTTCCCAGACCCTTCTCTCCTTCTTATTTCATTCCTTCATACCTGGCTTCCTTCCTTCTTTATGTTAATCCACAACATGCATTTATTCTGCTTTCTTTCTTCTTGAACCTTCTTTCCATCTTTCCTCCTTCCTTTATTCCTTCTTTTCTTCTTCAATCATCCCTTATTTCTCCTTTTTTGCCTCTTTCCTTCTTCGCTTCCTTCCTTCTTAATGTCTGTCCATCTTTTTGTTTCTTTAAACTAGTGAATAAAATAAGGAAATGTCTGAAGACAACAACTTTAAGCGCTCCCTGTACGAGAACCATGTTACTACAACATTCCAGCAGTTAGTAATGCCTCTTACCAGTGAACCCATTCCAAACCACAGCCATACTGTCATCTGGTGCTGGGTCCCTTCAATTGCTGCTTGCAGCTACAGTTAATCTTCAAACTCAAGGGGCAAATTCATTATAAGTATTTCATTTGTTTGAGTAAACTCTCGTTTAGCGTGGTAGTGTGAATATTTATTAGTACTCTTTGTGACGCTTGTTTTTGCAGCATAGCAGCTGAATGTAATTAATATAAAGAAATATAAAGAAAGCATCAATTCTGAAAATTACAGATGCTAAAAGAATGAAGCGAAAATGGAAACAAGCTTTGAACAAACCGCATCTGATCTATTAGCACTCAGGAGTAGAGAGTTTAACTCAGAGGCTTTTATGTAAAAAATATAACATGCCTCCAAGCTAATGTTTATACCACTCAATAACATGCAGTACTTCCTGAAAATGTTGATTTTTTTATCATTAAAAAAAGAGTTATTTACATTTATGGCATTTGACTGATGCCTTTATCCAGAGCCACTTACATTTTTTTTTAAAACTCCCACCCATGTATTCACTCTCACCTACTGCTTCAGTCCTTTTTCTCTCCTTTTTGCTTCCTCCTTTCTTACTTTTTCTTCCTTATTTACTTTCATGTTTCTGTCCTTCCTTCCTCCCTTCCCTTTCACGTTTCCTTCCTTCCTTCCTTGCTTCTTCTTTTTTCCCTTCCTTCATTTATTTGTTCCTTCCTTCTTTCTTGACACATTTTCATCCTTCCTTCTTTCCCTTTGCATCCATTTCCTCTCCTTTTTGCTTCCTCCCTTCTTATTTTTTTCTTCCTTATATCTGTTCATGTTCCTTTCCTTCCTTCCTTATTCCTTCCTTCTGTTCTTTTCCTCCTTTTCATTCATTTTCCCTTCTTTCTTTCCTTCTTCTTTTTCTTCTTTCTTTTCCTCCCTTCCTTCATTTGTTTGTTCCTTGCATCTTTCTTGATATGTTTTCATCCATCCTTCTTTCCTTTGCACCCCTTTTTCTCTTCTTTTTGTGTCCTCCCTTCTTACATTTTCTTCCATATTTCCTTTTATTTTTCTCTCCTTCCTTCCTTCCTTCCTGCCTTTCATGTTTCTGTCCTTCTTTCCTCCCTTCCCTTCTTTTCCTCCTTTTTTATTCCTCCTTTCCCCCTTCCTTCTCCATTTCTTTCCTTCTTCTTTCCCCTTCTTCCTTTTTTCTTCCCTTCCTTCAGTTGTTCATTCTCTCCTTCTTTCTTTCCTCACAATCTTCTTCCATCCTTCCTCACTCCTTGTTTCTTTCCTTCGTCCTCCTTTCCTTCTTTCCTTTTCTTGTCTTTCTTTGTTTCCTTCCTCCCTCCTTGCTTTCCATCCTTCTTTCACTCCTCCTTTCCTTCCTTCCTTCCTTCCTTCATTTTCCCTTTCCTTTCCTCCCTTCCTTCTTTAGGTCCTTCGCCAACATGCAGTCACCTAAATGAATAACACACTTGACCTGGAGGTAGAGATGAGGTAGACATAGCTAATAAATATGCACCCGAGCTCAGTTTGTTTAATAAATAAGGACATTTTGAAGCCTGTGTCCATAACAGATGACTCCTTGGTGTTTCGGGAAATGCATGAAACATAATATTACGTAATAAGAACAACCTCAAACTGTCCTTTTTGGACCTGGTGAAGTCACATGTTGTGCTCAAATGATTAAACCACGAGCGCTTATGTTTCCTATTTGCATAATGACAGTCTGGGCTGATCTACGCGTTGCTACCACTCCAAACAATTCCACTACAATTCTCAGCAATCTGAAGAATTCTTTTGCTCTGTGATGCCGAAATTATTTTTGCTAAATCGTATATTTTTGGTGGAAGAGAACTTATTTTGACTAGGTGACACTAGGTGACCCAAAAGAGTGCTGTGCATGTCTTTCACAACAAAAAGAAAGTGAATGAGAGGTGAAAAAAATGAGAAACCCTGTCAGCTCCTCCCCACCTGCCACTGTCAGACTGAGCCAAGATAGAAGTGCTTCATCCATCTACACATGCATAAACACACACACACACACACACACACACACACACACACACACACACACACACACACACACACACACACACACACAACGTGCTGTCAGAAAATCACAGACATACTCAGTCAAGCTGAGCAGAATCCCGTCACACCAAAAACACGGAGTGCTTTCTCCGAACTCAGATCCGCAGGTTGCGAACGATTGCGCGATCTAATTCAAATTCATCTCCATTACGAAGATAAAGTCGGAGTTCGAGCGCATTACAAATCGTGCACGAACTTAAGCTTCGCATGCTGGGCAAGGAAAATACGTGGGTGTGTTTTGTGTCTAGGGAGAACAAATGATATCCTTAAATTAAATATATATCAAGACATAATTAGGCAATACTTCTACACTCACAAGTGTGAGGCACAACGTGAGCATGAGACTACTGTAAGCAAAATCGCATTTCCAAAAAAAAAAAAAAAAAAAAAAAGAAAGATCGTAATCTGGGAAAGTACATAAACAACACTCTGCGTGCCCCCGAAAAAGCAAACAGAGAGAGCTGGGACTTATTTTACTGAAAAGGACGAGGTACACGGCGCAGCGAACACAACAGCTGTAGCAATGAAACTGCTTTCCCTGCTTATAGGTATGTTTTCATACTTAACATCCAGAACATCCATGTGTGTGTTTGTATTTTTCGGAACACCTGAGGAATAGCAATGAGTACACAGGATGCACCGAATGGAAAACAAGTGTTTTGTTTCATCAGGCCTGAACCCAAAGGCACTTTAAATGATTTGTGTGTGTATGTGTGTGTGTGTATGTGTGTGTGTGTGTTGCTAAGTGCTCTCCGCAGCTGCTGTTCAAGTGCAGACCAATTCGACCGACTGCTCCTCTTCTCAGTGGTCCTATGATGAGTTCTTGGAGAAGCTGAAGGTACTGCTGACTGTTCACACAGGATCGACTTCTCGTTATCGCCTTTGAGATTTCGAGGTCTGCGCTTGTGTTTTGAACACATACGCTTGAAAACTGAAGCGTCTCTGTGAAATCAAGATGGCTGCATCAAAAATTGTAATTAAACTTAAACGTGCATAGAATAAATAGAATAAAAATGAATACCTGACCTTGGTAAATGTGTCGCGTAAGGAACGATCAGTCCGTACAGGATCTCGGGGAGTTTTGTTGTGATGCAAAAATGGCTTTTTTTTTCAAAATTTGTGTAGTTTTTTGTGCTTTGTTTCGTGGAAAACTACTCGAACTGGCGAAATCGCAATCGCATGAAATAGTTTTGCGCGGTCTTTCACAGTGACGTTTGTTGGTGAATGAGACCTATTAGCTGTACTCATGTTCGACGCACGTGAATCGAAGACGGCTTCGGATGAATACGTCACATGACGCGTCTTGGCCCAAATCTGCAGAAAATCTGTGTTTCTGTGATCGCAAAATCCTGGAGCAACTGAATAAACAGTTTTGTTTGTTGTTTTTTTTTTATATATATATATATAATAAAGAACAAATCATCATATATTTTTTTAATCCTTTTATGTGCAGCATCCTTTCCAGTTCTCACTTACATTATAGCAGCTACAAAAATACTGCCGTTCCCCTTAACGACCCTCTTTTCTTGACACTGGAGACTCCTTCCATAAATGTTAAATAAATACCTCCTTACAGAAAACGCCACTACAATTGTCTAAGCTGTTACTATAGAAACGATAACGAATAAGAACAAGCACGTTAATCTAAACCTCGTATCTGGAACTACTGTCTGAAAATTAATCAACACCTTCTGACCAATCAGAATTGAGAATTCAACAGCGCTGTGGTGTAAGTAAAAATCTTAGCAGCTTTCCAGAACTTTGAGTTTTGTTTTGTTGTTTTTTTTTCCCCTCCAGATCACAGATGAGTGTATGGAAGCCCTCGCTGTAAATTGGACAGAAAGTCAAAAAGCAACAACACTCAACAACCTGAACCGACTGGTGGATATTTTTAAGAAAAATCAAAAATCAGGTGAATAATATGGCGAATATTGGTAGCATTGAGCCTTTTCACGTTCTCTGATCAAGGTCTCTTTTGTTTTTATGCACAGTGTGTAAGGATGCCATGCCTAAGAAATGCCCAGCTCCAGCAGTTCAGAGTAAAGGAGGGATGGTGTGTGTGTCCGCCCAAGAGAAGCGTTACTGTAAACCAATGTGCAACGAGGTACGCTCTTGACCTTTACAAATACTACAGAGATAAAATCAAAACAAGAAATTAACACAAAAGCACCCCCTTGTGGATAAATTGTGGTAATTTAGACCTTTTTTTGTTGTTGTTTTAGATTCGCTCACTGCACCCATTATGTACAGTACATATTTAAACACACACATTTATAAAACTAGCTGTATAAACGAAGAGGCTTTACTTCTTGACATGTTTTGTAACTTTTTAAAAAATGGCTCTTATGCTTTGGTCTTTAATGTAAACGAGGAAAAACGTAAACCGCAGGGCTTTGACTTCAGCTTCCTGAGGATTTCGAGGCTGTATGAGGAATGCAGCAACGCCACTAGATACACGTGGACGACTCAGTACGTGGGCGGCAACAGGCTGGCCATCTGTAACAGTGAGTAAAACCTTCTCTCTGGTCAACTCCACATGATTTCCATCATCGAGTGAAACAAAAATAAATAAATAAGTGCAGATTAGATCATTACCTCTATCCTAAATCCTTGCTTGTCTCCAGCATCTCTCTATGCATCAAGATTTATGAATCTATCGTTTTATTATTGATATTATCGAAGAATGACACATCAAATTTTTTCATCTGTTTATACCTGTTTATAACTGGTTAGTTAATAGCTTGTTATGTAACAGTCGTTCCCTCGTCAATCACTTTTTCTCTTGGGGAAAAAAAAAACGCAGTTTGTCACGTTACTAAGAAACCACAAACCGTGCATGAAGTTTTCTGTCCTGAAGAAAGCAGTCACAAAACCTGGAGACTCCTTACAGCTAGATTAGTTCATGAGGAACGTCTCCATAATTCGAGTCCCTGTGAATGAGCTGATCCTACAGAAACGATATTTATACAAACCAGAACAAGTGCTTTAATATAAACCTGTGTCTTGCATGTCCAGACCAATCATTATACATTTTATCCCGTGAGCAGTAAGGCTAATTACTAAGTACTTAGATACAAAAGGCTATATTAAAGTGAAAAGTACCTTTAATGTAGAATAACTGCTAAGGTCTTATTAAACTTGTTTTCATTTCATTCTACAGAGTCCAACATTCAAATAGCAGGCGCGCCTTCGGCCTACTTCCCTGCGAACCAGGACTGCTGGACCATTAAAAGTAACTCAACACTAGAGGACGAGATCATTAACAAGTTTGAAAATGAGCTGCGTGCTAAAAATGTTGATGGTCCTTACACGCACAGCTGT
The DNA here is from genome assembly GCA_023630585.1 of Cranoglanis bouderius. Taxonomy (NCBI): domain Eukaryota; kingdom Metazoa; phylum Chordata; class Actinopteri; order Siluriformes; family Cranoglanididae; genus Cranoglanis; species Cranoglanis bouderius. The sequence goes on from CM042546.1 coordinate 13,000,938, forward strand.
CTCATGTGTGGATAAAATGACCTTTCTCTTTCTCCGGTATAGTGGAAACTGGGGCCAAGGACGTTGAATTATATAATTAACACTGTGTTGAGCTTACAGTTGTAATACATGTGCATAAGACACACCTAATACAGAATTCATCAATAAAATTATAAGCATGTGCTGTGTCAGTCGGGTGGTTTGTGTTTACAGCAGGGCGGTTTCTGAACATCTGGGGGCTCAAACTGTTTAACGCACAGCGGTAGAACCTTAGTGACCATAATTTACACATGGACTGGAAGAAATTAGCTAGTTATAGTAAATAGTCAAGATGAAAATTTTTGGTCTGCATCACTTTCAGTGAGTTCAAACGCTGCTGACGTGCAAAATATTTCCTTAAAGCACCTGAACAATGACTATTAGACTATTAGACTACTGGTGAAGGTTGACAGGCTACTGTTGAAACAAGCTAGCAACTTCATTCCTAACTCTAGATACTAGCTAGCTAGCCACTAACCTTTTTTTTCCATTTCAACTATATCTGCAAGAAAGCTGACAAATCTCATTAGCATCCATTTCTCACTGGTGTTTTGAGTCTGTTTCCACTCTTCTCCTTGTTTCTTTTTGTTTTCCTGCCCCAGATAGATATGAATGCTTCATGAGTGCCGTTTTCTCGCGGTCTTATTATTTTAGTTACCTAATTTAATTACATCAGTTACATACACCGATCAGCCATAACTTTAAAACCACTGGCAGGTGATGTGAATAACATTGGTTATCTTGTTACAGAGGTGCCTGTCAAGGGGTGGGACATATTAGGCAGCAAGTGAACAGTCTGTTCTCGAAGTTGATGTGTTGGAAGCAGGAAAAATGGGCAAGCGTAAGGATCTGAGCGACTTTGACAAGGGCCAAATTGTGATGGCTAGACAACTGGGTCTGTGCATCTCGAAAAACAGCAGGTCGTGTGGGGTGTCCCCGGTATGTAGTGATTAGTACCTACCAAAAGTGGTCCAAGGAAGGACAACCGGTGATCCGGCGACAGGGTCACGGGCGCCCAAGGTTCACTGATGCACCTGGGGGAGAGAAGGCTCGCCCGTCTGGTCCGATACGACAGAAGAGCCACTGTAACACAAATTGCTGAAGAAGTTAATGCTGGCTATGATAGAAAGGTGTCAGAACACACAGTGCCTCACAGCTTGCTGCATACCTAAATACTGTTGCAGACCGTTACACCCCTTCATGGCAACGGTATTCCATAATGGCAGTGGTCTCTTTCAGCAGGATAATGCGCCTTGCCACACTGCAAAAATTGTCCAGGAATGGTTTGAGGAACATGACAAAGAGCTCAAAATGTTGACTCAGCCTCCAAATTCCCCAGATCTCAGTCCGATCGAGCATGATCCATGGAGGCCCCACCTCGCAACTTACAGGGTTTAAAGGATCTGCTGATAATGTCTTGGTACCAGATACCACAGCACACCTTTAGAGGTCTTGTCTGCCATGCCTCGATGAGTCAGAGCTGTTTTGGCGGCACAAGCGGGACCTACACAATATTACACAGGTGGTTTTAATGTTATGGCTGATCGGTGTACGTTTCTGTTCTTTCCCCCAAATGATAGCAGAGTGTGCTTTTTTGCATCTCTATCTTTAAAATCTTGCTGGTCCAAAGGCCCTGTGTTACAGTATAGTGCATGTAATAGAATCCTGGTTCTCCTTTATCAAACTTCAGTATATCTGGCAACCATTAAAAAAAAAAAAAAAATCCCTGTTACAATCTTTGTAAACATCAAATTATTGATATTGAATAAATCCCAGATAAACCAATAATCAAATCCCTGATCTAGCTCATTGTTTTCTGTAATCTGTTCCATAATCAGGAATGCCTTTTAGCACTATTAATTTTTTCATATTTGCACATCACTTCATAAACCATATTGAATAGAAACATATTAACCTCGATGCATTCACTTCACCTGCCATTTACTGTAATCCTCTCCTGATCCACCCTGGGGAAGTGCGATACTGAAATTGATTTGTGCTCATTCCCGGATTGCATGGTGACTGTCTGCCCTCTGGCCTGCTGTTTATTCCTGGTTTTTCCTCTCTCTGGCCTGTGACAGATGCCCATGAGAGCCTTGTGGATATTCCATCACATCACGTAAATGCTCACTAAAACTATAAAGAACGGAGGGTTCGTTGCTGTGCTTTGTAACAGTTTCGGTGTTAGTAGAGTGGGTGGATATAAAACGACCGAGCTGTAAATCGTGTGGCTATTCAGCAAATTTGTGCATTTTTATTGGAACATATAATAGAGCTGTTTCACATATACAGGCTGTGTATTCCTATGCGCTGGATATCCAATGAGAATGAAGAATCCCATGGCCCATCCCAACATTTACGTAAGGAATAAAACGTTTCGGGACATGCCGTTATACGACAGTAATCGATGATGGTGTGATACGTCCTGACAATAAACAGAGCTGCTGTTGTCATTCCCAAAGCTGAAGTGTTTTATTCCTTGGCAACATAGTTCAAAATGATTTATTATAGAACAACAGATCATAGTATTTTTTGAATGTCCGTTGAACAAGTCAGCTCCTGTTATTACTCATGTTATAGCATGTGTACACATTCATTCCCTCACCAGCCTCTCTTTTTAACTTAATGAGAAAAGAAAGAAAAAAAACCACACGCCTTGTCATGTTAACAATTAGAAACCACAAGGCGCAAAGTCCTCTGTGTTGAAAACTGAAACATACAACTGTTACAAAGTGCTGACACTGGAGACTCCTTCCTAAATAAACGTCTCCTCGTGTGGATCCTCCCCCATACAAGTCCCTGTGAATTAGTTAGAACTAACAAAACGATAACATTTTCAAACAAGTGCATTAATATAAACCTCCAGAAGCTCCACTACTGTCAGAGGTGCTGCTACAGAATATTAATCGACACCAATCGCAATGGAGAATTCAGCAGCACCATGCTATAAGTTGAGTTAATCATACCTTGTACTGTAGGAAGCATAGCCACTTGTGCAGTACATTATAGACTGAACAGCATTACTAGTGGCCAGACTTGCAATTAGCATACAGTGAGAGTAAGTGACGAGTCAACTTTAATTAGTGGATGTTAATTCAACGGACACTACAAATTAAAAATTCAATTTACATGCCTTTAATTTAGAAATTAAAAAAATCAAAAACCTTAAGTTAAATCACGCAGGAGGAGTGCACATGTGTGCGATGAGTTTCGTCCTGAATAAGCTGCAATCAGCACCTGGTAATTTGTGTAATTCAAAGACATGGATGGATGTCTTGCCCCAATTACATGATGAACAACAAGCGGGTAAATATTTACGAGACACTAGTGTTTATAGAAGCGGCTCTGATTGCTACGAGTATAATAGCTCTAATTGCAGGGGTGGAGAGTTTCTTCAAGAGCGTGACACATCATCCTCTACATGATTACAGCCCATTAATTACACACATGCAAAGAGAGAAACAAAGCAATCCGGCGTCTCGGCGGGCCTCGGAGATAATCCGCCCACTGGGGGTGCCAGAGCGGGATTAAAGCTCCTACCTTGAGAATACACACTAGGGTAACTCCAGGAATCAGGTGTTAGTCGATGTGGCCTTATTATTAAATTCATTCAATAATGTTGTTCTTCTTATATTTGACTGATTTGAATTTCAATGTTCATTTCTAGCTGATGTCTTATGTATGAGCATGTGAAGGGACCTTTGCAAAAAATATAATAAAAAAATAAATACTAAAAAAAAAAGAAAGAAAACAGAAACTCATCACATAATGTACATGTGATAATTTAACATTTTCATGGTGTGTTTTGGTCAGGTGTCCACGAAACTTTTGGCAGTATTAGTGTAGTTAACAATTGGCAATCACACACATATACAGTTTTGTAAATATTCCTAATTATTTCATTACCAAAATACACCACAAGCACGTCTTAAAATAAATGCATTTATGCTAATGAGGTTCTAATGAGAATCAGAGAACAAAAAAATAGTGGCATTACACTGTTTTTGAAAACTATAAGGCAAAGAACACAACATATAAAAATGAACTGAACTGTTTAACAATAGAAGGTGAGACAATTGATCTACTTTGATGTAAACCCCATTCTTGAAACTAGTGAGAATTGTTTTCATTTTTTTCATTTGTTTCAGTTCTGGTTTTATTTTTAGCAGCTCCCTGATTGCTATTTGTAGAAGATCTGTATCTTAGTAAGTGACTTGTTCGTTTTGCTTTCACGTCTCATTCGCAGTGACGTTCTACCACATGGCAACGGAATGCATTCGATTACAAAGCCGATTCTGGTGCTCAGTAATGCTTATTATTATTATTATTATTATTATTATTATTATTATTATTATTATTAAAAAAGTCTTAATAATATCAATAACCGAATACATCAAATTGCTGTAAATTTCCTATTTATCTCTTTAAAAGCCACTTTAAAACCTCTAAGGGTGCACATAGTAGCTCCATTTGAGAAACACTGCACTAAAATGCCAGAAATAATAATAAACTTGACAATAAACTTTAGCCAGCGTGTTCCTCTTCATACTATAAAGGCAGTCTGATATATAACGAAAAAGATATATGAGAAAACAAACAAAGAATTATCATCATACTGATCATTGACAAGTCTGACAGACAGAGAAAGAGTGTGTGTAAAGAGAGAGTGTGTTCTTACGAACAGTGTACATTCATTTACACTGTCTGGGTGTAATAATGTATATATTTATTGAAAGCACTGTTAGTTAATGGCCACTAGATGGCAGCTGATGAAAGAAAAAAAGCTCATGGACTACAAATATACAGTTTAATACACTGTGCCTTCACTGTATCTGAAATCTCATATCTCAGTATTAGATATGGCCTCCTGCAAATAAATTAAAACTAATAATATGCACTAATATATTCAATACATGGATTTTCCACCGTACATCAACACCACAACAATTTCTTACTATTAGCATGAACTGGACTGTATTTTTGTCTTGTCGTTTACAGCTTCATCCACTAGAGGGCAGCCTTCTACAGATTTACACTGAGCAAAGTCAGCTTCATAACAGCAACTTTGACTCGAGAGCAAGCTGTAGAGTGGTCTGACTGATTTTCTTTTTTTTTTTAATCGCGCTTTCATCGTGAAATCTTCGACAAAACATAAAGCAGCGGAAACAGAACGGATTCTCCACGAACATCAAAATCACACACTGCCTGCTGAAACAGAGCAATCGGAGAATCTCAGCGCACTCTCGCCTCCTGTCATCATTTCTGCTGAGAGAGGAACATCACCATTTCATGAGCAGATTAAATCAGACAGCTATTAATGTTGCCAGGTTGATTTTTCATAAATAACCATGTCAAGTTGTCAAAGATGATTTCATCTGCCATTATGTGTTTGAAAACTATTACGATGACACGAAACTGCTGCCTCGTTGTATTTGTAACAATTACAATTACCGAACGCAAGAACTGGATTTCCGTGCTGAGGGCCTCATGCAGCATATCCAGCTCCTTATGTGCCTCTAGCTCTTTCTTCAGTCTACAGAGGGGGCACACACACACACACACACACACACACACACACACACACACCCTCTCTCTGTTTGTCAGAGCTAGATTATACCTTGAATTTAACTATAATCCTGTAATGTATGTATACATATATATATATATATATATATATATATATATATATATATATATATATATATATATATATATATATATATATATATGTACACACACATTGTTTTGGTTTTTTAAAGAGTGTAATTTAAAGATTATAGTATGTGACTCTGTAGTTGTAATTATTTAGGAACTGACTGTTTGTTTTTTAAATTATTATTATTTATAAATATTACAAGTCATTATTAGGTAAAAAGGTGTGAAGTACACCACATGGCGTTATAACTGTCATGGATTTCCCCTCTCTGCAAGTGGTGTGTGTCCCAGCTTGACACTCCATGTGCATTTGTTCTGGTTTTGGTTGATTATCCTAATGTGTTCACCTGTTCTGTGTTTCACCTTGATTAGTTTGGTTATTTCTGTTCCACGTTGAGAAGTGTTATATTTTTTTCTCCAGTTAGGTCCGAGCCTTGTATTTTGAGTCCCGTGTTTTCTGGTTTCCTTGTTTTAGATTTTTCTTTAAAAATGTGATTCATGTGAATGTAGTCCCTCCCAATCCGTTTAATTCAACCCAATTTTACGTGTTTCAAAGACAGGCATCATTTCAGCATTCGATTTCACACAGTCGATAGCCTGTGTATGAAGCAACAGCCATTTGAAAGTGATTTATGGTTACAACGAAGGGGAACGATGGCACTGGCTGCATCTTCAGCAAATCCCAGGGCTTTAATCTGGCTTGCTGTTAATGAGAGAGATTTGTGCGAACGTCGATGGCCGTACGTATGATTTACACAGCCATGGGGGACGCTTCCTGCCAGAGACACGCTACCTATTGATCGCCTTCCCTTCATCGAGGACATGATATACCAACTAGACGTTGTTGTGAAGGGGGGGGGACTTTATCTGTTTGCCTGATTCCGGACCGGATAACATGGGCAATATATATCAACGGCTTAATTAAAGGGATGGGCCTGGTGTTGTATTATTTACACGCTTATTGAGAGGAAGACAGACAAGGAGATGAACGAAGGCGCTGCTCGTGGGTCAAAAGGAAAGTGGTCCAGGGTAAATAAATCGCAACTACACTCTGATGGGTATTTGATGTATTGACCGTGCCTTTCCTTACATTCCAGTGTTTATAGTAGCTTTTAGCAGGAGCCTTCACTTTTACATTGGCTTACCTGAGGCAGGTGCTGTCTGTCAGAGGTTTCTGAATTGCCAATTCCCTTTCAGCCTTCAGGGACTCTGTGAGAGCCGCTGCCTCCTCCAGCTCCCTCTCCAAATCTGTGCACACGCGCAGTAGTGAAACACTTTTCAGTCAGCACTCTAGTGTTTTAAACAGCATCCTGTTTTCTGCTTTACCTGCTAGATGTGAGCGCAGCCCCTGGAGGTCTAATGTTAAAGATTCCCGCTCTTTTTGTAAAGAGATCAGCCGGGAGTTTTCTTGCTTCATCCTCTCCATCTCTAAGAATATGAGGACTTATACAATTAGGATCTTACGGTAAATACAGTGACGTCAATAAGAGATATATAAGTTTTATCTCCCATTTCACTGTCTTCCATACAACAGCTAAACTCAGTCATGTGACCTCTATAGTATATGGAATGCATATACCAAAGTAAGCATAGTTTGGTTTTTGAATGCCTTTTTGTGGTGTTATATTACATATGCACCATGTTTTCTGCAAGGTGCAGCTGAAAATGTGTCATCTCCCAAAAACACTGTTATGTAAGTAATAAAACACTTGGGGTTGTGATGAAGCGGAGTCATAGTTTCCAGCCCAAATTTGATCATTTCCCTATGGCAGCATGTCCCGAAGTCTTTTACTCGTCTTATACCACGGCCATTTGCCAAGGATTACAATTTCTTATTTATGTAAGAATTGTCTGGAGACCCCTTCCATAAATAACGTTATAGAAAATTAATCAACACCTTCTGACTAATCAGAATCGAGAATTCAACAGTGCTGGGGTATACCTATAATATATAAATGAATATCTGACTTATAAATATCAAGTGCTGTAAAAGGTCACATGACCAGATGCAGTAAACCAAGCTCGAGCAGACAGTTCAATACGAGTTCAGATGTTGCATCTGTAATCCTGGAGCTGCCCATTTAAATCCCGCTCACTAAAACGAGTTCAAGTGACAGAAGCCGAATCGTAAGCTCCATAAGGAAGCGCATCAACCTACCTTTGGTTAGTGCCTCAGCTTCCGATTGGAGACTCTGTATTTCAGATCTGGTCTGACTCCGGAACACGACGTCCCTCTTTCTCAGCAGGTTGAAGTCGCTGTTGAAGGTTCTGATCGCTTTCATGAACTTCTCTTTCTCCTCAGCTGCCTCTCTGTTTATTCGCTCCTGCATGTTTAGTGATAGTGACAAAAGGACAAATAGAAAAGCGAGCATATATACATCATTTTCAAAATAAAAAAGTGGTGACTGTCAAAATATAAGAGCAACTGACCACCTAAAGACTAAGAAATATTTTGTTATATTGTTAACATTTGGGCGAACAAATCTGAAAAACTGGTAGTAAATCTGGTCTAATTTTGACCTCTAGTGGTTCAGGTCTGCTATTACAATTCATGATTTATGGACATTCTTATAGAGAAAAACTAGGACTCAACATTTAAAACAATTAAAGCAATTAAAACATTTTTTTTAGTTTTATGTAACAACAACAACAATAACAACAACAATAATAATAATAATAATAATAATAATAATAATAATAATAATAATTAGGAGAAGAAGAAGAAGAAGAAGAAGAAGAAGAAGAAGAAGAAGAAGAAGAATTACTTAATAAAATTATTTAATAAACATTTTGTAAAGCACCTTTCATGCATTATTTCATACTTTCATACATACACATCAAATGTAACTAAAAGTGGATAAAAAGCACACCATTGTTTATTGGCAAATTTAAAAAATGCAATCAGTAGCAAATTGTTGTGGTATAAGAGAAATAAAGCACTTCAGGATGTGTTGTTAAAGGAAAATAATCAGCTTCCAGGTGGTAACAGTAACTCTGCTTCATGTCTGCCAACCTCATACAACCTCAATGTTGATTATTTTCCTATAACAGCACGCCCACAAGTGTTTTATGCCTAACTGTTTTGATTGATTAAGAACCTAATAAATATACAGAATTAAAACCGCCTTTATACCATCCGAGAATTTACTACAACGTCTTACACCGAGAGATTTCCGAGCACGCAAAACATTTAACTGAGAAATCGTTTAGACCCCGTCATAATTTCTCTCCACTATTAAAACGTCGATTTAAGAACATGGCTCATTTGGGATCTTCATTATCCTACCTCCGCCTGTATTTGTTTTCCCAATTGCCTGCTTTCCAGCTTCCCTTTCTATTTTACTATTTCACAGTGGGAACAAATTGATGAAATTTAAAAAAAAAACTATAGTAATGACTCTGTACGCACCATCTCCTGTCTGAGCCTGTTCTGTTGCTTGAGCAAGTCCTCTTTCTTCTTCTCTATTTCTTGTTGCTGTCTCTTGATCAAGTTCAGCTGCAGAGTCATTTCAGCTTCGAGCTGAGCCTGTGAACAGAGTCGAGTCGCTACATCACGTAGCTACAATATGGTTTTAAATCTACAATGCAGTGGGAAAAAATGTACTTCGAACTCCACTAATATTGGCACCCTTGGTAAATATGAGCAAAGAAGGCTGTGAAAAATTGTCTTTACTGTTTCACCTTTTGATCTTTTGTTCAAATAATTCACAAAAATACTCTGCTCTCATGGATATCAAACAATTGCAAACAAAACACAGGCTTATTCAAAAAATATCTTTGTTAAATATTGGTGTGCAACAATTATTGGCACCCTTTTGGTGCTACCTCCCCCTTTGCCAAGATAGCAGCTCTGAGTCTTCTCCTATAATGCCTGATGAGGTTGGAGAATACATGGCAAGGAATCTGAGACCATTCCTCCATACAGAATCTCTCCAGATCCTTCACATTTCGAGGTCCACGCTGGTGGACTCTCCTCTTCAGTTCACCCCACAGGTTTTCTATGGGGATCAAGTCAGGGGACTGGGATGGTCATGGCAGGACCTTGATTTTGTGGTCAGTAAACCATTTTTGTGTTGATTTTGATGTATGTTTTGGATCGTTGTCCTGCTGGAAGATCCAACCACGGCCCATTTGAAGCTTTCTGGCAGAGGCAGTCAGGTGTTCATTTAATATCTGTGGATATTTGATATCCATGATGGCATGTATCCTAACAAAATGTCCAGGTCCTCTGGCAGAAAAACAGCCCCAAAACATTAAAGAGACACCATCATATTTAACCGTGGGCATGAGGTACTTTTCCATATGGCTACCTCTCTCTCTTAATGATCCTATTTAATTTACTGAGATTAACAAAGTGAAGTGTAAAAAAATGACTGAAGTTTGTAAATCCATGAAGATACAGTGGGGGAAAAAAGTATCTGATCCCCTGCTGATTTTGTACGTTTGCCCACTGACAAAGAAATGATCAGTCTATAATTTTAATGGTAGGTGTATTTTAACAGTGAGAGACAGAATAACAACAAAAAAATCCAGAAAAACACATTTCAAAAAAGTTATAAATTGATTTGCATTTTAATGAGGGAAATAAGTATTTGACCCCTTCGACTTAGTACTCGGTGGCAAAACCCTTGTTGACAATCACAGAGGTCAGACATTTCTTGTAGTTGGTCACCAGGTTTGCACACATCTCAGGAGGGATTTTGTCCCACTCCTCTTTGCAGATCCTCTCCAAGTCATTAAGGTCATTTTCAATGCCCTGGCTGAGGGAAGGAGGTTCTCACCCAAGATTTGACAGTACATGGCCCCGTCCATCGTCCCTTTGATGCGGTGAAGTTGTCCTGTCCCCTTAGCAGAAAAACACCCCCAAAGCATAATGTTCCCACCTCCATGTTTGATGGTGGGGATGGTGTTATCACTTGGGGTCATAGGCAGTATTCCTCCTCCTCCAAACACGGCGAGTTGAGTTGATGCCAAAGAGATCTGACCACACCTGACCACAACACTTTCACCCAGTTCTCCTCTGAATCATTCAGGCAAACTTCAGACGGGCCTGTACATGTGCTTTCTTGAGCAGAGAGACCTTGAGGGCGCTGCAGGATTTCAGTCCTTCACGGCATAGTGTGTTACCAATTGTTTTCTTGGTGACTATGGTCCCAGCTGCCTTGAGATCATTAACAAGATCCTCCCGTGTAGTTCTGGGCTGATTCTTCACCGTTCTCATGATCATTGAAACTCCACGAGGTGAGATCTTGCATGGAGCCCCAGACCGAGGGAGACTGACAGTTTCTTCCATTTGCGAATAATCGCACCAACTGTTGTCACCTTCTCACCAAGCTGCTTGGCGATGGTCTTGTAGCCCATTCCAGCCTTGTGTAGGTCTACAATCTTGTCCCTGACATCCTTGGACAGATCTTTGGTCTTGGCCATGGTGGAGAGTTTGGAATCTGATTGACTGATTGCTTCTGTGGACAGGTGTCTTTTATACAGGTAACAAACTGAGATTAGGAGCACTCCCTTTAAGAGAGTGCTCCTAATCTCAGCTCATTACCTGTGTAAAAGACACCTGGGAGCCAGAAATCTTGCTGATTGATAGGGGATCAAATACTTATTTCCCTCATTAAAATGCAAATCAGTTTATAACTTTTTTGAAATGCGTTTTTCTGGATTTTTTTTGTTGTTATTCTGTCTCTCACTGTTAAAATACACCTACCATTAAAATTATAGACTGATCATTTCTTTGTCAGTGGGCAAACGTACAAAATCAGCAGGGGATCAAATACTTTTTTCCCCCACTCTACATTTTGGGTTTTAAAATAAATGTTGCAGTAGTAACCTGAGTGAAATACTGAGTTAAATATATAATATCTACAAAAATATATTTTTTTAAAATTTATTTATAAGGCATTTATCACACGAGTATGCACAGCTGTACAAAATGGACGTCGGAAAATCCCATACAGTCTAACTTCCTCTACTTGTGCATGGCCACACTCATTTGCATAAAGAAACACCCCCAAATTGCCATATATGGTAAAAACATCCCTTTCCAGTAGCCTGCTTGCTGTACTGCTTATTTTTTTTTTAGATTTTATGGCTACATTTATACATTCCTTTGCCCCAATTACAATACATGGTTTAATAAACCCTCATGTAGGACACATCTGTCACGGCTACAACCCCAGGATCTATGAAGGGTTAACTAAACTAATGTAATCCAGCGGAAACAAGCGATTGATTTTGCACTGCCGCATCCCATCGATCCTGTTCATCTTTAATGAAGCCGTCCAAATAGATGAAGCGTTTCAGTCATAAAACAAATCATCCCTTTCACTAGGAGATCATCCACGCAAGTGGGATTTAAACTAGAATCCTGCTGGATCATGCCGTTTCTTTACTTAGAGCTCCTGTTCTGTTCACTATCGAGACATCTCATTAGTAAAGCTGGGCAATATTACAGATGAGAGACTATCCGTATTATAATAAACTATGTCCGAATACACCTTTCTGAGAATTTTTTTTAAAATTAACATTTACAAACTTAACATGCAGTTGACTTGATGGTCAGGTTTTGTACCGTGTTAAATCTTTACAATTGTATAACGCTAACATTTTCACAGATTTTCCTCCTCCAAACCTCTTGTATATACAGCAACACTACTTTAACATTTATTTTACAATCCCAAATGTATCTTCTCTTCATTTATTGTTTTTTTGTTCTGTTATTTATTTATTTATTATTATTTATTTATTTGCGGGGGGGGGGGGGGGTTCTTACTCTCAGGACAAAATTATACTATGAAAATGTATATTGTTCACATTCATTAGAGAAGCTGAGATGTTCCTTAGGTAGTAGTAGTTCCTTAGTAGTTCCTTAGTAATACTGAGTGCTTAGTACAAAATGCCTACATTTTCTAAAGCAGAAGTGTCACGACAGTCCTGGGATTGCATTCATTGCCGAATAAATGACTGCATTCCACACAAAAAATCATGTGATTTGAGATGAAGTGGCCTGACCTTCTCATCCAGTTCAGTATGCGCATGCTCCAGCTTTTCAGTAAAGGACTTGATTTGCTCCTCAGCCTTGGTGATGGCTGATTTTACTGAAAGAGAGAACAAATGAAGTTCAGTGAGGTAAACCTGTGGATAAAAACTGTCGGCATGGCCAAAGAAAAAGGATGTAGAAACTGCACTTGGTCTAATGAGCAAGAAAAGCTTAAGGTGAGACACGACAGGTAGATAGGACAATTTTAGTCACTTAAATTTTTTTTTTTTTGACTAAATTGCCTCCATACAAAACGGATTATCTAATGCATTATTTGAAACGTAGCAACTACGGATAGTTAAGGATATAAGCTCCGCCCACATCGCAATCACCTCATGTCATATATTTCTCTCAAAATCATGTTGTTGTTTTTGTTTTTTGTTTTTTTGCTATATTAAGAACTGTTTATGACCCTCAGTCATGACATTTTACATGTTCATTCCAATCCCTAATTAGAAAGATATTACTGAAGAATTTCCCAAAATGTCAATTATTGTTTAATTTGTTAGACTTTATATTTAAAAATTTTTTTCATTTGTTTTTTAAAATAACTGGCCATGCTTTTTGCTTGATTAAACAATAAAGAAATGATATTCAAACAAAATTTTCCTGTAAAAGTTTCTCTCGAGTGTTTCTGCAGTAAAATATTTTAATAATTCTTCAAGAATATATTTTTGTTTGCTTGTTTTATTATGTATGGAAATTCATGCATATTTAATCAAAATAATCCTCATTTGAATAAATAAATAAATGTACTTTTAAAAAAAAAACTATTAATAAACTGAAAATCAGCAATCAAATGGCAAATATTAATTGTCATATCTTGCCTTAACTACTGTAATATCGCGAGATCTTCTGTTGACTGACTAACGCGATTAGCCAGACTTCTGACTAGCTAGTTAGTTAGCTAACGTACCTTCATGGAGCTGCCGAGTGTTTTCGGACACCAGTTGCTCAGTAAGCAAAATCTGCTGATACAGAGAATCCAGACTCATATCATGAACATCTGAACTCATTTTTTATTATTATTATTATTATTATTATTATTATTATTATTTTAAAATTTCGGCTAAACGACTTGTTTAGCGATGGAGAATCTTAGAGCGCGAGGGCGTTTCATAAATTGCACGCGCGGACACGCCCACCTTTTTTTTGTGTGTGTGCACGCGAGGACCTTTCACAGGCTGGGAATTAACGGTTCTTTTCAGTGAATCAGATGAGTCGACTCAGCAGTCTTTCGATTCAAACGACTCAACTCCACAAGCGCTTTTTTTTTTTCCCCACCAATAAAAACAGTCGAAAACAAACGACTCTTCGGAAGTGTGAGTCGACTCACCTAAAAGAGCCAGTGGAAAGAGTCGAATCTTTACGAACGACACATCGCTATGTGACAGTTGCTTTATTGAAAATCCAAGTGCTGTTTGAATAAACTGAGACAAATAAAACAGACAGACAGAATTTAGGAATATGTTCAGCTAGACTATTAAACCACCAAGATTACACGTTTTATTTATTGTTATATTTTATTTATTTTCAACTTAGAGGGCATAAACATATTAGTACATGAGGAGGAAGAGTCTGATCAAATGGATAAAAGATTTGTATTATGCTGTCTAAATTAGCACTTGAGCTGCAGAAATCGGATAATGATGAGATTATTAGTGTGCATTGGCTCACAGTGTGTTCCTGAACCATATTCTAAAATATTCTGAAATAAACAGATCATCAGTGCCAAATATGATACACATCCACACTTTCTCACTCCTTCCAATTCCAACATTGCCTGTTATTTATCACAGATGTGCTCCAAAGACTATCAAGAGCCACCAGCCTCTCTGTTTTTTTGTTTTTTTTTTCACATTAATAAGCACAGTCAGCATTCAGTAACTTTAATCCTGGGCCATCTGGCTCTTCAGTGTTTGTCACATCATCCTTTACTTCCTCCAATTTCCAGAGAATGGTGTTTGATCTGAAGCCATGAGGCACATTAAAGTGTGAACGCTCACTCATTACTATTACTCCATCAATATCGACTCAGGCTTTTCACATGATTCAGACTGATACCTTTTAGCCATTCTACTTCACTTCCAGGACCTGCTTACTCATCGTGACTGTACAATTAAAATAGGATTTTCCTAATGAAACTGGGTCATGCACACACACACACACACACACACACACAAACACACACACGTAAATCACAATCAGAATTGTCACTAAGTTCAATAGCAAAGGATACAAATCAGTCTGGTCATTAGAGCAATAAATTTCCTGAGCACTGCTTGCCAAAAGTCCGTAAGTAAACACACACTCGCCACTTAAAGTTCATTAGGATAGGAAAGAACCATATTGATTTATATGTACATTTGAACTAGATGGTAGTTCACTGCAGATCTACAATCAATCGACTCAGTGATTTGAAAAATGTTATACCATCCGGTCAGCTCAAATGCATCTAGATCAATCAATGGCATGCAAATTATACTCGCTATGTTAAAGTCCAATATGTTACATGTGCAAATAATGGAGGAAAGTAATGCTAGCATGATTCATATTCAATAGTATTAACCATACTGCTGGAAAAAGAAAGGAATCCAAATCCCTACAGATGTGCACTACACTGGGTATGAAAGAAGTAAGGAATCAAACACTTGGAGGTATGCTGTTATAGAAAAATATCCAACAATGAAGCAGAGTTTTAGTGGAGAGTGCTTTATTCCTCTTTATTAACTAATAACACATTTATCCATTTAAAATTACATTTAATTTACACTGTCGGTGAAACAAGTTAGTTCATGTTATTACCTACACTACAGAAGTTATAACAGTTGTTCTGAGGCTACATCTGCACCAAGGTTTGATGTGTTGTGCATTCGGAAATGCTTTTCTGCTCACCACGTTTGTAAAGAGTGGTTATTTGAGGCACCATAGTGTTCCTGTCCGTTCAAACCAATCTGGGTATTCTTCTCAGACGTTTCGTGTCAACAAGACTTTACGTCTAGCAGAACTGCCACTCACTGGCTTATGTAGCTGTTGTTGTTGTTACTGTTTTTCCCACTATTCTGTGTAAACTCTAGAGACTGTTGTATTTGAAAATACCAGGAGATCAGCAGTTTCTGAACTACTGAAACATTTTCCCACCAGTCTGATGATTGATGTAAGCATTAACTGTAGCTTTTGATCAATGTCTGCATGATTTTATGCATTGCGTTGCTGCCACATAACTGGCTGACTGGATAAATACAAGAATGAGCTACTATCAAACTATATAAGGCTTCCCACTGCCTACATATGTGCACTACATGGGGTATGAAATAATATATAGTGCACTATACTGTACATGCAGTAGAATAGTAAGCTACACTTGTGATTCAGCCTCTCTCTCTCTCGCTCTCGCTCTCTCTCTCTCTCTCTCTCTCTCTCTCTACTCTACTCTTAATTATTTCTCTGGCTGACTCCCAAATGGCTCCTTATCCCCTCCAAAAGTGTATGTGTAGTGCACTTAATGTTCAGCAGGGCACCATTTGACATTCCGCCAGAGTGAACGAGATGCCTACACCAATAGATGGCAATCTCCACCAGTTTAATCCTATAACTCATGAGTGGACTAAAGCTCATATCACTCACTTTTCTGTTTTGCTGCTGAAAAGTGACTCAGCCAAATTACCCAAATGTGGGAAGCCAAATCAATTACGAGAAAAGACACATATGAAATTTTAATATTCTGCATGTAATGCTTCTGTTCAGGTTATTAAAAAAGGTCAATTTATGAGCATGGATTTTTTTTATTTCTTCAAGAGTATAATATGAGCTAGTTTTTGTATACAAGGTTTTCTCAGGTCAAATAAATAACTATGACACAGACCATGGAGTCTGACTTACATCATCATCTGAGCAGTGTGACCCCGAGCATTTGGGTCTACAAATAGAAAATGACCTCAGAAGGACTGACTTCATAATTTTATCATCTAGGGGCCAATGTAAGGACTAATACACTTTAAAGCCTCTAAGCAGTGACTGTGTGACTCCGTGTGTTAGGTAACATGGGAAATGAGGAGAACTCAGATTTTAGCTCAACATAAGTTGATGTTCTCTTATGAAGTGACTTAAAGTGTAAGAAAGCTGATGTGAATTACATCTAAGTTTTTCTGTTTTTTTCCCCCAATTTTTCTTTATTCTTTCCTTTATTGTTCTATTTGTTCTTGTTTAACTCATACTCTTTCTTTCTGTCTTCTTCTTCTTCTTCTCTTTTTTATTTTTCTTGTTCTTCTCCTTCTCTTTCTTGTTCTTCTTGTTGCTTTTCTTCTTCTTTGTTTTTTCTTTCTATTTTTCTTTTATTCGTTTCATTCTTGTTCTCTTTGTTCTTCTCCTGCTCTTCCTTTGACTTTTCTTCTTCTTCTTCCTCTTCTTCTTTTAATTCTTCTTGTTCTTCCCCTTCTCTTTCTTGTTCTTCTTGTTGCATTCTTCTTCTTATTATTATTATTTTTCATTATTATTCTTTTCTTTCTTGTTCTTTGTTCTTCTCTTGCTCTTTCTTTGTCTCTTCTTCTTCCTCCTCCTCCTCCTCTTCTTCTTCTTCTACTTATATTATAATATAATAATAATAATGTTATTATATTATTATTATATCTTACTTCTTCTTGTTCTTCTCCTTGTTGTTGTTATTCTTTTAATAATAATAATAATAATAATAATAATAATAATAATAATAATAATAATAAGAAGAAGAAGAAGAAGAAGAAGAAGAAGAATCACATTTATTTTCATAATTCACGTGTTAGCATAATAATAATAAATAATTAAAAGAAAAAAAAACTCATTTTGGGGAAATAAAAGTTAAACCCCTACTGCATCGAATCGCAGCGCGTGCGTAAAAAGAAAAAAAGAGAAAGGGTGGGGGGAAAAAACGCTGAGAGCGCAGGAGCGCGCGCTCCCTGAGGTTTAGTGCCACACCGCGCGCCCTGCCGCGTGCTGCCACTCCGGAGTTTTTTTGGAGACCTCGGAAAGCGATCCGCGCGTCTTTTTATAAACCTCCCCCCGATGCGCGAGCACCGCGAGACCATCCCGTACCGCCGCGTGCCGATCCCGGAGCGCTTTTAAGGAACCTTATTACCATCCCTGCTGCTTTTCTACACTTTTTTTTGTTTTTGTTTTTTTTCTTGTGGGAATCAAGGTGCGGGAAGAGGAGCGCGTGTGAGGAGTGTGGAGAGATGCTCCGATGGATGTAAAGAACAGCGTGTGGGTCTGTAATCAGTGAACTGCTTTAAAAAACACACACACACACACACACACACACACACACACACACACGGAGGACCGCGCGCTGGAAACGCGGATCGGACCCGCGATGATCGTCTCCACGGTTTGTGTTCTGTTTCCGCTGCTGGGTGAGTTCTCCATTTCTCCTCACATGCACCGCAAAATCTAACAACTCTTTTTATGCACGGACGCATTTAACTCAAATCACAAACTTCTCATTTTTGTAGACAATTTCAAGCACAACGTGTCTACATATAGCACAGAATGACCTATTAAACTGTAACCTAAAGTACTGTTTATGACTGCAGTTAAAGGGTCTTCTGTAACACCAGTCTTGAATGAACTCTTAGAGACAATCTTTGTCATCCTGGACTGAAAACACACACTGTATGAGTCAATACAACATGCGTTTGCTCTATCAGACTCACAACCTCACTACGTTTTATTTTAGTGACCAGTGAGACCAGAGTCTTTGTTTTTCACTGCAGCCTGAATAGAGAGAAAATAATCTGTTTGGGGTTTATCTTTAAAGCAGCTTGTATGTGGTTAATCCCCTGCACACAGATGTATAGGAATCTCATAAATATGGCTAAAGAACTTGGGAAATGACTTTTATCGACAAAGGATCAGAAATATGATATTTGCTTTATAAACACAGTTAAATTGGTGCTCAGTTAACTCATGTACAAGTCATTTAAGTCGTAGGCTTGTTGATGTTGTTGTAAACAGAGGAGTTAAAGATAATATGGTTTCCACGCACAGATGTACTGCTGTCTGCAGAAAAGTCCGTGTTTGCTGCGGCGAGCCGGATGGACTGTGTCGGAGCCAGCGAGCTGTGCTTAAAGGAGCCGGGATGCAGCACCAAGTATCGGACTATGAGGCAGTGTATAGCGGGGAAGGAGGGCAACATCAGTGCCGAGGGGAGGGACGAGTGCCGCAGCGCCCTGGACGCGCTCAAGCAAAGCCCGCTGTACAACTGCAGGTGCAAAAGAGGCATGAAGAAGGAGAAGAACTGCCTACGCATCTACTGGGGACTCTACCAGCATTTACAAGGTGCGCACATCAATATAGATCACTGTAGAGCACAATAGATCACTATAGGTAACGATAGAGCACTATAGACCACAAAATATCATTGTGGATCACTACAGATCTCTTTAGTCTCACTAAAGATCACACTAGATCGCTATAGATACAGTGATCTATATAGATATAGAGCACTATAGATCACTATAGGTGATGATAGAGCACTATAGATCACAATATATCATTACAGACCACTATAGATCACACTTAAGTCATTACAGATTAATATGGAGCACTATTGACACTAAAGATCACACTAGATCAAACACTAACAATGACTTTAGTTCACTACAGATCACAATGTAATCATTACAGATCACTACAGAGCACAAGAGATCACTACAGGTCACACTAGATCACAATAGATAACCATAGATCACTTAATATCACAATATTTCATTATACATCACTATAGATCACACTGGATCACTCCGGATAACTGCAGATCATGGCAGATCACAATAGATCATTATAGAGCACTAGAGGTCACACTACTGAAGATCACTTCAGATCATACTGGATAACTATAGATCAACACAGATCACAATATATCATTATAGATCACTAGAGCACTATAGATCACATGCAAGTCATTATAGATCCATATGGAGCACTATAGACACTAACAGTCACAGTAGATCAATCACTATAGATGACTTTAGTTTACTATAGATCGTGCTGTATCATTACAGATCACTATAGAGCATGTGATCATTACATATCACACTAGATCACCATAGATAACTATAGATCACTGCATATCACAATATATCATTATAGATCACTATCGGTCACACTATCATAGATCATGACAGATCACACTTGATAACTATAGATCAATATAGATCACAATATATCACTATAGATCCTTATCGATCACACTAGATCACTTTCGATCACTATGAAGATTTGACATGGAATTATCTCCCTCATACAGTCCATTTCAGGATGCAGACAGGATATTTTACAGATACATGCAACCACCATACCCTTTTGAGCACTGTAGGTCTTAATTCCAGACTCCAGAGTAGCCATTTTGTTGTAAAGCACAGCAAGGTGTCTGGGTTATATCCCAGTCACACGCACACACACACACACACACACACACACACACACACACACACGAGTCCTCAGGAAAACATGAGTTAGAGTTTATCGAGTGTGAAGTCGTTTGATCTCTCAGCCTCTTCCACCGCTGACCAATATGCTCAACCAGGCAGAAATTTAAATAACAGCCTAAAAATGGCATCATAAAAACAAGTGAACCACATATGAATGCGGCAATTTTGCTGTGATTCAAGTCACAGAGCTTTAAACACAGTGTTACATTTTTAATCCTGGTGTTTGTTTGTTCAACAGGAAATGATTTGCTGGAGGAATCTCCTTACGAGCCCATGACTAGCCGTGCGTCAGATATATTTCGATTGGCGCCCATCTATTCAGGTAGGACTGGCTGATTTTATTCACTAAATGGCATTACTGTGCAGAGCCTTTATAGGGTCTGATCCTGTCTATGTGACTTCAAAATGATTTATCAGGCATTCTTGTTTCCTGTTTCCTGCTTTCCAACTTCCTTTTCTGTGACTGCATGCTGTGGAACGCTGCATGTGGAGACGTAGTTTGGACTGAAGTTTATTTCACGGGTACTTCATTACTAACGATGTGGAATGCTGGAGTCTGTGTGCGTGTGTGTGTGTGTGTGTGTGTGTGTGTGTTTTGCTGTTTACCATTGGCCTCTGGGTGGCAGTGGTGCTCTCTATTTCACAACCAGATGAGCGGCTCGGCAGCTCAGCAGATGGTGAAAGCATAAGGGTTCATGGAACCAAGTGAAGTCAAATGTTTCGAGCCGCTCATCTCAAGTAGACTAAACGTTGTCCTTTAGTGTGGGAGTCGGAGAGACATGCGAGATGTACAACCTACCGTATAACTCTTCAAGTCTTAGAGAGAGTGGCGTATTTATGGAGTGTGAACTGAAATATCAGGAAAATATCATCTGCATTCTGCCAATCGTGAGCTATAGTGTTGAAGACAGCAATTCACAGCAGCCTATATGTCTACACACATACATATATATGTATATATATATTTGCTGTTTGACGTTTGTTTCATTAAAGCCACAAGCCAATAATGTTACTAAGTAAAGCGACACTTAAAGCTACCAGTTTAGAATCACTGCATGTCTAAATCACCACACACTCACCTTCTGTTATCTATAAAAACGGACAAGATTATGTTACATAGCTAAAAGGAGTAGAAAAAAACATCTTTTGGAATGGAAGTTCGATGCACGATGATAACCTGGTAGCTATAACCTTTCCTTGGCCATTTTTAGTTTTTAGAATCTGTTTCTAGATAATAAAAAAATCATAAAACTACACCTTACTGTAATACGTGATCATTTCTATAGTAACATCTATTCACAGGGATAATAATAAACAGATTATCAACGTGTATTTATTCAGCAAATAATATTGTTGATATGCTGACATTTTCTTTAAGGAGACAGTTCTTTAAGATTTCTGGAAGGAGTCTCCAGTGTCACTGTTTTATATGGTCGGTGAGGAAACGACTGTTTTTAGCTGTTATAAGAGAAGTAATAACGTAACGTAACGTAATAACATTCCACGACATTAAATGTAACTATAAACTGGTAAACAGGGCGTCAATGTGTCATTAATAAATTAAAACGTAAATCACACTGGTGGTATTATTATTATTATTATTATTATTATTATTATTATTATTATTATTATTATTATAATCCTCGATTATACCACATGGCATTCATGGGTAGACCAGTATAAGAATGATACTATCGGTCTTCAAATGCGGTGGTTAAATCCAAAATATGTGCTCGGACGAATACCAAGCAGAAGCTCTAATCCCAGCTTTTACTTTACTATCAATTTGTAAGTTCATGACCTGAGGAAAACTTATTCTCTCCTCAATGTCAATGTCACTGGAATAAAAAAGAAAACTGAAAGAATCATGAGCTCCCCTTAGAGAACGTGAGTCACCGAAGAAAACACTACGCTAATTAAAATAGCATGCGCCTCGCGACTTTTCAACGTTTGACTCTCAGCAACTATGAGAACAGAGAGATTTACGGAGAAAAGCCTGGAATGCGAGATCGCTCTTTATTCCCCCTTGAAAAGCTCTTGACTTTGATTGACGGCTGTGCTCTGAGGCTGTGATTCCTAACCTACAAAAGGACTTACGAGTCAAGATGCCTCCGGAGACAGACACAATACGCTGGTGGAGTCTGGATTGTTCGGGTCTCTGGAGTGTGCTGCCGTCGCTTACGGCTCCTTCTCAGCAGTCAGGGGTGGAAAAAATTATGATTTGTTTGGGTTGGGATTAGCTCTGCTCAGGCATGGAGTTAGCAATAAAACACCAAATATCAAAACAAAGTCCAGAAGCTTGAATCCACTCCTTAGGATTATTGAGATATTTTGTTGTTGTTGGCCAGTGGTTTAAATGATGTATCCATGTTTATACCACAGCGCTGTGGGATTACCAAATCTGATTGGTTGGAGAACCGCAGCTCTGACGGTAGTAGGTTTACACTATTGTACTCCTTCTAATGTGTTATGGTTTCTATAGTAACAGCTAACAGGGGACCTAACAGATGTAAACTTTCTTTCTAAGTAAACGTGCAGTTGTTGATATGGTGAAGTTTTCCGTGACGGAAACGTATTTAGCGTTTACGGAAGGAGTCTCCAGTGTCAGTCAGAGAGAAAGCTGTAACAATGTTTTTGGACATGGTTGTGCGGGAAGTTTCATTAGCTACAGGAGAGAGGGACAGAGGGACTATCTAATCGTTGATTATTCTGTGCAGGATTTCACTGAGATTTTTGTGATGGTTGCGACGAATAATGCTTGATTTTTGCTGCGGCTTTTTAAGAAATTTGCGATGCAATTTGCTGAGTCTTTTTGTGGTTTTGCTCGTGAATTGCTTGAATTGAAATTGACTGAAATTGCAATTGCACTAAATTGTTGGTCTTTCGCAGTGATGTTTGTTGGTGAGTGAGACCTTTTAGCTGTACTCATGTTCGACGCACGTGAATCGAAGGGGCCCTCGGCTGAATGCGCGTTGTGATGACGTCACATGACACGTCTTGGCCCAAATCTGCGGAAAATCTGAGGTAATATTGAAAAATTGCAAGCTCCTCCGAATATTGCGGCGTTTCCTTGATTTTGCGTGAATTTCTGCGGTTGCAAAATCGCAAATAATCCCTGAGGGACTGGCTAATATGGTGAGGAGATGTTTATTGTGGAGGATTCTTTGAGGAGTCTGTGTTGTTAGCGGTTTGACACGGGAAAGTCTATAGGACGGAGGAGTTTGCACTTTGCGGTTAATCGGTAACATGACGAGTTTACTAACTTCAACAGAGAGACAAAACAATAAAAAGACAGGCTGGTGAGGGATTGTTTATAGCTGTAACGTATAATGTAAGTAAAAACAGGAACTATCTTGTTTGCTGGGTGTTCCACAACATTTAAGGTAACTATAAATGGATAAATACTGTAGTATGATGTGTTGATGTTGCATTGGCAAATTGCCGTGTGATATAAGAGGATTAAGACATTTTACACCGGCAACAAGTGTTCCTTACATAATGTTTAGAATAGTGGATAAGGTTCTGTTGTAATGGCCAGAGGGTTGTGAGGTCAATTCCCAGGAAAGCCTCTGTTGGCTTTTTGAGAAAGACCTTTAACCCTCAATTACTCAGCTCTATCCTAGGATTGGATTCCATCTTTTATCATTTACAATTAAATGATAAAAGAGGCTCTAGAATTGTAGCTTAGCTCCGTGAGCAATGTCGCACCCCAAGCAGTCAAAAACTTTGCGTCCATGTTTACTCGTATGCCATAATGATGGCGTTTCCACTCAGTTAAATAGCTTATCAGACGTCTCCTCTCTCCTTCACACCAGACCATGTGCTCCAACACCAAGTTGTGGCGGTAAAATAAACAAGTCAGAGCAGTTCCTCATGAAAGGTCATGTATGCTGGAAGGAAGAAGATGGACTAGTGCTGATCGAGGAGTGTTCAAGTACTCATAAACACAAATGTACCTCTGCTTCCTAATGGGCTTAAAGGTAAACAGACGTAGTGCAATCAGAGGAAAACTATATTTAGTTTTAAAGACAGATCACCAGGATATGAATCACCTGGTTGTGCTCAAGGTTAAGAGCAAAGATTTAAAAAGCTATCTGATGGAAAGCCAGAGGGATACAGAGAGTAAAAGGACAATTAAGGAAGATGGGAATAACTAAACAGTAGATATACAAGTGGACAAATTGAACGTAATTAGCTACAAATTGACGAATATGGCAAAACTATTATATCTCAATACTGCAAGGTGGTTTCATGTTACCATTGTATTTAAAGGAATAGTTTAGCTAAAATACATATACAGGTGCATCTTATAAAATTAGAATATCGTGGAAAAGTTTTTTTTCCTTAATTCAAAAAGTGGAACTTTCATATATTCTAGATTTATTACACATAAAGTGAAATATTTCAAGCTTTTTATTTATTTATTTATTTTTTTTAATCTTGATGATTACGGCTTACAGCTCATGGAAATGAGATTCTGGAAAAATCCAGTATCTCCAAAACATTAGAATAAAGAATTTATAATACAGCAATGTGGACCTGAGAAGACTCTAATCAGCTAATTAACTCAAAACACCTTTTTACTCAAAACACCGTTGCTCAGTGGTCCAAAGTCCTCTTTTCAGACGAAAGTAAATTTTGCATTTCATTTGGAAATCAAGGTCCCAGAGTCTGGAGGAAGAGTAGAGAGGCACAGAATCCAAGTTGCTCGAAGTCCAGTGTGAAGTTTCCACAGTCAGTGATGATTCGGGGTGCCATGTCATCTGCTGGTGTTGGTCAGCTGTGTTTTCTCGAGTCAAGAGTCAATGCAGCGTCTACCAGGAGATTTTAGAGCACTTCATGCTTCCATCTGCTGACAAGCTTTATGGAGATGCTGATTTCCTTTTCCAGCAGGACTTGGCACCTGCCCACAGAGCCAAAACTACTAGTAACTGGTTTGCTGACCATGGTATTACTGTGCTTGATTGGCCAGCCAACTCACCTGACCTGAATTTTGTCAAGAGAAAGATGAGAGACACCAGACCCGACGATACGGACGAGCTGAAGGCCGCTATCAAAGCAACAGCAGTGCCACAGGCTGATGCCGAAAATAATCAACTGCAGGGTGGTAACTGTAACTCGGTTTTGCGTCATTGAAACAAAGCATGAAAGATACAATGATTTGTGGAGGGAGTTGTGACATGTAAACACTTGTTAGGTTTAGACTTTGATGAAACGTTGCTCCTCTCCTCACACATAATTTCCTATTTCATGTGAAGCACTGATCCATGTAGAAGACAGTCAGAACCCATTTCGTCCATTTCTCTCTCTCTCTCTCTCTCTCTCTCTCTCATGATGCGAGTTGACTCTGTATTACTGGCACACCATTAGCAGCAGAGAGCAAAAGAGCTCAAACACACAGTACACAATTCCCTCTCACATTACCTCTCCATCAAGCACACACACACACACACACACATACACACACACCCACACAACGCTCCAGGTTTCACACGCGCCTATTTCAATCACACCCTCTTCCAAACCCGGCCAACCGGAAAAGCCTAGGATTTTCAGGCGGCTGCTCAGTTGCGAAACAATCCACAATCCAGCCTTTAAAAAGCACACACACAAAAAAAAGCCTAATTCAGTTTGACTGAAAATGTTCACTTCGGAAAACAATGAAATCTATTGTCAGGATATGCACAGCGTTGAAC
Organism: Cranoglanis bouderius; assembly: GCA_023630585.1. Lineage (NCBI taxonomy): Eukaryota > Metazoa > Chordata > Actinopteri > Siluriformes > Cranoglanididae > Cranoglanis > Cranoglanis bouderius. The sequence continues at coordinate 13,026,815 of CM042546.1, forward strand.
TATTTAGTTTGTGGATAGATTCATCGGTGCCGTCAGCTGCTTGTCATTTACCGCTTACGAGGTCTTTGAAAAAAAAAAAAATGGGACTGGGAAGGGAATGTGACACAAAACATAATAGGCAGTTTGCTGAGTTGGTTGGATTGAAATTGCTTAAATTATGGGGTAGAGCTCAGAAATGTACGTGGACATCAGACAATCTGTAGAAGCAACTATGAATAAAGATGAGTCAGTTCTCAGATTCTCCTGAGAATGTTTTTTTTTTTTTTCCATTATTATTATTCTAACAATTATAACAATCCATCATGCTAAAATGCTAAAATCACATCACTCTGTCAAAGCTTTATGAAATAATAAACATATCAGTACTTTTACCGTGTAAGAAAATGGTAATTTCACATTCTTATTCTGTACAGAGAATGAAAAAACGTCATTCTGTGGTAAGCATACAAACCTAATATCACAGTGTTTGGTGCTACTTGCCAAAATGTAAAAAAAAAAAAAAAAAAAAAAAAAACAACAACAACAAAAAAACAATTCTAGCCTGTCAGGAAACGGGTTGTTAGAAGAAAAAGGCTTTCTGGAGAAGAACAGAAACAGCAAAGCTACATAAGGCTGTAACCAAGCTCATTTCAAAGCACAAACATCTTTATTTTGCCCTTCCAAAATCAACATTAGCATTAGCAGTAACTGCATGGCTGTAGAGCTAGGGGTAAAAACAATTACCCAATTACTTTAAAAAAAAACAAAAAGTAAACTGAAATATTTGAGCAGAAACAGTCCCTGAGGTAAGCAAGTAACACTCCAGTACTTTACTAAAGCAAATGAATGAACAGCTTTTTGGTTTATCCTTCAAAAACAGCTCAGTTATATGAGCCAGCTAGTGAGTTAGTATTGTTACTTTAGATTAGCGCTAGCTGCTGAGGGGCAGCACAGATTCACAGTAAAAGCTTAAAATATAACATACTATATAACATTTTTTACACAATTTCTCTCATTTTGAGTGATTTTAGTCATAGACAGAACATAGTTGCCAAGTAAATCTTTCCAGTTGTGTGTGTCGCTGTGCGATATCACTTCCTGCAGTGATTCCTTTTGCATTCATGTTTCTTATGGTGAGGGAGCTGTCTAGCTAACATAAGTGATAACTTGTTTCGTAGACGTTCCCCATTAACATTAAATGTAACTATAAAAACGGAATAAAAATTATGACGTGTCATTCTTCGATAAATAAATCAGTGTAATATTTTCCTATAACAGCATGTCCCAAAGTGTTAAAGTGTGTGTGTGTATGTGTGCGTGTGTGGGTGTGTGTGTGTATGTGTGAGGTAAGGGACAGGCTTTCACAGGGAGCTTCTGTCACTGTGTGTGTGTTGTACGGTGTCAACTTTGGGGTGGGGCTTGGGGAAGATGGGGGAACTGTGCATGAAAACATCTGTAGTGGCAACCTTCCAGGCGAGACACATGGCTCTGCAGCACATCCTGAATCTGACGCGGCGCTAAGAGGCTGTCAGGATGTCACGCTACAGCAGAGCAGCACTAATCACCTCCAGACTTAGAGCTCCTCGCAACAGGTTCTCTCTCTCTTCAAGTTAGCACCCATTGGAAAAAAGAAAAAGACTTTTTTTTCTTATACAGTGTGAAATTTCGGGAAAATTTAGAGAAGCTGGTGATTTTTAGAGTGAAGCTGATTTTTATGGTAACGTTCAGGAGACAGAAAATGACGGTTGCTGACTGGAATATAATTAACAGTGAAGGAAAACCAAATCATCAACATTTAGTATCGTTGTAGTTATATTTTTGCTACTTTATATGGGCTTATTAATCCTGGATACAATTTAGTCCATTTCAGGTATTTCTTCTGCACTTAACATTCAAACAAGCATCAATTAATACCTTCACACTGTAGTATTAGGTTCTATAGGGTAGTATTAGAATCCATAGGTTACATGTGTGGGACGTATATTCAGTGTGTTACGGTGCTGGGGGAGCATAATAAACGTGGAAAAGTTATGGCTGGCTGTCGTCTCCATAATGAAGGTCGTAGTTGTTCATATTAAACAACCTCAACATTCATTCATTCATTCATTAATGCTAAGCCTTCTTTAATTTGTCAGAAGGGTGAGGGATGAAAGGAAAACCCAACAAAATGTGTGTTAGTAAAGTGTTCTTGTTCTGCAATCACGAGCCAAAAGAACAGTTCGTGCCTTGGCGTAGTCTCTGGATGTGCGTAGATATCTTTAAAAAGGTCTTTTTTTAATGTTTGTTTTGCTTTGGGCAGAAATATTCACATAGCATGAAAGAGATGTATGATTTAAAAACTGAATTTTGAAATAAATGATGCGAGTGTTTGTTCGAGTCTTTCTGTAACACTCTTGTAGTACATCTTCTTTGCACATTTTCACTTTTTGGAAATTCACTTTAACGTGATGATAATGTAGCTAATATGGATGAGATGTAAAGGTAATTCCCTATAGAAAGATCTTAGGCTCAGTATTCAAAGCAAAAACAACAACAACAACAAAGGTGCTCTCTAGTTCCTCATTTATCTTCCCTGTTTCATGACTTGCATCAGCAGATCCGATAACACGGAGTCTGCAGTGTTTTGAAGGCAGACTCTTGCTAACCAGCTCGCCCTTTAAACTCGAATCTTTTTACTTCCACAATAGCAGCTCAGTGTAGCATGGCACTAGCCTGGGGAAGTGTCACTCATTTCAGCACAAAGCTCTTTTGTGTTGTGTACTCCTACAGACCGCTTATCCCATTAGCCCTGTTAGCCAACGTCAAGAGAGGCGCTAGAGAAGCTATCGTTTTCCAGCTCCCTTCTCTCCATTTCTGGCTTTTTTGTTCTTGGAAATGCGCCGCTGTCCTACTGGAGCTAGCTGCGGCTCGGAGAGAAATCTCCTGCGAAAGCAAATCAATAGAGCGCCATGTTAAAATAGAAACTCCAGGCCGTGCGTACAAGAAATGATCGATTTTAGCCTCTCGTGCGCTCACGCTCTCTCTCCCCCAAAGCTCTTCTGTTTAAAGTGGATCAAAGGATTATCCTTCTGTTGCTAATGCTCAGGTATAGTGTTGCATCATCAAGCGCAATGTGCTCGAGTCAGAGGGGAAATGTCGGGCGTTTCGAGTCTTTAAAGAGAAGAATTCAGTGCGGGAAAGGGAAATGGAGCACGGGGTCACACGTCATTAGGCTAAGAAAGCAGCTCACCGCTATTCATGCAGAGCTTGTTATCAGCTCCGTGCTATTGATGGAGTGCGCAGGACATTTAGGGCCGCCGTGGAGCATTTAGGCGCTCCTCGAGGGATGTTAACACAGCATAGTGCGGTGTTAATGAGGCCTTACGCAACATTAGAGCTCGTCCTTTAGCTGTAAAACCTGCGGCTTCCCACAGCTCCCTACACGCCCAGCACACCATCTGGTTGACTAACGTTTGGAGGTCAGACAGTCGCAGACTAGCAGGGCAGAGAGATAGAAAGCTCTTTGATGGGACATGTGGCAAGTTAAGGAGTGTGAAGGAGTAAGTGGGAGACGGATACACATTGACCTTGATCAGCGGCCTCAGCAGGCCACATACCGTGATGAAAGCAAAAGATTATGAGGCGTGATGATCGCACAGACACGGTTTACAAATCTAGACACAGATGTTTTATGGAGTTTGTTCTTTTTCACCAAAGAAGAGGCGTTTCTGCTCACTGACTAACTGGAAGTATAGTGATGGCCACCCAAGTATAACCTCAACTGGACAGATCAAGATTGGAAACACGTATCCTATATTTTTTTAATCTTCAACTACTTCAGCGAGCCTGTGCCCACTGTAGTCTCAGAATCTTGCTCTTGGCCGACCGGTATGGAACCCAATGTGGTTTTCTGCTGTTGTAGCACATCATTTGGCATGGTGTGAATTCTGAGATGCTTTTCTGCTCACCACAGTTTGTAAAGAGTGGTTATTTGAGTTACCGCAGCCTTCCTGTCAGCTCAAACCAGTCTGGCTATTCTCCTCTGACCTCTCTCAATCAACAAGGTGTCTCCGCCCACATAACACTCTATTATGATTATGAAAATGATCACATTCGCCTCACACCTTTGGGATTGGGGGTTCAAATCCTGCCTCCACACTGTGCACAGGGTTTGCATGTTCTTCAGGGTACTCCAGTTTCCTTCCCGTGGCCGAAGACGTAGGCTGATTGCCATTTCCAAATTGTCTGTGGTGTGTGATTGTGGCCTGCGATGGGTTGGGCTCTCCCCGACCCTCGGTAGGATAAGCAGTATGGAAAATTGAGATCCTCTATCTTACACCCATCAGATGTACCCATTTGTTCCAAAGTTTGGTTCACAACAAAACTGTGCATACTGCAGTTTGCTAAAGTTTGCATTATTGCCATGCCCAGTCCTCTTCATCATTTATTCATGCCACTTTATTACCGCCCTTCGGAGTGAGAAGACAAGCTGAGCCTCAGAGTGATGGAGCAATTTCCCTTCTTGATTACAGTGCCATTGAACACTTGCTGATTTGGAAAAGCTATCATTTGCATGCGAGTGTCTTTGTGGGCCAAGAACAAGCTGCAAAGTTTCTCAAACGTCATTTTGCACTTCATTTGTTACATCTGGTACGATCATGGCGTGCGCTAAGTACGATCTCTGATCCAATCGTTGCTTGTGTTGAGCTTCTGTTTCAGTCTCTGTGGCCTTTAAGAACGCGTGGGAACAGATTGCTTTATGAGGTGTTAACATCGTTTCGAGGTTTTGAGTGTTCCCTCTGCTCCACACCGCACGCTTCCAGCTGTAGTATGAGAACAGAACGGTGTGCACAGATGTGTCACGTGCACCCTCGGTTCTGGCATTGACTCCACGCTGCCTGAAAAATCATTTAGCCCAAGCTGACCAGCCCACAGTTCTCATGAGGGCTTTTTGATTGGATTCAGAGGAAAGGGAATGATTTATCATGGTTAATAGACACTGGTGACAGCTGGAATCAGCAGGGGCTCTGCCGCTCGTGCCAGCCGAAACCGCAGTCAATCACCACCAATGCATGCCAATTTACACAATTACCCAGGGCAACAGGTGCTGCTCAGCATGCCAGTCGGAATATTTAAATCAGCTACTATGCATCGTTTTATCCTTTAGCCAAGCATTTTAACAAGCAGAAAACCTAGATCACACAAACAGCTGTGTTGTATTTACTTCAAAAGTCAGCGCAGTGATTTGATGTCAAATGCACCATTGTGTAAAGGTTAAAGTTGCAGATAACACAACTTCAATTTCAATACACGTCCACTTTATTAGGAACTTTTGTACACCTCATGCATTTATCCAATTGGTTGATGATTGGGATTTTTTCCCAATCTTTAACTACTGAGTTTTGGTGAACATGCGCCCACTGTAGGCTCAGATTCCTGTGAAACCCAATGTGGTCTTCTGCTCTTGTAGTCCAGCTGCCTCAAGGCTCGACATGTTGTGTGTTCTGAGATGCTTTTTAGCTCACCACGGTTGTAAAGAGTGGTTATTTTAGACACTGTAGCCTTCCTTTCAGCTTGAACCAGTCTGGCCTTTCTCCCCTGACCTGTTGTGATTATATATACATATGTATATATGACTACTTAACTACTTGGCGATCAGTGAATTGTTTATTGTTTATCTTGCCAAGACAGTGGCACCAGCACCAGTGTAGATGGTACATTAAGCCATTAAATGAATCTTATCATGAAACCAGAGAGTATGTTTCTCTCGTTCTTGTGCTGCATGAATGAACAGCATCCTCACAATTTACATTGGTGTTCATTTCCGAGTTACGCTCCAAACGACTGCAGGATATATGCGGCAGCCATCTTGTGTATTGTGTATCAGGTTTCTTTTCTCTCTTTTTTTTGTAGTATTGTTGGCATTTTTTGGTAAAATGACTCCCAAATCAAATTTGAAGCAAAGAAGAAAGGTCAGTAATTATACAAGGAGTAACCTAACCTCCTTGTGTTATAATGTTACAGTATTTCCACTACAGTGTTACAGTGTTGTAGCGTCATAAGTGTTTTTATCACCCTGTATAATCCAGGTTTAAGAATAGCAACATAAATAAACCTTAAACCAATCTTCAGAGCCATTGTGCTCTTTTATATACATTAAGTCATTATAACTTTATTATCCAGTGGGACAGTCATGACTGCCAGAATACTTTTGCGGTAAAAAGCCATTTTGCCCATTTATCCTAACAAAAAATGAGCACAAAAATGCATCTTTATCCTCCATACCTCTAATCGTCTTCTGAGACTGGTGAAAAAAAAAAAAAAAAAAGGAAAAAAAAAAAAAAAACTGAAGTAAAATTGAAGCATTTGTGCACTCCTTTCTATCTGGAAGTGAGCACACAGTATCGATTTTCTGTTTCTTTTCTGAATGCTGAACTTCTGCTTAAGCTAATGTTAGCTGAATCGATGATCTGATGATCGATATGAGAAGACACTAAGGGAATAATATAGTGACTGCAAGACTGAATGATTGACAGCTGAGACAATCATGTTTCTGTAGCAACGGCTGAATCAATAGTGCTGAATTCTAATACAAAACAGCATTTTCTGCTAACTAGAAACCAAACTCTGGGAGATTTGGTTGTCATGTATGTGTGATCATAGTTCGTGTGATTTGCATGACTATTATTACATTCTGTTATACCAACGTTCTGTTGAATTCTCGATTCTGATTCGTCGGAAGGTGTTGATTCATTTTCAGAGTTATGACATAATACATTTTCATTTCTATAGTAACGGCTAATTCACAGGTTTCACCACATAATAAAGTCTAATAATAAACTAATTAATGACGTGTTGCTATTTAATAAAGAAAAACATAGATGTAGTCGATATGGTGTAGTTTTCTGTAAGGAGAAGTTTATTTAACATTTGTGGGAGGAGTCTCCAGTGTCAGAGCTTTGTATCGCTCAGTAAGTTTTCCGAAACTGGAAAGTCTTTTTTTAGTAACATGACACACTATGTGACAAGCCTTTCTACACATTAACTTCAAGAGAGAGAAAGAGAGAGTTTGGCGAAGGAATGACTGTTTATAACTGTTGTGAGGTAAGTAATGACAGGAACAAACCTGTTTCCCAGTCAAAATTATGCTGTGTTATTCTTTATTTAATTAAACAAAAAAAAAAAAAAAACGTCATTGGCAAATTGGTGCGGTATGAGAGCATTTGCTTACTTATTCTATAGACGAATGGACTTGTTGACATTGTCTGGAGAATATCCAAAGCTCACACTTGAGTATTTGAGGAACAATCCTCAAAAGCCAATTAATCTAATAAGAACTCAGCACCTACAATCCTGCAAGGTCTCCACTAAAGTTGTGCTTTGAGAAGCCAGGTCAAAATGAGAGAAATGGAGACCGAATGATGTCAATCTTCTAATCATGTGCCTGTATTTATAGCTGCACTCCATCACTATTGGAACTCGTAGCTTTTTTTTGTTTTTCCCCCAGGAAATGCAAACAGCGCGACCAAACAAATCCATCGTCTTCCATCGGGATCCAGCTGTTCCTCGGGTTCTTTCTCTGGCACGCATGCCGCTTGATAGCTTTTCACTTGTTCTTCTGTTTAAATCAAGCTGAGAATAGCTGCAGCGTCCCACCAACACGCCCGCGTCGTCAGCGCAAATATATTCATACCCTGTATGCAGCATTTCCACAGTGACTTCTGATCAACAGGAAACTGGTTTCATTTGTGCATTTCATAAATAGAAAACAAGTCTGTTTTGGGACTGGGGCAGTATTATTGGAGTATAGTAAAATAATTGTATGACCGTATACATTATTTTTTTTTTTTAAGAGGATGATAATAAATGAAATACAATACAAGTGGCAGTGCAATGATTTAAATTGATTCAGTTAGAGGACTGCTCTTTGGGCTCCCAGTAGTTTATCAAAACAATGTTTAAATACTGTTTATACAAATTTGTATGTGGTAGAATGAGATGGGAAAAATAACTCATTCATAGATACATCACAATTTTAGGCCAAGATTGTATCTTCTTTCATGGATAGCATCACATATTTATATACAGTGCTGTCGAATTCTTGATTATGATTGGTCAGAAGGTATTGGTTGAATTTCTGTAATGGTTTCTAATACCTTCTAAAACCATTTATATTGTACCAACATAGACAGGGATTTTTATATGGTGGACGCTCCCCATAAGCCACAACGAATAACAAATGGGAAATCATGCTGTTATTTAACAAAGAAAACAATTAGTCATTGATATGGTGCAGTTTTCTGGAAGGAGACATTTGTTTACCGTTTTTTTGGAAGTAGTCGCCAGTTCGACTTGCCTTGTAAGTGGTAATTTGCAGGTTGGAATGACGTCATTTTCCACCTTGTCATGTTCGACTTGTGAAGTCACATCGTTCGCCTCAAAGTTCGTCTTTTGTTAGCAGCAAGCTGGCCAGCAAGCTGTTATAAGTCATATATACGTTTTCCTCCTCAAACTGTGAACTGTATTGTTAATGTTTTAGGTTTAACAAGCGAATATGTCTATATATTGATTGACATAAAGCAAATATTTATATACACAATATATACATTATAACTTATTTAAAGGTGAGATGCGCTGCTTTGTATATTTCGCATGCAGCGCACAGTCATGCTTTGACGTCACTCAGTAAACAGTGATGGAATTGGTAGTTAGTAGACGAGCAGGGATTTCAAGTTGAGGGGGTGTTTTCTTTGGCTTTTTCTGGTTGAAGGTGGGGAATTCCAAGTTGCAACCTTGAGTCAAATGCAGCATTAGTCTTCAAGACAGAGGGGTTTTTGCCTTCCTGTTTCTCTGTAACATGATCAGCTGTTTCTTTTTCATCTTATTAAGTTTGAGAGAGATGTTTCACAGCTATTAAGCTTAACAATTTTTTTTTTAAAGTATGTTTGAGATGGCTTATTGTCAATTTGTTGCTGTGGAGAATTTAAACCATGATTGTATTGGAAATATAACATGAAGAACTCCCAATTTGTTCGTTGCAACATGGCATATATAGCTCAAATATGGCTTGAAAATCATTTTGTTTAAACGGGGCAAAGACAATGAGCCCTGAGCATCATGGTATACAAGCATACCAGTGTATTCAGTGTATAAACATTATTTCTTTTGCGTATGTTAAGCATGTTTCTTGCACTGTATCTGTCTCTTTTTGAGAATGTTCTTCACTTTTTTTGTTGCACTTTTCTCTTTTATACCTAATTTTGTGTTTTGAGATCTAAAACTGTACTAACCCAACGATCCTCAGGCCGTTTGAATGATCTCAGATGCCAGTAATCTGTTGGCTCCTGCTGTTTTGTTCACGCTTTTCCTTCTTGACTATGACTTCTGATCTTAAGTCCAATGTAATAGAAAGTGCATTATTCTAGCAAAGGCACTTTGAATGCATGAGTTAGATTCTCACATCTTATGATCTTTAGAGTAGGGTGCAATAGTCAGAGCCCCTTACCAATAACTGGTTTCATTCTATCATTTGAAATGTATTCTTGTTATATGATGAACAAATTTGAACACAACTGAATTGGTTTTCCAGAGATGATGATAAAATCTAAATCTAGCAAGTCTTTTTGCAGAGGGAGACATGAACGGCGGCCCCCGGAGCGCTCCAGACACCATGACCCCGGCCCAAAACCCTGGTAGAACCAAGAGATCAAACCCCGCTTGGGCTGTTCTGGGTAAATAACCCACTACTGCATGCTGAATTGGGAAAAAAAAACTTGTGTGTGTGTGTGTGTGTGAGAGAGAGAGAGAGGAAAGCAGTGTATGTATGAGTGCTCTAAGGTCATATATCATGTAAAGACTTTGGATTCTAGTGACATGCCTTTGAAGTGGTGATCCATAGAAAAAGAAGAAGGTGTGTGTTACGGGGCGGAGAAACTCGAAGTCAATCTGTCAGTCAAAACAGTGGAAAAACAATGCATTAGATTACTCAACCAATATTTCATCATTCTTCACTAAGATATGTTTAAAAAGTTGTGTTTTTTTGTTTTTTTTTAAGTACTAGTGACGTAGGCATTCCTGACACAAGTTTCCTGCTGGTTGCCATAGTTTCACCTGTACTGATTAACAGAAATCACACCATCTAAAATATGAGTACCATGTTCAGTATAAGGAAAATAATCAGAGATGTGGTGGAAATTACTGAGTTAATGTTACCACCTCGAAGTTGATTATTTTCTATAACAGCATGACCTGGAGTGTTTTATTTCTCTTACAACATCAGTTTGCCAATGCCAGCAACTTTTTTTTTTTTACATTTTAAAGAATAACGTCATGTTTTTAGCCATTTATAGTTACATTTAATGGTAACTCATTAAATGTATAATAATAACAACATTATTATTGAATAGAGTTGGGGTTTGAAATGAAAGTATGAGGGCTACCATGGCCAAACTGAGATTTCAAAAAACACACTTTCTCCATCTCTCTCTCTCTCTCTCTCTCTCTCTCTCTCTCTCTCTCTCTCCCTCTCCATGTCATGGCTATAGGCACTGTTACATCACTGTAGCTCTGATTCACAGTAACTGTGTGAATCTATATGCCAGTGGCACTGTCTGACCCCCACTCTGTGATCCCAATGAAGTACTGCTTACTTTTGTATTGAGCCAATGGAGGCAACAAATCCTTGAACCTGTATGTAGAGTAAGACTGTGAATGCCTGAGCTCATGGCTATTTGAGAGGGACACTTGGTTTGTAACTAGTGCAAGGAGCATTCTTAGTTGCCAAAGTAAACTAAAAATCAGGTGTAATAAGTGATGTGGAATATGAAGTGCAGATGAAAGCACCAGCATTTTGCCTTTCTTCAATGAAGCCTATACTTACAGAGTATAAATTATTCATGGCTTTTAGCACAGTGTGAGCCTAGTGATGGAAGAGGAACCATTTTGTGTTTGGCCTGCTGAACATGGGTCTTTTGTTGACATGTTGAACAATCACTTACAAGATGTACTGACGTGTCCTGCTGCAAGACAAAAGGAAATAAAAGGCATAACACACTCAGAGGAAAGTGCCATCAGCCCTCTTCCACATACACAAGCTCACAGATGCCCATAATTTGCTAGTTGCTGTGATTGACAGGGCAGAGAGAGTACGCCATCCCTCCCACACAGACAGAACAGGCAATTTTGCTCTCTTGGACTCCTGCTATGGATGGGTGTGGCATCTTTGGGATTCAAATTTGCGATCTTCCAAAGATAGGCTGAACGGATTCAAGGTTCGATCCTGAGCTTGGGTTACTGTCTTGTGTGTACTTCCTTATGTTCTCCTTGTATCCATGTGGGATTCCTCTGGGTTGTCCAGTGTTGTCCCTAGGTCCAAATGTGTGAATGCATGGACTACGGAATGGAATGAAATCCCATCTCAACCTTGTGCCCAGTTTTCCCGGAATAAGCTTTGGATCCACCACTACCCTGACCAAAATAAAACAGTTCCTAAAGATGGAGATGGATTTCACATAAATGAAGTTGTAAGAAAAGCTATGACTGCTATCCCTGTCCTCCAACCTCATCTCAACAATTTGAAACTTTTCAAACAATGTGATCAAATCATGGTTCCATGTAATCTGGTATAATCTGCTGGCTCAGAGGTGAATCTGATGGCTCAGTGGTTAAGGCTTTGGGCCACTGATCAGAAGGTTGTGAGTTTAAATCCCAGGTTGCATCTTTGACCAAAAGTCTTATCCTTTAACTGCTCAGTTGTAGGCTGTATTGCTTTGGATAAAAGTGTCAGCCAAATGAGCAAATGTAAACACCAGATATTGGAAGTCTGACAATCAGTAGTGGAGACCTCTAATCAGTAGATCACAACTTCAAATCCAAACTGTCCCCAAAAGAGAATTGGCAAGCTTTCAGGATGTAAAGCTTGGCTTTCCTCTCTTCCATGTTGTTTAGAGCTATACTAACCAATCTCGAGCAAGTGTTAGCTAGACAGTAGTAACCATTCTCCTCCAAACAGTTTAGCTGCCCAATGGCATTAAGTTCACCATGAGAAAGAAGCATCTGTGGTAGCTGTCCTGAAATAGTTGAACTGGCTAGGATGAATACATGAGCCAATGAGCCAAAACAAGCAGCATATATTTTAAGCTCTAGATTTCCATAAAGTACTGCCAGGAAAATGATTCTCCATTAAAAGGAACTCTAAGAGCATTGCATTCTTAAAAAAAAAGGTTTCTCAAGGGTTCTTTGGGTGGTTAAGGGTTCAAGCTTTCAAACGGCGCTACTCTTGGAAACGTTTCTGAAAACAAAACCCTCTGGGGATCATTACGAGTTCCCGAAAATCCTTTAAGGTGCTAGACAGAACCTAAATATGATCCAGGTTTTTGTACTCCGTTATTTTTCCAATAAAGTGGTAGGTCAGAAGTTGAGGTTCTGTAACATTCTTCTTCTAAGATTCTAAGTTCAGATCACAGAAAGCCAGTTGTTGGCCCTTGAGCAAGGCTACAACCCTCAAATGCTGAGCTGTATTCCTGGATTTAGACAAAAGCAGCCAATTCATTTAAATGTATTCTGTGGTATCGCTCAGAATGTGTAGAAGCCCAGCATTCCTAATGTGAGACTGTGAGGTGTAAACTTATGATATGTGACAGACAGGCATTCACGGTCATCTTGGATCAATCAACGTGACCTCAAGTGTTATGGCAGCTCATGTAGGCTGAATTAGCATCACTTTGGTTTAGACAATCTTACATTGTTAAAAAATAATACTAAATCGCACCAGAGATTTGATTCAGCAATGCCTGTGTATAGGCACATGTAGAACATTACAATATAGTCCCTGGATTTTTTATACATGCTGAAATCTCTGAAAAGCTGTTTCTCTTTTTTTTTTTTCTTTTCTTCCCAGGCATTCATTTGCACCTGAGATCCTGTTACCTCTAGCACCACTTTATTTGTCAAGTCTTCTTTCAAACATTTTTTCCCCAACATTGTTCTTTTCCATTCACAATACAACTGGGTTTTATGATACACAGCATGGAGTCAAAAAAAAAAAAAAGAAGAGAATTCTATGAATATTTAAATCTTCACCCAAGCATATTAGCATGCAGCCCTCCAGACAGGCAAATACCCATCCCAGGCGCCCTAGATAATATTTGTATTTTTGGCAGCGGAACAGAAATTAAACTCGTAACATTAGCATAACAGACAGCACCATGGCACTGGTGTAAATAATCCGAGCTGGTTGTGAGGGAGGAATTGTTTCTGTGCTCTGCTCTCCTCCCGCTCTCTCATGTGCTGTTGATTTAGTCGCTGGCCGTTTGTGATCGGTGCTTATAAAGGCATGAAGGCGCTAAGCGAGTCAGCGGGCTCTGGGCGATCCGTTTATGCATGAATAATCAGCGCCACGCGACAGGTGACTGGACGAGAAAGGAAGAGAGAGAGAGACCTTGAAATTACGTTCCAGTTTTAGAGCATTATCACGATCCAAGCTGGCATGGCGAGCATCCTGCAGGGCAGTGTGGGTAATGAAAGTGTTTGTTTGTGGCGGCCCAGACCAGCCAAAGGTTTTTCAACCACTAAATTAGTAGCTAGCTTTAATTCCCCCCCTTCATTACGGAGGCCACCTGTTACCTGGAACGATGAGTCAAACCAGGCAGTGGAGAGATTTTTGCCCTCACGTGTTTCATTCTGGTTTAAGATCCACTGTTGGCGGTTTTCACACCTTGTCCCTCATCCATAATTCACTACAGCTGATTGACTGAAACATGAGGAGGCAGAAGAGAGGATGAGTACACTGGTAGGACTGTGTGTCCCATCTGGAGTGGCTCTGTGTAACTCTATATTACAGCACTAAAGCTGGACGTGTTATTTAAAAAATGATAAGGTTTTGTTTAAGGACATTTATGGAAGGAGTCTCCAGTGTCAGAGCTTGGTAACAATCAATTTTTTATTTTTTTGGTTTGTGTTTGGTGGACATTCCACAACATTAATGTAACTATAAACATATAAAAAGTATGTGTTGTTCTTTACCAGAGGCCAAAAGATGGAATTTCTGCCTGTTTTATGTTTTGTGGGTACCTGTGTTCAGCACTGAATTTATTTGTGATGTCACACTCCACAGTTGTGGTTAATGGTTCATATGAAAGTAGACACTTAGGGCTTTAAGAATTTGCAGTATTTCAAGTATTTCTTTCTTTTTTTTTTTCTTTTCTTTTTTTTACATAGCCTACTAGGTTTATATGTTATAATTTTATTGTGGGAGTTATACACTGTGTTTTACTATCAAAAAAGCTTTAGTGCTGTCAATTTTATCTCTGTACCAGTGTTATTGTGGAGAGGTGTGAATTATTTGCCCAGCAGTTGGCTCACACCCCTCCCCTTTCCTATCACCCTGCTCACGATACTCTACACACAGAAACCCAACAGTGTCCTGACTAATCTTATAACAAACCTGCAACGATAAAAATAAATCATTTGTTTGTACTGATTGAAAATGTCCGATAATTCGATTTCCATTCTGCCAGTGGATTGGAACGCCAGTGTACTGTGAGGAAGGGTTAATAAATCGTTAATATTGGCGATCTGCTGATATATAAGAGGAATAAAACTTTTCAGGATGCACTGTTATAGGAAAAATCAACTTTGGGGTGGTAAAAGTAAGTTGGCTTCATCACACCACCCTGTTGTTGATTATTTTCCTATTACAACATGTCCCCATTATGTTTTATTCATTGCTTAATAACTTTTATTACTTGCCTACAACCTCTTTCTTATACTCTGAGCAGTGACTCAATCATGGTCACAACAAATTCTTTCTCTGTTAATTTTGTCTCACATTTTGGATTTTTGTCTAGGGTTTTCTTTTTTCACCCAGTTACCATGGGGGTGTAAACTTTTGCACTCGACTGGTAATATATAGATACTTAAATACATACATATAAGAAAGAAAGAAAAAAAATCACTATAATAGACAAACCCACACTAAAGCTAAACTAAATAACAAGCTCAAATACCAATAAAATCTTAAAATAATTAAAAAAAACAAAAGTAGAGTAGATCACGCCTGGCACTCGCACACTGTGCACCATTTTCTGAGACCGTACTGAGTGACGGACAAAACAGTTTTCCCCAAAAAAGCTCAGCACGGAAGCTGACTGCCATCGCGTTTTGGTTTTTGGACGTCTCCATCGGATACACCGTGGGAGTAAAGCTTCCCACCTGTGTGTGTTCGCTTCTCGGCAGCCTATTGCCAGAATTTTATAAAAGTGCCACTCCTTTTCGCTCGACTTATTCGGTTAATTTTTATTTCCCTCCTGAAGTGTAGTCAGTCATGGTAGAGTGTCCTGTATTACAGGCCAAATCCCCAGCCAGGGATTTTCCTCGGCTCTTAATTCGCAGATTTACATGCAAAGCGACGAGGACATTTTGCTCTTAAAGAAGGCAGCCGAGGCTGAAATGTAGCCCGGCTTAAACAAAACATTCTTCCGGACTGGGTCTGTCGTGAAAACTAAAGGCTAGTGGTTTAACGCATCTGTTCAGGTCATGAATTAGCAATAAATGTCCAATTGACCAGCTGTTTAAATTGTATAGCTGTACAATTATAACATTTGTAGCCAATCTATCTCACTTTCATCTCAGTTATTAGCAATATAAACAATATATATGGATATTGCTCTCACCTTTTGGACTTTTCTCCACTTCCATTACATGCTTTCTTTGTATAAGGGGGAAAAAAACACTTAGAGACATGCTTTTAAAGGAAAATAATCAACAACGAAGTGGTGTGATGAAGCGGCGTCACTGGTGCTACCTCTAAGTTGATTATTTTCCCATAACAACATGTAAGAAAAATAAATAAATGTTTTTTTCCTCTTATACAACAGCAATCTTCCACTTTAATGCTGAAGATCCACAAAACAGATAGTTCCTGTTACTGCTGTCCTCATTTTCCCTTGAAGTAAATGCAACTTGTTTTACAGAGAAACCTCAACGTTCTCCTTCCTGTAAACCTTTACTTTTTAATGTTACAAAGCACTGACACTGGAGACTCCTTCCTTAAACGTAAAGTAGTATTTCCTATTAGAAGATTACAATAAACCAAATATACAATTATTAAACCTATTTCTAGACATTTTTATTTTATCAGCTTTAAGCTTGGAATTGTCTTTTCTAATTGGCAGATAATTGTTCTAATTTTAAGCATATGTTTCTAGAAAGAACCAAATGTATGTGCCAATAGATTAAGACAATTTACAGTTCAAAATGAGTAAAAACCACCTAAAAACAGGCCGAATAATCTTTATATTTGATTTATAATAATCTCACTATATTATATTAGATAAATTTGCCCATATTTAACATATTCAAGATATTTCCTTTTGCTAAAAATATATTTTTGCAGTGTTTGTTTTTTTTAAAATTAATTTATTATTGTAGAGATCAAGTCTGATCAAGCCATTATGAAGCTAAAGGAGGTAACAATTACCTTCAGAATCATTTCTGTATGTATGTACCTGTAAGTACCCTCAATTTGTCTTGTTGTGAGCAAATTAAGAAGCAACCATTGGGCACCAATAATTTGTTGCATGAAAAAAAATGATCCAAATACAACAAAATACAGTCCAAACTACAGATTTATCTGTAAAGCCATAAAGTGAAAGTATATGCTAATGAGAAGTACACACACTAAATTTACTTCCAGTTTATAAAATTACAATTTTACTGTTGCACTCAAACATTTTTTTTTTTTTTTTTTACATTTGAAAAAATGAACTTCGTGGCAAGTAATGAAAAATCTCAGTGGGAAGTCAATGCCAATAGTATTAATTAACGTGATTGCTGTTCGAGTATATACTGTACAATATATCTAGTAGGTAATAAAGTGTGAAAGTAAAGCTACAAATCACACAAGCATGTTGGCGGTGTTAGATATACTGCCCTGGCAAGACCTCAGCTTTAAACCCTTGCACATCTGAAATGTATTTAATGCATTGGTTACACAAAGCCGTTGCGACAGTGTCACGGGTTATGTTTCAAACCAAGCAATAAGAACTGGCTTTAACCCCTTTACAGGACACTAATTGAATGATGTTTTCACACACACACACACACACACACACACACACACAGATCTTAGAACACGTAGAAATGCTACGTCTTGTGTTAAATTAGATTTCAGACCTGCACCATCTCATATGGCGTCTCATGTGACACAAGCAGCTCGGAAATAAATGTCTGCCTTGAATTGTTAGCGTTAGTGAACGTTAGCAAAGGCTAAGGTTTCAGCAGGGAACGTATATAGTGAGACACCTGTTCTCGCCTCGGAAAAAGGTCAGCCGGAACGCCGGGATGGGGTCATGTGACCCTTTGCCATCTGCTGTGAGCTGAATCTGTGGAATCACAAACACACACACACACATACAGACACACACACACGCTCTCAGAGTTCTCTTGATAACATCATTACAGCTCGCCTCATTAAGCGGGATCATTAAACTCAGGCTTTTAGGTTTCAAATCGTGTTCTTTCGGTTTGATCAGGGCCCGGGCTGAATATGATTTGAGATGGTACATGGGATATGATTAAATTACAGCAGAAATTGTGTAAAGCTTCCAAAGGTTCACCATGGTGAACTTCTCTGTAAAGCATCCATACATTTTTGGACCTTTTTATTGAGTGAAAACTGTGCATTCTTAGAAATACTGTAAGTTCCTAATTTCTAGCTTTACACTAAACAGATTTTACTTCTTAGAAAATGTACAAGAATGTTTCCCCTCAGAAAGACAAACTAAAGAACTCTTCAGCTTTCAAGATAGAAGTTTTTTTTTTTTTTTTTTCTAAAAGTATTGGGATGATAGAACATAATGACTATACAAACTGAATTAATATCCATACACACTGTGAACAATTTGGAAATGCCATTCAGCCTACAGTGCACATCATTGGACTGGGGGAGGAACCCGGAGTACCCGGAGGAAACTCCTGAAGCAGGGAGACGACATGCAAGCTCCATGCACCCAAGGCAGAGGCGGGATTTAAACCCCCCCACCCCTGAGGTGCGAGGCAAACGTGCTAAGCAAAAAACCACTGTGCCCCCCTGAATTAATGTCACTATACCCTTTACCGTATAGTTATTCCTGCTCTTTTCCCCATGTCCTTTGCTTTTGTTTTTGGCCTTCTGGTTGCTTCACTGACTAATCCCCTTTTCACCCACTCACTGACTTTTGGTCCCCCACTGGAGTCACGGTTGTGCTGTATTCTTTCCATTTTTTAAATAAGAGATTCAATGGTGCTTCTTGGAATGTTCAGCATTTGATAACGATTTATAACCGAACTGACATTTTTCCAGAACTTTGTCCTAGACTTGGTTCGATAGCTCTTTGGCCTTCATGAAGCTGTCTCTTTTCTTTTAGTCTCTAACAAACTCTGGATTCTTCCAGGAAAAGGTGTATTTATACAGAGATCACTTGACAGTTTCATTCAAAAGGGTCGACTATATTAAACTCATTATATAATTTAGGGGTTTCACCTGAAATGGGAGGGTGAATACTAACTTTGCAAACCATATTGATTTTTTCCCCCCACTTTAATATTATATTAATATTATAGTGTAGATTCATGACATATAAAGTAATTTCAATTAAGACCACTTCCAGGTTGTGACGGAACAAAAAGTCAGTGTGAATACTTCTGCAAGGAAAGATTTACGGGAAAACATTTTGGCTGAAATAGGCTTCCATTACTTGAACCTGCATTAGTGCCCAAACTGTATTTTGGCTAAGTGACTACATTTGGGTTAAGTGGAATTTTTTATTTTTTTTTTCCCAAATATTTATTTATTTTTGAACCCAACTATATCTTTAAAGGGATAGTTCACCGAAAAATGAAATTCTGTCATTTACTCCCCCTCATGTCGTTCCAAATCTGTATGCATTTCTTTTTTCTAAGGAACACAAAGGAAGATATTTTGAAGAATGTTGGTAACCAAACAGTTTTGGTGCCCATTGACTTCCATTGTATGGATAAAAATTTAAAAAAACACTGAGACATTTCTCAGAATATCTTCTTTTATGTTCCACAGAAGAAAGAAAGTTACACAGTTTCCCTTTAAGAGTGATATACGGATTATCTACCCAGATCATAACCCTAAACATAAGCCCAGTCAACTGTCTACCTTCTCCAAGTGAAGTTCACGTCCAGGAAAACCTGAACTCACACCAAATGTTTACAGTGTACTTTCCACTCATGCCACAAAACTGATCGGCTTAGTTATTCCGATACAGTTTGCGCTGAGATGATCTTCACCTGTGATTATCATCATTTATCATGGAGGTGAATTTCCCTAGCGTTGTCCGGGAATTGCTTCAGCGATCTCGTGCCATTGTGTTGTGTGCTGATGATTTGGGGAAAACTCAGTAAATAGAAGCAGCTGGAGTTGAGAATTGGAGCCGGCCGTTTGAGAATGGTGAAGCTATTCGTTCGTGGGAGAGTCGAAACGCTGGAGAGACGCCATGTTTAGTCAACGTGGGCGTGAACTTGTGGGAAATTAATGATGAGTGCCAATCTGCTGAGGGATATGTTTTGAAGTGAGCGCTGAAATTAAAAGTATTGAGAGGACTGAATGAGTTTGCTACTGCTCTGTAATCTGCTTAGAGGAAAGTTTCACTCAGAGAGACGTAGAGAGATGGACGGACAAGACAAACTAATAACATCATGCAAATACACACAACTCGAAAACACAGGAAAATTTCTTTTTATCTGCGTAGCTCTAGCTCTGTCCACACGGACATATCTCTTGGACACCCGTGTAGTACTCATAAGTCCTACACAAATCCTCTGGATCTGGATGTTGATCAGTAGACCTACTGAGATTGATTTCTTTGTGCAGCACATTCACAATAGTGGAGCTTTGCCATGCTTAGCTGTTACACAACACAAAAGTTCTGGGAAACTGAGCTTCGGTTTATGTTACTGGCAAATGGAGCTGAGGTTGTGTAGTTTAATTTGACGGAAATTTAAATAGCACTATGACCCGATCGCAATGGTGATATCAGTAGAAATAATAATGTAATACAGTTTCGGAAAACATACAGTATATCAACTTGTTTCAATCATATTTTCATAAAATCAGCATTGACAAATTGGTTATATAGCAAATACCATTCATTTACGGCATTTGGCAGACGCCCTTATCCAGAGCGCCTTACATTTATTTCATTTATACATCTGAGCAGTTGAGGGTTAAGGGCCTTGCTCAAGGGCCCGACAGCTGCAGCATGGCGGTGGCACACATT
This sequence comes from Cranoglanis bouderius, assembly GCA_023630585.1. Taxonomy (NCBI): domain Eukaryota; kingdom Metazoa; phylum Chordata; class Actinopteri; order Siluriformes; family Cranoglanididae; genus Cranoglanis; species Cranoglanis bouderius. The sequence goes on from CM042546.1 coordinate 13,047,058, forward strand.
ATCACCCCGTTCACACATTATGGGTGAATTTGATAGAAAGTGCACCCCACCACCAGTTAAATTTCTATTTGAACCCTTGCATTTACACCAAGGGCATCTGATCAGCCATGACCGTTGACGTCTGATGTTTGCCTGGTTAACTGGAGTAATGAGGTTGCTAATAAATAAGCAAAGCTTATAGCTGTTACATTAGAATTATGCAAACTGCGTGCCTGAATTAATAAAGTTTGTTGTTATTCATTAATTATGTTACCCCTGATTTGATACTGAGGCTTGACAGAATAAGATGAAGTGTTTACAAGACCCTGAAAATGTTGATGTACTTTTTGATACTTTTCCACATAGTCATACCGTGGGTATGGAAAAGAATCACCCCCCCTTTAAAATAATCACATTTTGTTGTTTTTCAGCCTGAAATGAAGATGGACACAGTTTTTGTTTTATCCAACTGTATTTACTCAGTGCAACTTATAACATCCAAGTGAAAGATTATAACACCAACATGTCAAAAAAAAAAAAATAAATAAATAAATAAAAAACAGAATCACTGAGTTGGAAAAAGGATCACCCCCTTGCTTTAATTTGCCTTAATTTTTTAATTACAGCCTTTAGTCTGTTGGGATATGTCTCTACTAACTTTGTACATCTAGACTTTGCAATATTTGTCCACTCTTCTTTGCAGATCTGCTCGAGTTCAGTTAAATTTGATGGTGACCGTTTGTGGACTGCAGTCTTCAAGTCATTCCACAGATTTTCAATGGGATTTAAGTCTGGGCTCTGACTAGGCCATGCAAGGACATTCACCTTTTTCTCCTTCAACCACTGTGTGGTCAGTTTTGCTGTGTGCTTTGGGTCATTGTCATGTTGGAAGGTAAATCTTCTTCCCATCGACAACTTTCTGGCAGTGGGTAGCAGGCAGCAAATTTTCCTCAAGAATTTGACGGTATTTTGCCCCATCCATTTTCCTTCTATCCTGACAAGTGCTTCAGTCCCTGCTGCAGAGAAACACCCCCATAACAGGATATTACCACCTCCATGCTTTACTGTAGGAATGGTGTTATTTGGATGGTGAGCTGTATTGGATTTCCGCCAGATATATCGTTTGGTGTTGAGGCCGAATAATTCAATTCTAGTCTCATCTGAACATAACACCTTTTTCCATGTGGCCTCAGAATCTTCAAGGTGCGTTCATGTGGCCTTTCTTAAGGAATGGCTTTTTTCTTGCAACCCTCCCATACAAGCCACATTTGTGAAGAATTTGTGATATTGTTGTCCCATGCACACAATGACCACTCTTTGTCATAAATTCCTGCAACTGCTTCAGAGTTGCTGTAGGCCTCTTGGTAGCCTCTCTGACCAGTTTCCTCCTGGCTCTTTAATCCAGTTTGGAGCGACGTCCTGATCCAGGGAGGGTCTGTGTTGTACCAAATACCTTCCACTTCTTAATAATAGACTTCAGTGTGCTTCTAGGCATTGATAAAGCCTTTGAAATTTTTTTGTATCCATCTCCTGACTTGTGCCTGTTCACAACTTTATCCCGGAGATCTTTTGACAGTGCCTTGCCACCCATAGTTGATTGTTTGCTTCAGTTGCACTACAAAATGCTCCAGAAAAGCTCTTTTCTTGCTGAGTTAATCAAAATGACCATAGCTGATCACAGTTGAAAGTCAAATGGCTTTGTGTGCCATTGAGAAGGTGATTAGCTACACCTTATTGAGTTTAAAAGTCATTTTTAGGAGGGGGGTGATCCTTTTTCCAAGTCAGTGATTCTGGTTTTTTATTTTATTTTTTTAATGACATGTTGGTGTTATATCTTTCACTTGGATGTTATAAGTTGCACTGAGTAAATACAGCTGGATAAAACAAAAACTGTGTCCGCCTTCATTTCAGGATGAAAAGCAACAAAACAGCATTGTCCAAATGTCTCATTCTACTACAAAGAGCCTTTGTTTTTATTATGTTACCAATAATATAAAAAGGTACCAAACATCCAAACAAGGATGGAATTAGGGTGAGCAGAAATCTTTAACGAAGCTCATACAGAGCACAAACATTTGTAATCATAATGTATTCCCCATTCTCAGAAGTCTGGTTGTCCACTGATCCATAAACTCTTGGTTTTAGAAGAGCAAGGCTTCTGAAAAGGTCTCACACTTCAAAATTGTGATCACTCATGATGGAAAAAAAAACTTGTATTACACAATGAAATTGAGTTTTGTCCTTCTTTGCTATATCTACATCCTCATTTTTGCTAATGTACACTGCCTACTGGTTCTGCCATCTCTGTATCTCTCTCTCTCTCTCTCAGAGTGTTTCTCCTCATACTTCTTTATTTCATTTCTCTGTATTTTCTATGTATGTTCTTCTGTATTTCTCCCACTATCTATAGAAAGCGATTTTTCACTGGACTGGGCAGTTCAGAAAGGCACACAGTAATTTGGAATTACCAAAGATACCGCATGAGCTACGATTTACCCACGTACCCATGCTGAGTTTGGTTACAGAATTGGCCCGATAACGTCTCTGGATAGAATAACATTTGCACTTTGATCAATGGACAATCCTACATCTTCAAGTTATCCCAATTCCAAGTGGATTAATTCACCGTCTTCGCTCACTACATAGGGTGTAATATGTAAACTGTAGACTGCGCTGTAGAACTATAGAATTTTTTACTCTATTTGTATAATAATTAAACTATTGGCACACTTGACTTCATTGAGGTTACTTGGTGTCATTAGCTACTGAAGGCCAACAAACTTAAAATTGAAATTTAAATGTTTTTTTTTTTTTTTTTTTAACTAATTGTGCCCATAGACAGTAGTGATGCGTCATTTGCAAACGAGTCGACTCTTTGACTCAACTCTTTTAGGTGAATGTTGAGACCCAACTCGTATTAATTAATTAATTAATTAACTAACTTATTTTGGGTCTATGTACACAGTATCGTTTTTTACTTTTACTTTTGTAATCATAAACCTTCCATGGAAACCTCAGATTTTCAGCATCTGAGCTGTTCATTAGCATGAACGGTGAGACGTGTGTTTAACTCTCAGTGCTACAGGGAGGATCTGCTGCACTGCTGCTGGATCTACAAGGCGTATTAGTTTAGAAGATTAATTATCAGGATAAATAGCAAAGAAGCACAGACACAGCAAGCACAATCACATTAACCCGAGGACGCTTGCTGTATTTGTCATTGCACATTAGTAGTGCCTTGATTTAACACTTATTTAAATAGATTTTAATAAAATGCAATGTTGTTTTGTTAATTAGGAGGTAGAGAAGGATTTCATGAAACAGTTACAGCCAAAGAAGAACAATGGCTGGTCAAAATAACGAGAAAAAGAAAGAGTCATTTGGGAGTCGACTCACTGGAATGAGTCACTATTTGGAAATAGTGGGAAACAGAGGCAGGTACTCGACCAGGGTGCCAAAAGTTTTGGATTAGGTTTAGTAACCACACATAATTTGAAAAAGTGAACCGAATGGTGTGTGGATGCAAGGTTTGGCTGGGGAATGGTGTGTGTGTGTGTGTGTGTGCAGGTCTGAGTGTGTGTCCTTCTGAAGCTGACAGCAGCATTATGGAGTACATTTGAAATTCATAGCACTTAATGATATGAAGCCTCTTAATCCAGGAAAAATCAATCCTTAATAACCTTTGAAACTGTACATTTGCTCCTTCATCGCTGCCAAAAGCCGTATCACGCACTCCAGAGGCTCGGCTCTCTTAGCAGTAAAGACCATAAAGCGGCATTAAGCCTCGTTTTATAACAATTCAACTGTACAATGTCTTTTAAAAAGCCGATGTATCACATCTTCTCGTGAATTATTCAGCAATAGAACTATATTTATGGAAAAAGATAGACGTGCTACTCTCAGGTCAAAATCATCTGACTGTAATCTCTATTGGTTTTTTTCATTGTTCATTAGAGACATTAGGTTCTCTTTAGGGTCACCACCGTATTATTATTTATTCAGAAGATTATTCTATTTCTATAATCACCACTCATGAGACTCAGTGCTGACCTCTTTCTTTCTCTCTCTCTCTCTCTCTCTCTGACTGTCTTTCTCTTCGTCACCCTCTTCAACTGTTTCTCTTGCTCTTTCTGACTGTCTTTCACTTGGTCTCTGGCTATATTTCTCACTGCTTTTTCTTTCTTTCTTTCTTTCTTTCTTTCTTTCTTTCTTTCTTTCTTTCTTTCTTTCTTTCTTTCTTTCTTTCTCTCTCTTCATCTCACTCTGTATTTCCCTGTTACTGACTCCATCTTTCCTTCTTTCTTTCTTTCTTTCTCTTCATTTCTTACTCTGTCTTTCCCTGTTACTGACTCTTTCTTTCTTTCTTTCTTTCTTTCTTTCTTTCTTACTTTCAATATTTTATTTCAGTACCTCATTATTTTTTCTGTAATTTATTCAAATTTGTATTTTTTTTCCTTTTTTTCCTTTCTGCTATTCAAACTGTCCATTATTGAAATGAAATTCTTTTAGTTTTTAGTTGTTTGTTTGTTTTTATTTTTATTTCTTTCTTTCATTCATTAAAAAATAATAATTTCTAATATTCCCATCAGTCTGTCCAAACTGTCCATTATTCAAACTCAAAAGCTGGTAGTTAATTAGGCTATGTCCACATTAATCCGGATAGACCTGAAAACTGCATTTTCGTTTTTAAAACGCTCTCCGCCTACACTGCCGTTTTCAAACGTTTTCCAAAAATTGCTCGTCCACACAGAAATGTCTGAAAACGCTCACATCCCTGTACTGCGCATGCGTAAAACCGTAAGGAGCTTTGGCCTGAAGGATGTACAAAGTGACATTAATCTTTAACAAAACTATCAAACTGAATATCAGGCACAACAACTGCAGTACAACATCGACTGCGTCACATGACTGAAAATACACGACTTTGAATAGCTCACGTTTTCTGAGTCTGATCCTCTTGAGAGAACGTTTTCGAAAAGCTCCATTTTCACTGGACACAAACACTGTCTCGGTGTGGACAGAAGGCCAGAAAGTAGAGAAAAGGGTGCGTTTTCAAATGTATCCGGATTAATGTAGACATTCGTTAGTTAGTTAGTTAATTACTTATTTATTTAGTTAGTTACTTTGTTAGCTAGTTAGTTTTATTTACTCTTTTTCCCTCGTTTATTTTTCTCCAACTTATTCTAATCTAACAAAAAAAAATTTTCTCATTTTTAATATTACAATATTAATAATAGTCCATTTTTCAAACCTACAAGCTTTTAGGTTTTTCGTTCCCTCTAATTTTGAATCTTCTTGTGCACAACATTAAAATTCACGCTGCTGTAGCTGAGCGAGGGGAAACCGACATTTCATCTTGAACCTCAACACACAGCGTGTTTGTCACAGCGTTGACCCTGATTGCACAAACAGCTGAGATGCCACTGCTGAAAGATTCCTCACACAGTAAACGCCTGACCTGCTTTCGTACATAAACACGCCGGACCAAAGGCTGAATGTGGAACAGTTCGGCCTCCTGGCGTCCTTCACATCCCCGCTGCAGAGACACGGCACCCTGAACGCACGCTTATAATTACCGAGCCGAGCTGCACGTACACGCCGAGTGGCTGTGGGGCTGATCTTCAGCGAGCGTGAGATTAAGTCCAGGATGGAGCTTTAGCCCCGAGCTGCTGCCCAGGAGCCTTCTTAATAACACGGAGAGTTTCACACACACGTGGCTCTAAGAAATAAACAGTGCTTGACACAGCAGAGGGAGGGAATGATGCTCATTTCGGGGGGTGGGGGGGTAGGTGTGGGTGTGAGTGTGAGAAAGGGTCTGTGCTTAAGCGTGTATTGTTTCATTAGAAGAACATAACTTTAAAAAAAATAATAATGATGCAGAATTTAATAACGGTTTCAATTCAATTTCAACCTCACAGCCTGGAACACACGCCAGGCCAGGTCAGTGCAGAGAGAGGAAAAAAAAAATTCATAACATTCCAGTAGAAAATATATTCCTGAATAATAATACTGAAACCCAATGGAATTTTATATTAGTTTCTTGATATAAGATGGAATAAAAACAGTTTCGGTGGAAGTTTTGTCCTCACAGCAGTCTGTCAGCTGGACTTTTTAATAATAGAAATATTATTACAAACTGGAATAAGAGGAATAAAACACTTCAGCATGTAGACAAATAATATGAAAATGTGTTTGAATAATTGGAAAAACTTTGGGGTGGTAACGGTCCCGAGGCTTTTATTCCTCTTACACCACAACAAGCTTACAGTTAATGTTATAGAAACAGTTTCCTCAGCAGACTCTCTCTGTACGCTCTCCTTCCATAAATGTTAAATACACATCTCCTTACTGAAAACTTCACCATATCAATGATCACATATTTCTCTTTGGCTCACTCATGCGATTTAAACATTTCCCTGTTACCGACTCCATCTTTGTTTGTTTGTTTGTTTGTTTGTTGTTTCTTCTCTGTCTTTCACTGTCTTCCTCTTTCTTTTTTCTTTCTTTCTTTCACTCTGTCTCCCTCTTTGTTTGGTTCTTTCTTTCTTTCTTTCTTTCTTTCTTTTTTTCTCTTCATTTCTTACTCTGTCTTTCCCTGTTACTGACTCTTTCTTTCTTTCTTTCTTTCTTTCTTTCTTTCTTTCTTTCTTTCTTTCTTTCTTTCTTTCTTTCTTTCTTTCTTTCACTCTGTCTCCCTCTTTGTTTGTCTCTTTCTTTCTTTCTTTTTTCTTTCTTTCTTTCACTCTGTCTCCCTCTTTGTTTGTCTCTTTCTTTCTTTCTTTTTTCTTTCTTTCTTTCACTCTGTCTCCCTCTTTGTTTGTTCCTTTCGTTCTTCCTTCCTTCCTTTCTTTCTTTCTTTCTTTCTTTCTTTGTTTCTTTCTTTCACTCTGTCTCCCTCTTTGTTTGTTCCTTTCTTTCTTCCTTTCTTTCTTTCTTCCTTTCTTTCTATCTTTCTTTCTTTCTTTCTTTCACTCTGTCTCCCTCTTTGTTTGTTTGTTTCTTTCTTTCTCTCGGTGTCTGCCTCTTAGTCTTTCACTCTTTTTTCTCTCTGTCTCTCGCTCATTTGTTCTCTTTTCTTTCCATGTCTCTGTCTTTGTCTCTCTCTCTTTCCTTGTCTGTCTCTGACTTTCTTTCTCCATCTCTCCCTCTCTCTATCCCTCTCTTTCGGTCTCGCTCTCTTTCTCTCTGCGCTGCTAAATAATAGAACATGTTTTTTTTTCCTGAGTCGCTGTAGGTCAGGAGACGGGACAGAGGAACAAATGAAAGGAGATCTCACGTCGGATCGAGACTCAGAGATGCTCCACTGCATGATTATTATTTATTTTTTTTTTTCTGTAGGCCGGCGAATGAATTCCATTGTGTACGAATCGTGATTGTACACGACCTCTCTGCGAGTTTAATTAATGTGCGCATGCCTTTAATATTTATGCACACTGAGCCATTAGGGGTGCTGGCAGGAGCTAAAAGGGAATTCATTCATTGTTTTGCTGGCTTTCGTTATAATCAGACAAACGCGGTCTAACTCAATTACTGTAATGAGAACCTTTCTTTAAAACGATAGTGTGTGTCATCTTGGGTTTAATAAACTCATACAGAGCTTTAAATACATTAGATGTAGAGAGTATGAGCTTGAGATGAGATGAGACCATATTTATAATGCACTGTATTGGAGGAGTGGCTATTATTAGTTATAAGTGCATAAAAATCAATCAATTGTAATCATTGGTAAATTGTTGTGGTGGTGTAAATGGAATAAATCACTTTGGGATGTGATGGTACTTGGAAAATACAGTAACTTCCCTTTGCAACAGACTGCAGCTCACCACCCCATGATTGGTTATTTTCCCAAAACTGCACATGCCCAAGAGTTTTATTACTTACAGAATGCCGTCGATGTGTAACTGCAAAGACCAAACTTTGTCTGTGGATCATTTTGACCCTGGTAGACAGTATCGCACTTCACAGACACCATTTATGCACAGGGATGTCTCATTTTTTAGTGGGAAGACACTTCCTGTACTTTTTGATGTCAAGAATAGGAAGAATAATAGGAAGAATACTTTGACTATCCAACCATCCATCCATTCTCCGTACCACTTATCCTGCACAGGGTCATGGGGGAGCCTGGAACCTATCCCATGGGACTCTGGGCACAAGGCAGGGGACACCCTGGACAGGGCGCCAACCCATCGTAGGGCACAATCGCACACACATTCACACACCGGAGGCAATTTGGAAACGCCAATCAACCTACTGTACAATGCATGTCTTTGGACTGGGGGAGGAAACCGGAGCACCCAGAGGAAACCCCAAAGGCATGTGCAAACTCCACGCACACAGAGTGGAAGCAGGATTTGAACCCCCTGTTTGAACCTGACAGGTGCAAGGCAAACATACTAACTACTACTACTGATGATTAACACTCGTGTTTTTCACATTACAGTACGTTCTTGAATTTCAAAAACCTCTTAAAACTACCGAAATGGTCCGTTTTGAGTACCAGTCTTCTGGATTTTCTAGATTAGTAAATACAATTAAATGCAAGTTCGCATTTTCGATTCGAGACACAGCCCAATGACAACAATCACCACCACTGTAGAAAGTTTTAAAGGGAAACTGAGCTCATCAGTCTGTTTAACGTTGCTCTGCAGGAAATCACTTAACATTACCAATCCAAGTTCGACTTGGAAACCAGATGGACAGAGATATTTTGGCACTGACATGCCGTCTAGTGGATGCCGCATTCAATCCGCCGGACGTACATAAGATACGCGAACGAGTATGTGAGCAATGCTACGCAAGCAGCATTGTTCACCCACTCGCTTGCGTATCACGTGTACGCTTTGTGAAAGTGAAGCAACGTTCTGTAGATTTATGACCAAATAGGACAGCGATAATGCTCTGACCTTATGAGAATTATGACTATTGAGGTTATCTTTAAATCAACTTGTGTTTAAGGAATGAGCTCACAAAAGCGCCTTTTCCTAGAGCTGATCAAACAACCGAGCACTGATCTCCATTAAACATCCATTACCTTCTTCAATCGAATGCGGCAATATCTGCGCCGCTGGTCTCGGAGAGTATCTGTCCGCAGGATATTCTCTATATTATACTTTATTCTTCATAGCGCAGGATTTGTTTTGCTAATAAGCAATGTGCTTTTCAGAGATTTATAACATACACAGGGCTGTCTGCGTTCGGGGCTCCTCGAGATGATTTTCATTATGAAATGTGCATTTCCGAATGGCTTTATTGCCGGTTACTATAGCGACAAAAAGCCCCCGCATTACCTTATAAATCCTGAGTTGTTATTCCATTCCGACCCAAACAACACCGCTGCGCCCGTAATTCATTTAACTAGTGCTTTATTCTGTTGATTTAAAATGTTCTGAAAGAAGTTCCTATAAAATATCCAGAGAAATGAGTTACTAGTCATTTTTTTCCCCTAGTGTACACCCTCTTGAGCTTCCAGTTTATACTTGTAAAATGTCACTGAAATGCCACTTATAACCATTCATGTACTTTTAGCTTAAGTCGATACAACGAGATCAGATTATTGCTCTGAGCTTTGGGTTTTATGTCGCCGAGATTAATGTGACATCTCTGCGCCTGTCTCTCTCTCTCTCTCTCTCTCTCTCTCTCTATCTATCTATCTATCTCTCTCTTCTTTTCCTCATCTATCGGTTCGGGTCTAATCAGCCTGCACTCAGGTGGAACGCAAACAGATTACCAGATGCTTAAATCTCCTTCTCTGTCTCTGCTTACACTGAGTGATGGGAACACACCAACTATCTGTTTCCATTTTTCCTCCATTAAGGTGAAAGGCCATGAGCTTTTCCTGATTTCTCAGAGGACAGATCAAACGAACTCTCAAACACAACGAAATGCGCAGACCCCATCAGTCCTTAATAGCCAAGTGTGTGCTGGTGCTAAGAGTATTCCTGAAGTCTGCTAGTCGTATGCCTTAGGCTTTATTTATTTATATATTTGTTTATTTTTACTGGATAACCTTGAGGATTACAGCCAATTAAACAGACAACCCAAATGGGGCTAAAGTCCTGGATCTGATAATGAGCTAAATTGTGAATACACAGCCTCGCTTGAGTGGATAATCTCATCTGGATACTGTAGAACTGATGCTATAATCATAAAGACTGTCCTGTGCGGATCTCTTACTCTTCTACACCTGTATACTGTAATGATTTATAACATAATCCGACTATTCAGTGCATTGATCCCTCTAAACTGTGCTTGTGTGCACTTGTGCACTTCTGATGATGCTCCCATGCAAAGAAAAATCAATAATCTGTGCACAACGCTGATAACAAATTGTGTATAAAAAAGTTAGTAGCGTTTCAAAACTTCGGAATAATGTTTACCACTAGTTATGTATATAATTATCTATCTATCTATTTATTTATTTATTTAGCACCTTCTCCATGCTTGGGTGATTGTAGAGATTTCTACACAAAATAGAAAAAGATTGATCTTTTCTTCATTGTACTTCTTACCAATGAATGAACAAGGTTTACGAGTATAGTTTAAGCCCCGCTATTATCCCCTCAATTTTTTGTACATTTCATGTAAAATGTGTGTAGTGTGAACCCAAACCAAACCAAATAGCGCACACATACAAATATATATATATATATTGTTTTGATATATATATTCAGAGTTCAGAGTAACAGACTAGAGTGTGTAAGCTCCCTGAATCTACATGAAGATTACATGAAGATTTCTGTAAAGATGCTTTGAGACAATGCATATCGTTGCCATATAAATAAAACCGAACTGATTTCCGTACTCCTGTCCTGAGGACCTGCTCATCTTCCTACTCTAAATCGCAACACAGCTGATGAGCTGTAGAAAGAACAGATAGGCATTTATCATCTTTATACATCTTGTTCCAGATTTTAAAAAATGCAAAAATGGCTAAATCCTCCACGGCTGTGTCTTGATTTAAAAATCGCCCACATCTGATTATGCAAAATGAAATCTCTTAAAAGAATGGAAGAGTGCAGGTCGGTTACTCGACTACTTGACATCAGAAGTGCAATTAAAGCTATTATTTCACGGGATAATAGTGCTGTGCTGTGTGGAAGTATTTTACTATATTTGATTTGATTAAATTTCAAGGTGAAATGTAGTTAAAGTGGACTGGGACAAGTAAAAATGCTGTCGAGGTTTTAGTAATTTTTTAAGTCATTTATCTGGAATATGGACACTTTACCGCTTTACCAGCATTTAAAAAATTACGATTTACATTTTGTAAATGTAATATCAGTGGGATGCAAATAATCGCAGAATCACTCATAACTACGGCAATTAAAGGAGTGAAAAGAATAGCAAGTGGTTTTGTTATGAATTTGTTGATTTTCTTTAAAATGTTAACAAGATGTGGCAAAAACAGGCTGTGTTGTTTCATGAAAGTAATGAAATCCAGCCTTAGCAGCTCTAAACATTCTTGCACTTCTTCATAAGTCCCGGGAAAGAAAATCTGCATGATGTTTTTTTTTTTTTTTTTTTTTTTTTTGAGAAAATTTTCACCACTTGAGAAAATGTGGGAATCATCATTTTCTCAATCAGACAAAAGAATGTGTGACATCTGGATATCATCTCTCTATCTCTCTGGCTTTCTCTCTCTAAGGTCATGCTATCTTAACAGGTCAGGTGGGGTCATGCACTTCGACCTCCTATCCTGCTAAACCTGTAGACAGACCTGGAAATGCACTGTCCAGGATTCCCTTCTCCAAACACGCCATGCTGCGCCGAAGTCACGGACTGACTAATAGGCTTTTTACATGCTCTGCTCACTCCATCAGCACGCTCCATATTTCAAACAGAACCGAATCTATAGTGTATACAAAGCCACCTGCTGGGGTTCACACATTTACATCTGCGCAGCGTCAAACAGACATCCGTTAGCACTCTTTTCTACATCTAATAAAAAGGCATATGCGTGCTGCCGCTGTAAAACCGGCTGATCTGATTTAATCTCGGAGAAATCTGATTTGCTCGGTGGCGTTCAGGTGCTCTGCAGTCCATCATGTCTAAAACAGGGAATCATCCACTTAATGCAGAGATGATTTTAGCGAATGTGAGTGTTCACTTCAACTGGTAAGAAGAAAACTGTTGAAATTAATGCATGTAATTTCTCAGGAATTATGGAAGTCATGCTGTTAAAGCAAAAAATAAAGCCTGCTTGAAAGTTTAATAGAAAAACTATGTGACCGGACACCGAAGTGTAGGATTTATATTCCAAATAAAACCCCAAAAAGTTGATTATTTACCAATAACATCACATTCGGAAGTGTTTTATTGCTTGTATAGTGCAGCAAATTGCCAACAATTGTACTTTAAAAAAATATATATATTAATAATGACGTCATAGTTTTTTTTTATCTGTTTATAGTGGAAAAAGTTAGTTCCTGCTATCACTTAAGTTACAGCGGCTATAAATATCTGCTTCCTCACCAGTCTCTCTCTTGAGGTTAATAAGACAAAAACAAAACAAAATTCTTAAAGCTTTACCCATGACTGATACTGGAGACTCCTTCCAAAAATGCTAAATAAACATCTCCTCACAGAAAACTTTACCAAATCAAAGAAAATGACACGTTTTGTTAAAGGATACTATTTAGTACTATATTTAATTTCGTTGTTGACTACCGATAGTGACGGATATTACTGGTTATCATAATTTCTAGCTTCCTAAATTTAGTATTTGTGAAATGATTTGACATCAGTTGGACGCTCAGAGTAACAAAGTAACAAGCTACACAGTAAAAAAAAAAAAAAAAAAAAAAAAAAAGTTAGCTTTAGGTCAGCTTTGTCTAAAAGAGAAACGTTTTGTACGTAGTTTAACACAGAACTTTTCCAAGGGTTCACCAGAGAGACAAATTGAATAACCCTTACAGAGTTCTACAGTTATTTTCTCCTAGATAACTGGAGAAACGTATTTAAGTCTGTCCAGTCAATCTTGGCTCTCTGCTAGATGTTCAGCGTGACCTGGATGACTGAAAGCCTTCACCGGCTCGCATTTGATGTGTTCGGGGAATGAAGGCGGTAGGAAGTCAGAGTTGCTGTGCAGGATGACAGAATTTCCACGCTTTCTTCGAGAGCTTCCACCAAACCGCCCGATCACAGCATGCGTACTAATCAAAAGAGAGCTGCCTCCCGCTTTCCTTTACACTTTTATTTAGATCTTTTTATTTGTTTGTTTTTGCTTGTGTCTACCACTCAGGCTCAGATTTATGCCTGCTATTCTCCGTAAATCACCATCGAATGAAGCTCAGTGGATTTCCTATAGCTTACTGGAACGAAATGCAGTTTAATAACAAATCCATGCTGCATGCATCTATAAAACATATCTGAGGTTATCTGCTATATAATCATAATTTATGGATGCATTTGCGTAATATACAGTACATACACCCATACATAACATGCGTACACACCTGAATTAGTCATTTACACAGAGTCCAGAAGTCTGAGACTTGTTTTTAGTACATCAGTTGATAATATAAACGCGACAGTTTAATAATATATTCAAGAATTTTATTTTCTTCTTCTTCATTTGTGTATCATTTTCAATCTTGTTTCATTTTTGTTTGGGAATTATAATTAAACAAGAAATTCAGTTTTTAACTACATTTTAATACAATTAAGTATTCATGGTAAATAATTATTATTAAGTATTAGAAATATTTGTATAGTTAAATTATTCAATATTATTGACCTAAAAAAAAAAACAGCCCAGATTTCTGGGTTCTACTTTGACTTTTGAAAAAAAATAAAATAAAAATAAAAAAGTTTAAAAAAAAAAGAAAAACCTCAGACAGATACAGAGCACCATTCACAACAATAGTGAAGCGAAACTTTGTTTGTTTACTTGAATGTGTGCTTGTATGACCTTTCCCCCCCTGTAATACTACAGGTATTAGCCTACGAAACGACCATAAAGCTCTCCAAAGCCATGGCTTTAACACCAGTGAATGAGAACACACACAAACACACACAGCCCTGACCCTTGAGCCTCCTCCAAAACACTGAACCCTTCCTCAAAGCCCTGAGCACACACCCTTCTCATCCTTCTCACACTTCTCCGTCTCTGGAGCAGGACAACAAGCATTAAGCTTCACCAAGCTGCTCTAATCGCACAAACTGATGTGACTAATAAGGCCCACGTAGTGATTTGGAAATGCTAATTATCCAAAAGAGGTTTTAAAGGACACGCTTTCCCTACAGATGGGTGACAAATTAAAGGAAAAATGAACAGCGTGTGTTGGTAAGGTTGGTGTGTGCACGAGATATTCCCACAGTTAGTGTTTTGATGATGTGGTCACGGTCTAGGAATACCACTGAGTGAAATGCCTGTTAGGGGAATGCTAGTACAGAATGAAATGGAAAGACACATTTTAAAAAAATTAAAAATAAAATAAAATAAATAAAGTAATTCAGGTGATTTGTGAAGATGAGCTGCGGAACTTTACAAATAAAAAAGGATAAACATGAAATCAGTGTTCGGATGTCTTAGTCACCTCTCTTTATGTGAACGGAATAGGCTATTAATCATGAATAAGTTGTAACTTTGTAAAGGAACAAAACATAGATCATGAAGTCGGTGTTTGTTTTGTGCGATGCTGGAGGAAACATTCTGTAATCAGATTTGTTGAATTATACACAAACTCAAACTTGTAAATCTTCTTAAAATGGATAAAACACACTGTTATTTCTTGTGTCCTGAGAAACTTTGATTTTCTAAGTGGCAATGATGAGTTGTTGTTGTTCTTTAAAGTCAGGAACTTTCCAGTTTCTCTTCTGTCACTGGGGCTGAGCTAATTTCTGGACAGGAAAACATTTAAACAAAAGAATAAAACACCATTTTTTTCTTTAAAAAAAAAAAAAAAATGAATGGGAATTACGAGTTGGAGGGACACCGTTTTTTTTTCTACTCAGAAATCGGAAACTTGCTGCGTTGTGGGTTGTGGGTTGACTTTAAGGGAAATGGGGGGGGGGGGGTCCTTCTTTGGCTGGGGCAGTGATCATTTCTGGACCAGAAAAATTTAAACAGAAGTCTGAATTTAAGAAGTTAAAAACACTGAAAACAACACAAAGTCACGGCAACATTGCGAATCTTTGTTTTTCGGTTATTTTTTTAAACGATATGATTATTATTATATGTCTTCCAACATGTTCAGAAATTCCAAACTGCACCTTTAAGTCTTTATAAAGAGTTATTGCACTGAGAATGTACGTCGACCTTTATCACAGCTCTCTGGCCAACACTAATCTTCAAACGTGAGAGGCTTGTATTCTGTAAGCCATGAAATGCAGGAGTATTGATCTGTTTATGAGTTCTTTCCTCACTCTTGGCTAGACTTTCTGCCTTTATACAATCTCCCACAGAGGAAAGTTCTGATGCAAGAAAGAAGGTATGCGCATCAAGAACCAACAAATACATCAAATCCAGGTCCGTACAAGCCCTCCGCTGTGCGTTTCCACCGCTAAGTAGATGCTAGTCTTTAAATATACATTACTAGGTCTGACCACTTAGGTCACTTAGGAATCAAAGGCCCTAGCACTCATTTTTTGTTGTTTTTTTTTTTTTTTGTTTTTTTTTTTTAAATGCCCCTGAGGCTGGCACTTAGTCCTGCATCTGCATCTACAAACCCAAGCTTAAAGCTCCTTCTGGATCTTTAATCTCTGCATTCGCTCTTCCTGTAGGCAGGACCGCTTGGGATTCGTACCGGAGACGTTGAGCTCCTCTCGTCTGACAGCAGCAGGGCAAACCCTGATGTTCAAATTACACCGGCTCTCTAGTTCAAGCCAGAAATTTATAGGTAATACATGATGTGTTCAAGAAGCGTATGCATTAGGAAAAATGCACAAATACTGTATGCTATGCATACACAGTCTACCTATCTTTTCATTGCGATTATTTTTCATTTTAATTAATTTCCTACTCTCTCTGCAAGGCAGACAACCCCCTCCACACAGGCTGCCAGCATCTCCCCAGCCATTCTATTTTTATCATTTGTTTTCTGTCTTATTCTTTTGTATTTCTTTCCCACTGATTTTTTTCTTCTTCCACGAATGGAAACAGTCACTTCTCGCAAATGTTTGTGACTCTGCATTGCATTTCATTCCAGGTCAAAGATCTTGTTATTTATTATTCAGTCCGTACAGGATTTCATGGAGCTTTTATCAAAATTTGCGATGCAACTTTTGGAGTTTTTTGTGCTGTTATAATAAAGAATAATGCATGTTCATGTTCTGAATAAAACCATACAAGCAAATGTGTAAGTTGTTACAATAGAAATCAGAATGTATTAGAACAAGCGCATTAATATAAACCTATGATTTATCATTTGGATTACAATTACTAGTGTTTGTGATAATTACTTTTAATGAATCTCTCATTAAGCTTTTTAATGAAGTTATCACATTGAGCATGTAAGCATTAATAATTATACCAACAGATTTATATTGTTACTGAAGAGAGACTACAGGGAAGTGGAGATAAGAGTAAAGCCTTTATTAAGAATAGAGGGCCCGAAAACACACACACACACACACACACACACACAAAGTGTGCACTGACTGTACAGCATTCAGATTCTTGAGCATTACTTTGAATTTGCTCGAAGATCCGCTACGGTCCATTTTGTGGTCCCTTTTATTCCTCTTGAATCTCTCCGGGCTAATTTTATTACATTCCTTCTAACTTCTATTCATGCAGTGACCTTGAATTAACACCTACGCCCTTAGAGGACTGGGATCACTAAAATATGCCAGAATATATATATATATGTGTGTGTGTGTGTGTGTGTGTGTGTGTGTATATATATATATATATATATATATAAAGTCAGTACAAAAAACATTTTAGATTCCCAATCATTAGTTTTCTAGCACAAAATTAAATGTTACAGAAAAATGTTTGTATGTCATTAAAGAAAGCAGCATATTACGTAAGAGACACTTTTCAGACAGTAAACACAATGAAGGCTGCTGGGTTTCGCTGCAAAAATAAGAAGCGAGTGCGAAAGTCAAAGTGTCCAGAAGAACTGTGTCTGGTTCTGCAAGATGCTCAATAAAACTTACCAGATCATTTCCTTATAAAACTGCACCAATTGTGCCGGAGACTACTATTTCTATTTTTTATTTTTGTCACACCAAATACTGACTTTGTTTCATTTACAACTGTTTACTGCTCTTTACTGTATTTTTTATTTAATGTAGAAACATTTAATTTCATCATTTTAAAGGCCTCTTTGCTCTACAGCATTTCTTTGCATGTGCCTAAAACCTTTGCACACTACTGTATATATTTTTTTATTCTGAGTCTGTTATCATTTTTCTAAAGCTAATGGAATTATCTACACAGTTTTGTTGAGAGAGAAAAAAAAAAAAAGATTCAATCTTTCCTTGTTATCCAGAGGTGCTTGGACAAAAGTGTATGTATTTATTAGGACTTAATCATGAATCATGGTTAAACTTAGCCGAACTTAATCTATGTGCATAATGAAGTCAAAACAGCAATTTGCCAATGATTACAATTTTTATTAATTAAACAATGACATATTTACATTTAATGTAGGCTATATAGCAGCTATAAACAGTCGCTCCCTCACCAGCCTCTCGTTTTTTTCTCTCTTGAATTCAATAAGACAAAAAATAAATAAATAAATAAATAAAAAATAACACACACCTTGTCATGTTATTGAGAAACTGCAAAGTGTTAGATCTGAAGGTGTTGGAAAACTTTCAAGTTATAGCTGTACCTTTGACTGTTACAAAGTACTGACACTGGAGACTCATTCCAAACATGTTAAAAGAATGTCTCCTCAAAAAAAAAAACTTGACCTTATCAACAGTTACACGTTTTATTTTAACCACCTACCTGTAAACGAGCTGTTACTATAAATTTTTTTTTTTTTTAAAAGATTGTGTATTAGTACTAGCGCATTATTTAAGCCTGATTTCAATTAATACAGAATTCATTTTTATAGAAATTTTTATAGGAAACACCTTCTGGCTAATCAGATTCAAGGTTTTAACAGTGTTGTGGAATTTAAAAACAAAACAAAACAAGCAAACGAACAAAACACTATATGTACATATAGAGCTGGAACAGGAAATGAGGAACACTAAATTAGGAAAAGCAAATTTTATTTTATTGATTTCTTTTTTTGCAAAATGTAATAATGTAAATAAAGAGTTTGTGCTTGTTGACTAAAATCAGTAGGTGAATTAGTTGCATCATATTAGAAATAATGAGGCAAACAGGATTTTTTGATGTGTTTTAATTTCATACGAAAATACAAAGTTAGATTTTTTCAATAATGAAAAAAATGAATATGAACCTTCAGTGCAGCGAGTTCACTTTTTCATAACTGATTAAATGAAAACGGTTCTTGGTAGCGCGCTCAGATGTTTTGGACGTTCTATCACGACGTCTTCTTGTTCAGCTAACTCGGTTAGCTTTGACTCTCTCAGTAATGATTTCTCCACCGTCGTGTTGCTTTCCATCAGATCATTATTTTCCAGTCGGCCGAGTCCTACCCGTCATTATGAATCGGATAGATTCTTTCCTCCCGGTTTCATGCCGCTATCGATTTTCTCATCTGGTCAACATGAATGTATGAATGAGCGATCTATTCAATTTGGGTTTTGATGTTACAGCCTCATTGTGATATATAGCTCTCCACCCGTGCTTGCTCTCTCTCTCTCTCTCTCTCTCTCTATCTCTGCTGTAAGAGTGATGGTAGTTGTCAGACAGATGGGCAGACGGTGGTTTATGGAGTAGTATTTTAAAGCAATGGTGCATCCTGGGTAACCTTCAGTGTAATGGCCATTAATAGGCGTTCTATATGACCACAGTAAAACCCACAACGGTTCCAGCGAGGCCTGACAAACTCGAATCAAATTAGATCCAACAGAGGAAGATTCACTTTGACACCGTGATGCTGAGAGTTTGTGTCTGGAAATTTCTGCTGACATTTCTAGTCTTGGATGAGGTTTCTGTAGTGAGTGTGTGTGTTCCAGACTCTACATAAATGTTGATGAAATTGCAGGAAAATGTAATGCATACAGGTTTTATAGTAAATTTTGTACTGAAAAATGGCATAAATTATTTAATATCAAAATATTTGAAACTTCTGACAACATCGAAAGGGTAGATTTTTGGTTGTATCATGTATGAACATGTAAATAATTACCACAAAAAAAAAAAAATCATTAGTCGAATCCTTGTTTGCATCAATAAATATAATTTTTTAAAATAAAAGTTCCAATACAGAAATAGTTGTAAGAATACCTGCGATACATTTATAATGGATCAAAGTTATGAGCTAAAGCTGTAGTTTAGATCTATGCAATATAGACAAAATACTTACGATTATATTCCTACGTAGAGCATTCCTGATATTCATCATAGTGATAAGGTTAAAGGTCAAAGGCCAGCATAATGGTGATACAAAATTATTGGTAGAAATTAATTCTGTTTATTGGATCGTGTGAATTCTGCAGAAACACAGAAAGCATTTATTCTAAGCATTTATTACATCATTTAGTGATTGATTACATGGCTTATTTATATATTAGAACCTTCTCCGATAAGCAGATATCATAATATACAATGCAATTCTAGCTGTATTATATCCTATTTCACTCAGTAGGCTACAAGTCAATTTAGAGCTATAAACTGAAGGACCAGAGACATTCTGCTGTAGGATAATCAGGAGGTTTGTCACTGCTTTCATTTCATGGCTAGCTTCTTAGAACCGACTGATCACAGAGCACTGAAACAAATTCTGGTCCATGAAATATTCACACAATATGATTAAACTCCACACACACACATACACACACAAACTAGTGCTTCCAAATAATTACAGGGGAAGTAATCTGGCAGTAAATGGCTCTGGAACCCCCCTGAGGTCATTAAGTAATCTCATTAGGGGGGTAATGACCTCGCTGGCTGTCCCTTTACCCCTCGGAGAGGAGGACAGGATGTCACGGAGGTCGTTTTTTCACACCACCCAGGCCGTCTTTATTGCAATTCCACTGGTTCACGGTTCAAGATCGGCCTGTGTTATGTGGAGCAGGATTTGTATTTGTTTGAGTGTGTAAACGCGGCGATTCATCCAAATACACAAAAACACTCGTTTCTTGATGCATTATAAGTTGGGTTTTTCAGTTAGGCTTATCCTATCAGTTATTAGTGGTTATTCTGTAATATTTACAAATGTTTGTGTGCTTTTTTTGTGTGTGTGCCACTAGATGGTGGAGATATTATGTTTTCGGGTTGTCCGTGCATGCATTCTTGCGAGATTCTCAAGAACGATCCAATGTTTATATGGTTTAGATTTTGATTTTGAAATTGATCAAGGTCACAACAAGGTCAAATGTCTGAAATTGTTTTTCTTTAAAAGCTTCCTTCTTGACTATTTTAAGGGTATTTCAGGTATACAAGTTAGTAACAAGAAGGTCTAGACTTGTTGGCTATGGAGTCTGGAGTTTCTGTCCATGTTGTTGGAGTTGAGTTCTACTTGTTTATTGATTTATTGTGACTATCACCATTTTAAGTGGTGGTTCAAGGCTTACAGATCCTGGTTACTGATCAGAAGGTTGGGGGTTCAAGCCCCAGCACTGACAAGTTGCCACTATTGGATCCTCGAGCAAGGCTCTTAACCCTACCTGTTCCAGGGGTGCTGTATCATGGCTGACCCTGTGCTCTTACCCCAACATCCTAACAATCCCTATCACTGTACTCTAATGTATATGTGACAGATAAAGGCTGCTTATTCTTAACCATAAAGGAATAAAACAATTGACCAGTTAAGGAATAAAACACTTGGGGGAATGATGTTATAAGACGGGAGGGGTGATGCAGCCCAATGCAAAACAGAGTTTAATTTCCTATAACAGCATGTACAGAAGTGTGTTATACCTCAGCAATTTTCCAGCAGTTTCATTTTAATAATAAAAAAAAAAAAGATATGTCATACTTTTATCTGTTTATAGTTACATTCAATGTTGTGTAATGATAAACATTTAACATTCAATGTTGTTCGCTCACCAGCCTCTCTGTTCCTCTCTCTCTTAATGAAACATAACATAGCTTGACATGTTCTGGGTTAAACTGCAAAAACCTGTGTAAAAACCTCTGTCCTGAAGACTTTCCCATGGTGGAAAACCTAAAGTTAGAGCGCTGCATCTGATTGTTAAAAACCACTGGCACTGGCGACAGAGCTGCTGTCGAATGAAGACTATGTTAATATTAACTTCAATCTCTGACAGATTAAACTACACAGTCTCTATTGTGGGGTGTGTTGTTGGAAGTGCTTCAGCTGTAGCAGGAGTAGAAACAGCTCCAAACGTGAGTATGAGCGGCCTCATCTCCAGACAGCCCCAGCCCCATAGAAGTTTCTAGATACTAATTTGGATTCCAACAGGATGTATATACACATCACGCTGCTTTTCTGCAATGTTTTCCTCATGCAGAGGTAACAGACAATCAAAAGCACATACGCGCACACAAACACACACACACACACACACACACGTGTTGTAACCTTACAACACAATTCGAGTCAATGTCCGGTAAAAGCTATGTTGGAAAAGCATCAGGTTTGATTTTGCTCGATTTTATTCGAATGTAGCTGTAATAAAAGATAGAAGCCTGACACTAACCCTAAATCAGATCCCATCCAATCAATATTTTACACAAGTACCATGATTGAAACACAAAATGAAAGCACAACAGTCTTAATTGTTACAGTACATACAAAATCAATCAGTGTTTAACTATCACAGAAGCAGCACAATGACCTGCCAAAGTTGGGACAGGCACTTTCCTGCAATTAAAGCAGAATCCCACCCAAGTTCAATAATGGAATAGTCGACACTTTTATGTTAAGACAGTTTGGGGCAATTTAACAAACATTTGCTGTGTACTCTGCTGTGTATTCTTTAGGGGATGTGAGGCTCCAAAAGTGGGGATAGAAAGCACTGAAGAGTTTAATCATGTACTCATTAAATAACCCAAATACATCTTATATACCAGCTAATATGAAGCCATTTATGAACTGAAATTAGGTTTGCCGAAATTTGCTCCGGCAAATTTTAAATTTTCCTTTTATAAAGTGTAACAACAAAGAAGTTGAAACAGGAGATGCTGGCAAGACTTCGCAATGCATGTGTACGTTTATAGAAGAGAACCAGGACGTAAACAGGAAATGACTAAACAGCTGATTAGATTTCTAGAGACAGTGACCTCTGTTGGTGTGAAGGGGTATTATCCTGTACTATCCTGTCCAAAATCAAGGTTGGTAAGCAGGAAATGATCAAACACAGTAATGACACTAATCATCATGGCCCAGTGGGGCATTCCAAGGAGTAGTCAAATAAGTAATAGTGAAATGCTCAAGATTAAGATATGGCTATCGAAACTCAAACAAGAGATATTGGCAAGACTTCGTAATGCATGTGTGCTTTTATAGAACAGAACCAGGAAGTAAACAGGAAATGACTAAACAGCTGATTAGAATTCTAGAGACAGTGACCTCTGTTGGTGTGAAGGAGTACCCTGTGCTTTTGTAGCTACAGAGATCGTCATTTTTTTATTACCATATGGCTAAATTGAAGTCACAGCTAGGATTTGTATACTGATCAATCAGTTCTGAATTCAGAGATTTAGCTATTTACATCTTACCACTTGATGGTTTTCGTGGAATTATTTAATAGTAGAGTACAAAGATTATGTTTAGGTCACATGACCAAATGATGACCATATGATCTCTTGGATAACTGAGTTGAAATTAATATTTATTTTTGTTTTTTTCACAATATATTTGACAATTCTATTGCAATAAAATTAAGACATGGCCTTGTCAGTGGGACGTTTGGTCAGTAGTAGTGAACAGAACTTGAGGGTTAAATAAAATATGAGTGGTGATATTCTTCTTGGTAGATACACTTATTCTCAGCAAGGCTTTTTAATTTGTCCAGATTTTATCTCCGTCTTGATTTCTTTTTTCTTGACCTTAAGCATTCTTTTCTTCCCTATCCTTTCATTTCTTCGTATTGCGCACGTCTATCCCCCGAGGACTGTCTCTTCTATGTACAGTACGGCACACTCAGCTTTTCCTGATGGCCATGAATCTCTGTCCGCAGAGTTGCCCAGCTTTACCTGCCAGGAATCGAGGAGCAATAGTCATCCATCTTTGGCATGTTGGACGTTGGGGTCCACAGAGAACTGGGTCATATGCACTTTTTAAGTTTTGAAGACGCAACTTGGAAAATGAATATCATCAATCAAGGAGGAGAGTTCACGGCACTTTGTGAATACAGCTCAGGCCAATTAGAAGGAGGAACACTACTGCTCTCCAAACACAAACTAACAACAATGTCACCAGGGAATAACACTATACCTCATAGCATTTCTTGTAATCACCTCGCTAAGATGTCTGTTCCAGTTCATCAGTTTAGCCATTGAGTCGGGGCTTAAAGTCTGCTCCCAGGAATGTAAAGAATAAAACATAACACGGTGTGCTGTTATAGGAAAATAATCAACAACAGGGTGGTGAGATGAAGTGGAGTTACAACGATGTTGATTATTTTCCAATAAAAGCACATCCTGAAGTGTTTAATTCTTCTTATAGCAGAAAACTTACAACAAATACAAATACAAAAAAAAAAGATATATTCAATTAAAAAAAATTAATCAGTTTACAGTTACAGGGTAATTTTGGCCAATTTTGTGGTACTAGTATTAGGCAGATGAATGAATCTCTATTCTCCATCTGTTTGATTGTCAGCTGTCAAATAGTAATAAAATCCTGACATGATATTGGTTCTTAGGTTTCTGAGCCCCTGATGAGAGGATACATTCCTTGAATGCAATCATGGTAGTAAACACTATGTCCAGGAGTCTGTGGAAAGCCATTTGATAACTCTGTGGCAGAATTCTGGCCAAAAAAAAAAAAAAACCCTCCACTTGGCCAAAATTTTTTGTTTTGCTGCCTATAACACTTTTCCAGGTCAGCTTTAAGACAGCATGAATGTATATTTGGCAAAAAGAGTGTGGAAATGGTTTTATTTACTTGTTCGTGTACTTGCATGAATCATGTTGCGTAAGGAGCCAGTGGTAGAATCGGTAGCCAAGTTGTTGGAGAGCTATATTTTGGTGGCTCAGCAGTTAATGCTCTGGGTTACTGATCAGAAGGTTGGGGGTTCAATCCCTAGCACCGCCAAGTTGCCACTGTTGGGCCCTTGAGCAAGGCCCTTAATCCTATCTGCTCCAGGGGTGCTCTATCATGGCTGACCTTGTGCTCTGACCCGAGCATCCTAAGAAGCTGGGATTTGTGAAAAAAGAATTTCGCTGTAATGTATATGTATGTATATGTATATGTACCAAATAAAGGCTTCTTCTTTATAGCGAAATCGACATAAACCTATTTGTGGAAAGTGCAAGTTTTCACTTTTGGCAGTAATCATGATAAAGATACATGCAAAAGAGAAACATATTTCAGTCAAGGAAAATCTGTAATTCTCCCAACTATGTAAAGCAGAAAATGTGAAGGGATCTCCCAGTCTGCCACATATACCGTCGATATACTGTGCATTGTGATTCTTATATTCGAAACAGAACTGAGCACACCCCTGCTGAAAAAAACCCAATACAAACCCTCACACAATTTGTAATGGTTTTAATGGTTATAATTAATGGTCCCTGTGGGTATCTCCTGGTAATCTGTTGCTCTGTATCGGTGGCACATTATGTGTTATGGAAACCACATTGGTAATGGTTTTAATGATTAACAGCTGATAGTTTGTAATGGTATTTGTAGTGGAAACCATTAGAATTTCTGTGATGGTTTCTATTGTTTTGTTATTTTTTTCAGCAGGGACATCTTTGAGTGCTTGTGCACTGACACACTCAATTTGCCAGCTTGTTTGATTGCTTTTCTTTATTATGTTTCATGTGGTCTCAGTGAACGAACAATTCCCTAAATGAACAGATTTCCTCTCAGTGACACAGATACATCCTATATGTGCATGCACATGGGTGTCTGATTTGGTCTCTAAAGTCATGCCGCTGACCTTCTGCGCATAAGAGTTCGGAGAAACAAAATAAATATGAGTTTTCTTCTGACTACTCTTAAAGACAGCTTGAGTTGAGTTCTTTTGAATTAAAAAAAAAAAAAAAACATTCCCATCTGAGTGCCTTTGTATGGAAGTGAGTTTGATTGACGTGGCTCGGTGTGTGTCGACGCTCAGCTTTTGACTCGACCTCCAGTGATAAGGCTTTCGACTGACAGGTGGTCTGAGTGATGATTGGGTGATTGATGCATGTGTGTGTGTGTGTGTGTGTGTGTGGGGTGGGGGGTTGTGGGGGGGGGATGATGGACTGTGTTACTTGAATTATACATTCAAGTAACTTCAGTATGAAATCATTTCAGCTGTTGGAGGTATACTGATAGCTAATTGAGATCTAGTTGAATGACTCTTTTACATATCACTTGCTTTATTTTTTTCTAATTCCTAATTGATACCCCACGTGACACTTTATTAAAAGAAAAAACATAAAAGAAAACACGCTCACATGAAAAGAACGACAATTGTTGATTATTATTATTATTATTATTATTATTATTATTATTATTATTATTATCATCATCATCATCATCATCAGGACATTGGAAGGACAGTTTCTTGTAGTTGATCAATCCATCAGATCCTGTTTCGTTGTCTTTGGATGCTGTTAACTGTGGAGATTAGCGAAGGTCGGACAATGATAAGAAAATGGTCAATATTAAATCAGTGTACATTCTGTCTGTTCTGTTTTTGTCACTCTTATCGGTTGCGATGGAAAGGTCAGAGAGGAACAGAAGAAAATGTACACAATTTTACATATACGTTACATTTTAAGTGCGAAAATGTAACTTATGCTATGTTTTTTTTTTTAATTTTTTATTTTTTATTTTTTTTTAAAGAAAACAAAACAACAAAAATTACCACCACCCTAGGCTTTTGCAATATAGCCTGTAAAGTCACATTTTGGGCTCTTAAAGCCACTCCCAATGGAGGAAGATGGAAAAAAAAAGGAAAGTAAAAAAAGCAACAGCAGTTTATTATCAAAATTTGTAACAAGTCGATTGAATAATTTGATGCTGATGATTTTATTTGATCACATGCCAGGTAAAGAGGCAGTTTATTCTGCAGTGGGACGTCTAAAATGTTGCTAGCTGAGTCTAGTTTCCTCACACAGTGAACGTCAGGCTTTGATCAAGTTGCTGGAGTTATGTGTCCTAGGTATCTTATAGCTATTTTATATTTGTGGTTGATGTATACGCAAAAGGGAAACAGCTATAGCTTTATAGTGGAAGTATTCATGGTGGAAAATATCACAATTTCCCAGGCTGACACTCGAATCGTGCAGTGTGATTCCTATATGCAAACAGAAATTAGCATATATTTGTGTTGTTTTTTGTTTTTTTAAATGGCTTCAAAAATGGTGTGACTATAGTGTATCAGAAATAGTCAATTTGCTGCGTGTCTACACGATATTGACTGAATTAACGGTCTCGTCTGCGTCGCGCCTCATCACTCCATCTTCCTTCAGCTATTTTTGACTAATGTTAGTTAAAAAAAAAAAAACAATGGAAGAATAACTGATAACTGATGAACTAAAAGCGGTTCTTGGTAGTAAACTCAGTCTTTCACACCCTACTCTAGGTGTAGTTTGAACAGACTGTGTGAATGAAAGTGGCTAATAATTCCCTTAAAGTGCATTTGTGTGATTTAGTGATGGTGTCTGTGCTGCACGAGTGCCACTAGTGTACAATAAATCTGTATAACGGGTTTGAAGTGTCCCCCCCCCCCACACACACACACACATACACACACAACCCACGTCATGCACGGCTGAAGTAAGCGACGGTTTGGGACCGTCATCAATCTGTGGCCGGAGCGGAATGCTGCCTGAGGTTGTGTGTGTGTGTGTGTGTGTGTGTGTGTGTGTGTGTGTGTGTGTGTGTGTGTGTGTGTGTGTGTGTGTGTGGACATTATTAAAGGCCTGCTGCAGCCGTTTCCTCACACAGCGCTCCCAGAGGAGGCTTCCCTTACACACACCCTGTGAGCGTTTGAGCAGGAAACATCCCCTTCATGAAGTCAGCAGTGTAATGTAATATGTGAGCAGGACAGGACAGCACACACACACACACACACACACACACACACACACACACACACACACACACACACACACACAGGTAATTCTATATTTGTAAAGCATATCTATTGAGTTGTGTGTAGCTACAGAATACTACGACAACGCTGGACACTAATCCGTGCAGTAGGTCAACCTTTATCCTCAATACATGAAAGAAAATTTTGTGGGTTTTTTTTGTGGGTTTTTTCAAATTTATTTATTTTTGGTAACTAACTAAATAGCTAACTAACTAACCAACTAACTAAATCCTTTGTTCATCGTCTGTAATGAGCCACACTGTTTACTGTCAGTGTTTTGAGCTCTTTGAGAGAGAGAGAGAAAGAGAATGCGAGTAGGGAAGTGATAAATGAGAGAACCACACACACACGCACACACACACACACACACACACACGCACACACACACACGCACACACACGTTTTATTAGGAACAATAAGGAAGATGTGAGCTTTATTATAGGTTGAGAGAGTGCATGAGAGAAAATGAGAGCACAGGGAAGTGTCCGGTGGCAAATGAGATCAACACACACACACACACACACACACACACACACACACACACACACACAGACACACAACTAACTATTTTATTAGGGACAATAAGGATGAGGTGAGTTTTATTAAAAAAAAAAAAAAAAAAAAAAAAGTTGGGAGAAAAAGAAAGATTGTGGAGGGAAGTAAAAAGTGAGAAATGAGAGAACACTTCACACACACACACACACACACACACACACACACACACACACACACACGCACACACATCTTATTTGGGGAGGAATCAAAGTTTGACATAGATAATAATGATAATAATAATAAGTATAATATATATATGTAATAATATAAAGCCCATTGTTCTCTCTCTCTCTCTCTCTCTCTCTCTCTCTCTCTCTCACTCATGCAGAAAAGAAAAACACTATATTCCTTGCACGTTTCCTTGTCAGATCCCCATATGTTTGTTCTATCCACAATCCATACGTGATGTACAGTAAACGCTCGCCTACCATCATGTTTTAACAGCTGCGGCCCAAAAATCTTCAGCGGCCCACGCTGCTCTTCAAACCGCTTAGTGTGACATGGATGAGAACTGGTAGATCGGACTTCATGTGACTTTTCCACAAATCACTGGTACATTAAACCTCAGGCTTCTACATGATAAGATACGATTTCAATACTTCGATATTCGATATTTGACACCACTGAATCTGCTATATGATATGATATGACGTATGATATTTCTTTGTTGTTCACAGCATGACAGAACAGCAGTAGAGGACAACGGTGACTATATTCAGTGAAAGGATGGGGAAATTGGTGATTTACTTGATAATTAGGGAATCAGTTCAAGCAAAACTGGATGGAACTTAGCGAAAACCCAAGTAATGTTTGAATCCAAGAAACTGCAGTGTGCATGCGGGGTGTTTGGAGGAAGAGGTGCCTTCATATTAAGGATATACTGTATAATGGGTGACTTGTGGAAACGAATGCGAACCATCAAGATAGACAGGTCCGATCTCAGCAAAAAATGACCGTGACGGGAACGCAGCCGTTACATTTTCAGTCTTCAGGACAAAGGTCTCCACATCGTGACAATCCACCAGTTTTTGATTTATTAAGGTCGAGAGAGAGAGAGAGAGAGAGAGAGAGAGAGAGAGAGAGAGAGAATGACTGTTATAATGAAAGAGATAACATTAACTGTCACGGCTCTTCCACGATGTTAAACGCAACTATAAACGGATAAAAATGACAGCGTTTTTCTTTAATAAATAAAAAAGCGCAACCTACCTTGTGATAATATGGTAATATTACCACGGCTTCACGTAGGGCCTGATCACAACAAACTATCATTGATTATTGTTCTATAACAGCACCCCTAAATGTTTTAGTGCTTACTTAACACTGATATCATGGAAATATAATGAAAATAATGTTTTTGATTTATTTATTTTTTTTTACTGTCTTTTGTCATTAAAATTATATTAAAATGTATTTTCCAGAAAAGACAAAAGTAAAGCCCTCAAACTAGCAAAACGATCACATCTTGCTTTCATGATCAAATGTAGAAAATGAGTAAAGAAAGCATACAGACTTTCTTCATGAAAGTGTGAAAGAGAGAATTTTCAACCCATGGCACACTTTAGCCCAATAAAACAGTGAAAAACCAATCTGCAAAACAAGCTTTTTTTCCCCCCCCGCCATCATTTCTGCCCCATCTCACTTCTCTAAACACACTCATCAGTTCATCAACACACACATGGACACAAACAAATCAGCCATGTTTACTCTGCACGGGACGTAATCTGAGCTATTAAAGTCCATCTCTTTACACACACACACACACACACTGTTTTCCTCATCCCCTCATCCCTCTTACATTTCCATTAGACTTTTTCCTCAGGAAACGAACCGGCTAATTATTAGCGCAGAGCATTAGCAGGGCGGATAGTGGTGCAGGTCTGTTTACACAATAATTAGTCTCTGGGGCTAATCCGAATCTGACCTTTTTTACCTCAGATGATGCAGAGCAAGGAATGGATTTACCTGTGTGTGTGTGTGTGTGTGTGTGTGTGTGTGTGTTTATTTGAATGTAAACACTACCAACCCTTTGCTAATTTCTAGCTGTTTGCTAGCATGGATTGTCCTGTTTTGTTTTGTTTCTTTCTAACTGATCTTATTTGCTGTCTTGTATACTAGCATAGTAGCACTCCACTGCACACATACATATGTCTAGCTATCGTTGTGAGGACTTTCTATTGACATAATTATTACTGCAGCTAATTAATTCCATGTTGCACCTAAATCTAATCCTAGCGTTAAATTCAGTAAACAAAAGGAAACCTTTTGGTTCTTTTGTTGTTGTTGTTTTCAGTTGCTGTTGTGTGGGTTTTTTTTTTTTTTTTTGCAGGTTAAAAGCCAGACCTGTCAGATATTCCTATATTTACACACACACACACACACACACACACACACACACACACACACACACACACACACACACAGTAGAAACTTTTGAAATTTCTGGTATCTTATTTGCTGTCTAGCAGGATACTAGCAATCTATTACACACACACACACACACACACACACACACACACGTATTAGATTCTAATAATGACTGCAATCCAATCAAACCCTTGACCCTATTACTATCAGACATAACAGGGCCAAACAAAGCTGCAATTCCCTCCTCATTTCACTTCATATTTTCCCCATTAACCCTCAGGTGAATCTGTTTCTGATCGAGATTTAATAGAATAAAAAAAGCTAACATCTCCATCAAACTCGATGACAAGGACAGATAAAAGGTTTTATGGCTAACATGGCCCGTCTTTCATGTCGCGCATTAGCGTAACGCTAGCCCTCCCTGGCAATATAATCCGTGCCGTGTTATTTCGGTTCGGCACGACGGGAGACAAGGTCGTTATTCAGACACATTCTCACGATAATTGAAAATTAGAGACGGAGGACGGAGGAAACAGGTGACACTAATCGATTTGAGGCTGTGTCAGAAACTAGAGCTGCTGCTCGGGGGTTCCGATTGCAGCGATGTGAGCAGATGGCCTCATCCGTTCGTCTGAGCGTGTACCGGTGTCCGTGTGTGTGTCTCATACGTGCCATCTTCTGTGAAAGGGTACGAAAGGGACGTCTCAATATACTGTATGTGTCTCAGCACGTGCTGAATTTATATATTAACAGCAGTAAAGATAATAATAATAATAATAATAATAATAATAATAATAATAATAATAATAATAAACAACTTTATTTATATAGCATCTTTCATAAATTTAAAATGCAGTGTGCTTTATAGTGTGAAATACACAAAATGGAGACAATGGAAAATAGTACAACAGGCTAATAGATTGAAAAAAAAAATTAATATAAAAAAATTAATCAAATATTTAAAAGAAATATACAAAAAAGGTATAATAAAAATTAAAAGAGTGTATAAAAGTAATTTAAATGTAACAAGTCCAAAAATAAAATCTAGTTAAATACCAAAGTGAAAATTGTTGTTGTTGCTTTTTAATCAGTCATGACGAATCTTCACCACTCATTCTAAGATTCCTACCTGAAATATAGAGAAAGCTAGAAGACAAGTCATGGTTTACACCAACGCCAAGTATAAATAACATAATTCACGGTGATGAATTATCTCCATGTTGGTCGCTAGCTAACTTTGTCTGTTGTGCATTACTTGGACATACTAACTTTGTTCCCATAACAACCAATATCCCTCTAATGAATGAATTATTACATTTACATTAATATATATATATATATATATATATATATATATATATATATATATATATATATATATAAAACTAATTCAAGTAATAATAATATATAAAACATTTTGAAGAAAAAAAAAATAGGGGTGGGGTAGTTGGTAATTTGTTGCCGTATGGCAACAATGCGCAATAGTGGAAAGTACTGCATTACTTCCATGCTATAATTTTACTATTAATTATTTTGATAAATTTACTGCATTTTCCGTGCTATAAGTTGCAGAGTTTTTTTTTTGCCACCTAGTAAGCATGTGAAAGTTATATCGTCTACAAAAGAATTACAGTTGTAAAAAGTATGTGGATGGATTTACTCACTCAAAATACATACAAAAATTAGATCCAAACATGTTTTGTGTGAAGTAACGTTTTAATTATTTCTCTAGAATTCTTAATTCAAAATAAACAAACAATATGTCTGAAATTAAAACAGTTTTTCTTACTTTGAATTTGAAAAAATGTGACTATACATAACTATACATGGAGTACCACAGTTCCATTATCACATGTTGTTGCCATATGGCAACAATTACATTTTACCATTTAACAGAATACTCAAAATATATAAACTTGTTTAAATGACAAAAAACAAATAAATGTGAATTTATCTCTGATAGCGTTTAAATTTTTTTCATTTAAGTAGTTTTGCCTAAATATAGAAAAATTCATAAAATTTTGAGAGCCCTCCGATGATGACCTTCACCATGCCATGTGACTGCAGAAAAGGAAGTGCAAACAGCACTTCCTGGTCATGTGACAGGGCGTTTTTTGTTATGTCAAAGTTAAAGCCCCCTTTTTCCAGTTACATAGGAAAATAGCAGTTTTGTATTATTGCCCATCATCAAATTGGAGACAAATTAATTGTTGCCATATGGCAACACCATGCAGTAAAGGGATATGACTATGCAAGCAAACACTGCTACAATCTGAGCAAACAAATTTGGATTTCCTAACTTGTAAATTGCAACAGAGACAAAGAAAAAGTTTAGGAAATAAATCTGTGTGAATAAGTTTTTATAACCTTTGTGAATGTGCGAGTACACTGTAGGTGTATTTGTGTATTCTCTGCACAATTTCTGGTCTTGTGACACACAACCACTCCCTAAAATGTTTTCTTCAGTCAGTGTGCGCTTGATGTGGGGGTTAGAGACGGAGCCATCTGTCTGCTCACACACACACACACACACACACACACACACACACACACACACACACACACACACACACACAAGCCCACACAGGATTTAGGTATGACTCTCACTCTTTATGAAAAGGCAGACAGCTGCGTATACAATGTGACACACACATACACGTTTATGCACATATCACTCAGGTAACACACACACACACACACACACACACACACACACACACACACTTCTCTTGCATACCCACACACTTGATGCCCTCAGCATATGTTCAGTCTGTTAGGTGTAGGTGTGGGAATGTTTGCCACTTTGCTAGGACTTGAAGTGTTTTTTCTACACTGCAGATATTTGTGTGTGTGTGTGTGTGTGTGTGTGTGTGTGTGTGTGTGTGTGTGTGTGTGTGTGTGTGTGTGTGTGTGTGTTTTAAGTTACTGCCAGACATTAAGCAGAAGAATCAGTGTGATGTGCTTACAGCAGCCTATAAAATGGGCAGAAGGTCAATAGTCAAAATGACTGCTATTGACTGAGAAGATTAATAACTTCAGTGTGTGTGTGTGTGTGTGTGTGTGTGTGTGTGTGTGTTAATATATAAGCTGTAGTACTAATATTATATTAAAGACAGTTTTTTTTTTATTCTGCGGTTACCTCCAACAAGAAATTCGAGTTAGTAACAGCTATTATTTATGCTTCGACATCTTTGGTACAAGAAGCAAGACTGCTGATGCAACTATAACACTCCCTGATTTTATCTACGATCGCTGTAGCCCGGTTTCGGAGGGAATTTAGCTGAAAATCTTTAATGCTTTGAAATGTTGGTGAAGGAAACGGCAATTCTTAGTAATGATGATAACTAGAACTTTATTATATAATATTATACATATATAACAGAATGTCCCAGAATTGTGTTTACTTACAGTATGTTAGCCCCACTGGTGTTAAATACTTGGGGGTGTGCCGTTATAGGAAAATAATCAGTGACAATGTGCTGCGATGTAGTTGAGTTACTGTTGCCACTCCAAAGTTGGTTGTTTTCCCATAAAAGCATATCCCAACGTGTTTTTTTTATTATTATTATTATTTTTTAAATCCTTCTGTCCTGAAGACTTTGCCATGTTGGAAATCTCTGACTACAGCCTGTACATTGCTTTGCTGACCAATCAGAATCAAGAATTCAACATGTAAAACCAGATCGCCATGGTAGGATTCCATGCTATAAACCTTATTAGGCATGTTATTTCATCAGCTTAGGTACAAGCTTGCTTTCCATACTGCAGAAGGTCTGTAGACGGGCTAATTATTGGCAGAGATAATTACCAGTGCTGTACTAGAGTGGTTCTGTTTACCTTATTATTAGCGACCTTTAGTGTCTTGTCTGCATCATCTACGTGACCTTTTTTATCCCACTAATATGAAATATAGGAACCATTCTCAGGGCCAGTATTAGTTTACCTTTGACTGAGTGTGTGTGTGTGTTCAGATTACCATCAGACCATGTGCATCAGAAGGTTTGCTAATAGATGAATGTTAGCCATTTTTTAACTGCTAGCTGACCTTTTATCTGCTGCACAAATACTACCAGGCTATTCCTCTATCACAACAGATACACTCTCATTCTCATCATTGTTAGGTTCTAACCACGCAACGGCTTCACCTTAACAGTAACCGACACAACAGTGGCAGATGAAGCTCAAGATGCTCTGCTTGTTTTGCTCGCAAATCTTGTTACTAAGGGTTAGCAAGTTCCGTGAATGACTTTCGATGTTATCAATACTCTTCCCTTTAGATTTAACCATTTCCTGGAGAGTTACATTGAGTTTTATTCATATTGGCCCGTGATTTGAGACGATGCTTTCTGCTAGGCGATGCCTAAGGTCCCTGCAAATAAGACAGCCAAAGATGACTTTATTAATCCCTTAGTTTGCAACAACAGAAGAAAGAATACAGAGCTCTGCTTAACAACGAAAACAAACAACAGCTACATTCACGTGCAGCCTAATACAGTAATCCCAGACTAATCCAACTGATCCGTCTGAACAAAAAAAACCTTCATGTGCACGCTCAAATTCGAAAAGACTTAATGAAGTCAATTTGAATGAAAGTTCTATCTGATCCAACAGTATTTAATATGTTAAACTGAAGAATAATCAGCATGTAAAACTTCGAATCAGATTTTTTAACCACCATATATTCTTCACACTGCTGCACATTGCACAATGTCTGTTCTGCTCTTGCATCATGCACTCCAAACTGGGAGATTACCAAACCATTAATACATGAACAGGATTTAATAAAAATGCAAATCGATGTGTGGTGATGGGAGAAAAAGTTTGGCAACTGTTTAAAAAAAGCGGGAGATGTGCCTGAAATCGCATACTTCTATTACGTATATACACAATATATCTTATTATAGATTCTTTAAACTATCATCAGTACGAATGCCTGTGTATTTGTAATGAATTGTTTTTTTTTTGTTTGTTTTTTGTTGTTGTTGTTGTTGTTATTGTTGCTGTAGCCAGTGATACACGACATCACTTTGGCCAGAATTTCTGCATTTACTTTGGGGATTCATAAAAGCAAAAAATGCTTGGACCCCTAACCACAAATGGCTGTTGATTGTTAGGATTTGAAATTGCAAATCGCTTGATGATGATGGGGATTGAAAAAAAAAACCCAAAAAAACCATCCTATAAGGAACCAAAGTTCATAGTACAGATTATTTTTTTTTTTTTATTGTTATGTTGGATTAATGTTTCAAAGTAAAATGATGCTGTGTATGCAATTCTGTTCGATTCGAGATATAAGAGCAAAATTGCAAGGAAGGAACTCAATGTATCCCACCGTATATTTGTTTGGGATTATGCGTGATTTCCCAAGATTATGGGAAATATATAAACAAAGGAATGACAAGGAATGGATCTTGATGAATAGTACAAAGCAATGAGTACAAGTTAAGACCTACAACCGGCACTTGCCCTTAACATCTGGTTCCATGGAGGAGAATGAAGAGACTTTGCGTGTCATACAGTTTATAATGACTGATCTACAGTAGAAGCAGCTCCGTCATCCTTTAATTGGGCCTGAAACAAATAGACAAAGAAGCACATCTTTTCTAGCCAGCTGTGAGGCTGAAAAATGTGCACGGCCCATCGACCAGCTCTTTCAGACATTCTATCTAGTGCTTATTGGCCCTAAAATGGCACAGAAAACATACACACACATTCACTCATACACATGCTTATACAGCATATGCACACACACACACACACACACACACACACACACACACACACACATTTCCACTCTCCACCAATCCTGCTCTCTCCACTTTTTTTAATTGGCCCTTATTAAAAGCCAAACTGCTGCTGTTGCGCCGCTTTTCTGAAAAGTCTCCAGGAATGGTAATTAATGGCGGCATCTGTAAGAAAGCGGGCAATTAGTGGGAGCTGACAGGCGAGGAGAGTGTGTGTGTGTATTTGTGTGTGTGTGTGTGTGTGTGTGTGTGTGTGTGTGGCAGCATTGATGACTCTGCTTTTTTGTCCGAGGACCGTTTGTTTAGCCTGCAGGGCTCCAAATGGACAGTTCTGTTTGATTTAATGCTACAAAAAAAACGCTAAAGTTGTAGTTTACAGGATTTCTATCAACCATATTGACAGAGTTGTAGTAAAGATTGTTAATTTATATGGCAGTATATGTAAAGTAGATATTTTGGAGAGAGAGAGAGAGAGAGAGAGAGAGAGAGAGAGAGAGAGAGAGAGAGAGAGAGAAAATGTCTTTATCTTAGTCTCTCACTTTCTCTCTGGCTGAATCCCAAATAACTTTTAATGCACTACGTAACGTGCATGACTCAATACCTTATTATGTCGTCTGAGATCCAGAATCTCTCACTTTGATTAAATCCTACAGGACATTTCATGCACTATGTAGTGCCCTATCCCCTTTCATAACCTGTGGTGCATTTATATATAGGGAATAGGGATGCATTAGGAATTCATTTTCTCTCTTCCTGCCTGTCTTGCCGTCTGAATCACAAACATGCTGGACATATGGACTTTGTATAGGTATTCGCCTTCCTTAAACTTTCCCACTTTTTTACTGTTCCGACCTGGAACTGAAATGTATTTAACTGGGATTATGTCATGAATCTACACAAAATAACCCAGAGAACACAATCCCCACAATGAAGCATGGTGGTGGTAGCATCATGTTGAGAGATACCCTTGGCTTCGTGGCTGCTTCTCTGACTAACTCCCTCTTTACCTGGCTTTTGTTAGACAGCCTCCTCTAGGCAGAATCACAGCTGTGCCAGATGTCAACAATGGATTTAATGAGACTCTGTGGGATTTTCAATATTTTTAATTTTTTTAATAACAAAACCTGACTGATATAGATATAGACATATCATATAAATCCATACATATCTGGTGTGGATTAAAACACTTGTTAAAATGGAAGTGTAACTGCATCAGATAAAGAAAGAAAGAAAAAAGAAATCCTTCAAAAACACCTGCTGTGAATTGGTCTTTAGAAAGCTGGAAGCCACATGGGGAAAAAAAAGGAAGTTATTGCTTCTGATAGGATATCAAACAGCAACATGTAATCCCTTCTTCTTTTCTTTTCTCTTCTCTCCTAAAGGTGACCCGGCTCTGGCCAAGGAGAACAACTGCCTCAATGCAGCCAAGGCGTGCAACCTGAATGACACGTGTAAGAAGTACCGCTCGGCCTACATCAGCCCGTGCACGAGCCGCGTCTCCACGGCCGAAGTGTGCAACAAGCGCAAGTGCCACAAGGCGCTGCGTCAGTTTTTCGACAAGGTGCCTCTCCGACACAGCTACGGCATGCTGTACTGCTCATGCCCTCCAGGGGACCAGTCAGCCTGCTCTGAGCGTCGGCGCCAGACCATCGTCCCCGCATGCTCCTATGAGGACAAGGAGAAGCCCAACTGCTTGGCACTGCAAGTCTTCTGCAAGAGCAACTACATCTGCAGGTACACACCTGTCCCCACTTCATTCGTGAGCATACAGTAATTATAATGTCATCTTTAGAAAATTTCAGCCCAAACTGAGATCAAATCTAGGGGGCATGTCGCTCTGGGTAATCACCTGACACACCTGGGACTCCTTGAATCTTAAACTTCTGTACGTTGCTCTAAATAAGGGTGTCTGCCAAATGCCATAAATGTAAATGTAAATGTAAAATGAATCTCTAGTTTGGGCTAGAAAGAAATCAGCACCCAAGCTTCGTGCTTCTTTATACCATTCTGTGCATTTATCTTCCAACCACTGATGGTGTTGTTTTTGGTCCAAAATACAATTCATACCAAAAATGCTACCTTCTATTGAAGTCTTTTGTTATTTTTGAAATGATCAATTAGCATTAGCAAGCCCAATCTGTTTAAAAAACAAACAAAAAAAAAACATAACAAAACTTGTTGAATGATGTCGGCTTGTCTAAGTATGATTAGATAAAACAGTTTTTGATAAATGATCAAATAAAACAGCTCTTGGTATCTTAAAACATGGGTATCTTAATATCTATTTTATATATTACATTACGTAAACCGTAAACAGGAAATAGTCAGGCGATCAGCAAACCACACAGACGGGGCAAATACAAACTCCTAAAACCAAGAATCAAGCGAGATCAAAACCGGGATATCAGTCCCTCCAAGATTTTGTGATTTTGCGATTGCAGAAATGAAACCAAATCAAGGAAACTCCGCAATATTCAGAGGAGCTTTTGAGAGAGATTTTTCAAAATTGCCACAGATTTTCCACAGATTTGGGCCAAGACGCGTCATGTGACGTCACCACAACACACATTGAAGTCAAAGCCCTCTTCGATTCACGTGCGCCAGACATGAGTACAGCTAAAAGGTCTCATTTGGACTGGGATATCAATAGACAGGATAAAGGCTGTGCAAACGTTTTAGGCACCCAATTTTTTTTAGTACAAACTTTGTTATAGATTTTTTTTTATTTTATGACTTCTATATTATCAAGTCAGTACTTCTGCAAGATGCTCAATAAAACTTACCAGCTCATTTCCTTATAAAACTGCACTAATTGTACTGGAGACTACTATTTTTATTTTTTATTTTTTTGTCACATCAAATATTGAATTTGTTTCATTCACTACTGTTTACTGCTCTTTATGTTTTTTTTTTTGGTTTTTTTAAATGTAGAAGCATTTAATTTCATTATTTTGAAGGCATCTTTGCTCTGCAGCAATTCTTTGCATGTACCTAAAACTTTTGCACAGTCCTGTATATTTAGCAAACAGATGTAGACAACTCTCAATGAGAATCCCTGCCACTGTTGTCTTAGCTCTTAGCATGAAGTGATACTCCATGGCAACACACATTAACACAAGACAGCGGTGTAAAGCGGAGGCCTTAGAGGTGCTAACAAATATCACGCCCACACGAGGAGCCGAGACTTCCAGGATCCCAGCATCTGTGATAACGCACGATCACCAGCGGCGACAGCTAGTGTTAATCCTCTATCTGCATTTCTGCTGGGAAATAAAATGCATATTAACCCAAAACACAGAACATACACAGGACAATTACCATGATTATCGAAGTGTAGCAATAAAGCATGAGCTTTTAAATTCATTTTGCAGTTTGGATCGCACCCCCGAAGTGCTGTAAGTGGCTTGTTAAGGACTGATTAAGGCGCTGTGGAGGTGGGATCTAAAAGTGTTGCATGTGTCACAGCAGTGAGAAGTCTGAAAGCTGAGAAGGAAAGGCAGAAAGAGAAAAAGAGGGATAGTTCATGCTCCTGCTCAATTAGAGCAAGTCTGAAAGTGTTGATCACCTGCATACAGTCCTGCAAAGAAGGCTGTGAAAAATTGTCTTTATTGTTTAACCTTTTGATCTTTTGTTTCACAAAAATACTCTGCTCTCATGGATATCAAACAATTGCAAACACAGCACAGGTTTATCCAAAAAATCATATCTTTGTTAAATATAGGTGTGCAACAATTATTACTATGAATTCATATGAGAAAAATATATTTGAAGTATATTCCCATTGATATTTTACATTTTCTTTTAGGACACCTGGGTGACTAGGAACAGGAAATTGTCCCATGACTTTCTGTTTCACAGAGGTATAAATATGAGGTAACACACAGGCCAAACTCCCTTAGTCATTCATAACAATGGGTAAGATCGGGGAATATAGCTGTGATGTGCGGCAAAAGGTTGTTGAGCTTCACAAAATGGGAAGTGGCTATAAGAAAATAGCACAAGCATTGAAAATGTCCATTTCCACCATCAGGGCAATAAGTAAGAAGTTCCAGTCAACTGGAAAATGTTATGAATCAACCTGGAATTGGACGCGTGTCTATATTGTCTCAACTCACTGTGAAGAGGATGGTTCGAGTGGCCAAAAAATCTCCAAGGATCACAGCTGGAGAATTGGAGAAGTTAGTTGTGTCTTGGGGTCAGAAAGTCTCCAAAACTACAATCTGAAGTCACCTACATCAACACAAGTTGTCTGGAAGGGTTTCAAGAAAAAAGCCTCTACTCTCATCCATAAACAAACTCAAGCGTCTTCAGTTTGCCAGACACCACTGGAACTTCAAATGGAATCGGGTTCTATGGTCAGAGGAAATACCAGAGGTGGTTTTGGCACACACAGAGAGGTAGCCATATGGAAAAGTACCTCATGCCCATAGTTAAATTTGTTGGTGGCTCTTTAATGTTTTGGGGCTGTTTATCTGCCAGAGGACCTGGACATTTTGTTAGGATACATGACATCATGGACTCTATGAAATATCAACAGATATTACATGAAAACCTGACTGCCTCTGCCAGAAAGCTTCAAATGGGCCCTGGTTGGATCTTCCAGCAGGACAATGATCCAAAACATACATCAGAATCAACACAAAAATGGTTTACTGACCACAAAATCAAGGTCCTGCCATGGCCATCCCAGTCCCCTGACTTGATCCCCATAGAAAACCTGTGGGGTGAACTGAAGAGGAGAGTCCACCAGCATGGACCTCGAAATTTGAAGGATCTGGAGAGATTCTGTATGGAGGAATGGTCTCAGATCCCTTGCCATGTATTCTCCAACCTCATCAGGTATTATAGGAGAAGACTCAGAGCTGTTATCTTGGCAAAGGGAGGTAGCACAAAGTATTGACTAAAAGGGTGCCAATAATTGTTGCACACCTATATTTAACAACTATATATATTTTTTGGATAAACCTGTGTTTTGTTTGCAATTGTTTGATATCCATGATAGCATGGTATTTTTGTGAATTTTTTAAACAAAAGATCAAAAGCTTAAACAATAAAGACACTTTTTTCACAGCCTCCTTTGCTCATATTTACCAAGGGGGCCAATATTAGTGGAGGGCGCTGTACTAGGTGTTCACGCACACACATACTCACACACACACAAATTAACGGAGAACATTTGGACTCCTGCCCCTTTGTACTTGCAGCAGCTTCTGTTTTTTTCTCACTCCTCTCTCTCTCTCTCTGTTTTTCTCTCATGACTGCATGTTTTTCTACAGACGGTTGGAAGCAATTTGAGTTTCAGAGGTTACGGTAGGAGGTCTGATGTGCAACACGCAGGGGTTCGCTGTGTTTTCTGGAGATGGATTGACACCACCAGTCTCCTGCTAATCCCACACCATATGCCGACAGCAACTGCGCACCGCATTAATTTAGTTTCTCCTCCTCTCCGCTTAGCAACAAAGCACTGCTGAGATCATTTAGAAGATGCGTGTATTTGTCCGGGGTGTGACGATATACCAGTATAACGGTATACCGTGGGAAAAAAGTGGGAAAGATTTACACCGATTAAGTAATGGTTTCTTAAAAGGAAAAAAGCGCAGACTCCTTGCTTCATGAATTAAAGGAATACTTTTTTTTCAACATCACATTTCATCCTAACCTTTTTTCCCCCCATAAGATTCTATAACATTTTAAATAATATTTTATATTTTATACTATTTCTATAATATGTTTAGATTTTGTAATGTTCTATATTTTCTCCTTCTTTTTATTGCTTCAGTATTGAAAGTTACATAAAGACAACTTTAGAAAGACTTTCTCTCATGTCTGTATCGTCCTAAAGATTTCATTATTAGAGTATAATAAGAAGTTTGTAGATTTGAATTCGCATCATATAGTTTTTTAAACGTATTTTAAACACAAGGCAAACAACTGCTCTTTGACTTACATTATTACATGGCATTATTACACTGTGAGTTTCGAGTAAAGTTTTCTCAGTACTGGGAATCAACATTCTTGTACATCGTTATCAGTCATACGCCACCAAAGCAAATAAATAGATTTTATTGAAAATGCTGAAGCATTCCTTCATCATCTTGGAAATTTAGATACATTAAAACAGACTTTATGGTCATGGAACCAGACACACGGTGCCCTATTACTACGATGAGCCAATAAAATATGCCTGTGGTTAAGAATAAGACAAACATTCTAACTTGCTATGGTGCAACTTACCACAAACAAAAGACTCAAAAAATGTTTCGTGACCAACAAACAGAACCAGTAAAAACAGGGCCGTGTATTTTTAAAGAGGTATTTCTACACTGTTTTAACAAACTACCAAAGGATGAGATCCAACTCCATTAGGTTCCATAACTTTCCAACCCTACTGAGCATGTTTGGCAGATCTCGGAATATTCCAGTAAAAAAAAAAAAAAAAAAGTACGACAACATTTCGTTTCTCATGAATTTCTCTGTGTTTCAGGTCACGTCTAGCGGATTTCTTCTCCAACTGTCAGCCTGAGCCACGTTCTCTTTCTGGCTGTCTGAAAGAGAACTACGCCGATTGCCTACTCTCCTACTCGGGCCTCATTGGTAAGGATTTGGCAAGGGACTGTAATAAAACTCATTCTGAGACTGAGACACTTCATTAGTTCTACTGAGGGGTAAGAAATATCCAGCGTACCAGGCACAGTGTCAAACAGCGTGTCGAAAGTTGACACAAAATTCTCACAGGTCTGACTTTTAACATGCAAATCTGTCGAAGTCGAAAGCCGGCAATGCATCCCCAACATTTTTCATTAAATATTATTTCAGTTAACAAGCTATAAAACGTGCCACTGAGTACATAGTCAGGATTAGTCATATATGTAAATGTGCATGAGAATTTAAGTGACGTGTATCTACTTCTGACAGCGTCAACTATTTACTATCATACATATGATATAAAGTACCGGCTGCCAGACCCTCATTCAAAAAAGGATGAGAAACAAATTATATCACAGCGCTATTAAATGTTCGGTTTTGATTGAGCAGAAGGTGTGGAATCATTTTCAAGAACAGCAGGTCTGATAGTAGGTCCAGCTGCAAAACAAATCAATACACTCGCTGTAATGTGATAGGATTATCCTTTCTATAGTGAGCACTTACTCAGGGACTTGTATGGGGTACGTTCCAAATAAACTGTTTTAATAAACAGACGTGAAGCTGCTCCTTTAGGTTTTTGGACACAGGAAGGTCTCCTTATTAACTTCAATAGAAAAAAAAAAAACTAAATGAGAAGCTGGTGAGCTGTGACATGTTCTTTCATAAATAAAAATGTCAAATTGCTGACAAAATTGCTGTGGTGAACAAAACACGCTGTTGTTGGAAAACCGCTGATTATTTTCCTATACCAGCATGCCTCGTGTGATGTATTCCTTACAACTTGTGATCCGTAGTAAACTTAACAGCAAGTCTTGTGACTGTACCTAGCTATGCCACTGGTAGTACTAATGCCCCAGCAATAAACTTCCAAATGGCTTCGTCTTGGTCAAGTTAACACGTTATCACAGCTGAAAACGTGTAGGAAATTGCACAAGCCAACTCAGATGAAACGTTATGAACTTAAGATGAAGTTGAGAGCTGGTGCTAACAGGCATGGTGTTTCATATTATCTCATTTGTATAAGTGCCAAACGAAATCATTGATTAGAATTCCAACAATTTCGCGTGAGATCGGTTTGGCCCGGTTCCTCCACATCCCCAGCTTTCATTTTCATTCATATTCATTTATATTTCCTTTAATAATTTGAGGCTTTCCTCTCCATTGAGTTCACACAATGAGACAAAATTGCTGCCAAAAAAAATCACAAAATAGGATTTGACGATGTAAAAAATGGGAAACTCCAAGTCAGACACTTGGAGAATAGCAAAGAGAGAATGGTGGTGGTGGTGGAGGAGGGGGTCGGGTATGCACACAAATCCTTTTGTGTCCTTTTTCTCATCCATTGAAACTAACATTCCTGCTTCATCAATCACATTCTGCCAAAACACCACTGCTGAAATATGTCTGGTGCAAACTGCAGTTCTGCCAAAAAAAACAACCAAAAAAAAAAAAAAAAACACCACCAACAATGAGTGCCTCTGGATTGTTGCCTGTTACCATGTAGAGACAGACAGAGAGAAAGATAAAGGCTCTCAAACCAGATGCGTTTGTTTAAGAAAGAGATTTTGTGGTTTTTTTCTTCACTCTCAAGGCTGACGGATTAAGGTTAGATTAGGGCAAGATGCGTGGTTAGCAATTAGAGCTTCTCTCCTGACTTCATTAAAATCTAGCATTAAAATCCAAAATATCTGTCTTGTATGTTGAAATTGTTCCAAACTTTGTGAAATCAAATTGATTTGTCGTGGAGATAGAAACCGTTCACGGCAACACAAAGGATATGATAATATATGCAGTAACATTTAAAATTAGTCATGGATTGATACACTTTAAGCAAACCAAAACAACAGCACTATTTTAATATTCATGTATATTTACTTCCATCCATCCATTTTGGGTTAGCAGTGGTTTCTGCCTTGCCACTCTTCCATGGATGCCATTTTTGCCCAGTGTCTTTCTGATAGTTTGGATGTTGTCCTTGGCTCTTTTGTGACTTCCTGGGTGAGTAGTTGCCG
This sequence comes from Cranoglanis bouderius, assembly GCA_023630585.1. NCBI lineage: Eukaryota > Metazoa > Chordata > Actinopteri > Siluriformes > Cranoglanididae > Cranoglanis > Cranoglanis bouderius. Next base: position 13,091,618 of record CM042546.1, read on the forward strand.
TGCTCTTGGAGGAATTTTAGAAGGTCGGCCACTTCTGGGAAGGTTCACTACTGTGCCGAGTTTTTCCATTTGGAGATAATGGCTCTCACTGTGGTTCTTTGGAGTCCCAGAGCCTTTGAAATAGCTTTGTAACCCTTCCCAGACTGATGTATTTCAATCACCTTCTTCCTCATCATTTCTGGGATTTCTTTCAATTTTGGCATAGTGTGTTACTGGGTAAGACCTTTTAACCAACTTCATGTCGTTGAAAAAGTTCTATTTAAGTGTTTATTTGATTGAACAGGGTCTGCAGTAATCAGGTCTGGTTGTGTCTAGTCCAGCTGAACCCCATTATGAATGCAGTTTCATAGATTTGGGGAATTAGTAACTACGGGGGCAAGTACATTTTCACACAGGCCCAGTTGGTATTGGATAACTTTTTTGCTTCAGTAAATAACATTATTACTTAAAAAACAGTATTTTGTGTTTACTCAGGTTGCCTTTGTTTCGATTTCACTTACATTAAGACAGCTGTAAACAGTTCCCTCACTAGCCTCTCTTTTTACTCACTCTCAAAAAAAAAAAAAAAACCCATCTTGTCATGTTATGGAGAAACCAGTCCTTAAGACTTAAAGTTGCAGCTTTACTCTGTTACAAAGCGCTGACACTGAAGACTCTTCACAACTTCACCAAAACAATTCCACATTACAATTGTTTTTTGTTCACTGATGTGCAGCATCCACCACTATTGAATCAATAACATATTAGAACAAGAGCATTAATCTAAATCTGTGACTTGCAGCCAGAACTATGGTCTGGCCTGCTATTACAGAAGATCAATCAACACCTTCTGACCAGTTGCAGATGAGATTTGCGACAATTAAGAATTTAGAAATCATACCGTAGCGGTGTATTTCTCCTCCACAGGTACGGTGATGACCCCAAACTACCTGCGATCCCCTAAAATCAGTGTGTCGCCGTTCTGCGACTGCAGCAACAGCGGCAACAGCAAAGAGGATTGTGAGCGGTTCACGGAGTTCTTTACTGATAACGCCTGTCTGCGTGAGTACCACCACTGTCTGCCTTCTCTCCTCCTTTATCTCTCGCCGTTTTCAGTTTTCTAATATTTCTACTCTGTATCTCGCAGTTTGATCTCCAGGAGCCTTCAGTTTTCTTCCTTCTTTATGCTTTGTGCATCCTGCACTCTTCATTCTTCACAGTGTCTTTCTCGCACCACTTCCTGACACCTGTCGAATCATGTTCTTTACTGACTTTTCTTTTATTATTCAGTGTCTTTCCTTAATAAAATGTTCTTAGAAATTGTCCAACATCTTTATATAACTATGTTTACGCAGAAATTTACTGAAAATGGACCTTGGCTCCTCTTAGTGCCCCATCAGTAATATATTACTGTGATTGAATAAGATATTAACTCCTTTACACCATTTATTCTTGACATTAGCATAATACATCACTTAAATGATTTTTGATTTAACGCTATTACAACAATATAGCATTTAAATTTTTTTCCTATGTTTACATGTTTTATAATATTCTGGATGAACAAAAATAGCTAGGCCTGTATCAGCTTGTGCTTGTTGAATACTGTGATATATCATACCTATCCTAACCAGATGTACGCTCCTGTTCTTTCCAAATTCCCTCATGCTACCTGTCACGTTTCAGCATATTTTTAATTAAAGCGTGAGGCGAGATGAATGAAGCGGGTTCTGGAGTCAATACAAATCTTTTCATGATGCTGTGGTATGAGCCACTGAGGTTAAGACGTTAAAAGGAGGCAGTCCGTACAGGATTTCGGAGGGTTTTTTTTTCGTTGCGGCCAAAAATGTTAGATTTTGCCGCGTTTTTTTTTTTTTTCTTCAAAATTTGTGATGCAACTCGCAGAGTTTTTTGTGCTTTTTTGCATAGAACTACTTGAATTGCCGAAATTACAATTGCACAAAATAGTTTTGCGCAGTCTTTCGCAGTGATGTTTGTTGGTAAATTTGAGCTTTTAACCATACTCATGTTCGACGCGTGTAAATCGAAGAGGGCTTTGATTGAATGTGCGCTGTGATGATGTCACATGACGCATCTTGGCCCAAATCTGCCGAAAATCTGAGGTGATACTGAACAATTGCAAGCTCCTACGAATATTGCAGAGTTTGCTTGATTTTGCGTTAATTTCTGCGATCGCAAAATTGAAAAATCCTGGAGGGACTGAGGAGTGATGTTCGGAATAAGAATTCCTGTCTGAACTCAAGGACATTCTTCTGCAGGTTAAAACTGGGTTGTATGCTGTCCGTCTCTCTCTCTCTCCCTCCCTCTCTCTCTCTCCTTTGCCTTTTAGCTTCCTCTCTCCTCTTCTCATCTGTCTACCAAACACACGCATCATCTCTTTACTCTATGCCAGGTCATGGCAGCATGAAAACACTCAGACACTCGCATCATTCTCTTTCCTTTTGCCCCTTGGGTTCCTGCAAAGGTGGATACTAGGGCACAGAGACAGACAGCTCTCTCCTCATCTCTCTCCTGCGCTCTCTCTCTCTCTCTCTCTCTCTCCCTCTCTCTCTCTCTCTCTCGTGTCCCATTAGCCGAGCTGAGTGTTAAACGCACTGACAGGTGTTGGGGCACCTCGTTTGTGCCGTCAGAGCGTGAGGTTTTCCCTGCGGCCTGCAGGCCTCTTTCCTGTCTGTCTGTTCCTGCAGCGATGGCTGAAAAGAAATGTGATCGGAGACAGACAGTTCAACCGTTTTAATACATTATTTAAAATCACTGTATTGCAGTAGCTTCAAATGCTATTCCTTTAGATCGTCCAGCACTAGCTCTGAGTAAATGGTTAGGAACATAACCTTTTTTTAAATAAAATGTTTGCTACTTTGTTTTATGATCTTGTAATGATTACAGGAGATTAGGTTGTTACTGTGTATAACAGTAACCAAGTGAGTTAACATAGCTAACTAGCTAGCTAAATAGCTAGCTAGATATCAAACTATGTGTCATGGCAGTGTTGTAAATAACTTCAGGAGGTGGAAATGAAAAGAAAAGAAAAATGTAAAAACAAATGCTAGCACTCTTCGCTTGAGCTTCACTCTTCGCTTAACTAGCTCACTTTGTATGCTTGTGAAGTTACAACATAGCTAATAATGATAATAAATGGTATGGTAATAAAAACAGTAATAAAACAATAGACTTAGCCCAAAAAAACGCTGGCTTTAACACCTGTTTCATATGAACAGAAAGATTTGGATGGTTCCCGACAGACTAACTAGCTAGCTATTTAATTTTAGCTGTTTTACTAAGACAAGTTTTTTTCATACACAGCATATTTCATAGTCAGTCTAGCATTAGACTAGACGAGGGTTGAGTACACAGCAGATGAAGTGACTCACCATGAAGCAGACAGAAGAGGTGTCACTGATTATGGTGATACTGAAGACTTTCACACAGACCTGACATTTTGTTTTGTTTTGTAAATGGGCAAAAAAAAAAAAACATTTGGATAACACTTTAATTTAATTTAATTTTATTTTTTTACACCACTGCCATGTTTTTTGAGCTTAAAATGCAAAACATGTCCACAGAAATTGGGCAGAACCTGCTAACGAGGTGGAAGTTGAGGTAACTTTCCGAGGTAACTGAGGTAATAGCAGATAGCAACTTCTGCTAAACTGTCTTTAGAGGGGCAAGAAAATAAGTCAGGGCTAACAAAGTTTGCTAACAGTCGTGCTTCTGTAATGAGACAGACTATCACGGAGATGAAACAATGAATAAATAAAAGGACGGGACAAGCAATCGAAACTTTTGTTCATAAGAAAAAAAAAAAACAAATAAATAAACAAATTTCCAAAGCTGTATCTAATACCATTACAGTTTAGGTGAGTCAAATCTGCTTTCTTTTGGAGCTAAATAAAAAATAAAGTTAATAAGACACAACAAAAAAAAAAAAAAAAAACAGCTTGTTGTATTACTGAGAAACCTCCGTCCTGAAGACTTGAACATACAGGTGCATCTAAAAAAAAATTAGAATATCATGGAAAAGTTCATTTTGTCCCATAATTTAATTCAAAAAGTGGAACTTTCATATATTCTAGATTTATTACACATAAAGTGAAATATTTCAAGCGTTTTTTTTTTGTTGTTGTTGTTTTAATCTTGATGATTACAGCTTACAGCTCATGGAAATGAGATTCTGGAAAAATCCAGTATCTCAAAAATATTCGAATAAAGAATTTATAATACAGAAATGTGGACCTGAGAAGACTCTAATCAGCTAATTAACTCAAAACACCTTTTTACTCAAAACACCGTTGCTCAGTGGTCCAAAGGCCTCTTTTCAGATGAAAGTAAATTTTGCATTTCATTTGGAAATCAAGGTCCCAGAGTCTGGAGGAAGAGTGGAGAGGCACAGAATCCAAGCCGCTTGAGGTCCAGTGTGAAGTTTCCACAGTCAGTGATGATTCGGGGTGCCATGTCATCTGCTGATGTTGGTCAGCTGTGTTTTCTCAAGTCGAGAGTCGATGCAGCGTCGACCAGGAGATTTTAGAGCACTTCATGCTTCCATCTGCTGACAAGCTTTATGGAGATGCTGATTTCCTTTTCCAGCAGGACTTGGCACCTGCCCACAGAGCCAAAACTACTAGTAACTGGTTTGCTGACCATGGTGTTACTGTGCTTGATTGGCCAGCCAACTCACCTGACCTGAATTTTGTCAAGAGGAAGACGAGAGACACCAGACCCGACGATATGGACGAGCTGAAGGCCGCTATCAAAGCAACCTGGGCTTCCATAACACCTCAGCAGTGCCACAGGCTGATCGCCTCCATGCCACGCCGCACTGATGCAGCGATTCGTGCAAAACGAGCCCCGACCAAGTATTGAGTGCATAAGTTAACATACTTTTCAGAAAGTCGACATTTCTGTATTATAAATTGTTTATTCTAATATTTTGAGATACTGGATTTTTGATTTCCATGAGCCGTAAGCCATAATCATCAAGATTAAAACAAAAAAAAGGCTTGAAATATTTCACTTTATGTGTAATGAATCTAGAATAAATGAAAGTTCAACTTTTTGAATTAAAAAAGTTACTTCTCACAGAAAACGTCACCATATCAGTAACACACATCTCCTTAATCACTTTATGTACATCAAGTCCACGTGAATGAGTTGTTACTATAGAAACTTTAATGTATCACAGCAAGTGCAATTAGCCAGCATTACTGTCAGTGCTTCTGTTATAGAAAATGAATCAACAGCTTCTGACCAGATGAGATTCGAGAATTCAAACAGTCGCTACGGTACAGTATAAAAACAAAAGAAATCTTTTTAAATTGTTTTGAAGTGAAGTCCTTGAATATGTTCCTAATCACGATATGTGTTTCAATCGTGCAGGAACAGGAAGGATCGGTATTGTATTATAGGAGAGGGAGAGAGGGAGAGATCAGGCCGGTCGGAACAAACACTACATTAATAATTAACTAGCCGAGTCCAGCTTATTTCCATCATGACCGATGCTCATGGACAACGAACAGTCAGTCATCAAACTGCTACCTTTCGATGACATCCTGGACAATCGGCAGCGCTTAATCATCGGTGTGATCCAATATTTACCTCTGGTGTATTTACCCAGCTGAAGGTTACGGTGTCGCTGTTCTGAGGGGTGTCAGGGACAGGATTTAGATATCGACATGCACGGTGGTGTTCGTCATATTTATCTCTCTAATACAAACACACCTCGCTCTGAGACAAGAGTGTGTACTCTGGTAAAAATATATGTTTCAGACATTGATATGGAGGATCGATGAAGGTCAATAAAGGTAGACAAAACAGCGCCGTTTTCATATACACATGAACACAAGTCCTCCCTGAGTACACATATTAGATATTACAATAAGTAAAAAATCTCATTCCAGATATTGTTAAATCAGCACTTATTCATGAGAGTTGTGTAGAAATTAGCCCAGTTTTATGCACCCAGAATGACGTATGAACAAATCTGAGACTGACGTATGACATTCAAGCACAAACAGTGAAATCAGCTTTAGCTGCGCTTGCAAATCTGAGTTAAGAGTTGCTTGTGTCTTGGTTGCTACAAATAAAAATACTCTTTTTGGAAGACTTGAAGTCAAATAAAATCAACTCTTAACACAGATTAACCTGTTAAACCTTTTCTCTAAGAGGTTTGTCTTTTGAAATCCTTTTTTTGTTTTTCTAATTATTAATTAATTATTTATATAAATTAATTCTTTATATCAAGTAAAGGTTTATTTAATAAAACTTCACCCACATGTGAACACTATTCCGGGCTAGACGTTTATTTATGTAAGAACTCAGGTTTAATTAAAGTCAGATTTAATTAAAAACTTAATTAATAAAATGGCATCTCACATATGCCGTGGTGCTGATACAATACTGTCTAATAACGTCATAAAATGTGCGATGACCTCTAAGCATCTTTTGAATAGCCCGGACGTGTGATTAACTGCACGAAGCAGTGCTTCGCCGTGCCTTTTGTACATATATATACCTATTACTGGACTAATGAGGTATTTAACACCCAGTCTGCACATTCACATTTGCTTTTAATACTTGCACTATTCATTTATTTTCATTCTCTTGGTTATTACAATGTCTGGCAATGTGAGCATCTGCCAAGTGAAAAAGCTCGTAAGTGAATCTTACTTGGGCAATAACAACTATTTTGTTTCGGATTCTAAATCAGACCACAGTTGATGTACAGTAAAATCTCATCACTGCCTCCTCCATCGTGTTTTTTTTTTGTCTGAAAAGTGTCTCTTACGTAATATGCTGCTTTCTTTAATGACCTACAAACATTTTTCTGTAACATTTCATTTTGTGCTAGAAAACTAATGTTTGGGAACCTAAAATGTTTTTTGTACCGACTTGATAATGTAGAAGTCATAAAATAAAAAAATCTATAACAACTATAACTATAAACCTAAAACTTTTGCACAGTACTGTATAAGTGTGTGAAAACTGTTATAGGGTTCAAAAGGTCCACTACTAATAACCAACTAACTAACAATAATTATTTTGGCCTAATTATATTTCCCATACAAGATTCCATTATTGTTCACTAACGTGTGTAGAAAAGCATGTTCTCTTTGGATGAAAGCTGTAGGGACAATAATATGTAACTTGGATGTTGGTGGGTGTGCTGTTATGGGAAAAATAATTAACAACAGCATGGTGTGATGCAGCCTAATGAGAAGCAGAGTTACTGTTACCAGCCTGAAGTTGAGTATTTTCCAATAACAGCCTGTCCCAAAGTGTACTCTTTTGTACTACAGCAATTTGTCAAAAGTTTTTTGACGGGTGATGAAATACTGTATAAATATTTGGTATAGTGGAGAACCGTAAATCTTCCATAATAATGGTTGTGAAGTGGGTTACAAGAAAAGGTATTATTTTATTGAATAACCACAACAACCAACAATCAGCCACACTGATTGTTTTTATTTTAACTTTTTTTTTTTAATATATATATAATTTTATATCAAGCATCTTGTTTTTAATCTTAAGGTTTTTAAAAAAAAAAAAAAAAAAAACTATTTAAATATTCTCTTAGGCTCTTTGATGTCACTCTAACGTTGTTTATTATTTCTGCAGGTAATGCCATTCAGGCGTTTGGAAACGGGACAGATGTGAGCATGTGGCATTCGGCTCCAGTGCAGAGCACCACGGCCGTAATCACTCCATCACACAGAGGTCGAGGACGTGAGAAATCACCCAACTCCTTGGACCCGGACTCACACGGCAACCACCTGAACCCCGGAGACAACCCACTGTATCAGTTTTGTGGAAGCCTGCAGGTCAGTCCTGAGCCTTATCGGGAGTTAGCCGAGTTATATAATAATATTATAAACAATGAGGGAAGCAGGTATTTTTTAAGGCGCAATTCATATGTGCTTGATAGTTTATAGTGATAGGGTCATTCTATCTCAAGTGGTACCTCAATATCTCAGCTCAGGATGGTCCTAGCTCCTTGGAACAAAAGCTGGTCTCTAGAGGACATTACAACATATGTGGGCATATATAAACATTTTGCACAACCTTGTTCCTTAGACTTAGAACTTATGTCCAAATGTAATGCTCAAGATTGCTCACAGTTTCAATTTTAGGGTCAGTTTATAATGGGAAGGGTTTGAGTCTCAGTCTAAATGTTTTTAATGGGGTACCTAGGTAAGTAGAGTGTGCATGCAGAACATTTCAGGTTTGAGACTTGGAGGTAAACTCTGCAGGACAGTGGACCTCAAGGGCCAGATTTGAAGAACCAGCCTGATCTATCATGTTGGTACAGGTGTACAATTGGTATGCGTGAGTAGATTGCATCTAAATAATGGAAGTACATTGTTCAGTTAGGTGATTTACAAATGAACAGTGTCATAAACAGAGCTATGGTGGTGTCTCTCCTGCGATAAAAGCAGTAACTTTTGAGCTGTAGTTACTTATATATATATATATATATATATATATATATATATATATATATATATATATATATATATATATATATATATATATATATATATATACACACACATACATATATATACACATACATATATATATATATACACATAAAACTGGTTTTCCAATGACAATACATAGCGGTAATCACTAAAAAAAAGTAGGAAAATTAAAAACAGCCAAGCAACCAAACCATCTTATTTTATTTCCAGAAAGCAACAAGATTCCAGGAGAATAAGCTAATTTTAGCTTGGAAATGCTTAGAAGCAGGCTCTATAATTTATATTTGATGTACAGTAATTACGTAATGAGAAACGCTAAATAAATTTCTTTTTATGTAAGATATTTTCACATGATGAGACATCATTTTTCCAAGTAAAAGAGAGAGAGAGAGAGAGAGAGAGAGAGAGAGAGAGAGAGAGAGAGAGAGAATTAGCAAACTAATTAAACATCCGTCAATCTTGGGATAAATTTCTAAGTAAAAATTACAGATCACAACATCCAGAACAACAGAACAAATGAAACTAAACTGTGAACTAAAAATGCAACAGTGCTATACCAGATCACAACTATCCATATCTTAATGGTGATAAATGATGCAACATTTAGATGTACTGAAGCATTTGTTTCCATTTCTTTTATCCAAGTGTCAGGTCAAGACCCCTCTCCGGAAGTGAATTATAAATTATAAACAGTTTTTGTAGCAGATCAGGCACCACTTTATCATCCTGGTCTTTGGCTCTGTCAGTTCCACCATCACACACGGGCATACACAGGAATCCATTCATTATACTGTCACCAAACCTCTTATAAAACCACTGTTCCTCACATATTCATGTTACAAACATAGAGAGAGGCCACGCCAAACAAACAGAGAGCTAACAGAAGCTCTTGCTCATCTGCATAAAACTCATTTCCCCTGAGCTCACGGCCAGATTTCACCAAGCCAACGCCAAGCTGCCACATGGTGTGCTGGTAACGTCTGGAGGGTTGAAATGATTTTCAATAGGGCACGAGATGGTGTGAACTCATTAAATCTTTTTCACAATTGTTTATATCAGAACGTCCACCGCATCATAGAGGACACACAGTAATGACTTTTAGGTATTTGGTAAAGCCTTGATCCCGAAACAAAACACACAGTGGTAGCACTCAGTGGTTAAGGTTCTTGTGATGAAAGGGTTCAAATTCTAGGTTGTCGTAATTTTAGTAATAACATACAGAGCCACTGAGGTGACACGGTGGTTAATTATAATAAGGTGTGGCCATGAATTAATATAATGAAGGCCATGGGTTAAGTTTCTCAAGATCGATTTTGTGGCTACGAAGTACTTAACTCCTGGTAATTGTTGTATTTTAAAATCATGAACCAAAAGCCTGGAGATGACTGATCATATTACACTTTACTTTCAACTTGGAATGATGGATAAGTCACAGTCACACCATGTTGAGCTAATTAAGCAATGCTGAGCTGTTCAGCAAATTTTCAAAGCTAGTAATGACAATTAACTAGAATCCACGTATTAAGCGCAACGCTCCACATCATATCAAGTTGAGAGCTCAGTTAAGTTACACAATGAGTGGCTGTAATAATAATTCCTGACCACAATACAGTATATCAATTCAGAGGAATGGAGTAAATGTAAAATTGAGCTACATTTAAATGCTATTGTGGGTAGATAAGTAAGTTCTTTAAGACCCTACTGACTGCAGACTATTGCTTCTGTTCTAGGAAACTCTACTGTAAGTTATTATAGCCTCCAAACCGCAATCTTCGCAAATTAGTACTAAATCACAGTCCATTTGTGTCATATTCAGTATGATCGGGGCCGTGTTTAAGCCCAGTGCATTAGGCCGAGCTGCATCTGCTCTTCTTTAATGTCTGTAATAAACAAAAAAAGACATAGCAGCAGAAAGGTGGGGGAAAGAATGCACTCAGACAATTTCCACCTGAAATTTTCCCTGAGGTCTGATTGTGGTGATTACGGTTCCTCAATTTCTTCTAGTTTGCCTCAATTTCCTCTTCACAATTCAGCTTTTTTTTTGTGTAGCTTCTAAAGGTGTCCAGGTTTATGAGGGCATTCAAGTACAATTTGGAGCAGTAGAAGTGCTAGGACATGCCATGACTATCTCTTGTACACACCTCTCTCTCTCTCTCTCTCTCTCTAGGCACAGAAGCTGAAGACCAACCAGACAATAGATGTGGTATGTGTGGTAAGTGTGACTGCCTTGTTATAACATCCAACGCATGTTAGCCATATTTGTACCAGCTGAAGTTTCAATTCTGATTGTCCAGAAGGTGTTGATCCATTTTCTATAACAGCAGCTCTGACGATAGTGCCGGCTGCAAGACAAATTTTATGCAAGACAGGTCGATATTATTATGATTGTTCTTACACATCAGCATTTCTGTAGTAACAACGAACACAGGGACTTGAATGGAAGATGCGCTACATAAACGGATTAAAAACGTGTGTAATCACTGATATAGTGAAACTTTTCTATGAGATGTTTATTTAGCATATATTTTTTTGGAAGGAGTCTCCAGTGTCTGCACTTTGTAACCTTGTTCACACTAGCAAACTTATGTAAATTAGGTATGATGCGGTAAAACAACAAATCTAAACAACTGGCTCCAACGATTCCTCAGACTCAGATGTTTATTCAGTTCCCCACTTACAACTTTAGTTGCTGTGGTGTAAGAGGAATAAAACACTTTAAGACATGCTGTTATAGGAAAATAATTAACTTCATGTTGGTAATAGTAACTGTGCTACGCATCGGGCCCCACCCACCGTTGTTGATTATTTTTCAGCACACCCAGAAATCCTTACAGAATTCACATTTTATATTTATGTGCACTTGGAATTATTAGCCTATCTGTTCCTTCATGTTGGAATTATGATCTGCATCTGTAGCTCCACTATCAGAAATAAAACATGAGAGAAGCTGATAACCAAAAGATGCTAGTTGTCTTGTGATGATCGAGTGGAAAATTCCACTCGATCTTTGACCTGGCCCTCAAGCGAACTTCCTGCTTGTGGGCTTTGTTGTGCAAAATGCTGAACTGGAAACGTTGCTTATCTTTTGGCTTTTAAAGTTCAGTAAATGTCATTGTACATAATAAAAGCAGCATTACATGCCGGAGTGACATTTAGTGCTACTGCAGCGTGTCCAAACAGCCTTAAAACACACACACACACACACACACACACACACACACACACCCAAGCCTTTTTCATCTTCCACGTTTCATTACGGCATTATTCATCTTTATCTGTGTAATGTATATCAAATACAAAGTGGAATTTTTACATCACCTCTTAAACGAAAAACACATCAGCATAAGTCACTTTATAGTATGTTGGGACTTTAGTGCTACGTCTGATTTAACAGCATTCTGATGAAGTTTCAGTGGGAGAAAAGAAGCATTTGCATTTGGAAGTGTTTTTCCAGAAGTGTAACAGCACAGCTTCCAAGCGTCAGCAAAGCAACACCACAACACACACACATACAGACCAAGCGTTCTGATAATTTTATGTTAAGATATTGCAAAATGTCTCACAGAAAGATTTAGTTTCGATTTTTTTTTTCTTTTTACAAAGGTTTAGAAAATAGTAAAGTTAATCGCCAATAAGTATGGAATAAGACATAACGGCTACTTCAGTTATAGGAAAATAATCAACAAAGGTTTCTGTTACTGTTGCAACCATGAAGTTGATTATTTTCAAATAAGTGCATGTTCCAAAGTACTTTATTCCTCTTATACCACAGCAATTTGCCAACATTTACAATTTATTTACTTAAAGAACAACACGCCATAGTTTTTATTCATTTATTGCTCCTCATTTGTTTAACGTTGGGAAATGTCTGCGAAACAAGTTTGTTCCCGTTATCATTTACATTGTAGCAGCGATAAACAGTCATTCCTTCACCAGCCTCTCTTTAAGTTAACAAGACAAAAAAAACAATGCAGGTTGTCATGTTACTGAGAAACCGGAAAGCATGATCTCCTCTGTCCTAGACTCTCATGGCGGAAAACATGTTGAGAATGGAGAGTTATAAAACATATGAATTCAATTTTCTAAAAGAAACCTTGAGCTTAAAACATAAAACGGAACTCAAATTTCTTTGAGACTCGTACAGTACTGTGCAGAAGTTTTAGGCAACACGCAAAGAAATGCTGTAGAGCAAAGATGCCTTCAAAACAATGAAATTAAATGTTTCTACATCTAAAATACAGTAAAGAGCAGTAAACAGTAGTCAATGAAACAAAGTCAATATTTGGTGTGACAAAAAATTAATAGAAATAATAATCTCCGGTACAATTAGTGCAGTTTTATAAGGAAATGAGCTGGTAAGTTTTATTGAGCATCTTGCAGAACCAGACACAGTTCTTCTGGACACTTTGACTTTCGCACTCGCTTCTTATTTTTGCAGCAAAACCCAGCAGCCTTCATTGTGTTTTTCTGTCTGAAAAGTGTCTCTTACGTAATATGCTGCTTTCTTTAATGACATACAAACATTTTTCTGTAACATTTCATTTTGTGCTAGAAAACTAATGTTTAGGAATCTAAAATGTTTTTTGTACCGACTTGATAATGTAGACGTCATAAAATAAACAATCTATAACAAAGTTTGTACTAAAAAATAGGGTGCCTAAAACTTTTGCACAGTTCTGTACATAGCTAACATCCCCTTTAACAATACCTTTTGTAAGATTTTTAGATTGTTATTTAAATTAAATGTTCAATTTTATGGTGAGAACTTTTCTTATAGAGGACTTTCACAGCTGTGGGTTTAAATTAGGGTTTAAAGAAAAAAAAAATCAATGGTCTTAAAATAAAATAAAATAAAAACTATCACTATTTAACATCACTTTTTAACAAGAAAGTTTTAATTTAGTTAATTATTTTAATAACATTTTCAATTCTAGAGTTTATCTAATAAGAGCCTGGCATCCTTTCACAATCGATGGTTTAAAATGGAGTTTAAAGAAACAAAGAAGCACATTTTTACATTTTCTTGTACAATAATCGAGAGCTTACTTTCTGATCTGGCTTGTTTGATGAGTACATAAACACATTCATATTTCTTTCCTGATCTTTGTCATGTCTTTCTCAGGACCCTCAGATCGACCCCAGCTCCTCCAACTCCATCTTGGGGAACTCAGCGTCCTCGTCAGGCTTTAGCACTCTGCTGCTCCTGTTGCTAAGCTCTTTGCACTGCTCCCTGGCAATCCTGCCACCCAACCTGGCACTGCTGTTGTAGCCACCTGGCAACACATGCAACACATGGACGCTCGTAATTTGTATTAAAAAAAAAAATCTCTGATATATGTTCCAGGTCTACCTGTTGTAATCACCTTCTCTCACTGTCTCCTCTCTGTATTTTTACAGCTCTGAGTTTTATGAGCTTCGGTTTATGCGAAAGTGATTTTGGTGTAACTTGAGTTTTCTCTCCGTCCCCTGTTGGGATTTTTTTTTTGTACCTGGAGATGAACATCGGAAAAGGATTCGAGACGAACCACGGTCTGGTCTCGAGGGTGAGAGATCATTTGAAATGGTGGTCAAGATGAGTGGAGGCAGCTTTCTTAAGTGTTTGACGAATCTCATCTGTGTTTTTGCGTGTGTTGTGTGCGGTATGATATGCATTGACTTCTAACTGGCACACAAAACAGAGGCTTTCTGGGAGGTTTTGTCAGTTTCCCCACTCTTAGCATAAACACATATAATGTCAGTGACTTGGAGTAACTTTTGGAGGCACACACAAAGTCCAAGGAAGATTTGGTTGCTGGGATTTCTGTTGTGCATGATTATTCTTATAAAACCATTGCTTTCATAGCTTTAATCTGATTTTTTTTTTTTTTTTTGGGGGGGGGGGGACACATAGCTATTCATATGTGTACAGTATATATTTTAAGATCCTACTTTGGGTCAGGAAGAATTTTTTTGGGGGGAGTGTTTGAGCACAGAGAGTCTGAAAGAGTGGGTTACAGTGCCTGGGTCAGTTTGGCAGTGCCAGTTAAACTGCATTGAGCAGAGTGCCTCCAAGTCTATTAACAGTCACCAGTGTGTATTGTATATGATTTCCTCAAACTCTTATATTCTCTCATATGAAGTTTCACGGTAATTGTAGCTGTCACCAGTCCAAATTCATCAGTCCTCAAAGTGCACATTCATAATGCCTTCGCAGTGTAGACCGTGCTTGGACCCGTCGCGTCCAAATGAAATACTGTATGTATATTATAGTGTTCTTTTTTTTTTTGTGTTGTAATTCCAGGCATTACAGAAGGAGGCTGCGTTATGGCCGTATGCTCAAATCAGATCTTGATCTTAATCAATCAATAAAGTTTCCTTTGAAATGAACCAGAAAAGCGATGCACTCACAAAGCATGTGCAGATTGAACAGCTGTTGCACATTTGAAGCATTTATGACATGATGTTTGGCTTTTTTTTTTTTTCTTTTTTTTAAAATTGAAAATAACACAAGAAACGCAGTAACGCATTGCTCCCTTTATTTACAGGGCATCCAGATCTTATTAAGAGACTTATTTACTTCAAATAGACTGAGAAAATATGAATTTTGATTTGATATTGCAACGTCTTATCCTACTGCATAAGGTCATAATGACTTGTTTAGATAAACATATATACACACCATATAAAGCACTAGACTCCACCTATAATGACTGCTGCCCCAAAGTGTACTACAGAGATTTAACTAAACACTAAACTATTGTTTAATGGTTTAAAAAGGAAAGGGAAAAGTAAAGAAGGGGGAAAATCACTTATTTTTGTATCTTTTGCATTGTGAATTTTCTTTATCACAAAACTCTTGCCCATGCTAGCAACAAAGTTATATGGGTTATAACTGTTGCAGTAAAGCTTTTAGAGATGGCATTAGCAGGTCTAGATGGGCATTTTAGGGGCAGATGCCTTGCCCTGCTGTGCAGAAAGGGCTACACTGAGTGTACAAAACACAATACTTCTGGATACTACAGTGCAATTTCTGACTATTTGATTCTCATTACGGCCATCTGCTAATCTGCACAATTCATTTCTCTTTCAACATGGGCCATTTTCACCTAACGTATTTGGGGTGGTGGATCATTCCTGATACACAGTGACGATCTTAAAAAGATCCCAGCATTAGTTGCTTTTTTTATCTTCTGCCTCAATCCATTGGCATTTCTTAATATGTTTTGTCTAAATTCAATTTCATTACTGGAGAATGTAAATACCAAATACCAGTATTAAGAAGTAAAAAAATAGCCAGAACTGTTTTATATATCATACAAAAATATTTCAGATGTATCCTTTACACTGAAGCACCTACACAGGCAAATCCAGAATTATTGGCACCCGCCTTGAAAATGAGGGATGTTGCAGTAAGCTTAAACATATAGGAATGCTATATAGTTTTATTTTAAAAGTATGTTTGTTCATGTTTAATAACAACAGTTTAATATGTACAGTAGTTACAAATGATGAAGTGGAACATTTTTTGAGTGAATTATTTTTAGTTCATGGTTATAAATGACATAATTTGAAGTTTTTTCTTTTCTCTCATTTCGCACTGACGCTTCACGTTACCGCTTTTAATTAGTGCCACAGACTCACGCCAAAGTCTGTTTTGAACTTGAATTAAAGCTTTAATGCATACTTCTCTGTCCACTTGTCTTTAAATATCCTGTTATCACACACCCCCCCCTTCATGAGCTCCCTTCAGCTAAATATTTTACATACTTACATAACTGCATGCGATTGGCTGCAACAAGCCACAACAGAGGACGTGTTACAGAAACTTACAGAAGGTACATGTTGTATATAATCGTTGCATATGTTTATTTTATACAATTACATCTTTTGACATATATTTTTTGATATTCTCTTGACAAGTGCTAATAATTCTGGCGTTTACAGTAGCTAGTTTGCATTCTCATGTGTCATGGCTTGAAAGTTCCTAGTACTAAAGGCAAGAACACAGCGCCTCTCAAATTGTTACAGGAATATTCTTCATTCTTGTTGTTTCAAGTTTGGTCTTACAAGGTCATTTGTAAACAGTTTTCAGATTCTTGGTACTGAGAAACAACATCTTTGCCTTCTTACCTTCATTCCTACTGATCAAAGTGGCTGTACCAGCTAAAATCAAGTGGAGATTATAGTATTATCCAGCTAATCAGCTTCTAGAAATAAGCACACTTTTCCAGTGTTCTGCACACTCAGTGTATGCTGCAAAAAATGGTTCTGCTTTGTGCAAATTTGGGTCAGAACATGGTAAAGCAAAGAGCAAAAAAAAAACACACAAAAAAACAAACAAACAAACAAAAAAAACACATCTTACACACTCACATTATACTGGTTGATAAAATGAACGACTTGTTCTTGTTTATAAATAAAAAGGTTTCCCGCTCGGACATATTTCTTCCTAGCTTGTGAAAATGTACAAATAAATATTATATGAAAACTGATTAAAATGGTGACTCATCCAACCATATACTGTGTTTTTTTCTTTCTTTAGCTTTGGGTGATAGTGTTACTCATCAACAGATGTGGTGGACGGTGGAAGAGTGCAAGGAACATCGTCTGTTTAACTGTAGTTATGGTGAATGTTTCAGAATGGGTTTCATTTTGCATTATAAAAAAAAATCATGAAGAGTAGAATAAGTTAAATGTAAAGGATTCCTGTAAAGGAAATATATCATTTGTATGTACAGTACATTTGTGATAAAAACTACAGGAGGTTGTACAGGTTGACTAATAGCAATATGGAAGTTAAATACAAGGAAGTTAAAGGAAGTTGAATACAAGGAATGCTACCTGAATCTTCATCCAGGCATGAGAGTTCAAAATGCTGAAACAGTTCAATACTCAGTACACACCAAGCCAAACCACAAACAATAGACAAACCAGGAAGTGGCGTGTAAAGGAACAAAGGTTTTGTAATGGTATTCAATATCCCTGCTACTCATAATCCATTTGACATATTTAGCTATAGAGTCCAAAGTAAAACATATGTA
This sequence comes from Cranoglanis bouderius, assembly GCA_023630585.1. Lineage (NCBI taxonomy): Eukaryota > Metazoa > Chordata > Actinopteri > Siluriformes > Cranoglanididae > Cranoglanis > Cranoglanis bouderius. The sequence goes on from CM042546.1 coordinate 13,109,112, forward strand.
GGAAATAAAGATAAGTATATGATAAGGTAAATCAGGTCAGGTGAGGTTACATATTGGTTGTAGGTGTGGAAAGACTTTTACCCTTGTTCCTATGATATATATATATCATGTCAAACTCACCACCAAGTAACAATAGCTTAATGTAAAAACACAGGAAATTGCATGTTAATTTGCCTTACAAAATAGTGAGTACAATAAAAGCTGTTTAGTAACATCCATATGAACAAAATGCACCACTGCTAGATCAAGAATATCTTCATCTCAAAATGATCTGACCAATTGAGTTGCACTTTTAAACACTAAACACGCATAGAAACATCAGCACAGGAAAAGATCTAAATTGATAATAAAACAGAAGTAACTTCAATAACTTTCACCGTGCAACATAGTTTAATTTCATAGGTAATTTCTACTGTAGATGTGATGTACTTCATGATCCCTTGATTATACACTTCTAAATATTCATGCAATACTTCAATTCAATTCAGTCTTATTGAATCTATGCTATACAGAAATCCGGATGCAGATTTAGATCCTTAAAGATCGAGTCAGAGGCGACACTGAGATGACGTGAGGGTGACACGGACAATGGGATTATCAACCATTACTGTATACAGGTGAAGATGAGTAAAGACAAACTAAGTACTAAGTGTGTTGAAAGGATGTTCAGTATGAGCAGAGGAGCATAGGACAGGATTTATAGTAATAGCAGCATTTCTTAGGTGCAAACCTACATGATCCAGGTGAGATTATCCACTAAAGCGCGGGTGAGATTGGGAAGTGCAGATCTTTAAGTAGATTTATCCACATTTATCCACAGCAGCAGAAGGTGTGTCACAATTGAACAGTGCAACCAGCATGAATAGAACATCAAGATAAAATACAATATTAACTTGTATGTAGAGTCAGAAATGGTCAGTCGGCATACTTTATTGTTATGATCCTGTTCAAATAAATCCTGTAGTAGTTTCTAACATATCCATAAGCCCTAAATATAGAAAGAATAATTAATCTTAAACAAATTTGTCCTAATAAACTCATAAGCATTACTTGTGAGCTACAGCTGTTTTAATTATGTAAATCTGCACACCAAACATGTCCACTAAATCTGAGGTACCGTAAAATCCATAGCGCCATTTTCAGATGAAAAGTCTTTCCAGTGGCTTCAGTACAAAGTTTAGGGGATGGAATATTCAGAAGTAATAAGAAGCCACTGTTGATAATATAGCAGTAATAATTGGTGGTTTAACATGCCTTAGGAGTCTTAGGACACTGGGTAAACACAACCACCACTCGACACTCTCATAATGAACAGCCACCTCATGCAAGTCTAATCACTAACCTCCAGGCGACAACGTTTTGTGGAATATGAAAACTTATAGCGAATATTTGCCTTTCTAAGAAATTCTGTTATGGACTCTGTTTGTGTGTGTTTATTTATTTTTTTTTTGAAAGACCACCTTTACGTTTGCTTTGGCCTTTCTGTGAAAGTAAGAACAAGAAGTAAATGTCATTGGACTATTGCTCACAAATCCATTATCGAAAGACTTTTGTCCTTCCCTCTATTCAGTCCAGTTACCTGGGAGAAACACATCATGTTTTATAGCCAATATTTCTTTCAATAATAAACAAATTGTTTAAAAATGTTGATATGGTGAAGTTTTCTATAAGGAGAACATGGAAGGAGTCTCCCATAGGAGTCTCCAATTTGTAACGAAAATAAAGTTGAAAACAGGCCAGTGACAGAACCTAAATGATAACAGGAACTTTGTTTTGTGGACATTCCACAATATTAAATGTAACTAAAAATGTTTAAAAAGTATGATGTTCCTTAATAAATAAAAAAATTGTAATCCTTGGCAAATTGCTGTGGTATAAGAGGAATAAAACACATTGGGATGTGCTTTTATTGGAAATCCATCAACTTAAGTGTAGTAACAACCCCCCTCACCTCACACCCTTCATGAATATTTTCCTGTTACAGCACACCCCATTTTGTTTTATTCCTTACTTAGCTTATCAAATAAACCTCATAAAATTTTGGACGTGTAACAAGTGTTTCTTACAATTCGGAGAACTCTAGAATCTTATACTCCATGACGTATACCATTCTTCAAAAAGATGTGACACTCAAGCAGCGTGATGCTGTGACAGAAAAGTGTTATTGTGAGTCTCTATCGTTTTTAGTTGAGAAACATAAAGGCTGGTCTTTTACAGCGGTGATGAAGCATATTGTGCTGGCCGCAGAAGAACTAGAGAGCCATTCTTCTCGCAGTGTGGGTGTATGTGACCCTGAAACAACTCCAGCCTTTGTAGTCCACTTGATCCTCCACCATCAGATGAGGACAATTACCAGGCATAAGTGGAACATAATTGTGTAAAGATTGAGGTTACAAATGAGTCCATCCATCTTCTGTGTTGAGGTCAGCTGAATGAGGGTGTTCAAACACAATGGGCAGATAAGTCATGCTACACTGTAATACTAGTCTTATGAACGCTAAATGACTAAGAAAACATGACACACAAGAGAATGTCTGTGTCCGAATATCCCTACTGCCCAACTACACAGTAGGCGAAAAGCAGTATGCGAAAGGAGTAGTATGTCCAAATTCTCAGTATTCATATAACAGTATGACAGAAATACCCGGATGACCTATCTGTTCCTTCAATTTTAATGTTTAAACTACAGACTTGTGTATATTTGGGAGAACTGGACCAGCTGGGTTCAGAAATATTGCAGGCGTGTACACGAGTGGTCAAGAATATACGTGGGAGCAATCAGAGTTTCTATGGGAATAGACTGGGGTTGGATTAAAGAAACAGTCTTGTGCATAGCTTCTATAATCCATAACTACTTAACAACTAACATCTGATCATTTTTAAAAAGTCAATTACTATAGTGCTCTATGCATTGTGCATTATTGTCCCAACTTTCAGTAAATAAGAAGCAATCTTGACTTGTATCACTGAAGAATAATAAAATAATTTTAACTAACCTTTACAGATTGACAGCTTGGCAAAGACTAAAAAGCCTGTCATGTGTTTGCCCATAGCTACTTTTCAGTCTTTGCTGCTTCCATATGCTATACTTCTGAGCACCCCCAGTCTCAGACATCAGCACAGATGGCCACACACATACGTCTGTAAGGCAAAACCAGGTTTTCTTCAGATGTTGACCCACCGGGTTTTATCGCTTCTGAAAAATGATCCAAACGCCTCTCCATGCAGTGAAACGTTTGAACAGCTGACTGTAATAACCAAACGAATAAAGCAAGTCATTCAAAACAACTCACGCTCTCTCCGTGCAAATGTTTTCCCATGAAAATGCATGAAATTTTCTGCCGTTTTCCATACTGTAACATCTACTGTATGAACACATACGTTTGCTATATAATTATAGCATATGGACGCAGCTATCCTGTAGTAATATTTGGACATGCTGAAGTAATGGACCTTATGGCTTGGTAAAGAAATTTGAATTTACGGAAAACATTTACCTTTGATGCTGTAATTAAGAACACTGTAGCTACAACTGTGGCACCATGTGAGTTGATCATCCACAATTAAAATATCTGACAACATTACTGTTTATTATTAAGTATTAACATTACTGTTAATATCTGACAATAAATATAGAGATTCTTCTTTAATTATGACCACAACAAATGTGTGGTGAGCCTAGAGAACACTTTGGATTTCACAGTGGCTGGAAAAAAAACAAAAAAAAAAGAAGTTTGGTTTAACTTTGGTTAAACCAAAGGGTTTTTTTTTCTTTCTGTTTTGACACCTCGACTTTTCAGAAACAAATATTTCACCAAATAATATTTTATAACCCTGCGTATGCTTTCTGCCTGCAGAGATCACATTAAGTAAGTAAGGAACCAGTTTAACAAATGCATCTTTAAAAATGATCGGCCTGCCTACTACTGCTCTCTCACTAGCTATGTGTGATTTCCTCACACAGTGAATGTCATCCTTTGATCAAACTGTTGATTACATGCCATAGCGATATGGACACAAGCCTAATCAGTCACAAATCAGTTTGTAAATGGTCTAAATACCAGCTGTCAACTTCCTTGAGATACACCCGGTCACACTGGGCAACAATAAGGGTCCTGTTCATCAAATGCCGTGACTGACATTTATCATTTCAAATGCAACTAAGGACTATATTTATTGTATAGCTTTATACTATATATTGTACATACATACATACATATATATATATATATATATACATATAATTTATTGCATATTAATTAACATATGAATATATATTAATTAAATGCTAATTAAATCAATGAAATAGTTGCTGCATTTAGACGATCAGTGTGTTGACACCTTTTAATGGAATCGGAAAGGAACCTTTAAATGTAACGTTCTCGCTTTCTACTTTCGGCAGTAACCAGATTTTAAAATGCTAAAACTTTATTCGTGGTTGAGATACTCTATGTGCAAAAAGGAAGCATATTTCTAGTCAGGAAAATCTAGTTTTCTGAAGTATACTGTATATACACAAGTTGACAATGTCCAAATTTGACCATAGGAAAGTTGCCATACAAATATAATAGGGAGACATGCTACTTTTGCAGAGGACACAATACATTTTAGTTATTTAGCCTAGAGGCCTGTGCAAAAGAGGCCAAAACCATCTGCTCTTATTCCACTCATGGCTGAATGTACAGCTAAGTGTAAAAGTTAAACAGACTTCACCAGAAACAACTATCATGTAACATAAAGAGGACATGACTATCAAGTGTAACAGAATAAAAGTAAGTGAAATCTATACTGAGATGGTTTTAAACTCATAAGAACTCTCACAACCTTGTATTTACATTTTTTTTTTTTTAAACAAAGGCTAGGGTATTTTTTAAAAGTGTATTAGTATGAAATCCAACTAAAACTGACTGCGCCCAATTTCTATTATTTTGAGCTGAGCTGGCTATGCATTGGATTAATCCAATGCAATCTCCATCTGTCACATTTTAATCTTCACCAGCATTACTCTAACAGTACGTGATCACGAAAAAGCACAGATCAGATCACAATCAAATACAGCCATCACATGAAGGGTGAAATAAATCCTGAAGACAGATGCACAACTGTGGAATGTATGCAGATTATGAATGACAACTTGCTCACTGTTATTTACACCCCTGCTACAAAAAACGAAAATTAATAATCATGGCTGTAGGCTACAATTTTGAACACAGAAGCACAGGTGCTAGAAAAGTTGGTAGCACGGAGATAAAGCAACATAAAAACAGTGTAATAAAAGTGTTACGTGGAATAAAGCAATGTATGAGACAGAAAGGTTTTGAAAAGATTTTGTGGACAGGGTGCCAACCCATCGCAGGGCACAATCACACACATCCATTCACACTATAGACAATCTGGAAATGCCAATCAGCCTTTTGACTTAGGGAGGAATCCAGAGTACCCAGAAGAAACACCCATAGCATGAGTAGAACATGCAAACTCCATGCTCACAGGGCAGAGGTGGGAAGCAAACCCCCAACCCCAGAGGTGCAAGTCTGCCCCTTGACCAGAACTTCTATTAGTCAAAGGAAACCTTAACAATCGCTGTCATCCAGCATGACCACATACTAAGCATGCTTTAATAGCTTTGGCTTGGTCATGCACTTTGGTAAGAGCAAGGGTACTTCTGCTAATGTGAGTGCAGGAAAAGAACTTGAACAATGAGAGAAGGCCTTCTGTTCTGTTCGTATAATTGGGAGTAGATGTGTTGATGCATTTCACATGCTACTAGGTCCCGGCTTTTGTCGGTACTAAGCCGATTAAGCGCATGCTGCCCGGGTTTGGTCTGATGAGGGATCCAAGAGTGGCTTTACAGAGCATTCTCTGCTGGATTGAGCCACAACAATAGAAACACGGAATAATTAAAAGATTATCTGGTAAGGCAGATAGGGGCACAGGGGAGATTGTGTTAAAGCTGATGTCTGTGTGGCTAATGACGGTGTTTGATTGTTATATAGAATACCAATTCAAGCTAAAAAACTATTTCAATTATATATTTAAATGCAAAATGTGTCTTTAATACAAATATAAGTGGCAAAGTTGATTCATATATAAGGTGTATTTTTTTTTTTTTTTCCGAATTTACATTTAGAAAACAGCCAACAGGTATAAATCTTTTCAAAGAGTAGACATTTCTAGAATGTCAACAGCATGCATGTCTGTCATCAAATCCTTTTTGGTCACTGTACAATTATGTTTTCATAGTTTTGACATCTTCATTATGATTCAAAAATGTGGTAAATTGCAAGGAACACCCTTATCTAAACGCTTCAGCGGATCCAAACTTTTGACAGTTAGTGTAATTCAAAAACATTTTATTAGCATTAATCCAACATAACACACTGCTGTGGCCTCATGAACACATCTGCGATGATAAAGAAACATTTTCTGGGTGACCACAGATGTCTATCTCAAATGAATTAATCACAAGGCACAATCAAATCAGGGCACGGATGGTCAGAAGGCTAAAGTGCTCTTTAGCTAATGGGACATCAAACTCGTTAAAGCGCAGTTTGGTTGACTGAGCTGGTTGGATGGTTAACCACCATGAAAGCTACCGTTTCGTAAATGGAAGCACGTGAATAAGTGGCATAAACATCTATGAACTTAAGGTCGAATCATTCTCTAAAAACAGTTCTACTACAGCTCTGTTGTATTCTCAGCTCTGGTTGGTCAGAAAGACTTGAATAATTTTCTATAAGTAGCGTTTTTTATAGGGACGGATAACGCATGGGGTCTTGTACGGAGAATGATCCACATGATGAAAGTTAAAAATAATGAGGTTAAAAATGAGCTGTTTTTCATTTAACAATGTAAAAATGTATTTAACAAATAAAAAAGAAATCATTGACATGGTGAAGTTTTCTATAAGGATTTAATTTATTTAATATTTACAGGAGGCATTTCCAGTATCAGCAAATTGTAACATTCAGGTCCAGCTGTAACCGTTTTATGCCATGGGAAAGTATTCTGTGGTTATTCAGTTAACGTATCAAGCTTTGTTTTTTTTGTTTTTTGTTTGTTTGTTTTTCGTGTGTGTACGTGCTTTTTTATCATTAACTGCAGAAGAAAGGAAAAATAGAGAGCCTGCAGCCATCCCTGATACATTACAACTGATAACAGGAACTAACTTTTTTTTTTTTTTTGCAGATATTCCACAAAATTAAATGCAACTATAAACTAGTAAATCGTATGATGGTGTCATTCTTTAAGAAATAAGAACAGTTAAATTACTTGTGATATAAGAGAAATAAAACACTTCAGGATGTGCAGTTACAGGTAAATAATCTTTGAGGTGGTAACCGTAACTTCACTTTACATCACACACCACCCCGTTGTTGATTATTTTCCCTACAATTGTTTGCCCTATGGTTGTGGTTATGGTTAAGCATAACCTTTCATGTTATCATTTGTGCCTAATCAGAATCTAATGTTGGAGTTTAGAGACAAAACATAAAACAGCCTAGAAGTTGAATTTTACATTATTATTTGTAACATCACACTGGGGTCTAAAGCTTAGATGTGACTTCTGAAACTACTTTTTTTTTTTTTTTTGGTTAAGATTTTTTATTTATTTGTTTCATGATGAGGGTGTTGCTGTGTTTCTATTCAGCCTTAATTAATAGCTCGTGATGAACAGCTTTGTGAAAAACCAGAGGAAGCACCTTTTAGATCGTAAAACAGTAAGGATGCATGACTAGCGTTAATACTACACAAAGGACACGTAGCGGCTGCCTTAGTGAGGCGAGCCAGTCTTCATCGCACCACCTGGCCCTTTATGAAGAGCCTCCTGAGATGAAGTGTCATCACGCCACACCAAGGTCAGTTGTCACATTGATGAGCGTTTCCCAGCAGCAATCAGCCACACTCCAGTCTCCGTGTGATTCCAAGGTTACTCTCAGAGGAAAGACACTCATCTCCTGTGATTTTTTTTTTTTTTTTCCACTGAATGATAATGAGGCTGGGAATCATCCATAAAGCATCAGCACTATGAGACCCATGAGACAATGATCAAAGGAGTGAGAGTCATTGTAATTGTAAATACAGGGTTACTTTTAAATACGGCACAATTTACATAAAACGTTTAGAATATTTATTAGTCTAAAACATACTTTCATATTGATCACAGTAAATATGTTCACTAAAGATGGGCTCAGTTACAGTATGATTAAACTTTGAAGCTAAGAAGCTCAGCAATAATCCACTGATTTTAAAGATCTGTTAATGAGTGCTAGCCTTAACTTTACAATACCTTCAAAAGTGCAACGGTTTGAGGTATTCTTGCCACACATCACAATCTGATTTCTTGCTCAATTAAATGACAAAGCAGCCATATCTGTTTATACTGCTAATTACTATTGAATGGCCTCAGACCATTAGACTTGAAACGTTCTCCATCACCATAGCAATTTAAAAAAAACCTTTATAAAGAGTATCAAAGTACAAAAACCTCATTACACCACGATACAAACTAATGATACATAACAGACTCGGCAGTACACTTGTGTGAACCATTTAGGCCATCAAAAATGATGTGCTCAGTCCATAATGTATTTCGCTTTCGTAGGTTTTTTTTTTTTGTGATTGTTGAGTTTGCTGTGCCTTTTTTTTTAAATTTTGCAATGCATTTTGCAGAATTTTTTGTGCTTTTGTCGAAATTGCAATTGCACTAAACTGTTTTGCACGGTCTTTCGCAGTGATGTCTGTTGGTAAATGAGACCTTTTAGCTGTATTCACGTTTGACGCACATGAATAGAAGAGGACTTTGACTTAATGCGTGTTGCGATGACTTCTCATGGCCCAAATCTGCATTTAAGTCTGCAGTTAAATCTGCGGAAATTGCAAGCTCCTACAAATATCGTGGAGTTTGCTTGATTTTGCGTTAATTTCTGCGATCGCAAAATCCTGGAGGGACTGTATACTGCGTCATATATCTTGAGCGTGCCTGAACAACCCAACACTGAAATAGGAACAGATCACTCAACCTCGCAATCAGCTCAAATTGTGAACACACAAAAAAAGCACACTAAGTTTGTTTACTAAAATGTGTTTGCGATTTCTAGGTAACCATCAGCCCAATTAACCCAGTTGAATGCAAGTGTCAGTTTCATAATACAGAATCCATACATAATACAGAAACTGTGACACTAAAACACACATCACTAAAAACAGAAGCATTTAAGCTGTCCAAAGCTAGATGTGTTAGGCTTAAAGGTGGGGTAGGTGATTCCAAGTCACTTTTAGTGATCTGACTTAAATGAACGCAAGACTAAATTAACACAAACTTATCCTAACATGCCATTAGCTGTGAATAATAGACTATATCTGCTCAAAGAAGAAACTCCGGTCACTGTAAATGGGAGAAAAAGAAAAAAAAAAACTTCATGAACCACCAGCACCCAACTAATCGAGACAAAACATTTTACTTACCTGTTCAGAAGTCAGAAGTCTCCTACTTGGATTTGCATTGGAGCATTCTAGCCAAGGAGTGTGTGGCTTTGGCAGGAACACTGAAGGTATGGGCTGTATTTGTTTGGATCTGAAGCTTCAAATCAGCTAGATTGCACCAAAATCACTAAATATAGCAATAAAGTATGGAGTAATAGTGCTGTTAAATGTCATCCAAATATGTCTGGCTACTGGCTGACACTACAAATTACATAAACGACACTGAACTCTATGTGAAGTTCATACGATCAAACTTCTTTGCCAACATAAATCTGGAACACAAAATGTAATTTTGTGAAATTTTATTGCCAAAAGGTTTTGGCAGTATTGTAGCAATTACAGAATACAGCAGCTTTCTTGGATGAAATACTGCAGTTTTTTCTGCAGCAGTGACTCTAAACACATGAGCCCTCTAAGTTACACTTCTTCTTCTTCTTCTTTTCCTTTCGGCTTTTCCCTTCAGGGGTCGCCAGAGCGAATCATCTGCCTCCATCTAGCCCTATCCCCTGCATCCTCTTCTCTCAGACCGACTACCTTCATGTCCTCCTTCACTACATCCATAAACCTCCTCTTTGGTCTTCCTCTCGGCCTCCTGCCTGGCAGTTCTAACCTCAGCATCCTTTTACCGATATATTCACTCTCCCTCCTCTGAACATGTCCAAACCATCTCAACCTGGCCTCTGTAACTTTGTCTCCAAAACATCTCACATGTGCTGTCCCCCTGATGTACTCATTCCTGATCCTATCCATCCTCGTCACTCCCAAAGAGAACCTCAACATCTTCAGCTCTGCTACCTCTAACTCTTCCTCCTGTCTTTTCCTCAGTGCAACTGTCTCCAAACCATACAACATCGCTGGTCTCACTACTGTCCTGTACACCTTTCCTTTCATTCTTGCTGGTACTCTTTTATCACACAACAGACCTGACACTTTTCTCCACCCGTTCCAACCTGCCTGCACACGCTTCTTCACCTCTTTTCCACACTCCCCGTTGCTCTGGACTGTTGACCCTAAGTACTTAAGCCCTCTAAGTTACACATTTACATAATTTTCTTCAGTACTATTACAGTACTATTATCTCAGTACCATACTAGCCATGTGGAGGGGTTCTGGTATTAACAAGAGAGGAGAAGGTGGGTTTATGGTAGTCTTCTTAGTTGTGTTTTTTTTAGATGAAACATCCTCGTTGGCTTAGACATGACACTAAATATATGCAGTTACTGCCAAAATCCTAAAGAGGGTCAAATGATTGCTCTGAGAATAGGTGAAATTCACAGAGTGATATCCGAGAACATCAGTGAATGGAAAGGACAGCCTCACAGATACTCTTCTGCAGATTAACTGACCTTGTTTTTGCCCCGCTGTCCTTCTGTCAGTGTCAACTAGATGCGGGTCACTAGATCGGTCTGAACTGTCTGAAGAGATGAAGTCATTTTTTTTTTGTTTTTTACAAGATAAAACAGGGAAAATGAGACACGCTTATCTGATATTTTGCTGGCACTTTCACTCAAACATTACATATAAAAAAGTAATGATTACGCAAATACTACAAGTCGAACATTCTTCTTCGTGGGCGGCTTTGGGTAAAGCTAACAAGCTAACATTCTGACAAGACTGTTGGTGAAATGAGAAATATTTTACTTAGTCATCATTTAGTAGGCTAAACTTGTGTAACTTGTGATTATATGCCATCCAATGATGAATTTATTAAGTAAGTTATAAACCAGGACAGGGCATACCGTGACAGGAAAATAATCAATGAATTGAAGTTGATTATTTTCCAATAACAGCACCCTTAAGGTGATTATTATCCAACAACAGCATGTCCTGAAGTGTTTTAGTCCTCTTATACCTCAGCAATTCACCAGCAATCAATTCATTGATACATTTTTATCTAATCAGTGACGTACGTTTTTAGAATCAGTTTATACTGTAGTTACATTTAATGTTGTGAAATGTCTGAAAAACCAGTTGGTTCCTGTTAGCTATAAAGAGATGGTCTCTCACCAGTCTCTCTTTTTTTTGTCTCTCTCGTTAAGTCTTGAATAAACGAAAAATATTTTTAAAAATCATCTTGCAATGTTAACAGAAACCGGACACAAGCGCTGATACTGGAGACTCTTTCCATGTTAAAATAAATGTCTCCTTAAAGAAAGCTTCACCGTATTAATGATTAAACTTTTTTCTTTGCTAGATAACACTTAAATAGTTTATGATTAGTCTTTACTAATAATATTGATACTGTATTAGAAGTGCGTTAATATAAAACTGATTTCCTGGAACTACCGTCTGAAAATTAAAATCAACTGGCCAAGCAGATTTGAAAATTCAACAGCACTGTGGTATAAAACACACGTCCTTTACTCGTCTTAGTTTGGAAAACATGGCAGACAGGCTCTTACTAATTAATAAACTTGTAAGTGTAAGTGAACAGTAATTAACTTGGGAATTTTAAAATGTGATAATAGTGTGAACAGTGAAAGATTTAGCCAGCTATCATAATGTGAAGATTTTATATCAGCGCATGCTTAAATTCAGGGTTAAGCCTGATGTTTAAAACCTGAACCCAGCCTCTAAGGTCCATAATTGCTGACAGGGTTCAGAAGGTTTAATGCATGAGGCTGTGACCATGGAGAGTGTGGGTCAACGATACATCAATTTAGCCTTATTGCTCACTTATTGCACATTCAGACTCCTGCATTTCATTTATACCCAGTGGATGCTGTGAAGCTAGGCTAGTCCTCTAGTATCACGGTTTTCTTTCTAAAATGCCCTGTCCTTATTACAGTATTAAACGTTTTGCCTACATCATTCCTTCACTCTTTCATACATACATTAAGACTGCAGACAGACTATACCATCATACAATCAGACAAAGTTAATTCTGCCAGTCACCAACACTCTAATTAACTACATACCAGAGCAATTAAAATATGTCTTCTGTTTCCTAGACATGCTAAACTGTTTTGGTAGTAAACCTTTAACTCTGACAGTGTAATAGCAAACATAAAACTACCATTATTCATTATCATATTCGTAATCCATCTAGCTACATAATTATCTTTTAAGCTGAAGATGATGCAATCTTGTAGACCTTTCTCTATAACCCTCAGACGAGGACATGAGACTGAAAGTTGCAACATGTTTACTTTGAATAACAAGAAGACTGTGTTAACTCAGTCACTGAACTGATGGGTAAATTTAAAACTCTAATGAAATCAGAAATGACTCTGATGCTCATAAAGTTCCTTACAACACACATAGCACTGCTTGACTCAATAGTATACAGTTATAGAAAAGAAATGTTTTTTAATTGCACTATCCGGTGTCACTCAGATGAGGATAGGTTCCCTTTTGAGTCTGGTTACTCCCAAGGTTTCCTCCTCATGTCTCAGGGAATTTTTCCTTGCCACAGTCACTTCTGGCTTGCTCATTAGGGATAAGGGATACTTCACCCCCGTACCCCCACAACCCATCGCTTTGATAACCACACCCCAATCACACCTACTGTCTTGTCTTTTTCTGTCTTATCTTGTCTTGTCCACTACCTATCCTCTCTATATCCTACACCCACCACTCACCCACATCTGAAAACCTGAAAAAATTAAAATAAATAAAATGGTTCCCCAAAGTGATGGGGGGCAAAAAAAAAAGGGATAAATTTAAAAATTGCATCCTGGTTTCTGTATAGCTGCTTTGTGACAATGTCCATTGTTAATATAAATAAAATTGAACTGAACTGAATTGTTTCCACCTTAGCTTAGCATTTTCACCTTGGTTAACATTAGATCTGTCTGTTTTTCCCCTGAAGTGCTTGAGAGATTGAAGAAAGAAGGACAATCCACCAAAGTGTCCCACCGAAGCCAAAAAGCTATATATAAACTATGCGTTTGCCAGAGATTTGAAGTAATTTGATTGTGCAAGAACATTGAATCTTTCTCACTTGAAAGAATTGAGAGCTAACAATGCTCTAAACATAATGTGAAATTTCACACCTTCGGTAAAATTGCTGGTCTGGTAAATTAAGATAGATGAATCAATCAATAGATGAAGCTTTAAACAATGTCTCGTTATCGGAATATACATTAATCCATGCTATAGCACTAGAATCAGGCCAGTTGGGTTTGTTTCTCTTGCCTGTTTGGCAGGAGAGAGTACTAACCATGGACCATATTTCACATTGGTACAACTTATTTTGGAGAAGAAGAAGAAGAAGAAGAAGAAGAAGAAGAAGAAGAAAAGAGGAGGAGGGCAACATAAACGAACATTTCTGATGAGAGAAGATTTAGTCAAAAAAATGACTCCTTACTTGCATGGAATTATGCTACATACAGACAAATCTTCTGGCTTAAGATGCTACATGGGGCTTGTCTAAAACGAGTTGCATTACAGCTAGATATAGAGGAAGACAATAAAAACTGAGGTCTTTCTGAGAAGGCTCAATGCAGCCATACGCAATATGTCCCCATTTCCCATTAATTAAATTCTATTCTCAATATACCGAGTACTGTCAATATACCAATTACTGTTTTGCATCAGTATAACTGTAGATGCAGTTGGCATTAGTATTAGATAAAATTTCCATTTCAAAGCAATTTCCATGGATGGCCCTGTGGCCAGAACTACTGTCCAAGCTGCTTTTACAAAAAAATAATCAATGATCAAAGTTACAGGGCAATTATATAATGCCCTTTATGGAAGCTGGGCTCCAGTTCTGCTGAATGACAAGTTATCATCCATAAATTAATAAGTAAGGAAGGAAGTAAATAAATAAATAAGGTACTGCATGACTGGTCTGGTCTATATCGCTAATCATGTAACAATGTTAAAGCCATAAGGACACAATGAGGAAGTGTAAATTACAAAAGGTTTATCTGTAATTAGGATATACCCCCTGCACTATACCTTATTATAAGCAATGGCTTTGAACTTGAAAGATCTTGGTTCTTGGATCTCGGGTCAGTTATAGATAAATGACAAATGAGCTTTTGCTAATGTTTTATACAGCCCTGTACTGTAAGACATTTCCTTGCATCATAAAATAATTGAATAAAGTTGTCTAAACAAGAAAATTTATGATCATTATTATTTTTTTAAAAAAGGTTAATAGCAACCCTTTCATTTTTGGATACATTTTGATTTTGGTGTGTATGCGAGAGACTGGGTTGAAGGTGAGTAAGTGAAGCTGAGATGAAGGTGAGTTAGGGAGTAAGTATGAGCAGAGGAAGGATGAGGATGATGAACCTGGAGTGCATCGGAATCTGGCACCCTGCCAAAGCTGTTCAGCCGGAGATGCACACACGAGTACTTGCTGCTACACCAACAGAACAGCTTGTAATCCCTCACAAACTGTGTATGCATGTTTTATTAGAATTAGATGTCTCACTGTCAGAGTAACTATTCACATGCTCAGCTAAAGCTGGAAGTAAACTACATTAAAAAAAAACAGAGCAACCCACACTGTTCATGGCAAGCAACTTTTACAGAATGTAATGCTGCTTTGTTGTAAATCACACTCGCACTAAATAAACAGGCAAAAATTTGTTCTCTTGGTAACAAGTCCAACAACAGCCTTGAAGAACAGACAAATTTATGATCCAATCTACAACAATCTACATATGAACAATGGGTCCCAGGTCTATACAGGCTGGACTTTTCAAATCAAACATGCCCATGTAAAGAAGCACATCCCATTGATCCCCAAGCAGATTTTGTGAATTTGCAGCATTTTGCAGTAATAATTGTAATTTCTTACTTTCTTTCTTAGTACTTTCGAATTGTAAAGGGTGGCATGTAATATCTGGACGATAATCAATGTTTTAGATGCCTGTTCTGAAAGCTCTAAGCACAAGACCCTATTTTTTTGTGTAGCGCCATTGAAAGAAGTGCCTAGAGCACAGCATTTTTTCGATAATTGCATTATTACTGTGGCAAGAGAATAAAGCGTGAACAGAATGTTGCCAGCTTCGAAAACCCTTGGAGTCTTTCTTTAAAAAAGATAAAAAAATAAAAAAGTGGATGGAAACATGTATGTGGGTAAATGTACAGGTACATCACATAAGGGGCGTTTCACATTGTATCTTAAGCTGGAGTCTGAAGAAAAGAGACTATTATATCAATTACTTTTATAAAACTCGTAAAAATTTTTGATTTTCTCTATTTTAATTGCCCTATTGTGTGCAGGTAACCATAGCAGATGTGCCTGTTGGGAAAAGAAATCAACCCACTTTAAATATATATTTTGCAGTATTTTTTCCCCACTAAAATGTTTTTTTTTTTTCTTTTATTATTATTCTTTCCAGTATCTCACCATTTCTAAATAACATATCTAACAATTATTCATATCAGCACCATTATTTTTGACTGGATAACAGTTTCATGTATGGAATGCTCTACACCATGCCTCCAACACATACTGTTGAACCGTATTATAAATTCTCTGACAACTAAATAATGACATCCACTCAGTGTAATGTGATCAACCCATACATACTTAAAGTGGAATCAGATATACAATCTGACAGCAGAGACAACAAACCAGCTTCACGAATAAGATTACAGCAAGACGGGAGAATGGTCAGTGCTTACCTTTGATATCTTGTAGTTAAAATACAATACTTGTGTAGTTCCCATGCATTTTGTTCTTGTTTATGCTCCACGTAAAACACAACGGCCTGAGGTGGTTGAACATAAGTGCCGAGTTGCTTTATTGGTGCTTATACAAGAATCACGATCATAATCTATAACAGAGGGCAGAATACTGACATTTAGGGTTAGAGTATATTTTCCAAACACTCAAGTTCATGTCGTTAGTGTTCTTGCTAGCATGTTAAAAGTTTTAAGGATCAAATGCTAGAATACATACAGAAGTCCAGGATGTCTTAGAAGATGCTATAAGTATTTATAGGTTTTAACACTGGCTGTGAGTAATTTTCAAATGACCATGGCTGGACTCCCAGCTACAGACAGCTGTGGCATATTTGTGATTCAAACTCACAATCTCTGTATGATAGGGTGAACAATTTCTGTTAAACCACATTATTCGTACAGTTTGGCTCTTTTGGGTCTCATGATAACAGCTGTGGTGTTGAATTGAGGCAGGAATACACCCTGGATGGGACATCAGTCCATCTTAGGGCACCATGCACGTGCACACACACACACACACACAAATTCAGGCACACCTAGGGGCAATATAGTTTAGCCAGTCGACTTCGTGATAACCAAAGAACCTGAAGGAAACCCATAGAGACACAGGAAGATGTAAAACTTGACAAGGACCATAACCAGAGCTCAGGGTCAAACCAGGGACCCTGCAGCTTAAAGCTTAAAACGCTTCCCTCTGTACCAGTCCTGGAGTGTTGAAATTTTTGACACTGGTTTTAGACCAGGAGATATCTCCAAGATAGCAAACTAACTTTACAAATAATAATAATAATAATAATAATAATAATAATAATAATAATAATAATAATAATAACAATTTGCTACATTTATATAGCACTTTTTTATTGTGTGTGTGTGTGTGGGGGGGGGGGGGTTGTCAATTGGAAATCCACAGTACTTCCAATTGTAATAATTAGTATATAGTAAAATACCACTCATTACCATTTGGGGTGTTGGAAGGCTGTGCAAGGAACCATTCTGCCAAGAGCACCCCAATATTTGACCATTCTTCCTGAAATTTTTTGCTCTTTTATGAGCAGAAGGTCATGGAAGCCAATAAACAGTATCTTTTACTCTGAAGCACTGGTTCTGAAGGCAGACATTTATGACATTTACCAAAGTTGTCAGTAATAATAATAATAATAATAATAATAATTTAAAAAATGAATGCATCGTAGTAGAGGTCAAAATGCCATATGGCTAGGTTGATAATCACCAGGACCAGTGACACGCAAAAAGTGACAGCAAAACACGCATTCTGATCAGCATCCTGGGAAAAAGAGGATGAAAAGGGAAGGAGAAGCTAGGAAAATGACTGACCTTACATTAGACCTTTTTATATGCACAAAGACAGCCTCTCTCTCTGGGAACAAATAGATTTTGTGCTGCTGGCAATCTTTGAATAATCTTGTGCCTTGTGTACAGCAGAGATGAAAGCTCAGAGTCTTCCACAAACACTCCAACAAACATGTTCATCATTCACCACTTCACTCACTTCTAACGTCTCCTCCTTTCAGCACTGGGAAAAAAAAAAGAAAACTGCCTCAGTCAATTTCACATTCCACTCAGGGCAGTTATAGCTCAAGGTTTTGGGCTAGTACCCAGAAGGTTTTATATAACAGTAATTTATAATACAGAACTAGCTCACAGACAGAGGGCACAGTGCTGAAGCCACAATTCC
This sequence comes from Cranoglanis bouderius, assembly GCA_023630585.1. NCBI lineage: Eukaryota > Metazoa > Chordata > Actinopteri > Siluriformes > Cranoglanididae > Cranoglanis > Cranoglanis bouderius. The sequence goes on from CM042546.1 coordinate 13,126,945, forward strand.
CAGTGGCATATTCTCCCAGTAAGTATCTGACATAGAATTTCAGTAATTTTCCTTAATTTTACGTCATTTTCTTTGACATGTAACAGAATCGAAAATCTTCACAGTGTGTTTGGCAATCTGGGTTATTTATGACAATCAGGGTAACCAGGTGAGTTTCATTAGTAATCAGGCCACTGTGGGGATAGGTGTTTGACTGGAATTCTTGTGACGAGGTTGTGGACAGAGGATCATGGGGGTTGTAGTCTGCAACTTCAGAAGTGCACGAGTGACTGTATTTCTTAACATATATATATTGATTGCTTTTGTTTATTCTTTAAATAAGGTCGTAAAGTGCCCTCATTTCTATGAAAGGCATTTGTTGGGGACAGTTCAAAACAGCTTGAAGTAACACAGCCATTGCTTTGGCTTAGCAACACATGGTCAGCAGAATGATACAGGTTTGGTGCAACATGCTGTTATACTGTATATGATAAGAACGCTTTAGTCTAGAATGCTTTTTAACCAGATTGCTAAGTTGGAACTAAGTTGTATAAGTAGAGAATAAAACAGGGTGGGAATAGGACACTTCTATTATGAACTGGCCTTTCCAGACATCAGTAAAAACTCTGTGCAGTTAACAGGTGTCGTTGTAGCCAATGGCTGCACAATGTACAAATCACAGCAGAACTATCAAGCCTGTCAACATTCATTAGATCAGTAAGGATGTCTGCTCCGTGCAGGCTGAGTCCGTATGCACACTGGCAAGTACAAGACATCTAGCTTAAGGGATGAGGATACATTCACTACGATTGGCATTTGATTTTCCCAGTGCACTAACCTTCTCTGTCAGCCAGATTTCAGGTGTCAGCACTATCTGACTCTTAATTTACTCGATCTCTCCCTTCTGTCTCTCTCTATAACTCGGTATCTCTCTTTCTGTTTGCTTACTTGTCTTGTGTCTCTGTACGTTGCCTTCCTGCTGCGTTGCTTGTTACTCCTTGCTCACATTTCACTCATTTATCACAGCAAGGCAGATGCGGGAGAGGAGAACTAAACAATTCACCCGGTGGTGGTCAATGGCTCTTCTTCTTCTTTTGTTTCTGGATGGTTGAACTGTGAACACAAAACCTTTGCAGTGCACTGTAGGTCTGTAAACTCCAGACAGCACCTGGCGGAGAGTATGAAGAATATGATCTCTTATTGTGTGCAATAAGGGAAAAAGCTAGAGAAGAAAGGGTCAGGACAGCAATTAGCAGGAAGAAAGGAATGGAGACAGAATCTGTAACTCTAGTGTCTGATAGAAAAGCTTTTTATAGAATCCATTCTGTCAAGAAAAATTCAAAGAATGTGTCGTCTAAACCTATGAAAATGAAAAAAACAATGACTCACTAAAAAAAGACAACTATAAGCTAATTAGGATTCATGTACATCAGTGCTGACTAAACAAGCATTAGACACTAAACAGATATACCCCCTAGCTATGTGTTACAGATAACATTGTTAGGAATAAAGCATAATATGGTACGCAGTTGTAGGAAAATAATCAATGACAAAAAATGGTAATGTGTTACCATTAGTATACCATTTTCCTGTAAGAGCACAACCTTTTATCAGTTTATAATTACAGTTAATGCTGTTGAAGGTCTATAAAACAAGTTTTTCCTGTCATCACTTACGTTATAGCAGCTTTAAACAGTCGTTCACAATGACATTGACTAATTAAATACAAGTCTTACATGAATAGTACACGTGTTGTTCACAACACTTACATCGGTTGCTGTTGTTGCACACAGAAGTATTTTTGCTGTGTAGACAACCATTATGTGCTCACACTGCAGACTGTATATCATGTGTTTCTGCTTGTAAGGGCCTCATCTTTGCATTGGTGGTTCAGTGAGAGAATTCTCAGCAAGCACAATTTTCACCCTTTTTTTTGGCTGTTGTAAATCTCTGCTTGAATTCAACAACATTAACGACACCAGAATTAATGTTTGTCTATTAAACACACACACAAGAAACTTAGAAGATTAAAGAAAATCCTCTCCAAAACTAGACGCCCTTAAAAATACCAACAGAGTAAAACAAAAACAGACTACTAAAGGGAAATAGTTCATTACTGAAAAGATGACAGCATGAACTGAATAATTCATTGAAAAAAAATAAAAAATACAGCTTTCTACACAAATGGAAAACAGGGAGTTTAACATAGATGATGATGGTGATGATGATGATTATTGTTATTGGTAGCATGGTGGTGTAGTGGACAGGGGTTATTGTATGTGTGAAGTTTCACATGTTCTCTCTGTATTCACATTGGGTTCTCTGGTTCTCCCCTCTCCGATCCAAAAACATGCAGTTAGGTGGACTGGCAACACTAAATTGGTCCTAGGTGTGAATGGTGGACTGCAGTGGACTGGCATCCTGGGTTGAGATAGACTCTGTGACCCTGACCAGGATAAAGCTGTTTCTGAAAATGTATTTATTTATTTATTATTATTATTATTATTATTATTATTATTATTATTGATGTTGTATACATTATTATTACTCAATATATTTATTTTATTCTGTTAAATAAGTAAATACTTAATGCATTTTTTAAAATTTATCGCGCTATATTTTTTATATTCTTTCTGTCTGGTTTTTATAATAAATATTTTTTTATTTAATGTCTTCTTGTTGTTGTTTTTTTTGTTTTTTTTCTCTATAACTTGCCATCATTGTGAATCAGGGCTTACCTTAATGAATTTTCCTAGATTTAAAATAGATAAACTAACAGACTAATTGAATTGAATTGAATGAATGAATGAATGAATGAATATCACTCCTTGGGTTTTCCCCAAGCCCTCAGCACAGGGAAGCTGCTAATGAATATGTATGTGCATCCGGAGTTTTCACTTAAAAACTGTCAACCTGTCACTTGAAACAATTCATTTTCTTAAGAGTCGCATCTGTCAGAGATGATAAATGTTACACCTCCACTAACACATGTATACACACACATTATGGGAGCCTTCACTGTCAAAGCTGCTTTGATGCACACTGAGAAAGATGCCAAGTCCCCTTTCTTGATTACATGGTATGGCAATGTTGGCAAGCTCTTTTGTCTTTAATCTCACACCACAAAGCCACCAGGTGAAGGTACATGAAAGAGGAACCGTGGTGATGAGTTTCTAATTAATAGAGATCGGCCACCAACCTACATGGGTGTGCGTCCACTTTAACAAGCTTACAGGATGTTTAAGAGAACGGTATAATCGGAGCAGATAGCTTCTCAAATTATGGTATTGCTCTGATTTAATCGTACCTGGTCGACATGTTGCATGTAATGTGTATGAAGTGACTTTAGAGACATTTAAGAGAGCTAGATTGCTAACAGTAGACACACTACTGAAGCTACCACTTCAGCAGGGTGTAAGTGTTTCATGTTTATATGAATGTTTACGAATTAAAAGTGTGTAGCTACAAAATATAACATCATTTATTATGTAAAGCTAGTTTTTTTTTTTTATATCTCATGATCACTGAAATCTAATGTATCCTCAATCGCTGCCGATGACATGTTACAGATGTTAAGTAATGTTATGCAAATTCACATGAATGAAATCTTAATTTGAATGAAATCCAACTTGTTAAAATTCCAATTTTTTAAAACATTTTTTATGAGATCAGGAGGGAAGAGAGTTTCCTTATATCTCAGCATCAGCACACCATGCCAAGTGACCTATGACAACCCAACCTTGTGCAAAATTTGAAAGAATTTCAGTGGATTTCATACAAACGAAGGATTTGGGAAAGGCTACAGATGTTAATCCCATCCCACTCTAACCATAACAATTTATAACTGTAACACACAAACCTGCAACTGTGAAAGCATGCTGGATGTGGATCTGATCGATCCAAGCTGTTGTATTGAGTACACCTCCTCTTCCTGGCTTGTTTGTGTTCAGAAGAAGAATGCTGAAGGCTGATGTGACTTAAGGGAGTGATGCTGAGAAAAAGAGAGGTAAGACCATATTTAGTGAATAGTAAGTAACCAAGTTAGCGCTTAGACCTTATGTAGCACCTAGGAATAATAAAAACCAGGAGGCAAGAGTGGGGGATAAACAACCATGTTTATTCAGGAAGAGGGTTGATATAGATTAATCTGGAAAGAGGAGAGCCCGCCTCACGCTGGGACGGATAGCAGTAGTAGGAGGTGAAAGAGGAATAATAGAGGGAGGAGCAACTGGACTTGTTGGGGAATAGTCGGTGGGAGAGACAGGAGTAGACAAAGTTGACTCATCCAAGTTCTGAAGAACACTGGGGGAAAGGGGAATTCTGGAGTCCCATGGGCAACCATCCACGTGTGGGCAGCACTCGGTCTGTGTGGACCGAGAAGTGGTCATCGCCAAAAGCGTAGGGGTCTGAGTGAAACGGGAGTGGGTGAAAGGCATGGGTGTCTGAGTTGACACAGACTCCAGTCTGACCCCTTGCGAAATTCGGACCGGGAACAAAGGAGCGGAGGGCAGAGGAGTGCTATAAAGCTGCTCCAGATACTCAGAAATGCCAGTGGCTAGATGTGTCAACTGATAACGACGATAGAGGGTGACCTCGGCTGTCCCAGAGGAGAGTGGGAGAGAACCACAAGGGCGGGCTAGGAGGAGAAGAACATAGATGGGTCAGGAAAAGAAAACTTGGGGAGGAATCACACACTCTTGCCTTAAGGTAGATAAGCTAAATAGCCAGACAATAGTAGCAGTTATGTATAAGAAACGTCCTACCTAAACAGCTTGCAAAAAATCTAGAGACACAGCTCACCAAAACTAACTGTAACCATAGCATTAAAGTCTCACAAAAACAGCATTAAGCATATAAGTACAGAAAGTAGTAGACACGTAGTAGGGGCAAGGACATAAACTAAAATAACAAAATGAGAAGAGTAAAAATATGACTTACACATTTTGGGCATCCTGAAGGGAGAATAACGGTAAAGTGTTGAGTAGCACGATAATCCACAGATGAATATATCGAAAAACTAGGAAGTTTAGGTTAAATACAGACAGTTTTTTTAATAACAAATGACGGCGAAGGCCGAAAATAAGGGGAAATCCAAAAGACGGAAATACCAAAAAAGGGCGCAAGGAAAGAAGTAAAACTGGAACTAAGGGGAAATTCAAAGAACAGGATATGAGTCAAGAATGACGCACGAAGGGGAATTTTTCAGAGAAGTGGAAAATAAGGGGAATTTGGCAAAAAATGCAAATAAAGATAGGAGGGGCCAAAGGGGCCATACTGGAAAATAAGGGGAATTCGCCGGGGCATATGCAAATTGGAGAAGGAGGCGCCACACAGCGCCTCAGCATAAATAGAGGGGAATTTCTAGGGAATTCTTTGAGAACACAGAGGACACTGAGGATGCAGTGTATGCTGGTGTACTTGCTTACAATAACATAGAAATGTGTTTTGTATTGTGAGTATTGTTCTCCTTGAGCTCAAAGGACTTTCATGTTTGTGGGCTGTATTAAAACAACGTTTGCTCTTTCTCATCCAAGTTTGAAGAGTCTCAATTTATTAATAGTAGTTTGAGTGTAATAAGAGTTTGAAAGGATCAAAACAGCTGAGAGGGAACACAACTCCACCCTGGATGTCGGAGCTCGGAGGGAGACTCCCCTTCTGAGCCCTAATTTATTTTCCGACAGGAGGTGCTGAATAACTGCGGGGGTCACAGGGCTGGACCGTGGTTACTGGCGCTTTAGCTCTTCAGGATCCACAGGGAGACATATGCTTTAGTTCGACGGTCACTGAGTGTTTGACCTGAACTCTCCTTAATCAATGTGTTGTCGGGAAAGGATATAGGAGTGCCTGGATTCAGTAAATGCGCAGAAATTGGAGAGCTCTCTCTTCGTGAAAAGCTAATAGTATTTAATACTGTCAAAATAAATGAATAAATAAATAATCTGCAGAGACTAAAAGCAAGGACGATTTTTCAAAATGGACAATTATGAAATAACATGGTGGAAAAGCAAGAAAGGCCATAGGGAATGTCGCATGCTCACTAATAAGTTGCTTTTGTGAAACTAGTGCTGTCAGCCCCTCATGCCTGTCTCTAACAGCTAGGGTTAATAGGTTTAAGTGCCGACCCATACTGACTAATTATAGCCTATGCCACCTGTGTTTGTGGAGCGTTTCTGAGTGACAAGAGATGATAAATCTGTTTCAGAGGAAGCAGGCTGGCTTTAATCTTCGAGGCACTCAAACGTAGGCTTTTTGAATGAAATTGCTGTAAAGCTGCATTTCGTCCTGGGAGCTTTTATTGATGGCCATTAGCTTTGCTTTCGACGGAACATTTTAAATTTCAATATTCAAACAGGTGTTTATGCATTGTGAATGGTTCACTCATTTAAATTAACAAGGGACTGTGACTGAAACATTACAAAATAAAGAGAAATCTGCTATTGTTCATATTATCCTTTCTGCATTGGTGTGTATTCTTGTTTTGTTTTTTTTTAATTTTTAGTAACCATATTATTCTTCTTTTATTCCTGTGGGACGGAAACACACACATCTAGAATGAACTAATTCTTCCTTTAGGACAAATAATATAATACAACTGACTGCATGGTGGTGCAGTATTAGGGTTACCTTCTCACAGCTCCATGCTTTGATCCTGGGCTCAGGTTACTGTTTGTGTGGAGTTTCACACGTCCTTCTTGTGTCCATGTGGGTTTGCTCTGGGTTTTTTCTGGTTTCCTCTCACTTCCCAAAAACACGATTTTAGGTGCACTGTTGACTCTGAATTAACCCTAACTGTGAATTAGTGTGTTAATATGTATGTGGCGCCCTGTGACAGACTGGTACATTGTGCCCAGTGTTCCCAGGATAGGCTCTGGATTCAATCACATTCCTGACCAGGATAAAGCAAATATTGGAGATGAATGAATTATATATATATATATAAACACTAGGTGTCTTTGGTTTCAAATGGATAGTGAAAATGTGATATCAGTTCAGATGTGACTGATATCAATAGATGAACTATTGTCCATTTAGTGTGCTTTCTAGCCAAAATATTTCAAATGCTTGAATGCCTAAACTATGTTCTAACAAGATTCCTTGATATTTAAGTGTTCATAATCTCTAGCATATAGCTACAAGCCATATTTTCCTGTATTCTCTTTCAGGCTTCATGTATAGTGCTATCTGTTTCATTGCTAATGCCAGTCCAGATACTTTAAAAATGTAGGTAGCTCCAAAAATGTAGCTCATTTACATGAATTCTGCTTCAGAAAAAATGCAGCTGGCTACATTACGACCTACAGCAAAAACCTCCTAATTTCCCATGAATATTGAGGTATGATGCCACATTTATTACTTATTTATTTATTTATTATTCTAATTAAAAATAATAATCAAAAGAGGATGCCGGACAAACGTTAAAAAAAAAAAAAAAAGAACAAAAGCTTTAACACTGGTGCTGATACTGCACAACACTGCTAATTGGCATATTAACTAGGCACTAAATAAGTTACATTCCTAGACTCTTTTTACTTACTCCAACTGTACACAACCCTGTAACGTCTGAACGTATCAAACTGATTTCTGAATCCGCCTGGACTTAGCAAAGAAGTGTCTCTGTTTCCTTGAGCTGTGAATCCTTATCAGTAACCTCTTCTAACCAGACACCATCGGAATGCTACAGGGGACACGACCCCCCTCTTCAGACACACACACACACACACACACACACAATGGAAGAATCTCTTTTCAATGTAACATGTAGTTATATGTAATTATTTGATGTCCAAATAGTGTGATGTTTCCTTATTTGCATATATTGTGTGTTTATGTAACCTAACTATAATGATTTTAGATAGCTTAATTTAGGATATTATTTTAAATGTCTGTAACCATGTTTTACCTGTAATATTTTTTATAAGTCCACCGAATTTGGTATGTAGTTAATCGTCTTGCGATACCCTGATCGATTATGCATATCACATTACAATGGGATACATTATTTCATGCTTTTTCTTAATTTCATATGCAATACAGTTTAAACCGACTCCTCCCATGACATGCAAATTCAGGTCTGAGACCAGACAAAGAGAGTTCATCCCGCCAACAAATCCAACTTCCTGATTGGCCAATAGCCCAAAGAGGCGTGTGCATTGGTGTTGTCTTTAAAACAACACCACGCTTTGAAATCAACACACTAACACTTTCTCCTACTTTTAACTTCTAGCAACTTCTACACTCTTTCCGGTTTCTCTCCCCCGGGGCCACGTGCCCCGGGAAGAGGAAGCCACAATCTCTCTCTCTCTCTCTCTCTCTCTCTCTCTCTCTCTCTCTCTCTCTCTCTCTCTCCAGATAAAAGATGCAACTGCCTCACGGCCCACGCCTTTTCAAACAACGAACCAGCGAACTCCTACTGGACCGCGTGAACTTTCAAACCGACAACACCCAAGCCATGCAAGTGTAGTTAATGGATCCATACATGCGTTAAGATTGTACCCCTGGCTAATTAATTGTTGTTCTGGTCTGCTACCCTTTATTTCATTACTTTCTCTCTAATCTCTCTCTCTTCTTTTCTTAATCATTCTTAAATCATTCGAAAATTGTGACTGTTAGCAAACTGCTGTGGTATGAATGGAATAAAACACAGGGTGTGCTGTTATAGGAAATTAATCAACTTCTGGCTAGACACGTTAACTACTTAAACAAAACGTTTCTTATTACTTAATTTGTAAGTAATCTTAGGCATTTCCTTGCACTTGCTGAAAACTTATGAAAGATCAGGTTGGATACAGGTTGATTAGTCCATTTAACTGGTGAAAAAAAAAAGATGTATGGCTTAGAAATTGAAGAAGGAACCAGGAAACTCACAAACAGAGCATGAGCAATTTTGTTACATTTAATAGTAATAATCTTCTAGGTGCTAATTCTGGTTAGCAGTTTGTAACTTTTCATACAACTTAGCGTGTGAAAATTCTTATACGCTTGCAATGAGAAACGCCACCCTATGAGGGAATGCTAGACTGTAACATAGAGCAAGGAGGAAGTTAAAACTGATTCAAAAAACTGATTCATGAGTAACAATTTCACAGTAAATGCACATCAGTGCCCTTTTAACTGTGTAACTCCAAACACAGAGAGTAGTGCATATATATATATATATATATATATATATATATATATGTTAGGTTTCCTCCCCCGCTCTCGCTACGCTGTAAAGAGTAGCGAGTGGCATACTTCGGCATTCCACTGCGCGCATTCCAGCGCCATTCAAAAACTCTCCGATGGACTTTTCCCTTCATTCAAAGACTCTCGTTTTGTTTACCTCTGCCATGTCCGTATGTTTTCGTTCACATCATGTCTCCGCCTCCTGTGTTTCCCCATGTGCTCATGTTTTGGTCTGTGTCATGTCTCCGCCTCCTGTGTTTCCCCATGTGCTCATGTTTTGGTCTGTGTCATGTCTCCGCCTCCTGTGTTTCCCCATGTGCTCATGTTTTGGTCTGTGTCATGTCTCCGCCTCCTTAATTCGTATTGGCTCATTCATACTGTGTATTATGAGTTTCGGGTGTCATTGATTTGGGCATGTGATTTCTGTGTGTTTAAATACGCCGCTCCGTTTCCGCTTCGGCGCGGAGTACTAGTTTAGTTTAGATTTATTTTAAACTTAACCTGGATATTTCCGTAGCTCTTTGTCCGTGGTTTCCAGACCACCTCCTAGCCTTGCGCGTTTATCCCTTAGCTCTTTGTCCGTGGTTTCCAGACCACCTCCTAGCCATGCGCGTTTATCCCGTAGCTCGTAATTCGTGGTTCCCAGACCACCTCCCAGCCTAGCGTATTTATCCCTGTGTTTTTTGGATAAACTGCCTTTTTGTGGATTACTGTTTCCTTTTTGGATTATTACCTTTTTGGATGCCTCTTCGGCTAAGTACATTATTATTTTGGATTATGGTTACCCTTTTGTTCATGGATTTATGTTTGATGGTGTTTTTTGTGTTCCTTTACTTTTGAACTTCCTGTTACTAATAAAGTGACGTTTCCCCTGCACATGCATCCTGACTCCCTCATCCTACTACACACCACGTGTCGTAACAATATATATATATATATATATATATATAGAGAGAGAGAGAGAGAGAGAGAGGTGTGAGTGAGAATGTGTGTCCTTCATCAGCAGGCTGACTATATTAATACCGTCCTGCACAATGAAGAGGAGATTAGTCCTGGCACGGCTCACTTTGCCGAACACAATGCAAGTCTGGCTAGGGTACAAATGAATCGGCAAGTGCCCTGCCGTTATGCTATTTTGTATTACAGGCACCAAAATACATGCAGTTTTGCATGCATTCTCTCTCTTTTACCAACTCAAATCACCTTCGTCTTCATGCACAGCAGACACACACAGACGGCGCGCACACAGCAAGTATAAAGAAAGGTGTTTTGGACTTTAATCTCCTTGCTGATATGCATAAGAATAGAGAAGCATCAAAGGAAGCCGTGGCCCAGAATTCCAAACTGACAAGAGAGGCGAGAGGCAGCTGAAGACAACAAGAGTGGGAGAGATAGATAAAATGGAAAGGGACAGAAAGAGAGGATGAAAACAATACATATGATAACACTAAACAAAATCTTCTCGTCTCAGTCATACTTTGCAAGAATTTTTTTTTAAATCTCAACTAGGTGGTCTTTCAAGAGGAAGTGAGGGTGATAATAAAAGAAAGTGACGCACAAACATCTCAGACTTGAAGCTACTCTTTTCTTATTCTCATTCATATTATACTCATGATATAACGTGTCTTTTCTAACCACACTGAGAGGAAAGATATGCCTTTCTACAGTTCACGAAGATTGCATTTAACTACCGAGATATTGTGTGCATATCTACCTTTCCATGAATGAAAGCCAGGAAAAATGATTTCAATCACCTCCCTCGATGGTTTATGAAATTTTGAACAGTTTCTGCTACAGAAATTGCAGAGTGGCTTCAATGCAGGAACACGGACCCCTTCTCAGTGATGTTCTATACTGACCTGATCTGCTAATTCTAATGAAAGCGGGCAATTTTGTCCCTTCACATTTACATTTGTATCTTGGTATACCGTATGAACTCCTAGCAACTGATGATGCATGTACAGCTGTTAAACAAACCAGACCACAAGTTTAATGCTTCATCAGAAATGACACTCGTACATATATACATACACTAGAGACAATGTAAAAACCATTATTAAAAGCCACATAAGGTGCACTACATAGGGAGTAGGGAGCCATTTCCAATTCATTCATAGTTATACAACTACGGTTGTTAAAAAAAAATGTAATAATGAAATATATATAACTGTAATACTGTAGTGCTGTTTGATGTAAGTAAACAAATGATGTTGTCTTCTGCGAATGTTATAAATAAATAGAAGTTTACCAAGAGTGCCAATATTAGTAGAGGGCACTGTATTTCTGTAGTATGCTCTGATGGTCACATTTTCAGTGTTGGTTCCTCCAGTGTTAGTGGTTAAAATCTTGAACAAGGCGTCCTCATGACTAGCTGACTAAAAAAAAAAAGGATGTTTAATTTCCTGGTCTTAATTGTCAACGGCAAGTTTAATGTGATCTTAAGCCAAAACCACAGCAATCTGAACAAGCAAGAGCGAGTAATGATGAAGATTAAATAAAAGCTAAACAAAAAGATAAACATTATATGACAAAGTCAGAGGCAACAGGATGTAAACACACAGTCTTAAATAGAAAATAGAATTCATGACATTATGCAAAAAAAAAGGCCTAACGAACATGAACTTGTTGCATTCATTATTTGTTCTACCAGTATTACTGTTGTTAGTATTAGATTTATACATATACTCTTTTTATTGCTTTTCCTTTATTTAAATTTCATGACTCTTGTTATTACATGCTTTCTATTTTCTGTGATGTACCTGTACACTGTCCTTGAGTACCCTGAATTGCGTTCGTAAATAAAATCCTATTATCATTCATTCATTCATCTGCAGTAACAGCTTTACAGAAGACACACCCACCCACACACCCACACGGGGAGAACATGCGAAACTTCAGACAGTAATCTGAGCTCAGTTTGAACCAGGAACCCTGGATCTGTGAGGTGGCAACACTTGCTATTATTATATTATTTATAAATTAAAATTATGAAATAACAACAATCAGAAATTAATATGGGAACATGATCAGGGGAAATGAGATGATGGGATAACAAACAGGAAAACCAGTAAACATAGCTATGATTCACATGCAAGGCCTGACAAATAGTATCAACATATTGAGACAATTTGAGATGTTTAAGTGTTTGGCCAAGACAGACCCAGGGCAGGTACTGAGGAAAACATAAGGCTATGAACATAATATGAATTTCATAGCAGCAGACTGTAGTGTGTATAATACTCTAGTGAAATGTGCTATTATTTGTTTGTATTTCTCTACATGCCTGGAGTTTCATGTGACCCACATAGAATAGTTGCAAATTTAGGAATAGAGCATTATAAATAGCATGTCAGTGCATGAATATGAATGGAGTGCTGCTGCAACGGAGAGGCAAGAGCCGGAGGGAAATCTCCCTTATCACTAATCTCACTTGTGTTCATGTGGTGAAGTGTGTATGATGTGTGTGTGGTGAGCCTGGGAATTTAGGCAAGGTAACTAAATGAGAATTACAAAGGAAGCTACATACATGTGTCATATCTGAGAGTATGCAAGCGTTAGCAGTAAAAGAAGTCAATCGGCAATCTGACATGTACGATAAGTGTTGCTCTGACCCATAGTCATGCGGTGCTTTTTAATTCTCAATCCTGATTGGTCAGAAGCCGTTGATTAATTTTATATAACAGCAACTCAGACAGTAGTTTCAGCTGCAAATCACATTAATGCTCTAATTCATTATTGTTTCTATTGTAACAACTAACATAGGGACGTGTTTGTTTGGATGCTCCACATAAACACATTTTTGAAAATGTGTGTAAATGTCTTCTGTGAGATTTTTTTTTTTTTTTTTTTTTTTTGGATGGCGTCGTCAATGTAACATAAATGTTTTTGACGTGAGAAACTTTTCAGGACAGAGAACTTTGCATTTTTTTCTTATTGACTTCAAGAGAAGGAAGTCTTAGAACTTTGAACATATAAAAAGTATGATTTGTCATTCTTTAATACATTTTTAAAATGCTGACAAATTGTTATCGTACAATAATAATAAAACACTCCCGAACATTACATGTTATTGAAAAATCATTTTTTGGGCTAGTAACAGTAACTGCTTCACGTTAGGCCTCATCACACCATACCACCGTTTGTTATTTTCTGGTAGCAGCATGTCCATCATGTTTTATTTCTCACTTAATATCTGTGCATATGGCTGAGTAATGATTTAGTCTAAATCACAGTAGGCAGTCCATCTAATCAGACCGAGCCTGTTCATCCTACAACTGCTGACACGTTTACACACTCCTATCAGCATCAGCAACGAGCGTGTGCGTGCACATCCTCGTGATGACACCGCCTGGCACCCAGCAAGAAATTCTGGATCTGATCAGATATGAGAGAGAGCACGGATCTGAGTGTGGGAAGGGAGAACTTGGATATGTGTAGCGTCAGGAATGCTTTCGCAAGATGTCTTTCATTTCTGCTCGCTAGCTTCGGCCAGACCTTGCTCTTCTAGTTAAGTGCTTCTGTCACTGTCATGCATTTAAACAGGAAAAAAGTTCACTGCATTTTTCCACATCTAATGTAAGCCATGGCCTTGTTTGTGTCGCACGGACATGCTGTCTATGCACTGAAGAGTTCATCTATCAGGATTACACAATGTCATACTCTTAATAAAGGCTAGTTAAAAGCTGTGAATAAGCAGCTCACAGCTTTCATTTTGTTTGACAGTGAACTTATAAAGGTTTTCACTGGTGGAATTTGAAATAAGATAAAACATCAAAATAAATTATGATATAGCATGTGGGTCTATGAATTAATTACTCAGAATGCGCATGAGCAAGTACTGACCCCAGACGCTGGTGTGTTCGTGTGTGTTTGTTTGTTTGTTTTAGAAGTTGTTCGTATTATGTTTTAAGGTCACCATGCTTTTTAAACTTGTGACTGTGATTTGGATTTTAAAATAATGCTATCGACTGTGCTTGGGCGCTTGGAGCCGGAGTAGACTCAGAAAATTTAAGGAATAATGGACTAATGAAGGCGATATTTTATAGCCGCGAGGATTCGTTGAGACTCCGATACAATGTTTAAACTCCGCCGAAGTTTCTTCATGGCTTCCCTGAAATCATTTCAAACAGTTTACAGAAAGAAGAAAAGGAAAAGGAGAGGTTCTAGAGGCGGCATCCGAAACAGACTCAAACATCACGGCAGTCGGTTTCCTTTCCCCACAATAACTTTAACTAATGTTCGTTCTCTCCAGAATAAAATGTCCGAACTTACAGTATTAGTAAAATATAACAGAGACTTCAACAGAGCCAGTTTGGTCTGCATTATGGAAACACGGCTGACAGAGGAGACTGACAACGTAAATTTGGATGGATATTCATTAATTCGGCTGGTCTGCGACAGTGCCAAATCATCTAAGACTATCGGTGGAGGACTGTGCGTTTATGTGTTTAACAGCAGATGGGTGAAAAATATCACGATACGTGAAACGCATTGTTCAACTCATTATGAACTGCTGACTGTTCCATTCAGACCATACTATCAGCCTCGAGAATTTGGACAAATAACAGTTATCCTAGTTTATGTGCCTGGGACAAACTTGCACTTGCTGCTGAATGCATAGCTGCTAGTTACAACAGGGTGCAATTCTGCTGATGACCCAGTCTTTTTGCTTGGAGATTTCAATAAATGTGATGTTTCCATGCTGCTGCCAAATCTTGAGTAATACATAACCATGTCCGACGAGACTGGTTAAGACTCTGGATAAATGTTTTGGTAATGTGGAAGCTACCTATGTGCCAAGGTCGCATCCTCCTCTGGGACGTTCATATCACAGTGTCATCCATCCCTTACCACTATATAGGCAGCTACTAAAGAGGATTAATGATGATCACGACTGTTGCAGCAATTATGAATTGTTGAATGATACGATGACCTGTTATGTTAATTTTGTATAAATTCTGTTGTTCAGACAAAGAATGTCAGAATTTACCCAAATAAACCACGGATTAACAAAGATTTGAAACATTATTTAAACATGAAGAAAACTGCTTTCTTGCAAAATGAACTGCAGAAAGTAAAAGAGTTTAACAGTTAAACATAAGGTAAAATGTGCACAGAAGGAATATAAAGAGAATGTTGAGGAGAAACTTAAAACAGGAAATGTAAGAGATGCATGGAGAGGATTGAATAAAATGATGGGCACACAAAGGAAAACAGTTCAGCAGGATGAGAAGTTTTGAAGAGTTTTGCAAATAACCTTAACATTTTCTATTCAAGATTCGATAATAATTTAAGTGATTTGGCTGTCAGTAATGAAGCACAGACTACAACCCAATCACAGCCTGTGATACAGGAGAGGGAGGTTATAACAGTGCTACATAAAGTTAAACCTTACAAGGCACCTGGCTCAGGTGGGCTGAAGGGGAAAGTCTTAAAAGAATGTGCAGTACAATTGGGATATGTGTGTACAAGGCTGTTTCAAATTTTCCTGGACAGTTGTTTTGTACGATTGGCCTGGAAGAATACCACTGTATGCTAAATCTTTTAATGACTTTCGACCCATTGCTCTTACATCAGTTCCTTGCAAATGTATGGAGCGTATAGTGTGTAAAGAACTGTCATCTCAAATTGGGAGATCCACTGATCCCTTTGAACAATTTGCCTACGAAGCTAATAGGAGCACTGTGGACAACAGTCATCTAGATGCTTACATTAAAATTGTCTTTATGGACCTTTCTTCTGCCTAAGTGATGTAGGTGTTAGTAGTTGGATGATTCTATGGATTAAGGAATTCCTAAAAGATTCCTCAGAGAGTCTGTATTAATAACATCATGTCTGACTGTTTGGTCCTAAACTCTGGTGTACCGCAGGGATGTGTATTGTCTCCTACGTTGTTCTCTGTATATGTCAATTAACTGCAGTGTGATGACAGTAACTTTTCCCTTATAAAGTACGCTGATGATATGGAAATGAACAGCTCCTCATATTCTGAGTATACTGACAGTCTGGTTCTTTGGTTTGACAAGTTTTTTACACCTTAATATCAAAAACACAAAGGAACTATGCTTGGGGAATCAAACAAGAATGGGAAATACAGGCCTTGCATGAAAAAATCAACCGGCAATTGCGATATTTAAAGATCACACTCATCCCCTTCAATCTGCCTTTGAAATCCTCCCATCTGGGCATAGACTCAAAATCCCTATTGCTAAAAGAAATATAAATAAATAAAAAATTTGTTCCAATGGCAGTGATTATTTTAAATCACATTATTTTTTTCATTAAATCAACTCAAGGGCATGGTTGGTATTGGGGAGCTATTTTAACTGATTGTTCTGTTTAGAAATGTGTTTAAGAATTATGTAGTTAGTGTAATTTTATTCAAGTCTGTGTTTGTGTCAATGTGTAAGCATCTACGTGGATACATGTATGGATACATGTATGATACCAGTGTCAAAGACAAATTTCCACTCCGTGACAAACAGAATGGACAATAAAGTTAAACTAAAAGGATAATGTGTTCTAAACAGGTACAAATACAGATACTAACAGGAGGTTGTGGCAGGCAAGGTGTGGTTTAGTGAAGGCTATAATGGTGGAGGGAGTTTAGGGGACAAAGGTGAGGGCAGTTAGCGAGTTGAGTAGCGCCAGAGAGCGTGTTGGGCATTCCAGCACTCTCTCCATCCTCGTCAGGTCAAACTGCAGCCAATTTCTGCAGGCATCCAGCATTCTCTGCGTGACTCTAAACAACTCATCCCCCTTGCCTAGTGTTATCTCCCAGAAACAACAGCGATGCTGCTTGGGTGTTAGCCCCACATGCTCTAGCACGGCCTTCTTCACAGTGGCGTGTTGAGCTGGCTAACCACTGGCAAACTGGTCAGCAGGGCTTGGATGCGCAACCTCCACTTACTTTCGGGCCAGCAGCACATGGATGCTGTCATTTCAAATACTTCTAGAAATGATTCCGCATCATTTGTTGGGGTCATGCATGCCAGAGTGAAAGCCAGCAGGCTGGTGGCTTGAGGACTGGGTCCAGATGTGGCGGGGAGGACTCAAGGTTGAGGAGACGCTGGATGACAGCTTGATCTGCAGCCAGGTTGGTGGCCACCTGAGAAAGGAATGCCTGCTGGTTTTCCTGCTAAGCAGAGCTTGATGTTGCTATGGCTGTGGGATGGCTATCAACTGGAAGATTTGCACTAGTGGACTAGTGGTTCCATGGCAGTGTTTCTTCATTCTCTAATCTCCCAGGTTTTGAGGGTGGCAGGGTGACAGTTCATGAAGGTGCAAGGAGAACACAGGGGACTCTGGCATGCTTTTAGCCTTTTATTTTCTGTAACAACCAAACTCAAAACCAAAAGACTGCAACTTAACTGCCGTTTCGGTTTCTCGTACTCCGGCTCCACCTCACTAGAACACACACACACACACACACACACACACACACACACACACACACACACACACACACACACACACACAGATGAAGGAAAACACACAGGGAAGAAAGGATATGGGTTATATACCACTGGAACGATAATGCACAGGTGAAACCACTCACTTATTGCCCTCACCTTCATCCCCCAAACTCCTTCCCCTGTTACAGTCTTCGGTATGACCAGTCCCACAGAGAGGTTGCTCCCATAGCCTGACCTAAACACTGCCTTGTTATGCTCCAAAATACAATACTCATACATTTACACCAGCCACAGCATTTTTTCTCCCCGCATGTTACTCTGCGGATATATACAAGTGTATCTTCAGAAAGCTTATTTTTTCTGTAGGAAGCAAGAACTGTCTCCCCATCAGCCTAGACAGATAAAAAAGAAAGAACATGCCAACATGGCCACAGAGGCCTGCCTTCTAAATTTCAATTTAATTCACAGTCTGACAACAATACAACGAGAGAGAGACAGAGAGAGACACACAGAGACAGAGAGACACAGAGAGCGAGCGAGCGAGAGAGAGAGCAAGGATGAAAGAGTCAGAACAATCCTATTATCGAGAGGGCAGCCCACAGTTCTCAACAGTGACAAATTAATCATCTCTCTAATGCCTGGTGAGAGCTCTGACTTCTCCCCTCTAATTCAAAAGGTGGAGTGTATCCTTCATTCTCCCAACTACCATTAACACTCAAGATGGATGTGTTTGCAGCACTTCAGATGTGGGCCAGTCGCAACTTAGCAAGAGGGAAGAAAAACAATAATAAAAATAAAATAATAATAATAGTAATAATAATAATAATAATTTCAGATCTCCAGCTCTGAAATTCGACAAAGCGCATACTTTCTGAAAATGTCTGCTCCAGATTCAATATTGATTTCTCTTTTTGCTTTGCTATATTTTTCAGCGCTCTTTGAGAATGGAGCTATTGATTCGAATGCAGAGGAGAAACACACCAGTGCCACTGTCATTAAGAAATAAGTAAGACTCTTAATAGAAAAGGAGCTATAATTTAACAAGAGGGGCTCAATTTAAGCTACCAACGCATAACCAACTGCATCTCAGCATTGAGACACTTTGGCAAATAAAATAACTTTTAGTTACACGTTTTAAATTTATAATTGGTAGAGGCTTTCCTAGCTCTATGCAACAATATCACACATTGGTCCATGAAGAAGTGTTGTGTCCAATACAGTGTTGCATTTACAAATTTGTAAGAATCGCCCTATGTACCTGGCAGACTATATTTTAGAGAAAGCTACTTTTCAGCCTTCGAGACTGGTTGCACTACTGCACAAAAATACGTTCTCACAAACTGGTCAACATTCCGGCAAGTTAATTACTAATAAAAGTTCCATGCTTTATGGAAGTGTTGATAGTATTACGTTTTCTTACCTTACGCACAATGAAATCTGGTTGCAAATACAACCGCTGTGGTCCAAGCTAGGTGCGGAATGTGATGAAAGCTAAAAATGATCATCACTGTTCATTTCATATTCCCTTAACACAGTATACTGCATGTTTTACTGATATTCATAAACACACCACTAATCCAAAAGCTTTGAGTTGCCAAAAATACAAGCATTCCTGCCTCCATATCAGCATCTCTTCCTGTGATTAATACTCTTTAACACAATTAAAAACCAGCCAGTTGACACAATCAAATTTCACACTTGCAAAAATCACAAAAACAAACCCTGCTGATAAAATGGTATTTTCAAGTATGCGTTATAGTCCTTTTGGTCCCAAATGAGTTAGGAAGGAAGTAATCCATCCTGTGCTGCTTGACTCTTGAGGAGTGACTGGATTTTGGATGAGGGACCTTTACTGGCAGTTCCCCCTCCTGGGTTTTGATCCAAGACTCTAAAACCTTGACAAATGAGGGCTGAAGTTTTAAGTTGCAGTAATTTTCAGTAGTCCCAATACCTTTTAGCACATCGGTCCATAATGTGAGTTTAATTCACTCTGACAAAATCAATTAGTGGGGAGGAGAGATGTGAGTGCAAGTGAAAATGAGGATAATGAAGATGCACCGTACATACAGGGCATGAAAATAGCCCTAATATATGCTCCTTCTAATTACCAGAAAATTAATTGTGATTTTGTTTTTCTGAATATAAACAATTTGATGTACGAAAACTTAGTGAAACAGGCAGTTTCTAGTTAGAGTTACTTCACAGACATGAACTTGACGAATTACCAATGTCATAATGCACAATGTATAAAAAGAATTAAATTAAACATTACACATAGCTTTATTTGTTAGTGGAATGAATATTTGGACATTACCCAAATATTCAGACATGTTAACAGTTCTGTAGTTTAGAAACAATTTTGCACACAAGAAAGACTGGA
Organism: Cranoglanis bouderius; assembly: GCA_023630585.1. NCBI lineage: Eukaryota > Metazoa > Chordata > Actinopteri > Siluriformes > Cranoglanididae > Cranoglanis > Cranoglanis bouderius. The sequence goes on from CM042546.1 coordinate 13,146,880, forward strand.
TTGAGGATCTATACATCCCAAGGATGCAAATTCTTAAACACAAAAAATTCTGGAATCAAAATTAACCTCGACCAAAGTGATGGAAAGAACAAGTTGTGGAGAAAGAAAGAACCTGCTCATGATCCAAAACATGCGCCCTCATCGGTCAAGCACAGTGGAGGTAGTGTCATGGATTGGGCTTGCATGGCTGCTTCTGGAATGGGCTAACTAATCTTTATTGATGATGTAATTGAATTAATTCAGAAGTCTACAGAAACATTCTAATTGGGAGGAACTTAATCATGCAGCAAGACAATGACCCAAAACATACTTCCAACACAACAAAGGACTTCATCAGGGAGGAAAAAAGTGGAAGGTTTTAGACTGGCCAAGTCAATCACCAGACCCAATACAACATGCATTTCATCTCCTGAAGAGGAAACTGAAGGGAGAAACTCCCCAAAACAAACAAACAACAACCCAAAACAAGCTGCAGTACAAGCCTGGAAAAGCATCACAAAAATTAATCAACATCTTCTGACCAATCAGTATCAAGTATTCAACAGTGCTGTGTTATAAAAAGGTTTTACTTTTAAAAATGGTTAAGATTAGTGTGAGGCATGGAGATAGTGGTTGTAGTTATTCTAATAAAGTCATGTGAGCCAACAAATTGGTGGAGCTTTACCACCAATGTCTTTCTTAATATAGTGTCGGGTGAGATCACTTTGTTTCCTATTTTTCCTTTATGTTAAGTGCAATTCCTGCTGGTATATCGGTCCTCAATTCCTCAATCGAAGCTCACAGTGCATGTGAATTCTCGTGAGACTGTTGGAGCATAGCATTCAGATGAGCAACACTAACCAAACAGACATAGACAAACAGTGGACAATCATTACTGTTAGCCTGTGTGTCTTGAGAGTGTTCTGTATCTCATCAAGCCTCTGTCTGTCTGTCACTGTCCATATAGTCACCCTGTGTTTTGATATAGCAATTAATTAATAATGATAGAAACATATACAGTCCTCCAAAATACATACACCTGTAATTTTTCCCCCACCAGCAGTCGGTTGAGTGCTAGCTATCCCGAGGCTTTTTTTTTTGTTCCAGCCTATAGCTTTTCCTCTTTAGCCCATGTATAACAAAGAGTCTTCAGTGCTTCTTTGGGAACGAGCAAAAACATTGTGACGGTAAATGTGACGCTGCCACTGACGTTCATATCTGCGTTTCCTCTCATAAAACAATAAAGACCTACAATTAACACCATATAAACACACAAGAAACATCCAGAGTGACTGTGTATCATAATTTAAACCATAATGGTTGTTAAATATATATACTCAGCGTGTGAATGTGCTGTAATACCTAGTGTTATCAAGTTTTGGAACAGCACTGTGGTGGACACTCAGGCTGAGGAAGGTACAGGGCCATTAATGGACTGATTGATGGTGGGTTTATGACCTCTGGACTGCAGTACTACTGAATGCCATCTGCTAATCGCTCTGTTTCAGGTACTCACTGATTACGCACAATGAGCTAGTAAAATGGTGATGCTCCACAGAGCATGCAAACGACGTGAGCATCCATCAGTGTTCCAAATCTGATGCTTATATTGTAGACTATATAAAAGACATTAGATATAAATTTAGCTCTGGCAAAGCGGAAAAGTTTGAAAAGTGTTTTGCCCTTTTGCACTGAACATTATTAACATTATAAAATGATATCACAATATGAACATGAACTTTACATCATTGTACAAATTTACTTAATACATATGTTTGGTTTAAGTCAAAATGCCCCCATTTAACACATCAGTGATCTTAAGATGATCTTTTGTGAAAATATCTTAAATAACAGCAAATGTTATATTTCCCATTATGAGATTATTATAAGAGATACAAGATTATTAAGCCTATTTCTAGGAATTTTATTCATTTCAAGCTTGAAATAGTTTTATTCTATTGGCAGATAAGATTTAAACATAAACTATAAAATAAACTAAAATAAACTAAATATAAATTAAATTAATATTAATGCCATAACAATACATATATGAATTAGACTGCTAAGATATTTTTTTTACATTGTACTTATTTGTTAAAAACAAATTTTCCAACCAACAATGTGCCAAGTTCAGTTTACCAAAGAACTTTATTACAGAGAACATGAGATAATTTTGACCTGTGAGTAACAAGTAGCCTAATACAGGTTTGAAAATTGACTGGAATTTGTGGAAAAAAGGTGATTTTAACCAGTAACATTCTCTCTATATTGTATTTTCCCACTTGCACAGACATTTTTACGGAATTACCAAGCTATTAAGGGATTTCCATAAATATTGGTAAAAAAAAACAAAAAAAACAAAAACACACAGACTGCTATATCGACAAAAAATCCCCCCCAAACTAAATCCAATGTAACTTAGGTTTCTGTTACTGACTCTACCTTGTTTATTTAGCTAGTCATATGTAAGCCTGCTATGATAATAAACTGTAGCTATTTGATTTCCAGCACATCTGTGGAGTTAGGTACATGTGGATCTGATCCATTTGCCTCTTAGCACAGAGTGTATCAGATCTACCTTTGTTTCAGACAGCTCAAATTAAATTAATGGGACTATCTGTAATATCAGCAGAATATGAGAAAGCGGTCTAAAGTACATAATACATTATGCTGCAGATCTACAGATAGGTAACAAAGGGAGGAAGCACACCGAATATTTTGATGGTCACTGTAAAACTGAGTTAAAATCGGTCCCACTGCTGATTTCTGGAAACTAAAAAGGAATCACAAATATGTCACTGCAAAATTTACTTCGGCGTTGGGGTGTTACATAACTCAGTATGGAAAAGTGGGTCTATGGGTCAAACAAAAATAAGCTTAAAGCTGAATTTTCTTCCTGATCTCATATTGATATTTAGCGTATATTACACCGACAGACTTTGCAATATCACTGCGATACTGAATTAATCTTAGAATGTGACAGTGATCATGCTTTATAAATACAAACATGCTTTATATATATATATATATATATATATATATATATATATATATATATATATATATTGTTAATAGCTTCTGAAATCTGTAAAAGAAAAGTTTCTACATTTATACAAAGCAAACCCCTGATCAGCCAAGGCATGTTTGGCTTCCAAATTTTATGCCTTTCTTTTTGGACTGGGGCTACAAGAATAATGGTGTTAACAATTAAGTTAAATGGGATACAGACTGTTAGCTGTGTTCAGACTTTGCAACTTAAGTTCAAAAGTTGCATCAATATTTACTTTGGCAAAGTTACTTGTATTCATAGATAAGTTATGCAGCTGCTTACGCTGACTCTCTGGGTAACCCATTTAGATTATTAAAATCACAATTCTATCTGTGAAAATAAAACAACCAAAATCTAAGTCTGATCCTTGGTTAAATAACACCACATATGCACTAATTCGGGCCTGTCGAAGAGCAGAACAGAAGTGGAAAAAAAGATGTTACAAGTGTCCTCTGAAATATTGAATGAGAAAAAAATGTAGTAAAAGCTGCAAAGTCTAAGTATTTCTCGGATATTATAGCAAAACTGTCATAGACGTAGGACTCTTTTTCCCCACTATACAGTGCCTATAGAAAATCATCATACCCTGTCAAAATCCTTACCTTTTGTCACGTTACACCCTGGAAATTAAAATAAATTAAATCTAACTTTTGCCAGCTGTATTTACACATTATAACCCTCGACATCTAAGTGAAAATAACATTTTAAACAATTCTGAATAATTATTCAAATTTAATTAGTGAAATACCTGGTTTGGATAAGTGATCAGCCCCTTAGAGTAACTACTATAAACTTGCTCAGGTACAACCAGTCACTTCCCAGATCACACACCATGCTGTGTAAAACTGTAGCCTCTATAGAACAAGGGCAAGGGAAAGTGACTATCCAGCAAATAACGAACCTAATGCCTTTGGAAAGCACGTAATGAACTTCTCGGAGCGAAGCCAACTATTCCAAACTGTGGAATAGTTTACCGATATCCCTTAGAGAAATTTTGACAGAATCAGAATTTAAAGATTAGATCAATTAAAAACGTATCTTTTTGTGCAGGCTTACAATTGTTCTTAGAGTCTGAACGTATAAATTTATAAATGTGTTTTGATTTATGTCTTATCTTGCATTGCGGTCTGTACAGCATAACTGTATTGATGTATCTGTGTGATGTTTCTTTTATTATGGATGTACAGCACAGTGGTTGTTTTTATTGTGCTCTATAAACAAATTGGTTGATTGATTGATTGATGTGCAACAATGAGCCTTGGGCACCCATGACCCTATCGCTGGTTCACCAGTTGTCCTTCCTTGGGCTACTTTTGGTAGGTACTAACCACCGCATATGAGGAACACCCCGTAAAAACCTGTCGTTTTGGAGATGCTCTGACCCAGTCGTGCAACCATCACAATTTGACCTTTGTCAAAGTTGCTCAGATCCTCAGATTTCTTGCTTTCAACACTTCATTATTTCTAGATTATCTCTAAACTGATCTGCCAATAGAATGAGACAAATCCAAGCTTGAAATTCATAAATAAGGTACTATTAAGATTATTAATTAATATACAAAGCACCTTTGCAAAATTGGGGCAGCACACAAAAATCATCAGAAAAATAATTCATGCTTCCAGTGACAAATGTAAAAGATACAAGCACACCACTACAAACACACAAAGTATATTTTTTTTGTATTTGTATGGTTGGCCTAAAGAGACGCCTGATCCTGTAAACCTTGGCCCCAATTTTTCTAAAACTTGAGCTATTTTACAGTGGGAGGTAGTCTGTATGATCTCAGTGCAACACTCAAGCCATTGGGTCTCTTTATAAATCTTTTAGTAAAGCTGTGTGTAAATGTTAGCATAAGCAAAACCAAACTTAACTTTTTCGCAAGATTTACAAAATGCTGATTTTATTTGTACTTGTGTGTGTATGTCGATCACCCATAAAGTGTAAAGTGCGTTCGCTACACAGCTCATTTGGATTTAGTGACGCCTACAAACTCCATAAAAAATGCACAGACAGCTGGGAGCACGAAATAAATGATAAGGGTAAAGGCTGAAAGGCAAAAGTGGAAGTTATGTTGATGCCCAATTATATACAATATTAACGATTATATACAATAATAAGAATTATACTGTCCCATCCTCTGTTTATATGGTGCCATTTCTTTTGTCATAATTGAATGATAGTTAGCTATTGTTCTAATGTGTAAACTTACACACACTCGGAAGCATGAGTAGGATACAGACATCTTTCTGAATTTACAGGATTTTCATGAATACCAAATTTCTGGTGCAAATGTTTGTACAAATTATTTAAGGTTAAATCTGTTCATAACCAGCATGATAAATGAGGCCCATTATTTTTTTTGTGTAGTACAAACACCACACCTCTCAGAAGTCATTAGAAAACAACAAGATTACCATTTAATTGTGTAAATCTAAACATGCTTATTGTGTAGATTGCATTAGATTGTAAACACTCTAAGCATCAGCAAGTAAAGTATATAAATAAGTAAATATAACATCTGGGTTATCATGAGTGGTTTTGTGTGTTTTCACATTCTGAGAGTATAACGTCTCTAAAATCTTCCAGCCACATTTCTCCCTGCTGTCATAAATAACCTTTATGGTCATGCACATTCGCCTGCCCACTAAAAACAAATACATTAAAGCATTAGGTATGGGACTGATTTATTTCTGCCTGTAAATGGCATTATAATATCAACAATGCGCAATCGATCTGGAAAGGTGTGTTGCAAATGCTCAGCCTCATCAGCTTTATGACAAGTGTGCACGTTATTCGAATGGTAAGGAGATGATTTATGCTGATGGGTCACCTCTTGCTTTGTAACTCAGCAGGGTCATTTGGATCAGTGTAATTGGAAGGAGATTTTTTTTTTTTTTTTTGCACACATTTGTATAACAAATTGGAACCAGAGAATCTCAAGTGTATTTGCTGAGTCAATTTTTGGGGGCTAGGGCAAGATTCATGGTGCAAATTATTGTCGGGATCAGCGCTGGTATATGTGTTCATCATAGGTAAATGCTCAGACCGTTCTATTTTGCATTGCAAAAGTTAGAAAATTGGTGAGTCTGATCAATTTGGATAACTTTTGAATATTTTTCCCTTTTATAAACTTTCATTCTTTGTGACAGAAATCATCACTGTAGGGAAAACACTACAGCAACATCTCTATTTATGACTGAGAATGTTGATTTGCCTTACACATTCTACAAAACTTGCTCGGCGTTTACTGAAATGTGCCAAAACAGAATTACAGTTACAATCAGAATAGTAAAAATTATGGTTTACAAAATACGTGCATAGTATATTGGTACAGTGGCTATACAACGTCTACACACTCCCATGTTAAAATGGCAGGTTTTTGTGATGTAAAAAAAAATAAAAAGAAACATATATAAAATCTGACAAATAATATCAGAACATTTTGCACCCTCAAGGTGAAATTACAACGTATACAAATTAAGTGTAAAACAATCAGGAACGTTTTAGGGAAAAATAGAACAAATAAAGTTACAATAACCTGGTCGCATAAGTGTGCACACCCTTTTATAATTGTGAATGTGGCTGAATTCGGAATGAACCAATCACATTCAATCTCATGTTCAAAAGTATTTATTATACAGCTGCTGTTTTAACAGGGGTGTATAGACTTTTTATATCCATTGTATATCAGTTTTAATTGAAATAAGAATAAATTAAGAATTCCTATCCTGATTAGATTCTCATACTACAGGTCTTCAATGCTGCATTTCTATCTTAAGGAAAATGCAAACATTTCACCTTTACCACAGAATGTTGTACAGGAAGGACTTCAAGTGTGCATGAATTTGATGATTTTCTTTTGAAAATTGTATATTACTAAGTGAATATGTATTTCCTAGCCCCTGTGGAGCTCACTATATTTTAGCACAGTTAAGCACAAGTTCTAATATTACTCTAGACCGTCTCATAGTATGAACTACCTCTGTAGTGATTAAAAGTATCCACTAGTGAGTGAAGTGAGAAGACTGTTGACTGATTGATGGTTTTATATATCTGAAAACTTGAGTAAAGATTATCCAAACTTTTATCCACAATTTGATCTTGCCAATTCCTATCCACTAGCTGACGCACATAGCCTATTTTTGCTCTCTCTCAGGCTCCCAGTCACAGAAGGCTGTGGCAAGCAGATTCTATAAGTCCTGTAAGTTGCGTGGTGAGGCCTCCATGGATCAGATTTGTTTGTCCAGCACATCCCACAGATGCTCGACTGGATTGCGATCTTTGGAATAGAAGTCAACAACTTGAACTCATTGTCATGTTTCTCAAAACATTCTTGAACAATTTTTGCAGTGTGGGATGGCCAATTATCCTGCTGAAAGAGGCAACTGCCATTAGGGAATACTGTTGCCATGAAAGGGTGTATTTGGTCTGCAACAATGTTTAGGTAGGTGGCACATTTACATTTACATTTATAGCATTTAGCAGACGCCCTTATCCAGAGCGATGTACAAGAGTACTTTAAATTCTCCATCAATGAATACTTCATTTCTGGTTCGTACGACTACAACGAAGTGCACTGAACACAAACCTGTTGAAAAGAGAGCAACTGTTAGGAGGGGTTTTTTTTGTGTGTGAAAATAACATCCATATGAATGCCAGCACCCAAGGTTTCCCAGCAGAACATTAATCAGAGCATCACACTGCCTCTGTCGACTTGCCTTCTTCCTGTAGTGCATCCTGGTGCCATCTCTTCCCTAGGTGACACACACGCAAGCTGCTGTCCACATGATGTAAAAGAAAACATGACTCATCATTCCGGGGGCCGGTTGCACCAGCTGGACGTACACCTGGTTGTAAGACAAGGCTGGACGTAAAATGCACCTTAAGTCCTACGTAGAATTAAAACCTGTTGCACCATCTAGGCGTAGTGCTACATCTGAGGCTAAATCTTACGCCTGGTCAAAGGTAGGTGTAAAGTGAAAAGTCTTGACTAGTTTCCAAGGTGAAAATAAAAACGTTGATATAATGGCGCGTCTAATATACAGGCTACACGATCAGCGGGATTTCAGACGTGAAAGAATTATGAGAGACCGCATCAATCCTCGATATATATGGAGATATCATATTATAGATATTATAAGGGAACTTAATGAAAGATTTCGTTTCAGCGGGGCTGAATTGTTAGAATTAATTGACAAGTTATAGCCACAGTTGCAACATGTAACGGATAGGAACGGCGCGCTGTCCCCAGCACTGCAGGTGCTAATATCTCTTCAATTTTATGCCAGCAGTTCTTTCCAAAATACAGTTGCTGATATGGTGAATGTAAGCAGAAGTACAGCATGCTGAGCGATACGACGAGTTTCTCTGGCCCTTCAAGATCGGGCTTACCAATATGTTCATCTACCCACCCAGGAGGAGGCTACACACACCAAGGAGAGATTTCGCAGAGACTCCGGCATACCCGGTATTTCTGGCTGTGTTGATGGTACTCATGTGCGCATCCAGGCACCATCTAAAAACGAGTACCTTTTTGTAAACAGGAAAGGCTTTCACTCAATTAATGTTCAGGTTGTGTGCGATGCAGACATGAAATTAACTGACGTGGCGCGGTGGTATGGGTCTGCCCATGACGCACGCATCTTGAGGGAGAGCGCACTGGCAAGAGTGTGTGAGGAGGGACGGCTCTCTGGCATAATGCTTGGCGACAGTGGCTACTCTTTAAAGACGTGGCTGATGACACCTGTCATGGTACCCCGGACGGAGCAGGAAAGGCAATACAACTATGTGCACTCACGGACGAGGTCGGTCATTGAGCGCTGTATAGGAGTGCTCAAGTGCAGGTGTGTGCGTGGCTTATGTTTAAGCCTGTTTATTTTAGTCTGCACCTAAAGTGGTATTGGTTATTATGTATAGCTACTGCGTAAAGGCATACTAATGACTTTTTTTTTAGGTTCCACTGCTTGTACAGTGAAATCAGGATGGACCAGAGAGAACATGTACCATCATGTGCGCAGAAGCTGTGCTGCACAACATTTGCATAGCTAAGAGAATGCCTTTCCCAATGGAAGATTTGGGACTAGTGGAGGCAGAGGTCGAACAAATCAGAGAACAAGCCGCAGAGGAGGATGTGACGGCTCGTCTCTTCAGAAGCAATATAATCCGATTGATCAGTCTATAAATGAATTGCAGTAAGAATTGTAGCTTTTTAATAATTTTGTTACATCAATATTTCACATTTTTATTGTCTCAATGCATAAGCAAAATGAATAACAAAGTCAAGCTGTGCAAAACGATCTGGCATAATGTTTTTATTCATCAATATCATTTCGCAAGCTTGTAAATAAATTATTTATTGATTAAATTGTGTATGTTGAGGAATAAAATAAGATTGCTTATGAATATGTTTTAAAAGAATTATCTAGATGTATGGCATTTATAGTATATTTCTTTTATTTATAATTATTGTTTTGGATTATTTAGATGTTCATAAACACACAAACAGTCATTCTCGATTGTGTAGCTGGCCCTTCGCTCTAATAGCTCTATTTCTAATGCAAGTTTCCGTTTCTCGAGCTCAAGCTTCTCCTTTTCCACCCTTAACATCTCCGTCTCCATCTCCACTCTCATAATTTCTTTCTCTAGTAAAACAGATTGGAGATCCGGATCTCTTTGGCGCCAGTAAATTTAAGTTTGCAACCATAGCAACGTGAATGGCTGGCAACTATCACTGCGGTAGAATGTGTCCGCGTGGACGCGCATCGGCCATGCCGGGCGTAGCTGCGCCTAGTTGTAGTTTTAGATGGTGCAACAGGTGTAAATATTTATCACAAGGTGTGACATAGCTAAGCCCAGCGTAGGGCTTACACACAACTGTTTTTACGTCCAGCTGGTGCAACCGGCCCCAGGCCACCTTCTTCCATTGCTCCATGGTCCAGTTCTAATGCTCACGTGCTGATTGTAGGTTCTTTCAGCAGTGGACAGAGGTCAGCATGGCTCTCTGACCGGTTTGCAGCTACGCTGCCCCATACACAGCAAGCTGCGATGCACTATGTGTTCTGAAACCCTAGCCAGCATTACCTCAGCAGTTTGTGCTACAGTAGCTTTTCTGTGGGATCGGACTAGACGGGCTAGCCTTCGCTCCCCACATACATCAGTGAGCCTTGGGCACCCATGACCCTGTCACAGGTTCACTGGTTGTCCTTCCTTGGACCACTTTTGATAGGTACTAACCATTGCGTACCGGGAACAACCCATAAGGCCTGCCATTTTGGACATATGCTCTGACCCAGTCATCACAATCTGGCCCTTGTCAAAGTTGCTCAGAATCTTATGCTTGCCCATTTTTCCTGTTTTCAACACATCAACTTCCCCATCACATCCCACCCCATGACAGGTGCCAATGTAACAAGATAATCAATGTTATTCACATCACCTTTCAGTAGTTTTAATATTATGGCTGATTGGGGTAGGGTGACTGTGACAAACTCTGACAAAGAAGACAGCTATTTGTCACAATGAGGACATTTAAAAAGATAAACAAGTAAACAAGATTAACAGGTATGAAAACATAAATCCCTTGTACAACAAATATTTCTGAAAGGAAACCTGTCCCAAAAAATGCTAACACACTTGAGAAAAAAAAGGCAATAAAAGCTAATGGTACCCAAAAGGATAATTTAGTATCAGCATGGCCAGCTGAACATGTCACTGATGATGATAGTGTGTACTGATAAATAAAGGCATACAGAAGACGAGCAGTATCATAAGTTCCCAGCTGTAACCTTTCCGGTGTGAAACTCTCATATGGCAGTGAGAAGTAAAACCCATAAAAATACGAATTGGTATGGATGCCTCATAAACATATGATGCAGAATCCCGATATGCTGAGGAAATTGCTGACGCGACAATATACTTATCCGAAGACGGCTGTCTAAAGGGTCCCTGTGTCTTTCATGTCAGCATCGTTGATTCAGTGGTGGATTGTCCACTTGCCATGCGGGAGGACTGGGTCAGGTTCCAGGCCAATACACAGCTCGGATATAAAATGGATCGTTAGCAAAGCGCCTTCACCCGAAGACAATTACAAGTGATGTCTAGTCCGTCCAAACTAGCTTTGTCAATTCTGCCCAAACTAGGGTAGCGGAAGGATTTGATGCTGCTCAAATAGGCAATATGCAAGATGCGTAAATTGCAAAGAAAACATGTAGTACATGAAGGTGTACAAACTACCGTTGCAGAGGGATTCGATGCCACTCCATTACACAAGAGGCTTATGCTTCAGGTACTCTTTTTCAAATTTGATTAACAGACTCACCGCAAGATGCCTAAACTGAAAAGTGTAGTACTTTGAAGGTGTACTCTGGAAATTTTGAAGAACTGTGATTGTTGGTGAACCAGAAAAAAGTACAAAAGGGGTCAAGTAGAGTACAGATGAAACAACGGTAAAAATACGAATCGGCCTTCGGAATTCATAGTCCAGAGTCCTGTTACATTGAGCAAATTGCTGACGCTATAGAAAAAAGATAATAAACAGGGTCAAGTAGGTCAAGACGCGGCAATATACTTGTACGAAGACGACAGTCTAAAGGGTCCCTGTGTCTTTCATGTCAGCATCGTTGGTTCAGTGGTTGATTTTCAGCCTGCCATGCAGGAGGACGGGGTCAGGTTCCAGGTCAATACACAGCTCGGTATTTAAAATTGATCGTTAGCAAAGCACCTTCACCCAAAGACAATTACAAGTGATGTCTAGTCCGTCCAAACTATGCTTACGCTTAAGGTGCTCTTTTTCAAAGACGAAACCAAATTGCTGACGCAGCACCATAGTTCCATGAAGAGCGCACTCGGCGACATCGTACGGTCTGTCAGGTGAGCATTGGTGTTTCAGTGGTAGAATTCTCGCCTGCCACGCGGGAGGCCCGGGTTCGATTCCCGGCCAATGCAAAGTTGTGTTTTGAAGCCGCTTGTGTGGCAAGAGCCTTCACCTGAAGCTTTACAAGCTTTGTCAATTCTGCCCAAATTAGGGTAGCGGAAGTATTCAAATACTGTTCAAACAGGCAATATACAAGATGACTAAATTGCAAAGAAAACGTGTCGTGCATGAAGATGTACAAACTACGGTTGCAGAGGCATTCAGTGCCCCTGCATTATACAAGTGGTTTACAATTGAGGTGCTCTTTTTCAAATTTGATTAAAAGACTCACTGCAAGATGACTAAACTGAAAAGTGTTAAGTTGAGCAAATTGCTAACGCCACAGAAAAAAAAAATACACAGAGGCAAGTAGAGGACAGAAGTAAAACCCATAAAAATACAAATTAGTATGGATGCCTCATAAACATATGATCCAGAATCCCGTTATGCTGAGGAAATTGCTGACACGACAATATACTTATCCGAAGACGGCAGTCTAAAGGGTCCCTGTGTCTTTCATGTCAGCATCGTTGGTTCAGTGGTGGATTTTCCACTTGCCATGCGGGAGGACTGGGTCAGGTTCCAGGCCAATACACTGCTCGGATTTAAAATTGATCGTTAGCAAAGCGCCTTCACCCGAAGACAATTACAAGCAATGTCTAGTCCGTCCAAACTAGCTTTGTCAATTCTGCCCAAACTAGGGTAGCGGAAGGATTTGATGCTGCTCAAATAGGCAATATGCAAGATGCGTAAATTGCAAAGAAAACATGTAGTACATGAAGGTGTACAAACTACCGTTGCCGAGGGATTCGATGCCACTCCATTACACAAGAGGCTTATGCTTAAGGTGCTCTCTTTTTAAATTTGATTAACAGACTCAATGCAAAATGACTAAACTGAAAAGTGTAGTACTTTGAAGGTGTACTCTGGATATTTTGAAGAACTGTGATCGTTGGTGAACCAGAAAAACATACAAAAGGAGTCAAGTAGAGTACAGATGAAACAACGGTAAAAATACGAATCGGCCTTCGGAATTCATAGTCCAGAGTCCTGTTACATTGAGCAAATTGCTGACGCCATAGAAAAAAGATAATAAACAGGGTCAAGTAGGTCAAGACGCGGCAATATACTTGTACGAAGACGGCGGTCTAAAGGGTCCCTGTGTCTTTCATGTCAGCATCGTTGGTTCAGCGGTTGATTTTCAGCCTGCCATGCGGGAGGACTGGGTCTGGTTCCAGGCCAATACACAGCTCGGTATTTAAAATTGATCATCAGCAAAGCGCCTTCACCCAAAGACAATTACAAGTGATGTCTAGTCCGTCCAAACTATGGTTACACTTAAGGTGCTCTTTTTCAAAGACGAAACCAAATTGCTGAAGCAGCACCATAGTTCCCTGAAGAGCGCACTCGGCGACGTCCTAGGGTTCATCAGGTGAGCATTGGTGTTTCAGTGGTAGAATTCTCGCCTGCCACGCGGGAGGCCCGGGTTCGATTCCCGGCCAATGCAAAGCTACGTTTTGAAGCCGCTTGTGTGGCAAGAGCCTTCACCTGAACAGCTTTACAAGCTTTGTCAATTCTGCCCAAACTAGGGTAGCGGAAGGAATCAAATACTGTTCAAACAGGCAATATACAAGATGACTAAATTGCAAAGAAAACGTGTCGTACATGAAGATGTACAAACTATGGTTGCAGAGGCATTCAGTGCCCCTGCATTATACAAGTGGTTTACGCTTAAGGTGCTCTTTTTCAAATTTGATTAAAAGACTCACTGCAAGATGACTAAACTGAAAAGTTGAGCAAATTGCTGATGCCACAGAAAAAAAAATACACAGAGGCAAGTAGAGGACAGAAGTAAAACCCATAAAAATACAAATTGGTATGGATGCCTCATAAACATATGATCCAGAATCCCGTTATGCTGAGGAAATTGCTGACACGACAATATACTTATCCGAAGACGGCAGTCTAAAGGGTCCCTGTGTCTTTCATGTCATCATTGTGAACGTTGGTGAACCAGAAATAAGTACAAAGTACAGTAGAACACAGAAAACATATCAAATGATTAAACTGAGGAAATGTACCATTTTAAGATAAAAATAAGGTAATTTTAAATTTGATGGCTGCAACATGTCTCAAAGAAGTTGGAACGGGGCAACAAAAGGCTGGAAAAGTAAGTGTTACTAAAAAGAAACTGCTGGAGGAAGATTTTGCAGCTAATTAGGTTAATTGGCAACCGGGCAGTAACATGATTGGGAATAAAAAGAGTATCTTAGAGAGGCAGAGTCTCTCAGAACTAAAGATGGGCAGAGGTTTACCAATCTGTGAAAAACTGTCTACAAATTCTAGAACAATTTCAGAATAATGTTCCTCAACATAAAATTGCGAAGTCTTTGAATATCTCATCATCTACAGTACATTATATCATCAAAAGATTCAGAGAATCTGGAGAAATCTCTGTGCGCAAGGGACATGGGCAAAAATCAATATTGCATGCCCGTGATCTTCGGGCCCCACTGCATTAAAAACAGGCATGATTCTGTAATGGAAATCACTGCATGGGCTCAGAAACACCTCCAGAACTTACTGTCTGTGAACACAGTTCGCCATGCCATCCACAAATGCAGGTTAAAGCTCTATCATGCAAAGAAGAAGCCATATGTAAACATGATCCAGAAACCTAGCCGTCTTCTCTGGGCCAAAGCTCATTTAAAATGGACTGAGGCAAAGTGGAAAACATCTGTGGTCAGACAAATCGAAATTTGAAACTCTTTTTGGAAACCATGGACACCGAATCCTCTGGACTAAAGAGATGAGGGACCATCCAGCTTGTTATCAGTGCTCAGTTCAAAAGCCTGCATTTCTGATGCTATGGGGGTGCATTAGTGACTTTGGAATGGGCAGCTTGTACATCTGGAAAGGCACCATCAATGCTGAAAGGTATATACAGATTTTAGAGCAACATATGCTTGCATCCAGACGACATCTTTTTCAGGGAAGGCCTTGCAAAACAATGCTAAACCACATACTGCATCTATTACAACTTTACGTCTGACTGTTACAAAGCCAGGATACTGTGGATTGCTTCCAAAAATGCTAAATAAAGAAAACTTTTTAAAATCTGTTTATATATAGCATCTGCCATACAAGTCGTTCTGAAAGATGTTATTAGGACAAGCATGTATTAGAACAAGCACACTAATATATACCTTTCAGCCAGAAGTACTATCAGATCTGCTATTACAGAAGCACATTCTGACTAATCAGAATCAAGCATTCAAAAGCACTGTGGTATAGTAATGTTATAACTATTTTAGATTTTCACGAATACCGTCATTAACATATCACATCAAAAATTTATTCTTAAGTTAGTATGATCATGGAAGCCTCTCCCACTTGTTTATTGCCACTTCTAAACCACTATCCACTTCTAGTTCCATTTTTAATGTATCCTAAAGAGTGTAAACAAGGGCACATCTCAGGGAGATGACAGTCAGACAAGGGCAGAGACAGTGACCATCCATTTTCACACTGTTCACTTGCATGTGCATTGCTGTAATTAATCTGATAGTGTTACATTGCTTTTACAGAGCTAAAATCAGACAAAGATCAATGTGCAGAGCTACAGTAATCTCGGCGAAAGTCAGATGTTGATTGAGTTCAAGGAACACAGTGCAGGATCGATCCCTAGGCAAAAGGGACATCCATTCATATTTCATTTTACAGTAAGCATAGAAGTCGCTACCCATGAGTACAGAAAGACACCGTTGTTAAATTTTCAAATTTAAAGGGTCTTTAAAGAACCCAAAGAAACCCATATCATAAGGTTCTTTTTGAGTTACCTGAAAGGGACAAAGAAAAGAAATGCTAATTGCTATTAGGGCTGCAACTAACAATTATTTTCATAAACGATTAGTTGGCCGAATATTTATTTCTTTATTTCCTAATATATATATATATATATATATATATATATATATATATATATATATATATATATATATATATATATATTAGACTGAACAGAACCCAAAACATACATACATAGATCACTTTCGTTGAATTTACAATGCTTCGTGCAAATACAGAATAAAATGACAATAAACTTGAATGAAACTAAACCTTTTAAGCAACTTGCACCAGTTTCCCCAACCTCTTGCACAGTGGAGCATTTGTGCTCGTGCATCACTGTCGTGCTTCCGTGCTACACAGCTCCGCTTTGAAAAGTTTGCAGGTTACAATCTTCTTCACAGCATTTACTATAAAACGCTCCCCTGCCTTACAGGACTTGGGGCGTACACTTTTTTCCGCTGTCACCTGACGATTACGCCGATGGTGACTGAGGTCATGTAGCGCCAGGGTTGGGAGGGTTACTTTAAAAATGTAATCCGTTACAGTTACAAATTACTTCATAAAAAATGTAATCAGTAACGTAATCCAAGTATCACAACATGTAGTCATGTAATCTGATTACTTTTGGATTACTTCGAGGACACATATGTAAATAAAGTCAAGAGAAAAGCAATATGATCTAAAATACTTTTATTTATAGCTTATTTTAGAGCTTAAAAACATGTTCATGTTTGGATTTGGTTTAATAAAATAAAGAAATTTGTTGCTCATGTGAGTCACAACTGGCAAGAGAGAACCACTGCTTGTGTTAACGGTGTTTTTGTGGAGCTCTCTGCGATTACACAGTCACAAGCTTTTTTATGCTTTTGACTATCGCCCTGTTTTCTCACGGTCTCTTTCTTGAAATGGTTCGTTCCGGTAATGAAATCCGTTTTCCCCGCTATTTCTCTGCCCGCTTTGGAACAAAAGTCACAAAACATTTTCTTTGTGCGATGATCATACCTGAGCCACGCAAACTCTTGAATCCAAGAAGTCTTAAAATGCCTTTCTGCACTTTTACTTGCGTGTTCACTGATTAACATGGAAAGATGCTCCTCTGTGTCTCCGTCGGTTTCCATCTCTCTCATGTTGGCACAACTGGAGCCTATGCTCCCTGAGCATATTTTGGCGCTCTGGATGAATTTGAACTTCACTCGCAGGACCTCATTTTATTACGTCAACACAACAAATTATGCGACAGGCTCCTCCTCACAGAACACAATTAACAAGACAGTACATGCAATTTTTAAAATCGTAACATGTAAATTTATATTGAGATATTGGCGATCTCAGCAAAAATATTATTCGCAAATTAATATTTTTGGTCCCAAATCCGACCTTTTTAGGAGCACTGCAAAAGTAATCCTGATAGTATTCCCATTTTTTACAAAATGTAACTGTAATCTGATAACTTTGTTTTTTGACGTAACTGTAACGGATTACAGTTACCAGTTTTTTGTATCCTGATTACGTAACGCCGTTACATGTAATCCGTTACTCCCCAAGCCTGTAGCGCATAAAAGGTAACGCTGACATAAACATTAAACTGAAGAAATTTATTTTCATTGACTCTGGGTATTCTGCTAAAGCTAGTGGTATCACATTAGTAAAATAGTAAAAAACCGCTAGTGTTCCATTTGAGATGATACTACCCTTCTAAAATTCATACACTAGACGTTAGAGTACATAATGCACAGTGTAATTTCATAGTATGTAATTTGAGACAAAGCTTTGGTCTGTACTCTCCAATGCATGTTTTCGGAACAGAAGTAACATAATGAGTAAATGTGCCTCGTGCCATGCGCAGACCAACTAATCGATAATGAGATTCGTTGACAACAATTTCATAATCGATTATTATCGATTTTATCGATTATTTGTTGCAGCTCTAGAGCCTATGATTCTAGTTTGAACCTTTTACTTTAACAAGTGTAGATTTTGTCCAAAGTCAATGTTTTATATGGATTTTTGATGACATACAGCGCCCTCCACTAACATTGGCACCCTTGGTAAATATGAGCAAAGAAAGGTGTGAAAAACTGTCTTTATTGTTGTAAAGTCTGAACGTATCAAACTGATTTCTGAATCAGCCTGGACTTAGCAAAGAAGTTTCTCTGTTTCTTTGAGCTGTGAATCCATATCAGCAACCTCTTTGACCAGATGCCATCGGAATGCTACAGGGGACACGACCCCCCTCTTCAGACACACACACACACGCACACTCACACACACACACAAAGCTTACCTACACGCGCACGCACACACACGCACACACACAATGGAACAATCTCTTTTGAAAGTAACATGTAATTATATGTAATTATTTGATGTCCAAATAGTGTGATGTTTTCCTATTTGCATATATTGTGTGTTTATGTAACCTAACTATAATGATTTTAGATAGTTTAATTTAGGATATTATTTTAAATGTCTGTAACCATGTGTTACCTGTAATATTCTTTATAAGTCCATCGAATTTGGTATGTAGTTAATCGTCTCGAGATACCCTGATCGATTATGCATATCACATTACAATGGGATACATTATTTCATGCTTTTCCTTAATTTCATATGTAATACGGTTTAAACCGGCTCCTCCCAGGACATGCAAATTCAGGTCTGAGACCAGACAAAGAGAGTTCATCCCGCCAACAAATCCAACTTCCTGATTGGCCAATAGCCCAAAGAGGCGTGTGCATTGGTGTTGTCTTTAAAACAACACCACGCTTTGAATTCACTACTTCACAACCTTTTCTTACGTCAACTTCACTTCTACACTCTTTCCGGTTTCCCTCTCCCGGGGCCACGTGCCCCGGGAAGAGGAAGCCACACTCTCTCTCTCTCTCTCTCCAGACGCGATGCAACCGCCTCACGGCCCACGCCTTTTCAAACGGCACGACGAACCAGCGAACTCGACACGACCTCGCGCGAACTTTCAAACCGACAACACCCAAGCCATGCAAGTATAGTTAATGGATCCATACATGCGTTAAGATTGTACCCCTGTTTACAGGAGATTTAAGTTCGTTGCTGGTTTTGAAAAAGGCTAATTAATCAATTGTTGTTTTGGTCTGCTACCCTTTATTTCATTACTTTCTCTCTAATCTCTCTCTCTTCTTGTATATAGATGTACATATGTATTGCTTACTTAGAGTTAGTTGTGTGTATCCATAGTTACACGTAGTTATTAAAATCTATTATCACCACGCTTGATTGTCTCTGTTTTGGTCACGTGATGAGTCACTTCTACACTGCAAGACCTCGCTACCCATTCTATTTTTAATAACTCTCTCTTTAGAGTTCATAATATCTAAACTAGACTACAGCTAATCCTAAAAGTTGATCTAGACCACATACATAGTCATAATTAATTATAATCCGTTGTAATTAATTATCTATATGTATATGTGCACATACATGAATTCCCTTTCATGGCTGATGTATATTTATAACTGGTCACAATCCGCATTGATTAGATATATAGATATATTTCACGCCATTCGAGCTAATTACTCACATAAATTGGAGAATACTTTTAAACGTTTCATTTTTACATTTGATTTGCTACATATTCTGGTAGATAACGCGGGCACGCTTTAAAACTCGTCTCCTTTAAAAAGGCGCTTTGAATCCAAGCGTGCGTTTCATTTCATTTCAATTTTAAAGCTGATTCATTACATTGTTCTGGTGGGAAAGAATGCGAACAATGATTCGTTACATTGTGCATTCTCTCACTGTGTACTATTGAATCATTTTTTTTACCACAACTGAAAAAGATGCACAATCGTTGTATAGACTGAACCAGCAGAATCCTGCCCCTGGTGAGCTGTTACATAAGCCTCTGCTAAGCGTCTCATTCCTCTTAATTGTCATGTAACTGTTGTGTAATTGGGCAAAAACCTTTAGTCCTCGCCAGCCATTACTGAGTCTACACAGAGAAAGAGAAAGAACAAAAGCAAAGGAGGGAGAACGCTGAGAGAGATGGACCAGACGTGACTTATACACCTGACTTAGGAACTAGCTCGTTCATCTTTTTTTCTGCCCATTCCCCAGACAGAGTTTAGTGGGATGAAAGAGGTGTGAGGCAGTGTGTTCATGGAGTGTAAATCACATGCACACAATGGTCCACACTGCAGAGGAGGAGAAAGTGGGACAATTCGGAGTTCATCAATTACATTCACTGACATCTCGCATCCATTCATATTTTACGGCCACTCTGGTCAGCCAGCTAGTATGGGAATGTTTACAGCTGCAATGCAGTGCATCTTTTTTTCTATCTTTCAAACCAGCTGCTACAGCATGAAGCTAAAACACCCTGCTAATAATTATTCATTGAAAGAACAGAGCCCCTGCTTTATAATGAGCAAAATCTCAAATGTGTGAGCAGACAATGTTTATGTCTAGGATTGTAAAGGGTTTTTGGTAAACTCTGGTCAGGATTTAAAGGATTTAACCTCTTAAACTTCATCAGTGACCAATACTGTGTGTGTGTGTGTGTGTGTGTGTGTGTGTGTGTGTGTGTGTGTGTGTGTGTGTGTTTCAGAGAGCCCCAACATATTTACACACCTTTACACAACATTTAGCATTAAACAACAAGTCTAAAGCCTCTCTTTGGGGACTGCACACATGCATGGACCATTTCTTTATAAACCACAACATCAATGTATTTCCCTCTGTGCTTTCTCCATATAGAGAAATAAAGGCCATACATTTAAGAGGTGCCACTGGGTGCACATTAATGCATGAGGCTAACATGATTAATGATCCACTGGTGCAACATCTCGATTGGTTGGCAAGTTATTGTCTGAACAACAAGAAAATTGATTGTATTCTTTCCAGTACACAAGTTATCAAATGTAAACATTGTTCAAAAATTTCTTAAACGTTCAACTGTCACCTCGTTTCATCTGTGAAAAATCACAATTTTATTTGATCATAAATTGTTAATGTGATAATGTGAAAATTATGTGATCAAGTGGAAAAACATGATCCTAACTCGTCCAAGATAAAATTCTTAACTCGGGAAGGAAAAAATAAAAACACAGGACACATGACACACGTGAGACCATGTCAATGACGTGTTCACATGTGAAAAATATTTATTTGTGTGATAAAACCTGAAAATTAAATCGATGTTAAAACAAATTAATCATGTGAGAAATCACACGTGAAAATAAAAACACACTAAATGTGGAAAGTCCACTACATTTGAAAAATATGTGAAATATTACATGTGATGTGTCTGAAAACCACATGTGTAAATTTCATGTGATGTATTCGGTAAAGTAAATCTACCACCAAAGTGATTTCATTTTGTATAGTCAGTTTAACACTGTTAGTCTTCAACACAATCTCTCTAATATACATGAGGTGAACATTTACATCAATCAGCCATAACATTAAACCCACTGACAAGTGAATAGAATAGCATTATCTCACTACAGTGGCACCTGTCAAAAGGTGGGAAATATTAGGCAGCAAGTGAACAGTCAGTTTTCAAAGTTGAAGTGTTGGAAGCAGGAAAAATGGACAAGTGTAAGGATCTGAGTGACTTTGACAAGGGCCAAATTGTGATGGCTAGATGACTGAGTCAGAGCATCTCCAAAACTTCAGGTCTTGTGGGGTGTCCCCGGTATGTAGTGGTTAGTACCTACCAAAAGTGGTCCAAGGAAGGACAACCAGTGAACCCAAGGCTCACTGATGTGTGTGTGGAGCGAAGGCTAGCCCGTCTAGTCCGATCCCACAGAAAAGCTACTGTAGCACAAACTGCTGAAAAAGTTAATGTTGCCTATGATAGAAAGGTGTCGGAACACATAGTGCATCGCAGCTTGCTGTGTATGGGGCAGCGTAGGCGCAGACCGGTCAGAGTGCTCATGCTGACCCTTGTCCACCACTGAAAGTGCATACAATGGGCACATGAGCATCGGAACTGGACGATGGAGCAATGGAAGAAGGTGGCCTGGTCTGATGAATCATGTTTTCTTTTACATCATGTGGGGGAAAAAAGCACAAGCCTTTTTGAAGCTGAGAAAAGAGGGGAAATCAATCAGAGCCACTGCACTGCACAGACTGGCCAAGTCAATCACCACACCTTAACCCAACTGAGCAGCATTTCACCTACTAAAGAAAAGACTGAAGGAAGAAACCCCCCAAAACAAACAATACTTGAAAGAGGCTGGAAAAGCATCACAAAAGAAGAATTGATGTAGTTATTGCAAGCAAGGGATATGCAACCAAATATTAAGTACTATTGACTGTAATTTACTTCGACTTATCTGTTCCTATACTTTTGCTCACCTAAAACTTGGGTGGTCTGATACAAAAGGTTCTAGATGTAAATGCCAGGAAATAAAAACTGAAATCCTAAACTCTCGTCTCATATCCATCTTTTGATCTCGAATCCAAATGCCTTTGGTGTACAGCACAAACAAATGAATTGGCTTTGCCATTCCAATAGTTTCAGAGGGAACTGTATTTTAAATATTTTAAACACTGAGCCAAGTTTTATGTTGAAAAATGCATCGCAATATTTCTTTGATTTTTTTTTTTTTGTAAACATCCAAAATTTCGACATTTTTGTTATAAAAAAAAAAAAAAACAGTAGGGTCATAAAAATAACAGTGGCTAAACAACTATGGATTGTGCATCTCTGAATGAGTGTGAGTCATGCACCTCAAGGTTGATTATTAGCTCCATAAGAGAGCAGTGGAGTGGACACACTATTATAGCGGTCATTCAAACTCATTTACTAATATCATGCTGTGCCTCAATCAAAATCACTCCAGATCTCATGTGGCTTTAATGCAGCCATTTTCAAAATCATTGGTTTCAAAATGATTAACAGCCTTACAAAAGACAGCACAGAGACTCTTTCTATAATGGCTAACAAGATCGGAGTCACTTGTGGAGGGATACCGTTTCAAGTCTCCACGCAGAATATTTAAAGGTTGTTTATATGGCCTCAGGTTTGTGCAGTTGGACCTCTCTCTTCACTCTTTGCTCTTCATTTCAGACATGATCATTCAGACAATTTCAGCTTTTCAGCAGGCGTAGAAAGAGAGGCTGCAATGGTCAATGCAAAACAATTTCTGTGTTGATTTAGAAGCAAATTTGGCTCGTTATCTTGTTGAAAGTAAAGTCTAAACCTTCCTGCCGAGGCAACCCCGTTCTGGGTTAAATTATCCTGGTACTACTAAATGTGACCCAGGTCAGTTTGTTATAACAAAGATTAATACTTTGTCATACTCTTTGAGTGGAAATTTTGAATTATTGGTTTAATATTTCATACAATAAAGTCTGCGAATTTTTATGAAGGGTGAGAATATTTCTGGAGAGTTTTGTATTGGCACATGTCTACTACCATGATATGACAATTTATATACACTTTCTAATCCACTTTATAATTAGTGCTGACTGCATGTATTTCATTCGCTACTAGAACTGTCTTATCCAAGCAGTTTATATTCTGTTCTCCAGATCTCCAGGAATGGTGGCTTACACAGCAATGTCTGGCTTTATTTCCATCTCGGTGAAATCATTCCAGCTCATCCTCTGGACAGAATGTTACTCCCATCTTACTTCTGCTTTCATTATTACTTCAACATCAGGGTTCCCACGGGATACTGCAACAACGCCTCACGGCAGCAGCCGCAGATTGTTATTGATTGCGGATTGACTGGTCTGGCTCCTCGTTAAGCGGGGATCTAGAAATGAAGCTGTAAATCTGCTGAATCATATTTCACCAGTGAGCTCGCATTGATATTGCCAGGCAGGAGGCGCTTTAATTGGTGAGATCTTTGGGCTGTGGTCCCACTCTCTAAATAAGTGTGCACCACTGCCTGAGACTTTTCTAAGAGCTCATCAGACCTATGAATCAGAGGCCACAGTTTAGTACCAACACAATAAATATGCATCAAAGGGGAGTTAGATCAGAGGCAGTTGGATCGGTTTAACCAAATACTTGAGCTTACATCTAAGATCATTTCTCTGCTCATTTTGGGGGAGGGTGTCAAAAACACTGGTTTATTGTTTACACCGAGGCATTTCTTTCCGAACACGGCTTCATAATAAAAAAATTTTTTAATGAAGTTAACATTGGTAATATAGACGGGGAGGTCAATACAATAAAACACAACTATGCGATTAGCAATAACACAGGAAGCTAGGAAAACACAGGAATGTACAGGAAGCCATGAAAAGCAAACACGGTATGAAGTTTTAATTAAAAGAATTTCAAAGAGAAATTTCAGAAACTGCTGATCTCCTGGGAATTTCGCACACAACGTTCTTTACACAGAATGGTGCGAAAAACAAAAAAAACATCCAGTGCGCGGAGGGTCTGCAGGCTGAAGCACCTTGTTAATAACAGAGGTCAGAGGAGGATGACCAGACTGGTATGAGCTGACAGGAAGTTTATGGTAACTCAAATAAGCACTGTTTACACTGTGATGAGCAGAAAAGCATCTCAGAACACACAACATATCGAACCTTGAGGTTGGATAGTCTAACAACAGCAGAAGACCACATTGGGTTTCACTCCTGTCAGCCAAGAATAAGAACCTGAGGCTATCATGGGCACCGACCCACTGTATACAAATGAAAATATAAATAATTTTTTTTTTTTTTTTTTTTTTTATGGGACACCTTGACATAACAAAAAACATTTACGATAAATCCATAACTTTGCCCACCAAAAGACTATCATCATCTTAGGAAAATGTGTTTAAAGCATCAATATGAGCTAAGTCACCATATCGAAGCCTTTAATCCTCTGTCACTGTTAGCTTTGAGATTGGGCTGGTCATCAGTCATATCTGAAGGAAAGACTTTAGAGACTCTTGTACTCATTTGATTCTTGATGTGTGAGAGTGCCTCTTCAGTTCGAGAGCAGCACCGTGGTGATTACAGCAGATGTTAGCACTTGAGTGGAGTCTGGTTCTGGCTAATTAGAGCTATACTGCTGTTTATCTCTTTTTGTCTCTCTTTCTGTGTTTCTCTATCTGTATCATGCTATGTGTAGCGATCTATATTACTTACATATCTATAATACGTACAGGGATGGACTTACCTTACTGTCTCTTTTGGCTATAGGAGTACTCCGTTTACATAATACACTTAGAAACAGCAGCAACTTTTAAATTGATATAATTAGTAGTAAATGAATTCTCACTTCTTGTTTCATTGAAATGTTCACAAATTCAATCCTTTTGTTTATGGATCACACTTTGGGTAAAAGAAGACAACATGGAAAGCCCATTCACCAAAGTTTGCTTCAGGTAATAATAGGTTTTTCTGTCCATCAGCATAGCTTTGCAATTCACTATACCAAAATCCAGGTAAGTAGGCTGCTAAAGCTGCATTAATTAATTGTAAATATAGTGAATATATAGTTCACTATACAGCTTTTGTTAAATATATATTTGTATGTGTGTATCAGTGTTGGTCAGTAGTGTGGAACAGTCTTACTTGGGGAGTGTAGCTTATAAATAAATCATAAATAAATAATCACACCAGTAGCGCTGAGTGTCGGATGGTCCCGTGGTAGGATATCCACACGCCCCCTTTCGACAGCTCCAATGTGCAGCATGCTCTCTTATGACACTAAAACAAAACGTAACATGTATTCAGACACACACACCCAAAACTCTTCCAAAATACACAGCAATGAACTTAAAATACACTGTTACATGTAACTAAATTGTTACACTGTATTTTCTCTTTGGTTCGGTTCACGTTCACAAGGCAAACGTGAGTAAACTATCCTCTCATTGGTCAGAGTGCGCCTGTTTAAGTTCCATAGCGGTCATTCAACAAGACGGACAGACAGCAGCTCCACGCGCTTATTAAGTACAGCTTTCTTTTAAGCTGTACTTATTATGTTTTATCTAATTCATATGTTCCACAGAGCGATTAAAGCCCGTGTCCTCGAGGCGCTCGCTAAACACCTTGTGTTTTTATGCGTTCTTGAAAGTTCGTCAACCCAAATTTCAACGAGGCATTTTACCTCATATTTGGTCCAAGTTAAACCGCCATTCATGTTGCAAGCCATTAGCAAAACATACACACTTTATTTATTTATTTATTTATTTTTACGCAACGCAGTTTCCATCATGCATTGCTGTGCAGGTTGGTTCATTGGGTTGGATTGCCTTCTCGCCACAAGCAAACCGCTCCAGAGTTTCTCATGGTCTCGGGTCGAGTGTTTCGGTGGGGATCCGAGCGCGATCGCCGTGTTCATATATGTCTGAACAAACCGAACAAACAGAGAAAATGCACCAGGTTTCAAAACAAACGTATACAAAATTCTTGTTCCGAAACAAACTGGTATAATTTGAATTACACCACAACCCTGCTGAATTCTTGATTCTGATTGGTCAGAAGGTGACGATTCATTTTCTATAACAGAAACTTTGGCAGTAGCCTGACCGTAACGTTTATATTAATGCACTTATTCTAGTATGTTATTGTCGTAGAGTAAAAACTCGTTCAAAGGGACTTGCATGGCAGGCTGTCTACATAATCTAAAGCTAATGATGAATGATTTTTTTTTTTTTTAAATGTGTTGTTATTTAAGAAAGAGAAATGAAGAATTAGTGATATTGTAAAGTTTTATGTAAAGAAATGGCGGTTTATATCAGTTATAACAGTGATAAGAGAAAATAACCTGTCTCACAGACTTTAAACACTATTAAATGTAACTATAAACAGTTAAAAAGCATGACGTGTTGTTCATTAATAAATTAAACGTTGTAATAGCTGGCACATCTCTGTGGTATAAGAGGAATAAAACACATCTCTCTTCAGTGTAGTAACAGTAACATCACACCACCGTGTTGTGGATTATTTTCCTATGACCGTTTAATAATTCCTTAAAAACATTATGTAACCTTAAAGAAAACAACTTTAAATTTGCTTACCCCAAAACAAAAACTTGTATCTATTCACATGTTTTAATTCTACCAAAATAATCACTAAATACTATATTCGCGGGTTTGTTTGTTTTTTTTCTTTCCTGACCTGTCAGGCGCTTAACTTGATCGAGCAAAGCAAACACTAGCAATCAAACTAGCCATATATTAAATTGGCTGCATTTACAATTGTTATACAAAGCAGGAACAGAACAGCTTACAGAAAACATGGAAAATTATTATTTTCAGAACTGACTAACAATGCATTTATATACAAAGATTTACACGAAGTTATGAACTTAAAATACACTGAGCAATACCTGGCTAGTTTTCCCACAGTTAGCATAGTTAGCATATGCAACGTTTTAAGTGCGTTACTATGAGTGAGGAAATGTTGGGTTGAAATATTGGATGTAATGTTTAAGAAAATAACTTTAAATGTTCTTGCCTAATGCAAACCTTAATGTGTATTCAGACACAACGACTTAACACTTCCAAACTAACCACTAAATACAACATTCACGATGAAGAGTTCAGACGAGCAGCTGACAGGATTTCCCCCCCTCTTTTCCTGAAGTAAACTGAACAGAGTGTGTTGAAAGCTCACCTGAAGGGGGCGCTGCTGTTCAGTTGTATATATATATATATATATATATATATATATATATATATATATATATATATATATATATATATATATATATATATATATATATATATATATATATATATATATATACAGTACTGTGCAAAAGTTTTAGACCCTTTTTTTAGTACAAACTTTGTTATACATTTTTTATTTTATGACTTCTACATTATCAAGTCAGTACAAAAACCTTTTAGATTCCTAAACATTAGTTTCTAGCACAAAATTAAATGTTACAGAAAAATGTTTGTATGTCATTAAAGAAAGCAGCATATAACATAAGAGACCGCTTTTCAGACAGAAAAACACAATGAAGGCTGCTGGGTTTCGCTGCAAAAATAAGAAGCGAGTGAGAAAGTCAAAGTGTGTCTGGTTCTGCAAGATGCTCAATAAAACTTACCAGCTCATTTCCTTATAAAACTGCACACATTGTACCGGAGACTACTATTTTTATTTTCATTTTTATTTTTTTGTCACACCAGATATTGACTTTGTTTCATTTACTACTGTTTACTGCTCTTTACTGTATTTTTTATTTAATGTAGAAACATTTAATTTCATCATTTTGAAGGCATCTTTGCTCTACAGCATTTCTTTGCATGTGCCTAAAACTTTTGCACAGTACTGTATATACAGTTCCATAAATATGTGGAGGTCAACAAAAAGTTATTTATTGTTATTTCAGCTGTCTACCACTGTATACTGAAGTAGAAATTAATTAACTGAAGGTTATTTACAGCACATTGTGTTCATCAACTGTAAAAGTCTGGTGAAGGTCCAGAGTTCTTTTCCAGAGTTCTGAGAGTGTAGATGAGCTCCTTCTCCTTACGTTTCTTCACGTCACTGCTCCAGTTACAACAATTAGAGATACAAACAGAGGTGTCATTAATGTTGTGTCCATCACTGTTAAAGTGTCTCGCCACTGGAAACAAGAAATCCTTCATTTTCACTTCATTAGCTTTCTTGACATTTTTGCAATGTCTCTACAATATTGCCAATGGATAAACTAGTAAGCACATCTTAAGAAAATAGTATTAGTGTTAACAACAAAACAAAACAGCAGAACCAGCAAAATATCACATATCACAGATATAATATTCCCACAATATTCCACTATTACTAAACTGAAGAACATAATTTGGTGAGGGTAGAATGGTTAGAGGTGATGTGTCGGGGTCTACTGTTGATCCCAAAAGTTAAATAAATTATCAATAAAATACAACGTCAGAAGTCCCATTAAATTACTTTGAATTGAATTTTCAGAAATGGAGAACTTGTAGGATACTATGGTGGTGCAGCAGGTAGCATTTACATTTGTTTCAGAGTCCCAGTTTGAGCTTGAGCTCAAGTTATTCTCTGTGGGGCATTTCCCATGTTCTCCCTGTGTCTATATGGGTTTCTGACAGGTTCTCTGGTTACTTCCTTATTCCCAGAAACATGCCTAAGGTGAATTGGCTATGCTAAATTGCCCTTAGGTGTGAATGTGTGTGGCATGTTGCCTGGAGATGGACTGGTGTCCCATCCAGGGTGTATTCCCATCCTGTAATTCTGGATCCATTGCAAGCAGGATAAAGCGGTTACTAAAGATAGAAGAATGAATAAGAAATAGATGAATGAATTAGAAATCTAAAAAAAAAAAAAAAAAGTGGGTTCAAACATAGATGTATTAGAATAGTAGCTGCCTTATTACCTAATGTGATATGTCATGGTGTGTGCCATGTTGTAAAGAGTTGATCGCAAGCCTTGCTTCCTCCTCAAATCCTACCTAACACAGTACTGAACTGTCTGACATGTAAGAAATACTTGATCCCATGATTTTGATCTTGTGCATAGACTCTGATGTATGTCATGCGCTACTAGCCTGGAATTGATTTATGTTATAATCTTGTATACAAAAATCTTAAGAATTTACAGTGTATTGGTCTAAGAATGGTGGCAGTCATGTCTCACATCACCAATCATCCATCCTGTTGTGCTCGTCCAGTTATGAAGACTTGTCGCAATTAGCTTTGCTCTGCTTCTCAGCCTAGTCCCAGTGAATTTCCCTTCATTGCTGACCACCTGGCCGAGGCCTCCAGAAGCCTGATTCACTCTGTGTTAATCTAATAGAGGAACAGAAGGAAGGCTGTATGTGCTGTGTTCTGGGCCGGAGATGGAGACAGCTATTAGAAAATGCACAAATGCACCAGCACAAGCAGGACCATAGATCCCAGAGATCACAATGGGTTAATTAAACATGACAAGGAAATGATAAAGAATTGGCTCTGCTTTGAGGAAAATCTGAAACAGAAATAGAGATCCATGCAGATTAGAAGAGGTAAGGAAAGGTTTTTGCACATCTGCAAAATGTTAATATTAACTACAAGCTCTGCATAGTCCATCTTCAGCAACCAGGGGTTAAATACTCAGTCTCCAAGCATTTGTGGTTCAGTGATACGATTCTTGCTCCCGGGTTCGATTCCCGGCCAATGCAAAAAAAAAAAAAGCTTTTGTAATACTTGGTAACCTGAAGAGCAACAGTAAATTGCTCTTTCACAATAAAGACACAACAAAATATGGAGAGAATAAGTCCATATGCTGAAAGAGTGTTGAAAGAATTTTCCCAACTTCAGTAATCATTTTCTGTGAAATGTTACTTATATAATTTAGAGTACTATCAGTACTTGTTACCAGTTCACTAACTGTATCAAATAAAGCGTAACTGTGTAACTACATGTAAAATACATAAATCATCTCATCAACACTTATCAACAAAAATTAATGTTAATAGAAACATTATCAATCAATCATTTTCATACTTTCCCTATTTTCAGTGCTCCAAACTTCTGCACTTCAAATTTTTCTGCATTCTTGCTTTTTATTTGCTTGTTTGTTTGTTTGTTTGTTTGTTTGTTTTAGTAAATATAAAATATGGATTCAGATTATGAGCCACATGGAATGCCAATAACTGTTCAATAGCTCCCTAATGCAGACATGCATACTCCTTTTTTTTAAAAAACATAAAATAAACACAACTATTTATAGTGCTTTTACTCTGCAGCAAAGTACTTACATACGTAATTGAATGTAATTGAAAAATCTTTAAAATGTCTGTTGTGTTGTGCTGGATTATACATAACTAATTATTATTTTAAAAAGTAAAAGGAAGGAAAGGAAAGTCTGAATTCTCAGTTACCTTATAAAAATGTGCTAATAGATGAATAAAAATGTATTGAGAAAATATTTTTATTCAGCCATCAGTTGGACTACAATCTCACTAAATATTGATTGTATTTAACTAAATGGCTGAATAAAACAACTTAAATGTTAATGCAAGTTGTCCATAATTATACACATTCTGTTTTATTCACACACCCCCCCACACAAACACACACAAAGTACTGTAACACAAAGCTGTGGTCAGAGGATCCATGCACTCTTGACCTTGAAGAACAGAGCCATGAACAGATCAATAAATGCTCTACATAACAATTGTTTAAAAAAATGTACAAAATGTACAAAGCATGTACGGTGTTTGCATTGCCCGTGTAGCATTCCAGAAAAATCCACAGTAGTCTTGTTGTGTGCCAGAGCTTATTACTGATTTGTAGTGTGTATTAGTTTGTGTTGTGTGTTTCTGATGTGTGCTATACAGAATACAGGAGCAGATGGTAATGTTGGACTGCTTTTTGAGAGTAAGCCATGTGGGACAACGTGCTCTGGTTGTTTCTGCATTTGCTTATTTACGTTGCAGCAGCTGTTTTTGCTACTGCTTTCTGTCACTTAGGCGGCACTTGTAAGTGTATGCGTGTACACACAGTGTATGTGTGTGTGTGTGTGTGTGTGTGTATAGATGGGTGGGTGCGTGTGTGTGCCGTTTTCTCTGTCTGGAGTCTCCCACTTAGATGCATGAACTCCAAAAAAATCATCACAACCAATGTAAGGATTCAGGGGCATCATAATTTTGACAGAGAAAGGTAAACATTAAAACCCTGATAACATGCTCACTAGAGTCCTGAGAACAGTGTTACTAGGCCAGGAAATATGGATGTCACAAAAAACCTAGCTAATGACTTATATATCAGTTTAGCTGCCTAGGACAGTAATTATACCTCATAGCACAAACTAATCTTTCATGGGATCCACCATATTGATCAACCTCAGCAGCCTGTTATGGGAAATTTTAACACAGTGAACATAATCCTATATGAATCTGAATGTCACATAAGGTCCTGTTCATCTCAGATGTGTTTTTTTATAAACTGAAATGACTTTTTTTTTTTTTTTTTTAAATAATAATATACTAATCCTGTCTACTCTGGTGATAAAGATAAAACAAGCATACATGTTGACACAGAATAGCAAAGGTATGTAAGCAAAAAAAAAAAAAAGAACGTGAAAATAAGAAAAATGTTAATGTAATATGGTCTGGTTGAAATGAGTTCTGAGGAGGTCAAGTTAGGTGAGGCTTCAACATGTCATCCAAACCCCGCAAACACACACATATGAATTCTATATTTAGGACCACAATTTAAAACATACAAAATAAAGAAGGCCAAAATATATCAGATGCACTTTTCCTGTCATTTGCAAATAAATGTCCACCTCAGCCATGTTAATCAGAATCACAGCCGCTTTCTCCAAATGTGGCGACTTAGAATCATCCATGATTTTGAACAATATTTTGCTAACTGCTTTGCTTTTTTGTTTGGAGAAACCAAGCATTCGGAGACCCCTAGTGACAAGCCTATGCACCTGCCCCAGACTTCCATATACCTGTAGAAACACTAATGTTGACAGGGGAATACCAGGCTGAGGTGATTATCTCTACTAAATGCTGGTATATCAAAAGTTTAGTCAGGCATGCCTCCTGCATAGTGGATTCAAAACAATAACCAGCGCAACACAAAATCTCTTTTACATACCTCGTCAACAATTACAATATCAGGTCTGTTTAAAGCTAAGCCCGTAAAAGTTTCCTGACTACACTGATGAAACACCTATGGCTTCACAAAAGTGTTGGAATATATTGTAACAGTACTAGGGAAAACATGTTAACTCTTTTTGCAGCAGATGAACAATTCTGTCATGTCTCGCAATGTACATCTCCTAATAAAAGTTACAATAAATGTTTAATAAATGAGGCATAGACTCAATGACCTGTTCATGGTCTTGATATATACACTAAGGGGAATGAGAGTTCGGACACCAGATAGAAAGATTAAGTTGGGTTAGTAGTACCTGCCATTTCGCTTTAATAAAAATAATGTTAAAATATCCTCATCTAAAGTGCAGTTCTTGAGAATGGAGTGTTACACAGTGTGATCAGCCACACACACACACACACACACACACACACACACACACACACACACACACACCAAGAAATGACATACACAATAATTCACAGCTTCACAAACTAATTAGTTAACTCTAACCAGCTAACTAATTCCAATTCTAATTCTGTACTCTTAGCACTGTCACACTTCCAAAACGTGTGTGTGTGTGTGTGTGTGTGTGTGTGTGTGTGTGTGTGTGTGTGTGTGTGTGTGTGTGTGTGTGTGTGTCTTTTTCAATCCACCACCTGCTCATCGTCTCCCAGGTCATAATAACTGTCTGTCAGTCCTGCCATCCCCCTCACACAGTACTACAGCCACTGTAAGCCCCACCACGATGCTTTTCATTATCAAAATTAATATCTAATTGAGCATCCGCTAAAGGACGGGGCTCTGCATGCTCTTTACTCTGCTTATTTCTTCAGACAGGCTCATTAGGCCCACGGCAAAATTAATACAGGCTGATTGCTCATTTCATTTTCACGAGCTCACCAGGGTGAACAAAGTGCAGGGGGGGGCATGAGACGGACTCCTGATCATAGAATGACTGATCTGACAAATGAAGACGTAGACAGAGAGGCTGAATAAGAGGTTAGTAGGGCTAAAGGACACTTAGAGCTCATTTAACCTTTTAGAATGTAATTAAAGTGAGACAGGAAGTGAGGTGAGCACAAACTCGTCTTCAGACCACGGTTGTGTAAAATCCAGCACTGTTGCTCTAAAGGGAAACGGCATATGATTGATCAGTTTAACATTTGAGGTATAATTTTAACATGCTACCTGGAAGGCCTTGTTTTAGTTCCTATCCGATACTTTCAATAGACTAAAACACTAAGCCTACAGAATGTTTCTGATAGTATTGTTAACACACCCTCACTGATTTCCCCTTACCATTTACCCTGGGAGAAATCCTGTTTTTGCCATCTTAAGGGACATTCAATTGCTTTATTAGCTCATGTGAACCTTGTTAGATGACCCCTTGGAGGTGTGGGGGATCAAGTCAACATTACTGTAAACTTCAGGAGCAGAACTTAGCCAAAAGACACTGTGATTTACAATTTCAATATCTTTATCCACACAATAAAAAGGTAGAGGAAGCTGTTTTATATTATGTTGTAATTTACTGAATCTATCTAGAAATAATATATTTAAGTGTTGGATACAATGATGGGGAATGCTGTTAAAAGAAAATAATCAATGAGAGACCACTCTGAAGTTGATTATTTTTCTATAACAGCACATCCCAAAATGTTTTATTCTTCTTATACAAATTAATCAATATAATTAATTAATTACTAATTGTTAATTATTACAATGTTTTATTTCTTAAAGAACAACATGTCATATTTTGTTTTATCTTTTTATAGCAGTGGTCACCATCCCTGTTCCTGGAGATCTACCTTCCTGAATACTTTAGCTCCAACCATAATCGAGTCCACCTGACCACTGCCTCAAGTTCTTGATCAACTAAAACAGGCGTGTTAGATTTTGGTTGGGAGATGAAACCTGCAGGAAGGTAGATCTCAAGGAAGAGGGTTGGTGAGCACTGGTTTATAGTACACATTGTTGTACATGGTTTATAGTTTACATTTTACTGGCTGTTAATGTTTTCCTATCAATCACAATTAAGATGTCAGTCAAGTAGTGACAAAGTTCAGTGTGCCACGCATGACAGTCAAATACATATCCTAAAAGATCAGCAGGACATTTAAAAAACGAATTTTGAACTTCATCTGAACACTTCAGAGTAATGAGGATTTAACACCAACACTGACCTCAGATGTAACTTGCTATTTCCTTCTTACATTTTCTATCCCTGATTTTTTAATTTTCGGACTTAAAAGCAAGCAGGTGGTCTCGACACTATTGAAAAAACCTGAACCCTGAATATGGAGAACTTTCCCCACATATATGTAGCTTTTGGACTTAAATCATCTACGCTGAATAAAGTAATGTGAACTTAATTTTAACATATATGAGATAAATAAAGGGTACAAAGTAAGGGGAATGATAACACAGCTGGGGAAAGGATGAGGAAGGCACTTGGCTCAGAGATGTCTCCACTATTTACCCATGCTAATATGAATCTAGAAAAAAGTGACATGTAAAATCCTGGCATAGTAAGTCTATTTCAAAGGAACGCATAACCATTTCAGAAACTATTAAGAATTCACAATGAAATTGAGAACAATGAAAATGAAAATATTTGAGTTTATGTAAAAAGAGTGTCCATCTTATATGTACACTATAGAAAACCAATGGATATTGATGGATAATGCAAAGCAATGGATAATTCTCTTTTGAAACAAATCATGATGTGAATGCTGCAATGGGGAAAAAAACCCATAATTGATCCTGCTTGTGTGCCTGCTAAAAAATACAGCCTGATAATAAAAGGCCATGAACCCTGAGAATTTGTGTAGTGAGTGGCAAGACTATTTGACAGCAGTGCCATGTAATGCAATAATCCTGAGAAACAAGACCACAATGATGTTGCACAGAGGGTATAGGGTATAGGTTTCAGGTGTCATTTCATGATGTCATGTTCCGTGAAAATAGTCTGATATGATCTACTGTGTGTTTGTGAGCCAAGTGCCTGGATTTTGTGGTTTGAAACACAGCTGCTTTACAGCACTCGAGGGGATTGTCAAAGAACGTAGAACATGAGGTGCTTTTAAAGTATTACTGAGCACTTCCCTTTAAAAAATGGGCAGTGTTGTTGCTTCATTAGACTTGGTTTAACTGCAGAAACAGTGATAAATTATAGCTTTGGTGTCTTTGGCGTCTAAGCGACAGTGCTCTTGCACTTGAAAACATCAGCCTCATAACTGGGCCAGGTTAATTAAGAACTACAAGACCAAATAAAACACAAAACAGACCACAAGTTAATGGTCTGGAAAGTAGTGGATCAGCTGTTAAGGTTCTGAGTTAGCAAACTAAAGGCTGTGAATTTAAAGTTCTTGCTGATCAGAGCATCAGAGCATCTTCACAGGAGTATAAATGCTGGACTGAGATGCTTTCTATCAAGAATTGATTTATACTATTACACAACAGTTAGTTCCGGTCCACTAATTTGATTGGTTGAGCCGCGTTCCAAGAGTGCCTATATTAAGTGCACTGGAACATTTCACAGTGTGTATCACTCCGCTCGTCTGTGCCCTCCATAGCTGACATGCTATATAGTGAGTGTGGCTTCTTTGGGATCTATTTTCGCTAGCAGAGCAAACATAAACAGAACATTTGGCCATATCCATCTATCCATCCATCCATTATCCATACCACTTATTCTACACAGGGTGGTGGGGGAGCCTGGAGCCTATCCCAGGGAACTCAGGGCACAAAGCAGGAGACACCCTGGATGGGGTGCCCAATTGCACACAAATTCACACACTACATACAATTTGAATATGCATTTGGCCACATTGTGTCCGAAAAGGCACTTACTTGATATTAATTTCGGCCTACAGCTTGTGCCTGCAGCCAAATCACAGCTGTGCCGATATTCAGTATAACCGCACTCTTGCTCGTGTGATATTGCTTAAATACAACATGGGCAAGACTTCTAAAAAAATATCAATTCGCTCTTTTACAGAGGTACCAACATCTTTGGTTAGCTGTAGCATTTATCATTTTTGACCCCTTGCTATGCCAATATTGCAGACACTTTTCTGCTTTATCAGCTAAGGCAGTGGTCATACTAAAGGCAAATAAATTTCACCAGCTGTAAAAGCATATTCACTGATTGGGAAAGGACACGATGTGAAAGACACATTTGTTTATGGTAGTGGTAGCTACACAAAATAGCCAGCTAATGTTCCCCCTACATCCTCCAAAATCACACCTAGCAGAGAAACACTCTTGATACATCCAACCCAATGGCCCCAATTGGTCTATATGCTACTGTACCAAACAATGTCTGGAAAATGGTGGAATCTGCTTATATATATAGCATTTTTATTTAAACAGACAGGTTTCCCAACATTAAAAGTGTAAACCAGAATGTGCAATGCATCACCTAATAATTTCTTTCAGTATGTAGACTACGATATATATCTTTTTAAGTTAAGAATTTTGGGTTCATATTTTAGCACACAAGTTGTTTGATTTGTTATTTTGATATTTTCCATTCGTGTCAAAATCTAAAGACCAATTTTTTATATTGTACTGATGGTCAGGTCTACAGATTTCTACAAATAAGTCAATTGTTCAATGCTAAATATCTTTCATACTACAGTTTATTACTACGAAATGTAATGTAATGTACCTATGTATTATTATACTCATAATATAGACTAGTAAAATGGGCATTGGGTGCATTTATAGTTTTGTGGTTTGTTCTAATTGCTGTAAATATTCAACACACTAACACATGCAAGAAACAAACAGGGAACACCAATAAATGCAGTCTTTAAAATGATGGACAATTACTCTTATTGCTGCCAGAAGTGCTGTGGAAACAAGAGTAAATGTGCATGTGAGTGTGTTTGACTGTAAAGCTTCTTTGTGACAATGTCCATTGTTAAAAGTGCTATACAAATAAAATTGAATTGAATTGAATTGATTGCTCCTACATCTATGCTGATAATTTCACAAAATCTCCGTGAATCAATATAGATATGTAATAATAATATTAAAATAACAGATTTATAATATATGCATCCCACTGCACTAACTTGTCTGCTGATCTAATTAAGGTCAGTGTTCACCCACAGGACTACTCTAGTAGTTTACTTAACCAAATAATTTAATATTCGCCCTGCCGTGTTGCAGTGTTATGTCATTTAATGTTCTCGTAGAAAATACAAGGCCAGTATTTCAAATACCTGTAACGAAGTAAGCAAATTTATTTACTTACTCATATTTTCTCTAAAGAAAATGGACCTTAATCAAACAGGAACTGTTCCAAACTCAGCAGCACAAGACAATTTTTTCCACTAAATGTAAAACTCTTTTATGGATGGAAAGACTGATTGAAGTAGTCAGCCTCAGAGGACAAGAAGATGAAAGCAAACAGAGAGAGAAAGAAGAAGGACAGGAAGGTAAATATGAATTTAAGTGAGGTCCATTAAACATGGATCTATTGTCCGGTGATAATGGATGAGATGAAGTTTAAGACTGGCATTCATTACCTCTGAAGATTTACAGCCTTCTGTTTCTAATCAATACATCATGCACTACATGCTTTAGGGGGCTGCGCTCTCTGTGTCAATAATGCTCTATTTCCTCTTCAATACTCAGTGACTGATAGATCAACATTTGATGAGAAAAACAATATAAAACATGGTGTTTGTTAGAGTTTTTTCTCCCCAATTCTTTAAAAATCCTGAATTTCACCCTGAACAAACTGCATATTATTCTTTATAATTAACATGTGATCATCAGTGACATCCAAGATTATTTATTTTATAATGAAATTCTGACTTTTTAGTTTAAACTTGTTTCATTGATATGTTGGTATACTGTATGTTCATGTTTATTTTATTTATAAATGTTTTCTACATGCCGTTCAACTACCTGCTGATAGTGGTGGTGATGCAGAAGGTGCTTTAATGCTTTAGTCTGTGCAGCTCTCTCAGCTCCTCAGCTGTGCCCTGCTCAAACAGTAATATTCCACTCTCTAAACATGCTTAATGTGATTCAGGGAGGAGTTCTCCTTTAAGGTTGAA
The DNA here is from genome assembly GCA_023630585.1 of Cranoglanis bouderius. Lineage (NCBI taxonomy): Eukaryota > Metazoa > Chordata > Actinopteri > Siluriformes > Cranoglanididae > Cranoglanis > Cranoglanis bouderius. The sequence goes on from CM042546.1 coordinate 13,185,242, forward strand.
TTACTGCATACAATTCTTAGGCTTGATTTCTAATTAGAAATTGCTTTTTTCAACAACCCAGATAACCCAAGATTATCTCAAACCTCAAAGTATTTGCATTTGTTAGTGTTGCATTTCCTGTTGTTATTATTATTTATTATTATTGTTTTGTTATTAATTGTGTGTTTGCTGAATGTATAGGTCTTTTGCTAATTAAAAAAAACACACCAAGCATTATATTTACTTTTATTTTGTTACATCTTCTTTTCTTTCTTTTTTTTAGTCTTCATATTCTCAGAAGGAGATCGAGGAAATGGGAGGTACGGTAAGAAGTCTTTCGGCACTTGCTTAAATATTTGAAACCGGAGACGCATACATGGCTCCCATGTGGAAAGACCAATTGTAATGTATGAATCGTTCGAATTTATCAATAAACACCAGGGGGCACCATTTTTGGGGAAGCATTGGTGGTTCAGTGGTTCTTAATAATGAAATTAAATACCATCGAATTCATAGCACTAAAATAAATTGCTTTAAATATACTGAAATTCAAAGTAGTTTTATTTAAGTTTTATAGAGATTCATGTTTCTCAAAAAAATCAAGCAACTATATTAAATTTTTTTTTCAGTGTTCACAAATTTAGATTCAGATAGTTCAACTATAGATTCAGATAGATATAAACTATAATAATAATAATAATAATAATAATAATAATAATAATAAGAAGAAGAAGAAGAAGAAGAAGAAGAAGAAGAAGAAGAAGAAGAAGAATGTAACACCACCCCACCCACCCCTTCAGGTGACCACTGGTGGTTCAGTAATTCTTAGAGCTGTAGTTAAGACCACTAATGTCCGAGTCCAATTCCAAGACGATCTGAGAGTTAAGTATTAAGGGGGTAACATCAAGATTCCAGATGAAAGTGAAACCAAGTCAAGATCAAGACTGAAAACCATCAAATCATTATCAAGGCCAAGCCTTCAAGGCTTTGGCTTCACTTATGCATTGCACCAATCATTTGGCTGTATTCTAGAAAAAGGAAACACTTCTTGCTAAGCTTTGTGAATGCAAAAAGAAAAGACAAACTAAACATTATTTTTTACATACTTTCAGTCAAGACCAAGATCCTATAATGCCTACAAATGCCAAGTAAGTCCAAGTCAATAGAACATGTTAAGACTCTAATCTTAACAAAATAAAACTAAATACTACTGAGTCATAGTGCTGATAACAGAAAAGAATGCGATCCACTACACCCATGGATTACGGTAAATTATAGTTAAACTAGCTTGAGGAAGGATAAATTGCAATAAAGTGTCAAGCAATGCACATTGGGTGCAGAGTTTCTGAAGTCTGTATCTGCAAAAGTTGTAAAGCATATAGTTTCCAGTGTACTAGTTATGTTGTTTTAGACCACAATAAGAAGGTGTTGATCATAAAAATTATATTGTTACTCAGGGAAAATGAGCATAGGCCACAAAACAGACACACATAAAACAAAGAGCAGCTTCCAAACAGCATCCAGCTATGAGCCCAGCTACAGAACAGGAGCTTAGATGATGATGAATTCTCTGATAACCTCTGAAATGGATCAAAAATTAACAATACAGCAATTTGTGTGCTTGAACAAGTCATGTCTAATAAGGATAAAGCCAACATTCATGTGCAGTTAGTCTCAGTGCCCCTGAATTGCACAGCGGAGTAGATATTTGTGCCTGTGGCGCTGCCCAATTTGTAGCAGTTTAACAGCCACATCTTTGGAATTGAAATTTTGGCCCCGGAACAGCTCCTGAGGATTTGAGTGCTTGCATGTTGAACAAACACACATTAATCAATATACACATGAAATAATTTGCGTTACTCTATGACTGGGCCTTTATACCTTCCTGTAGCACAGATGGCTTGAGGCGAACAAATAACAGGTATCCTGAAAACCCAAGCATGACAGTTACACTACTAATCCTAATCCTAATCTGGCTTCTTTTCATGGCTTTTATTAGCTATTCATTAGCAAGATCATATCACAGATCTTGCACTTTAACGTGGTGTGAAATTATATCAGTGTCGTACATCATCTGTGTCTGTATCTACACATGACCAGAGATAATATAATCACATAGCTCTATGTCAGGTGTAAAATGCTGCTTAAATTATTAAAACTCATTTACAAAAATGTGAAAAAAGAACAATTCATGTGTGAAAACAATGCTAATTGGTGTATAAATGTGAATGAATCTAGGCTTGTGCAGAAGGCTAGGAGGTTCACAAAACCCATTTCGTTTCTGTCATGCATTCAGACTGGGAAGGTTTCACTAGGCGTTTGTGAAATATACAAGACAGGCTGTTTACAGACTGCAGATTATGAATAGCAAAGCCAGTGAGAGGTGATGATAAACAGTTTAGAGTTTTCACCCTGTTTGAAACAGAACTCCTTACAGTATATACAGTACATCTTTTGAGATGACAACCAGACCAGTGGTTCTGGAAGGGACTTATGATATAAACAAAGCATGCAGGTTTGGATGGCATTCTTCATGTAGTCTTGTTGCTGCTTTTCAGCATATTCAGTACAATACTAGTTGATAAAACCATATAGTAGTTAAGGTTTTCTTTTTTCTATCTTTTTCTGTAATTCAATGGAAATTTGAAATATATTTGAAAACACTACACTGCCTTTTAACATTTGGGTTATATAAAAACTTCCAAAATATTCTCAGTCTAGATGGAAACATTTTCTTGTTAATGTGAGTTCATAAAAATTGAGGAAAACTTTCCCAATTTTGTATAATGGCTATAATGTAAGGCTGACAGTAAAAAGACATAATGAACCACACTCCATAATAGAATAAGAGGTGTGGTTATGGAACAGAAAATCAACTTTATTGATAATTGAGATTGGGGGTTTGATTTCCACCTCTGTACTGTGTGTGTGGAGTTTGCATGTTCTCCCCATACGTCGGGGGCTTCCTCTGGAAACTCCGGTTTCCTCCTCCAGTACAAAGACATGCGTTGTAGGCTGATTGGCATTTCCAAATCGTCCGTAGTGTGTGAATGGGTGTGTGAGTGTGCATGCGATTGTGCCCTGCGATGAGTTGGCACCCCATCCAGGGGGTCCCCCACCTTATGGTCCAAGTCTCCTGGGATAGGCTCCGGGCTCCCCACAACCCTGAGTAGGATAACCAGTACAGAAAATAGATGGGTTCATGAAACAAGCTAGTTCCTGTATTCACTTATAATAGCTATAAACAGTCTCACCAGCCTCTATTTTTGTCCTAATTGAGACAACTGAGGCAAACCCCACCCTGCATGCTGAACTCTCGCTCAACAATCTGAATATTGCTTAAGTCTGTAGTTACTTCTGAGGTCTGAATACCTCAGTATATGTACTCAATTTCACTATTAAAGCCCCACTATGTGAGCTCAACTCTAGGTACTATATATACTGTTTTTGTGTATTTTTATCAGATTTCATTCATAAACTGATACATGATTATTTCATTGCCCTTGTCTTTCTTACTTAGCCTTGTGTTTCTTCATTTTCTAAGGAATATCATGTTATTCAGAAACCTCACAAATCCTCAGAGCACAATGCACAAATTTTGCAATGGAATGCATCTTGCACATAAATCACAACCACAAGCTTAAATATCCAGAAGAGACACACATTTATCTTTGTCCCCATGTATGCGGCATTATATTCACAGAACAAAGCGTATTCAGTCTGGCTGTTGCTCCTTTGTGTGAGGCCTCGCTGATTTGAAGTCTTTTTCTGAGTGGTTAAATAATATAACATGAAAACCACTTCTACATATTCTATTCAATAAATATGTGCATTTCAATCCCATATATGCACTTCACCAGTTGTACTTATCATCATCATCATATAAATTTCAATAAGTCCATGGTCAGAATCGCATGTACCTGAGACACACCTTTGTTTTTGACCCCACATGCACAAATCGGGCTTAATGTTGCTTAATGTCTGAATAACAATGTGCACAACTTCAGTATTAAATTCTGAACATAATCACACATGTACACACAGTTAAGCTACATAGCAGCAGAGCACAAGCTGCGTCTCTAAGGTTGGGTCAAGCACCAGACATCATTGTCCCCTAATGCATAATGTGAGTGTCTATGAATTGAATACTGGAAAAGACAAAGTGTCTGACCGGCATGTTTGAAGAAGTGTAAAAACGAATGACAGCAGTATGCCCTCTAGATCCTGAGACAGGAGAACATACAGATAGATAGTGGGGAGGGTGGGGTATTACTCAATGTGAGTTGATAGTGGTTCAGTGAACAGCTAATCTTAGCCAGCTACCTAGTTCGTTGTTTGTCAGTCCTGCTTATGGAGCAGAAATGAATTCTTCCAGTAGCTAAATATTAATAAGCATAATAAGCATGTTGAGTCTTCCAGAAAGACATGACCCACACTTCCTAGTTTGGTAGATTCTTAGCACTGAAGTTCATTTAGATGAACTGGGAGTGAAGTGAATGCGTAGAAAGTAGATGTGAAATTAACACTCTCATGTACCACGTCCTCATCCATTCAAGTGAACAGACAAATTTTTGTCACCATTGCACAAGACTAACTTTCCTGCTTCAATGAATACTCACACCTGGAAACTATAGCATTGTACCTTCTGTTGCTGTAATCATAAAAACTGTACAAATGTTAAAAAAAGAATAGTGAACCACAATCTCACTTCCTCAAGCGAAGGACAATTCCTGCATCATCATGGCAACCTTCCCAGACTAGAGATAGTTCGGCTGTGAAGGTATGGCTCATGGCCGTTTATTTCACAACACACACAGATGTCAGAGGTCATGCGTGGCTATCCATCACAGTGACAGTGAAGATCACACCTGCACCTCTGTTGAAGGATACAGTTCGTCACACACAGTATGTGCCGTAGCCACTCATAAAAAATGTGTCAGTGAACGTATGAAAACTCAAAAGATCACTGGCTCCATGCTGTGCTGCTACAGTGTGATGTCCTTATCTAGTCCCTGTGAGCTTGGCCGAATTTAATTGAGCCGCTCTGAAGATTGAAGCTGCCATTTAAGATGCTTCTGAAGCCGGAGGGGCCTTTAAGAATAATCTAGCATGTGATAATAAAGACGTTCACCTGCTTACCACTGATAGCACGGCAGGCCTGAACCATAAACATGGTGCTGAATTTAATTCATATTTAGACTTACATTATATTAATTCATTATAACGTTTGAGTTGGAACCTAGACCTATTTATAATATGATAACCTAGTTATAATAAAGAAAATTTTTACATAATAGTTTTGTGACTATCCTCTCATTGATAAGTCATGAGGCATCGTTGGTTTGTCCCTCTGTGGGAAGATATGTAGAACCCTAAACAGAGGGGTTTCCTTTCAAAAACATGAGTGAGAACGTAGTAGAAAAAAGCAAAGAAAAGAAGCATTATTTTCACATGCAGTACTAAGACTGTACTACAGATTTGGTAAAGGCTTAAATTGCACTGGCGAGGAATACAGCCTAGTCTCCTCACATGGCAGGCCAAAAAATTAATCACCAAACCATCAATGCTAAACTGAATGACAAAATGACCCATAGAGCTGCGGGATCAAGCAGATCTACTATTGCATCACAAAGGGTCAAAGGGTCTTACATTTAGGGTCCACCCATGTTAAATACAAATTTTAATGGACCTTAAAATATCACCAACATAGTCCAAAACTACAGCATCAGTCAATCAGTAGATGAAACGGAACATGTCGTAATATATCAGGTCTATACTGGACACCCCTTAATTGCAGAAGTATGGGACAAATGACAGATGTGGAAAAGTAGCGTCTAGTAGAACGTACGCACGTTGGTACATGTAACGATTAGCTGTTTAACATAACTTTTATAAATAAACATATTTTTCAACATGCTGCATCTCAGTGCATCGTTCAGAGGAAAGCACTACCTGCCTTCTTTCTGCATCAACGAGCACGATTTTCTAGTGTTGTGACTGACAATTTCAAGTTCACGTTCGAGTTCAAGTGGTTTTATTGTCATTTGAACCATATACAGCTGAAATGAAACAACGTTCCTCCAGGACCATGGTGCTACATAAAACAACACACTAAACCACATGAGACGACACAGAACTAAAGAGCTACACATTCTACATGAAGTGCACGTGCAAACAACACAAGACATACAGTAACTCCTAAAAACAGGACAGTGGGCACAGTAAGTAACAGTGTCGTGCCGACCAGTACACAGTTCTAGTGTGAAAGTGTCAAGTATACAGGTAGTGCAAAAAGATACAATATAATTAAAAATAACAATATAATTAAAATATGCTATGAATCTAAACATAACATACTATGACATAATATTCAGCAGATTAGGTTATACCATATATGGACATAGCAGTTATTGCGGTAGCAGCCAGGTAAAAGTATAAAAGTGTAAAAGTGACAGGAGTGAAAGCATGGGATTCTAACTTAATCTCCAGACAATGGGGCAAGCACTTTTGTGTTGTGCCTTGTGGCGCCCAAACAAGGTCTAAACATGAGGTCTGACCATGAGGCTTATTTCTTATTGATCAGTCAGGCTGCGCATCAGAATAAATATGCAAATTTACTTTTTTATGTCTGAAATCAGGATCTTCAGATAAACTTTCTAATCCTTTGCCCTATTTCATGTTTCAGTGTTATTCAGCAATATTCATTCAAGTTACACATATTATCTCATGCTCATGCTTATTATTGGTCCACATTAAATTGAATGCACTGAATGCAAAGAGTTAAACTCTGACTCTTTCTTCTGCTGCAGAAACAAAGTCTTCAGGCTCATTCAGTAGCAGCGAGCCGGCTATATGCGACTTATAACTGAAACGCAATAAGTCACAAATATGAACCACCAAGAATTTCTAAGGGGCAGAAAAATGAGCAATGGATAAATGGATACAATATTGGATATTCATGAAGGCTGCACATGCTGAAATGTCAGAAGAAATATTCAGAGTATGAAAGATGGTTAAAAAGACTGACTAAACCAGATGGTGGGCATCAGCAGACGCTTGCGCTGACTTTATGTTGCAGAACAAATCAGCCTGTTCTTTTCCTCAGAAAATCTCCCATGACGAACTGCATGGGCAAAACCAGACACAACTGTTCCCAAATGAATAAATCTATTCCATAATTCAATGTACAATTTATCAGAAACTGTCAGGCAAAAGTAGTAGACAATGCGATTCATTATGCCAATTTTTGACCCAACCTTTCCGTTTTAGTGAATACAATGGAAAACAAAAAATATGCAAATCACTGGATTGAGTAAATAGGGCTATCTCGTTAAAGATAATTAATTCTAGTGACAGGAGATTATTCTAATTATCATACCACGCCGGAAAGGTCATGCAAACACGCCCACAACAAGGCACACCTAATGTCACAACAGAAGCACACAAAAAGACACCAGATTTTCATTAATTTGCATCTAATAAACCAGGCTTTGTAAAAGAGGACAGTGGAGCACATGGCCACTCGGGAATAAAACACCCTCTACAGTAAATATTAAAAAAAAAATTAAACATTTGGCAGGAGTGTGCAGATCACTGAGGTGGTGACAAAAGTGATAAGGTCACTAACTCCACTACCAAGTGCTGGTAAGTTTCATAATTTATTAAGAAATGAACAAAATTCTTGGGAAGTGTGCTGTTATAATAAATGTGGCATCATCAGGGTGGACTGCTGTTAATAACTCGGAGTGAATTATTTTCAAAGAAACAGCACATCCTGAAGTGTTTTATTCCTCCAATACCACAACAATGTGACAGAATGACACATTGTACATATTATCCATTTGGGGTTAGTTTTAATATTGTGGAATGTCTGCAGAATTAGTTAGTTCCAGTAATCGCTTGCGTTATAGCAGCTATAAACTGAAAAAAAAAGAACAGAGAACCTGGCAAATGCAACATCATCTGTGTTTAAGACGATCCCATGGCAAAAAAAAACACCCTGACTGTTACAAAGTGTTTACCCAAGATTCTAATTTCACTTCACCAAAAAACCATATCGATGATTATACATTTTCTTTTACTAAATAACAGCATGTTTTCAATCCATTTATTATTAGGCTTTGATTATGTGAGGCACACCAGTCACTGTGTAAGTTACAGTTGTTTCCTCATTGGCCTCACGTTTTTCTCTTGAATATAATTCAACTAAAAAGCAATTTACTGAGAACCCGGAAAGGTTTTCATCCAGAAGAAAAAGCACAGCGAAATATAAAAATTCTTGTCCGTACACGACGGGTATGGTCGATATATTGGATAAAGATGGAAAACACCGGAGTAGTTCTTTGAAAACAACATTTACATCTGCAAACATTTCTAGTTATCTAGTCTGGAAATATTCAGGCCAGACCTGAATACTACAGGTGAAAAAAACAAAATAACACAGTGTGTCATAATTCTATTGGTTTCTACTGGCAAAATTGTCTTGGTTTTTATGCTAGCTGTATCAGTCTTACTGCACCTGTGTACATGAGCATTAACATACACATAAACAAAGCCATAATTATTCGAAGGTCATGGTAATGACAGGTATTTGATAAAAACATGATTTATAACTAAAGGCAAACATAACCAGTCTATTTATTATTATTTACACATCTCTGACAAGACAAGAGCTAAACATAATGAGGTTAGTTGTCAAGATCAGGCTACAGGGGCGAGACCCTCTTAGACAAATCAAAGGCATTTGTATAAGATGTCTAGGGCATCAGTATTAGAATTCAAAGTGCCTCTGATTGTTTGATCTCGGTTCCAAAAAAAAAAAAAAAAAGAAAAGGTGGTAGGGAAAATCATTAGCATAAACCCAGTTTTAAATATGTTTTCCCACAGTCCTGCTTAGGATCCATAATTAAGCTTGCTGGAGAGATTTCCAACTTCCCAGATGACAAATCCATATGGTATTTATGCTGCAAGAAATTTTGGGAAGATGGTAACTGGAGAGTGAAATAGTTAAAATATCTTCAGTGCAAAAAATGGCATCTAAGCAAGTGAAAATATCTTGAATGTAGTCAGATTTATCAAGCATTTCCTATTATAGGATTACAACAAAGCAAATTAATATATTTTATCATTTTTTTGCTAAATTCAAACTTGAAAGTTTAAGCAGTTATTTCTAGAAAGAAGCAAAATTACCAGCAAATAGAAGAGATAAAAGCTTGAAATTAGTAAACACTAACACAACATTAGTAAAAAAAAAAAAATTAAAACAAACAAACAAAAAAAAATTAGATTTTATGTATAATAATTTCGTAAAAAGAAATATTATAGTTTGCCTATATTCAATATATTTTCACTTATTAAAGAAATACTTTTTTGCAGAATTGTGCTAATAAAATGAAGTGGATATATCCCTACATAAAAAAAAACAAAAAAAACAAAACAAAAACGTTTTTACTTGAAAGCAGTACTTACAACTGTTAATAATCCCAACAGCAAATATTTAAAATATAGCTTTTTATATGACCTTTAGAGCTCATGTTGCCCTCGAGCAAATGTCTGGTAATAATAATAATAATAATACAAATACCTATTTGTATTATATACAAATATTTTAAAAATATTATATAATTCAAATACAGATACAGCAACTTCATTTCACACTTTCATTTTCTGACAGACCATGAGAGAGAACATAGCGACTGTTTCTGATTTACAGGTAGTGAGTGATGATATAAAATTCACAAATGTGGAATGAAAATTTTCTTCAGAAATGCAGTACAGGAGAATAAAATAATAAATTAGACCAATTTGTGTGGACACCAACTGATTCCCAGAGTGCCTGCAGCGCCATCCATCCGTAATCTATCTTCATAATAATCATTCATGCTCTAAATACATCTGAGAGGGAGGATAATAAAACACACACCATTCAGCTCCATTGATTTGCATTGTTAATTTGCCGCTGGATGGCTACAGAGAGAGAATAATGACGAGCCACTTAAGTGCACTTAAAGGCTTCGACAAATCCAAACGTCGCTGTCATCGGCAATGAGGCCTGACAATAAACTTCACTTTTGTCTTTCTTTAAGGACACAAAAACATATGGGCCTTCACTATTTATCTAGCTGATTTGACCCATATGTTATATTTAGGTCAAAATGACTCATTTGAAACTACATTCCTTTTCCAGTGTGAAGTAATTTTTAAAGTCATCATATTTCTATTACAGAAATAATGTTCAGGCTGTCGTGACCCAAGAGGAAGTGAAATAAAAAAGGTCTTGTAAACCTGAATCCAAAAAAGACGACTCCCACCTGTGCCATGTACTCGCCTGTCACGATGCAGGTACAGACGCAAGTGCAGGTGTTCAGTGCTTTATTAAAAGTAGCAAACAAAAGGGAGACGCAATCCAGAGGCAAAGTCAAGATTCAGGCAAGGGTCAGGTGATGAACAAACGACGTAAACTAGGGCAGGCAACAGCAAAATGAGAAAACCAGAAACTAGACCAAAACCAGAAAGACAATCAATGACTAAGTTTATATGCACATCAATATGCAAGATATTAATCGGATTTTGGCAATATTGTAATTAGTACTGAGTCATGTAAACACCACAATCCGATTGCCCCATTCAGATTAAGACGATATTCTGATTCCCCAAATTCTGATTCCCACCCCTGGACTATGCCTGTTTTTAAATCAGAAATTTGTTGCATGTAAACAACTTATTCAGAAAATCCACTGAAAATAGATATATGTGCATGCTCAGTCTGCAAGGAATTGTGGGTGCTAACAGATGCTGAGCTGTAGGCTAGGAATGGCAACTCAGGCTAAACGCATGCATTTATGTATACAGGAATATTCCGATGCCTGTACGCATATAAACATCATATTCAGAATATGGCTTTGGATCGACTGGTACAGAAACACAGAGAGTATACTTTGTAGTGAGTGAGTGGAGTGAGAGTCCTTATATACTATGCATGTGTGATTGAGTCCAGGTGTGTATCATCAGTAATCAGGTGAACGTGAATGTTAGAGAGTCTGCGGTGGCTGGGTGTTGTAGTCGGACGCTGATTCTGGTGTTGACATGACATCAAATATAGAAATCTGCCAGAATTTAAAAAAAAAAAAAAAAAAGAATAACATGTAATAATGTGTGTAATGTATGGGTTATTTCTTTTGGATTCATTTGTTTTTATTTATTTATTTCTGTATTCATTCAATCATTCATTTATTCATCTGCCTAACCTGGGAACACTGAGTGTGAGGTGCGAACGCACCATGGATGGGACACCAGTCTATGCACATACATTCACACCTAAGTGTATTTTCCACCTTTGGGCTGCAGCATCCATGTGGATTGTTGTGGTACTGCAGGGAGCTATCCAGTTTTTTAAATAACTACATACTGATCGAGGCAAACACACAAAAGGCTTGCTCATGTCAAAGAGATAATCTTAATAGACTCTGTTAGTAAATAATCTGGCATGTTCTTACGAATGTTGTCAAGTTTGCACACGTTTTTACATTAGTATGTCAGAGCCTCAGTGTATATTTGGTATTTTTATATAGTTAGGAGATTAGCCTGAATCAAACAGATATCCTTTGCAGAAGCTGAATTTTGAAAATATATTTCATGCTCCTCCCAAATTGCTCGGCCTGATCCATAAGTTAATGATTGGAATATGAAACGTCAACGACTCAGGAATTTAATTCCCATAGGTAAGCAGTCATGGCTGTGTGGTGTAAGTTATACTCAGAGTGATGGAGTCTATACAATCTGACTTCATCACTGCTAGACACTGTAGCTTTCCCCTGTGTGGCTGTGTGGGATGAAAAATGAGTGGCTGTTATGCTGCCAGCAAAAAAAAAAAAAAAGCTATACTGTACTATAGCAAGCAAAGCTGTGGTGAAATGGCACTTTCATCATAAATAATGTAGACATGCTGGAGGGGGGGAGAGAGAGAGAGAGAGAGAGAGAGAGAGAGAGAGAGAGAGAGATAATGTGATGATGGAGGAGAATGCAACCAGACCTCACAGTTGAAAATTTCAAAGCCAAAACAGTAGCCAACATAAATCATTCACTTCTAAAGTACACACAGGACACATTAATGAATTAATTATTTTAATTATTTAAAGTTGTTTATTCGTTTTAGCATTCGCAGCAATAGAAGCAGCATTCAGTTGTCAATTCTTATACAAGGTCTTCCCATGAATATGCTCAAGCCAGCGATTATGAGGAGTTTTGAAAATCCCCTCATGACTCGATAATCAAACCAATTTTTCAGTGGCCATAACCTTCTCATGCTACACGATGTAGTTAATGTTATAGCTATCCGTGTGCATTTGAAGACGGATAACACACAGTTCTGAGGTGTGGAACTTAAAGATGAGTGGCACTGACCCTACCTCAGTAAAATACACTATATAGCCAAAAGTACACGCACACCTGACTACCACACCCATCTGTGCTTGTTGAACATCCCATTCCAGATTTAGTCCCCCTTTTCTGTTATAATAACCTCCGCTCTTCTGGGAATGCTTTCCACTAAATATTGGAGCGTGGCTGGTGGAATTTGCCCATTCAGCCACAAATGTATTAATGAGAACAGGCATTGAGGTTGGACGAGGAGGCCTGGGGCACAGTCACTGTTCCAATTCATCCCAAAGATGTTCACTGGGGTTGAGGTCAGGGCTCTGTGCAGGCCACTTGAGTTCTTCCACTCCAATCATGGCAATGCTAGAGCATACAGAAACAAGTGTGGGCTTCCAACTTTGTGGAAACAGTTTGGGGAAGGTCCGCATGAAGCATCCACATGGAGGTCCACATTAAGCATTTGCAAAAATTAAGTGGCTACGTTTAACTAAGTTAGCCTGTTTTCTTTGCTAATACCAGGTTGGACCAGGTTCGATTGCAGTAGCTAACATAATTGGCTAGGCAGTGAGTCAAATGAAAACTGGAATTTCATCAAGTAAAAACATTTAAAACTAGTAACCTTTTAACTTTCATTGAGTACATTTTTTACTAGATATTTCCATTTTTAACTGAGTAAGACCATGACACATTATCTATGCTTTCACATAAGTATAAATTCTCAGTACTTTGAGAAATATGCAGCACATTTAAAGTCATACAACTTTAGCACAACACAGCATCATGCATTACTAATTGGATTTAGTACTGTGCAAACAGTTCGATTATCATTTAAAAAAGAAGTAATCTTTTGCAACAATGGGAGTCCAAGTCTCCTTCAGTGGGACTGATAAGTGCAAAGAGGCATGGAAGGCATTGAGGCAGGGACTTCCCACTATCAACTGCATCCCAACTTTGAACTTTCAACACACCCCTTTGAATAAGAAGAGGATCTTCTTCTTGTGTTATACAAGATGGAGGCTAGGAAACAGTAAAAAAAAAAAAAAAAAAAAAAAAAGCCAATAAACTGCCATAAACTGCTCATGCCCAAAACTGACCTACTGGAACTGTTTCAAAACCAATCACACAATGCAATCCACAAGGGAGCCTTTCAATTTCTGAAACATTTACACACATGACTCCTCCTACAGCTGGTGTGCTAAACCCATTCATATCAAATCTCATTGTGAGCTTTCTTTCTAATGAAAACGCATCATTGTAGATGAGACAGGCCACAAAACCTTCTTTATTTAGATTAAACTCTTCCATTATCCAGATCACAAGTACATATTTAATGAGGATGCAGACACCGACTGTGAAATTGTCCAACCGAGAGAGGCGTTAAAAAGTAAACTCCATCTCGGAGAGACACTGACACTGCGCCAAGCTCTCCATTAAAAAAACACTGATTATTGCATTGTGTTTTAAAAAGCTCTATGATTGCTCTTTCAAGCTTGCCATTTGCATGTTCCATTTTACGGTGGTGGGTTTGTAGCCCTGTTAAATAACAAAAGAATGGAAAAAAGCAAAGGAAGGAAAGAGCATGGCATCTGTTAATGCTCTCAGCGATACATCACTCTGTTAGATTCCATTTGTGTCGGAATTAATTGGTTTGTGTGGACGGGTAATGAAGGAAAATGGCAGTGTTTATCGTCACACACCCGTCGTTAAAAGGAAAACGTTTGCCTGGCAGGCTGCTGACATTTGCACAGTGTTCAAAAACAGTGGTGGCTTCCTTTTGGGGGAACAAATAAAGCTATGAAATGGCTTTTGGAGGACTGTTCAGGTTGCTATATACATTTTGTGCATGTACATCTTTGGTGTACAGTACTGTGCAAAAGTTTTAGGCACATGCAAAAAAATGCTGTAGAGCAAAGATGCCTTCAAAATAATGAAATTAAATGTTTCTACATTAAAAAAAAAAAAAATACCGTAAAGAGCAGTAAACAGTAGTAAATCAAACAAAGTCAATATTTGTTGTGAAAAAAAAAAACTAATTTAAATAAAAATAGCAGTCTCTAGAAACAATTTGTGCAGTTTTATAAGGAAATGAACTGGTAAGTTTTATTGAGCATCTTGAAGAACCAACCACAATCCTTCTGGAGAATTTGAATTCTTATTTTTGCAGCAAAACCCAGCAGCCTTCATTGTGTTTTTTGTCTGTCCAGCTCTCTCACGTCCTCATCTATACACTCTGTTCAAACAAATAAACTTTCAGGCTAATACCGCCATAAACGCCATAACGCTCGTCATCTGTAGGTTAGCAACCTAGTCAAGCCAACTTTCTGCCCTATCTCAGAGCAACTGTGTTGAATGTCCCTCAAAACTGGTGAATGAGAAAACAAGCTCTTGCTCTTTTGTTTGACATCACTGAAGTTTTTTCCCCCTATTAAAACATTGTAACTGCCCTAACAATATTTACCTAGCATCAATATCACTTAACACATCACAAATATTTCATCCATACATCCATTTTCTGTACCGCTTATCCTAGTTGTGGGGACCCTGGAGCCAGGACACTCTGGACAGGGTGCCGACCCATCGCAGGGCACAATCTCACACACACTCACAGACCCATTCACACACTACGGAAAATTTAGAGATGCCAATCAGCCTTCAAAGCACGTCTTTGGACTGGGGGAGGAAACCAGAGTACCCGGAGAAAACCCCCGAAGCTCACACAGGGCGGTGGTGGAAATCAAACTCCCAACCCTTAATGTGCAAGGCAAACTTGCTGACCATTAAGCTACCATGCCCACCTCACAAATATTTCAATATGAACATATTTAATGTATTTGAGATTAGAGGTTTCCTTGAGCACTTAAGTAATTTTACATGGCCAATTTGTGATATACTGCCAAAGACACAGAGGCAGCTACTTACAGTACTAAGAGTATAAATAGATGTTCTCAAGCTGTAGGAGTTTAAACATTTTGGGACTTTTGTCTGAAACATGCTGTTTCTCTTGAAACATGTCTACATCACTTATTGCATCGTTTTATAAAGATCCGTAATGCAATTGTTGTATTATAAGTTGATTAATTAGTGCTTACATACTGATTTGCAGTAAAACAGATTAAAAAGTCAAAAGTTGAATGCCCAGAATCAGAGGGGCAAGAGACACCCAAGGCTATGCCAACTGTTTTCCACTCAAACACAGCACTCTTTCAGCCTTACGAACCCATGCCAGGAATTCCCGGATAAAAAACTTCAAATGTCACATATTTTGGTACAAAGACAATCTGTAGCCTCGTGAAGCCATATGAAAATAAAATGCGTACGGAGCTGCTTAAGTATGATGACATTTCAAATCCAAGTTCAATATTTGCTATGAATCTCTGATCACTTCGGTAGAAATGAGAAAATGTCTAATAAAAATCACAGCTGATTATTTAAAGCTCTGGCTCTTTTGTCAATTAAAGTTTATTATCTAAAATTCTAGGACTATTATAAAATTGTCCAATGGATATACAAAAAAAAAAAAAAAAAAATGTTATTATTCACTAAAAATACTATCTTTCCAAGGGCTGAAAAGATTAGCACAGGGAATATATATAATGTTAATTCTGTCCAGAGGGCCAGTCGTATTTCAAAATGATTAAAATATTCATCAGATCTTTTAGTGATGAGCGTAATTACCTTCTAACATGATGTGGCTAATGTGCTAACGGGAAGAGGAAGTAGCTAATTAGTCAGACTCCGGCCATGTTAAACCAAGGGAAGTGTGAAAGCTGATGAGAAGTGCAGTGATGGCTTTTTCTGCTTCAGTATTTAAAAAAAAAAAGATTCAGTTAGACTGCCTGAGATCTACATATAACTTTGAGTAACATAAAGGGTAAACCCTTGGGAAGTAGAAGAAATCTCTTATCCATATAAAACACATGGGCTCAGTCACACACACCAACATACACATACACTTGCATAGCTAAATTCAAATATTCTTACATACATATTGACATGACCTCATCTGTCTATTCTATTCTTAATGCTGTTTTATATAACATAAATGACAACAGGAAATAACACGTTTTGTGGATGTAACTATAAACTAATAGAAGTACGTCATTCTTTAATACAAAAAAAAAAAAAATGCTATTATAAAATAGCCAACTTTGAAGTTGTAATAGGGTGTAACAACACGACTACATCATGTCACGCCATGATTTGTTGTTTATTATTAAAACTCAGCGTACCTTAATTGTATTTTAGCCTGAGTTGTCAATCCTGTTAAGATCAGTATGAGGGATAAAACATTTCAGGATGTGCTGTTATTGTAAAACAATCAGCTGTGGTGTGGTAACAGCAACTTGGGCTACATCACACTACATTGTGATTTTGTTGATTATTTTCCTATAACAACACACCCAATCATCTTTTCTTTCTTTTTTTTTTTTTTTTAAACATGTTTTATTTCTTACATTATACAGTGCAACTTGCATGACAGAAAATATGACGCATGCTCAGTGGATAGCAGGATGAGATCAGAGTCATAGCAGACCATAATATGTTCTTAAGATGTCAATATTATTCTTTTTACCAATTACAGAAACGTTTGTTTTCTGTACTTATTCCATCTAAACCAGCTTACAGAACACCTTACCCACAAACACTCATTAAACATCCTTACAATACGCAGCTATAACCATATATGCAATCTTCTTTTCAGTAATGTGCTGTGTGTATATAATACATCCACGTTTATCAGCTGTAATCTGAGAACTATCTTTTTCTTTCCTTCTAATAGAAGTAAGGGGAAAGCCTCCATTAACCAGTGAGTAGGAGAGAATGACAGTAGCGGAGGAACGACGTCAAATTAAAATCACACAACATTCCTCGACCGGCACCCTGACTGCTAATATGAACATCCCAGTTGATAAGACTTTGAGAAGTTACTGCAGTTCACTCAGTCATTTTGGATTACTAAATGCCCCAAGCTGGAAATGAGAGGATAAATAGAAAAGAGTGAAAGATGATTGCTAATCAGCGAAGTGAGAGGAGGAGAGTAATTGGGCTAAAACGAGCCGCAATGTCACCAATTAGCCTGAGGAGTGGGAGAGGAGCATGGGCGCACTTTAATGAGAACTGCTTTTCGTGTTCTCAGAAAGCAGAGACTCAAAAAAATCGCTATTCAAAGGAAAATGTCTAAATGAGCTTTTTGAAGCTAATGAGGGGCCACTGCAGAAAACTCATCTGTTTATGAATACAGATTCAGCTTTAGCTTCAGTGGCTCTTCTGCTTCAATCATAGTTTAACACTTAGTATATCACCCTAGATGGCATTTCTTTGCCCAGTTTTAAGTTTTAAGTTTCTTTTATTCTCAAGCAAACACGTAGAGTCATCTGGGTAATCTTCATATAGTATGAATAAGTTGTGTTTTCATCCTTCATCCACAAAAAAAAATAATAAATCAGCGTGTGGTGTACGTTTATATGATGAGTACTGCATTTGTTACCACCCTGATGCTGATTACTTTCCAAAAACAGCACTTCCTGAGGTGTTTTATTCCACAGCAATTTGCCAATGATCAAAATATTTGTTTATTAAAAAATGACACATCAAACCCTTTGTCTGTTTATAGTTACATTTAATGTTGTGGAACGTTCATGAAACAAATTAGTTCCTCTTATCACTTACGTTATACCGGCTATAAATTATTGTTCTGTCACTTTTTCTTAGCAGTTAATAAGACAGTAAAAATGCATCTTGTTCCTTAGAAACTGCGAAGTGAAATGTCCTGCATCCCGAAGACTTTCCCCTGAGAGAAAACTTAAAAGTTACAGTTTTACCTCTGACTGTTACAAAGCGCTGACACTGGAGTCTCTTCACAATTAATTCATCATAGTAATGATGATATGTTTTTCTTCATTAAATAGCAACATGTTTTTCCATCCATTTGTGATCAGGGTTACAATACAGTATGCGGCGTGTTTGCCATACAAGTCCCTGCGTAAGTTGTTATTATAAACATTATACGATATGTTTTAGGATGAGTGCATTAATATAAACCCGTGAAGAACTATTCTCAGAGCTGATGTTATAGAAAAGTAATCAATACCTTATCACCAATCATGTACAAAAAAAAAAAATGCGGATATGGTATTTGGATCATGAAACATTTTCCTGTGATATGTTCCATCAGACTGACGATGAAACAGTATCTATGTTGCTTTCCTATCACAGCCGGTGCAACGATGATATTTAAAGATAATGTTACTTACCTTTTTAACTTTAACAGACAGGTGTTAAAAAAGCATATGAATTTGAATCCAACTAATTCAACAAAAGAAATCTACTTTGCAGGTTTCCATAACATCAAGATCAATTTTATCCTTGTATCACATACAAGATCACATGAAAAGAAAGAAAGAAAGACAACCACGGTGGCTTGGTAGGTCATGGTGTTTGTTCTGGTAAATATGAGTATGAGAAAACTAATTAAAATGATACCATATCCTCCAGGCCACACATTTAAAAACAACAAGAACCATGCAAACAAATTCAAAGCACAAGAAAAAATGTATTATGAAAGCTAACTGTGGCTATGTGTACATTTTCCAATGGTTTAGTGAAGAAGTTTTTTTTTTTTTTTTCTTGTTTTCATCAACCTCTACTTTCTTACAAACCTCATTAAAAGTGGTCAAGTAAACAGAACATTTAATGCTGTGACCACAGTTCAGACTCTCAAAAAGTGCTAATTTAAATGGATAGTTTAACAAAATGGTCTGCGATAGTATTGTGGTCTCGCTTGTTGGGTGTTTTGTTTACTTTTGTTTTTTAATTCTCATGTGTAGACATTTACCTTTATTTAACAAGCTAAGATACACATCAGTTTAAGCTAAAGTCATATGCCATTATTGACATTATGAGGAATTATTATTGAATAATCTGACAGGTACAATGTGATTTCCTGATGTTATTGACTGCAAATCTTCAAGATCTGGAGATTTCCAAGAGAATGTTCCCAAGGGTTTTCCTTAATCCTTTCTCACAGTGGACTTGTGTTATATCGACTTATAGGACATTTTCAATCAGTATAAACAAATGAATTAGATTATCGCTGCAGGTCTGTTATTAGATTAGTCAGGACACTGTTGGGCTTCTGTGTGTAGAGTATCGTGACTCTGTGTTTAACTGCTGGTGAGCAGGCAATGGGAAAGTGGAGGGGTCTGGGCCCCCTGCTGAGCAAACAATTCATACCACAATAACAGTGGTACAGAGATAAAACAGACAGAACTAAAGCTTTATTTTATTTTATTTTTTATTTTTTATAGTAAAACAGCATATAACTCCCACAATACATTTAAATCTAGTAGGCTAGTTAAAAAATAAATACTTATGAAAGACTGCAAATTATTAAAGCGTATCTACTTTCATATGGGCCATTAACCACTACTGTGGAGTGTGACATCACAAATAAATTCAGTGCTAAACACTGGCACCCCAAAAAAGCTTGATAATAATTTTATTTTTGCAAGGGACCCCTAGGTTGATTTTGAGGTGGGGCTCCTCCAACCCGGCTGAGATGTCTATAAGACATCTATAATATAGAGTTCCCTCTATATGTTTTCTATATATGTTTTATTTTTTCAGTAGCACAGAGCCATGAGATGATTTTGCCCAATAAAGTGGTGTACAACGAAAAGATCAGAGTGCCAAGCAGACATCCTTGAATTGACACTAGTCATCAGTTGATAGGACTTGCTTTCTTCACCCCTTCACTTCTCAAACCAGTCTTCATGGTCCCCCGTTTTCCAGTGTGGATCTCCTGGGGACCCTGATGAGTTTGTGAATCTCTGCTCTGCAGCATAATTTTGAGACAGATTCAGCAGTATGAAAAGTGAAAATTTGCCAGACAGTTTTAGAGACTGAAAGGTGTCGCAACAGTCAACATGGTCGTCTTATTGGAGTGGTTGGTCTCACTGGGTGTAGCGGGTCATTCAGTAAGAAAGAAGACATTTCAGGGAAGCGAAGGGGGAGCTGTAGTTCCTTATTTGCTGTTTGAGCATTGGCTTCATGAGAAGTGGAGAAGTTGAGCCTTCTTGTATATGGTGGAGGATATGTCTGAGATGAAGGATGTGTATGTGGTGTAAGTGGGTGTAGGGATTAGTGTATGGTAGATATACTGTAACATCTGAGGAGAAATGGGGTCCAGGGATTTAGAGATGTCAGTATTAGTGAGGGGGTTCAGTGAAGATAGTGTTGCGCTGTGTGTAGGAGGAGGCTGGGTGGGTGTGTGTGGCGATAGCTGGATTCTAAAAAACAGCGTCTGTGGGATGTAGGTGATAGAATTGAAGGAGGGAAAAATAAAGTGGTAAACAATTTCTGTATAGTTGTACTGTTGTTAATGGATGGCTTGTTCTATTGCTTGAGCTTGATGTGTAGTTCTGGAGACATGACAGACACTGTCAGGGCTAGTGGTTCATGTACAGCAAAGGATATATCTTCAACATGGTAACTGCTTGAGTACAGAGATGCTTTAGGGTGAATAAGGCCAGCAGCATTAAGGAATCTGTCAGCTTACAGCTTGTATATGTGTATGTTCACGTCCCTGTGGCTAACAAGAGTTCTTCTGGACTGGAAGAGGTGTGAATTTCCAACTTTTGACAATCAGCAAACTTGTTTCCCCTCTAGATCCGGTCAAGCAAGGGGAAAAGGGAGGTTTGTTGAGAGGGTAGCTGGTATTCTTGTAAAATTTAATCTTACTTGTGGTCTTTTTTTTTTTATTGGTTGTTTATCTATATTATTAATGGTCTAAGTTCAGCAGTGCACTGAACTAAAAAATCAGTTATTGCTCCTGGCAACCTCAAGGCGATGACACACTCCTCACTCCAGAATGAGAACATGGCATCAAGTAATTTTGTAGAAATGCTTCGGTTTCGATATTTAGGCTTTAAAAAAAATGAATACTGTTGTCCGGAGATCATGAGTTTGAATCCCGACGATGCCACAGCCACCCATGGCTGGGAATCCAAGAGAGCAAACCTGGCCGTGCTTTCTGAGTGGGAGAGCTGGTATACTCTCTCTCCCCTGTCAACCACAGCAACACTAGCTGACTGCGGGAGTCTGTTGGCTCATCATCAATAAAACAAGATCACAATTCACATGTGATTAAAACTTTTAAATGTTAAGAGTTTGGTTGAGGGCAGGTTTGTAGCTTTCTCGTTTACTTTAATAACTCAATTTTACATACAAGTGAAACAAACAAACAAACAAACAAACAAACAAACAAACATAAAAACTCTCCCTAAGCTAGATTCATAACTTGAAGCAGTGAATATTGCCTAGAGAACCAAATGTGCTAAGGTTGGCACTAATAATATTTTTTCCCCTGCAGTTTGCACAAAGCTGAACTGAAAGCTTTAAGCTTCCATTACATTTTACATTATCTACATTAGCCTAGTAGTGGCGGTTCAAGTGGAAACAGAAGCATCAGACACCAAATGTCTTGGCCGATTAACTACAATCGGAGTAAATTTGATTTTTCCTCCACAACCTGTTCCTTTAAAACACTTAAACACCACTAAGATATTTATTTACAATCCATTTTTCATGGTGACATTAATCAGTCTAAATGTGTTTCAAATTAAATTAGAATAATTGATCAAATAATGTTTAATAAAGATATGTAATAAATGTCCTTATTTCAAACCTAATTAATTAATATATGTGCATGTTCACGATTAAGAGTAACATTTTTAAATCAAGAAGTTTAATTTAACTAGCGGGAATAATCAGCCACTAACTATTTGACTAAAAAAATTCAATAAAAACATCAACTCGTTCCTCACAGTCTATTTTGCTTTCTCAGTTAAACTTTCACTAAAGGGCTCTAGTCTACAGGCTGTAATGCAATATTAAAATATTACACCGTCAAACCTTTAAGCTTGGAGTACCTCTTTCTAAACAGAAAGTGGCCCTGGGAATATAAATAAAGTACAATAGTTAATGCATTACAGCATTACATAACCATTCTAAAAAGTCTGTAGATAAATATTTTTATTATGTAAGGTGTATAGACACAGTGGCTGGTTAGGTAAAACGGTCGGTTTATTTCTGTGCTGCGGTGATGTGCTGAAGACAATATGTTCCGTTTTACATACCTAATCAGAGCACACACTCTTCGGTGACAATCCAATAGCCACAGTCATGTTATGTTTACAACTCTGTACATCTGCAGTCTGGAAAGAAGAGAGAGAGAGAGAGAGAGAGAGAGAGAGAGAGAGAGAGAGAGAGAGAGAGAGAGAACTAAATGTCAGATACAGAAATGTCAGATACTATTAATATGATATTTTTGAGAGGAAACATAGTTTTAAAGTTAATGTCACACAATCTGCAGAATTTAAATGAACCAAATACACACTTGCACACAAACACACAAATGTTTGCACATGGAATTGGTGGCAGAAACAATTCTTCATCTCTATACAAACAAGCATACACACATGCACAGAAACTGCGTTTAATAAATTAAGTACGCTTAATTTACACTTACGAGTCATAGCTAAATACAAGTCACCTATGTACAAACTAGCTTGAAAAACTGTAAGAATGTTCATGTTCGTCAACATCATCTATACTGAACCAAATGCTCTGCTCTGGTTGTGTAACTTCATTGTTTATATATGTATGAGTGTGTGGCAAACAGGGAAAACCCTTCACCTGGTCAAATTTAAATATATTGTTCTAGAACTTTCTTGAACTGAAGTGTGTTTATTTTATTCTGTATGTAATTCAACCAGAAGTAAAGTTCTAGTATTTTAAACAGACGAAGAAAACTGCAGTTACTTGTACTGTCATCTATACAGAGTGTGTAAGCACTCTTCTCTGTTTTGATGATGGCACCGGACAGAAGGTATCTCATTATGAACTGAAATAATTAGGCTTACAACTTGTGAGAAAAGCACATTTAGCTAGGAATGTTTAAAACAGAGTTAGGCAGACAGACTGCATTGAGCAGTATGTTTGTTAACCCTTAGAAGTTGATGCTTTTTTTTTTTTTGCATTATTTTTTTTTTATATGTAGGTTTAAGTCACTAGCAATGCCCCCATTTCAAATACATACAGTATGTGTTGCTTAATATAATTTTTTTCGGCACACACAGGGCAACATGATCGCTACAGATAGACAGGTAAATTTTATTTGAAAATATTTGTTTTTGTTTTTTGTTGTCAAAATCAGTAATGTTTCATCCAATGGGTTTTCCCAGGCCACCACACATAGAAGTTGAATGTTCGCCTGCACTTGAGCTAGTGAAGTAGTTATAGATCATACTGCACACTGATTATATCAGTATAATTGCAATAACGTTGAACTGTATTGAATATACCTTCTCTCATTTGGTCTCCACCTCTCCACTCACGTGTTTATCTGTGATAACTCCTGCAAGATCGAAGGTCACTTCTCCATGTTCTAAGTAAAAACAGTAAATTGTGTGCACTGGGACAAAAAATGTGTGGGAAAAAGCATGACGCACAAAAAAGGAGGAGGGAAGAAAAGTGTGTTTAAGTCCTTAAGTGACTGTCTCTCTGGTGAAATGGGCTGATGGTCAGAAAACCAACAGGGAGAAAAAAAATTGTGGAGAAAAGCTGATTTCTCCATCCGAAGGGTGAAAATCCATTAGTGAGGTGATCAGGTGGTTACGCCTCCTTTCTCCTCCATTAAAGAACTCAGTGCACTCAGGCTCCCCCCTGCTTCCCTTCACTCCTCTTTCTGCAGCCTTCGCCATAAACAGAGTGCTGAAGTCGGACCTTATATTTACAACAGCCGCAGTGCTCGGTGCTGCTGCAACAGGATTTAGTCCCTTTATGAGCGTGTGCGTGCGTGTGTGTGTGTGTGTGTGTGTGTGTGTGTGTGTGTGTGTGTGTGTGTGTGTGTGTGTGTGTGTGTGTGTGTGTGTGTGTGTAAAGAGATACCTGCAGCTGTGACATATCATGCATAGGTTGCATACATTGAACATATATGCATACACAACGCATATGCATATGGATCTGCATAATTCTTGACCCAAAAGGCCTATGGTGTTTAGCTAACATCAGCATTTTCTCTCAGCTTCTCAGATAATAACCCTCACTCCATCTTTCCATTAAAAAGCTCTTTGAGGAAATAAAGGAGCACTTCTGGCTTGCTAGCTCACAGAATTTTGGATGTTTTTTCCACCGACCTCGTACATCTCAGATATCAACAGAGAAATATTTAATGACTCACAGGCCATGATCGATGGCCATGCCTAATAAGACCATGGATAATAGTGCACAACTGTGTTTTTTCTATACTTTTAAAGAGCAAAACTTTGCTATCTAAACCCGTAGCACCATGTTTCATTGATATGGTGTGAGCAGAGACAGCAAAGGGGCTGTTAGTACAAATCATAACACTGTTTTCGTCTCACTGGCTTAGAATAAATGAATATATCTATTTTATTGCACAAAGCAGAATGTAATTCTAGCTTCCAGGCTGCAACTACGAGTCCTCCAGAGTCGGATACAACATCTAACATTATTTGCATGTTTATGATGGCTGAAGCAAAAAGTCTTGTGCTCGTTCTAAATGAATTTGTTGTGCTAAGTTTTACTAAGCAGTGATAGAGAATGAATTGGTACCAGGAGTAGGAGATTTTAATGGAACGCATTAGCTGTATATGGTTTATACTGCATGTAATGAGGTCTTAGTCATAGTTTGGCAACTAACAATGTCAATAAATTGCATGCAAAAAAAAAAACAAAAACCAAAATCTTTGGTTTGCTGGTGTATGATAGGGTGGGTGCTAAATGCTTACAGCAACTGCTATCAGGTCGTAGCAATACAGAATACAAAATAAGTCTCCAGAAAGAAGACATTTCAAGATGTTTGGATGAGTGAAAAGTTACATAATTAGAATTACGTAATAATAACCACCTGGATAGTATTTGATGAACATCAGGTCAATAAATAGACTCTGATTTTATTAATATGTGATTGGATTAACTGAATAATTATATATATATATATATATACTTTTTTATTTTTTTTACAGTACAGAAGTATAACTCCACAGAGTAAACACAAAACAAGTGGAACAAGGGAAAACAATCTCTGAGTTAAATTGAGCAGAGAAATGCTTGAATAAATCATAAAAGGTTAAACAAAGTGCAGATTTTGGTTTCCCATGGCTTCAAAGTCTTTTGAATATAACATAAAACTGAGAACATTTCCAAGTACACAGTGTGTTGAAGCCAAAAAAAACAAAACCAATAAATTTGATATCCATAACAGACCATCTAAACTGTTTGGGTTGAACACAGAGTAAGGAATAAAACATTCTGGGGTGTGTTATTATAGGAAAATAATGAATGACAGGCTGTTGCTACGAAACAGAGTTACTGTTACCACCCTGAAGTGGATTATGTTCCTATAACAGCACATACTGAAGAGTTTTATTCCTCTTAAACCATATCAGTTGGACAATTTCATACTTACGCATATACTTTATATTTGTTTATAGTGTAATGTTATCACTTGTAATAACAGTATTAACAGTAACAGTAGCATGGCCAACGTGGGACTGATTTTCAGCCTGGGAATGTCAATTGAGCGGTCCACACACTCGTTTGGGATGTCCACAATAAAAAATCCACAGTTTAAACTCTTTTGACTATTTATTTTCAAAGATATTGCACAGCAGGCATCAACTGCAACGCAAATTAAATAAATACATTCAAAAACCCAAAAATGAACGGGCCTATAAAACATACAGTACTGTGCAAAAGTTTTTTTTAGTACAAACTTTGTTGTAGATTTTTTATTTTATGACGTCTACATTATAAAGTCAGTACAAGAAAAAACATTTTAGATTCCCAAACATTAGTTTTCTAGCACAAAATGAAATGTTACAGAAAAATGTTTGTATGTCATTAAAGAAAGCAGCGTATTACGTAAGAGACACTTTTCAGACAGAAAAACACAATGAAGGCTGCTGGGTTTTGCTGCAAAAATAAGAAGCGAGTGCGAAAGTCAAAGTGTCCAGAAGAACTGTGTCTGGTTCTGCAAGATGCTCAATAAAACTTACCAACTCATTTCCTTATAAAACTGCACTAATTGTAAAGGAGACTACTATATTTATTTTAATTCGTTTTGGTTTTTTGTCACACCAAATATTGACTTTGTTTCATTTACTACTGTTTACTGCTCTTTACTGTATTATTATTATTTATTTATTTATTTTTTTAATGAATCTTTGCTCTACAGCATTTCTTTGTATGTGCCTAAAACTTTTGCACAGCAAATAGCAAATATCTTAAATATTTTAAATGTTGACGGCCACATAGCACAATCGTCACAGTGGCTTTTTCCCTGTAGGTAATTTGTATATATAAACAGATTCTACATCTGAACTACAGTATATCTCTTGCCCATTCTTTCCACAGATTTTCCCTTCTTCCCAACTTTCCTACTCTTTTTTTTTAATGATTTTTTTTTTTTTTTTCAGTAGCATCATACAGAATGTAAGATGCACATCTAGGTACACACCTACACTGACTGCTAAACTTACATCTTTATCACATTTGTTTCATTTCATTATCCTTAACTAAGATTTTAAAAAAAAGGACTAAAATAAGCCTCATGCAAAATGGATCACTTCTCAGGCTTGACTGTTTGGGCTGATGGCTGTTAGTGTAGCACTTTACTAAAAATCAGAAAGCAGTGCACTTTTACTTGTGAATTTAAGTCGTGAATAGAAAAGTCTTACTCACTTTTTCTTTTCCTTTTTTCCTGCTACAACTACTCAGTTAGATTGAGTGGCCACATGTCTGTTTAATCCTGACATTCTGTTCGCTACTGGATGCTTTATTTAGATGTAGATCTTATTTAGATCTTTAGAGTTTATAGCAGTGTAGTTGTTAATCCTATAATGGTTTGTATGGAGTCGAACAGAGCAGATAAGAAACCTGATCAGCTGTTACAGTTTGAGGCAGAAGTTTGTCACTAAGGACAGAGGAAGGCCGCCAGAAATGTGATTACCGTTTAATGACTTCTACTAGAAGGGGGAAAATGAGCGACTTCTGCGTTCATAGAAAATCAAATCAGGGTTAATGCCTCATTCCTCGAGTCCCAGTGTCCAGACATCGGGGATAAAGTCATTGACTCAGCAACATTGTCACAGGGAGGAGGAATCAGGGAGAGATAACACCGCACACTATCACAAAACAACCCTTGAAATGACCTCGTAATGGACAGAAATGTGAATTCCAAGCAGTTATGCTTACAAACGTCAGATTTTTTTTATGAAAAGAAAAGAAATAAATTAATAGAGGAACAAAAGTATACAGAAATCTGAGCGCACTGACAAGAATGCTTTATTTTCTATTTTTTTATTTTAAAAAAATATATAGAAATCATTACTATTCAAGATGTTTTTAAATTTGATTTTCTAGCTGTATCTTACATTTTTCCAGTCCGACACCATATTTTTTTTGTTGTAAATACTAACACATTTAACAAAAAGATATGGTGACGATAACGATTTTCTTCTCCTTCTTCTTTTTGTAATACATCAAGCATCAAAGTAAATTAACAATATTAGCCAATACGACTCTCAGGCTTTGAAGTATAACTGAAACAAATCATTCTAGCTATATTCACATTTTTAGTTATTTTTAGTTATGTTTCACATTTTTACAAACACATTCATCTCTCTCCACTCCACTCCATGCCGTCTTCAGATTAAAGTCAATTATGTTTTAACTCATTTCCTGCTCATGCTTATTTCTGCATAATGTTAATGAACATACAGAGAATATTATGACTCGCATGCAGCTTCATCTACTTTCAGTAATTCAAGTAAATGAGCACATTTTTGAGTTTAATGACTATGCATATTAAGCTTTTGTTTGTTAAATTGTTTGTATAACGGGTATTTTAGTAATAGAAATGTTACAGAGGATAATCATCAATGAGGTAATTACTATTCTTATCGTAATCATTCCTCTTGACACTTATTATTCAATCGTATATCCAGTGGTAGATCATACTTTCTGAATATAAATTCTAGTGACACATCCTTGAACAATGATAAATATGGATGAGTTTATTACAGATAGCAAATCCAACATAGCGTTTGAGTGTTTTTCTGCACATTTAAAAGCATCAACAGGCCCAAACAGGAGCCAACAGAACTTGAGGCTCTGGTTCATTATCCACCAACATCATTTTGAAACATAATAGGGACATCGTAAAGTCTGTCAAGGCAAAAGCGCTCGGCTTAAAACCGTTCCTTTGTCTGAACGTTTAGTCAACAAGATTCGATCGGGTAAAACAACATTCAGTGAAAACGTTCTACTAAATGGCACAATGAAAGAAGATTAAAAAGGCACACCACGAGGAAAGTCAGTTCCAAAGTCAAAACGGTCTCATGGTGCTTGACATAGTGACAAATTACCAATTGGGGATTGGGGGCGGAGTTATGTATGCTTGTACGAAGTAATTAAAAAAAAAAAAAAGCCAAATGAAAATGCCACTGAAAGGACATTATTAACACAATTAACATTTCCAGAAGTCCCCATATCATAAATTAGGAATAAAACACTTTGGAGTGTTCTGCTATAAGAAAAGTATTTAATAACAGAGTGGTGTGACTTGGCCAGATGCAAAGAGGATTTACTGTTACCACCGCAAAGTTGTTTATTGTTATTGCTATAACTGTGCACACTGCAGAATACCACAGCAATTTGCCAACAATTGCAGTTAATATTATCATCTTATAATTACATTCAAAGTTGTGGAACATCTGCAGGGCAAGTTATCACTTATGTTATTGCAGCAAAAAACAGTTGTTCACTCACCAGCCTCTTTTTTTTCCTCTCTTAAAGTGACATGTGAAGGCCAATGTATGGTGACCCATACTCCTCTACATTTAACCCATCCAAGTTAGTGCACACACATTAGAAGTTGTGAGTAGTGAACACACACACACACTACACACCCAGAGTAGTGGGCAGCCATTTTTGCTGCAGCACCCAGGGAGCAGTTGAGGGTTAAGAGCCTTGCTCAAGGGCCCAACAGTGGCAGCTTGGCGGTGCTGGGATTTGAACTCATGACCATCTGATCAGTAGCCCAACTTCTTAACCACCAAGCTACCACCCCATTAACAAGACAAAAATGCAGCTTATCATTACTGAGAAACTGTAAAGTGCAAAGTACTCTGTCCTGACAATTACTGATTGTTACAAAGCACTGACACTGGAGACTCCTTCCATAAATGTTAAATAAACATCTCCTTAAAAAAAAATGATCAATGATATAAATGTAAATGTAAATGTTATCAACACCATATCAACATTGATACATTTCTCCTGTTAAATAACCATATGCTTTTTTATGTTTTTTATTTATTTATTTATTTATTTTTTGTAGCACAAAATAAATCTGTTTATTATTAGCCTTAGATGATGTGGAGCATCCATCATACAAGTCTCTCCGAGTGAGCTGTTACTATATAAACAGTAACGTACTAGAACGAGCGCATTAATATAAACCTGAGATTACTAATAATTCCTTCACACTACCCCTTACTGTGTACTTCACAGTACTAATAATACCTGACAGTACTAATAATACTGTCAGAGCTGCTGGTATAGTGAATTAATCAACAGCTTCTGAATTGAGCGCTGTTGTATAAAAAAAAAGAAGAAGAAGAAAAGTGTTTTTGTTCATTTGTGGTACATTTGGGCTGTAAAAACACTGTGCTTGTATGCAGTTTGAGAAGTAAAACTTCAAAGTAAAACTTCTGTGCAGGTTGAGAAATGTTGATATCTGCTTTAATGGATTTTTAACCTATTTTCTCTCAATTTTGTCATTTCCTAATTCCCATCACCTAAGCTAGTTCTGCTCTGTCATGCAACTTTTAAATCTGTTTTTTATTCATTTATATGACGATGCCAGTTGTATGATCTGGTATGAGCGCACTCCCGAGTACTGTACTTCCTGTTGGTGTTAAAAAACATAAAACGTGGACCTTTATATTTAATCATATTTCATTTTCAGTGTAGGAAAGACAGAGATTGAAGGAGAAGGGTTAATCTGGTTAAATTTAAATGCAATAAATAGCCTGCATAACTATGTACCCAAAGGCGTGTGGACTAAAATTTGACGATTTATCCATCAGTAATCAAGTCAAAAATGCCTACGCTATATTTTTTGTTAGACTATATTGGACGGCTTTTGAAACTGTGAATCAGGCACGATTCTTACACAGCAACTAAGATGCACTGCCATAATCTCATCTCTGTGTGGGTTTTTTGTGTAAGAGTTTAAGCATGCCGGCCTGTTTCTAGACCTGACCTAAGCTATTAGCCCACATAAAGACCCCTCTTCACTCTCAATGGCATAACGGAGATGATTCAAGCTACAGCACAGTCCTTCTGTATTTAAAACCGCACACACCAACTAATGACTTGAAACAGCCACTCATACATGAAGGTAATTAAGATAATATTAATAACCTGTTCAAAGAATTAGCTGCAACGTCATTTCGTTAGTCATACTGGCCTTTAATAGGATACCTTTCAATGAAGTAGTGATATATATATTAAAAAATAACGGTTGTTTCTCTCTCTTTTGGTTCTCCTCGTCTTTGGTCCAGAATTGGTCCAATGAGATTTTTTATGTATTGCATCATAACCAGTATATTGCATAAAGTCCAATAGTAACACAAGTGCGTCCCCTACATTTAATGTTCTGGAACATCAAAACAAGTTAATTCCTGTTCTCGCTCATGTTATAGCAGACATAAAAACATCATTCCCTCAACAGCCTCTATTTTTTTTCCCTCTCTGAAGTGAATAAGACAAACAATGTATTTTCTCACGTTAAAGAGAATCTGCAAATACGAACTTCCCTGTCCTGAAGACTTTTCCAGACTTTTACACCTTTTTCTTCGTCCGTTTATGTGGGTTATCTGCCAGACAAGTCTCTGTGTTAGTTGTTGCTATGGCTATTAATAAAGAATACCAGAAATAAAATTAGAATTAGAATTGCATTAGTTTATAAATAATGAACAGTTCTTGGTAATGGACACTGACTCTATAAAGGGCAGGGTGAGGGGATTAAGATACTCTCAGGTTACAGAGTGAGTTAATGTCCATGTGTCTTAGCTCATTGTGGTAATTATGGACTCATATTTCTATCTCATCTATACATGATTCCATTATAATGACATTAATGGGAACAACTCAAGCCCACAATCGATAAATGGATGATGCAACCAGGCCACTGCATGACCACATTCTGATATAACATACAGAGGGAACACACTGGGAATTCAGTTTATGATGCTATGCTCTAATATCTGAAACTATGATAGATCAAGCTACTGTGCCAGATATAAGATATAAGAATGCAATTATCCAACCAGCCAATCATGTGGTAGCTGCGTAATGCATAATATCATGCAGATACAGGTCAAGAGCTTCAGTTATTGTTCACATCGAACATCAGAACGGGGGACAATGGGATCTTAGTGACTTTGACTGTTTGAGTATTTCAGAAACTGCTGATCTCCTGGGATTTTCACGCACAACAGTCTTTACAGTTTACACAGAAGGGTGCAAAAAACAAAAAAAAAATCCAGTGAGTGGCAGTTGATGAGAGAGGTCAGAGGAGAATGGCAAGACTGGTTCAGGGTAACAGGAAATCTACACTAACTTAAATAACCACTCTTTACAACTGTGGTGAGCATAAAAGCATCTCAGAACGCACAACATGCCAAACCTTGAAGTGGAATTTGGGCTACAACAGCAGAATACCACTCCTTGTATTTACATGTATTTACACATAAGCCCACCTATATAATACATTCTTGGGAATCTCATCCTGGTAGATTTTTTCGACTCTGGCATGTGTTCACACTAAACCCATAGTATTTTCATGAATAAATGTGCATGTGTGAAAAGGGACACGGCTATACGATTATTGATCAGGGTGTGTGATTAGGGTGTGGCTAGACCAAGATTAAGGAATAATCAAGGATGTTTATTACAGCAGTGTACAAACTGAGTGATAGAGGTTCTATCCTAGTGACCAGAAGGTTGCAAGTTTAAATCCCAGGATGTTCAGAGAGCTCCTGCTGGGCAGTTGAGTAAAGCGTCAACAAGCTTGGATTGGATTGTAAATCAACTGAGATAAAAGTCTCTAGCAAATGTCTAATAATCTTGTTGTGGTTATTATCTATAATCACTTTTGCATAATGTACTAAATGAGCTGAAGGTATTTTTGCTCACAGGTCAAGCGAATGAGATAAATATCAGATAGAAAAAACACTGAAACTTAATACTGCTTTGAGAGGTAGTATATTTGAGAAGTGAGAAGTGATCACCGAGTGCCATCACATCTGCACTTTACTTAATCTATTTATGTTTCCTCCATGCCCATTATGGCAAGCACAATCTGTTAAGGATGATGAGAATGGGAAACCACCAATAGCCAAGCGCAGTGTAGTTAATGACAATATGCAACAGGATACTGGTTATTTTACTATTTAAGCTTGACATATTCAATTCAGGTCAAAATCAGTCATGAACAAGAACCTTTATGTTACAAAGACAAAACACTTAAATTAATTTTAATCTCTGGTCTCTGTTCCCTTTCTTCTATCTATCCCTAACTATATTTACTCATATTAACTATTATTTACATTCCCATGTAAATAATAATTTACATTTATATTTCTAAAGAAATGGGTCACTAGGACATCCACTGCAAAGTATTGAACAGAACAGCCAGGTTAAAAAAGTCCCTGAGATCATAATGTAGCTCAATACTTATTGACTGTGTACTAGTTATTGATTGAAGAAGACAATGTCAAGAAGAAAAAGTCTCTTAAGGATTATCAAATGTAATATTGTAATATTCTGTAAGCACTTGGAGGCAGTGTGAAATTAACCTGCCTAGATTATCTGTGCCTTAAGACACATCATAATTGTGCTCTGATATTCTCCAACCCTGAAGTTCCTTCAAAATGGAAGGAAATAAGATAAATCTTGTTCTGGGGATATTGTTATTGTACAGGCAAATGTTAATCTTAATTAGAATCATAAAACACTTCATAAATGCCCTGACAGAAGAATTCAAATGTGATATTTCTCCCCACTTCGTTGTTCGCTAGTTTTCGTATTTTAGAACAAACACAGAAGGTGTTACCAGCTGAGGGAGTAAATGATGCGACATCTTGTGATACTTATTGGACTGAGCTTAGATAAATATCCATCCATCCATCCATCCATCCATCCATCCATTTCCACACCAGACTGCTTATCCTACACAGGGTCAAGTGGGGAGCCTGGAGCCTATCCCAGGGAACTCAGGGCACAATGTGGGGGACACCCTGGACCCTGGACAGGGTGCCAATCCATCACAGGGCACGATCGCACACACATTCACACACTATTGCAATTTGGAAATGCCAATCAGCCTAAAACACGTCTTTTATGTGACATATTATGCTGTTACAATTTAAGGGGAAAAAATAATACTGCATGCTTTAACAACTATCTTGGACAATTGGAATACTAGTTATGGTTATATGGTTATGATATTTTCTATTTTATAAAATAAAAGATTTGGCCATCTTGGGTACATAAGGAAAGTATTTTGTGTGACTTACATTAGACTTGTAAATCAAGTGCAAAAATGAAAAAACAATTGCTGGATACCAGACACGTCTTGTTTGAGACAGCAGCTGAGGTTTTGAACAGATTCTCTGTAATATTTAAGATTGCGCTGCTGACCTTTTGTCAGTAAATGTGTTCACCTGCTTTCGACACACTCGCATACATGGCTGAAGAATAGATATCTAAATTATGCATCGAGAGAAGGAGGTATGAATCAGTTATGCTGGTCACATTATAAACACCAGTATAGAGGATGACAAAAGCATCATTTATAGATACAGTGCAACAGCAAAAATGCTAAAAGAAGGTCGAATGCCCATGTGATTATTAGTGTGATATTACTACAGTAATTGATTGTTGCTCTTGTCTTGTGTGTGTTGGTAAATGAATCAATATGTCTTTAAATGTGTAAACAAACCAAATACTGTATGCTAGATACATTCTACAAAATTAAGAACAGAGAAGAGAATAAAATTTCTTCACTGCTTCAGGGAACAGGTGGAATGTGTACAAACAGTGCATACAGATTGAAGAGAATAGTAAGTATTGTAATAGCAATATGCACACAGAGACGATACATGGAGACACTAATGAATGTGTGTCTCAGTGCCATGTTTAACTGGGACAAAAGCCTCCTGCCATGTCCACAAGAGAAATAAAGTGACTCTGGTTTAAAAGCATGTGAAGGAAGTGACAGTGAGATAAAAGTAAATCATGTCGGGTAAATACTCTACCTATGTTTTGTTTACCGGTCGTGCAGAGTTAACCACAGGGGGTAAGATTAAAAGAACCAGCGTTCACATTATTATTATAATTTTTTTATTTCTCACGTTGCTTCTCACCCCAAACTGACAGCGTCGCTTTGTTTATCCCAGAAGGGCCTTCCGTACACTTAAGGGAATTGTTTGGATTTTGTGAAAGTGACACAAAGGTTCGAGTTGTTTTTGGTCTTAAGAACAGCTGTTCAGTCTCGGCGTCTATGCAACATGGTGTCATAATTGCAAACTGAAAGAATTTGCATTAGAAAACTAATATGAAAAGGCCAGGGTTTGCTCTGAGGTTGAAATTCTTGTGAGTTTTGTATAAAGAAGTAAGTCAGTTTTATATATATATATATATATATACACAGTATCTCACAAAAGTGAGTACGCCCCTCACATTTTATATTTATTTATAATATACATTATATATTTTCATGGGACAACACTGAAGAAATGACACTTTGCTACAATGTAAAGTAGTGAGTGTACAGCTTGTATAACAGTGTAAATTTGCTGTCCCCTCAAAATAACTCAACACACAGCCATTAATGTCTAAACCGCTGGCAACAAAAGTGAGTACACCCCTAAGTGAAAATGTCCAAATTTGGCCCAATTAGCCATTTTCCCTCCCCGGTGTCATGTGACTCGTTAGTGTTACAAGGTCTCAGGTGTGAATGGGGAGCAGGTGTGTTAAGTTTGGTGTTATCACTCTCACACTCTCTCATACTGGTCACTGGAAGTTCAACATGGCACCTCATGGCAAAGAACTCTCTGAGGATCTGAAAAAAAGAATTGTTGCTCTACATAAAGATGGCCTAGGCTATAAGAAGATTGCCAGCACCCTGAAACTGAGCTGCAGCACGGTGGCCAAGACCATACAGCGGTTTAACAGGACAGGTTCCACTCAGAACAGGCCTCGCCAAGGTCGACCAAAGAAGCTGAGTGCACGTGCTCAGAATCATATCCAGAGGTTGGCTTTGCAGAATAGACGTATGAGTGCTGCCAGCATTGCTGCAGAGGTTGAAGGGGTGGGGGGTCAGCCTGTCAGCACTCAGACCATACGCCGCACACTGCATCAAATTGGTCTGCATGGCTGTCGTCCCAGAAGGAAGCCTCTTCTAAAGATGATGCACAAGAAAGCCCGCAAACAGTTTGCTGAAGACAAGCAGACTAAGGACATGGATTACTGGAACCATGTCCTGTGGTCTGATGAGACCAAGATAAACTTATTTGGTTCAGATGGTGTCAAGCGTGTGTGGCAGCAACCAGGTGAGGAGTACAAAGACAAGTGTGTCTTGCCTATATTCAAGCATGGTGGTGGCAGTGTCATGGTCTGGGGCTGCATGAGTGCTGCCGGCACTGGGGAGTTACAGTTCATTAAGGGAACCATGAATGCCAACATGTACTGTGACATACTGAAGCAGAGCATGTTCCCCTCCCTTCGGAAACTGGGCCGCAGGGCAGTATTCCAACATGATAATGACCCCAAACACACCTCCAAGGCGACCACTGCCTTGCTAAAGAAGCTGAGGGTAAAGGTGATGGACTGGCCAAGCATGTCTCCAGACCTAAACCCTATTGAGCATCTGTGGGGCATCCTCAAATGGAAGGTGGCGGAGTGCAAGGTCTCTAACATCCACCAGCTCTGTGATGTCGTCATGGAGGAGTGGAAGAGGACTCCAGTTGCAACCTGTGAAGCTCTGGTGAACTCCATGCCCAACAGGGTTAAGGCAGTGCTGGAAAATAATGGTGGCCACACAAAATATTGACACTTTGGGCCCAATTTGGACATTTTCACTTAGGGGTGTACTCACTTTTGTTGCCAGCGGTTTAGACATTAATGGCTGTGTGTTGAGTTATTTTGAGGGGACGGCAAATTTACACTTTTATACAAGCTGTACACTCACTACTTTACATTGTAGCAAAGTGTCATTTCTTCAGTGTTGTCCCATGAAAAGATATAATAAAATATTTACAAAAATGTGAGGGGTGTACTCACTTTTGTGAGATACTGTAAGAATGACATCTTATATGTGAAAAATACGTGATTTCATCACATCACATCAGAAAAAAAACGCATGTCCTACATGTGAAAAAACACCTGAATATAATCAAACGGTGTGTTAATGTGTTAAAAATAATAAATGAATGAATAAATAAATACATGAATCATGTGGGGAGTGTTTGGAGGAAATAAAATGTGGAAATAAAAACAGATGCACTACATGTGAAAAGTCCACATGTGGAAAAATATGTGAAAAATAACCTGTTAAAAAAAACATGAATTTCATGTGACTTTTCTGAAAGGGATTCAAGCGCAAAAACACAGTCAGCTTTCTGTTTTAGCTGAGATCTAGGAACAGGATTGACTGTTATGTTTGATCGTGAATGTAGATGCGACTGCGCTCACTCACACTTAATATGTGGCAAGTTTTCGAAGTTTGAAACTATGTCTTTAAACTATAAATCAATTCAGCAAACAGAGTTCTCAGAAAACATTTGCTGTAGACTAATACAATAAAGCCAAAGTGCAAACAAATGGCATCCAAAGAGCACAATTGCTTATAAATGAAATTACCACAATCCAAGCCTAAGTTCAACTTTATCAAACATGAAATGGAAAAAGCTGTTTGTTTGGAAATCTACAGAGAGCAACCATTTTGCTTCCATCTGCCCACACTAGGGTTATGTTGTCCAATTCAATTTAATCCCATTTACTCCAAACGCTTAACCGGATCTAAACATAAGATCAGTTTTGCATAGCAAATTCTACAACCAAGGACATAAACCTTGGCTGAAAGAAAAGAATCATTTCCAAGTTCATAAGATTGAAATGAAACAAGAGGCACAGAGCCATCACAGGCAAATGGGATCTGGGGATTTTATTTAATATCTGACACAATATACTTTATTATCCCAATTTGGACTAAATGAAATAGAAAGGGACGAAGGGAATTGCTTCTTTTTTTTTTTTTGGCGCCTGAAACAACCACAGCACTGAAATAATAGAATGATATAAAACATATAATTTCTCTCATGGTCCATTGATTTTCTTCAGTTAGAACGTAAAGCATCAAATTAGGCCTTGGCTGTTGTATTTCCTGACTTTTTAAAAAAATAATAATAATAATTTAAACAAGGTCGAATAAACATATGGAACAAATTTTGCAATTTACATTATAAACATAATTACTCACATGTTCAAAATGTGGTTATGTCACATCACTGTTGAATTCTCAATTGTGGTTGGTCAGAAGATGTTGATTAATTTTTCGGTAACAGCAGCCTGGACAACCGGTCCAGCTGCAAGGCAGATCACAGATTTATATATTCATTCTAATACTTTATCGTTTCTATAGAAACAACTTACACAAGGACTGTACTCATAATTAGATTAAAACTGTGTGTAATTGTTCATTTTCTCTTCAGGCGGGACAAAAAAAAAAAAAAAAAAAGAGAGGCTGGTGAGTGAGCAACAGTTCAAAGCTCTTATATCATACATGATAACAGGAACTAACTTCCACAACATTAAATGTAACTATAAATGGATAAATTAATTGGTTAATGTTGGAACCAGGCTGTGGCAAAACACCTTGGAACATGCTGTTGTTGAAAAAATAATCAAATTCAGGGTGGTGATAGTAACTCTGCTTCATGTTGTTGATTATTTTCCTTTAACATCACACCCATAAGTTTTTTTTTTATAATTTACATTTACTATATCTGTGACAAATATGCCTTTCACATCCCGGATAGAAAATCAGTGATCGTTCAGTGCCAGCCTGCTCATACCACTTTCTTCTGAACCACATAACATCAACAAACTCGTTCGGAACAAAGCCACATTTCATCTTGACCAAAATCTTCGGCATGATATGAACCAGAGTTTAGAGCCTGGCCTTATTTGGCCCAAAACTAAAATACCAAACAAGCATTAGATATAGTTGACCAAATTCAACAAAAGAAGCAACGATATCCATAATTCACAAAAATAAATAAATAAATAAATAAAGTTCTGTGCAGTGTTTTCATTGTGAGTGTCTCATTAAAGAAAGAAAAAAAAATAACTTTCCATAAAAGTTTTTTGTGTTAATAACTCTTACTTCTGTTGTCTCTTTTTATAACTGCATTAAAGAAGTCTTATGCTAATTATTTTCTGGTTTCAGTCACGCTCAGCAAACTGACCAAATCAGTTGAAATGTTCCTTATTATCCTATTCCTTCGGGGGAATATGATTCCATATCAAAAGCAGGCCTAAAAAAAAAAAGTTAGCAAACTCATAGCTGGATATTTTGTCATAAATTAAGAACTTATATGAAAATGAAACCTCTTAAAGAATACATTTATGTACAACTAGGAATTACGTACATCCCATTTATTTCTGTAGACTTCATGTGCTTGCTGTGTATGAAATTTTGTATAATAAAGAACATATGTTACAGTGGCTACACAAGACAACTAATACTTATGCAATGACAAACTGAAACTCGTTGATGTTGATGTTATAGCAGAGTGAAGAATGGCTTCTGGATATCTGAGGCTACACGATGTCCCTGGCATACAATCACAGTTTTTTTTTCAAGACTTGGTTGTTGGAGCTGGTTTGAGTATTTCAGAAACTGCTGATCTCTTGGGATTTTCACACACAACGGTTTCTAGAGTTTCCACAGAATGGTCCGAAAAGCAAAAAAAAAAAACACCCAGTGAGTGGCAGTTCTATCAGTCGGAAATGCCTTGTTGATGAGAGAGGTCAGTTAGTTCACGTTGACAGGAAGGGTATGGTAACTCGAAAACCACCCTTTACAACCGCGGTGAGCGGACAAGCATCTCAATTCATTGAACCTTGAGGCAGGTGAGCCACAACAGAAGAAAACCTCATCAGGTTCCACTCCTATCAACCAAGAACAGGAATCTGAGACTACAGGGGGCACAGCCTCACAGAAACTAGACGGTTAATGATGGAAAAAAGACCAGGTGACATTTTTCATATGTATAACATGCTATTATTAATATCAGCACTATCAATTACTGCTGTGAAGAAACAGCATTTTAGTGACAAAATAAATATTCACACATCTTCACAGAGTACAGGCACTACACTTCTGCAATAACTATCGGAGAAAGCTTTACAGATTTGATTCTCTCATTAAGCATTAAAGTGGCAAGTAACCCTGCCACCATCATTAGAGTTAATGCGTTTGAATGCCCTAGAGTTTGGCCTTGTCACCAGTGACATTAGCATGTTAGCGGCTGGTTAAATTGGTCTGTAATGAGGGTTGAGTATAAACATCAATACCCACGGTGTCATTGATGTTCCCTTGAGGTGTGCACGTGGCTTCTTTTAAATCCTTTCAGTTCATCAACTGTTTGTGTCCAGCACATTTCACACTGCTTTACTGGATCAGAGCTTTGCAGTAAATGAGTCTGATCGCTGAAGACTCTGAGAAGAGGGTGTGTAGTTCAAGGGTCTTGATCTATTGTTATCTCAGTCGGTGTGCATGTGTATAAATCATCTTTTATTGCTCTAGTGCTTGTATTCATACAGCAAGTCTAAGCACTCTTCTTTTGTTTTGCTCGCTAGCCCATTTTTGCCTGAACAACTCGTACTTTCATCCTACCACCTCTGGCTTTTACACTGCGTGGGTTCTGGCACTCTTGCCGGGCACGAATGCCGCAAGGTTATTCATCATCCAGTGAAGTTTTAGGCTGATCATTTAGCTGGAAGGAGATAGAAAGCTTTGTGTATGGATTTATTCTTGGAAGGAGTGTCATTGCTTTGTAACAGTCAGAGGTGAAGTACCTTTAACTGTTCTACCATGAGAGCGAATGGAGGACATTTCGGTTTGAGGATTCTCAGTAACATGAAAAGCTGCTGTAATGTTAGCGATAACAGAAAATAACCATGGGAAAATGGACATGGTATAAAATGATAAAACACTTGGGGACATGCTGCGGTTGAAACATATTGAACTTTGTAACTCACACCACCCAGATGTTCAACATTTTCCTCAATAAGCATGCTCTCTTAGCAGTTTGGGTATGAGGAGAACCCAAACTGAGTTTGATGAGCTAAGGTGAATTTTATGAAACGTCTTGAATGTTTTGTGTACAGTGTGCACGTTGTAGCCATTGTACTATCCATACACAATATCTTCACCCCCCATCTGTGGTGTCCATTAGTAGGAAAGGATCAACAGTCCCCAGACTGCTTACTTGAAAGAAAAACTGCCTCAAAGATGAAGAACTGAACACTGGTGAGCCAAATAGGACGTTTGCCAAAAACATCGTCTGATACCATAAAATGAGTCCCCTGATTTAATTTGAACCTGCTTGCCCCGGCCTAAACCAGACCGTGTGCAACGTTACTCTGACAAAGCTATCCGGGATAAGGTTTCCATTTAGAAATTAGCTGTAACCGAAGCCAAGCTGGACTGCAGAGCTTTGGCTGCGGTGATGAGCCGAAGTATGAGACATTGCATAACTAATACGACCTGATGAGCCATTTTATTAAAAATTTAACAGCATTCCAAGAAGGGATCCAGAAAAAAAGGCAGCTCAGTGGTTTATTACTCATAAATAGACTGATGTTTCCATCACTTCATCTGCCCTAATGTGTGGGGTGGTGTGTATCCTTAGGGATGAATATGACTGACAGCTACTTTTAATAGGCCTCACCATGGTCTGTATTTCATTATTAAGTGGCATGCTCTGACATATATCGTTATTACGTATATGCACGTCCACAGGCTTCGTTTAAAGGGTCGCAGATCAAGCGGTGTGTGTTTGGGATGATGAAACCTGCAGATCTGCAATAATAGCTGGAGTGAAGCCCAAACTGTCAATCATGGTGATGAGATAAAAGGAGGTCATAAGTGAGGTCATAGATCTACTATTATGGGCAGGCGTGCTGAGCGGAACCCTTTTTTTTTGTTCAGGAGACATCTATTTAGCAAAGGACATCCCATTCATGCAGCTGGCAAGTGTGATGAATGAATGAATGAATGAATGAATGAATGAATGAAGGACAGCTGTTTGGGTTCCCAACTAATGTTTTGGTAACACAGCAGAAAAAATAAAAAATAAAAAATTCTG
This sequence comes from Cranoglanis bouderius, assembly GCA_023630585.1. NCBI lineage: Eukaryota > Metazoa > Chordata > Actinopteri > Siluriformes > Cranoglanididae > Cranoglanis > Cranoglanis bouderius. The sequence goes on from CM042546.1 coordinate 13,227,127, forward strand.
CAAATATTTTTGTCTCTGTTTGACTGAGTCAAACACATTGCAGATAACGAAGTGAACGGATGATCTACTGATGGCTTGGACGCCATTAAACAAACAAAAGGAAGGATGGGATATATCTGGCTTATCTGAAAGTGCCGCAATGAAAAATGATTACATGTAGCCACAGTGTGTACAATTTCAAGTGCACCGATAGTAACCATGGACTGAAGGCAACATGTCCACCAGGATTTATTATCAGCTTTGCGATTTAAAACAGGACAGAGCGGTAGATTTGGTGAATGCAGCTTCCTGTAGGACTGTGGGGCTTTTGTTTAGACTCACTTTCTTCTTGAGTCCCTAGGAAAGAAGAAGTGGTAACAATATTAAACGTTACGTTGAACAAATAAAAAGAATATTCTTTAATTAATAAGAAGTTGCGACTGTTGACAATTTGCTATGCTCTGAGAAGAATAAAACACTTCAGGATGTACTGTTATTGGAAAATAATCAACTTTGGGTGGTCACAGTAACTCCGTTTTGCGTCCACATCAATCCACTCCGGTTTAGATCGTTCTCCATTGTCCACCCCGAGTACTGTAATCCTTATTTATGAGCTTTTTAAAGAACCTGTTAGCTCTTATCAGTTGGTATCAGCACACTAAACACAGAGAGACTAAACAAAGCTAACCTTATGCTTTTTTAATTACAGGATCATGACTCTTATGTAAACCATTTTGCTCTGCGCAGCCATTTTGATATGTCAGAAACTGACATATGCTTACAGTGTATCACGGGAAAGAGACATGTATAAGAAAATGTCTTGGAATTTATTTATGTTTATTTGGAGTGTCTGTAAAAATGGTTTACGCCAACTAGAGATCAATTGAAGTGTTTAGGACAGAGTGAAAGGGTCTCGATGGTGGTCGTGAATCGTGCGCGTGTAATTTCCTGTGTTCCAAGTCATTTCCTGTGGTTCGGATTGAAGGTGATTGGCACTCTGCCTTTGTCATTCAGTGAAGTAAAATGCAACCACACACACAAAGAGAGAGAGCAACGAGGCTGCCATCTAGTGCTTTATAATCTAGTTAGGAGTGTGTGTGTGTGTGTGTGTGTGTGTGTGTGTGTGTGTGTGTGTGTGTGTGTGTGTGTGTGTGTGTGTGTGTGTGTGTGTGTGTGTGTGTGTGTGTGTGTGTGTGTGTGTGTTTGATATTCCAGACTCACTAAATGAGCAAACGCTTTAGCAAATAAATCTGGATATGTGTGAATCTGTGACTGCAGTGCCATTTAGCTCTTGTAAATCTTAAAAATACACTTTTAAAAATATTTTTTTTAAAAGAAAACATGCATTTAACCATTCACAAAAAGTGTGTTAACTCATCAATCTATAATATTTCAATATATTATTTGGGTAACAGGGTTGTACTTTGAACATGTCCTCGCTAGCTGATAATACAATGTCAATGAAAAATTAAAAATAATAATATGGACTTTTCTTCTTCCCATTATCTTCAGGAAATTCAGATTATGAATCTTCGTGTTGACTATTTCATATTGGTGAATGAGCTCAGGTAGCAGGATTTAAAGAACTAAAATACATATTTTTCATAACCTACTGTATACCGGATGACTCATGAAAAATAATGGGGTTTTTTTTTTCATGAACACAATAATACGAGAAAAAAAAAAAAGATTTTAAAAGGATTATGTTTCAAGGTAAAGTCAAGCGCAGTTATAGTGGGCTGTGATGGGCACCATATCCCATATAGCACCAGCTAACTTGTCTCTTTTCTTTTAAATGTTTCTGAACATGCTCTGACCTTTTCATTGACATGCGTCCTGCTTGGAAAATTTCTAGACGTGAACCATTTGTATTCCGATCATGCAGTCAGAGCTTTCCCACAGATGTCACAATCAGTTTGATAAAAAAAAAAATCCAGTCTGATTCGATTTCAGACATAATCAGTGGCACATGGAACCCAAAGGTCCTTTATGGATACAAGACATGAATATGTTGGTGTCCGTTTGGTCCAAGTTCTGATCTTACAGCTACTGGGTCAGCAACATGAGATCATATGGCATCTGTACACACGTACAGACAGATGTCTGGCTGGACGATACGGATAATACTTGCTCGTTCGTGCCAGAGGATGTTCGCTTATGCTTGTGGTAAATTGGGTAAGTGCTTCCATGTGTAGGATAGGTTCCTGGATTAACAGTGTTTATTACCAAACATCACAAAACTGAGACAGTCGAAAATTCCCTCAGCTTCCAGAGAGAAAATATTGAAATTTAAGAAAAGTTTAGCTAGCTAATGAAAAACTTAGTTTGGCTAAATTTAGCTTGGTTTGGCTCCATTTGTCCACTTAGAGGGAAACATCACAGCAAATCAATACAACGTTCTTCTCCTGAATATCTGAATATCAAAGCAGAAATACTTAAATACAGAACCCCTTTGCGGGTGCATTCTACAGTGATGTTCATGTTCATCTTTGGCTTCTTCTGAGAACTCTGTATCGTGATATTGCATAATGGCGCTTATAAAAAGATCTGGTAGCCACTTAAGTAGATGACTTTATCAGAGATGTACGTAATCATGATTTTGTATATGGCAGTCAGCTTTGCAGGAATGGAGATTCTACCATTTTCCAAGGGACTATGCTGGTCAGTATCACTGTATGTAAGGAGTCTATGTACATGCATAACTTTTTATGCATAACAACTTCTAAAACAGTGTGGCAAAGCTGGCTGATTTATTTATATATATTTTTTTAATGCTTGAGTTTTTACTTACTGATGAAATTCAAATGGACATACTCGTGGACTCTCTCATGTACTTTCGTCCTGCTGGAGGTAGCATTATCTCTCTTGGCATGGATGAAGTGATTGCAGTGGACATATTCATCTAGCGATCTAGTGTCTAGCGCCCCAGGAGGATGAAGTGTGTGTTCTGGAGTCTTATTCATGCTGACAGAGCTAACACGAAACACCTTCAGTGAAAGAACAAGGGTGCAAATGCAAACCAAAACCTGACTGGGGATCTGGACAGCAGAAGACACATCATGTGTTGGTCAAAAGGTGGTGATGAATTTTCTGTAACAGCAGCTATGACAGTAGTTCTAGCTGCAAGACAAATCACAGGTTTATATTAACGTGCTCATTCTAGTACGTAATAAAACGTACACAGGGACTTGTACGGCCACGTTATTAGATTTAAGAATGTGTGTAATTGTTGAAATGGTGAAGTTTTCTGTGAAGTGATGTTTATTTAGCATTTTGGTCTGCGCTTTGTAACATTCGGCGGTAAAGCTGTAACTTCAGGTTTTTCACTTTGTGGTTTCTTGGTAAATTGACAAGCTGCACTAATTTAACTTCAAGAGACAGAAAACAGAGAAGACGGTGAGTGAAAGACTGTTTTACAGACATCGACATTAAATGTTACTATAAATGGATAAAAAGTAAATAAAAGTTGCAATCGTTTGGTATATTGCTGTGATAACAGTAATTCTGATTCACATCAAGACACATCACACCATCTCATCATTGATTGTTTTCCTAGAACAGCACATACCCATGTGTTTCATCCCTTACTTAATTTTAAAAAGCATCTCTAATAATCTGCAAGTTTTCACTCTGCGAAAGAGTCGATATTCTGTTAACTACTAAGCAGTGTGTGTCTTATTAACCCAGGCCATCTCTTTATACCCTTTACAGCTACATAATTTTAAAATGAATGTAAAATGGGTGATTTTGACCCGAGCAGGATAAAAGGGTTAGCATAGGAACACTTATAATTGTTCTAATACCAACATTAAAATTCAAAAGATTTCGATGACCTGCACACCAAATTATAACATGTTTCATATTTCAGAGAGAAAGCACACGCTGGACAAAGAGAAATAAGGAGGGATGGATAGACGGGGTGTGTTAGGAGAAATGCAGTAGCTCATCTGGTTCCATTTAAATTCAAGGGTCATTACTGCTATGTAATCACTGCTCCTCATTCCTCATATGTCATACAGCCAGTAGACTTCATGCCCATGATCAAAACTGTGTAAATACCCATTTTGGTGAGATCAACAAAAGTAGCATATAAATATATAATTATATAATTACAATGATTTAAAAAGACAAAAAAAAAAAAAAAAAAAAACAAGGTTGGCCTCAAATAATAATAATTCAGTGAACATCCATTATGAGAAAAGTGCATATTTGTTCTCGGAAAATGGACTTTAGGATGAAATGAAACTGCTCCCTCGAGCAAAAAGTTTCTTTATAAATGTTCTGAAGTGTAATTTATGACCAGCTGAGACCCATATACCAGCCACAATGAGAAAACAAGAAAAGCTGGTCCACAAGCAAGTAATACATTCATAACGGACCGACATCTAACTTAATACTATAATTGCTATAAGACAAAGGGGTTTTTGTCCCTGAGTCTACGAAAAAAAAAGTAAAACTTCAAGGAGAGATTAGAATGAATGTGAGAAAAGCTTCGCCGCTGAAAAAGCCGATTCACTTGAAGGGAAAATGAAAAATTTTCAGTAAACTCTTTATCCTGGTTGGAGTTTCAGAGTGAACTTGGAGCCAATCACAGGAACACCTGGTGTGAGATCAGAATAGACCTTGCATTGGACTTAATTGCTTGATTGGATTTAAGAGTCACCAATTCACCTAACAACGCACCAACCAAGAAACCAATATCCAGTAGTTTAAATTCAGAATCATTCAAATGTCCTTAATGTCTTCATGCCATCAGCATGGATGCTAGTTAAATACATTGTGTTATTGTGTTCGTTCATTTTGTGCTAAAAAAAAAAAAAAAAAAAACTCAACCCTGTTATTCGTTTCCGAGCAAAATGCAGTCATTATCAGCAAAGAAACATTGTACAAAAATGAGATGAGTGAGTTATCACGTTTCAAAATTCAGGAGACTGTACTGTATATAATAGCTAAAGTTGGCCAGGATGATCTGGAAAAGTATATTTTATTATTTACACTGTATATTTAAAGTAATGTCATCTCTATGTTTCTCTCTCTGTCTTCAACTCCCCCCTGGTATGAGAGCGCTGAGAGCTGGTTTATGCTATAATGAGTCATAGTAATCAGATAGTAAGCATTAGAAGCCAGAAACCGGACTGTATTACAGAATATACACACAATAGGAAAAGGAGAGAGGGACAGACGAGCGTGCGGACTAGACAAGGAGACAAAAAGACAGGTGTAAGCCAAAGTCGGACAGCTAATGCTTCTTGTTTTGCCGTCCTCTTGGCTGCCGTGATGCACGGATGAGAAATGTGAAATGAGGTGAAGTGAGGTGAAAGATGAGTTGCTGGAGTTTTTTGCAGGCCAACAGATGGACGCCGAAGCAATCACACAAAGCAGAGTAATAGATTAATAAGAGAAAAGGAAAGGTGTAATTGCAGAGCTAGTGAGACGGAAGGAGACTTAAACATGTACAGAATTGAGAGGCAACGTGCAAAACCCAAGGTCACGGACAAGCAGAGATGAAAAAATGAAACCAAAATGAAAAGACAAGACCAAACATTAGAAATGACAGAAGGTGCCTCAGGCTGAGCGTAATGTCATGCAGGGCTTCACAGAAGGCACTGTAGGAATCCTTGTACGCATATATGAAGCATTGAATGGAACCATGATGCGTTTTCCCATCGGTGGTCTCAGTCATCTTCTAAGTAAACGCCAGAGTTCGAAACTGATTTGACTCTGAATCGACCCGAATGCAGGAAGTGATTCAATCATGCCATGTTTTGGGTTGCAGCATTTTTTTTTTTTTTCGTACATGCGAGCCACTAAACTAATCCGTGAGGCACAAACTGATATATTGTGTTCTGGAGATTTGACTCGACATACGAAAAGAGGAAATAAACCAGGATGTGACACGAAATATTTTACACGAGTTATTATATAATCATCAGATTATTTATTGAGTGCTGGCTACATGTTCTCCATGCTCGTGTTTACTTGACGAAGGTTCGTTTACGGGTTTACGGGTACGTTTTGCTTCGTTTAATAAGGATGCGCGATGTAAACACCAAGCAAAATACCAAAAGAGGATCGGGTTTGCTCTGATTCAGATTCTGCAATCAGACTGATAGGTAAATAAATCCAAGCGCTTCTCGCTGCAGAGCAAAAAGTCCATAGGGTGGAGTTGGACCTGATCTACGTAGCTCCCCCCCCCTCACCTGGACAGAGTACGAGCAGAAAGTGCACTGAGTATCAGGTTGGATAATTGCGTTGTGTGGTGTTTCATTTTGCACTTGAAGACACGAGGAGTTGGACCAGGTCAGCTCCAATCCTTGGACCTTTGGTTCTGCAGTGAGAACTGACTTAAAATCTGCCTTTATTTCTTGTTTTCCTGTGAGTGAGGGTATCTCAGCAGAAGACTGTTAACAAGACCTTGTGCCTTTGTTTTAAAAATATACATACAGATTTGCGATAGATTCGTGTTTGTGTCAGTTCAGGTGTGTGCCAGTATCTGAAAGGAGAGGAAATTTGCATTCGGCAAAGAAATGTCAAGCTAAGTGACAGCCCCAGTGTTAGAGAAAACACACCGATGACAGATTTGCCTTAGATGAAACGAGGATAATGTGTTTTTGTGGTTAAAGATGGGACAGAATATGAGATAGCCATTCTCGCAAAATGTGTTCCTCAGCTGCTTGTGGAGTTAGCCATTTCATCAGTGTGTGTGTGTGGTGTGTGTGTGTGTGTGTGTGTGTTTTTTTTAGTGCTATCAGAAACTGTATTTCAGAGGAGAACACGGTCAGAGACTTCATCAGCGTCGGCTGTGTTTGTGACGGCTGAAGCAGACAGCGCTTTTATTAAATGCCATTTCCAACTGTACGCTATTGATGCTTGTTTTGATTCGGAATGAGTCAGTGTCTGGGTTTTTATCTTAGGAGATGCATGCTAATTTTCGCATGATAATTTGCCTGCACGTCACGGACAAGTGTGCATATACAAGTGACTTCTAAAAACCGCGGTCGGTAATTTTGTTTTTAGATATACAGACGCTCTTTAAACTTGTTGCACATTTCCATTCATTTGTATATGCTAAGAGCACGATAAATACGGAACAAAAACTTTACAGGAACATAATCAGCAAAACTTTCAGATAGAGAAACTCTGTCTTGTAGGGTTCTATATAAAAAGAACCCTTAAAGATGCTATATGGAACCTTTATGGGGTTTTTTTTTAGCGTTGTTGAATGTTTGTGTGCAATTTCACGTCTCACGTGTTTCTCTAATGCCTGAAGTGACCTTAAAATAAGTATTAGCTGAGCCATGTCTCAGATGTACAGTATGTACCATAAATAGAGTGGAGAAAATGCTTTTTCTGGGAACACACACACACACACACACACAAACACACACACAGACACACACATTTGGCTGTGCTTGAGTCCCTCTGCCTAATGGAGTCTTTACTGCAGGTCTGTGAAAGTGAACACCAACTGCAACTGAGCGAGAGAGACAGACAGAAAGACAGGAAGAGAATTCCTGTGGGAAATCGTTTGTTCATAATCAGAATCATCAAATAATGGCCCTCCATTACGCGCCAGGATCGCAAATGACTCTTCATAAAAACACGCCACTCTGAACACACACTGTACTCGCAGAGAATGAAATGCGACACATCTTAAACAGAGAGATTTAAAAAAAAAAAAAAAAAAAGAAGTCAGGGAAGGTGAAACATGGATAAAATTGACACACGGACCCAAATCTGGCAAACTTGACAAGGCCACGTGCGGTCATTCGGTTACTCGGCAAACCGAGAGCGAACGGAAGACGGAGCTCATGAGAAATCCTTCAGCTAGACAACAAAGAAGTCAAAAGCAGCACTCAGATGAATGAGGTAATGAAATATGTCAGTGTAAGGAAGGTCAAAAGAAAAACGCAACACTAAGAAGTCACCTTATGGCCAAAATAACTTTGGAAGAATCCAAAATGAATCAAGATTTGCATGGACCGACTCAATGGAGCTACTCATGGAGCTCAAGCTGGGTCTCTGTATACAGTATACACTTCAGATCCATTCTAAAGACCATAATCTATGGGTCTGTAATTCAATTCATGAAATAAAATGTCCACTGATGGGCAATGAGCTGCCGTCAAACATAACAGTTAAAGATGTGATGTGTATCTAGATCTATAATAATAATATAAGCGAGGAATACTGTAGAACACTTGGTGGTGTGCTGAAAATAATCAGTGATGGGGTAGTGTGATGAGGAGTTCCTGTTAGTACCCCAAAGTTAATTATTTTCATATAACAGCAATAGTTTTATTCCTCTTACACCACAACAATTTGCAAACATTTACAGTCAATGTTGTGGAAAGTCCACAAAAACAAGTTTGCTTGTCATGTTACCGAGAAAAAGCAAAAGATAAACTCCTCTGTCCTGAAGATTTTCTCTTAAAGTTACAGCTTTATGTCAGATCGTTGTTACAAAGCGCTGACACTGGAGACTCCTTACAAAAACGTTAAACACCTTCTTATAGTCTTCAGGACAGTGGAGTTTGCATTTTACGAACTGCGAAGTGCTGTGGTATAACAGGAATAACTTCAGAAATCACTTCAGGATGTGCTGTTATAGGAAAACAAACAACAGTAACTGCATTTCTCGCCAGGCCACATCACACCACCTTGCCCCTGATATCGGTCAAATGTTACGGAAAAAAAAAGGAAAGAAAACAGGGTTCGTTCACATTGTTCGTGCAAGTCTGCTCTTTCAGTTCGGCTCATTTCTGTAGAAATGTTGGTTGAAGCACTAGATGTATTCTCTGTTTTTCCCCACAACACCACAACATTCTGATGAAAAACGGATTGGATGACTATCAGGTCGACCGTGCGCTCAGAAATAACATGGCATTTCCAACAAACAAAAAAAAATAATCAAAAATGTGTGTTTATCTCAGAGAATTGGGGTACTCGTACGGCTGTATATTATACAGATTGCCTGTGTTTCTCCTTGTTTATGAAACAATGGAGTGCTTTAAGAGCCCCAGCGAGTAAAACAGTGGGGATGCGAATACTTCCAACAGGACTCAAAAGAATAAGGGAAAGCAGAGAGAACACAGAGCGAGAGAGAATCTGAGAGTGACCTGTCGAAAATGTCCTTGGGAGCTCATTACTACTTGCTACCTAATCAGCGCCAACGGCAGCAAATATCACAATACACTGCTTTTATGGGACAACAGCGAGTCTCTTAGGGTTATTAGATGGTGTTTGCTCGAGTGCAGCTAGCTATGCACACACAAACAAACCCACTCTGTCTTTCCTGTTCTCTCTCATCGTATAGGCTAGGATGTGAGCCCCAGCAGTGCTGTTTAAGTGTGTGCACATGAGCTTGCTGACACCGCACACAACATTAAAATGAATACCCACTGCCTTAATCCTGCTCACTGAAAGGTAGACAAATGTTGCAGACAAAAATTGTTCCAACAAAGGTTTGCATTTTTCCATTTTTTGCCATTCAAAAACAAGAAAATACATATATCTAGGGTTTCAGCTCATTTTCCACCACCACATGGAAAGACCTGTGATGAATGGAACAGTCAAAGTGGTGACAGTAAAAGTGTGTGCAGTGGTGAGATGTGGTCCGACATGAAGCAGAGTTATTGTTACCAACTCAAGGCTGATTATGTCCCGAGGTGTTTTATTCCTCTAATATGAAAGCCATCCATCCATTTTCCAGACCACTTATCCTACACAGGGTCACGGGGGAGCCTGGAGCCTATCCCAGAGAACTCGAGGAACAAGGCGGGGAACCTGGACGGGGAGCCAACCCATCGCAGGGCACAATCGCACACCACGGACGATTTGGAAATGCCTATCAGCCTACCACGCGTGTTTTTGGACTGGAGGAGGAAACCGGGGTACCCGGAGGAAACTCCCGAATCATGGGGAGAACATGCAAACTCCACACACACAGGGCGGAGGCAGGGTTTGCCCCCCTTAGCATGTACAGTAAGTTATAGTCACGTTTAATGTAGTGGAGCATCCAAAAAACAAGTTACTTCCTGCTATCACTTAGCATGTGTTCCTTTCCTCTCTCCTGAAGTGACCAAGACAAAAAAAAATGCAGCTTGTCATGTTACAGAGAAACTGTGAAGTGCAAAGTTTGCCCTGAAGACTTTCCAGTATCTAAAAAAAGGTACAGCTTTACCTCTGATTGTTATAAAGCCCTGACACTGGAGACTCCTTCCTTCCATAAATGCTAAATAAACATACCAGAGAAAACTTTTCCATATAAATGATTACACACATTTTTAATCTGTTCATATGGAGTTTAAGTTGTGTAAGTAGTTACTATAGAAACCATAATATATTGGAACAAGGGCTTATAAAATTGCAACTGGAACTACTGTCAGAGCCGCTGTTATAGAAAATGAATCAACACCTCCTGACCAATCAGAATTGACAATTCCTTCCTGGTCTGAAACCTGACTATGAAAGCAAGTATCACGGATGAAGGATCCTTTGTGAGGAAGCTAGTGATAGGAAGCTAGTGTAGCTAGTAGAGAGCGTCAAAAAGGTTTTTAGCTAGCTAACCCTTCATGGGTGATTTAGATGCACTGCCTACTAAACTATACTGAGCTAGTCATCTCAAGCCATTGTGTTACCAAGCAAGCCTTCATATTCCAGTACTAACAAGCTACACTGACACTCAGACCTGCTTTATATCTAAAGACTGAAGGAACTGACACAAGCGTAGGCCACAGAGTAAAAAGAAAGCCGAAAAGCCAGAAGATAAGGATGGTGGGAGAGGAAAGAGTGAATATACTTTAGCTTTATAAAGAAGCAGAGGCAGAGTTATTAAACCTGCAGGTGATTAGCATGATTGGTTGAACCGACGGCGCCTTCATCGCTCTGCTCCTCTTTCTCAGCCCTGATGCTATTCTCATTCGAGGCTATCAGATGCTAATCTGATAGACAAATCACATCACGGCGGCGGGAGGGCAAGGTTGTTGAGATTGCATTGCTCTGGAGTCAAAGCCCATTAAAGAGATTAGCATCAGCGAGGTGTGGCGTTAGCATAACTTAAACATAGCATAACTCAGGCAATTCAGAGAGTTATTTCCAGATTGCATTGTATTCTTTACATATATCACAGGTTTAGATGAGTGGGTAATGCATCAGTATGGGTGTGTTTCATGACAGTTACAGTATATAGTTATAGATATAGTTGAATCCGAAAGGGGAAAACAGTCTGTACTGTCACAGTGTGACAAGTGTGGAGTTTGGTTTAGCCACTTGTGAAAGGAATTTATGCAATGTTCCCTTTAGCAGAAACGAAGCTCTGTAATAATATGCACAACAATACTATTATAGCTAAATTTGATTCTCTTAATGATCCAACACTCGAAAGCTCGCTAACGCAGACTTGCTGTTAGTTGTAGAATTCCCAATACACTTAGCAATGAAATGAAGTGTTTCCATTTTTCGCGTGCACACATGTCGTCTTGGACCATTCGCAGCCTTGTTTGCAAACACCTCAATTAGCGGTTCAGAAACCCAATTAGTGACTAATTGCCGGAGTTGTGCCGTACTCTACGGCGCCATATGTTGAGTTCGCTCCCTGACTTCCTGCTGTGCAGAAAAAAACTCATTGCAGGATTCTGTTCAACAAAACCCACACTCAGTGAAATACATGTGTCAAATAAACCGACGCACGATATAGAGCAGTGGTCACCAACACTCTTCCTTGAGATCTACCTTCTTGCAGGGTTCATCTCCAACCAAAATCTAACACACCTGTTTTAGTTGATCAAGAACTTCTTAAGGCAGTGATTAGCTGGTTGAGGTGGGCACGACTGTGGTTGGAAGGTAGATCTCCAGGAACAGGGCTGGTGACCACTGATATATGGAGTATAGTGTAATGGGTCCTGCTTTAATGTAAATGTCTCACACTTTTTCTTTTTGACTGTGAGATGGAGAGAGACAGATAGGGTGAGTGTGAGAACGAGAGTCAGACACATGGAGGTTTCCACCTGTTTTTGTGCCGACGTTAAAATAGATAACAAGACTTCTTCTGGATTGTCTTTACATATCTGTATGAACGAACGCGTGTTCGACTCTATGAGATCCTTGTATCTGTGTTTGTCTGCGTGTGTCTGTGTGTGTGTGTGTGTGAGAGAGAGAGAGAGAGAGAGAGAGAGAGAGAGAGAGAGGAACGTGTCATTCTGAAGCAGCTGCGTTCTCTCACACAACCTCAGCGCACTCTGTGAGGATTTATGGCTAAATGATGAAGTGTAAAAAGCTGTGCGTAAACGGGACTACACACTCTCAGGCACGGCTGCATGCACTCACGTGCACACACACTTCATCTACACACAGCAAGATTAATTGAAATGGTAGATCATGCACTTACATACACTCATATACTGTATTATAAAAAGAAAAAGAAATGAAGCACCCCATTGATTTTAAGAAGTTTGAGTCCAATTTGAAAGTAAATCATGATGATCACTAAAGGTATGACTAAAGTTTTTGCGAGAGAGACGCCTGAAATGACACACTCTGTGGCTTTGCATTCATAACTAAACAAGCTAAAAGGCCACGGGGACAGAAATTCATGATTCAGTGTATGAATCCCTGGTGACTTCAAGTTCAAGTTCAAGTTCAGTTTATTTGTATAGCGCTTTTAACAATGGACATTGTCCCAAAGCAGCTTTACAGAAGTATATAAATTCAGGACATAGATTTTAAATTTATGAATTCATCCCCAATGAGAAAGCCAGCGGCGACGGTGGCAAGGAAAAACTCCCTGAGACGATATGAGGAAGAAACCTTGAGAGGAACCAGACTCAAAAGGGAACCCATCCTCATCTGGGTAACACCAGATAGTGCAATTATAAATAAATAAATCCCTTCTATAAATGTACCAGTACCACACGGTCAGATAGCAGTTGTGAGACCATGAAAATTCATTACAGTTTTTATATGAAGTCAGTTTTGTTGAACTTCACCACTGTAATCTAAACTTCCTAATGTCTAAAATGAATGGGTTTTTGAATAAATGCAAACGTCACCTTTGAGTGTTTTCAGGAAATTGTTTGTTCCTTTTGACCACATCCTGTTTCCATGGGGTATATAGAAAAGACTGTAAAAACAAAATAGAGGTGACCAGGTGACACTTTGGTGCTGGTTTTTGGCTGGCGGTCCAGAAACTTGTATGAAATATGAGGATAATTTATCTCAAGACCAGAGTGCCTCTGCCAGGAGATTAAAACTTGGCTGTCTTTCAGCAGCATAATGACCCTATGTGCAAAGGTCGGGGGACACAAAAGCCGTCTCAGTCTCCTGATAACGAGAAGAACATAAGGGAGTATGAAATGGTCAGAATCCTGTTACAAATATACCAAACTTGCTAGACATTACAGGATGTTAGTCTGTAATATTACTTTTGCCAAATATTTTAAAATGAAAAATAAATGTACTACTTAAAACACTTTTAAATATGAAAAAAAAAAATTTAAAACACTATACAGCATCTCCATATGTTTTACCTGAAAATATTGCTCATATTAATAAAAGGTGCCAATAATTGAATTGTTAAGTAATTAAGAAACTTTGGTGTGTGCTGTGAGTAATCAACGACAAGAAAGTGTGATGTGAAGTTGGTTATCGGTTTGATTATTTTCTTATAACAATGTTTTATTGCTCTTATACCACAATAATCTGCAAAAATTGCAGTTTTTTTATTTATTAAAGAACAACAAACCCTTTGTATCCACTTATAGTTACATTTATTGTTGTGGAACGTCCGCCAAACAAGTTAATTCCTATTATCGATTATGTTATATCATATTTTTTACCCCCCTTGTCTTAAACTTAATAAGACAAAAAAAAGGCAGCTTGTCATGTTACTGGGAAACCAGAAAGCAAAAAAAAAAAAAAAAAAAAGAAAAGAAAAAGAAGTTGAAGCTCCGTCCTTGTCAGAAAACTCACCGTTACAAAGCGCTGACATTGGAGACTCCTTCCATAAATGATAAATAAACATCTTCTTACAGAAAGCCTGATACGTTAGGAAAACCTAAGAAGAATGCAGACAGTTACATTCAACTCAAAACTAAAAAAAAACTAAAAAAAAAAAAAAAAAAAGGAGGAATGTCCAAAGGAGGAACGCTTTTATCCACTGTGTGGTTAAGCCACGTCAGAGAGAAAGCATTAGAGAGACAGAGATAAAGGTAGAATGAGTGTGTGGATGGTTTGTGTGCTGATAAATTGAGCATCACCTCTCTCCAAACCTTGCTTTTGACATAAATCACATTTTTGTGTTAGTGCTCGTGGATACTTCAGTTTCTTAGTCGAGTGCATCATGCTCCTGGCACAAAAAAAAAATAAATAAATAAATAAAAAATAGAAAGGAAATGGGGAGAAACTAGTAAAGGAAAATTAATCCACAGAGCAGAAACTCTATTTTTAAAAGAGTCTAGCAAAACTTTCCAACATTTCTATTTAAACCAGCGGATTACAACTGAGCTACCAAGTCATATTTACATTGCATTTACATTTACGGCATTTGGCAGACGCTCTTATCCAGAGTGACTGACATTTATCTCATTTATACAGCTGAGCAGGTGAGGGTTAAGGGCCTTGCTCAAGGGCCCAACAGTGGCAGCTTGGTGGTCACAAAGAACGTTATTAGACCACTGAGAATTTCTACTTCAATTTCAAATTTAACATAGCTCCATATATCACGTTTTTTAAACGGTGCTCTGCTTCCATCATGTGTTTCTAATATCCTTTTATACTTCATCAAAACCCTGCCCTATTTGTACGACTCCATTCTCTCGATCTCCAGCTTTAGCTCAACGGGGAATACTGGTGAAATTCGAGAGCCTGGAGAGAGTGTAGTATAATATGTGGTACTCGTTTAGGCTCAGGTGGCTTGGTTAATGTACTATTCATGATTCCATATTAAAGTGGAAAATAAAACCCCACAGCGGTCACTGTAGTTCATCTGGAGGAAGGGCGTATGAATTCAGCTTGATTTGAATGTTTGTAAAAGTCAAACCATCTGCTGTGTCTTTAGGGCACGTCATTGTAATATGTATGGGGAAAAAAACATTGGGGTGTGCTGCTATAGGAAAATAATCAATAACGGGGTGGTGTGATGCAGCCTGACGAGAAGCCGGGTTACTGTTATCACTGCAAAGTCGATTATTTTCTTATAACAGTGATTTATGCCTCTTATACCATGCAATTTGTTTGTATATTTATTAAAGAATGCCATACTTCTTATCCATTTACAGTTGCAGTAGTTACAATTTTATGTTGAAGCAAGTTCATTACTGTTTTTAAAAAAAGTTCCATCTTCAGCCTTGCCTTTTTTCCCCTTAAAGTTAATAAGACAAAAAGAAAAACAAAACTTAAACGCATACACAACAAGAAAACTTACTATTACTATTACAAAGCACTGACAGTGGAGACTCCTTCCATGAATGATTATACATTTTTCTTTGTTAAATAACAAGACATTTTTAAGTCCCTGTGTAAGTTGTTACTATAGAGATGACAGTGTATTCAAACAAGCGCGTTAATATAAACCTGTGATTTGCCTTATAGATGGAAGCACTGTCAGAGCTGCTGTTATAGAAAATGAATCAACACCTCCTGATGCCAATCAGCATCGAGAATTTAATATGACTTTGGCCTAATGATGTATAACAACAGATAGTGTGTTATAGATAGTGACCTTAAACATATTACACTGAACAAAATTATAAACGCAACACTTTTGTTTTTGCCCCCATTTTTCATGAGCTGAACTCAAAGATCTAAGACTTTTTCTATGTACACAAAAGGCCTATTTCTCTCAAATATTGTTCACAAATCTGTCTAAATCTGTGTTAGTGAGCACTTCTCCTTTGCCGAGATAATCCATCCACCTCACAGGTGTGGCATATCAACATGCTGATTAGACAGCATGATTATTGCACAGGTGTGCCTTAGGCTGGCCGCAATAAAAGGCCACTCTAAAATGTGCAGTTTAATCACACAGCACAATGCCACAGATGTCGCAAGTTTTGAGGGAGCGTGCAGTCGGCATGCTGACTGCAGGAATGTCCACCAGAGCTGTTGCCCGTGAACTGAATGTTCATTTCTCTACCATAAGCCGTCTCCAAAGGCATTTCAGAGAATTTGGCAGTACATCCAATCGGCCTCACAACCGCAGACCACGTGACACCAGCCCAGGACCTCCACATCCAGCATCTTCACCTCCAAGATCGTCTGAGACCAGCCACCCGGACAGCTGCTGCAACAATCGGTTTGCATAACCAAAGAATTTCTGCACAAACTGTCAGAAACCGTCTCAGGGAAGCTCATCTGCATGCTCGTCGTCCTCATCGGGGTCTCAACCTGACTGCAGTTCGTCGTCGTAACCGATCTGAGTGGGCAAATGCTCACATTCGATGGCGTCTGGCACTTTGGAGAGGTGTTCTCTTTATGGATGAATCCCGGTTTTCACTGTACAGGGCAGATGGCAGACAGCGTGTATGGCGTCGTGTGGGTGAGCGGTTTGCTGATGTCAACGTTGTGGATCGAGTGGCCCATGGTGGCGGTGGGGTTATGGTATGGGCAGGCGTATGTTATGGACAACGAACACAGGCGCATTTTATTGATGGCATTTTGAATGCACAGAGATACCGTGACGAGATCCTGAGGCCCATTGTTGTGCCATTCATCCACGACCATCACCTCACGTTGCAGCATGATAATGCATGGCCCCATGTTGCAAGGATCTGTACACAATTCCTGGAAGCTGAAAACATCACAGTTCTTGCATGTCCAGCATACTCACCGGACATGTCACCCATGCTCTGGATCAGCGTATACGTCAGCGTGTTCCAGTTCCTGCCAATATCCACCAACTTCGCACAGCCAATGAAGAGGAGAGGCCACAATCAACAACCTGATCGACTCTATGCGAAGGAGATGTGTTGCACTGCGTGAGGCAAATGGTGGTCACACCAGATACTGACTGGTTTTCAGACCCCCCCCGGACCCCCCAATACAGTAAAACTGCACATTTTAGAGTGGCCTTTTATTGCGGCCAGCCTAAGGCACACCTGTGCAATAATCATGCTGTCTAATCAGCATCTTGATATGCCACATCTGTGAGGTGGATGGATTATCTCGGCAAAGGAGAAGTGCTCACTAACACAGATTTAGACAGATTTGTGAACAATATTTGAGAGAAATAGGCCTTTTGTGTACATAGAAAAAGTCTTAGATCTTTGAGTTCAGCTCATGAAAAATGGGGGCAAAAACAAAAGTGTTACGTTTATAATTTTGTTCAGTGTATATTATAGAAAAGACTTTATCATCCTGTTGCATCCACGATACCAACGTATACATATTCGAGAGACCATTCAATATGGGTCCTTGGGTACTTATGGGTAGAATTTTCCACCAAGTGTGACCTTCACACACACACACACACACACACACACATACACACATACACACACACTCCAGTCACAACACAACCAAGCAGATCCATGCTGAGCACAAAGCAGTACTGGCAAAACATGATTAGATGCCAGAGTCACTTTGCTGGTGGTGAACCAGATGGCCACTGAAGACACAGAGGATGAGAGTCGGTGTGTATGTTTACATTTAATTCTAGACAGACTACAGGAGAGGGGTTTTTTTTTTCAATGTAGTACAAGAAATACTTTTTTTTTTAACTTTATGTATTAATCAAATACCTATACCTATATTTATGGACACCACAACCAATTATTTTTACATAAGGACTGCTTTATATACCTTAAAATATAACCTGATCTCAGTTTTATGCTTATGAATTAAAGCAAGGTGTGTATACTCGCAAATTCAAATGATCTAGGATGATTGATTTTGGCTAATGATGTAGGAAAATCAACCTTTGTAACTTTTCAGAGTTAGAATTATTACATTTTTCATTTTTAACATGCTGTTTTAAAGACCTTGAGTGTTGTCACTCACGTATATCCTTGACTACTGCCTTTAATTTTTAATTAAATAAGATTCTGACACAACACTCCTAGACCATTTAAAGCAAGGATTAAAAGTGAACTTTCTTCTGGTGAAGCTATTTTCTCTAATAACAGTGACAGTTAGAAGATATAATATTCGCTTTTTAGTAAAGGTGAGGTTATGTGCATGACTAAAAGCTTTTGTGGGCTGTGTTCCAATACTACCTTTTAATGCCTCATGTCAAAATCCATCTTCGTCCATTTCCATTTTGCCTAAATGCTTATACAATACTTTTTTTTTTAGTATATTTTATTTTTTAGAACTACTCTTGGAGGCCCAATGAATTGAACCAACATGACTGTGGACTGTAGGAGCAAAACTTGCTCAGAAATATTGGGGGGAAATGTTTATAAATTTAAACAGCAGTAGAAAGAATAATCTCTTTAAAAAGAAAAAGGATTTGTTTTTCTAAATGAGTGTTTTCTGGGTGAGTGTTAGAATCATTTTTTCCCTTAAACATACAGTATAGCACATTGCTGTGAAAACCATGGTACACTATGGAAGGATTAAATCAAAACCGATTAAAATGTCAGATTTAGTAGTAGCCAGTTAGTGCAGGCTTTAATATGTGTAAGAGCCAGGTGTCAAACGTCAATTATTTAGTCAATTTAACTTTGGAAACCTCAGAGTTATGTGTCAATGGTATGAGTTTTCCCACTGATAAAGCATTCGCAGCATGCCAGTCATATTGTGGCTGTACAACGCCAAAATGTTAGGGTGTAGAGCTTTTTTCTCCACTTTGTAAATCTTCAGAAATTGCACATTAACTTTGTTCTTGCTGCCAAGGTCAAGTAGTTAAACAAAGCTATGCTGAAAACAGAACGTACTAAAAATGTATTCACATTATTGGAAATGTGGTTGTACTGACGCAAGCCTTCACTACTGGAAACAGTTCTGAGAACATACTGTCCAAGGTCCAATATCAATATCAAAAATATAAGCAATTTATGTTTATTAGTACAGTATAAAAAGCAGTACATCTAGTAAAAAAGTTATTTGTTATTTTGTTACTTTTCTAACTCAACTATAGAAATTTTATACTCGTTATTTAAACATACAATAATATTTCAGTTATTTATTGGAGCTACACACCCTTTTAATTCCTGAATTCCCACCGAAAGAACACGTTAGGTCCAAGCTGACATTATTTGTGCGCTGACTTGTTGTCTTTTGAATTATTGAGGCTTGGCTTTAAACCCATTTAATTCAGGCAGACTATTGAGTATAAGAATTCACTAATAAATATAACAACTTCGAAAATAGTGATTTCTACCACTGTAAGTGTAGGAAAGGTGTAAGAATGCTATAAATAAGCACAGCTCCCACGGAAGGGCATGGACCATGAACAATACGCAATCACAGGTCTGGACAAGGACACCAAGGACACATTCACCAACCTAAGACATGAGCAGCATGGAAATGGAAAGGAAAACGAATAGCAGTGAACGTTTCAGCCCGCGACGGTGCTAATAAGCTGCCTGTATACGCGTCAATCGCATATAAACCGTATGATGTCCATCATTGTGCTTTTTGTTTTTTTGGTGTATTTTGTTGGCTCTGAACTACTTATGTGTAAAATTGCAATTATGAGAACATGCATGTATTAAAATCTACTGGACACTTGACTAGCTTCGCCCGTGTCTTATAATGTGCGCTTTTTTTTTTTTTTTTTCTGTTGCATTTTTATAGTGTTGATGTTGCGTGTTTTATGTTGATGTCCATTTTATAGCATAAAGTTCTCCTGGTTCTCCTGGAAAAAAAATTATGAACTGCCTCTGTTGATAACTGCCTTATAAACACCTTATAAATCATTGGAATTTTTACAATGTGCATAGGTTTTAGTGAGTTCTTACCAGGACTGATGTGTTTTCCTTTCCAGTAACGAGAACTCCATGTGTGTTATTCGAGATCACTTAGGGGAGAGTTTAGTGGAGGAAGAGTGATGTTGTATTTCCCACCGGATGTTCCCTGTCATTGGTGGTGGAAGATTAAAACATGGTAATTTAGTCTGAGGAAGTGCATCGGAAAAGTCATTTGCAAGCTTATTAGAGCCACAGCTGTGATGAAAAGTCGAACGTTTTAATTTTTAAAATGTATCGTTGTTCATTTTAACAACTAATGCTGACTCAATCAAGATGTCCCTCTGTGTATTACATGTTGCTATTGCTTTCAGTCAGTGAGACTGAAGATTTTTATTTTGTCTCATATTGGCTATAGTGTCTGTAACTGTGTTATTTTTAGTGTTGGAAAACTGCTATGGTGTAAGAGGAATAAAAACAGTTTGAGGCGTGCTGTTATTGAATAATGAAGTTTAGTGTGGTAGCAGAATCATACCACCGTATTGCTGATTATTGTGCTATAACATCATGCCTCCAAGTGTTTTATTCCGTACATATCTCACATATTATCTCCATTGGACACTTTCGAGGTGTGCAACATCCAACTGGCAGTAGGTGTAGGTGTGTCTGATAAAGTGGCCAGCAACCAGCACCACACACACTATCACATCAGGATGATCTGAGTATGATCCCGATACCTAAAGAACATCTAATGGTTTTATGTTGGTCCCTTTCCATTGATGGGAGAGGGACGAACGTATAATAGCGAGAGACGAGCTACAGTCAGTGTTTGTACACTTATTAAATTGGCTAATATCTCAAATATACATCCATATCAGGTCTATAAGTGTGTCTCTGTTCACTGTGGGACATTTGAGCGAGCAGGTGTGTGTTTGTTGCTGGTATCGTGGAGGACTTGTTCAGGTCAGATGGTATCTCAGGCAATTGTGTGTGTGTGTGTGGGGGGGTGTGTGTGTGTGTGTGTGTGTGTACGTTGTCCAGTCACACTCCAGGAATAACACTGCTGTAGGGCTAATACTGCTGAAATACCACCAGTGAGCACTAGCACTAAGGCTGCTAGAACATCTGCTCTGGCCTAAAAGCCCTCACATGACAGGTACACCAGTAAACACAAACACACTCATACATGGATGTGAAATTTACACGCACACACACACACAAAACTAAATAAGAATTTATTTGTTCCTTTTTTGCCATCAATTTGTGTTTTGATTTGTTGTTTTTTTTGTTTATTTTGTTTTATTTTTGTTTTATGCTTAAGGGAGGTCGATCCTAACTCAGTTGGTAGTTATTGTTCATAAGTATGTCATTTAAATCTGACAAAGCCACTACTGTAGGTGTTTCCTGTGCACACACTCACTCACACACACACACACACACACACACACACACACACACACACACACACACACACACACACACACACACACACACACACACTCTTCCCGGTAGCGTAATGGAGTTCACCATGCTAACACAGCACGCTACATCCAAAGCAATAAACATTTTAATTGCGCTCAGCAGTGCGGATTTCACACTCACACTAGGGTGACTAGCGGAGAGGGGAGATGAATAAACGGATGACGAGAGGAGGAGAAAAAAAGAACGTGCAATCCTCCGTATGGAAATTATTATAATATTTAGGCGTGTCAATCATTCTGACGCATGTTTTTGAGATAAAACAATATTATTTAAAATTAAGAGGTTGAACAAAAGTCATTGTCATTGGTAATTCATTCTCCTCATTCTCCCGAAGGGCGCCAATAAATCTGGAATTTGCTGGTCACATACAGTATGTATCATACAGCCATCATACTATATGTTCCAGTCTTCTCCCCTTCTCTGATTACAGTCATGCCCCTGAGTACAGATTAGGGCTGTGATTGGACAGTGACTGCATCTGAGTGCGTGTGGCATGAGTGCAACGCAGTGATGAGCATGAAATGCAACACAACGGGGAATATTACATTCACTTCTGACATGAAGTGGGAATTAAATTCTTTTAAAAAAGTAATCCCCTGATGAATTTACACTGAGATCATGCGAAGTAAGAGCAATGCAGTGGACCTTTTGCTTTACAGTGTGGCACGTTGCCCTCATGACACAACGTCTGTATACTGACCCATGTTAGGGACATTTTGGATTTCCTAAAATAAATGTCACACCGAGTTTACGCATCTGCGTTCTGATTCGTTGAGCACATTTCCGTTGTGATTGGTCAAGAGTACGATGGGCAGGGAGTAGAGCTACTTCCAGGACGAAAAATGTCAACAGAAGCAGCAAACGAAAAAACTCGCTGGCAGATTGACCGCCTGGCAGAATGGTGACTTGCACTTTTTCTTATGTATCATTGAAATTCTATGAATATTATAACCCTTTAAAGTAAGTACGTGTTTGTGTGGGTGTGCACGTGGGAACGATTAAATCTCAGCTGACTGCTACACAAGGTCACCCAGTCACTACTGACAAGCCCGAGTATCCAACCTATACACTAATGAACACACACACACACGCGCACCCAATCAAGACACAAGAACTTGTCTGATGTGCTCAGGGTACAATCCATCTCTTGTTCTTTAAAAAAAAAAAAAAGAGGAGGACGTCGTCTGTCCTCCATCTTCCCCTAAACCCTATTTTCCTCCTGTCTTGCAATCCTCAAGGGCAGCCAGACGTGCGTCATATTTTAGCCTGATCTTTCTTTGATGGGCCATCACTCCTCTCCCTCAGATACCCACACACACATCCAAATAAACACACACACACACACACCCAGAGGCAGAGATATCATCCACCCTTTTGTGAAAAGGGCTGTTTTCCATCTCTCAGCGCCTTAAAAGCGTTACCATACGAGAGGTGGTAAATCTCGGCTAAGTCTGAAAAACGACACAGCAGAATTGCTAGCCACAGCAACTGGAGAATTACACACAACCACAAACACACAGACAGATTAAAAAAAAAAGAAAAAGAGAAAAATGGGGACGAGAAACGTGCAAGGCTCGCATCCGTCAAACCGCAGTACGTATCTCTGTGGTCAACTTCAGGATGTAAGAAAAACGATTACGAGGGATTCTGTGCTGCCCAGAAATGTGGGGGGAAAGTGTAGCGTCTGTTGAAAAGAGAGTGATGTTTATACACCACCATCTCTTTCTCTCTCTCTCTCTCTCTCTCTCTCTCTCTCTCCATCTCTTTAACTCACCGCTTGGTATCACTATGCACAAGCATCAGACTCGGGTCATATCCTTTCTTTCAGATTCAGGGACATTTCTTTTTTTGTTTGTTAAGTGTTAATATACAGGTGCATCTCAATAAATTAGAATGTCGTGGAAAAGTTCATTTATTTCAGTAATTCAACTCAAATTGTGAAACTCGTGTATTAAATAAATTCAATGCCACAGACTGAAATAGTTTAAGTCTTTGGTTCTTTTAATTGTGATGATTTTGGCTCACATTTAACAAAAACCCACCAATTCACTATCTCAACAAATTAGAATATGGTGACATGCCAATCAGCTAATCAACTCAAAACACCTGCAAAGGTTTCCTGAGCCTTCAAAATGGTCTCTCAGTTTGGTTCACTAGGTAAGCCACAAACATTCATTGCCAAAGAAGCTGGCTGTTCACAGAGTGCTGTATCCAAGCATGTTAACAGAAAGTTGAGTGGAAGGAAAAAGTGTGGAAGAAAAAGATGCACAACCAACCGAGAGAACCGCAGCCTTATGAGGATTGTCAAGCAAAATCGATTCAAGAATTTGAGTGAACTTCACAAGGAATGGACTGAGGCTGGGGTCAAGGCATCAAGAGCCACCACACACAGACGTGTCAAGGAATTTGGCTACAGTTGTCATATTCCTCTTGTTAAGCCACTCCTGAACCACAGACAACGCCAGAGGCGTCTTACCTGGGCTAAGGAGAAGAAGAACTGGACTGTTGACCAGTGGTCCAAAGTCCTCTTTTCAGATGGGAACAAGTTTTGTATTTCATTTGGAAACCAAGGTCCTAGAGTCTGGATGAAGGGTGGAGAAGCTCATAGCCCAAGTTGCTTGAAGTCCAGTGTTCAGTTTCCACAGTCTGTGATGATTTGGGGTGCAATGTCATCTGCTGGTGTTGGTCCATTGTGTTTTTTGAAAACCAAAGTCACTGCACCCGTTTACCAAGAAATTTTGGAGCACTTCATGCTTCCTTCTGCTGACCAGCTTTTTGAAGATGCTGATTTCATTTTCCAGCAGGATTTGGCACCTGCCCACACTGCCAAAAGCACCAAAAGTTGGTTAAATGACCATGGTGTTGGTGTGCTTGACTGGCCAGCAAACTCACCACACCTGAACCCCATAGAGAATCTATGGGGTATTGTCAAGAGGAAAATGAGAAACAGGAGACCAAAAAATGCAGATGAGCTGAAGGCCACTGTCAAAGAAACCTGGGCTTCTATACCCCCTCAGCAGTGCCACAAACTGATCACCTCCATGCCACGCCGAATTGAGGCAGTAATTAAAGCAAAAGGAGCCCCTACCAAGTATTGAGTACATGTACAGTAAATGAACATACAGAATGTTTTTTTTTATTGGTCTTATGAAGTATTCTAATTTGTTAAGATAGTGAATTGGTGGGTTTTTGTTAAATGTGAGCCAAAATCATCACAATTAAATGAACCAAAGACTTAAACTACTTCAGTCTGTGTGCACTGAATTTATTTAATACATGAGTTTCACAATTTGAGTTGAATTACTGAAATAAATGAACTTTTCCACGACATTCTAATTTATTGAGATGCACCTGTGCACTTGAACCTGTAACCTCACCCTTTCTTTCACTGTGCTAACGCTTAGGTCGAGCCATTTGTTCACCAAAATCCTGGACTTTCTACGTACTTGTACATACTGCGTAAATGTTCTTAGCTCCTTAAAGAGGTTCTGCTTACAACTCTCTGAAAAAAAGGGATACCATCTATCCTAGGGTTCTATATAGAATCTTTAAGACTTTTCCCCAGAGGAACACTTTAGGCAACTAGTTAGGCAGCTTAACACAAATTCTGGAGCAGAACGTTTCAGTTTATCATAAATTTGCATATCAGAGAGTGGTAGGTTAAACCATTTAACTTATTTTGTAAGTTATTATGTTACACTCTCAAAGTTTTGAATCTGCTGTGGTGGCCCATCCGCCAGACCTGTGTGTTCTGAGATGCTCTTCTGCTCACCACGGTTCTTTGAGTTACTGTAGCGTTCCTGTCAGTTTGAACCAGTCTGGCCTCTGACCTCTCTCATTAACAAGGTGTTCCTGCTCGCAGAACTGCCGCTCACTGGATGTTTTTTGTTTGTCGCACCATTCTGTATAAACTCTAGAGACTGTTGTGTGTGAAAACCCCAGAAGATCAGCAGTTCTGAAATACTCAAACTAACACCGACAACCTTGCCAATGTCGAAAGTCACTATTTTTTATTCTAATGTTTGACGTGAACATTAACTGAAGCTCATCTGCTGCTGCCACATGATTGGCTAATTGGGTAAGCGCATGAATAAGGAGGTGTGCACATTTTTTATGGGGTGGTTCCAAAAGGTTTCAGATTAACTCTCTATTGTAGAGTTCACCATAGAGCCTTTATTTACATTTCCCCTGAGGGACAAACCGAACCCTTTAAGGTACTAAATGCGACCTTTTTAAGCCACAGCAGAATCCCAAGTGTTAAGTCAACATGGACATAATGAACTCTGAAAGAGTTAAATTAACAGACTAGGTGTTAATTCAACACTAGGGATTTTGTTGTGAGTGTACACAAGACAAATACACCATGAGATGTGGACTCACAGAAGTGCACATATTCTTTCCCCGTTGCTCTTTATAGAAAGGAACACAACAGGAGCTTCCATATTGGTCGCTTGGAGGCCACAATAAAAAGAACAGGTGGTGTTGTAGTCAACAAAATAGTAAGGGGAATTGGAGGAAAGAGAGAGAAGAGGAAAGAGGGAGGCAAGGCGTATGTTTCTTGGCAAACCTTTACACCACGTAGGATTATAACTCACACTGCAGCATTTGATCTCAGCCTTTCTCAACACTTTAAAATCTAAACTTGTGATCTTTAGTTACTGACATTTACAATATTATCATCTGTACCATCTCACTGAGCATCTAATGATGACGAAATAGCATCTTCAATAACCCGGCCATGTATTCGAGTTTCAGCTAATGTTTCGTCATGTTGTAGTCTGATCGCTTGTAAGATATTGAAGATATCCAGGCATCAGTCACTCATTTATTATTAAATACTATTGAGTGTTCGATGAAGCTGCGAATGAGGGTTTTTTACAATCCTGCTCCCACAAAAAGTTCAACCAATCCCTCATACATTCACCGCATTCCTTTATTCATTTCAGTAACTCATTTGTCCTAAAATATAAAATATATAAAATAACAAATTAGTCATTCAAACCACCACAATCAGGTAGAAGCAGTTATTAAAAACGGATGATGGAATTAGTTCAAGATTTAAAAATAAACCTGAGCACTTTTTATCATATTTAAAAAATATAGAATCCAGTTACGTTGCATATAATTATTAGCCAATTACGCCAAATCATATATTATAATAAATATACTTACAGAACACAGTGTTAATTGATGTCTCTTAAAAACTGACACTTTTTTTTAACTTAGTAAACGATTGTGCCATTCTTTGATCATCTTTATAGATTTTTTATTTTTTTTATTTTTAGACAGTAAAGACATGTACTGATAATGTACCCTACTGTCAATCATAAACATGTCAATGTAAAGCTAAAATGACATATAAAAGGGGCCTGATGGATATAAAGTAGAGGGATGAAAATAGGTATGAAAAGTTTTCCACAACATTTCTCTGCACTGTATCTCAATTTGCATGTTCCTCCGAATCCCAGGAGCTGGATTTCCATAAAGCACAGATGTGTGAGCTGATCTTTTTACACCTCCTCTGTTCACAAAGCCAACTGCATTATTCACACACAGAACAATGACTCTTTTTTAGGCGCCATGTTTTCTTCCCCAGCCCCCCACCCCCACCCACCCCCCATAATAACAGATTTTTTTTGATAATTACAAACTCAGGCTTCTTCTTTTTACCTCCTCTCACATTCTCCGCATTCTTCTCCATCAACAACCTGCTCTCAGACACCTATGCAGCCTTTAAATCTGAAAGTGTATAATCTGATAAACAATCAACTCAGTCTATATTTAAATGCCGCAGCATTCCTGTAATTTTTCTCCTATTAAATAACGATCTTGGTACAAACAATCAGAAATAAGCTATAATTACAAGATGATTACCCACACAATGAAGTCAATAATAGTGGAAAAGTGTAATCTTTTGTTAGTAAAGGAAGCAACCGTGCATGTTGGACAGTTTAATGTACTTGCACACATTCACCCATTTCTCTGACAGCTCGAGGCATGAAAAGAGTCTAGATTATTATTTAGGGAACATATGCAGGAGTCAGTAGGCTAATAAGCAGATGTCTGAGCACTCAGGTGGAGTGGAGCAGTCAGATGGAGGGGGCAGAACGACTGAAACCTCAGCACTAAATAACCATGGTTACAAATACCTGCATCTAATTAAATATTCATATTTAAGAATAAAACAACAACAACAACAACAACAATAATAATAATAATAACAACAGTACATTATTGACCATTTTTTCATTATTTTCATTCTATTTTTCATTATTATTATTATTATTATTATTATTAGTAGTAGTAGTAGTAGTAGTAGTAGTAGTAGTAGTAGTAGTAATAGTAGTGATAGTAGTAATAGGAGGAGGAGGAGTGGTAGTAATAGGAGTAGTAGTGGTAATAGTAGTACTAGTGGTGTTGGTAATAGTAGTAGTAGAAGTAGTAGTAGTAGGAGTAGTGGTGGTGGGAGTGATAGTAGCAGTAGTGTTAGAAGTAGTAGTGGTAACAGTAGTAATAGTAGTAGTAGTGGTAGTAGTAGTAATAGCAGTAATAGTAGTAGTAGTAGTAGTAGTAGTAGTAGTAGTAGTAGTGGTGGTAGTAATAGTAGCAGTAGTGGTAGTAGTGGTGGTGGTAGTAATAGTAGCAGTAGTAGTAGTAGTAGTAGGAGTAGTGGTAATAGTAGTGGTGGTGGTGGTGGTGGTGGTAAATGTATTAATAGTAATAGTAGTAGGAGTAGTGGTAATAGTAGTGGTAATAGTAGTGGTAATAGTAGTAGGAGTAGTAGTAGTAGGAGGAGGAGGAGGAGTAGTGGTGGTGGTGGTGGTGGTAAATGTATTAATAGTAATAGTAGTAGGAGTAGTAACCCCATTATTTTTTTCCCATATTATTTTTTTTTTCATATTATTCCACAATGCAATTATTAGTAACATTACTATCTAGCAACTCTTATATTTATCCCATTATTAATACTTTCACACAGTATCATCAGTACATGTTTTAATATTATTCTAACTAGTAGTACGAGACTACTGTGAAACTAATAGAGAAGGTGTGTATCTGTAGACCTACTGCTGCCTCCAGTTAGTTTAAGGGGTTAATATTCTGTTAAAATGGCACCATATTATTAGTCATATTATACTGACATATTATAGTCATATAGGATTAACGATGTTTTAATGTAGCTTCATTCCGTTTTATGATTCATCAATACACGCTCATAACTGATTGCAAGTTTTAGTTATAATCATTTTAGTAAGAATATTATACTCTGAAGTAAAACATAATGTGACATGTTGAGGCAATCTTTGTGAAAACCTTATTCTATATATAGCTATAAAAATAGCTTTTGAAATGGAAAGCAGTATGCCAGTGAGCATCTAGGACCTTCCAGCCACATACAACACTTTACTCGCCTACTAATTATTGCTTTGTAGGCGCTAGAACAAAAAAAAAAAAAAAAAAAAAATCCTGCCTTGAACTAACACCTTTCAAACTAGTAATCGAGAGCAGACCTTGCTCTGAGGGTCTGTTCAGCACTCTTTTGAGAAAAGCACTTAACACAGAAACACAGGGCACAAGTTTACGGCTGAGAGAGAGAGAGAGAGAGAGAGAGAGAGAGAGAGAGAGAGAGAGAGAGAGAGAGAGAGAGAGAGGTAATTCTGAATAAAACATGAAAACCAGGCCTTGTTCTAATTACCTCCAGATCTACGTGACCTTCTGGGAGAGCGAACCCATTTCCAGAAGCTGGACGTACAATTCTACTATGTTCAGGGAAACATTCTTTAAAGTGTACGGCTAGATTGGACAGGCTGACCTCCCTGAGGCCTAAACCGATAAATACCTAGACTACAACAAAACGTGTAAGCTCTATAGCCTGAAAAGACAGCTTTCAGCATCACAGAGTGTAAGAAAAATAGAGGTGTATATGTCTAAGGACCTTTGGTAACACTTTATATGATGCCCATATTCATAAATCACTCTGGATTTATGAATATGGCTCATAATGCCTCATAAAGCTCTAATTATTACTATTTACTATAAATAATTCCTTGATAATGTATAATTATAAGCTTTAACTATTCATTATAATGCCATGTGGTGTATTGCACAACCTTTATGACTAAGCAAATTACTTGTGGTGTTATCAAGGAATTATTTATAGCACATTACTAGATCTTCAAGAGCCATTATGAGAGACAACAGAATTATAAACGCAGTTAAAATGGCTTATGAACTGTTTCCATGCCGAAATTTTAAGCTGTTCAAAAATAAAGTGTGCTGGGAAACTTATGGGAAAATGTTATGCGGTGAATATCAAGGAATACTGCAAAATGTGAAAAAGAACAGTGATAAAGCTTCTTTACAGAAATTAAAAGCAATAACATCAAACTAAAGTTGCCTCTGCAACACAATGAGCACATGGTTTGATGCCACTGAGGTATTTTATTTTAATCTCGCCTTCTAGATTCATTTTCCTGTGAATGCTAAGCTAGTGAAGTCATTTACATTTTGATTAGGCGCGTATTATTGTGCTGTCAAGCTTGATGTGTTCCTTTATCTCCGTCTGGAGCTTTGTTTAGATATGAAAACAGCACTTTTTTTTCTAATTAAATTATCCACCATTACAACGTTTATATCTATAATGATTTTTGCATGTGTTTTACAAGGATAAAAACTCTACTGAATTTTCTCTTCCGTGTTTTACAACTGAGATAACCTGAGTTATGTTTATAGCCTGACAAAAGTTATTTATTGTCCCATAGTGTCAAAAAACCAAGAAGGCAATGCACAAGTAGGGAATAGGAAGAGAATAAAGAATGCACATGTTGACTACTAGAGAATATAATGGGTTTTATTATAAATTCACATTTTCAAAGGCCATGTCTAAATCTTGCTAAAGTTCTCAGGGACAAAATTATTAAACAGCAATGAATGTTGAATGTTAAAAGCTACAGAGTCATAGCAATGAGCAAACACATTAAACATCCCCGTCAGTACCACAGGTTTGCTAATATGCAGGTGGAAATTTCATGAAACCACAAGTAATCGTCCCTGAACAGGTGCACCACGCAAGGTTTCACAACGTGCTCCCAGAAACAGTCACAGAACCAGAAGCAGTCACTCAAAAAGAGTTGCAGGGTGACCTGAAAGCAGCAACAGTTTCGCAGAGAACAATAAGCAAAGAACTGCACTGCAATCATCTCCGTTCCTACACCCCATGCGAAAGTCCTATGCTAAAAATGCATGTCTAAAAGTATTTAAACAAATCAGAACTCTCTTGGAACAATATACTCTGGTCAGAAGAAATAAAAAATATAATGCTTTGGAAATAATTCAGCTCATCATGTTTAGAGAAAGAAGGGCTGTGTGTCTGATCCCAAGAACACCACAACTACAGTGAAGCACGGTGGTGGGAGCATCATGATATGGGACTGCTTCTCTGCAAACGGTACTGGGGCATTACACGTCATCGAAGGAAACAGGAATGAAGTGATGTTCTGGGACATGTTAGAGGACAATTTAATCTCATTGTGAACATTGTGAACATTTCAACAAGACAATGACCCCAAATATACAGCCAAAATAACTCAAGAAGGCCTTGTATCCGACTGAAAAGTTATGGAGTTTGGAACTGCGAGTTCATCAGAGAGATCCAAACTGGCCAAAAAGGAAACACAATGCTAAAAACCTAATTACTTGTTACTATAGACATCTCAAAGCTGGTAATTGTCAACAACAACTCTGTAATTTGTGGTGTCCGAACACTTCCTCCCTATAAACACTCCCTATAAAGTTGTTTTTGTTTATGCTTATGAATTTAAACCTAAGCATTGAACTTTGTTTAGGTTTATGAATACATAGTTTTTTGTATGTATGTAAATTTACCGTATGTATGTAAATTTGAAGTTGATATATGAACTGGACGTATATTAAACAACACAAACAAAAGTGTCTGAATACTTGTTTCGTCTCACTGTATGCGGAGTGTCCGCCATATAAGTCCCTGAAAATTAGCCGTTACAATAGAAACAGAAACATATTAGTACAAGCACAATAATACCAACCTGCGATTTGAATTACAGCTGGAACTACAGTCACAGCTGTACAGAGTAACTGTTACCAGCAGGTGGAAATGGCTGAAAACATAAAAACATTTTTTTTTTTAAGTCGGAAAACCACCCGTGAAAAAGCGGTAACACTGAAGAATCCTTCCAAAAATAATAAATAAACATTATGTCATGACCCACACTTGCAAATTTGTAACAATTCACATGTTCTACAAAAAGCTACAAAGGTTAAATTTAGGGATAGATCTGGGGTTAGCGTTTGTAACGTTTCTTAACTTTCTTAACTACTGGTATGAATTCAAAACAAATTCAACCACGTCACCCTCATTCATTCAATTTTATACAATTAAATCAGGATGTATATGCGTTGAAGTTTCATCTGATAAACCTCTCCACTGTCCTAGGAGTCCGTTCAGTCGGACGGTTATAAAGGAAGCGAAGATAGACGCAGTGATCATTAAATTTCTTCAGCTGCCTCAGAATAAACAACAGCTGCCTAAAATCCAGCATCTATTTGCCCTCGTTAAAAATCGATAGAGAGAACCTTCCAGTCTTTCGATGACAGCTTGACGTCATCAAATTTTCATTCAGACTTTATCTCGATTTTGTGCTATACTACTTTGAGGCAAAACGCTCCATACACACTCATCATATGGTACATGAAATCAATGCATGGCATCTATGATCAGACAAGAGTCTCTCTCTGGAACATGTGCTTATGCACAAGATTGGAGAGATGTCGATATTTGATGGAATTTTGAGGTGAGAACAGTGAGACGGAGTTTACAGTGTTTATCCTTATCGAGCTCAATGGCCTTCATGACAACAGACAGGAGAAAGAGTGAACAGAAAATGATAGAATAGTCAAAGGGAAACAAACAGGAAGAGGATCTTGCATTACTGTATACTCACATGAAGTGAATTTTTAATTTTAAAAAAATAAAACTGTCTAAGTTCAGTTCCAACACTGACTAGCGAACACTGAGAATGGTTAAAATAACAGGGAACAATTTTGATGATGCCTTGGCAAAGAGAACAAAATGAGCGACCGATAATTTGTTGAAAAACAGCGATGGCGATCATAACTTTATTAAAAAATATATATATATAATTCTAAAATAAACACTGCAAGAAATATTTAGGGTCCGGTAATACATTTAAAACAAATCATACACACTTATTAAAGATTGTAATTATTGATAGAATAATGAATAGTTTATGCATAAAGTTTGAAACACTACATATATAGTATTAATATTTAGGTATCATATGAAAGCTTTATTAAGTTACTTTTCAGACCTTAACCCACTCACATCTTGACAATGAGCCGAAGAGCTGCTCAGGAAGAAGCCGGAAGGAAAAAAATGTTTGTAAAGCAGTGGATTGTTGCGGCTTACGGATCCTTGGCAAGCTTTCAAATATATACATATATTTATTCAAACTGCTTAATTAACATAGTCATTAATGTTTAATAACCAGTACTTACATTTGTCTTACAAATTCATTCGAACCATAAGCCTTTATCAAAGTGTCTTCAAGACTTTTGATAAACGTTTGACTGTTAATGAGTGTACACTGAATCTTTTGGTTCCTTCAATAAGTACTAAATACAGAAAGGGCTGATGTTTGACACCTAAAATGGCTGCCACACAGCCTTGATCAAATTAATTGTACAAGTTACTTCCAATCACTACAACACCCAGGTTAAGATAAAGGTGAAATAGAGGTGAGAACAACTAGAAGAACACGACCGAGGCAGATTTGGAGCAGGAATATGGAAATTAGCTTAATAAACCTGACAAACAGGCTGTATTTTTTCCCCCCATAATTTTCAGATGTATTCAAGCAGCAACAACTCTTTCCTGCTCTGCTCCTGACCTGGCAAAGGAAAAAGAAATTAAAATAATTATGTGACTGTACATGTGTTATGTATGTATTATAGATCCATTTGAACTTCCTAGGCTTTTTTGTACAGGTGAAAAAATATAATTGGAGACTCGCATTACACCTAACTAGGTCACTGCACTCATCACAACACGAGTGCTCAGGTTTCCAAAGACAACAACAAAAAAAAAAAAAAAAACGACACGTGTCATAAGGTGATATAACAGAGTGTCTGTTTGCACCTGGGTGGAAAATAGCATTAGCCACATAATATTGCTATTTGCACCCTTAAACACCAACCTTTCTTTTTTACTTCTTTGGCTCAACATAGTAGGTTCCATTTCTCAGAGAATCACAAAGTAAGATCATCTTAACTAATAAAAACAGTGTTTGATCATTCATGAGTTGAAACTCAGTCCTGCTTAGCATAAAATACTGTTTTTCATGCTAGTATTAATAAAGCACTATGCTAAATTGGGTAGTTCTCCAAGCAGTAGTTATTTGATTTGCTTGCTAGGTTTGCTGACAGACTAGTTGATGTTTGAGTAACATTACTATAATAATCAGGTAAAAAAAAAAAAAAAAGTATTGCAATATTCCATACACTTTTCCTACAAATAAAACAGTACATGAATAAATTCCACTTGGCGGTAATGTATATTAAACATAAGCTGAAATTATTTGTATCTATTTCTTTCCCATTAGGCCACACACATTATTTATTTATTTTTTTTTTTACGTATTTACTTTAGCAATTATATTAGCAATTTACCAGTGCTACATTTTTTTTAATTATTAAAAAAATATATACTTTTTATCCATTCAAAATGATTCATCTTGTGCAACATCCGTGAAAACAAGATATTGCTTACGTCAGAGAAGTTATAAACAGCTGATAACTCTTTTTTTCTTTCTCTTGATGTTAATAAGACAACAACAACAACAAAAACACAGCTTGTCATGTTACTGAGAAAGAGCAAAGCGCAAAATCTGACTGTTACAAACATGCTGACACTGGAGACTCCTTCCACAAAAAAAAAAAAATTTTAAACCCATCTGTGATCAGGTGCCTGTGTTACTAGAAAAGTTGTTACTATAGAAACTATAACATATTAGAGCATTCATACTGTATAAACCTGTGATTTATTAAATAACACCTTCTGACCAATCAGATTTGAGGATTCAGCAATGCTGTGGTATAAAGTACGAAAGTGAGAGGCGTGAGAAATGACTACCTTTGGTCCGAATAGCGTGTGCGTTCTCTTTAATATTAATTTCAAATCACGTATTAAGAGTGTGTCTGTGTTCACTTAAATATGCTATATGAGACCAATATGAAGACATTTTCGAATAAGCACAGTGATATGAATAATGTATAGGAGTAATATATAACCAAGCCAACGGAGCAAATACAGAGACAAAAGGAGGAGTATCTTTCAATTTATACTCCGTGCTGTTTCCGTGTGTGTGTGTGTGTGTGTGTGCGTGTGTGGGCATGTTAGTTTGTGGGAAAGCAGCCAACGATGCTAGGCTTCATTTGCGTTTCCTCTGAGTCTTTGTTCTGTCTCAAATGGGTCCAATAATCACAGCGCCGCAACATCAGATGTGAGAGTGTACCGAGTCTGCTTGCTCCTGAAATATTTGTGCAACACAGCAAACCACAAAGGAGTCTGAGAAAACTGAGGCTGTCAAAATGGCTGCCAAAAAAAAAAAAAAAAAAAAAAAAAAAAAAACTTTCCAAGCAAAGCAATACAGAGAATAGCTGAGAGGGCTCTTTTATTTTTTATTTTTTTAAATCCGTTTACATTTAGCAAGAGTCGGGGGTTAATCTGCCACTTAGTTAGAGTACTCTGACAAAAGCAGCTCTTTCTGTCAGAATTATTGGCACCCTTTGTGAAATAGAGCACAAATCAATATACTAAATGAACATATGATGCCACAGAAGATGCTACTAATCTTATAGCATTTATTGTACAATGGGTATGGGTGCTTAACATGTTGACACTTTGTGGTGTGCTCCCAGACGGGGCTTTTTTGGTGCAGCGCTTCAAAACATGATCATTTCTTTTAAAAGAATTAAAGGAGATCACATCTAAAACAGATTTTGAAGCAAGCAACAACAGCCCCTTATGTCTATAGGAACTGTAGTCTTAGTTCAGAAATGTACTCGTAATTGGACAGCTTGAGTTAACCATTGTTTGCATCTAAGATGGATGCCAGCTGTTACACTTTGAGGATGGATGCAAAAGGACTTGGTGTATTTTAGTGCCGAGTCTAGAGTGCGTGGT
The DNA here is from genome assembly GCA_023630585.1 of Cranoglanis bouderius. Taxonomy (NCBI): domain Eukaryota; kingdom Metazoa; phylum Chordata; class Actinopteri; order Siluriformes; family Cranoglanididae; genus Cranoglanis; species Cranoglanis bouderius. The sequence continues at coordinate 13,262,671 of CM042546.1, forward strand.
GTTCTGTTTAAGAGACTTGCGCTTGCCACGTTTTTATTAAAGCGCTGTAGACCGACATTTCTACACGAATCAGCCTCCTCTTTACCAGAAGACAACTTGCTCGCTTTGATTAGAAGTGACAACAAAAGAAAATCCATTTTCTTCTTAGCGTAGCCACAAGGAGCGAGTCTGCTTGAGTGACAACAACAACAACGACAAAAAAAAAAAAACATCAGCAAAAGCTGAATCTTTTAATGTTAATGTTTAAAGGCCAGTTTAATTTTGGTTGTACGGCACTTTTTACACAGGACAGCAGCTTTACGGAAAACCGGACACAGATTTAGATGCCTAATGAACAAGCTGGAGGGGACAGTGGTGAGGGAAAACCCTCTGAGACAACATAAAGAAGAGACTCAAAAGGGAACCTGTCCATTTCTTAGTGACAGTGGATAGTGGTATTATAAATCACAGTAGTCACTGAATAATTCATAGTAATAATATGCTTTCGGGTAAGTAATTGTACAATAAGATGGGGGTTTAAGGGGTTAAGCTACTATAAGCTACTATTAAGCGAGTATAACAGCAGTAAGCATCTGTATTTATGAAAAGAAGCAGAAATACTGTATACTATCACCTGTATAACATTCACCTTCAAACTTTAGGCATAAATGTGACCAGAAAATAGCCTCGTCATTTTTCATGGAATGCTAAAGGTAAAATAAATACAAAAACTTTTTTTGTATTTAACAAAAACTATTTTATTTGTCACTCACAGAACTATACACAGTACGACGTGCAGTGAAATTATTATTATTTTTTGACTGTCCGTAGAAATGTACATTCTAGAAAAAAATTTAAATATAGAAGTATAATAAAATATTGAAATATAATATGAGAGATACAAAGATCGAAACCGTACAACTGTGTTCTGAATATATTTTGCATAAAGTGCAGCATATGTGCAGTTGTTATATGCTGTAGTTAAATATATAAATTATATAAAGTATCCAAATCTAGAAAGCATAACCATAAAAAGTAAGACATAAATTTAAAAAAATAATAATAATATTAAGGTTAAGTATGAAATTAACTTGTAACTTTTTGAACTTTTTTTTTTTCTTAGATAAACTATTCATTGAACCCTTCCCTTCCAGATTCGCATCTCATCTCAATTCACAGCTGCGTTAAATTGAACAGATGTGTGTTTGAATGTTTTGAGAAAGTTTCCTTAGCAGAAATAAATTACATCACATTGTCTAACAGAAGTACTTGTCAGGTAAAATGAAACAATATCACTATCAAAATAAAAAATCGACTGCTTTATCTGAATTAAATACAGAAGACAGCACATCCGCGGCCCTTGCGCATTAAAACAACGATCTTTACTCAGAAGTGAACACGCTAGACAATTTATCAAGTGCTGAGAGTCTTATATTCCTGCACATTGCACAATTCTTACATTATTTCTCCAAAGATTGATGATAATAATGGATCTTCAGCTCATAAAACTGTCCAAAAAAGTCAAATAATGTCTTTTATTTGTATATATATAATATATATATTTTTTTATTTGGTTTGATGTTCTCAAAGCATCCTGGCTAAGCGGAGGTCCGGAAATAGACTGCAAAACATCTTGCACAATTGCTGATGAATAATTCATCTGAGAGTTCATTATTAAAAGAACAGTAACCATAATTATAAAAGTAGGAAGAGTTAATAAAAGCAAAAATATTAATATTAAGGACAGTGTTAAGCACATATCTTATGCCACGATGAGATATCTTACAGCTGTGTAGCCAAGAAAATAAACTCATTTGTTATTTTTCCTAATTTTCTTTATTATTTAAATTTATCATTAATAATTTTTTATTAAAATTTCAAGTACCTTTATATAGTAATTGTATTTTCCCCCCTTATTTTTGTAATATACTGAATAAAGGTCTATTTGTCCAAAGGTACAACTATGTGTGTCAATTTTTTTAATACACTGCTAAATTCTCATTTATTTCCATTTATAACAGAGACATACTTTCCAAGTACAGAAGCCTAAAACTGCAAGTTGTGCAAAAAAAAAAAAAGTTGAACTGCCATTATTTCAACTTATATGAATATCTTGTTACTTTAACTTTATAAGCCAATATTTCAAGATATTATGTCACTATTTCATAATTTGTAGCTTGGTACTTCTGTATATAAGTACTTCTGGGAGAACAAAAAGAAGATTTGTGAAATGTTATGCATGAGGTTTGTGACCGAAACAGAACTACACGCAGTATTGCCAACTGTTTTTGGGGGAAAGTAGATGCTCAAAAAGTTGCTCGATGACGCCATGTTCTGATTTACATATTCATTTATTCATCAGTGGCATATCAAATTACAATTTAGGGTACATGAAGATTATTTATTTCATTCATTATTTATTTCCTATAGATGGAAGACATCTTTGGTCGTGGCACAAAAAACGAAACTTCTACGCATTTAAAAAAAAAAATACTAAACCTTCTATCAAGAGCGCAGACAAAAAGAAGCACTGACAGTGAGAAGTCATGAAAGGTGAGTAGTAAGGAAACGGTTACTTGCTTTTATTACTATATCTCCAAGAAGAGAGGTTAACTCGAATGAAGAAGTGTGAGAACGGGACAAACAGTGGTGACCGGGGATTGGTCACTGGGAAACAGTGGTAATCAGTGATTGATCATGGGGAAACAATGGTGATCAGTCAACACAGTCAGGCTGTACACACTGGTGAACTCGTATATCAGCGGCTATGATGTGAGTCAGAGCTTGTGCTTGACTACAGTCCAATGCTATCTTTGCTATTTATCATTCACTGTTGCCTGTACTACTGTAGGCAGAGCAAATCAAGAAGAAATCTCAATATCCGAAACTCAATATCAAGAACCCAGCTCAGTATTTTGTAGTGTACACCTGACTTAAGTGAATAACGGTTGTAAAGGTTGTGACAGTACTTTGAAAGCAATCACTTTATGCCATGTGTCTATAGCTGCAATTACTTTACACCTTGTGAGCCAGCAGTGCAGTTCAGCAGACTGAACCAAGTACTTGAAAAAACAATGCAGATAAACGTATGAAAAAACATTTCCGCGACTCTAGCTTCCTAAACATGAACCAATTTGATTTTCTGTAGCAGATCATCTATTGCAGCCAATCACATGCGTTTATGTAAATATTTTTAGCTGAAGGCAGCTCATCATATCAGAAACTAGCTACAGGGCTAGACACAATAGCTCAGAAAGGGAAGCGTTTTCACAGACCTTAATAGATTTTTAAGTTAATTTGCCCTTTCTGCCCTGATTAACAAACAGATGTCTAATCAGTTCAGAGTCTGTGATGCCAGTCAACAGTTATGAAGCAACACTGCGAAACAACATTCAACCACTTCAAATTGTCTTATTCATAGCCATAAAGTAGCTGCTGTCAGCATTCAGACATACTAGCTGCTTGTTCTGACCTTTCAAAGAAAAACATTTTATGCAGATGGACTGTTTACACTTTTACTTGAACATCCATGGTGTAGTGAATTTTCCCTGAGTTTCTAAGCACCACAATCCATCCAGGGAACATATTAATGATCCTCAGAGCAATTTTTAGTGTCACTGGTTAGCCACAAACACCTACCCAGACATGAGAACACATTTCTCACATGCCTCAAAACAAGGCAATGAGTAGAAGAGAACAATGAGGAAACCGCACTCAGAAACCACACGGCTAATAGAGCACAAATAACCAGGCCTGGTTTCATTTCAGGAATCTCCGGGTTTATTTTGGATTATATCATTATTACATAATGGCTTCTGCAGAGGAGGGTAGAGGCGGGTGAGAATAATAAACATGAGGTTGGTTTACAGAATCTGTTGGACTTATATGGAGGTGGTTTGAACTCTTGGGTCCTACTGTGGATCTTATATGCATTTGTGGGGAAATAAAATAATATTTATTTATTTATGACTGGTTCATTATGTAGGAATGTATATTTGCTCCTTCTCTTTTGTTTTTCTGTAGCATCTGCCATACAAGTCGTTGTTACTATGTTACAATGTATAACGTAAATGATAACGTATCATTATAGATACATTATAGAAAATTAATCAACACCTTCAGACCAATCAGATTCAAAATTTCAACAATGCACGGGTATAATATTTGGTTACACAAAATATTACACAGAAGGTGCAACTGTAGCACGATGTTTAAGTGGAAATAAATTGGAACTTTTTTTTTTTTTTTAAATGCAGAAAATCTGTTAAAAGCCAGAGATCCTGCAGCTACACATAATGATGGGTGATTATGGAGTTAGGTAGATAAAACATAGGTTAATACAGGATAGTATTTCCCAAACTCAGACCATTTCATTAGTTAATCATACTGTGGTCCAATTTGAATCCATTTACACAATGACCTTAATAATCTGCTATATTCACATTGGTTTCATCCTAATCATAATTACATCTATGTGAAGTTATCATATAATAGCTGACCTCTTGTTCAGTCAATTATCGGCAGCCACTGCAATGAAGTGTCGCCTCGTCTGAAAAAAAAAAAAAGATGAATGCTGTCTAGATAATGTGCAGTATATTCAAGTGGCTCAAGGTATAAATGTCTTAATATATGAAGTGTAATCAGGATTAGGTGTGGATTATCATAAATCCTCAGCATTAGGCTTGTGGAAAGGGAAAATGTCCTGCAGGTGTGGGTTGAACATGCAGCCCACATTTGAATACCTGTTCATCCCTGATTGTGTTTAAAAAAAAAAGAATGGTGGTATTGTAAACAAGTTCCGCAAGAAGCAACAAGAAGATTAATGTGCTGTCAATACAAATGGTAGACCAAACTAACCTGAAAAACACCATGCAACGTTCCATCTTTTAAAGTATTAGCTGTACCAGAAACAGTTCACTATAGTTGTAATATGACTGGGATCATGTACAGGCGTAATTCAATAAAACGAGGTAATAAAATTGTTGGTGATAGAGTAAGCTGGAAAAAGGGAACCTGATTCTTACAGTGAGCACAGATTTACTATCTTGCTGTCTTTCCAACATTCCTATTTTTTGTTCATTTTTTTCCACTAATGTTACAAACTCTCCTTATGACATTATCTTTATAGTGATGAGAAGTTTACTAAGGCAATTCTTTCAAACTGTTCATTCCAATGAATCAAACATCCGATTCCCCTGATTAAGTTTTCTCACAAGGCATGCTAGCGGTAACATTACGTAAAACACACTAAACAATTGCCAAAGACAGAACAAAGACTGGAAGGCTACCATGAAGCTGGTCCTAAGATGGTCTTCTGGGTCCTAAAGCCCCTTAACTTACACTAACTTACACTGGGTCCCAAAGTTCCACAGCACACAAAGCACCAAAATGTGACCACATAAAGTTCAAAATTCTGGACTATACAATACATACAACTGTCTTTGTAGAGCTTACTTGCGTTCACAGATTGTACCTACTAAAGTTTATCAACAATCTAGCTAAACAACACCAAATACTAAAAGTACATCCTTTTTCTATACCACCTTAATCAAGTGTAATAAGATTTCCCACAATTCTCTGCTCTTGTGCAAGGTTCTGCAGGAATGAAACAGTATCTCAGTAGCCTCGAAACAGATTGTGCTCCAAAGTCATAGCAGCAGTGTGCTCAGAGAAAGAACATTTATTCCTCAAGTTACAAGGTCAAGCTGCCACGTCGCTCAGGGATTCATGCGTTCTACTGCGTTGGGCTCCAAGATGAACATCCTCATCCAAATGAGCCACGACCTCCATACTGGCTCTCTCTCTTGGTATATGTTTTTTTTTTAAAAAGCTCTTGGACTCTAGGCCTAAAGCTTTTCATGAAAAAGTTGCACTATATTAGCAGTTCATATCCAACAGCACTGTTGAATTCTTGAGTCTGATTGGTCAGAAGGTGTTGATTAACAGCTCTGACTGTAGTTCCAGCTACAAGACAAATCACAGGTTTACATTAATGCACATAATATGTTACCATTTCTATAGTAACAGCTAATTCACAGGGACTTCTAAACCTAATACTTAATTACTTAAAGAAAAACACAATATACTAGAAACTATACTATACTATACTACAGAAACAATAAGTTATTAGAACGAGCACATTGATTTTATTCTGTGATTTCTCCTCCAGTCTTCACTACTGTCAGAGCTGCTGTTATAGAAAATTAATCAACACCATCTGGCCAACCAGATTCAACAGCACTGTGGTTTATATTATTGTTTAGCTCTTTCAGATATACAGAATCAGTGTTATTTCAGTTTCCATGTTATAATATAATGGCTTTGACTTGGAACTCTTTTCCAAAGACTGCAAAAAACATAAAGGCAGAGAAATATTTAGCATATCAAGGAACCTTTTTTCAAAGAAATTTAATTTACCTATTACTAACCACTCAAGTACGTCCGAAACAGAGATCGAACAGTCCATTCATCATGTGTGGTGGGTTACAGACAAAGAAAGAGACCCACAATTTCAAAAATAACTAAATAACTACTCGATGCAACAGAACATTTTAACTAATGATACACGAGATGCCATTCTTCCTTGTCCCGGGTCTTAGAAGGCCACCATGACAGCATCGTCAATCATTGTTCACACAGGACTAAAGTAAGTAAACCCTTCTATGAAATCTCAGACAGCTCTGAAACAGATATCCCATCTGTGCAAACCGGAGCTCCCATTTCGACATGTCTGTATAGCAGAAACAGATGTGTAGGTGCGCCGTGCAAGTGTCAAGTCAGGTGACATTTCTGTTGTTTTGGCTCTGGTTTATTTTATCTCCAGTTCAGGATTCTGAGCGTAAATTGAAAATAAACCACTGAGAAATAAGTGCAGAGTTTTTATACATCTGGTATGTAGAAGACATTATATATATATATATATATATATATATATATATATATATATATATATATATATATATATATATATATATATATATATATATATATATATATATATATATATATATATGTCCTCTACACACCACACCCCTATCATTTCAGGACCAGCGAACATAAAATAATTTTTAAAAATGTCAGTTTTAATACTTCTTGTGAGTGTTGATTGTCTGGAGTCTGTGACCCATAAACACTGACAGACACTGTGCATGTCCCTTGCTGATCTGCCAGGCCTGTAATTTTCACTTTCTGCTTACTTTGGACACTTTTTTTTTCTCCTTCAGTCATGTCATCAGTAAGTGAAATGGAGTTTGCTTCAGGTTGGCTGATCTACTTTGGTCAGTCAAGAAAATTCCTTTTTTTTTTTTTTTTTATCTGATAAACTCAGCAGTTGCCATAATAGTATGAATTGTGTCTTCTACTGCAAAATGAAGCGTCATCCACTGAGGCTTGAGGCTTTTTAAAAAATTTTTTTGGCTACACTAGAACTAAACTCAATTTTCAACAGAAAAAAAATGGCCAGAAATGTTACGAATATACAACGTTATAGTGAGGGATATAACATTTGAAAGGAGAAAACTTCAGTTTCTACGCTGTAGCTGCTATTATTAAAAAAATTTCTTCAAACCGTCTTCAAACTTTAGGAGGCAGAGCCTAGGTTGTACTAACACTAACAAAAAATAAGTTGTCCAATTTACTGCCCTCATAAATGTTACAGTGTTCAACTTCACAGTGAAGTTTTGTTCATTTTTATAGATGACATTAAGTCACACGGTGTCCTAAACCTCATCACTGAAGAAATGGAGGCAGCTTGAGGCAGATAATATTTACAGAAAAGATTTTGGATAAGACAGATGTGTCTGATTCCAGGTTGAAATGACTGTAAAGATTACATGAGGTGTGTTCTTTTATAAAGGAACACAGAGGTGGAGTATGTAATAAACTAGAAACTCATTCTACATGCCATCTGTAGCACCATTAATGACACCACTGATGATAAACACCACCCATAAGTGTGCTGCTCTGAGACACACACACAAACACACACACACACACACACACACACACACACACACACACTTTAACAACACTGTGCACAGAGCTCCAAGATCCCTTTACGACATACAGGCAGAAAAAAATCAGTGATAAAAGTTTAATCGAGCCATTGTAAAGATGCAAGAGTGGAGAGTGAGACTCCAAAGAGAACATAATTATTACCTGACAAAATATAGCTTACAGCTATGGACTTTAGCAAGAGGACAACCAATCCAGTATGTGTGCTAATACTTTAAATCAGTGTATGGGTGCAAAAGGGAATGAGTTACAAGGCTCAACCATTCTCTTGAAGGGTGCCAATAATTATGGGAGCTGAATTTGGAACCTTAACCCCTAATCTACTACAAGTGTATGGAGAATCAGGTGAATAAAACTCATACTGAAGTATACAACCATATGCTCCTGTGCTTTTGTCGTGTCATACCCATAATTTTTTGACATTAAAAGCAAGCACCCTAATCCATCAATAAGTCCACATGACTGACTCTGCGATAAAGCATTCTTTGTATTCATCCGTGTTTTACAAGTCAGCTTTAAAGCCGTCACTTCTTCTTACAAGCAACACGCACAACGAGGGCATTAATATGTAAATGTAACATTTACCCCACAGGCTCTTGAGCACAAACAGAATAAAAAGTGTGCCCAGGTTGCAAATGACCCTCCTGAGTACGGTGCTAATTGAGGCACTGTTTAACTAAAAAGGCATAAACACACACACACACACACACACACACACATTTGTCTTAGGTAGGAAATACAGCAAAGGGCCATGAAAACAGGAAAATGTGCCACAGGTTGGTGTGTTTGGAGTACCGTCTCCAGTGCAGACTCTTTTTATTAAAAAGTAATAAAAAGTAAAGAAGTACTTGTTTATTAAAATAGATCTGTCTCATCTGAAGCACTATGAAACAAAACACAACCACTTTAATTTGTGTATTTTTTTTTTTTTTTTGGCTATGGTAGCTCAGTGGTTAAGACCTCGGGCTACTGATTGGAAGGTCGTGTGTTCAAACCCCAGCACTGCCAAGTCGCCACTGTTGGGCCCTTGAGCAAGGCCCTTAACCCTCAAGTGATCTGATGTATAAATGAAATAAAAATGTAAGTCGCTCTAGATAAGGGCGTTGTAAATGTAGAAAGATTTAGTAGAAAAGTTTTGTAGATTTAGTCAGTTGTACGTCAACACATTGTGACCCAACTCATTTGCCTTGTCTGTGAACAACATTGGACAGTCAGTTGTCTGTCTGTTTGCAAACAGATCACCTTCTGCTCAATTGTAAGTGTTCCACATTAGATGAACGACCTCCTTGTAAATTTGCCAATCCCTGTGCACAGGACTGCTGAGAGACAACATGTCCCCTATCTGATGATCTGGCTGCATCTGGCCAGTACATAGGCATCTGTCCACTTGTCGACCTTGCCCACAAAACTGCTTGGTGGCTGTTTTACATCAACCACCACTGGGGTACGAAAAAGCCACTAAGATTACATCAGGGTCTGTCTCTGTATGCGAGCCAGCTGTACTAAGCTTCTCTGAGTTTTGCACTTCATTGCAGTGTTGCATTCCTGCTAACAGTTCTTCTTCATTCCAACACTGTTAAAGCGCTCACTTTTCTCATTCCAGGGACTTAAGAACTGAGCCATCTGCCCATTTCTGTTTCTGCTGCAACAATGCAGCATAGGAACTTACCTTCTTTCATATATGGTTCAGCCTTGTCTTTTGTTTACTTCATTCCATGCTGTGACAGTGCAATGACAGATAAAGGATAACGAAAGATGTGTTGGTAGGGCATTGATCATTCAACTGCATCTGGTTCTGCCAGAACAAATGCCCTGCCATCCTGCACCGATAATGCCATTCATAGTCAGAATAGTAATAAGTCAAATGCAAGAACTGTTATCAGCCAGAACGTGTCACTCCCATTTGTTTGGTGTGAGAAACAATGAATTAGAATGCTATACCTAGAGTCTTGAACCAACCAACCCTTCCTCAACCCTTCCTCTAATCAGGAGGACAATAATGGGAAATTGGACAGGTGTGGCATAGCAATAGACCTTTTTTAGGCTACCTATGTATATGGGGTCACAGTCACAAGATGACAGCTTCACCACTGGTACTCAGCAAGGTATTCAGCAATACTGGGAAAATTCCAGTAGTTTTGAAGGAAACTGCCTGGCGATCTGGAATGCATGGAAGAAGAACAATCATCATTCAACTAGGTGATTCAGTCTTATCTGTTTTTTTGTGTCATTTTTGACACAAATATACACATATATTCATTCCTGATGATGCATTAAAATCAAATCAAACAGGAATAGACCACAAATGTAGTCAATCAGAGACAATCAAGACTTTTGTTATGGTGTTGCACTGGAACTTGGAGATTAACATAGCTGTAAAGTAAGGGACTTCTATGTTATCCAACATCTGTTCTACAAAAATTCATATCTACATGTTCATATACAGTATTTGCTTTAAAAACAATGTTTTGCTACATAATCTCATTTTTAAATGATTTTGTAAGATATCATTTATATGATCTTATACTATATTTTAGTCCTGGACATTTACTGTAGGTCAAGTCTATAGCAAGACCTGCAACCCAGTACTAGGATGATTCAGAAACTTACACATGTGATCATAAGGGAGCAATGTTCTAAACAATGTGAGAAGAAACCAGCAATGTGAATCTCATTTCTCATATAGCCATGATTTATCTGATATGTGTTTCATTTCCTAACAGGATATTGCCTCACCTCTTATCAAGAAAAGCTCCAAAGGAAAACAACAAAAAGGGAGATGGTGCCTAAAAAACAAGGGCACACAGCGAATGTATACTGTAAGGAGAAGGGAAATCAACACCAGTTTAATAGCAGGCTTAATGAAATGTGTTTTTGTATCAGGGCACTCTAAGTTCCTCAGTCTGGTACAAACATAAAAGCGCCAGGCCTGTGTGGCGAACACACCGCCACGCCAGTTTAGTGCTTTTTAGGGGGAGTGTTAAAATTTTAATTAGAGTTCATTTTCCCTGAATCTAATTAGAAGTATGAGAGTGGGGGGAACTGTTGGTTGAGGGGCATTAAACACAAATGAAAGCTGCTTGCTTTGGTGCCTGAATTTAATTTGGTGATGCAGAAAAGGTTGCAGGCACTCAGATGCTCTTCAGCTAAATGTAGGAAAACTGAAAGAAGGAGGAGAGAAAAGCAGGCCGCGTGTGGCAGGTGGTTCTAATTACCCAAGCAACCAGAACAGGAACAAGCTATTAACACAGCAAATAAATGCAGAATTGAAACACTCACAAGAGAGAGTCTTATTTCTTGAAAACGGACTGCTGGAAAAAAAGTTTCCCAATTTATTCCAAACTGAGTTGCAGTTCAAATTTTCTATGATGTATAGATGATTAAAATTATGCAGGTTGCAAAAACAAAGGTGGTGTTGATGCGTTAAAGTCGTGTATGTAATGTATGCAATAATAAAGAATACTCCCTGGTCTCATGTTCCCAAACAGCTTCCCATAAGAGATTTTGTTTTGTTAAAAACAATTCAAGGAATAAAATGTTCAGAATACATTCTGATAAACTAAAAATTCTAGGTCAAGAAGTGTAGTTGGTTGTTACAGCTACGTTAGGGCTACATCCTTATAACACTCTGGCGAGTCTAAGCAGGCATGTTGGATTTTAGTACCAAGAGGATCAAACATACACTTTTCAATGCAATACTTTTCAAATATACACTCTTCAGTAACCAATGCTTGACCATGCCCTATTGCCACAATCCATTACAACTTTACCCAGCTAACAACTTTAGGATAGTGGAACATTTTAACATCACATCTCCCGAAAACATTGGTTCAAAATCGTTCAAAAGCACTTATCAATCATTTAACATTTACTCTGTCAAGCTTACCTACCTCACTAAAATAGGGTTTTGTTTGTGGCAACATCAGTACAAACAGTATGGTAATGTTTACTTTTGTTTGAGAATGGTGGTTGAGCATTGGGATGTATTCAGAACATGAGCTGTTGCGTCACTGTGTACCTTCTCCAGGTTCTATCAGGTTAATCTCGTCCATCCCAGTGGCATTAGTTCTGAGTTAATTTCCAGCCACCTTTCCAGTTGGTCCTAATTTATGTCAGTTTCTTGTGTAGTTATGGCATACTTTGTCCAGGTGATTCTCACTGCCTCCGGCAGTTGCGAGGATTGAAATAGGACTTATGTACATAGTTGTGCTTCTATGAATCCTGGATTCCTTACAGGGTTCCTTTTCATTTGGAGCCAGCAATGACTTGTGGGAACGCAGCAAAAATGTTCCAGAGAAACACTGAATGACAGCAATTACTGTAAATACCGTGTCGTACATAACTTCATGAAAGATGGCTGAATGATGATAATATTGTGTCATACATAACTTCACTTTGTAGAAAGGTGTTGGTATGCATGTACATGCACACAAGAGAGTATCCAGGTGGTTCTCACCACCCCTAGCAGTTATATGGGGTTCATAGAACCACATTTAGATAAATAACTAGTGTTGCCCTAAGAATGTTGTAAGCAAAATATAAGTACGTGTTTTCAAAACATTCAATTACAGCCTAACCTTCCTGGAACATGTCAACTACCATACTGAACATTCTCTGGTAGCTGGGAATAAATAATCCTCCAAAACTAAAGAATAAACCTCATCTAACATTAGGTATCAGGCAAAAGTTTTTCTATCTGATTCGAATGCTGGAAACACACTCGATTGTTCCGTTCTGATTAGCAATACAGAAGCCCTTCCAGTAAGCCTTGCTTCTGTTGATTACAAAATAGCCTAATTATGCTGCTTAATGAATTGAATAAGTGGCTTGGACTTTGGGACAGTGTTCCAAAGGTCGAGATAGATGTGATTTGGGCCTGCAGAGCACACAATGTTGCCAAATATTCATCCAGATGAGAGCTTCACTACTGAACAGTAATAACTAAAGAGTTATTATACAGAGTGGCCACAGTGCGTGGAGGCATACCACAACCCAGCAGAAGCTGAAATTTTAAAACCTGAAACCAGAACACGTTGAACCAGTCCAAGCGGTTACGCTCGGACAAGTCAAGACAAAGAAAGTGCTTGGACCCCTGACCGACGAAACATGATGGAGTAGTGAGTGATAAAGAAGACCATCGGCTTAAAACATCTGATTTTATCTTTTCAGGTCAATTAAGCAATTTCAGATCTCTTGTGTTGACATTTCTCTTCCCTTCCTTCACTTCCTTTCATCACTCTCGCTCTGGATTTGTCCTGCCTGTGTGAGTAAATAGTAAACGTGCTCCAAATAAATACCACTATAAGAGCACACTACTTCTACATCTGGATGATTCATCAGCATTCTGCCGTGTTTTTTTTTTAATGATAGCTAAATTTTACTGTCAGAAATGAAAGGTGATCTGTAAATCACACACTGATAATCCTCATAAAGCCGCACCCTCTAAAACACACACTTGTCTGCCAAAGGCAACTCCCGGTCATTTAAAAATGCAGTGGAAGTGCTCTTTTTTCAGTGACAGCCTGACAGACAGTACTTTTTGGTTTAATTAAAACTGGATAGTGGCTGTAAAAGTATAAAAGATACTTTAAAATCTTCTTGGCAGTGCTAGTTTTAAGCTGTCCATAAGAAGTAATGTCTATACATCAAATCAAAGCATGCCTTAAAATTAAACATATTATACTGCAAAGCACGGCATGTGTAGCACTAATTGTTCCTTTAGTAAATAAAGGTTGTGAACATTGCAGTCACTTCCTTTAATCAAGTGTACCCTTAATAAAACCCTATCTCTGACATCCAGCTTTGAATTTCAGATTTTAAATTTCTAGCCACGGGCTAATAGTAAAACATCACACTATAACAACACAGTACAAGAGATAAGAAGAACAAATGGCCCAATGAAACACTAACCCGGGACACATAGCGTACAGCTGTTTATGTTCTCAATTAGGTGTGTAATGGTATATCAGTATGACGGAGTAATACTCATACTGTTGACATTATGATAAACCAGAACAGGATAATCATGTCACAAAAAGTATAAAATAGCCTATATGCTGCACAATTTTTGAACAGCGTCAACCTCTCTAATTGTTAATTACCTTGTCTATGCAGTACATATGCATTAATAATTGGTGAATTTTCAATATCTACTTGCCAGAATTTCTCTTCTTTTTAATATGAGGTGGGCAGAGATAATCTTGGTTAAGGTTTGTGTAAGATTTATGCTAACTAATCAAAAACCAAGGCTCAAGTTGATTTGATTTCTTTTTTTTGGTGTGGGGATAAGGACTCTAATGATTGGCCAATCCTAACCAACCCCTTTTTTGTATTGAAAAATAACCAACCTTGGGGTGGTAACAGTAACTGCACTTTGTTTATTATTTCCTATAGCAGCATGCCCCCAAGTGTTTTATTCCTTACTAGCACTTTTTTCCCAATCATTGCACTCTTGTGCAAAGGTAAGTAAACAAAACTTAAAAATAATTACTATAATACTATAATATTAATGGTTCTAAGTATATTTTCATTCAAAACCATTCAAATCCTTTACATGTTCTACTGTTTTTCATGTTTGAAGCGTGCAGGGTTATTCGATGTGTTGACGTAATTTCCACCGAAACAGGAAGTCAGGTCGGGACATATAGAGTGGCCCCTCGACCTTTTTAAATTGCCAATAGCGTTTAGCTTACCTCACAGCCCGGGCTAAGCTGTACTTGACAGTTAGTACGATGGACACGACCCAGAGCAATAATGATGCGTTGGATTCACTTCTTAACCAACGTACAGTTGGAAAACTGAATAAAACTCACGTTTGAACAGCCAAAGATACATTTACGACCCATGCTTGCTGATATGATTTCTCTCACTCAACAACGACAACTTCTGCAAGGTGATTTTTATAATGTTGGGGGCGGGACACTTCAGATTCTAGAGAGCATTTGATTGGACAGAAATCTGATGAGAAGCTGAAGTGCAGAATGAATCATCAAAATTGTTGATCTGTATTGGTGGTAGAGAGATACGGTAAATGTTGAATGCATATATCTTCTAAATGTAAATTTTGTCAATGTTTTGGAGCACAGTAGTTTATAGATAGGCTAACATATTCATACTAAAAGCCACAAAACATCAATATGTATTTCATGGGGACTTGGATATAAAAAGCCAGAACAAGCCAAACAAGTGCTAGCTACTATGAGCATCCATTTTTCTAATCGCAACAGGTCAAGGTGGCGTGAACACTCTGAAGTCGAAAGTAGAAAGTCCTTAGTCAGAAAATCCCAATTATCCTTTTGTCATAAACACGGCATTAAATGTGTCTGATATGTGAAATTTGCTAATAATCAAAGTAACACTCTAGTTTGCTATCATACAAACATTTAGAATATTTTACACTATATTGTCTGGGACTTAATGTACAAGCATTCGTCAAAGAAATTCTGAGGAAACTATCCATATTGTTTTGCTAAACTACTAAAAGCTTAAAGCGAACCTATTAACAAATATTCTAGCATTTTTACTCAAACTAATCATTTTATTCTGTACGATATCCAAAATTTAATGACGTCCTCTTTGAAAGTTGTCAACTGATAATGTGGTGTAACAGTGATATTAGATTTTACCATTATCATACAAGAAACTTTAAATATCTTCTCCTCAACTCTTAATTCAGTTTAGCAACGCACCTTTGACTCCTCAGCAAAAACAGAAATATAAGAGAAGTAAAACCTCTCCAAATAGTCGGGTCAGGGGTCAGGTCAGGGGTCACCCTCATACTTTTTCATGGTCCTCCTGCCTGTAGAAAAATGACCCAGAGGTCATCTCCAGGCAGCGTGAGAATTTGCATGTAAGTGGAAGGCGAATATAGAGGGTTATGTGTTGAGAGTTAAAGTAATGGGAGAGGAGAAGTACGCACTTTGGGAGGTCTACCACCATGGCACGGCTCCGGATCTTATTACAGACACACGGATGGCACAGGCTCATGCACAGACGTCTCAGAAATACCAAAAGAAGTCTCTTGGTATTTACTCATGCATCAAGGGTGCATTCCAGCCAAATCGGTGTCTCCCTTATATCTCCGTCACACGTGGCATTATCCATGAAGCACTTCATACGACTTTCAGATAAGAAGATCTGTCTTTGAGTTTGAATAGAGTACATAAAAGGTATTCATAAATGTGCATAATGTCTTCTTTTTTTCTCTTTTTTTTTTTTTTTTTAACTTGACAGGATTTCTGAGAGGACTTTAAAAAGTCACATTCATAAATGTTCATTCACTGCTAGCTCTAGCTAGCTAGCTAATATTGAGCTAACCGGAGAGAATTTCTGAGAGGATTTTAAAAAGTCACATTTATAAATGTTTACACAATGCTAACACTATACATCTAGCTAACCTGAGCTACACTGACAGGATTTCTGAGAGGATTTTAAGTCATATTCGTAAGTGTTCATCAACTGCTACCTCTAGCTAGCTAGCTAACATTAGATAACCTGACAGGACAGGATTTCTGAGAGGATTTTAAGTCTTATTCATAAATGTTCATTCACTGCAAACTCTATCCGGCTAGCTAAGGGGAGTTAAACTGAGGATTTCTGAGAGGATTTTAAGTCATAAATGTCCGTTAGCTGCTAACTGTAGCCAGAATTGCTGAGAAGATTTTAAAATGTCATATTCATAAACGGTCCTAACTCTATTCAGCTAGCTAACTTGAGCTAAAGTGACAGGATTTACGCGATTAGATTTAATATTTAAAGATGCAATAATTATTATTTAACTTAGAAATATAATTGGCAGATCACATAAATTGAATCAACTGAATACACTGTAAAGTTCAATAACTTTAAAACAAGTCTAAGTCTTTAAGTATAATATGTAAATGTACAGTTCTACACAGTACAAGAGTAATTATAAAAGAGAGGTAATTAAGTTTCGTGTACTTCATTAGACCACGGGTGTTTATGTTCATGTTGGTCGTTGCAGGCTTACTATTTTGCTAATTTATGGTATAAACATTGTTTAATACAGATGTTGATTATTTGGTTTATTTTTTATTTTTTTTAATTAAACAGAATTAATTAATACAACCTTTTTTTCTTTTCTTTTTTTTACTTTGTAATGATATTGGTGATGTATTAATGCTGAAGTTCAGGGAAACTTCTTGTTTTTGCCAGCGAAATAATTCCCAGAAGCTGTCAGTGAATCTAGCCTCTCATAATTTCATACCTTTCCTATTAGTTACACTATATTTACTAAAGAATTCATAGACGCTACTAAACAATATGCTTGAAGATGATTAAATGAATAATACTTCAGGAGGCCACGGCTAATAAATCCTCACAACCTGAAATCCGAGCTGTATTAAAAGAACTGTCTGACGTGGAGAAAAATCCACCCTAGGCTTTACGCAGGTGCTTACATAAATGAGCCGAGCTAAAAGTTAACTGTGGCAATAAAACTGTAATTGCACTCAACAATGGTGCAATACGAAGTTTTCGTCATGCCACAGTGCACCACCGGCCTCTCTAATGAGGTGCAAGGTACCAATTAATAGAGTTGCATGGTAAGCCTTGCTTTTAAATAAAAAATGATGGTGTGTTTCGAAGGCTTAACCCGAATTACGGGTCCAGAGTGAAATATTCTGAGTGACTGGAACAGCAGAAACGCTCCAAATGAATAAACTGCAGTTCACACAGGCCTTTTTTTTTTTGCAAATAATAAGGCACTAGGCCACTGCTAGTACAAATGAAGAAACAACACATGAAGGCGAAGGAGGGGGGAGAGCGGGAAAGAAGAGAATGAAGAGAGAGAGAATGAGAGGAAGAGAAGAAGAGAAGGTGATAAAAAGAGGGCAATACAATACACATTTCCTCCATTACTCTAAATCTACTTCATCAGTCAGGACATGTTGAGTGCTTGAAGTTTTTTTTTTTTTTTTTAATCCACTTTTCTTAGGACAAACACAAAACACTGTGTACCCAGACGTGTAATGACTGTTTTAAACAGGCCGCCGTAGTCAGGATGAATATTAATGAGCCCGCTGTCACCTCAGTAGAACTTTCAGTGCCCGACAAACAAATAATTACAGCATCAAAGTTTATGGCAACACTTGGTTGTTTGTAACGGGGACGTTTGTTTTATGGCATATAAATGTTCTGTCGGCACATTTTGTGCTTTCGGTGTGTACACTTGACACATTTCCACCTTTAATGGTCTGAAAAATGCTCTCAGGTAAGGAAATAACAGCGCTATTTAAAGCTCCACATTCATCTCTACACATCACACTACAAGTTCAGAGCGAGTAGCGATATATAAACCATATCTCTGTTCGTACGCCGCAAATCACGCCGTGACAGGCAGAAAAGCGAGAACTCGTCCAACTACGCCGCGTGCTTTTTTTTTTTTTTCTTTCTTTGAGAGCATTTTTAGACACAATAAGGAGGCAGAGAGGGAGAGATAGAGCAAGAAGAAAGAGTGCTAGGGTTGAGAGCAGGGTTTTTAACTTTAAGTGCGAAAATCTTTAAGTGCAAAGCTAAAACATGCTCAAGAACACGACTCGAGCGCGAGACTGACAGGGAGAAGAAGAACGAGTTGTCGGGGAACAGATGAACAAAAGACAGAGAAAAGCGAGGGGAATAGAGAGGAGTCGCGGATCATTATCAGGAGAGGTTTTAGAGCAACTCAGCTTCAGGAGCAGCCATTTTGGGATTGGATCCTCTGTTACAGGGAGCTTGGAGTCCACGCTTTAGCTTCGTTAAGCCAGGATTAAATAATGTGCAAGAGAACTAGTCACTTTGCTAGCTTTGAAATTAATGTTACTGGTTTACACACACACACACACACACACACACACACACACACACACACACACACACACACACACACACACACACACACAATTAAAGTGTTTTTAGTAAAAATGTTTGCCAGACCAAACTTATTAAATATTATGTTTACACCTACAATTTTATACCCTGCTAATGTGTGTGTGTGTGTGTGTGTGTGTGTGTGTGTGTGTGTGTGTGTGTGTGTGTGTGTGTGTGTAGACATGAGCAAACTGCCAGATTTGACCTCAAGTGAACCACAACAGGAAATAGCTTGATTACTCACTCTTGAATTAATATTCATTTTAAAGGCCAATGATGCTTGTACACACACATACACACACTCACACACACACACACACACACACACACACACACTGGAGCTGTTTGTGACATCACCTCTACACATACGTCACACTCTGCACAGCTGACTGACAGAGAGAATGAGAGAGGGAAGAGAAAGAGGAAGAAAGAAAAAAGCGAAAAGACAGAAAGAGAGGGAGAAAAGTGAGAGGGAGGAGTGACATGAGAACAAGCAGAATGAAAGGATGCGAGAAATGTAGAAAGAAAGTGGAAGGGGGAGGGATGGATAAAAAGAGGACGAGGGAAAGAAAGAAAGATAGAGAGAAAGGAGGCAGAGACAAAGGGGGTAAACAGACAGAGAAGGAGGGGGAGAGAGGGAAAGAACTGACTAAGAGAATGAAGAGAGAGAACGAGAGGAGGAGAAGAAGATAAAAAGAGCGGGAAGAAAGGAGGTGCAAAAAGAGGTGAACAAGAAGGAAAGAGAGGGAGGGAAGACAGAGGAAAGGAGAGGGATGGATGGTGGGTAATTACAAAAGAGAGAGAGTAATGGAAGTAAAATATGGATAAAAAAAGGATAAAGAAAGACAGTGTGAAGAGACAGAGAAAGCAAGGAGAAATGAAAACTGAGTGAAGGAGAGAGAGAAGAAAGAGTGAGCAGAAAGACAGAGAAAAAGAGGAATGGCAGAGAAAGGGAGCAAAAGAGTGACAGAAAAAGAGACAGAAGGAGAGACAGTAACAGAGAGTGAGTGGGTGTGTGTGTGTGTGTGTGAGAGAGAGAGAGAGAGAGAGAGAGAGAGAGAGAGAGAGAGAGAGAGAGGAAAGCACAGTAACATAAATCGTAGCTTTAGCCCCAACACAGTGGGGTTTTTTCCTGTCACCTCTTTTTAACGGCCACAATAAGTGTGTGTGTGTGTGTGTGTGTGTGTGTGTGTGTGTGTGTGTGTGTGTGTGTTCACAGGGAGGAGAGCTGAGAAAGGCAGAGCAGACTGATGAGAGGTGAACAATTCATTGAGTCTGGTTGAAAGAACAGAGGTGCTGTAATGCTGTCCTGCAGTGCCATCTACTGCTTTACTCTCTCTCTCTCTCTCTCTCTCTCTCTCTCTCTCTCTCTCTCTCTCTGTCACACACACACACACACACACACACACACACACACACACACACACAAGCTTTTATTGATATCACACTCTATTCTATAGTTTGTTGACACTTGCAGTATGACTGCATGCCAATTTCACACTACAAGCGTTCCTGACTTGAAAGCTACATTTGACCATCCCTACAATTTGTGGGAGCTTTGGCAACAATTTTAATACTTGCGTTTCTGACTTGGTATTAACCTGTACTAGGAAAATAATCAACAACCAACCCCTCTGAAGTGGATTATTTTCCTATAACAGCATGCCCCAATGCATTTTATACATCTTCTACCAAAGCAATTTGCCACTAACTAAAATAAATGTTATTTATTTTTCAGTCCCTCCAGGATTTTTCGATTTTGCGATCGCAGGAATTAACGCAAAATCAAGCAAACTCTGCAATATTCAGAGGCGCTTACAATTTCTCGAAATTACCGCAGATTTCCTATAGATTTGGGACAAGACACGTCATGTGACGTCATCACAACGCGCATTCAGCCAAAGCCCTCTTCGAATTCACGTGTGTCGAACGTGAATACAGATAAAAGGTCTCATTTACCAACAAACATCACTGCGAAAGACCGTGCAAAACAATTTCATACAATTGCAATTTTGCCAGAAAACTCCTCAAGTTGCATTACAAATTTTGAAAAAAAAACCCACTGCGAAATCAAGCATTTCTGGCCGCAACAATCACAAAAAAAAATCTCTGCGAAATCCTGTACGGACTAATTAAGGAATGACACATCAGTCCCTGTATAAATTGTAACTACAAAAATGATAACATATAACCTATAAACCTGCAATTTGCAGCCATAACTACTGGATATGAATCAATTGGTCAGTTCTGACCAATCAGAATCAAGACTTGACTGGAGCAGGTGTGATGCACTAGGGTTGTAACTGCGGCTGTTTCTCAATTCTAAGAACGCAAAGAACGGACTTGCGTTCTGGTGAAGACCGGTCTACCTTGAAAGAACCAACTCGGAAGGACAGAACGCATCTTTGTGAGAATTGAGATGTGCTGTAAGCTTCCTGTGGCGCAATGGACCGTCCCAGCACATTTCTAGTAGTGGAACAGGGTCGTCATCTCTTCAGTGCTCCCGAAGTAATATGTTTCAGCTGGTTAATAGATTTACTGTTAACTGGCTGATTAACCAAAAGTTAATTAAATATGATTTAATGTAGTAAGCTCACTGTTTTCAACTGTGACCTGACGTTAACTAAAAACTAAGCTAACGAGTTTACCGTTACCTCAGGATGGAAGCTAGATTAGTAATTACAATACTTCTGAGGGCTAAATTCGACTTTTCAACAACTCATACAGTGGGGGAGAAAAGTATTTGATCCCCTGCTGATTTTGTACGTTTGCCCACTGACAAAGAAATGATCAGTGTATAATTTTAATGGTAGGTGTATTTTAACAGTGAGAGACAGAATAACAACAAAAAAAATCCAGAAAAACACATTTCAAAAAAGTTATAAATCGATTTGCATTTTAATGAGTGAAATAAGTATTTGACCCCTTCGACTTAATACTTGGTGGCAAAACCCTTGTTGGCGATCACAGAGGTCAGACGTTTCTTGTAGTTGGCCACCAGGTTTGCACACATCAGATAGAGCTTGTAATGTTAAAGTTGTGTAAAAGCATACTATGCCTCCCTTATATAAGTACACAGTGACATCTGTTCTTTAAATGGGCACTGAATGGGGTTTTGAAACTGAATGCTTGTATGTGGTCAGAACATGGTCACCACATGTCCGCTGAGTTTCCTCCGGGTTTTTCGGTTTAATCCCACTTCCCATAAACATGCTGGTAGGTGAATTGCCTCTTGGTATGAATGAGTGTGTGAATATATGTGTGTGTGTGTGTGTGTGTGTGTGTGTGTGTGTGTGTGTGTGTGTGTGTGGTGCCCTGTGATGGACTGGCATCCAGTACAGGTTGTATTCTTACCTCACACCAAACGTTCTTCAGATCTACCATGACCCTGACCAAGATGAAGATGCTGATGAAGGAAAATGAACGATTGAATTAAAGAACAGTCAGAGTATAGATAACTTGAACCACCCGTCCAAAACTAGATCCATTCTCAAAGCAATCCCTAAATGAGGGTTCGTCAATATTGTTATTACAGGAAAACAATACAACATATCATATGGAACTTCACACACATAGTATAACAGATAACATTTATAGAACCATGACTTTCTTTCTTGTTTATTTATTTCCCAAAGACATATATAACCCCAGCCTGACTTAATGAATTACTTAATAAATAAATTACCTCAAATGTTGGATAAATGAAAGTAATACCGATGCTGAAGGAGTTGGGCTTTCACAACTGGGAACATTGCTGTGTTAAAAAATAAATAAATAAAAAATAAACATACAGCTGTGGCCAAAAGTTTTGAGAATGACACAAATATTAATTTTCACAAAGTCTACTGCTTCAGTTTATATGATGGCAATTTGCATATACTCCAGAATGTTATGAAGAGTGATCAGATGAATTGCAATTAATTTCAAAGTCCCTCTTTGCCATGAAAGTGAACTTAATTCCAAAAAAACATGTCCACTGCATTTCAGCCCTTCCACAAAAGGACCAGCTGACATCATGTCAGTGATTCTCTCGTTAACACTCTCACCTGTGTTAACGAGGGCAAGGCTGGAGATCACTCTGTCATGCTGATTGAGTTAGAATAACAGACTGGGAGCTTTAAAAGGAGGGTGGTGCTTGAAATTATTGTTCTTCGTCTGTTAACTATGGTTACCTGCAAGGAAACACGTGCATCCATGATTGCTTTGCACAAAAAGGGATTCACAGGCAAGGATATTGCTGCTAGTAAGATTGCACCTAAATCAACCATTTATCGGATCATCAAGACCTTCAAGGAGAGAGGTTTAACTGTTGTGAAGAAGGCTTCAGGGCGCCCAAGAAAGTCCAGCAAGCGCCAGGACCGTCTCCTAAAGTTGATTCAGCTGCGGGATCGGGGCACCACCAGTGCAGAGCTTGCTCAGGAATGGCAGCAGGCAGGTGTGAGTACGTCTGCACGCACAGTAAGGCGAAGACTTTTGGAGGATGGCCTGGTGTCAAGAAGGGCAGCAAAGAAGCCACTTCTCTCCAGGAAAAACATCAGGGACAGACTGCTATTCTGCAAAAAGTACAGGGATTGGACTGCTGAGGACTGGGGTAATGTCATTTTCTCTGATGAATCTCCTTTCCGATTGTTTGGGGCATCTGGAAAAAAGCTTGTCCGGAGAAGAAAAGTCCTGTGTCATGCCAACAGTAAAGCATCCTGAGACCACTCATGTGTGGGGTTGCTTCTCAGCCAAGGGAGTGGGCTCACTCACAATTTTGCCTAAGAACACAGCCATGAATAAAGAATGGTACAAAAACATCCTCAGAGAGCAACTTCTCCCAACCATCCAAGAACAGTTTGGTGATGAACAATGCCTTTTCCAGCATGATGGGGCACCTTGCCACAAGGCAAAAGTGATAACGAAGTGGCTCGGGGAATAAAACATCGACATTTTGGGTCCATGGCCAGGAAACTCCCCAGACCTTAATCCCATTGAGAATTTGTGGTCAATCCTCAAGAGGCGGGTGGACAAACAAAAACCCACAAACTCTGACAAACTCCAAGCATTGATTATGCAAGAATGGGCTGCCATCAGTCAGGATGTGGCCCAGAAGTTGATTGACAGCATGCCAGGGCGAATTGCAGAGGTCTTGAAAAAGAAGGGTCAACACTGCAAATATTGACTCTTTGCATAAACTTCATGTAATTCTCAATAAAAGCCATTGACACTTATGAAATGCTTGTGATTATACTTCAGTAACAGTTGGTAACATCTGACAAAAAGATCTAAAAACGCTGAAGCAGTAGATTTTGTGAAAGTTAATATTTGTGTCATTCTCAAAACTTTTGGCCACGGCTGTACATAAAGATAAATGACTTCGAAAACCAAACTAAACTTTTTTATGAGGAAAAATCTGTGAACCTGTTTCCACAGTTAGCGTTTTTTTGTTTGTTTTTTCTTCCAGAAAAATCGCCACCCAGCGCTCACGTGATACGCACGCTGTAACCATAGCAACGCTCTTACTAGTTACAGTGCGACGTCACATTGTGTATCGTTTAATGTACCGGAAAATAAACAAGTTCTTATTTTAGAAATATTTCAACTTTGGAATATTGGCAATAAAATATTAATCATAAATCGCCTCATATTAGCTCACTAACGAGACCGGTATATTGCCCATAATGTGTGTTTTTCTCGCCGCCTGCCTCCAAACTCGCAACCTGATTGGTCGGGCGATGACGTCACTCCACGCCTTTATGAAGTTTTTGTGTTTTAAAGATTTTTCTTTTTATAAACATGTTAATCTATGTTTATATCCTTTCCTGGCGTTGATTTTATTATATTGTTTACATTATTGTCTATGAGCTATGCATATGATATTGTCATCTTGTTGATAATTTTATATTAGTCTATTTTTTAAAAAAAGTAAGAAAACCTTTCTCGCCCAACTTCCAAGGAAATTAAATGCTAATTTTAATTTATAGTTAGGTTATCTGATGTATTATACTTGTTCTCATATACAGATTTGGATATTGAAAACATGTTGTAAATGTTATTATGTCAGTGTCAATATTATATTGCATATTATTTCACAATTTTTTTTTTCAGAATAGATTTTGCCTCATTAATAAGCACATTTAGATTGCTAAATAACAATAAAGCCTTAAAATGTATGCTATTATTATGTATTGTTATCATTATTAGGAATATGAGATATATGAACACATACTGATTATGGCTTTGAGCTATGAGTAATCATAATTGATTATTATTTTAAAAGAAATTACACGCAAATATAAAATAATAATAATAATAATAATAATAATAATAATAATAATAATAATAATAGTTATTATTATTATTATTATTATTATTATTATTATTATTATTATTATTATTAAGTGGATCTCTGATTTGGATTGATTTATTCTTCCTGGTACCCCACAGTGATGGATGCCCTACAGAGACATGTGTGTATATGAGTAGAGGAATTAATTAATTCTACATAAAAAGAAATTCATTAACCAGAGATATAAGCAAAAGCACACATTAAGAGGAACTCAGTTTCCCCCTCCAAAGCAAACTCTTCTGCTGCACTCCACTTTGTCCTTTGACGTTGCTGACAATTCAGGCGATGTTATCAGCATCCTAATTCCTCTGTCCTTCAGCTCGTTATGATGTGTGTGGAGAAATCTACCTCCTCCCTGTGTCCTCTCATTTACATGCTAAATAAGGCACCGTCCACTCACCATGCATCACTGACAGATTCCACCTTTACACAAAGCGATGCACTGAGGAGAGGAAAAGGAAATAAAAAGGCAAGAAATACGCTGTCTGATCATTAGATGTACACTGTCTGAAATGTATCTGTCATTATTTTCTCTATTTGCATTACTTGCTTATTGTGTGCACAAGTGACCATGATAAGTTAGGGTCAGGTTCGAGTGCCAAATACAAACAGGTGACAAAATAAAGGAAAAAACAATATAGAGTCTGATAGTCAGGTGTTGGGCCACCACGAGCCTCCAGAACAGCTTCACTGCATCAATTCTACAAGTCTGTGGAAGTGTAGGCTACTGGATCAATGGACACTGTTTTTCCACAAGATATTCCTTCGTTTGGTGTTTTGCTAGAGCGCTGTCTAACACATCAATCCACTATCATCTCTTACAGCAGGACAACGATCCAAAACATACATCAAAATCAACACAAAGATGGTTTACTGACCACAAAATCAAGGTCCTGCCCTGGCCATCCCAGTCCCCTGACTTGAAACCCATAGAAAACCTGTGGGGTGAACTGAAGAGGAGAGTCCACCAGCGTGGACCTCGAAATGTGAAGGATCTGGGGAGATTCTGTATGGAGGAATGGTCTCAGATCCCTTGCCATGTATTCTCCAACCTCATCAGGCATTATAGGAGAAGACTCAGAGCTGGTATCTTGGCAAAGGGGGAGGTAGCACAAAATATTGACTAAAAGGGTGCCAATAATTGTGGGGGGCACTGTATCAGTCTGATCAGATGCGGCTCTCACCTTGACTCATCTTTTCATGCACCTAGAGATGCGGTGGATTCGGGTTACAGCCACAATATTAATTACACCAAATTAATTTATGCATAGGAGACCAAACAAAATGCGCAGTCATTCTGTACATAGGTCCACGGAACGTGAACGGTTTTATCAGTCTGCTCACTCACTAGGTGTCCTGCCACTTTCGCCCAAAAATATAGACAGTTAAAACAGTAGGGAAAAAAAGCTATAAACTGTCAACTTGTGAATGTGGGAAACTGTCTTTTTGATATATGGTTTTATTAGTCATCAAATGAGTATCATTGTTTCCGTTTCTGATTAAACATTTTTAAAAACCGAAAGTTGCCCTCGGCGCATGGATATCTTTAATAACCTCAGGCACCATTTCAGCTGAAGGGACAAACTGAAACAGGTAAGTGGAGCTGCTGAGGTAAGTCGTTTAAAATGTAAATATATTTACTCCGCTTTACTCCGTCACTTTTGGAAAAAGATATATATGTAAAACGAAACCTAGCTAGCTACACTTTTTTATTTTTTGTATTTTTATTTTTATTTTTTTTTAGAAATTATGTGAAATATAATACAAGCAAATTGTTGTACATTTGAGATAACTTAGTTAGCTCCTCCGACAGCTATTCTAATATTAAAGTGTGAGCAGAAAGCAAATAGTCAACTTTAAATTATATACCTTTATTGTCGAGTACAAAACAACACTAACGCCAAAACGCTGAAATATATGTAGCTAAAATGCGATAAAATGAAAATGAGCTGTGGCTAACTTCCTAAAAAAAAAAAAAAAGAAAAGAAAAGAACGGTTACTAAGTAACTAGCTAGCTGACGTGAGCTAACAAGCGAAGCTGCGTCAGTAATTATAAAATGAGCTATAACGATTTTAATTCGCTTTTATCTCGGTTAAAATCATCGGTTTAAATTGTTTATGAGTTGCAAACGACGTTTTGGCTTCTTTTTTAATCTGCAGCTAACGAGTAAGATAATTAGTAGCTGCCAAACTACTTTATACTTCGGTCAGATTGATCGAGTAACATTACATCAGACCGAATGCCTTGCTGAAAAAAACAATAGACACCCTCCTAGGATTTATAATGGCTTTTAATGGTTATAATAAGAATTATATTTGTTTTAATGGAATTTGGTCCCTGTGGGTCTCTACTGGTATTTTTGTTGCCTTCTATTGGTGGCTTGTTATGTCTGGTGGATACCATTAAGGACCAATACGGGCTATGATCGGCCTGATTACCGTTCTTATCCGGCCCCTAGATAAATGGGTAAATTCTAACAGGGATAAATGGACCCCTCTCGACGTACTCCAACAATTTTCTGGGCGTCTAGCTGCAGTGCAAGTGGTTTACACTGCGCTCAGATGCGGAGTAACTTTTGGGGTATCCACGGCCACCTGCGAAAACTCTTTTTCCATCCTCACTAATGTGCTCACTCAGCACAGATGGAGCATGTTTCATCAGAGGAAAGCACAACTCGTCGAACTGGCATTTGAAAGTGATCCAGCTGCGAAATTCGAGGAGAAAGAATGGCATGACAAGTTGCTCAGGAGATTCAACACCAAATCAAGGCGATTGCAGCTCATCTAAAAAGGTAGGATATCCATCATTTCGCTGTGTTTAAAAGCTTTTAGAAACTTTGTTAGTACATTTGTCTGGTTACTGTCAGGTTACTGTTGTGACATCTTTGTTGTGTTTCATTTGCATAGGGTGTGTATTAGGGAGTTCTGCATTTAAAAATCTGTCTTACAAGAGTGAGTCCTATGTGTGTGTGTTGTTGGTGTAAAGTCAAGCCCCTTTGACAATTTCACATGCCCACTCAGTCATTTCGTTCTGCAGCCAGGCATGCTGAAAATAGTTAAAGCTCAGTCAGAACTATTATCAGCAACTCTAAGGTAAAGTAAATTCTAGGTTACTGTTTTCACTAGCATCCCTTTCAGTATGATATCTGATGATAAATGACCTTTATGAATGACCTTCAGTTAGCTGGTGGTTAGCTTTTCTTAGCTTAGCTGCTGATATTGCTCAGTTGGCCAGAAAAAATTAGTCTGATTGAAGAAGACTTCAGTGCTCACATGCGATTTAAACATTCATTTTGAAGATGAATATTAATGCACTTATACGTGCACTTATATAATCTCTTGCAATTTTTGTAGTCTGACAATGTAATGTTTTAGGCGATTCTTGTTCAGGGCCAGAGTAGTTTTGCTATTAGGGATATTTATTTGCTAAATATCAGTATTTCCCACAGGATTGGGTGGTGGGTGGACCTCTGACCCTCTAGGGGTCGTAAGAAAATTTTGTACATTTTAAAGTTTAATGCATCAGTCTGGTGCACTTTGAGAGGATAATTAAGAAGCTAGATCTATGAAGAATTGTGTGCTCTCGTAAACAAATTTGTGCTGTAGTAGTAATTTAATCATAAAAACATTGGTTGTATAGATATATAGATATAAATATGACATGGAAAAAAAGTCACACCCACAAAGCATGGCTTGAAATGGTTCACAAATGGTCAAAACACAAAATCGACTATAGCATACATTTGAGCCATCAAAGAAATGAAACAAAAGTGGATACCTGTGTTGAATTGGTTTATTTTTTAGAAAATAAAAATATATACTGGATGAGGACGACATGATATTGGGGTTGTTTGTTTGCGAGCGTCTGGTGGTCGGTCCCCACCTTACCCATGGGGCCCGAACGACCTACATGGGACTGTCCTTTTGTGGGCCCACCACCTGCAGGAGCAGTAGTAAGGGTGTTTTACATTGTGTATTGGCCAGCAGTCGTGGTGCAGAGATACCGTCTAGATATAGTTGGGCTCACCTCAATGCACAGCATGGGCTCTGGCACCAAACTCCTGTAGAGGGGCTGGACTCTGTTCCACTCTGGAGTTGCCCTGGTTGAGAGGCGCAGAGCAGGAGTGGGCGTACTTGTAGCCCCCCAGTTCGGCGCTGGTATGTTGAAGTTTACCCCAGTGAACGAGAGGGTCTCCTCCCTTCGGTTTTGTGTCGGAGGACGTACTCTAACTGTTTAGAGTATGTCCTGTTTGTGCTTAATCACTGAACATCAGTTCAGAGTATTCAGCCTTCTTGGAGTCCTTGGGTGGGGTGCTGGAAGGTGCCCCCGCAAGAGACTCCATGGTTTTACTGGGGGACTTTAATGCTCATTTGGGTCATCGGGGACATCGGACGTTGGAAGTAGTACTTTGAGGACCTCCTGAATCCCACTGATACTCCTTCCATTGAGGAAGTACAGCTGGAGGACTTGGAGGTGGACTTGCCCATTACTGGGGCTGAGGTCACTGAGGCAGTTAAACAACTCCTTAATGGCAGGGCTCCTGGGGTGGATGAGATTCGCGCTGAGTTCCTGAAGGCTTTTTCAACCTTGTGTGGAGGTCGGGGACAGTACCTCTGGATTGGCAGACTGGGGTTGTGGTCCCTATCTTTAAGAAGGGGGACTGGAGGGTGTGTTCCAACTTTATGGGGAATACACTCGTCAGCCTCCCTGGGAAAGTCTATGCCAGGGTAATGGAGAGGAGGGTCTGGACTTTAGTCTTGTGTCTAATTCTCATAGCGGAAGTCCACAATGTCATCAATTCAGAATATTCAGCCATCTTGGAGTCCTTGGGTGGGGTGCTGGAAGGTGCCCCCACAAGAGACTCCATAGTTTTACTGGGGGACTTTAACGCTCACTTGGGTAATAGTTTTTGGGTAGCCTTGTGTCTAATTCTCATAGTGGAAGTCCGCAATGTTTTCGGTCGCTTAGCCTTGGTAGTTCAGTGGTACAATTCTTGAGGCCCGGGTTTGGGCAGGTAGTGAATAGTTGGCATTCAGTGCCAGCCAATCAAATTAAAAGCTTTTCTGCAGCTATCCCAGGTGCTGAAAATATGTCGCAGCCAATCAGATTTTTTCACATTTTATTTTAAAGCTCGTCTGGACCGGGGTTCGAATCCCACTCAGTGCAACCCTGAAAAATTGTTTCACGCAACTTTATGCAGTATAAGCACAAAGACAGGCAATTTTGAAATAATAACAATGCATTAGTATTACAAAATCTGTGTTTGATGGACAATATATTGTTATTAATTGATTAATGTTTACATGCATATAGAGTTCAAATATTTGTTCATCAAATGTGCAACATAGAACAACCCTAAAAAAATTTCTGACCACTATGTCAACATTGATCCATTGATATCACTTTTCCAGCTGTTTTATAACATTCTTACTTTTTTTTAATTTCACACAATATCAACAATTGAAATAAAATAGTAATTTAAATTAATGTAAATGAAAAATTTAAATAAGGTTTTACTCTAATATAGTGAATTCCAGTACTGAATGCATATGGTTTATTGAGGGATGGGAGTCTCAACTTAACTTACCAGTAAAATGTTGGCAATATAATAGAGTAAATAATGAATCCTGCAAACAGAGACATACTACAACAAAGCAATTAGTGTTTATCATTTTTTTATTAGCAGTTTAAACACTATTATACAGCAGTGAAAACCACAATAATAGTGAAGAAACACATACATACACATACGTGTGTGTGAGAAATATAATTTCAGTACGAATACTGTAAATCTGCCCATATTTACATAATAACACAAACTTAAACTTATGCTGTAAAATAAAGTAAAAATATATCTACATTAGTTAAATATCACCATAAGTGCAAGATATTTACAGTGGAACATTTATATTCATTTTCTTTTTTTTTTCTTCCACCTATCTCTGTCTTTACATCTCATAAAAAGCAGACTTACTGTTTTGGCCCTGCTCCAGTTCTATTTTATAAAATCTACACAAGCGACCAATGTGTTGAGATTCAGGCCTTTTGTGTTTCTGCTGTCCTTTCTCCACCCATTTCTTTGTGGCCTCAAGTTCTCTCTGAAAGAACTCTGCTTCCATAAAGTCTTAAAATGGCATTCTGGGATTTGTTAGTCCTTCACCACTGTAAGCTTTAAAAACCTTTGTGGAACAGCAGAAGTACCTGACATGGCCTTGTTGATTTAAAAAAAAAAAAAAAAAAAGGGGGGGACAGAGACACCATCGCTCTTATAGAGGAGTTGTGGCCCACTGCTGCATACTCCTGATCCACAAGCCTTAGCACGTCCTTCTTCCCACGATGCTTCTTTAGCAAGTTGTCAGTGCCCTCCTTTATTGGGGATGTCCACCATTTGTGGTCCAGCACAAACACCCTCCCACCAGTCTTCACAGTTCCAGAGCGGGTGCTCTAGGATGAGGCCAGCATGGGCAAAGGTGGTATAGCGCCACATGGGTACCATAAGATGAGGACAGCATGGGCACAGGCAAAGTGCCAGTGGATTCTGCAAGAACAACAAAAGAGCATGAAGAGTGTTACTTTACAAATATTAAATGCAGGATAACAGCGTCTTGTGAGTTTTTCCTTCTTTAAAATGCTTACCTGATTCTAGCTGAGGATGTGGAGTCACATCAAGATCAGCAGGAGGGTCTCCAGACTGGACATGGGGTGGGCTGCTTTGTTCAGCTGGATTTAAAGACTGAGTGGTCTTGCTCTTGTGCTTTTTCCAGTCCAGTAGAACAGGGTGTCATCCAGGTTCAACATACTCCAGCCTAAACATCTCCACAGAATCTTTGTGGGACACGTGAAGGGTGGGTTACTTTGGCATTCCTAACACCCTCTCTGAGACAGCAGTGAGATCGGCAATCAGACATAGATCAAACACTCCCGGAAGCAGAACATCTGGCGGTTTCAGGTCCAACAGACGCTGAAAGTTCCAGCGCACCACTCCGGTCATGCCCTGGGCTACAAACAGCTCAGAGGAAACACGGGTGCCAGTGACTCATAAAGACTCCTGTAGCCTCTTCCTGCTGAAGGTTCCTCATCAGGTAGATGGTGTACCCCATGACATTTTCTTGTATTTGCCAAACTGCAGGATGTATGCACCAAAAACCTCTCTCTTGTCTGAGACATCCCCTCTCCCTGACGGAGCACAGCCAGAGCGTTTTGTCTGAAGCTTCTCCTTCATCTGTGCTGACTTGTCCTGCAGAGACGGGTTATTTTTGATCAGCCCGGCCTCCTCAGTTGGCTCCTGAAGGAGATATCCCAGTGGTTCCTTAGAGAACACAACCTTAACTCTTCCTAGGAAAAACAACAAAAAAGCCATGCTCATTTATAGTTTAGCTTTTAAATCATCTAATGATGTGTTAGACAGCAAACACTACAACAGGGCTACTCCAGCGGCGAAACTAATCTAAGTTTAGAATAGCGTAATGGATGTAAACTGATAAACACTACAAATACATTGAAACAACAGTCATGTTCATTCATAGTTTAGCTTGTAATTAACCAGCGACGTTTTAAAGCGAACAAACAAACAAACTCTCCTAGGAGGAACATTACGTGCATGTTGACGGAAAAACGTGTGCGATTTCAGTATCACACTGATAAAACTTAATTCGTGTATCCAAGAGCAAACACAGAAATCATTACACAACTGAAAAAACATCACTGTTCATTCAGCCGCCGGTGTTAAATACTGACTGTTAAAAAGCGAGAGAGAGAGAGAGTGCAAGCACAGAGCTCAGACTTAATCTACAGTGTATATATAAACAAACATAAATTATAGTCATGTTCATTCATAGTTGAGCGTTTAAACCACCCAGCGATGTGTTAGAGAGAAAAGTTTGGTAACAAACAGTCTCTCATAGTGCGATGCAGGCGCGTGTTCGCATATAAACATAGAAACTAATGTGATTTCCGCATTCGTTGTGATAAAACACATGCTGATGTAATATAAAGTAACTTACCTTTGATCGATGAGCTGACGATGCGATGAATGAGTAATCCAGCAGTGCGCGCTCGTCTATTCTCTCTTCTACTCGGATAGGGAAATAAAATGGCGACTTCACATTTCCCGGTGGAGCAAAAATTTGGAACAGCGCCACAAAAGCTCCAGTGGCCAAAAGTATATTAAAGCTGTAGTGGTTTAGCACTAGAAACGGTTTAGGGCCGTTTAGCAAAACAATCCCCGGCCACCGCACGGGAGGCCGGGGTTCGATTTCCAACCAATGCAGAAACGTTTAGTTTTGTTCTACAATGTATAATTTGCCATCTTTTAGAGATGTCCGTCTGTCTTTTAGAGATGCCTGGTGCATTTAAAATAAATAAATCTCCAAAAAGAAGCACAGAGATACCCGATCATGGAAAAATGCTTAAATATCAGGACAAATATCTGTAAAAACAATTATCTCTACTTGCTAACTGCTCAACACATGGTGATGGGAACTCAAGACAACTTGAAAAGGTTCAGCTGGGACTTTGAAGGTGTTAAAAGAGCAACAGATACATTTGTACAGTCTGCATACAGAAATCTGCAGGAGCAAGATGGTAGTGACTTTGAGGTCCAAACTGTCCTCCCAGAAAAACGGCATTAGAAAAAAAAAATGTCATGCCAGGTGAGAGGGCAGAGGATGAGCCGCTTTCATATTCTTCGATAGAGTACAGAGTCAGAGTCCACAACGTCATCATGGACACTGTCCAAGATAGCATCTACCACTGGTACACAGCAAGTGCAGCTCTGTGTTCAGATTCTGTCTGCATGGATCCTAATGTTTTTTCATGAAATACGACAAAATGGGCTCCCAAAATCAGCTCTAGTGGAACTTGAACTCTGGGAAAGGCTGAAAATGTGAACTTTGGATAGCTATTTTATAAAGACAGTGAAGGAGCTCTCAGGAGTAGATGTAGATGGCCATACTGTGTGTAATAAATTGAATTCAGGAAAGGAAAAAATAGCATCAGTGGTTTCAAAAAAAGAATAAATGTTTTTGCGTTGTTCAGGAATCAACCCCAGGCCTCCTGACAGACTGGGAAATTTTGGCTCTGATGTGCCATCTAGTGGATATCACTTTTATGAGTACTTTCTTGGATCCTGCTAAAAAACAATATAATAATTCTAAATAATGCTGTTAACTGGTGTTCCTTCGATTCTCCAACTGTATAACAGTTGCTCATGCGTGGTTTGTCAGTGTTATTAGAACCCCTGCTGTAGTCTGTCACTGTTTTATGTTACGTGTAGCACCTTAATTGTAGAAGAATTACATTTATTTGCTAATATTATAATTGTCTATAAAAAGATGAATTACAATAATACCTACTGGAGCTGTTCTCACAGTGGAAGGCCACAAAGTTTTAGGTCATCTAGCATTGGTGGTTCAGTGGTAGAATTCTCGCCTGCCACGCGGGAGGCCCGGGTTCGATTCCCGGCCAATGCAGAAACCCTTAGTTTTGTTCTACTATGTATAATTTGCCATCTTTTAGGGATGTCCGTCTGTCTTTTAGAGATGACCGTCTGTCTTTTAGAGATGACTGGTGCATTTAAAATAAATAAATCTCCAAAAAGAAGCACAGAGATACCCGATTATGGAAAAATGCTTAAATATCAGGACAAATATCTGTAAAAATAATTATCGGTCGATCTCTACTTGCTAACTGCTCAACACATGGTGATGGGAACTCTAGACAACTTGAAAAGGTTCAGCTGGGACTTTGAAGGTGTTAAAAGAGCAACAGATACATTTGTACAGTCTGCATACAGAAATCTGCAGGAGCAAGATAATAGTTACTTTGAGGTCCAAACTGTCCTCCCAGAAAAACGGCAAAGAAAGAAGAAAGTCATGCCAGGTGAGAGGGCAGAGGATGAGCCATTTTAAGATTCTTCGACAGAGTACAGAGTCAAAGTCCACAATGTCATCATGAACACTGTCCAAGATAGCATCTACCACTGGTACAATAGGAGACACACAGTGCTGGTCCAAAGACAAAACACTAAGCAAAATCTTTGGATGGTATGGAAATCCTGATGGGGCACTTTGCATTGATCTTGTGACCACCATGGTGTAGCTGGAGAAAGACAATACAATGCAGCCCACTTTGAGAGTAAAAGCCAGAAGATACATGGAAGCGTTACTCAGATATATAACCATACTCACAGCACAGATTTGCCTATCAAAGTAAATTCAGACAAGTGGCATGGACTTGTTAACTACTCAACACATGGCGATGGGAACTCAAGACAACTTGAAAAGGTTCAAGTGGGACTTCGAAGGTGTTAAAAGAGCAACAGATACATTTGTACAGCGATTTGTATGTACAAGTGTTCAGTCAACTTAATTTCATACAGTGACTTAAACGATTAAATCAGAACCCTGGCTGTGGGAATTTGCCTCTTCCACCTATGCATAAATAGCTGTTATAACAATAGCATATCTGCTTTTTTTTTTTTTTGGTTGTTTTTTTTTGTAGTTTATTTAGTTTAGGTGCACCAGATATCAGTTTCTAAAAAGATAATAAATTATAGATAGTAGCAGAAAAAAAGAATAAATGTTTTTGCATTGTTCAGGAATCAACCCCAGGCCTCCTGACAGACTGGGAAATTTTGGCTCTGATGTGCCATCTAGTGGATATCACTTTTATGAGTACTTTCTTGGATCCTGTTAAAAAACAATATAATAATTCTAAATAATGCTGTTAACTGGTGTTCCTTCGATTCTCCAACTGTATAACAGTTGCTCATGCGTATTTTGTCAGTGTTATTAGAACCCCTGCTGTAGTCTGTCACTGTTTTATGTTACGTGTAGCACCTTAATTCTGGAAGAACTACATTTATTTGAATTGTCTATAAAAAGAGGAATTACAATAATACCTTCTTCTTCTTTTCCTTTCGGCTGTTCCCTTCAAGGGTCGCCACAGCGAATCATCTGCCTCCATTTAGCCCTATCCCCTGCATCCTCTTCTCTCAGATCGACTACCTTCATGTCCTCCTTCACTACATCCATAGACCTCCTCTTTGGTCTTCCTCTCGGCCTCCTGAGAGGTCAGACACAATGCAGCTCTTTCTGACCCTCTCTGTACTTCTCCATCAACATTCTCAAAGCAAATATTGCATATGTAGTGCTCTTTCTTGGCATGAAACCATACTGCTGCTCACAAATGCTCACTTCTCCCCTTAGCCTTGCTTCCACTACTCTTTCCCACAACTTCATTGTATGGCTCATCAGCTTAATACCTCTGTAGTTTCCACAACTCTGCACATCTCCCTTGTTCTTAAAAATCGGCACCAAAACACTTCTCCATTCCTCAGGCATCCTCTCACTCTCTAAGACCCCATTGAACAACCTAGTTAAAACTGTACTGCCATCTCTCCTAGACACTTCCATACCTCCACTGGTATGTCATCAGGACCAACCACCTTTCCTCTCTTCATTCTCTTCAAAGCTCTTCTAACTTCACCCTTGCTAATCCTTTCTACTTCCTGCTCAACAATATTTGCCTCTACTACTCTTCTCTCCCTGTAATTTTCCTCTTTCATCAGTTCCTCAAAGTACTCCTTCCATCTTTCCCTCACCCTCCTGTCACCTGTCAACACATTTCCATTTCTATCTTTAATCACTCTAACCTGATGCACATCCTTTCCATCTCTATCCCTCTGCCTCGCCAACCGATACAAATCCCTCTCACCTTCCTTACTATCTAACCTTGCATACATGTCCTCATAAGCTTTCTGCTTGGCCTTTGCCACCTCTATCTTAACCTCACGCTGCATCTCCCTATATTCCTGTCTACTTTCCTCCATCCTCTCACTGTCCCACTTCTTCCTAGCTAACCTCTTCTTCTGGATACTCTCCTGAACTTCCTCATTCCACCACCAAGTCTCCTTGTCTTCTTTCCTCCTTCCAGTTGACACACCTAGCACCTTCCTACCTGTCTCCCTGATCACTTTGGCTGTAGTAGTCCAGTCATCTGGAAGCACCTCCCGACCACCTAAAGCCTGTCTCAACTCCTCCCTGAAAACCACACAGCACTCTTCCTTTTCCAACTTCCACCACTTTGTCTTCTGCTCTGCCTTTGCTCTCTTCATTTTCCTCACCACCAGAGTCATCTTACACACCACCATCCTATGCTGTCTAGCTACACTGTCTCCTACCACTACTTTGCAATCGCTATTCTCCATCAGATTACAGTGTCTACATAAGATATAGTCCACCTGTGTGCTCCTGCCACCACTCTTATATGTCATCCTGTGTTCCTGCCTCTTCTGAAAGTATGTGTTCACCACAGCTATCTCCATACTTTTAGCAAAGTCTACCAACCTCTGTCCTTCTGGGTTACTTACCTGAAGACCAAACCTGCCCATCACTTCCTCATCCCCACTATTCCCTTCACCAACATGTCCATTAAAGTCTGCCCCTATCACCACTCTCTCACCTCTCTCATCTCTGGGAACACTCTGCATCACTTCCTCAAACTCGCTCCAGAATCTGTCTTTCTCCTCTTGCTCACAACCTACTTGTGGAGCATAAGCACTAGCAACATTCGACATCACACCTTCAATTTCCAGCTTCAGACTCATCAACCTATCGGACACTCTCTTTATCTCCAGAACATTCTTCACAAACTCCTCCTTCAGGATCACTCCTACTCCATTTCTCTTCCTGTCCACACCATGATAAAACAGTTTAAACCCTGCTCCCTTTCCACCTGGTCTCCTGGACACACAGAATGTCGACTTTCCTCCTCTGCATCATATCTACCAGCTCTCTGCCTTTACCTATCATCGTACCAACAATCAAAGTCCCTACTTTCAGTCCTAAACTCCTGCCTTTCCTCTTCTCTCTCTGCCTACGGACACACTTTCCTCCTCTAACACACCTTCCTCCTCTCCTTCTTCGAACAACAGTAGCCCAATTTCCACCAGTGCCCTGTAGGTCAACGGCACTGATGGCGGTTGTTGTTAACCCGGGCCCCGACTGATCCGGTATGGAAGTCATGTTAGTGATTCGCATATTGAATTTGGCAAAAGTTTTACGTCGGATGCCCTTCCTGACACAACCCTCTCTATTTATCCTGGCTTGGGACCGGCACAAAAAGTACACTGGCTTGTGACCTCCTGTGGCTAGATTCAATTACAATAATACCTATTGGAGCTATTCTCACAGGGGAAGGCCACAAAATTTTAGGTCACTTAGCATTGGTGGTTCAGTGGTAGAATTCTCGCCTGCCACGCGGGAGGCCCGGGTTCGATTCCCGGCCAATGCAGAAGCCTTTAGTTTTGTTCTACTATATATAATTTGCCATCTTTTAGAGATGTCCGTCTGTCTTTTAGAGATGGCTGGTGCATTTAAAATAAATAAATCTCCAAAAAGAAGCACAGAGATACCCGATTATGGAAAAATGCTTAAATATCAGGACAAATATCTGTAAAAACTATTATCGGTCGATCTCTACTTGCTAACTGCTCAACACATGGTGATGGGAACTCAAGACAACTTGAAAAGGTTCAACTTGGACTTTGAAGGTGTTAAAAGAGCAACAGATACATTTGTACAGTCTGCATACAGAGATCTGCAGGAGCAAGATGATAGTGACTTTGAGGTCCAAACTGTCCTCCCAGAAAAACGGCAAAGAAAAAAGAAAGTCATGCCAGGTGAGAGCGCAGAGGATGAGCCACTTTCAGATTCTTCGACAGAGTACAGAGTCAAAGTCCTCAACGTCATCATGAACACTGTCCAAGATAGCATCTACCACTGGTACAATAGGAGAAACACAGTGGTGGTCCAAAGACAAAACACTAAGCAAAATCTTTGGATGGTATGGAAATTCTGATGGGGCACTTTTCATTGATCTTGTGACCACCATGGTGTAGATGGAGAAAGACAATACAATGCAGCCCACTTGAGAGTAAAAGCCAGAAGATACATGGAAGTGTTACTCAGATATATAACCATACTCACAGCACAGATTTGCCTATCAAAGTAAATTCAGACAAGTGGCATGGACTTGCTAACTACCCAACACATGGCGATGGGAACTCATGACAACTTGAAAAGGTTCAAGTGGGACTTTGAAGGTGTTAAAAGAGCAACAGATACATTTGTACAGTCTGCAAACAGAAATCTGCAGGAGCAAGATGGTAGTGACTTTGAGGTCCAAACTGTCCTCCAAGAAAAACTGCAAAGAAAAAAAAAAAATGTCATGCCAGGTGAGAGGGCAGAGGATGAGCCACTTTCAGATTCTTCGTTAGAGTACAGAGTCAAAGTCCACAACGTCACCATGGACACTGTCCAAGATAGCATCTACCACTGGTACACAGCAAGTGCAGCTCTGTGTTCAGATTCTGTCTGCATGGATCCTAATGTTTTTTCCTGAAATACGACAAAGTGGGCTCTCAAAATCAGCTCTAGTGGAACTTGAACTCTGGGAAAGGCTGAAAATGTGAACTTTGGATAACTATTTTATAAAGACAGTGAAGGAGCTCTCAGGAGTAGATGTAGATGGCCATACTGTGTGTAATAAATTGAATTCAGGAAAGGAAAAAATAGCATCAGTGGTTTCAAAAAAAGAATAAATGTTTTTGCGTTGTTCAGGAATCAACCCCAGGCCTCCTGACAGACTGGGAAATTTTGGCTCTGATGTGCCATCTAGTGGATATCACTTTTATGAGTACTTTCTTGGATCCTGCTAAAAAACAATATAATAATTCTAAATAATGCTGTTAACTGGTGTTCCTTCGATTCTCCAACTGTATAACAGTTGCTCATGTGTGGTTTGTCAGTGTTATTAGAACCCCTGCTGTAGTCTGTCACTGTTTTATGTTACGTGTAGCACCTTAATTGTAGAAGAATTACATTTATTTGCTAATATTATAATTGTCTATAAAAAAATGAATTACAATAATACCTACTGGAGCTGTTCTCACAGTGGAAGGCCACAAATTTTTAGGTCATCTAGCATTGGTGGTTCAGTGGTAGAATTCTCGCCTGCCACACGGGAGGCCGGGGTTCGATTCCCGGCCAATGCAGGAACCTTTAGTTTTGTTCTACTATGTATAATTTGCCATCTTTTAGAGATGTCCGTCTGTCTTTTAGAGATGACCGTCTGTCTTTTAGAGATGACTGGTGCATTTAAAATAAATAAATCTCCAAAAAGAAGCACAGAGATACCTGATTATGGAAAAATGCTTAAATATCAGGACAAATATCTGTAAAAACAATTATCGGTCGATCTCTACTTGCTAACTGCTCAACACATGGTGATGGGAACTCAAGACAACTTGAAAAGGTTCAAGTGGGACTTTGAAGGTGTTAAAAGAGCAACAGATACATTTGTACAGTCTGCATACAGAAATCTGCAGGAGCAAGATGATAGTGACTTTGAGGTCCAAACTGTCCTCCCAGAAAAACGGCAAAGAAAGAAGAAAGTCATGCCAGGTGAGAGGGCAGAGGATGAGCCACTTTCAGATTCTTTGACAGAGTACAGAGTCAAAGTCCACAACGTCACCATGAACACTGTCCAAGATAGCATCTACCACTGGTACAATAGGAGAAACACAGTGCTGGTCCAAAGACAAAACACTAAGCAAAATCTTTGCATGGTATGGAAATCCTGATGGGGCACTTTTCATTGATCTTGTGACCACCATGGTGTAGATGGAGAAAGACAATACAATGCAGCCCACTTTGAGAGTAAAAGCCAGAAGATACATGGAAGCGTTACTCAGATATATAACCATACTCACAGCACAGATTTGCCTATCAAAGTAAATTCAGACAAGTGGCATGGACTTGCTAACTACTCAACACTAGGCTATGGGAACTCATGACAACTTGAAAAGGTTCAAGTGGGACTTTGAAGGTGTTAAAAGAGCAACAGATACATTTGTACAGTCTGCATACAAAAATCTGCAGGAGCAAGATGGTAGTGACTTTGAGGTCCAAACTGTCCTCCAAGAAAAACTGCAAAGAAAAAAAAAATGTCATGCCAGATGAGAGGGCAGAGGATGAGCCACTTTCATATTCTTCGATAGAGTACAGAGTCAGAGTCCACAACGTCACCATGGACACTGTCCAAGATAGCATCTACCACTGGTACACAGCAAGTGCAGCTCTGTGTTCAGATTCTGTCTGCATGGATCCTAATTTTTTTTCCTGAAATACGATAAAATGGGCTCCCAAAATCAGCTCTAGTGGAACTTGAACACTGGGAAAGGCTGAAAATGTGAACTTTGGATAGCTATTTTAGAAAGACAGTGAAGGAGCTCTCAGGAGTAGATGTAGATGGCCATACTGTGTGTAATAAATTGAATTCAGGAAAGGAAAAAATAGCATCAGTGGTTTCAAAAAAAGAATAAATGTTTTTGCGTTGTTCAGGAATCAACCCCAGGCCTCCTGACAGACTGGGAAATTTTGGCTCTGATGTGCCATCTAGTGGATATCACTTTTATGAGTACTTTCTTGGATCCTGTTAAAAAACAATATAATAATTCTAAATAATGCTGTTAACTGGTGTTCCTTCGATTCTCCAACTGTATAACAGTTGCTCATGTGTGGTTTGTCAGTGTTATTAGAACCCCTGCTGTAGTCTGTCACTGTTTTATGTTACATGTAGCAGCTTAATTGTAGAAGAATTACATTTATTTGCTAATATTATAATTGTCTATAAAAAGATGAATTACAATAATACCTACTGGAGCTGTTCTCACAGTGGAAGGCCACAAATTTTTAGGTCATCTAGCATTGGTGGTTCAGTGGTAGAATTCTCGCCTGCCACGCGGGAGGCCCGGGTTCGATTCCCGGCCAATGCAGAAACCTTTAGTTTTGTTCTACTATGTATAATTTGCCATCTTTTAGAGATGTCCGTCTGTCTTTTAGAGATGACTGGTGCATTTAAAATAAATAAATCTCCAAAAAGAAGCACAGCGATACCCGATTATGGAAAAATGCTTAAATATCAGGACAAATATTTGTAAAGACAATTATCGGTCGATCTCTACTTGCTAACTGCTCAACACATGGTGATGGGAACTCAAGACAACTTGAAAAGGTTCAACTTGGACTTTGAAGGTGTTAAAAGAGCAACAGATACATTTGTACAGTCTGCATACAGAAATCTGCAGGAGCAAGATAATAGTTACTTTGAGGTCCAAACTGTCCTCCCAGAAAAACAGCAAAGAAAGAAGAAAGTCATGCCAGGTGAGAGGGCAGAGGATGAGCCACTTTCAGATTCTTTGACAGAGTACAGAGTCAAAGTCCACAACGTCATCATGAACACTGTCCAAGATAGCATCTACCACTGGTACAATAGGAGGCACACAGTGCTGGTCCAAAGACAAAGCACTAAGCAAAATCTTTGGATGGTATGGAAATCCTGATGGGGCACTTTTCACTGATCTTGTGACCACCATGGTGTAGATGGAGAAAGACAATACAATGCAGCCCACTTTGAGAGTAAAAGCCAGAAGATACATGGAAGCGCTACTCAGATATATAACCATACTCACAGCACAGATTTGCCTATCAAAGTAAATTCAGACAATAATTCTAAATAATGCTGTTAACTGGTGTTCCTTCGATTCTCCAACTGTATAACATACATACATAGTTTGTCAGTGTTATTAGAACCCCTGCTGTAGTCTGTCACTGTTTTATGTTACATGTAGCACCTTAATTCTCGAAGAACTACATTTATTTGCTAATATTATAATTGTCTATATTTATTCTTCCTGGTACCCCACAGAGATGGATGTCCTAGAGAGACCTGTGTGTATGAGGAATTAATTGATGCAACATAAAAATAAATTCATTAACCAGAGATATAAGCAAAAGCACACATTAAGACAATCTCAGTGTCCCCCTCCAAAGCAAACTCTTCTGTTGCACTCCACTTTGCCCTTTGATGTTACTGACAATTCAGGCGATGTTATCAGCATCCTAATTCCTCTGTCCTTCAGCTCATTATGATGTGTGTGGAGAAATCTACCTCCTCCCTGTGTCCTCTCATTTACATGTTAATTATGAAGCGATGCACTGTAATAAAAAGGCAAGAAATACACTGTCTGATCATTACATTTACACTGTCTGAAATGTGTCTGTCTCTGTTTTGTCTATGTGGATCATTTGCTTATTGTGTGCACAAGTGTGTGCACTTTCTGGCTGTTGTCATGATTGTTGTCATGGGCTGCGTCTCAAAATCAAAAATGGAGGGAGAGGATGAGCCACTTTCAGATTCTTTGACAGAGTCCACAACGTCATCATGGACACTGTACAAGATATCATCTACCACTGGTACAATAGGAGAAACATAGTGCTGGTCCAAAGACAAAGCACTATCAGACAAAGCAAAATCTTTGGATGGTATGGAAATCCTGATGGCATCACACAAGTGTGTGCACTTTCTCGCTGTTGTCATGATTGTTGTCATGGGCTGCGTCTCAAAATCAAAGACTGATCTTACAAGACTGGTACGCAAAACAGGCCTTTTGGTAGTTTTGAAGGCGCTTCAGACACTAACTGTAATAGGAAAAC
Organism: Cranoglanis bouderius; assembly: GCA_023630585.1. Taxonomy (NCBI): domain Eukaryota; kingdom Metazoa; phylum Chordata; class Actinopteri; order Siluriformes; family Cranoglanididae; genus Cranoglanis; species Cranoglanis bouderius. The sequence continues at coordinate 13,306,418 of CM042546.1, forward strand.
CAGTTAGTGTTAGTACTCCATAATGATATAGAATAGTACATAAGTATGCAATTTGAAACAGAGTTCTACTTTATTTAGCAGAGGTAGATGGATGAGGATATTTGTAAATTTTTTTTGTTGAACTACAGTATGCAGCGTGTCGGGATAGTGAAAAAATAAATAAAAGACTAATAATTTAATACTCATGGCAGTAACATTTCATAAATGTTGACACACAAAGTCGATCTTTGATATTTCTAAACTTGGTTTATTTTCCTGCGCAGCAGTGTGAGAAGACATGAATATGTTGCCTATGTACAAGTGTTCAGTCGACTTAATTTTATACATTGACTTACACGATTAAATCAGACCCCGGGCTGTGGGAATTTGCCTCTTCCACCTATGCATAAAGACCTGTTATAGCATTGGTGAGCTAAAGGAACAATAGCACATCAGTTACCCGCATCTGGCTTTTTTTGTAATTTATTTATTTTAAATGCCGCAGATATCAATTTCTAAAAAGATAACAAATTACATATAGGAGGGGTTGTGGGGGGGAAGCTAAATGTTTTTGCATTGGCCGGGAATCGAATGTCAGACGAGAATTCTACCACTGAACCACCAATGCTGAGCAGCTAAATGGATAGTGGAAGTCCCCTGTGAGAATGTGTCCCAAATTAGGTTCAAGCAGACTTAATTATTATTCTTCTTATAGTCAACAATTGTTTATTAGGAAATAAATATAGTTCTTGCATGCTTCTATGGTGCTACACGTAATGTAAAACAGGACAGGCTATACCACAACCAATTGTCAATTTGTCACAATATTCAACTTCTGACAGTATTAGACACCAGCTTTATTACATTGCTTTTTACGGCTTTATTACACTTTATCAATGCAATATAATATTTAATAGAATATGCATTCATACAATTTTGGCTTTCCATAGTTACAGCTCTGCCTCTACACAACTACAGCAAGCCACACTTCAAGAAGTTGTTGCGAGGGCAGTGGTGTGCGTGGCACAGCGTTACTTTAGGACCGGGTTCAATTTTTGGCCAATGCAACAACGTTCAGTTTTGCTGCCTACTATATATAATTTGCCATCTTTTAATGTCTGTCTGTCTTTTAGAGATGTTTATTTTAGCTCTCCAATGCAATAACAGTACATTCAGGGGTCTGATTTAATCGTTTAGTTCACTGTATAAAAATAAGTCGACTGATCACTTTTTTAAAAATAAATAATTATTAAAATAATTCTAAATAATGCTAGCGACTGGGGTTCCTTTGATTCTCCAACTCTATAATAGTTGCTCATGCGAGGTTTATCAGTGTGTTTTCTGTATCCTCTAGTCACTGCAGTCTCGCCATCAGACACTTTCGGTCTCGTGCTCAGACGCTGAAGTGCGCGTGAGGCGGAGCTGTGACTATGTAAAGCCAAAGGGGTCACATAGAAACAACACGCAGTTTTGTAGGAAATTAAGAAATACATACTTCTTGACGGCTCGTGACTAATCCTCATCATGGAAGTCCACAACCTTTTAGGGCACTTAGCATTGGTGGTTCAGTGGTAGAATTCTCGCCTGCCACGCGGGAGGCCCGGGTTCGATTCCCGGCCAATGCAACAGGCTTCAGTTTTCTTCTTCTATGTGTAATTTGGCATGTTTTTAGAAGTTGATGTCTGGTGTTTTTTAATTAAATAAACCATGAAAAGCTACCAGATGCGGGTGACTTATGCGCTATTGTTCCTTTAGCACGTCAATGCTATAACAGCTCGTTATGCCTAGGTGGAAGAGGCAAATTCCCACAGCCAGGGGTTTGATTTAATCTTTTAAGTGAAAGTGACATGATGGCCAATGTATGGTAACCCATACTTGGAATTTGTCCTCTGCATTTAACCCATCCAAGTTAGTGCACACACATTAGGAGTTGTGAGTAGTGAACACACACACTACAAACCGTGAACACACCCGGAGCAGTCTTATTAAAAATAAGTGAATTGAACACTTTGTATATCGGTGACATTTTTTTATTGAGCATGTCAGTGAAATTGCCTTGTATCGTGTCATAGAAAGTGTGCACAAAAGAGTGAAAAGAGGGAATGAAAAGTCTGCTCCATGACATTTTAATTATGCATTAATGGGGGTTTTTGGTTAAGATTTTTAAATTGGGCAAAAATAAGAAGAATAGATGAAAATACATTATTCAAGATTCAAGATTTTTATTTCTCACATACACAGTTACAGTCCCCTCCGAACCTATTGGAACTGCAATGCCAGTTCATTTGTTTGTGCTGTACACCAAAGGCATTTGGGTTTGAGATCGAAAGATGGATATGAGACGAGACTTTAGGATTTCTGCTTTTATTTCCTGGTGTTTACATCTAGGTGTGTTAAGCAACATAAAATATAGAACCTTCTGTATCAGACCACCCAATTTTTAGGTGAGTAAAAAAGTATAGGAACAGATCAGTCTTGAAGTAAATTAAAGTAAATAACACTTAATATTTGGTTGCATATCCCTTACTTGCAATAACTGCATCAAGCCTGCAACACACTGACATCACCAAATTGTTGGTTTCTAAAACCTTCTACTTTCCCCCTGATAAAGTCCTTTGTTGAGTTGGCATTGTGTTTTGGATCATTGTCTTCCTGCATGATAAAGTTCCTCCTGATTCAAAAATGGCCTCCTGAGCCGCTCAGTTTTAGCCATCAGACAACGGAACTGCTTGCCTGATTGCAGCAGGCTGAACAAACGGTTCCTGGGGTGGGTGAAGTCCCTGGGTCCGGTTGCACCAGCTGGACGTAAAGACAGTTGTGTGTAAGCCCTACGCTGGGCTTAGCTACGTCAAACCTTGTGATAAATATTTACACCTGTTTACATCTAAAACTACAACTAGGCGCAGCTACACATTGTACCGCAGTGATAGTTGCCAAGCCATTCACGTTGCTGTGGTTACAAACTTAAATTTACTGGCGCCAACGAATACCTAGATTAAAAATGTCTGCTGAACCAAAAAAAAAACGAAAATTAAATTACTCAGATTATGAAACAAGAAAAATTATTGAACTCTATAGTAAGTATATGCATATTTTAGTATGCAAACAAAACAATGCCATAACAAATAAAAAAAAAACAAGACGTCTGGCAGATAATAACAGGGGCAGTCAATGAAGCAGAGGGTGGATTAGGAAGTCGTACAGTCATGGAAGTGAAGAAAAAATGGAAAGACTTTCTTCAGGCAGCCAGGAGAGACTCTAGCCTGCTCAAAAACCCCCCAACCTAAAATCTCACCATACAGCACTATCATCATGGATGTGTTTGGAGATGACTCGCCAGCTTTCAACGGGCTAAGAGGCTGTGACACTAGTGCCAGTTATATAGGCCTAATGGAAGAAAAGCAAGTTGAAGCTGAAGAGGACATAAGTTTTTCTTCCACATCAAATGCAAGTTCCATCAGACACCAGTCATGAAGGTAACATGGTCTCTTAAAAATAGTAGGCTAATAAATAATAAACCTGTTTATAAAAGGAATATACTATAAATCCCTGAATAAATCCCATACATCTAAATAATTATTTTAAAACATCTTCATTAGCGGTCTTATTTTATTTCTCAACATACACAATTTAATCAATAAATAATTTATTTACAAGCTGGCGAAATGATATTGATGAATAAAATCATTATGCCAGCAGTCGTTTTGCACAGCTTGACTTTGTTATTCATTTTGCTTATGCTTTGAGACAATAAAAAATGTGAAATATTGATGTAAGAAAATTATTAAAAAGCTACAATTCTTACTGCAATTCATTTATAGACTGATCAATCGGATTATATTGCTTCTGAAGAGACGAGCCGTCACATCCTCCTCTGCGGCTTGTTCTCTGATTTGTTCGACCTCTGCCTCCACTAGTCCCAAATCCTTCACTGGGAGAGACACTCTCTTAGCTATGCAAATGTTGTGCAGCACAGCTTCTGCGCACATGATGGTACATGTTCTCTCTGGCTCCATCCTGATTTCACTGTACAAGCAGTGGAACCTAAAAAAAAAGTCATTAGTATGCCTTTATGCAGTAGCTATACATAATAACCAATACCACTTTAGGTGCAGGCTAAAATAAACAGGCTTAAACATAAGCCACGCACACACCTGCACTTGAGCACTCCTATACAGCGCTCAATGACCGACCTCGTCCGGGAGTGCACATAGTTGTATTGCCTTTCCTGCTCCGTCCGGGGTACCATGACAGGTGTCATCAGCCACTTCTTTAAAGAGTAGCCACTGTCGCCAAGCATTACGCCAGAGAGCCGTCCCTCCTCACACACTCTTGCTAGTGCGCTCTCCCTCAAGATGCGTGCGTCATGGGCAGACCCATACCACCGCGCCACCACGTCAGTTAATTTCATGTCTGCATCGCACACAATCTGAACATTAATTGAGTGAAAGCCTTTCCTGTTTACAAAAAGGTACTCGTTTTTAAATGGCGCCTGGATGCGCACATGAGTACCATCAATACAGCCAAAAATACCGGGTATGCCGGAGTCTCTGCGAAATCTCTCCTTGGTGTGTGTAGCCTCCTCCTGGGTGGGTAGATGAACATATTGGTGAGCCCGATCTTGAAGGGCCAGAGAAACTCGTCGTATCGCTCAGCATGCTGTACTTCTGCTTACATTCACCATATCAGCAACTGTATTTTGGAAAGATCCGCTGGCATAAAATCGAAGAGATATTAGCACCTGCAGTGCTGGGGACAGCGCGCCGTTCCTATCCGTTACATGTTGCAACTGTGGCTGTAACTCGTCAATTAATTCTAACAATTCAGCCCCGCTGAAACGAAATCTTTCAATAAGTTCCCTTATAATATCTATAATATGATATCTCCATATATATCGAGGATTGATGCGGTCTCTCATAATTCTTTCACGTCTGAAAGCCCGCTGATCGTGTAGCCTGTATATTAGACGCGCCATTATATCAACGTTTTTATTTTCACCTTGGAAACTAGTCAAGACTTTTCACTTTACACCTACCTTTGACCAGGCGTAAGATTTAGCCTCAGACGTAGTCTCGTGTTCAGACGCTGAAGTGTGTGTGAGGCGGAGCTGTGACTATGGAAAGCCAAAGGGGTCACGTAGAAACAACAACAGTTTTCTAGGAAATGAAGAAATACATACATCCCAGTTGATTAATTTATTTTGTAGGTTATATGTATTGTTTATAGTTGTAGATTGCATAGATGCAAGTTTAATGAAATATCATGTAGCACTTATTGAAATGTAACAAAGCTGTAATAAAACTGTAGTAAAGCTGGTCTCTGGGACTGTCTGAGGTTGAAAATTGTTGTTTTGAAAAATTGGCAATTGTGTGATTGTTTAATAATGTGTGCACACTTAAAGGTACGTTTTTTTAGTCCACTAGGTCAAATATTCAAATATTATATAATATTATTAGAACTCCTGCTGTTCTAATAACAGATAACAGACTCGTTTTATGTTACGTGTAGCTCTGTAATCCTGGAAGAACTATGCTTATTTGCTAATGTTATAGATTTTTATAAAAAGAAGAATAGCAGCAGTGACGTCTTGACAGCCCGTGACTAATCCTCATCATGGAAGTCCGCAATATTGTCAAGCACTAAGCATTGGTGGTTCAGTGGTAGAATTCTCGCCTGCCACGCGGGAGGCCCGGGTTCGATTCCCGGCCAATGCAACAGGCTTCAGTTTTCTTCTTCTATGTGTAATTTGGCATGTTTTTAAGAAATTGATGTCTGGTGCTTTTTAATTAAATAAACCGTGAAAAACGAGATGCGGGTGACTTATACTTTTATTTCCTGGTGTTTACATCTAGGTGTGTTAAGCAACATAAAATATAGAACCTTCTGTATCAGACCACCCAATTTTTAGGTGAGTAAAAAAGTATAGGAACAGATCAGTCTTGAAGTAAATTAAAGTAAATAACACTTAATATTTGGTTGCATATCCCTTACTTGCAATAACTGCATCAAGCCTGCAACACACTGACATCACCAAATTGTTGGTTTCTAAAACCTTCCACTTTCCCCCTGATAAAGTCCTTTGTTGAGTTGGCATTGTGTTTTGGATCATTGTCTTCCTGCATGATAAAGTTCCTCCCGATTCAAAAATGGCTTGCTTTTCTCCCATAGACAGCTCTCTGATCGTCATGTTGGTTTATCCTTTTTAACAACAAATGCAGTCTTCACAGGTGAAACTGAAGGCTAAAAACAAAGAGTAGATGTTCAGAGCTACTTATTGTTTAAACAATCAATCTAACAGGACACATGTGGGTAACAAGAAACACCTGTCAGTCACATGTTCCAATATTTTTGCTCACCTAGCGATTGGGTGGCCTGATACAAAATGTGCTTTGTTCTCTGTCATTTAACACATTTACATATAAATACCAGGAAATAAAAGCTACAATTCTAAACTGTTCTCAAATTCATTTTGATCTCAAACCAAAATTACATCAGTCTACAGCAAAAAACAACTGAATTGTCCTTGCCATTCCAATAGTTTTGGAGGGGACTGTATATACAGTATATAACTTGCAGTGAAATGAAAACCTGGCTTACTCTTTCTTTGTACATTTAAATAACTGAATAAAAAAGTTCAGAAATTAATAAGAAATAAAATTAAATATTTGTACAAGAATGTGCAAAAAAGGGGATGTACAAAATATGCAAGTATGTTATGTGTAGTAACAGTGACAGACAGTCTTTATGGAGTCCTAAGGGATCTGTATGGTGAACATATCCGTGTTAAGGAGTCTGATGGCCTGAGGGGAAAAAAGCTCCTCCTGAGCCTCTCAGTTTTAGCCATCAGACAACGGAACTGCTTGCCTGATTGCAGCAGGCTGAACAAACAGTTACTGGGGTGGGTGAAGTCCCTGGTGATTAAAAAAATAAAAATACCAGCTCATGGAATTAAATTTGTGCCAAAAGTATTGAATGTAACTTTTTAGGAAATGAACAAAAATATACACTGAGAAAGAAGAAAAACACTCTGAAACAGAAAACAATGAACTCAGTGGCAAAAACGTACAGTTACCCAGATGTGGGTAACTGATGTGCTATTGTTCCTTTAGCTCTACAGTGCAATAACAGTTCAGCCAGGAGTCTGATTTAATCGTTTAGTTCACTGTACAAAAATAAGTCAACTGAACCCTTTGTACACTTTATACCTGACGGACTGGGAAATCCTGGCTCTGACTAGTTGGCGTAACCTGGCCTGGGTATTTGGGGCTGTAGCCCCAAAGATTATTTCTTTAGCCCCGAATAATTCTCTACTTGGAGCGGTTTGTCACCACGTAACTGAACGTCAGTAAAAGAAGATGGCAGTGATGTAATTTTATATCTTCCGCGAATGGAGGTGAGACCAATCAGACAGGAAAATACATGGAAATACTCGTGTCTTATTGGCTGCCAGGTCTCAATTCTGCCAAACGCTAGCTCACAGTAAGTGTGAGGGAAAAACTGATAAACTGTTAGAGTCGGCCTCTCGGGCGCGACTCGGGATAACTGCCGAGTAGCGCATTTCCGTATTCCCCGCATTTCCCATTCATAGACTCTGGTTTTGTTTATTTCACCATGTGCTTCTTTGTTTTGGTTTGCGTCATGTCTCCGCCCCTGTGTGTTTATTGGTCCTTTGCTTTTTTGCTCACGTTATGTCTCCGCCCTCGTATGTTCATTGGTTCTCTGCATTTAATGTCATTATGAGTTTCAGGTGTTTCTTGTTTCATTTTGATTATTTAAACCCCTTTGTGTCCCCGCTTGGGCGCGGAGTATTAGATTTAGATAGATTGCATTGTGAATGTATGTTCTGTGCTTTTGCACTCTCCTCGCGTTTCCTGGACCATGGACTCTTTCCTCGTTATTTTGTGGATTAATGCTTTGCTCTTTGGATTATTATCTTGCTTAGTTTTGTGGATTATATAGCTTGTGGATTTATTACCAAGTGGATTATCGTTTGTTTTTGACCCTGCCTTTGTGTTCCTTTTTTCCCCATGTCCAAATACTTTTGGTTACTTCCTTAATAAACTGACTTTTCACCAGCGCATGCATCCAGCTCCCCTTGTGTGTCAATCCGTAACATAAACGTCATTTGTTTTTGTTTTTTTTGTTTTTTTTTAAACCAGTAAAGGGGTTGAAACTGAAATACTAACATCCTCTCAAGCTGAGCAGGAAAACAAGATGTGTAAATGTCTATATGAGTTCCAGTTTACGTGAACATGATATGAGCAGAGCATAAGGACAGATAACGTACTTTGCATGGCTCTGTAGCAGCCGAACCCATACAATAAGCGACACCAAACTAGCCTAGTTAGAAAAGTTTTATATTTTGTAGGTCTGGTAGTCCTACAAACAGTTTTTTGATCAAGTTTTATAATGAATACAACTTTTTCTGATAATGTCATTCATTGACAGCTAAGTTACCACAGCAGTCTATTTAGAAGTACATTTTGAAACGTTTATTTGATGGAGAAGAATCTGGGCTCAGCCCCGGACGATTAACAGCCCAGCTAACGCCCCTGGCTCTGATGTGCCATCTAGTGGAGGTCGCTTTATGTGGAGTTTTCAATAATCCCGTTACAAAACAGTAAAAATTCTAAATAATGCTAGCGACTGGGGTTCCTTCGATTCTCCAACTCTGTAACAGTTGTTCATGCGAGGTTTATCAGTGTGTTTACTGTGTCCTCTAGTCACTGCAGTCTCGCCATCAGACACTTCCGGTCTCGTGTTCAGGCGGAGCTGTGACTATGGAAAGCCAAAAGGGTCACATAGAAACAACAACAGTTTTGTAGGAAATTAAGAAATACATACATCCCAGTTGATTAATTTATTTTGTAGGTTATATGCATTGTTTATAGTTGTAGATTGCATAGATGCAAGTTTAATGAAATATTATGTAGCACTTATTGAAGTGTAATAAAGCTGTAATAAAACTGTAGTAAAGCTGGTCTCTGGGACTGTCTGAGGTTGAATACTGTTTTGAAAAATTGACCATCGTGTGGTTGTTTAATAATGTGTACATACTTACAGGATTATTTTGTTTTAGTTCACTAGGTCTAACTAGGTCTAATATTATATAACATTATTAGAACTTCTGCTGTAGTCAAATAGGTCAAATGTTATGTATTATTAGAAACCCTGCTGTAGTCTGTTATGTTACGTGTGGCTCTGTAATCCAGGAAGAACTATGCTTAGTTGCTAATATTGTTGCATCAAATCTATTTAAGTTTATCTTGGCTAATCTTCATAGTGGAATGCCACAACACTTTAGGTCACTTAGCATTGGTGGTTCAGTGGTAGAATTCTCGCCTGCCACGCGGGAGGCCCGGGTTCGATTCCCGGCCAATGCAACAATCTTTAGTTTTCTTCTTCTGTGTGTAATTTGGCATGGTTTTAGAAATTTATATCTGGTGCATTTAAAATAAATTAATGACAAAAAGCTACCAGATGCGGGTAACTGATATGATATCGTTCCTTTAGCACGCCAATGCTATAACAGCTCATTAAGCGTAGGTGGAAGAGGCAAATTCCCACAGCCGGGGGTTTGATTTAATCTTTTAAGTCACTGTATATAAAATACGTGAATTGAACACTTTGTACATTGGTGACATTTTTATTGAGCATGTCAGTGAAATTGCCCTGTATTGTGTCATAGAAAGTGGGCACAAAAGAGTGAAATGAAAGCTAATGTAAGATTGATCCAGCTATCAACCTATTTTCCTGCTCCAAAATCGTGACGTTTTAGTTATGCATTATTAGGGGTCTTTGGTTCGGATTTAAAATTATACCTTAATTTAAAATTATACCGTAAAATGATACCGTAATTTATGTCCATGCAAAAACCAAACAACTAGCAGCTTCTCAAATTGCAATAATGATAAATGTAAATAAATGGCTTAATGATTCACATCTGGTTCTTAATGTATGTATGTTTTTTACGAAGAGGCATTCTGTAACTGATTGCGATCCCAAAATTTACGTGTCTGGAGAGATCATTCAGGAAGTCTCTCATGTTAAATATCTTGGTATTGTCCTCGATTCCACTTTATCTTTCAAAAAACAAGTGAAGAAAGTATTTGCAAATAACTAAATATAATCTTGCTAATTTTAGGTATTTAAGAAACTGTCTAACAACTACAGCAGCAAAATTATATATAAATTCAATGATTATACCTCACTTAACATACCGTATGACAACTTGGTCTCAAGCTAAAGGAACAACACTAATGCCTATTCTCACTCTGTATAAGCAGGTATATAAAGTATTAGATGTAAACCCAATACTTACCATCACTGCAATATTTTAGGCAAATATGATATTCTTAGTTGGGAAAATTTAACAAAATACACTGATGCCTGTCTGTTGTTTAAGATTGTGAATGGAAAAGCTCCTCCACCACTTAGTATTTTTATTAAGCAGAAAAATTTAAACAACAGATCTACAAGATCTACTCAGAGAGGAGAAATTCCTTTCAGGTCCACCTCCTTTAGCAATTCATGCTTTTCTGTAAGAGCTTCTCAGTTGTGGAATACACTTCCACCTGAATTAAGAAACTGTACCATATATCATTCTTTCAAACAAAGTCTTAAAGCCTGGCTTTTAAAAAACCAGACGTGATCATTTTTAATTTATAAATTTTACTGCTAATTTTACTATTAATGTTGATATTATTAATCCGCTGTTAACATGTTCCATAAACTTTGCTCGCTGTCAGGCGGCTAAATGTATGTTTTGTGTATGTTTTTGATTATTTCATTAATATTTTATTAATTGTCTGGTCTGGTATTTTTTTATTTATTTTTTTTGTGTGTGTGAAAATGTTAATTGTTGTTATAGTGTTAGTACTGTTGTCCTGTTAGTACTGTTGTCCTGTTAGTACTGTTGTCCTGTTAGTACTGTTTGTTTATTGTTCTTGATATTCTAAAGGGTTTTGAAACATCTTGCCAAAGGACTGCAGTTGAAAATTAGCCGACTGGCTAACACTGGCACATTTACAGAAATGTTGATTAATGTGTGTTGTCCTTATAAATAAATAAATAAAATAAATCGGGCAGAAATGAGAAAAATAGATGAAAACGCATTATCAGAAAGTTTAGCAAGACTATCAATTTAAATAGGAAAAGAACGCATGTAAAACATTAACCCGAAACTACAACTATATATATTTATGAGATTTACACCCAAAGAACACTCGAAAGACACACAGACGGTTCAACAACATGCACTTGAATGCACTGAAAGACAGAAAGAAAGAAATCACAAGATGGGTTCAGCTTGATATAAAACCAAATACACCATTACCATCTGGTGGTCATTATAAATAAAGCTGAGATTGTACGTTACCAAGGATTGGTCTCAAAGTCTGAATTGATATAGCTCACCCTTTCCTGATTACACCAGATCATGAAAACCTCCCTTTTTTGTAAAAAAAAAAAAAAAAACTATTCATAGCATAATAAAATGTAACATTGTGCTATCGATCAGTGTAGTCCAGTATAAGCTGTTTTTAAGGACCACTTCAAGGACTGATTTGTTAAAAAGATGTCTGATTTCAGTAGTATATAATTCTCCCACTATTCTACATCATCACACCATTACTGTAAATGCATTAGAGAGCAGATGGCATGAGTAGAAGTCATGGTACTTATAATCAAACATCCTTGAAACATCCGGAGTCCAAGTGGTGCAGTGACGTTACAGACAGCATCTGTGCAATGCCTCGATTTGCCAGATGTTGCCAGCTGTTCTCCAATATGGTATTGACGCCCTAAGACCAGAGCAGTGGGATACAAAATAGAGTCACGTTCACAGTACAAGCTGATGGAGATCGAGCCCCCCACGATACATGTCCCATGAGTTACTCATTTGTTAAATGACAAATAACTAACAACATGATGATTAACTGATCTTGCCTTAAGATTAGCTTCCATAATGACTTAAAATTGACTTAACAAACAAACAAACAAACAAATAAATAAATAAATAGCAAGCGAGTTACTGTAGGATTAACCCCCTGCTCATTATGTAGATTAAGATTAAGCTGGATTTGGAATCAGAAACAATTTGTTGCTCTTCCTGATTCACTGTACAACATCTAGAATTTAAAAAAAATACTAATTGTATACTACAACTAATAATATTAATAGCTTTACACACGCATATGCATGTTAATTTCTTACTTTGAGCATAATATTGTATCCCAGTGTTCACTCAAAATTTGCAGGATTGCTTTAGGTAAATTCAGGGGGCAAAGTGTGGACCAGAACAAACACTGTCCTGCTCTGTCAGCATGGCCCACACACAAACACAGAGGACCCTGACCTTGCTCTGATTCAGCTAGTGGACTACAGAGTATTGCTCTGTGGGTTTTTGGGACTCTGACCAGCAGCCAACATGAAGCTTAAGCTGCTACTGCTGCTTCTTGTCTTCCTCTGTACCTTCATCATACCTGCACAGGTGAGGTTTAAACCATCTTCAGGTCTTGGCTCATTGTGCTCACTTTATACAGTTACATTTGCGATCACTTAATGAATTTTCATATCAAATCAGTTGTCAAAGCATGAGCACCATCCAAAGCATGGCAAAAAGGATCACAAGGAGAATCCAGGAGAGAGACATGGCAATAAACATGGAAGGCGGCGGGGAAGAGTAGAAGGTAGGTGACATTTTAAACGTTTTATTTTTTATTTTACACTATTTACCCTTAAGGGAAAAGGTGCATTTCAACATGAAATTGCATGTGACCTCAAGTATCATGGTATCTGGTATCATGTTAACAATATGGAATCACGTGTGAAAATATATGAATCGTGTAAAAATCCCACATGAATATAAATACACATGCACTACATGTGAAAAAACAACAAATTAAAGGAAAATAAACGAATCCTGTAAAAATCACATGTGAAAAAGTTATTTGTGAACATTAAAGATGTAGAAATAAATAAGTTGTGTAAAAATCAAGTGCGAAATTAAATCAAATGTGTAAATAAAAACACGTGCAGTCAATCAAGCATCATTGTTCTTTGGGTTCTGAGGTTCTCCTTCATCCTTCGCTCACACTTGGCACTAACCCTTAAAATGATTTGTGACATATTTAACAGACCTGCTGGCTGACTATGATGATGACAGTAGTGATGATGAAGAAGAAGAAAGGGGTGAATGGCTGTTTCAACTTCAAGATGTCAGAGGTATGTGCCAGTTAATGCTTATTGTTTATTAGGCACCCTTAACTTGCGGGTCAGTATTTGTAGGTATATAATTACTGACTGTAGCTGTCAGTCCCCTTTACCCTGTGTATGGTATCATTAGAAAGGGACCACCAAAGAACCACCACTGACCAGATATAATTTGTGTGATGGGGGGGGGGATGGAATTGATGGGCTTGGTCAGTTATCGCATGGCTACAAAGTGCTAATCATCGTTTATGCATGTTGTTAAATATTCGGGCACCCTTAGTAATACATGATGTGAGATCTAATTGAAACTGCGACCTCCTTCACAGTCGTTTTCAGAGCACCACCACCTTCCAAAATCCACTTTAACCTCTGATCAAATGTAGAAATATCATCTTATGAGGAATTCAGCATTGGTTATTATATATTATTGAAATTTAACACTTCTTTGCTCCTAAATGAGAAGTGGTCATACCAGGACAATTAACCACGTGAATCGGTTTCCTGATCAGCTTACTTCGCAGGCACACTCACAGGAAATTTCCTCATTCACGTTTAGTTGCTACTCCTCCAAACTCAAACTAGCATCCCAAAGTAATTGTACTCAGTATGATTCTGTCTTGTGTTCAGTGCGGTTGCAGAATTGTAGAATTCTGTACATATTCACCTCTCATGATATACTGTATCTCTTCGTCTGTCTTTTCACTGTCTGTTGCTCACCTCTGGTCAATTTAGGGAGTTGCAACCCAAATCCATGCCTCAACAACGGACTCTGTGAGGAGAAGAGAGGCAAATTTAAGTGCAAGTGCCCCAAACCTTTCAAAGGCAGGATATGTGAGAAAGGTAAGAAATCATCTGACATGACCCCCAACCTGAAAATTAAAAAAAAAAAAAAAAAAAAGTAAATAAGACAGAATTAAATTGATTTAATGTATTTTTCAAGAAGGAAATATTTTTGTTTACAGGTAAAAAGGCCTGCAAGAGGGACACATGTGGATATGGTCAGTGCGTTCTTACATCGACTCCCCCTTACTTCGAGTGCAAGTGTAAAGCACCTTTCAAACCCCCCAACTGCAAAAAAAGTAAGATTTTTCCTAGCACAGCCCAAAATTGGTTAGAAGCTAACATCTTACAACTCTTACGCCTTAATTCAGAGCATCTGTACTCATCACTACTCTGTGGGGTCTCTTAGATCGGATTCCTGGAAAAATTTTGTTTTCTTTAGGTTGCATCTAAAAGCTAAAGATCCTTCAAGTATGTAAGGAATAAAACATGATCTGGCATGTTGTTATAGGAAATATAATATAATGTTGTTATAGCAACAACAAGGTTGGTTGTTTTCCTATAACAGCACATACTGAATTATTTTAATCCTCTTATACCACAGCAGTGGTGCATTTTTATTTTATTTTATTTTTTATAATTAAGAGCAATACGTCATAGTTTTTATCCATTTATAGTTACATTCATTGATGTAGAACAGCCATGAAACAAGTCAGTTCCTGTTGTCACTTATGTTATATAACAGTTATATTAACAGTTATATACAGTCATTACTGTAACTCACCAGCCTCCCTGTTTTTCTCTCTCTGGAAGTTAATAAGAGAAACAAATGCAGCTTGCCATGTTCCAGAGAATTCCCAAAGCCCTCTGCTGTGAAGACATTCCCCTGGAGGAAAACTTAAAACGATACAGCTTTAGCTCTGACTGTTACAAAGTGGTGTATTTTTTAAAATTTATTTATAATTTTTGCATTTACTTTTGATGACACAGTTTGACCACAGTTTCAATTTGGATGAACTAACCAGAGTGTGTATTTCATCTGTGCTCTTTTACACCAGTTGCCCCATGCGAATGGAACCCATGTCTAAATGGAGGTACCTGTGAGAAAGATGGTCAAAACTTTGACTGTGTCTGCAAAACAGAATTTTCTGGAAAATTCTGTCAAGTCGGTAAGTGTGTATTTAAATAAAATGTTGATTTTCAATTTTTCTTAAACCTTCAGCTTCTGGAAATAACCATTGGGGGAAAAAATAACCAGTCTTCTAAATTGGTAACTTTTTGTTTTTGTTGAGGCCCAAATGACTGCTATGAGGGAAATGGTGAGTCCTACAGAGGGACAGTATCAGAGACAGAGGAGGGAGATGATTGTCTTTTCTGGAATTCTTACCTACTGCTGGGTAAAGGAACAAACCCCTTCAATACATTCAACGACCCTCAGGGTCTGGGTCCTCACAACTTCTGCAGGTATTAAGCTATACATGTCTTCACAGGTCTTTAGTCTTTAATCATGAGGGGGGCAGACTGCAATGTTCAAAGCTCACATGTATTCCTTAAATCACAGAAATCCAGACGGTGAATCAAAGCCATGGTGCTTCATACGAACCGGAAAGAATATAAAATGGGGTCACTGTGATGTGAGAAAATGTCCCACTGGTAATTATGTTTCTCCATTCTCACATTTTCATGCTACTAGATTGTCTACTAGTACAGACACTTGTCTAGCAATACTAAATGAAGATTTGAAGATGCCAAAACGTTTAATCAGTTTAACGAAGTGGTGCCAATTGGCAAAAAACCCAATTTTCTGGAATATTTTGTCCTCAAAGGATTCCTTTGACCTTTAGAATCTTGACCTGATAAGAACCCTTCCTTGTTGGGCCCTTAGGCAGTAAAGGCCCGTTCACACCAAGAACGATAACTATAAAGATAACTATAACGGTAACTATATTAGTGTCCACACCAATGGACGATATCGTTCTGTTTACTCTAAGCGCACACTGCAGTTATGCCGTCTGCCACTTTAAATGCTCGAGCTCTTTAAAGCAGGTTGGATTCTGATTGGCTGTCAATGTTTTTGTCGTTCATCAGCTAGTTATTGTCCTTGGTGTGAACGGGCCTTAACCCTTTTGGACTTTGAGGCACACCGATCACATTGTCACAGAACAATACAGACAAAGACACTGACAGTGCTGCCCCAACCCCTAAATGAGATGCTATGATTGGATATGGTGGGATATCAACAAAGATGCATAAAAATGTACACATAAAACAATGGAGTGATTATTCTTTTCCTACAAATTACATTGCATTGTAGTTGCCGTTATGGTGATCCTAGGTTACTGCCTGTGTTGAGCTGATGTTCACACTAGGTATGTATGGGTTTCATCCAGATTCTCCAGCTTTCTCCCAGCTGGGGTAGATCTAACACACACCTGTCCATAATAAAGCAATTACTGAAGATGAGTGAATTAATACATGGTAGTTTGATAGTGAAAATAGTTCACACTGACATAGTGAACTATGTAGTAGTGAACTATATTTACATAGTGAACTATATGCTATACACACTTGCCAGTTAGCCCAATATCTCTAGTTTCTCAAGCATTTTGTCCTGCCAGCAGGGTGCCTGGTCTGATAGAGGGAATGACTGCCAGGGATTTCTTTTACCACTCAGTGGAACTGATCAAGATGAGTAGCAAAATGATTATACCAAGTCCATTTGATTCTATGCAATTATAATAAAAGGTACCTCACAACATCTTTGGATTGCTAAAGCTTCATAGCTTCCTAAAGGGTTTCCATTTGGAACATTCTCTGAGAGGAAAACTTTTGTTGTAGGATTCCCGCACACTTTTAGAAAAAAGGGTTCATAAGATAGTTAAGAATGGCTATCTAAATAAAACTCTTACTGATGGGTTCCACCAGAGGGACAAACCATAAAACCTGGGATCAAAACCTTGTGCCCTACTAGA
Source organism: Cranoglanis bouderius (assembly GCA_023630585.1). Taxonomy (NCBI): domain Eukaryota; kingdom Metazoa; phylum Chordata; class Actinopteri; order Siluriformes; family Cranoglanididae; genus Cranoglanis; species Cranoglanis bouderius. The sequence continues at coordinate 13,323,361 of CM042546.1, forward strand.
CAGTTCAAATAACTTGGATGATCTGAAACCTTTCTTTTGTCGCTTTTTTGCAGTTGACATTATTTTAGATGCCACTGCCCATCCGGAACCGAAGCCCACTACATCACATCCTGCTGCTATCCACCCGACCATAAGACCCACCCCACCAAATGCTTCAGAAAGTCATATTCCTGGAAGCCATGTGGATGGAACCCCCATACCAGCCAATGATGCTACAGGAAGCCCCATACCAATAAGTGACACTACTGGAACACCTTTTCCAGTTACTGAGGCTGCTGGAAGTAACACCTCAGGAAGTGCCATACCAGGAAGCCACACCCCAGAAATCTATACCCCAGGAGTCCCAACCCGACCCACCATCCTGCCACTGGAGAAACAGTTTACAACCTGTGGCAAACCCCAACCAAAAAGACCAATAAATCGTATTTATGGGGGTATAAAGGCACTTCCTGGTGGCCAGCCATGGCAGGCTTCTGTTCAGGTCAGAACCAAAGGTACCGTCCTACCCTTCAAACATGTATGTGGAGGCACCCTCATTAAGCCATGCTGGGTGTTGACTGCAGGACATTGTATGTGAGTACTCTCTACTGTGTACTGTATTGACCATTCACCAAGAGATGTTATTGATTGAGGGAAGTCGGGTTTCTAAGGAAGTCAAAGTTTAGGAAGCATTTTCCAAAAGACGTGTTGTCTTCCTACTATTAAGATGCATCTTGTACCTAGAAATCACAAACAGCAAGTATAACATTATAACAAGACACGAGACAGAATGAGCTCCATCTGTAATGACACTAATGCAAACAGAACTAAGCAAACAGTATACTGTAGCTGCACATTGGCCTTCGGGTAGTTTAATTATCTCCGTTCATGTGTGCATGGCCTCCGTGCCCTCAAAAATCCAAACATGTGGGTGTAGACAGGGATGAATGGAGGACCAAAGGGTATTTTTATGAACTTGGGATTGCATTAATAATTTCCTGAGTATTGATTCCTTGAGAAATTGTTGCCTATCCACATTGAAGCAGATGTCAGATTAACCAAAGTAGACCTACAACAGTAAATAATAGTAAATAAATGGAATGGAAATAAATAGAAACATTAGTACCAATGTTGCATAGAAGAATGAAGGAAAATTCCACCATCTTTACTTACTGTACTGTAGAAACATGCACTGCTATAGCACCAGACCATTTTAAAACATTGCAAAAATGTACAGAAAATGTTTTTTTTAGAGCGTTAAGATTTTCAAACGTGTGTTTTCACAGTGATAAGAAAAATGATTTCCAAGTGGTTTTGGGAACTATTAATTTGGCGAAGACTGTGCCAACACAGCAAACGCTGGAGGTTGTAGAGACCATTATCCATGAGCAATACAGAGAGACAACTGAGTCTGTCTACAATGACATTGGTGATCACTGTTTACTTTGCACATATCGGTTATTGCCCTTGGGCTGATGTTCATATGATATCGCTAATATCTGTTATATTATTATGCTATAAACAGAACTAGATATCTGATATCCTAGCACCTGTCAATCTCTTTTTCATGATCAAATTATGATCATGTTACATTTGTATTTTTAATTTACAATTTGCAGCTCTGCTTAGGCTAAAAGACAAAAATGGGAAGTGTGCAGAGGAGAGCCAGTTTGTAAAGACGGCCTGCTTGCCCAGTGTAGATTTTCCTGATGGAACCGAGTGCAGCATCTCTGGATGGGGAGCCACTCATGAATGTAAGTGAGAGAATTTTCACGACTCTGAGAAGTACATTAGGAGGATAAAAACCTTTCAGAAAGAATACAACACTGAACCGATTAAACAGACTGTCTTTACCTCTGCTTTTTAGCACAATATGGCTCCAGTCAGTTACTGGATGCTGATGTGTTGCTGATTTCCCAGGAAACTTGCTCCAGTGCTAAAGTATATGGGAAAGTCATAGATAACAGCATGATGTGCGCTGGGCACCTGGAGGGTGGAGTAGACTCGTGTCAGGTGAGAAAACGTTTCAGTCTTTCACAACTTATAGCACCCATGATTGGCCGTGAAAGCTCCCTCTGCATCACAACAGGACGATACTGAACTTTAAAAAGGTTCTTATAGAAAATATTCAGACACCTTATACAGACAAGAAATTTAAAAAATAAAAATTCGCTTGATGAATAAATACAGATTCATAAAGACGAAAAGAAACACCAAAGAAATATGAAAAAACAGTTGATGAATATAGTAATAAACAAAATAAGGACAAGATAAATACAGAGATTGATAACAATATAAATAAAACAACACTTTTTGTTTAGTAATGAATGTTTTCATGTACTTATTTGTTTGTGTTGTTTCCTCGTTTCTGTTTTCATGTACTGTATTTACTGTTTTAAAAGCTCTTTTTTGTCACTTTAACAGTACTAATGTCTTCTCACTCTGATAGGGTGACTCCGGAGGGCCTTTGACCTGTGTGGAAAATCAGATACACTATATCTCTGGCATCGTTAGCTGGGGAGATAACTGTGGATTGAAGAACAAGCCTGGGGTATATACTCGGGTCACAAACTTTGTGGACTGGATCAACAGGACAACAGCTAGGGCGGGTGTGTAAATTCTCTTACTGTTAGAATAGTGCTGATAAAGACAAAACTGTGAGGTTTCAAATACATAATAATCAGTTCGAGGTGCAAAGATTACTGCAAAACCAAGTTATGTTACATCATCGCAAATTCAGCATTTATGGAATTTGTTCATTCAATTTGAGAAACTGAGTATTCCTTCCAGAAACTGTTGATCAGAGGCTCAAAAAAGTCTTAAATAAATGTGCTCTTGAACCAAATATACTGTATGTTTGTTAAATTACTTTTTTTTTTTAAGTGACAGTGTTGCTGGGATCAGTGACATGAATTCAAACTGCTGTCCTAAACTAAAGAGGTGACTGCATTTATTGTAAGCACTAAAAGTAGCTGTAATTGTAAAACAAAAAAAAACCTTCAGTAATCACAACAAATACTGCTGTCATACAGTGATCATTTACTAGAAGCTTCTGTTGGATCCGGCAAAAGTTCCACCTTTCCACCTTGGTAATCTGATGTCACTTCACAAGATGGCAGCAGAGTGCAGGTAGTTTTACATGAGTTTGGGTTTTATGTGTACTGGTTACAAGTGTTTGCTATCTTTCTATATATATATATATATATATATATATATATATATATATATATATATATATATATATATATATATATATATATATAAATAAAATAAGTAGTTTCTTACCATAAATCTCATTGGTTGGACATGGTTGGACTATTTTCTTCCCTCCATGACTTCTCCACAACTATTCTATCATTTCCGCTGACAGTTAATATATTAGGCTTACCAATTTAAGGTAAGCCTTGTGTGCACCATGCTATATAACTTGTGCAATAACTAGAATAAATGTACCAAGTGGTCCTCTCCTGAACTTGTAGTGTCCCTTTGTCCTTGTCTTGCTCCCTGACAAACAATAAACCATGGCTGGCTATAATCACTACAAGTTCAGGAGATTACATTTTTGGATTTCCAGGGAGTTTAGGAAAGACCACTGATCCATAAACTCCATCTTGAAGGATAATTTCCTGTAGAAGGAGCCGCTTAATTCCTCTCAAGTCCACGATCAGGCATCAGGTGCATGACCGTATTTTTACCTTTCTGCCGGACTCCTAGGGAACTGAATATAATAAGGGAGTATTGCGCCAATATTTTAACATTGTTGTCCAAAATCATGCTCCATAGTCTGCTGTCGATGTTCAGTGTGAAGATTAAATGCCGTTACAGATCTGGGAGCTGTAAAACGCCAACTATGTTTTAGTGAGAAATATCTAGGCATTTACTTTATTGCTAAAGTAACCAGAAGTTTTAGACATGTCACATGTAATTTGCAACATTAACCATCAACATCTACCTGAGCATCGCATTAGGCATGACACCTGTCTGTGCCAGGCTAAAAGACTACCACTCCATTAAATATGTATAGATGGTGTGTAATAGTACAGGCCAGGGATAAATGGGGAATGAAACTTTGGAGGTATCCCAGAACATGGCTGTTAGTGTAACAAGAGAAAAGAGGGGTGTCATCCTGTGTTTCTTCAACCACCGCTTTAAGAAAATTGCTTTCACACAATTCAAATTATTATTATTATCTTAATGGCCATATACACGATGCGCTAATGATAAGTTAAGTTCCTGGAAAGGAAAAATGCTTGGCCCCAGGACAGAACCTACATTGCTGAACAACATAATTTGATCAAAAAGACATATTGGATTCCCTGGGCCTGGGGCAACTACTCAAGTTTTCCCCTGGTGACAGCATGGCTGTGGATCATCCTTCATTATCCGACGTTTACAAGCACTGTTTTTCTCCTTCTCCCAATTATGACCAAGTTAGCTATAAACATGCAAAATACTGACATGTGAAATAACACTGAGTTTTTGTCATTGATCAAAACAGTTTACCAGTTTATAACTGGAATAATAACATGACAGGTATAATTTGGTGTAATAAGAATCTTCCAGATTTCAGATTCAGGCTTTTTTCATGTAATTATGCCTTGTGCTGCTGATCGTAGTTTAAGCACTGGGATTTGCTAATCTGCTATATTTTGGTTTCTGAGTACTAAAAATGGGGGTGGACCAAAGGTCCATTGGGGGCGTGTCTGTAACATGACTGACAGGTGGGTTGTAAACACAAATGACTGCGTTTTTCAGACGCTTTCCTCTCATGTGTATGATAGCATTGATTATTCCAAGTATATTTCCATGTTATTCATAAAAGGGGAACGATACAAATACTGACTAATGCAGCTATAAATTTTAACATGAGAGAATGTGAGGCAAATAACAGAGTTAGAAGGATGCACTCACGTATGATCTCAATCCTACTAGCTTCAAGATGCTCTGAGGAGGGTACTAATCTCAGCCTATGAATGTAATATTCAGGTATCTTATAAGGAACAAACCTCAGTTTATGAAGTTCTAATGTTACAGAGTTACCATGTATGTAACCACATTTGGCAGGACCAAGCTTCGTTTGCTAAGCAGTGTCGGCCTAGATGCATGAAACAGTAAACGGCCAGCAGACAAAACAATGGTCATGGCTAATACGTTGGCTATGCGCATGACCAGGGAACTCATTCGAGCTGAAATAAACATGACTGTGCTCTGGCTCCTGTTGCTCGCAGTGCTTGAACAAAAGGCAGCAGCCGTCTGGGCCACTCGAATGAAAAAAAAGGGGCAGGAGGCCACTGTACGGCCTGCTCGCATTTCACCCGTTCACTTAGGTTACCATCTTGCATACTGTACTTCCCTCTGGATGGGGAATGCTATCCGCTTATATCTCCGTGCCTAATGGCTGCCGCCTTTTCGGGAGTTTTCAAGCAGAAGGAACCGGCAGACAAGCAGAAATCGCTTAGCTAAACATCGAGCGCAATCTTGAAATAGAAAACTGGAATGGGGGGGATTGCCTGGATGAGCTGAAATGTTATTTGGATGACACCCCGTGCATTAAAGCGAGGGAAAGGCTGTGTTGAGTTTCTCATTGAGAAGGCAGCAGCAGGACTCATTGCGATAAGGAAATAAGGCTAATGTTACCTGATCTGGTATAATGTGAACCAATTACCAGTCCATTGCACTTCATTACAGAACTGTAATAGGGAGCGGGGTCAGCTCTGCTACTGGAGCAGGCGAGGGAGAAATTTAGTGGTCATTGATAATATGATAAAAAGTGACAGGGAGGGAAGCCAGTCAAACAAATTATTGAAATTTACAGTGAGTAAGGGGAAACAGAATCGGGCCATTTAGGCAGCAGTGGGCCAGCGCTTGTCCAAAGCAGCTCGGTCAAACACAAAGAGGCGTTTATTGGTGGGGAAATCTAAAACGATCAACGAATTGCTTGAGACGCTGAACTTTAGACGCCTGGAACGGACACTGAAATAATTTGGGGAAGCGATGTTCTTTTGTGCAAAACACAAATGATCCGGTCGTACTTTTCAGTTCTTAATGGTGTAACAAAAATCCATATTGTGTGGCGAATCAGACAAGAACAGTGAAAAGGGGAACTTTCTCAGATATGTTGTCTACAAATTACTGGACTGGAATGTCTGAACGAATAACAAAAGAAAAACGGTTCTCCTGTGACAGGCAGGGCTGGAAAGTACAGAGAATTATTATACTTAATTGAAATTGAATGGTAAGGCTGTCAAAATGTGCTTTGCTTGAATGCACGAGCGGGGTGCCATTTGTTTTCCACTGATATTACAGTTACAAATATGTATGTAGACTTTTTAATTAAACAAAGTGTCCTTCACAACCTGTAGGTTTCAGATACATAACTTAAGCATTAATAAAACCTGAACAACATTTTGCCTGTCCCAACTTACTATAGCTACACTTTATACTCACTAAAAGACTAAAAAAAAAAAAAAAAAAAAAAAAAAAAAAAAAATCATGTGACTCCATTTAACCTCTCATAAATCATCCATTATAGGTTTTGAACAATGTCACATTCTCAAAATCATCCAAATTTCCTGAAGATCATGGGAAGAAGAAAAGTAAGTTCTCTTGTTCCTTTTGCTTCATTTTCCGTTATATTATGGTGCTGACTGATGAAGTCACTTTCAGAGTACAGCCCAAAGTATTGTTACACCAATTATAGTGTAAATCCATAATATCTTCATGCCATTAGCATGGATACTAGTCATCCACAAGATGCCATTGTCAGCAAAGAAACCTAAGATTTATTAAGTTAATTTAAAAAATGTTTTACATTATGACATTTCATTTATTATTAAATACATATATACACAATATCAAGGTGTGACTTTATGAACCAGATAAATGGCACCACGACGCGATATGACAAAACTTTCAGATATTCCTGTCATTGGTCCCTACCAAGCTATAGAAACATGCCCACACACACCCACACACATCTAGGCCTAAAAATGTGTAACGTGTAACAAAAAGATTCTTCAGTTCCCCAGTCCTTATAGAAAAAACATCAAACCAATTGCTGTCAGCCCTGCATTTTTCAATTCCTCTAGGTAATCAGATTGTGTTTACCCGGATGTGGACCATCATAAAATGTTATTAAAAACTTAAATGGAGTTTAGGCTGGGAAAAGATGGCACACGTGAAATGACGTGCAAACAGCGCGGGGAGATTCCTATCGTTATTTGGACAGGCGCTGGACTGCCTGGTAAACGGAAAATTAGCATTGAGACTGTCTTGTGATGATAAGGAGCCCTGGTGGAGCGGAATGGCAAGAGGTGTGTGTGTGTGTATGTGTGTAAGCTCTGGCAGATACAAGAGTGCTCAAGTGCTTGGTAAACTGAAGAAATGGGGTACTTACGGGAGTCTAATGTCAGGTTGATACCGAAGGCTTTAGGGGTTTTATAAAATAAATAAATAAATAAATAACACGTAGAATGATATTGTCACAAGAGGGAAATCCGAGTAGGAGATAAAAATACTTCACATTCACACCCCTCTTCTTATCAAATACCTAAACGTATTCTGATCTTTTATCTCCTTTCCAGCTTTATGTGGTCCATTATAAACATGTCGAGTCCCACCTCCATCAGACAGATTAATAATTCCGTAAAAAAAAAGAAAAAGATTTGCTGTTATAATTTAAGTGGATTTTAAACGTCCAGTTCTGCTAATCGGTGTGATCTAAATAGGCAATACGACGAATACATGCTTCATTGATCAAACCTGTTGTGGCACGACTTATCGAAAGTCATAATCTTAAGCCGCTATTTAAAGATGATTTTGCTTTCATCAGCTGTGTGTGTGCCTCTGAAATCGCATGGATGTGATAAGAGCTGAGTGTCGAGATTATGCAGTTATTTATCTGTACGTGGACTGTGTGTGGTGTCTGTTTGAGGTAAGTGTGCCATACTGAATGGAAAGTTGGCACTTTGTTCTTCACTTTTGAAAAAAATTAATTAGCGGAAATAAAGACTGCCAGTTCAGCATTATTGCATATTTAGGTATGAATTGTTTAAACACAAAAGAAATACTAGGGTAAAACTCTCTATGAATTCCATAGGCATACATTCATAACGTGTAATACTGCATTCATATGGAATTACATTTTAAAGCAATGCTTATAATGCATTTATGGATTGTTATCATAATACGTTCTAGGTTTTGTGGACATTCCACGATGTTAAATAAAACTACAGGTGCATCTCAAAAAATTTGCATATTGTGGAAATGTTCATTTTTTCCCCATAATTTAATTCAAAAAGTTGAACTTTCATATATTCTAGATTCATTACACATAAAGTGAAATATTTCAAGCCTTTTTTTGTTTTAATCTTGATGATTATGGCTTGGAAATCAAAAATCCAGTGTCTCAAAATATTAGAATAAACAATTTATAATACAGAAATTTTGACCTTCTGAAAAGTATGTTAATTTATGCACTCAATACTTGGTTGGGGCTCCTTTTGCACGAATCACTGCATCACTGCGGTGTGGCATGGAGGCAGTCAGCCTGTGGAACTGCTGAGGTGTTCTGGAAGTCCAGATTGCTTTGATAGCGGCCTTTAGCTCATCCGTATTGTTGGGTCTGGTGTCTCTCATCTTCCTCTTGACAACACCCCAAGGGATCTCTTTGGGATTCAGGTCAGGTGAGTTGGCTGGCCAATCAAGCACAGTAATACCATGGTCAGCAAACCAGTTACTAGTAGTTTTGGCTCTGTGGGCAGGTGCCAAGTCCTGCTGGAAAAGGAAATCAGCATCTCCATAAAGCTTGTCAGCAGATGGAAGCATGAAGTGCTCTAAAATCTCCTGGTCGACGCTGCATCGACTCTCGACTTGAGAAAACACAGCTGACCAACATCAGCAGATGACATGGCACCCCGAATCATCACCGACTGTGGAAACTTCACACTGGACTTCAAGCAACTTGGATTCTGTGCCTCTCCACTCTTCCTCCAGACTCTGGGACCTTGATTTCCAAATGAAATGCAAAATTTACTTTCATCTGAAAAGAGGCCTTTGGACCACTGAGCAACGGTGTTATGAGTAAAAAGGTGTTTTGAGTTAATTAGCTGATTAGAGTCTTCTCAGGTCCACATTTCTGTATTATAAATTCTTTATTCGAATATTTTTGAGATACTGGATTTTTCCAGCTGTGTTAACTAGATAAAATTAGAAAATTACCTAAACTAGCTTTGTGTGTGGAATTTCCTGTTTTAGCTTTTGTTTGTGGAGGGTCTTTAACATTAGCTATATGTTTTTGTTAGCTAGCTATCTTGCTTCAAATTAGCTCCCAAGAACGTTAACAAACCAGCTAGTCATACATATATGATGTAATATAATGTCAAACAAGTGCAAATAATAGAGAAAGTCCCCACACAATATTAGCTAGCTAATATTAGATACTTTGGATATCTTTGTGTGGGGAATTATTAGCTTTAGTTTGTAGTTAATGTTAATAAATTTTTGTGTGGGGATTTCCTCTGTTATTAGCTTCTTTTAGGATGTCTTTTAACATTGCCTATACAGCATTGTAATCTAGCTATTATTCAAAATATTATTAGAAATATTACCCAAGCATGTCTAACTAGCATGTGGGAATTTTCTCTATTTTGCCTTTTGTTTGAGGAGGTTCTTTAACATTAGCTAGATAGATTTGTTAGCTAGAAATATTACCCAAACACAGCTAACCAGCTATGTATTTTTGGCTTTTGTTTGAGCAAGTTCTTAAATATGGGCTAAATTGTTTTATTAGCTATTGTTTTATTAACTTATTGCCTGGTGATCACCCTGTATGACTAGCTGGATTGCTAATATATTGTTTTTTTTTCTAATTTAACACAACATGTAATTTGCTGTATGCCTCTAACAAACTGAGAGAAATGAATTGGGTACGAGTTAAGATTATGATTCTTCTTATTTTTATGATGGTATTGGCGTTTGGTGCCTGTACCATGATATAGCAAAGTCTACTGAGCTGTAAAACTGATTATACTGTGAATTCTCCATGTCATCACAGACTCAGGAACTTTAAGCAATGTTTCAGTTCTGATAATTAAAAAAAAAAAAAAAAAAAAAAACGTTTTTGTCATTAACGTTATTGGTATATCATAACATTAATGATACAACTGTTTCAAAATCCCATTTCTTCATATACCAGTATTTTGTCCCAGCCCTAATTCGGTAGATAATGTTTTCCCATAATGAATTACACGGTCTAATTCTTACCCACTGTTTACAAATGTGCTGTGGATGTCTCGAGGCTGTCTTGTTTGTGCAAATAAAATGCAATTAATTCCATAATGCCAGAAAGAGGATATTTCCTGAGGTCAGGTGCCACTCAGTATCACTTAAACTCAATCTCAGGTCCCACTTAGACATGCAGTATCTTTATTTTAAGGGGGTTTAATTATAATTTTACGCTCTACACACACGGCAAAAGTGAAAAATGTGGTTCTTGTATTTCTCTACGGCCCAGCCTGAACACTTTTTTTTTTTTTTACTTTCTTATCATTAGAAGCAAAGAGGTTTAGACCTAGCGAGAGAAAGTGTATAACCCTCACTGTAAGTCTGCTATCACATTCTTTTTTTCTTTTTCTTTTTTTAGCTTAATCATGCTCTCATTTACAATGATAATGAACAGTAATGTGATTATACTGATGTCCAATAAGTAATTACCTCATTCTAGAGAACAGGCAGCAGTAAGATTGAGCAGATCCCTTGAAACGCTATCAGCACCAATGGATTCATAAAGCTCTCTTTTTTTTTTTAATGTTCTCCGGTCCTGAGCGGAATCCTCGGTGCCGTACGAACGCTTAAGAGCCCGAACAAACAGCGTCTTTGTATCGGGCCTAACATGACACCCAACGTGGAGGAGGTAAGCTTCCTAAAGTTAAACGCATCGCTTAGCTCATTTTAAAGGGCTTTGAGTGGACAGCCGTTCGCCTGAAATATAGGCGGCCTGCTTCCTCCTGCTTAATCCAGTATTTAATTAGAGTGGGTCAAGGGCCGGGGTCGTGTGCCTGCCTGATCGGAGGCTGCTTGCACAAAGACGGCACTGATCGCTCGGACATATCGCGAGTATTTTTACAGAGGGAGAGTGAGCGTGAGTGGAGAACAGAGTGAACAGTCACGTTCAGCTTGTAGTCAGACCTTACGCTCTTCAAATTAACCTACCATATTAGTTATACATAGCACTCCATCATTATTGGGCAAAAGAAAATAACAATAAGAACAGACTGAACCTTTCTTTTAAGCTTCCCTATAAAGTGACAAAAATAGTGTGTTTTAATGTGTTATAAAATCTTTACACGCATATAATGTTTATCATTTATCACCATATTACATACATTATGCCTATATAATATGGAAATAGTCTATATGCTACAGTATGTATATGAGGTGGTATATAATAAGTAAGGAATAAAACACTTGAGGGCATGCTGTCCTAAGAAAATAATAAACGACAGAGCGGTGTGACGTGGCCTGACACAATGAACTCTTCTGAACTCTTTTAATTTTCTTCACACCACAGCAATTTGCTAAAATGTTAAAGTTACATTAAAGAACAACATGTATTACTTTTCATCTGCTTATACTTACAGTAAATTTAATGGTATGGAAGGTTTGCAGAAGTCCGCAAGTTAGCTCCTGTCACGTTATAGCAGCTATAAACGTTCCTTCAGCAGACATTTTGTTTCTCTCTCGAATTTAATAAAGCGAAAAAACAAAACAAAACACAGATTGTCATGTTACAGAGCAACCAAAAAAAAAAAGTGCGAATTCCTCCATCCTGAAGACTTTCCATTTCCAGCTCACTACCTCTGAGTGTTACAAAGTACTGACACTGGAGACTCCTTCCACGTTATCTTAAATGTTAAAAAAAAAAAAAACATCTCCTTACAGAAAACTTCACAGTGCCAATGTTTTAAAAAATTTGCTCATGTGGACCATCTGCCATACAAGTCCCTGTGTGGAAATGCTAATATATTTGGAAGAGCCCATCAATATAAACCTTGCAGCCGGAACTACTGTCAGAGCGGCGAATGGAAATGGACACCTTCTGACCAATCAGATTCAAGAAATTTGTGTATAATGTATACACAAGGTGATTGTCAGTCAAGGTACTTGAATTGTGTTTACTTGTGCTCACCTGCAAAGTGTTCATCTGTGTTCAAGACTGAACAGCAGTAGGAGAACACCACCACATACTTATCTTCCTTTCCCACCTCTCGTCCACTTGTAATTCTGTACAGCAACCACTAAAGGGCAGAACTCGACTATAAATTTCCATACAGACCTTTTCATCTATGCATGTCAGGTTTTTAAATATAGCAGCTTATCAGGAGCACCAAAGCCAGGCCAGACTTACAGAGAAATAAGTTCGCTTAAAAAAAAAAAAAAAAAACGATTATAAAATCCCATTAATCGAAATATCTAGATGAATAGAGATGAGTGATAGGACAATACAGCTTAAATGATTTCCAAACAGCCTCAATATTAATAACCCATGATACCGACCGTGATGTGTTTGGTCATTTAATTGATAGATACCACAGCCATGTTAGAGGAAGCAGAATTCCTTGTGTGCAATTTTCTTTATTCGATGTGACTGATGACTGTGTGAGCAGTATTTTAGGTGCACACTAAATGCCAAATTACAGTTACAAAGAGTAAATTAAGCTTGTTGTATTGGAATTGACGAAATAGTAGACAACATGGCTTTGATGAAAGAGTCTTTAGAGGGCAGTTACATAAAAAAAGCAACAAAAAAAAAACAAAACAACAACTCAGTATTAATGATAATTTTGCTAAAAGGTTTTAAGATGAAGAATAACAGGCACTGATCTTAATGAACTGCAGAAAACTTAGAAAATGCACTTTGTTTATATTGAATTAATAAAATATCGTTTAAAAAAAGTTATGTATATATAATATGACATAATATATAAAGTCTTTCACACATGTTGCATAACAAACACTGAACCTTTGTTACCTGTACACATTCACCCCTATGAAATACATCCTTCAAATTTTCTCTGAAGGTCATGGGAAGAAGAAAGGTCTTTTCACGTTTCAGTTATTTTCAATGAGAGCGTGATACAGACGAGGCCACTTTGAAAGTACAACCCTATTTCCTCGATTTATAGATTAAAAGTAAATCATTACTTTATTTCAAAAAGTCCTTAATGTCAATCTCTCATGTCGTTAGCGTAGATTTTGTATTCTAAATCTAAATCTACACTATATACCTCATCCGTGTTATTGGTTTAAGAGCAAAACGCAGCGTGTGCTAGCAAAAAAACTATGTGAAACATGAAAGATTGTTGCCTGGGATGGGTTAACGCTTTGTTTTCTTAGATTCAATATCGAAAAAAAGATTTAAAAAAAAAAAAAAATTAAGTTTCATTTTTAAGAGTTACAAGGGTTAAACAGCACCGCAATCGTAGAACTACCCACATAAAGAAAAACAATGGTGAGGTGAAGGGCTGAGGGTTAGAGGTCAAGATCAAGCTCTCTAGAGTATTCTTCCTTTGTTTCCAGGATAAGATTAAACAAGTTTCTGGAGTATCATGAGCTTCCTGTGTGGTGTCTGTGGATGGAGTGGTGTTTAGACTGGTCATAGCTAGCAAGTGACAGGTTCAGGATTAGCTCCGAGTCGAATCAATGGCAGGGTCAAGAGTGATGTGGTCATGCTCTCAGAAGATCTGAATGAAAATATAAGGTGTGTATTGTACTCTTGTGTGGGATTTTGCTCATACTGATCGACACGGTGTTCACATACCGTACATGTTGAGAATTTAGCTAGCATCCCAAAATACAAACTAAAAAAAAAATGTTGCAGAAATGGATTTTAGTTTGTTCTGTAAAAGGATTTAAAACATTGAAGCCTTTTTCAGTTGAAATACCTTGAAATGATGATTTGTTGTTCAGTTTCGATCTATAGCAAAGGAACAGAGCTATAGCTATCTTAACTATTTCAGATTTTCTTATTACCACTATGCTGCTTTGATATTTTACCTTGAAAATGCCGAAGCGGCTAAAAGACGAGCTGAGATGGCAAACGGATGCCACTTTAACAACTTTTAACGATTCTAATGACCTTTTTTTTTACGTACTGCTGCTAGAAATCGAAGTAAAATACATGGTCATGTGAATTCACTTATTCAGAAATATGGATTTATGAATCTGATTGTGCTTTGAGATATGTGACTTCATGTTAAAATTAAAATAAATAAATAAACCCAGATGTTGAAAAAACAAGAAAATTATAGATGGACAAACTTGACCAGTGGTTAACTTATAGGTGATTTCACTTCAACTTGGATGTCCAGTCTCTCTTTTTTTTTTTTTTTCCAGAGAAGCAGGAATAAAAATGGAGACAGGGACTCGTTCCACTGGCAGCTCTTAACAAGCATAGCAATACATCAGTCAAAAGCAATAATTTTACAATTAATGGAAATCCAATTTGCCTTCAGAGCATCCCGCGTTGACATTTTCCACATTGCAATGGCACTTTGATAAAGTTTATTTTAAATGCAAAAAAAAAAAAAAAAAGCGTTCGGCAGTTCGAGAGCAGCCCGGGTGTCACTGTGCCAGGAACGAAGAGCACGGTACTTAATTTTTTATCGTCGGCCGCCCCAGGGGCCACGAAAGCCTGAATGTTAACGTCGGCTCCATTTTCATTATCACCGCGTGATTATGGATTTTACTGCGTTTAGGTGATAATACAGCTAGGAGCTCACCTTAAAAAAAGAATTTCCGCTGGCAGCTTCCATTCCGCAGCCAAATGAAATTTTTCATTTGACAAACAAGCACAATTAGGCCGCGCTTCTCGCGCCTGCTTTTTCTTGATTGAACTTAGGCCAATTTGCCGGCGCTAAATGAGTTTGAATAATTTACATTCCCAATGGCTCGGGGACATTAGCTTGCTGAGTGCTAAGTGGCAGCGTGCTTTTTGAAGTTGCTGATGATGAGATGTCACTCCTCTATGCCCCAACACCCCCACCACTACCATCAGCACACACCACAAACACACACACGGTTGTCTTACTATCCTAGTGAGGACCTTCCACTGACATAGTTATTAATGCGGCTAATTACACCTAAATCTGACCTTCACCTCAACTTCAGCAACCAAAATGAAACCTTTTCACTCTTTTAAAGGACAAGAAAATGTCCCCACAAGGTCAAAACTGTCAAATATTCTTAGCCTTATGGGGACACCATTATGGAGTCCCTATGAAGATTGGAAAACATGCCCACGCCCACACAACGCCACCTACACTTTTTTTTTTTTACTTCAAAGTTAAGCAGTGAAAGGAGCCTATATACCTGAAACTACAATGAGAAGTTCAAATTGATTTTCTTTTTTTCCCCCCCCCACTGCCGAGGCCAATTCTGGCAGGCAAAGTGAAAATGACTTTAATATGTGTGTAATGCACTTGGCTGGCTTCAATGCACTTTGCTTTTTTTTTTCTTTCGTTCTTTCTTTCTTTCTTTCTTTCTTTAACGACAGCACTTTTCACATTAGACACATTTCATATTTAGTTGAACGACAGGATTTGTTTCTTTATAATAATAAAATGAGTATAAGCATCATTAAGGAGAAGCATTTACTAATTGGGATTTCATAAATGAAACAGGGACAAGGTGCACTGTAAGTAGTCTTAATAAAGCTTGAAATTAATGAAATTAACACACACTTTCCATCGCTTCACTAATTAAGCTTATGCCCAGCCAGGGTTGTATTGGTGGGGAACTTTGTGAATTGGGTGTAAAATTGAGACATGCATTGTTATGAATTAAAAAAATAAATAAATAAATAAATAAATAACAATCAGTATATGAACAAATAACCAACATGCTCTCACATTTTTCACAATCTTCACTTAATATGCATAAAAGGATACAAATTTACAGTAGGTGTGGTATGGTGTGGGCAATATGTAAATAAGAAAACACTTGGGTGCATGCTCTTATAGGAAATTAATCAACAACTGGGTGGTGAGGTGATCTGGTGAGCGAAGTGGAAGTTACAGTTACCGCACCAGAGTTGATTATTTTCCTATAACAGCACACTCTGAGCGTTATTCCTCTTATGCCACTAGTTAGAATATTTGTCAATATTAATTAAATATCAAACAGTATCGCAATAAGTCACGATACGTTGCGATATGCAATAATACGTCAATGATCATTTTTTCCATTTATACTTACATTTAATGTTGTGGAAAATCCACCAAACTAGTTGGACCCTGTTGTCACTTAAGTTCTAACAGATATAAACAGTCGTGTTACCAAGAAACCGCAAAGTATGAACTTGTCTGTCCTGAAGACTTTCCCATGTTGGAAAACTTAAAGTTATAGCTTTACCTCTGACTGTTACAGAGCGCTGACACTGGAGACTCCTTCCATACATGTTAAATGAACATCTCAGAAATACTTCTCTATATAATAACCAATTGCACTTTTTTAAAACCTGTTAATGTGATGCATCAACCGTACAAGTCCCTGTGTAAGCTGTTACTATAGAAACGATAACGTATTAGAACAAGGGCATTAATATAAACCTGTGATTTGCCTCGTAGCCTGAACTATTGTCAGAGCTTCTGACCAATCAGATTAGATCATTTAACAGGGCTGCGTTATGTATTAGGGCTGGATGATAGACACTTTTTCATTTTCTGTAACAACTGTTGTAATTTCAACCTTTTGCTTTGTTATATATTTACTTCTTTGTTTTTTTTTTTGTCTTGTAATATGGTACTTTTGAAATATCGTACAACCTAAGCAAAGCAAAATATCATGATGCATATTGCACATGAATCATCATGAGGTTTTTACACTCACTCCAACTACTCTATCCCAGGCCCCAAACACTTAATATAGCTTTAATTTATCACAGGGTACAGCAAAGATAGCGTGCACACACACACACGCGCGCACACAAACGTTCAGAGGTCCTCTCCTCTCAATGACATCCAGTTGTTTTGCGCGTTTGCCAAGTCACTTTACGCTTTCCCTTCCCGAGGATCCGATTTCCCCGTCTACAAACGTAGCTATTGTGCGGTGCCTCCTGGCCTGAGCAGCCATTCTTACTTTAATATTTGCGAGACAGGATAACCTGCCGATACACATGAGGTCAGTTTGCCTCTCTGCTTGCCTCATTTTCCAGATTATAACTCGTTTCCATGACGGCGGGCAAGCTGAGAGCGGCTTTACCGCCGGCCGTGACCGAGTTACAGCACACACACACACACACGCACACACACACGCACACACACAGTCCATCTTTGTAGAACAAAGAGACTACCAGTAGTTCTTTCAAGATGAATTTAAAGTAAGGTTTCAGCACCCATTAGTGCTAGGGAGGTGCTTCATTTGTTTTTTGATGAACTGATCAATGAAGTCATAATTAGTAATGAACAAACAAACCAATAAATGCTATTGATTTTTGGGTTTTCATCAATGAGGAACTAAGCCTCAGCTCCAAAATGAAGAGGAACTGCTGGAAAGCAGGTCACTACAGCTGGAATACAGCAGTGCTATTTGTATGTCTCTTTCTCTCTCTCTCTCTCTCTCTCTCTCTCTCTCTCTCTCACACACACACACACACACACACACACACACACTCACAAATGGATTTGGGAGCTGACCTCAAATTTGAGTAACAGCTATTTCGGCGTAATCCATTCACAGTCGGAGAATGCGAACACCGACGCAGAGGGGAGCGAGCGAGAGCAAAAAGAAGGAGGGTGGGATGCATGAAAGGCGGTGAGGATTTTTTACAATGTGATTAGGAAAGTAATGGGCTCAAAGTAATGCTTCGGCAGCTCATGTGAAGTGTGCGAGGAAAAGAAAAAAAAAGAGAGAAAAAAATGGGGGAATTTCCATTCTCATCCCTGAAGGTCAGTGGCTCGAGTCGGTCTGTAGATACGAGACTCATTGCGCTCGTTGAGGCCTGATTTGGTGCTCACCACCTTCCGCAACAATGAGAGCTCTGTTTTTGGCCTGCGATAAGTTACTGTGCACATACACACACTCATACACACACACACACACACACACACACACACACACACACACACACACTGGCTCCATCAGGCCCAGGTGGAAACGCTTCACCCTGTAATGGCTCAGTGGAATGTAGAAGAGTGACCCCTGTTGGTTTTTCCCTCTCGCTGTGCCACCGAGCAATCAGGAGAGCATTACTCCCGACTCGCCCTTAATGAGAGAGGGGTTTAAGTTTACACGGGGTTATTAAAGAAACTTAACGAGGGTTCTCGGAGACCAATTGAAGCCCCCGTGTTGCTAATACAGCCCTCCGTTGTCTTGGAGAAAAAAGAGCTGCTCTCACACACATCAACACTGACGAGAGGAAATGTTCTGGGGGGGAAAAAAAATTACCACCGTGATGAGAAACTATAAGAATATATCACTGGGAAGATATTTGACTGCTCAAACTGTTTATAGCAAAGTGCTGTTGAATTCTCGATTCTGATTGGTCAGAAGGTGTTGATTATTTCATTTTCTATAACAGCAGCTCGGAGAGTTTATATTATATTAATGTGCTCGTTCTAATCCATTATCGTTGCCCTTTCAGCCAATAGGCAGTCGAGAAATGACCGGACACCCAACAACGAACCTGAATGTGATTACTTTACAATTAAACTTGATACCTGAAATTCAGTTTTATTTAAAACCAGTCTGAACATGACAGGAACATGACAATCTGACGATTGTGTCTTAAGAGAGGAAAAAAAAAGAGAGAGGCTGAAGGAACAAGTGTTTATAGCTGCTATAACGTAAATTTTGTTTTGCGGCCCTTCCACTACACTATACGTAACAATAAATGGATAAAAGTGGTAGTGGTTAGCATATTTGCCTCGTACTTCCAGGGTTGGGGGTTTGATTCCCGCGTCCGCCCTGCGTGTGCAGAGTTTGCATGTTCTCCCCGTGCTTCGGGGGTTTCCTCCGTGTACTCCGCTTTCCTCCCGCAGTCCAAAGACATGCACTGTAGCATTTCCAAATTGTCCGTAGTGTGTGTGTGATTGTGCCCTGCGATGGGTTGGCATCCCATCCAGGGTGTCCCCTGGCTCCGTGTCCCCCACGACCCTGTGTAGGATAAACGGTACAGAAAATGGATGGATAAAAGTAGATTTTACGAAAAGATTGTAATAACGGGTAATTTAGTATAAGAGGGGGAAAAAAAACATTTTGGGGTGTTAACACTATCTCTGCTTCATCACACCACCCTGTCATTGATTATTTTGCTATAACAGCACTCCCCTAAGTGTTTAACTCCTTACATAATGGACTTCATCATGCTGACAAAACAAACATGCATTAGTTAGTGCACTTCAATAGTCTTTTAGGATTAAGGATGGGTTTTTTTTTTGGTCTTTAAGCTTGAGCTGCTACAGGACCAGACTGTTTGACAGATGAACAACTTGGTTCAGATCGCGTATCTAGCATACTTACGCTTATTTACTCTACCACACGTTTCTCCAGCACACTTACCCAGCATAAATATCCAGAGTACTCCACATACCTGTCCCACATTGTCAGCATGCTTTGTTCTTAATGTTCACATTGAACAAAAGGAAAACACCAATCCAATTTTCTCTTTTGGCTTAGAGGTGCCATTTTCAGTTAATCAGGACGGGTGGAAAAATAAACTTCATTTCGGGAGCGGAGTGATGCGTCTTTCATGTCCAAATCCTTAAGTGGCTTTGGAGTCCAATACGCAGCGCTGTGGGCCTCTTATTCTCAGGCTCAGGGTCTAAAAATCTAAAAAGATGAGTAAAAATAAGATGCTCATGGGAGGAGGTGAAAACAAACAAACAAGCGCTTTAGGCAGCCAATCATTTACTCAGTCACCCAGAAGAGGAAGTCGTTAAGTGCTGCTGCAAGTGTTTGCTTTGTGTTCTTACCTCTCCGCACATTTCAGCATATTTTATACAGAAACTCAAAATACATCATTAAATCACGACAAACTCGGTTGATGCTACACACACACACACACACACACACACACACACACACACACACACAGTGAGACATTATTATTAATTATCTATATTAAGACTACTGAGGTTTTTGATAAAAGATCCTTTCGTTTCCTTTTCTTTTACATTAATTTTATAGATATTATATGGATATGAAATATGAATTATATGAAAAACTATATGAACATATAATCATATAATACATATCTCATAATCTCATATAATACATCTAGCATATAGATAGATAGATAGATAGATAGATAGATAGATAGATAGATAGATAGATAGATAGATAGATAGATAGATCATGTATTAATATGCACATGTACACATAGTAACTTTATAAAGTGTGTGACGTCCTCAACACACCTCCATTGAAGCAGTGCACAAATTTAGGATTAAAGACACCATTAGTGTGTGCTGGATAAAATACTCTTAGCTAAACACATTTCTCTTGAATTTGATCCTCAGTCTTAAGTCACTGATGTTGTTTGTTCCTGTCACTTAAATCCCACGTCACAGTCCTCAAATCTCAGCATTATACTTGTCACGCTTGTCAAAACGCCAGACTTTTACTTTGACGTCTGAATTTCAGCAGAAATAATATTTCATCCACTTCCTTCCTGTTCAGCAAAGGAAGGCGCAAAGCTCTGTGAGTTAGCAAAGTTTGGAAACTCATTAAAGCCTTTCGGTTTCTAGATTTTACAAGCGTCGTATCTTGTCAGGAAGATCTGAAGCGCCTAAATCTCTCCCAAACCACCAGGCAAACAAAAGCTAAGGAATAAATCCTACATCTGATTCTGGTATCTGCAGCGAGCAGTGTGTGTTCACCATTGTTCCATGCGATCTGTCTGGATATAAGAACTAATACACACTCAGGGTGGCTTAATTCTTCCTAAGCGATCGTGATTAGTGCTGAAGTAAAACCCATGTTAGCTCAGGAACATATAGGAAAGGCCTTAATGTATTAATAAATGAGGACAATGCTTTCAAAGCACAGCGTGAATGGTGAAAAAGGTTACAGAGTTTATGGTGAAAGTTTTATTTAGTGACATTAGGATAAATTGAGCTAAGCAAAATGACTAGATCTCATATGGTGCTTTGCTACTGCTAAAATTGATACTGAACCAATACAATTTCATTGAAATAGTGTTACTTGGTGGGGGCCTAGTGGTTAGCATGTTTGTCTTGCACCCCTGGAGTTTGGGGTTCAAATCCTGCCTCCACCCCTGATTGGCGGCCCCAAATTGTCTGTAGTGTGTGAACAGGTGTGTGAATGTGTGAGCCCTCCAATGGGGCAACCCATCCAGGGTGTCCCCCGCCTTGTGCCCCAAGTTCCCTGTGTAGGATAAGCAGTATGGAAAATGGATGGTATAAATAGTATTACTTGATGGATGTATAGATATTGTTATTTGACATTCAGTAAAGTTAGAAGTTGACAAGTGACCTAAAGAGACACACGTTTTGAAGAACGATAGGCCGAAAAAACAAACAAACAAACAAGGGCATAAATTGAAATCTAGCTGCCAGCAGTGACTAGTGGGTCCAAGCACCAAGGGTGCTGCAACACCGGTTGCGCAACCTCATAATGCGGTATTGCAGAAGACAACCCACGACAAACGCTATGACAGGAAAAACTTGATGTTTAAGGTTACAAAGGTTAGATGGACAGAGAGTCAGAAAAGAAGAAAAGGAAGATCTAAGATTTTGGACGGAGAAGAGCAAAAAGATGAGAGGAAATTAGATTGTTGAAGGTTTTGTAAGCAAGATTGAAGAATCTGAACTCTTATAAATGGAACAAAATGGAGACCACATAATACAGTAATATAGCACCACAATATGGACAGTATGGACACTCTGAAAACTGGTGATACCTGATGCGCCATTGGAAAAAATATCATGTGTAAATGACAAAATGCAGCGACAGTGTATCAGCCAGCATAATCATCGCTCTCTAATGTGTAAACACACTTTTTGAAAAGTAAATTGTAATCTGACAATGTGACTGAGAGCCCTGATATAACGGTGCTCTAAACACTAAATACACTGGTTTCTGAATATAAAATACCTATCTGTGAGACATGAAAGAGAGAACGAGGGAAGGAAGGGAGAGAGAGAGAGAGAGAGAGAGAGTGAGAGATAGAGAGAGTGAGGGGAGAAGCAGCAAGTTTGCATTGCCCTATCTCATTAACACACCGCTGAAATAAAAGAGAGCTTCTTTGGCTCACAGCTATGGCAAAAAAAAATTATCATAGTGATGATGTTCCTCGGCCGTCAACAGAGCGGCGATAACGTTGTTTGATGATGACTTTCCTATGAATGTTAAGCAGCTGGCGCGGCGGAGGGAAGGAGCTTATCGGCGCCTAATGCCCATCTCTAATTCCTGCCCTTCTTGAACTAGCCATTTTCTAACAGCGCTAACTGTCAAATTTACATCCCATCTTAATGCCGCTAAAGAGGACGAGGGATGAAGAGTAAATGACAGGAGTGTAATGAGGAAGGCTTCTCTCTCTCTCTCTCTCTCTCTCTCTCTCTCTCTCTCTCTCTCTCTCTCTCTCTCTCTCTTTCCTACTCTCTCTAGGCAGGAGATTTTCCACAATTTAGGAGTCTCCTTCTTCTTTTCTCTCCAGTCCTGAACCATGATGGTGGGCTTACCTTGGTGTTTTAAAGCAGACGAGTTCAATTAGCTGATGAATCTTTCATAAGTTTCATAAGAGTATTTCTCTAATGGGAGTTAAAGCCATGAAAATGGCTTTACGTCTTTCACACTGTGGAAAATGAAGTTAGGGTTCAATGAATTTCCATTTTATTAATAAGAAACAGCAAACAATATGGTTCCAAACAGGTCAGATCCACAATAATTATGACATACCAATGAATTAAACAACCACAGCGATGTGGAATTCTCAATTCTGATTGGTCAGAAGGTGCTGATTAATTTTCTATAACAGCAGATCTGACAGTAGTTCTAGCCACAAATCACAGGTTCATATTAATGCACTCGTTTTAATACATTATTGTTTTTTTTTTTTATAGCTGCAGCTCATTCATGGGGACTTGTACAGTGGACGCTCCATATAAATGGACAAAAAAAAAATATCATCATTGATATGGTGAAATCTTCTTTTTGCATTTATGGAAGGAGTCTCCAGTGTCAGCGCTTTGTAACAGTCAGATATAAAAGCCGTAACTTTAAGTTTTCCAAAAGAGGAGTTCATGCTTGATTTTTTTTTTTTTTTTTCTTTTCTGGTTTATAAACTTCAACAGAGAGAAAAAATAGAGGCTGATGAAAGGCTGTTTATAGCTGCTATAATGTAAGTGATAACAGGAAATAACTTCTTTTGAGAATGTTCCGCAACATTAAATATAATTATAGACAGATAAAAAGTATGACGTTGTTCTTTAATTGCTAAAAAAAAAAAAAATGTAAATTGGCAAATTGCTGATGTATAAGAGGAATAAAACCCTTTTGTGATGAGCTGTTATTGTTTTATATATAAATAATCAACTTTGGAATGGTAACAGTAACTGCTTCATCACACCATCCCATCATTGATTATCTTCCTATAACAGCACACCCCCAAGTGTGTTATTTAATACACAAGCTAGCAACAAGGTCATCTACAAATCTAATATAAAGTAACAGGAAATTGGTCGCACAACTGATAAACACTTTGTCTTGCAGAACTCATATCTCTGTCAGCTTCTTTAACAGTTTGGTGCTCGGGCTTGATCCTCCCTCGCTTGTCACTTTGGACAAATGCTTTTGCCGAATGAATGAATGTAAATGTAAATTACATCTGGCTTTGTGTAACGAGCAGCATTTCAGTGCTTGACATTCATCAGAAGCAGTGTGTTCAAAGCAGTGCATTAGCCAATTCATTTCTGTTTCCTGACACTAATTACTGGACTTTCCATTGAATCTAATTAAAACATTTTAATGAATGACGGTCCATTATTGTAGCCCATTCGTTGGACTCGTTTTAAAAAGTTGCTCCGTTTTGACCACATCTAAACTGCAAAAGCATTTGAAAAAAGCTTTCAATTTTATTCACCAAAGACAATCAACGCAACAGAAAGTCCATGCAGCTTTAACTGCCTAACAGAAATGAAGGCTTTGAAGGTGCCTTCAGACGTTTACTGAAAATAAAATAAAGCTATATCAACAGTTCAAGGATTTTGTTCAGGGATTTTTTTTTTTCATCTAAATGCCACAGACAAAACAAAACTAAGGGAAAAAATAAATAAGGACATTGTATATTGCATTTAAATAAATAGTAACTGGTTTCTATGGAGAAGATTCACAACGCTTGAAAGTCCTGAAGGCAAGCGCATGTACTGTGTATTGTATATATTGTATATAAGCTCCGAGATGCATATAATTTCCTTCTCGCAACCACACCACTCTTGGAGTATTGCTTAGGGCTGTGACTGACAGTGATTGCATTTCAGTGTGCCATGTTGTCACTAATAAAAAGCAGTGAGTATTGAATGTAAGTCATGGACAACAAAATTACTCTGGGTGCGAATGCAACATTTACGCAGTACTACATTTATTTAAAGTCTTCATCCACTCTTCTGAGGGAAGGTGTGTGACTCTCAAACAGACGACAACCCGACGCTTTGCTAATGCAAATGAGACGAGCTGAAAGTTTCCTGATGCCTGCATGTAATTTAAGATGGCATTTAAGCCCCTTACCCCCGATCTTATCTCCTAAATGAATTCATCAGGTAATATTTCCCATTATTCAAAGGCATCATTTTATGCCAGAGAAGGTAATGGAATGATTACAGGGCCGTGCACACAAATTAACAGCCAGACGCGAAGCGTTCCCCCTGTGAAAATGAGAAATTTAAGGTGAGGAAGACTTTTATAAAAACTCCTTTTAAAGTTGCTGTGGACTTCCACACATCATGTATTAAGCGAAGACTCGGAGGCCAATTCAATTTGCGATCCTCTTTCATCTTTAATGATACCTATCTCCTGCTGTTCGTATTTTCATTTAAGGCGGGGCCGTGCTATTAATATTTAAAAATTCTTCAGATGAACGGTGTGGGGGGAAAAAATAGTGTGAAAGTTATAGGGACTAAAAGAATGGCTACCTGATGTCGCCTGGTTTAAAATCAGGTCTGGATGTGGAGTTGGAAGTGTGATGTGTGTTTCATCTCCACTGGCCATCGAGCAATTAAAAGCTGCTCTTGTCTGATCGGAAACGAGCTCAATTCAGGCCGAGCTAAATTTCACACCCATCCACGAGCCTCCAGGAAGAGGGTCCGAAAAACGAGACTAACGAGATTAAAATAAAGGAGCAAAAACAGATAATTGGGGACTGAGCATGCTGGAGTTCTTCACCTAAAACAGAATAAATGTGTCAATTTAAAGGTATTATTAATTGCAATATCCATCCAGCTGTGATTACAGTTACTTACAGACTGTTGGAGAGCTTTGCCAATCTGACAGGGACGTATAAACTTTAACACACTCTGTCCTGCGTAATGACTTGGTGGGTAAATGCTTATTAATACTGATAACACCTGTTTATGTAAAGAATAAAACACTTTGTGACGTGCAGTTATAGGAAAATAATCAATAATGGAGCGGTGTTTCATGGCCCAGTGCCGATTTACTGTTACCACTCTGAAGGTGATTATTTTCCGATAACAGGACGTCCCGGAGTGTTTTACTCGTCCTTTACCACAGCAGCTTGATAACACTCTTACACTGGAGACGCTTTCCCTCAATGTTGAATAAACATCTCCTTACAGAAAGCTTTATCATCAGTGATTACACGTTTATTTGTCAAATAACATGTTTTTAATCTGTTCATTATTAGGCTTAGATAACGTGAAGCTGTCACTATGGAAACGATAATGTATGAAAAGGAGCCCATTAATACAGACCTGTGATTTGACACCTTCTACCCAATCAGAATCGGGAATTTAACAGGGCTGTGGTATAAATATAAATATATACGTAGAACATTTGTTATATAAAATGTCGGCTTCATTTTAGCGCGTTCTGATCCAAGCTACATTTGCTTAAGTGCTCTAAATCCTAACTATATTGCTACATTACGCCGACTGATACCATTCCCCACTACACTTAATACCAATTTAATTAAACGTGTGACATCTGGACAACCGAATGACAGCATGCATGAACATTTAAGGTTCAGAGATGACATTGTGCATGCTACATCACCTCCTGCCTTTTTTATAGCAAATTATTTTCCTTATTGATTACCAGCTGCTGCGTTTCTATTTCACAGTTGAATTACTGTTGTCTCGTGGTGGCCCTTTTCTTTGGCTCGGGCTCCAGTTCATTATTTCCTGCCATTTCTTGGTCATTTCCGAGTTTAAAACTCAGAGCCGCTTATTAAGTTTTTGGGGCCTTGGCGGATAAGAGGCGGTAAGTGCGGCACGATAAACTAATCATCTTAAACCCCTAATTATGAGTATCTCAGTGTGACAGGCGGCGGAGTGGAGCTTCGAAATGAGGGGGAAAAAAAAACCCGGCACATCCGAGGGAAGGGTAATAATTTTTTAAGTCATCTGGATCTGGCTCGGGGTGGCAGAATTCATTAGAGCAGATTAGCCAAGTGTGTACAAAGTAAATGAGATATCTAATGGCCGACTCGGAGGGCGACGGACTCCTCGTTTGTCTTCTGAATATGATGAACCGTATTACATGGCCATTGTGGTTTGACTCCTTTGGACTCTGGTGTTCTACGTCTTTTAATAACCCTTGACCCTTGCACTACAGCGTCGGAAAAAGACAAAGGAGAACAACACAAATCAGATTAGTCAGCCAGGCCCGATCCAGACGGTTGGATTGTTTTTAAAGCGGGAAGCGCGTGATGCTAATTACGAGCATAAGGAGAAGGTTGGGGCAAGAAATAATAAGATTACAAAGAATAATTTGCAGATATAATTACACCAAAATTGGGTACACACAATCGTCAAACGCGTGTCTTGCTTGACCCGGGCGCGTGAGTGAAATAAATCCTCGTTCTATAGCCTCTGTTAATTTGTTTTTATCATCTGCAAAGTGGTGTTTGTGCAGGCAGCGCAATTTGCATGTGTAATTCCGCTGTGCAAATTGACAACAAGTCGATAATTCCAGGGAAATGGGCTCGTCGCGATGGCCCTCGCTATCTTCCCGAGCCGATTCATTTTGAGGAACTGCTGAGGCATGAAACTCATACATCAACTCGCTTTTTTTTTCCCTGACAACGCTCAGACTTATTGTCCGTTAAAATGTCATTACAGGCATTATTTATGGAGCTAATTCATTTATTAGACCATATTTACTCTTGACAGAGTGTCACATTGTGGCCGGTGTTCAGAGTGATTCAGGGCAGGGTTTTTCTTTCACATTCGACAAGAGCGCAAAAGCCTTCATGTCTGTGAATAAACCTCAAAGGCCATATTAATATACAGGTGAGATAAATATTTAGTGTCTGGAGATGTCTTCTTTAGATTATCCCTGGAACAACAAGTCACTGTTGCTAACAGGAATAGAAGTCTGTGGCCTCCAGTTTAGCATCAACAAACCCAGCGTTGGCTCTTAGAAGACGTGTATTAAAAATGACACTTTTGACTAAAGTAGATTTTTATTTGTAGTTTAAGCTTATCAAAAAAGAATGTAGAAATAGGCCTTACTTTTTCTTAGATTTTTTTCCCCTGATACTTTTATTCTTTAAAAATCACTTGAGTTACCTGAGTGTCTTTTGTCAGGGGCGGACAAATCATAGATTTACTAGCTAGACTTCCAGCTAAGTGAAAGGTCAAATGTCGTTGTCCCATTTTTATCTAGGATAAAGTGGTAGCTAATGCAATTTAACTAGCTAGTTAGCTAATTAAGCCCTAAGGAAGACGAGTGAGTGTTTGAATTACAAGTCTGTAAAGTCTGTCTAGTAAAAATATTAATGCTGTATAGAGCAGCTGATGTGTGTAGTGCAGCAGGTGGTGGGATTCTGAAAGTGTATGATTGTCAGTCCGATCGCAGGAATGAACACAAAATCAAGCAAACGCCACAATATTTGCAGGAGCTTGCGATTTTTCAAAATTACCACAGATTTTCCGCAGATTTGGGCCAAGTCGCGTCATGTGACGTCAACCACGACGCGCCCTCTTCGATTCACGTGCATCGAACACAAGTACAGCTGATAGGTCTCATTTACTAACAAACATCACTGTGAAAGACCTTGCAAAACTATTTCTTGCACTTGCATTTTCACCAATTCAAGTAGTTTTCCACCAAAAAAGCACAGAAACTCCATAAGTTGCGTCGCAGATTTTGAAAAAAAGCCGCAGCAAAATCACAAAAAAACTGTGAGTGAGTAGGGTTTTTCCTCTGGTAGGTGAAATATTGAGAGAAGAAAAGAAAACACTGATGGCATTTAGATCAGCACCTTACAGAACCTACTTGCAACCACGAATGAAAAACGAATAGACCAGGCACGCAGACTGCTTATCCTGGACTCCCTTTGCTACTGATTTGTCCATTCCTGTTTTACGTCGAACCAGAAGCTCCAAAACCAGCAGTAACCCAAACTGAAATACGAGTAGTTCTATGATTTGAAGCATCAGAGCGCTGGCTTGTGGATTTGCTCTGAACGTGTGACAGTGTGGATAATTTGGAATTGTGTGAGACGAGGCCTCTCATACATTTTAATGGTTCGTGTTAATGGTGAAGCTCATAATTCCATCACACCGTTCTCGCGTTATTTATTTCCCGGACTCACCTGTCAGAGCGGACTACTTATCGGGGCAGTCATTTCGAGCGGTTCTGGAGCCATTATACTTTAATGACATGATGATTTAATTCGTACATGCCGTTTGAAGTCTCTAGTGCTGCTATTAGGATAAAGGAGGTCGAACTCTAGGGTTGCTTTTTCTTACTATAATTTAAGAATCGGACATATCGTCATTGATAGTGATTTTAGTTGTGATTTCGTGTGTTTCTGCAAAGAAAATCTGCTTGTCTGTTTCTTACATGGATATGAATCCTAACCAACACCATGAATGATTAGAGAGAGAGAGAGAGAGAGAGAGAGAGAGAGAGAGAGGTTAGGTACATTTGCGACACTTCATTGAGCAGCACTAAGCTTTGTAGGCTTAGCGAACATAAACACATTAAATAGATGAGATTCATCAGCACTCTAGTGTCAAATCCACAGTGCCCATGGCCAACCAACCAGCTCTGAAGCAAAATAGTGCTTCGCTCCTGCTCATCTTTAGTACAGGTGATGCTTTATATGTTAACATTTTACTTACTTTGCCTGTGCACTGGTTTAACAATTATAAAGCCATTCGCTTAAAAAAAAACAAAAAAAACAAGAGGTTATATGTTTAAAAACTGTAATATTAAGTTGTACAGCTTAATCATACCATTAATTTGCTATAAGTACAGCTGATGCATGACGTCTCTTTGTCTATATTGTCTATAAACTGTCTACATTACTACAAAACAATACACACGGGTATTTTATTCCTGTATCAGCGCTGAGTAAACAAATCGTTTAAGTCAATAGGTTTTGCAATTAGGCACAAAGCCCACAACCCATTTAGTGAGGGGGGAGAGGGGGGGGAGAGGGGAAAGTGGGGGGGGGAACACTGATGTCATTTGATATAAATAAGCAATTTAAGCAGCTGTTTTTAGCTTGCAGCGCCACAGGCCATACAAGATTAACATGCTAATCATGGGAATGATAATGAGCGACGCTCAGCTGGGGGAATAAACTCAACCAGTCAACACACAGAGGGACAGATGAGTTTTACTTCAGCATCTGTTTTCATTATGAAGCGCTAGAAGAAGACAAGAAGAAGCTTTCAATAATTTGAAAAATCAACTTGTATCAATTTATAGTGTTGCATTATTCTTATTCTTCTTATTATTACTTTTGTAATGTTAACATAAATAATTTCTGTTTGGAAAAAAGTATAATCAGAATAAGTTTTATAGGTTAAAGTGATGTGTTGAATTTAATTGTTCACAGGTAAACTAATTTAATTGCTTAGTTTTAAAAATGCAAGGGTGTTTTATTACATTTTAAAATTATTATTATTATTATTATTATTATTATTATTATTATTATTATTATTATACATAATATGTAGAGCATTTATTTGGGAAATAATTATCTACAGGTCACTTTTGATGGTTTAATCTTATCTAGGTTTATGTTTATTATATTTCAATGTAGTTATTTTTTTAATAGTACATTTTCATAAAGGGCTGAACTGGTTTCAGATCAGTATATTGGGTAAATCCCAAATGTGTGCTTACTCCCTATAAAAGTGCACTACGTAGCGCATGAAATAATGGTTTCTACGCCCTACCTAATGCACTACATCTCCAATAAGAAGCCATTTAAGCTTCCGCCGTTGAGAAGGCGCTTGTCGCGAAGGAAACTCTATCTGACCAATCGGCTTTGTTGTTGCAGCAGCACGCTGGGCCAGCCAGCCAATCAACGTCAGCCTCTTTCACCAAACGCGGAAGTGCTAACAATAACAATGGCTATTTCTAAAGCCGCATCATAACTATACAAAATAGCAACTTTATGTCGAAATACTGGCTAAATGTATGATGTTAGTCATGTAAACCGAAACCGGATATATTTATAAAACCGAAAATAATCTTATGTAAAGCGAAGTTAATTAAAACAACTGAAAATAAAGCTTAGAGCTAGACAGAGCGTGGCATGTATAGCGGTCTCCTTCCGAAGGGACTCAGTGAGGCTGATCTGAGTCCTGATGAGGAGCAGGAGAACACTCAGGAGGAGAAGCAAAGCACACGAACTGCCACTCAAACCGAGGAATGTCCTGAGGAGAGCGACCAGAATGTGCAGAAAGACTCATCATCATCATCATCATCATCTCCTCCTGACAGCTGTTTGCCAGGAGTGTCTCAAGATCTGTGGCAAGTGTGTACTGATCTAGATAACTCACACCACTTTTATATCTACAGCACAATGTTTACTTTTAAGAGTGCATAAATGAACTGTTTATATATTGACTTAACTGCAAGAGGCATCATGTATCAATTTAGTCTTAAACACTAATTAATAGGTGCTAAAACTAGGGCTTGATAAAAAATTTTTTTTTAAAAATTAATGTGAGTGTTCTGACTCACTAAAAGTGCTAATATTGTCACTACAGTTGAAAATGACAAAATTAAACAAATTAAGTCAATCGGGTTCGATATGCAAAATAGTTGCTGATTTTATACCAGTTTAGCAGGAGGACGAGGCACATTGCAGGCTGGGTGAGATTTCAAGTTGCAGGTTTTTCTGTAATTTTGATTTCTTTTTCTGATCAGTGTAAAAGTGTTGGCTCTCAACTGTCTATTTGAGAAATGCTGTAGAGCAAAGATGCCTTCAGAATAATGAAATTAAATGTTTCTACATTTAAAAAAAAAATACCGTAAAGAGCAGTAAACAGTAGTAAATGAAACAAAGTCAGTATCTGGTGTGACAAAAATAAAAATAAAAATAGTAGTCTCCGGTACAATCTGTGCAGTTTTATAAGGAAATGAGCTGGTAAGTTTTATTGAGCATCTTGCAGAACCAGACACAGTTCTTCTGGACACTTTGACTTTCTCACTCGCTTCTTATTTTTGCAGCGAAACCCAGCAGCCTTCATTGTGTTTTTCTGTCTGAAAAGTGTCTCTTATGTAATATGCTGCTTTCTTTAATGACATACAAACATTTTTCTGTAACATTTCATTTTGTGCTGGAAAACTAATGTTTGGGAATCTAAAATGTTTTTTGTACCGACTTGATAATGTAGAAAAATAAAATAAAAAATGTATAACAAAGTTCGCACAAAAAAAAAAAAAAAAATAGGGTACCTAAAACTTTTGCACAGTACTGTGTGTGTGTATATATATATATATATATATATATATATATATATATATATATATATATATATATATATATTAAGTTGCTCAATAGGCCAAACGATTTAAAGTGATTTAAAACATCTGACGCATACATATTATTGCTTACTGAGCAAATAAAACAGTCCAAATCTGTCTGTTTTTGTATCTCAACACATTATTCACTGAAGAAATTTAAAGACCTGCAGAAGGAAAGAGAGATTCACCAGAAGGATAAACCGCCAATAAGAAAACGAGGGAAAAAACGCCATAAAAAAGGTGATGTTCATTTTCCTTTGACTTTTCTCTTCATAGATTCGCTAGAATCCAGTTCAAGCATCAGACTATAAAAGGACATGATGGCAATACACATATAATATACAGTATATAGATAGGTGATGCACTGTATGAAGTGTTTTCCTTGTTCCATGTGAACAGGTGGAACTCTAAAGCAGGCGGGTGATGCAGAAGGCAAAAGGTTGAGTAAATGCTCTTTTGTACCACAATAACATTCACATTTTTAATAATATCATATCCTGTCTAAGCGGTTTTCCATGTTTAGTTTGGATGATGGTCTTGAATCCAGCTTTGGCAGAACGACTGTGACGCTGTTGTCACGCCAGTAAAGCACTGTGAACATGAACATGATCTTACGGTCACCTCTTCAGTTTTAAAAAAAACCAAAAAAAAAAAAACCCCACTCCAACCAAGTGCTAACGAAGAGCCACAACACCAGGATGTAGCTACAGTAGCGCACTTAAGCAACATGCTGACGTGATATATGTGTGTGAACTGCTCACCCTGCACCTGGAGGTGTGAGATCACGGGCAGGTTCACTGTCCTGTTAAAGAGTTCGTCCTGACTTCCAGCTATATACCTGACTATAAAATACACGTACACTGATGTTAGCTTTGAAGTTCATGAGATTTGGTTTTAGTACTTATGTATTTTTAACTGTTAAGAAACTTCACATAATTTCAAATATTATTAGTATTAGATTTTGTGAGGCAAACCATTGTGTAAGCTGTTACTAAAAATGATATATAGGTACTTAATGTAATAGCATAAACCTTATTATTAATGTTTCTTTCCCTTAACATAGAGTGTTACCCTTACGTCACCGGTTCAGCTTGATAGAATATGGCCGAATATCGAAGCATTCTCGTTGACCAGAGCTGTTTTTCTGATCAGTAATGAACAAAGACGAGTAAAAACCATTATGTTCTCATTCTGGTGTCTTTGCTCAGGGATGCTGAGGAGGTTCGGGTGAAGCAATGGGAAGAACTGACCCAGTATTTCGGCACCAATGATAGATTTCAGCCTCCTGCCAGTAGTCGGCCTTCGCCAAAGGTACAACTGGGCAACGTATTTTTCTCAGTTTGGTTCATTTCAAATTTGTCACATAAGCAGAGAGATAAAAATGTTCTGTAATTCTGTAAAAATGTATCTATATTGTATCATTACATTCTGAGGTGTTTTGCAGGTTTTTCCAATTTTTTTTCTTTGCATATACATTAAGGAAATACATTATTAAACGTTTCCATTCCCTCAACAACAATGTGCATTTGGTTTGATTTAAAATCACAGTATGGAATTCTAAGCTCTCTCTGAAAAGAGATGTTTAGTTTATTTACCGACTTTCCATTTTTTCCCCATCAAACATACTTCTGTGTTTGATGTGGAATGGAAATGCGTAATTAAAGACCAGTGTATGCCGCTGATAATGTGCAGCGTTTCTGAAGGATTCCTCGTTTAATCGAGTAACAGTTTTCATTTGCGAGACCGAAAATCTCCATATTTGTTGTAATGGAAGTCCTATTTAAAAAAAAAAAAAAAAAAAAAAAAAAAAAAGAGCCTGAGGCGCTTTTTAAGTTAGTCTTTGATATATATTTTTTTTCTTCCTCCGCTCTTTCTCCTCTTCTATTTCTATTTGAAAATAACTTCATTTTCCTTCGCCCCCTCCATCCTTTTCTCATCTCCAGTCAGGCCTGGAAAAGAGCGTGGAGCGAGCCATCGCCGAAGGGGATTATGGGAAGGCGGAGGAGCTGAGCGACCGGCTGGCTACTCGTGAGGTACGTCACGCCGATAAGACATCGCTCTGAGCGCGACGAATCCAGCTAATGGGTCGGCGGCCATTTTGCCCACAAAGACACAGAAGAAACAACCTCTCTCTCTCTCTCTCTCACACACACACACTTGCACACACCCTTTTGTACGGGGGCCGGACGTCCTGAAGCCCTTTTCTATTGGAGTTAATAGAAAGCCCTCCCTCACAGATTTTTTTTTTTTTTTTGAAGTCTACAGCACTTTCGGCTTGTCTTTCTAACAGCAGTAACAATGCTGTCTTTAATATTTGAGGCGCGAGTTTGCACCTTTGAAGTGTGCTCAGAACTTAACACACCGCCTGCAGTTTTGAAAACGGCACCTCTTAGGGAAGGTGAGCGGGATCAAGCGGTTCGGAGCTAATTTGGCAGAAAATGTAACACTCGCGTACGTGTAATTGCAGTTAAAAAGATGTTCTTCGCTCCTGGACTCTGCACTCGTAGCAAGAAGTAGTTTTATGTCTCGGAACTTTTGATTCAGAGGCTTCTCAAAATGCAACGTGCTGTTTTATAGGTTAAGGCTTTGATTGTGTTTGAGGATGTAGCGATTCAGATTCAAAATAAAAGTGTAGAAATATGCGCAGACTTTCAGTGGCCATGCTGAGGGTGAACTATTAGAGATGTACTGATATTAGGGGCGATACTGACCTTAAACGCTGAATCGGTATCAGTGTTTTTGCACCGGTGATACACTTTGCCCAGTGCGTCCTAATGTCACGTTTCTTCGGCTTCTTATTTCTGAGACTAACTAAGCCAAATTTTGCTCCAGTGTTTGGCTGCGAAATTCTTAGATCACGCTGCCATAAAGTAACAATTTCACCAGTTTAATTGGGTGGAGCAGCGACAATCTCGTTAACCTTGAACAGGAAGTTTAATCAATTACAGCTTGTGTTTCCTCCAGTAAGAGTGTAAAAATAAATGCCACTATTTGCTCTGCACGAATAAATTCCCATTGCGGTTTATTTTTGTTCAAAGCGATGTGATAAATATGCCCCTAACAGCCGTGCTACTGTGAGAACAAGCATTAAATAGCTCCAGAAAATGCAGACAGCATGTTCACGATTCGGGCAATTCTTCCTCCCAGGTGCTGTTTATGAGAATAATCCCTACCGTTACTGTTTAAGCTTATCTCCAGAGTATCACGAAGGGTCTTATCTATTCTTTTCGAAGTAGATCTAGACATTAGTGTTTACATGGAAAGTACAGAGTAATCACCTGGAGAAAGCTTTCTCCAGGTGCGTAATATTGTCATCGAAATACCAAAACGCAGAAGTATATCTACCCTATATTTACATTTATTCCTTTGGCTTGCGCTTTAGGCGTGATACAGTCCAGTCATATTGCCGAGGAGTTGTGGGTGAAGGAGTCAACAGTGGCTATCGGGCAATCCTGGGATTTGAACTCGCAACCTTAAGCGCAGACCAATTTCCTCATCAAACCTTATCAGGCTGAAATGTGGGGGAAAAAAACCCCCAACATTTCACCTTTATTATGAATACGATCGGAAAAGGATCTTCATGACAGTTTGCTTGATGGAATGGTCTTCATGACTAGACATAAATGTAACCCAAATCTGGTATTCGCTTACAATATTAGTTAACATGGCACAAATCAGTGTGTAAGACATGCAACCCAAACCGAGTAGCTTTTCTCATGTGATTGACACACCGCGACTATGCTGCTTCTGAAAGCTCCTTACAGCACGTTTGGATTTGAGCAGATTTTCACACACTCTCGAGTCCTGGTCCTGACAGAAGACTGGCACGCACTGCGCACATCTGGGTTACTGCTAGTTCACCCAAAATTCACAGAAGTTCTAACACACGTAAGCCAATACTAACTATATGAAACTCCCTAAATATAATTTCGATAATGCTTGGTTGTGGTTGAAGAACCCTTTAAGATCCTTTTTTTTTTTTTTTTTTTCTTTCTAAGAGTCGATCCATTGTGGCTAATGGTTTAATCTGAACCTTTGTGGATTTTTCTACTCTTTTGTTTACATTGGTTCAGTTCAGCGTCACACCCAGTCGGAGATAAACAAAGAGGAATGTGTTGTCTGGTCCTCGGGGCCGGTGTGGGCGTTAGTGCAGCATTTTACGCCTTAATTTCTAATCCGGCTAGCGTCGATTACCACAGCTCTCTGTGCACTTTGCCGTCGAGCCTAAGCAGCCCTCCGAACACCTCGGTGACACGAAGTAATCACTAATCCCGACTGTAGCGAGCCTCCATTTCAAGGTCTTAATAATGTATGTATCTGAGGTATCATGCATTCTTTATTACATTTCTATACCATGACAATAAGGTGCTTAGCTGTGAGTGAAACACGCAGATAGCCCGAGTCTCGTGGTGTTTCATTGTTGCGTTATATATTTATATATGGATTATTCCTGGTGCAATTTCAAACACAACCTGTTCATCCTCAAACAAGCCTGTATATCTTAGTACACTTTGAAGAGATGATTGAAATTTCCAAACTCTTGTGTAGCCTCTTTAGTCAATTAATAACGTGTGAAGCTTTTTTTCAAATTTCTCATGGTTCTTTCATCTTTGTCCAAGTATAAAGAGACATAATGCAGGTTTCTTTGAGACTGTTCATGGAAGAGCTTTAACTCTTAAAGCCTTGATTCCTTTTGAATGTTAAAATTCGTCACACAAAACCTCTATGAAAGTACAAAATGTTTACAGGTTGCGATTATAATAAGCAGTTGTACTGCAGTGATGGCGAATGCTCGATTCTGATTGGTCAGAAGGTTGATTAATGTTCTCTAGCATCAAGGTTTATGTTAATGCACTCATTCTAATACAGTAACAACGTACACAGGGACTTGTACAGCAGACGCTTCACATGAACCAATTTTTTGAGTGTAATTGTTGATATAGTGAAGTTTTGGGGTTTTTTTTTTGGAGGAGATCTTTGTTTAACATTTATGGACGGCGTCTCCGGTGTGACAGTCAGAGGTAAAGCTTTGTATTTCTCGGTAACATGACGAGCTGTAAGTTTTTTTCCTTATTTACTTCAAGAAAAAGAAAAAAGAAAGGTTGCTATAATGTAAGTGATAACGGGAACTAATTTGCTTTGTGGATGTTTCACAACATTAAATGTAACTATAAACAGATAAAAATTACCCTGTCATTCTTCTACAATATTACATGGACCTATAATTGGATAAAAGTACAACATGCCATTCTTCACTGAAACCTTACCTATGAATGGATAAAATTATGAAATATCATTCTTGCACAACATTAACTGTAACTATAAATGGATACAAAAAGTATCACGTCATTCTTCCACAACATTAAATGTAACGATAAACGGATAAAAATACCCCGTCATTCTTGCACACTATTAAATGTAACTCTGACTGATTAAAAATTACCACATCATTCATCCACAACATTAAATATATCTATAAATGTATAAAAAGTATGACATCATTCTTAAACATAGCCATAAATGGATAAAAGGTACGTCATTCTTCCACAACAATAAATGTAACTGTAAACGGATAAAAATGACCATATGTCATTCTTTTACAATACTACATGTAACTATAAACAGATAAAAATGACATGTAATACTTCCAAAATATTATGTTACTGTAAACTGATAAAAAGTAGATGCCATTCTTCCACAACATTAAATGTAACTGTAAATGGATAAAAATTAACACATCATTCTTTTACAATATTTCATGTAACTTTAAACTGATAAAAAGTAGATGCCATTCTTCCACAACATTAAATGTAACTGTAAATGGATAAAAATTAACACATCATTCTTTTACAATATTTCATGTAACTTTAAACTGATAAAAAGTAGATGTCATTCTTCCACAACATTAAATGTAACTGTAAATGGATAAAAATTAACACATCATTCTTTTACAATATTTCATGTAATTTTAAACTGATAAAAAGTAGATGTCATTCTTCCACAACATTAAATGTAACTATGAACGGATAAAAATACCCCATCATTCTTGCACACTATTAAATGTAACTCTGATTGATTAAAAATGACCACATGTCCTTCTTCCACACCGTTAAATGTAACTATAAATGGATAAAAAATTGTGATGTGTTGTTCTTTAGTTAATAATAAATTATAATATGGGTAAATTGCTGTATATGTATAAGAGGAATAAAACACTTTGGGACATGCTGTTTTTGGACAATAATCCACTTCACACTGCCCAGTTGTTGATTATTTTCCTATAACGGCACTCCGTGTTGTGTTTTGTTTCCGACGTATTCTGCAGTGCATGCAGCAGTTCAGCAGCGAGTTGTTCTGTTGTTGATGTTTTTCCCCTGTGTGAATCCTCCAGAGTCATGGCGTTGTGAGAATAGCTCCCAGCCCTTAATGCACCCTGTCTGCTGTATTAGTTTGCTAGATTAAGCGCTGCGCTCGTTCCAATTAAGGAACACACGTGTCTCCATTCTTTCATCATTGCACATTCTGTGACACAGCTTTAAGTTTCATAAAGAGCAATTAATTTCACTAATTAGCATAACATTAAGTGGCTCCTAAATATAACTAGCTCACCCAGTGTCAAGAGACTTCATGTGATGCAGCTTCAGTACTAAAAAAAAGAGTGACTTAAATGAAGTAGAAGCTGAGCTTTGTACTTGATCCAAATGGCAAATTTTCCAATTCCAGCTCTACTCAAGCATGTCATAAGTTTCAGGTGTCCACAAACCTTTGGATATATAGTGTAGTGAAATAATTAACAACAGGGTATTGTGAAATGGTCCAATGCGAATCCACTTATACCACAGTCATTTGCCAACTCCAACCATTTTTAATTTATTAAGGAATGAAATGTTGCGCTTTTTAGATGTTTATAGTTACATTTAATGTTCTGGAACAGAGCTACTTGCGGTTATTATTTACATTATAACACTCAGGGGGAAAAGCGTTCCTTTTTTTGCTCCCTCTTGTAGATAATGAGACAAAAAAAAAAAATAAAAGCTTGTTGTGTTACCAAGAAACCAGAATGTGCAAACATGGAAAACTGTGATGGAAAACTTTTTTAAACCATAAACAAACACTGGCAGTGGAGACTCCTTCCTTAAATGTTATATAAACCCGTTGTTAAACAGGACATTTTTATATATACAGTGTATATATATATATATATATATATATATATATATATATATATATATATATATATATATATATATATATATATATATATATATATATATATATATATATATATATATATATATATACACACACACACACAGTATCTCACAAAAGTGAGTACACCCCTGACATTTTTGTAAATATTTTATTATATCTTTTCATGGGACAACACTGACGAAATGACACTTTGCTACAATGTAAAGTAGTGAGTGTACAGCTTGTATAACAGTGTAAATTTGCTGTCCCCTCAAAATAACTCAACACACAGCCATTAATATCTAAACCGCTGGCAACAAAAGTGAGTACACCCTTAAGTGAAAATGTCCAAATTTGGCCCAATTAGCCATTTTCCCTCCCCGGTGTCACGTGACTCGTTAGTGTTACAAGGTCTCAGGTGTGAATGGGGAGCAGGTGTGTTAAGTTTGGTGTTATCGCTCTCACACTCTCTCATACTGGTCACTGGAAGTTCAACATGGCACCTCATGGCAAAGAACTCTCTGAGGATCTGAAAAAAAGAATTGTAGCTCTACATAATGATGGCCTAGGCTAGAAGAAGATTGCCAACACCCTGAAACTGAGCCGCAGCACGGTGGCCAAGACCATACAGCGGTTTAACAGGACAGGTTCCACTCAGAAGAGGCCTCGCCAAGGTCGACCAAAGAAGTTGAGTGCACGTGCTCAGCATCATATCCAGAGGTTGGCTTTGCAGAATAGACGTATGAGTGCTGCCAGCATTGCTGCAGAGGTTGAAGGGGTGGGGGGTCAGCCTGTCAGTGCTCAGACCATGCGCCGCACACTGCATCAAATTGGTCTGCATGGCTGTCGTCTCAGAAGGAAGCCTCTTCTAAAGATGATGCACAAGAAAGCCCGCAAACAGTTTGCTGAAGACAAGCAGACTAAGGACATGGATTACTGGAACCATGTCCTGTGGTCTGATGAGACCAAGATAAACTTATTTGGTTCAGATGGTGTCAAGCGTGTGTGGCGGCAACCAGGTGAGGAGTACAAAGACAAGTGTGTCTTGCCTACAGTCAAGCATGGTGGTGGGAGTGTCATGGTCTGGGGCTGCATGAGTGCTGCCGGCACTGGGGAGCTAATGCCAACATGTACTGTGACATACTGAAGCAGAGCATGATCCCCTCCCTTCGGAAACTGGGCCGCAGGGCAGTATTCCAACATGATAATGACCCCAAACACACCTCCAAGACGACCACTGCCTTGCTAAAGAAGCTGAGGGTAAAGGTGATGGACTGGCCAAGCATGTCTCCAGACCTAAACCCTATTGAGCATCTGTGGGGCATCCTCAAACGGAAGGTGGAGGAGCGCAAGGTCTCTAACATCCACCAGCTCTGTGATGTCGTCATGGAGGAGTGGAAGAGGACTCCAGTTGCAACCTGTGAAGCTCTGGTGAACTCCATGCCCAACAGGGTTAAGGCAGTGCTGGAAAATAATGGTGGCCACACAAAATATTGACACTTTGGGCCCGGTTTGGACATTTTCACTTAGGGGTGTACTCACTTTTGTTGCCAGCGGATTAGACATTAATGGCTGTGTGTTGAGTTATTTTGAGGGGACAGCAAATTTACACTGTTATACAAGCTGTACACTCACTACTTTACATTGTAGCAAAGTGTCATTTCGTCAATGTTGTCCCATGAAAAGATATAATAAAATATTTACAAAAATGTGAGGGGTGTACTCACTTTTGTGAGCTACTGTATATATATATATATATATATATATATATATATATATATATATATATATATATATTACATTATAATATGGAGGCTCCACTATGCAAGTCCCTGCGAATGAGCTGTTACCATAGAAGAAACGATAATTAATAATATAAACCTGTCATTTATGTTACAGCTGTAATCACTGTCATCGCTGCTGTGATAGAAGGTGTGGATTAACATTCTGATTTGAGAAATGAAACATATTGTGGTAAAGTAAGGAATACAACATGACAGGGTGTGCTGTTACAGGAAAATAATCAACGACAGGATTGTGTGATGTAGCAGATTCATCATGTATTTTCTCTCTCTTTTTTTTTCTTTTTTTTTTTTTTTAAGATCTGTTAAGAACCAAATTCAGTGCTTTCATAATCACACAATCCAAGTAGTGAGTGTCAGACACGACAGCCGTGTGATGTGTTAAACATTTAGGTTCGTATTTGATAACCAGCCCAACAGTAACGATAACATAACATTCAAGATTGTGAGATTGTATTGGAGCTGTAACAAAAAGAAAAACAACGCTGTTTTTTTACGGAAGTATGCCGATATTTTTGAAAATCCAATCTCATGTTCTTGGGCATGTAGAAAGGTCCACAATATGAGCCCTAGAGGAGGAGAAGATGAGGGAGTCATATAATCACAACACCAACTTGACAAACAGCATTATAAGAAAAGAGAATGTCTCTCAGAGGGGGATCTGGTGGTGGGGGGGGGGGGTAAGCCATCGTTATAACGCTCTTGTCTCTGTTTCAGGCTTAATAATCTGATTCCAGATACACAAGGCTGTCATCTTCAGGGAACTGGCGAGAAAAAAAAAAGAAGTCTGAAAGTTCCTCGGCTTCGTACACGTCCCATTATCTTCCCTGTTCTGACTAGGCGAGGCTTATTAGCGAGCTTTGAACTCGCACTTACAATAATGTGCCATCAACAGTTTTATAAGCTAATTAGAAAAAAAAAACAGTTTAATTAATGACTGACTGGCAATAAAATGGCACATCAGGAAAGGAGGAAGGGGGAAAAAAAAAGAAAGAAAGAATGAATGAAACCAAGGGTGCTAAGCTTCCACTACCACCAATTAAGGGCTAATTACAAACAAATTATATATGTGTTTTGCTGTGGGCTTTAATTTTAAAAAAAGCTTTAATTAAAAGAGAAAACATGCTAATTAATTAAACAGCACTGAAAAAAAAAATCATTGGAAAGTATGCTTTGTCTATGGGGTAATTAATAAGATACAATAATCCAAATGAGATTCCGTAGCAATTTGATAAAAGCTTAGGGCCGGGGTTTTTAAACCTGCTTTCAAAAATTAATGGGCTGAAATGTAACTGGAGTCGTCCCGAGATATAATAAAAGTTCATTTGATGATAAATTGGGAACAAAGATGAGACTTTTCTAGCGGTTTGATCATTGCCGGAGGGGTCGGCATCGAGTCTCACGTTTCAGTAGAGGACTGCAGGATAACACAGAAAAATGTAACGTTCATAAAGACGAGGTTTCAACCAGTGATTTTGCCTCTCCGTCTACAAAAGCCACGTTTACAGTCTTAGTACGTTGTTATAACATAATAAGAAAAGGCAGCACTCTGGATATCTGTACTGTCTCTGTGATACTTTCTTCCACCACAGCACTTTTGAATCCTCTCTTCTGATTGGCCAGAAGGCGTCGATTAAAATTCTAAAACTGCACACGTTTTAATATGTTTAACTATCGTTTCTATAGTAACAACTTACATAGGGGCATAAAAAATTGTTAGAAAAGCATGTTGTTATTTAACTGTTATGGAAGGAGTTTCCAGTTCCTCATTAACATCACGTTTGATGAATTTGTCTTATTCAGGAGAAAAAGGGAGAAAAAAGAAAGGCTGGTGAGGGAACGACTGTTTATAGCTGTTAGAACATGTGCATAGCAACGCAATTTTATAGTTATGTTTTATGTTGTGGAAGTTGTACCACTTCATGAACGTTCCACAACATTACATGTAGCTATTAATGGATAAAAAAATTGTCATTCTTTAATAATTAAAAGTTTTAATCATTGCCAAATTACTGTGACATACGAGGAATAAAATACTTTAGGATGTCCTGTTATTTGAAAAATAATTCTGCCTTAAATATACAAGAATTATATATTAAAAGTCTTGCAATATTCACACATTTGGAAATTTGAAGTATGTCTATAGTATTTCATTTATTTCAGTTGTTTTATGGACTTTTCCCTCCACAAAGCGGCTTTTCACCATAATCTCACCAACTCACAGCTCTGGAAAAGGCAAAGTGAGCAGGCTGATCTGATATTCGTGCCAGTTCTGAACGCTCCTGAGTCGACTAAAGTCATATTATTTCGACATTAAGGTGGCGTGATAAGGGAATTAGTCCGGTCATTAATCGCCCACACGTCAAGCGCAGCCGAGCAGCTCAGCCCGCCGATTCAACCACCTGGAGCCATGCTAGTCTCGCTAATCCACCTCTCACACGCTTTTAATTGGAAGGTGCTTCACCGAGGGGAGTAAATTTATGAATGGATTTTAGACCATTTTGCTCTAAAAACATCCTTTTTAGAAGATTTATGCAGTGTTCAACACTTGCTTTGTGTGTGTGTGTGTGTGTGTGTGTGTGTGTGTGTGTGTGTGTGTGTGTGTGTTTGGCAGCATTTCCAAACAGTCAGGATTTTTATTTGCATTATAATGGTACCCTAAGGAGTGTATTGCAGTGTTTTGGGCTTTGTTTGGGCATCTTTAGCATACAGCAGCCTCTAAAATGGAGCGAAATGAATGGGGGAATGGATTTATTTATTTATTTATTTATTTATTTTGGTCTTGATGACAAACGAATCACACGAATATAGAAATATATTATAACTCTAGAAAAATATTGCAATAGAATATCTACTCGTTTCATCTCGGTCTTTGTGTACTACATAGAACTTTTGCTAATTCCACCTTTATTTATTTACTTTGAGAAGATCGTATGTCACAGTATTGAATTTCTAACCCTTTTTTTTTTTTTATTCACGTTTTCTTGAACTGAAAATGGATGGAAGCCTCACTGGAAGCCTCTTTTTCTCCATAAACCCACCTAGTGGCGTGTGTTAGGCTTCAGCTGCCTGGCAGAACCGCAGGAACCTCGCTCTTCTCAGGCCTTTCAAAGGTCACGTCACTAATCCCTCTAAATAAACCCGGCAGTGAATAAAGGCGGCGGCGGGTTCTGCTGCGCACACGGCACAATGCCGTAAAGATGGGGAGAAGAAAGGAATGAGACAGGAAGTGTTCCCTGAATGCCATTCGCAACGAAATGAAGGATAGAACAAAGAGCACGAGTGTTTGTGTCATGTATATTATTCCTTTTCCTCCCTTTTTTTTCCCAGTCTTATTTATTTAATTATTTACATTTCTGGCACTGGCGTTCTCCCTCATGTGAAAGGATTCGGTGGTGGGAAATCCTCAAAAGTGGATCAAAATAATGTCACATTACTGCAAATACGAGAGGCTAATTTGAGTTGACTTTTTTTTTTTTTTTTTTTTTTTTTTTTGCTAATTTCGTCTGTGAGAGGAGGCGACACCTGCTCCAGCGATCCATGAAATAAGCCGCCGCCGGCTTTGTCCCGATAAGAATGAACAAATCTGCACAATGCGCCGCTCGCCCAATCTCATTTTCCTACGTGCATGCGGGGCTAAAAAGAAATAAGCTGTTTGCGAGGCTTGATTAATCAGACATTTGAGGGCCTTTTTTTGTGTG
This sequence comes from Cranoglanis bouderius, assembly GCA_023630585.1. Lineage (NCBI taxonomy): Eukaryota > Metazoa > Chordata > Actinopteri > Siluriformes > Cranoglanididae > Cranoglanis > Cranoglanis bouderius. The sequence continues at coordinate 13,368,002 of CM042546.1, forward strand.
TGTGTCTTTGATCAGCTTTGTCTCCTTGGTGATCCTAGTGCCTTAAACGTAGTCACTAGTGTGGCTGAGTGTGTGAAATAGGACAGGTCCGGAGGAATTGGTGGTAGTTTTCTTTTTTTTTCTTTTTTTTTTCCTTCTTTTTTTTTCCCAGAACTCTTGTCCCATTTCTATCTCTTACCCTACAGCTTTATTTTTTATTTTTTTTCCCACCAATTTGAAAGCTAGACAATTTAATACCGTTCCGATCGCACTCACCCTGGTGTAAGTTATCTCCTGCTGGATCTCTGGTACACGCGAGCCCGATCGCCCGTTATGGCTTAGCAAGACTAGAAAACATGATTTATGCCTCTTAAAACCTCGAGGAGGAAAGAAACGATGGCAAGGAATTAAAAAACTGTCATAGTGTGTTAGCTTCAGGTTCTGCGGGTGCATTTTTTTTTTTTAAACAAATCTTCCAAGCGACTGTATAGATGAATGGCTCAAGGGCCCAGCTAGAGCGGCGCTCTCTCAGCCCGCTAAAGGCCTTATCTTAAATCCGAGCAAAGTAGCATTAATCTTTTTGAAAGACCTTTATGGCTTTTAATGTATCCCAAATTAGAACATTTTACACCCTTGGTTCCTGAAATGTGGCGATAAAAAGCCTTTAGAGTTTAATTTCTCCTGCCTGCTCGCTCTGACCTTCCTAATCCCGGCATGCATTAGGAGATATTTTACTTTCAGGCTTTCTAATAAAGTTTATCCCACTTAATTATAATTAAAACATTTCTCTCTCTCTCTCTCTCTCTCTCTCTCTCTCTCTCTCTCTCTCTCTCTTTCTCTTTCTTGCGTCCTCTCTCCAGGTTTTTCAACTCTTGAAATTCATTTTTTCCCCTTCTCGCTGATTGTGTGCAGCAGTATTAGAAGGAATTACTTCCCTCCCGTCACACACGCTCTCCACCCTCCCCAAGAAAAAAAGAGAAATAAAGAGAGAAGGGAAAAAGGTTTTGTGATTTATTCAACGTGTTTATCAAAGTTCCTCAGGGTTCAATAATAAGCCCATTTCAGAAGACGGAACAGGGCGTGATTCTCCTTTTGTTTCCAAAACCTTGTGTTTTTTTTTTTGTTTTTTTTTTCTCATTCTCTGTCTCTTTAGCTCTATACACACTGTCACTTTCATTTTTCTAATTTCACACCCTGCACTTCTTTAGATGAAGTGATTATACGGACGAGACAATAATTACGCACGTCTACAAAGAAAGTCAGAGCTTTTGCTTTAGCCGTACAGTGTGGGCAGTATCTGTAAGGATTTCTTTGCACACCGGATCCAGTACGGTTTGAGGTGAAACAGGAGAGGGCCGAGGTGCTAATGGAGTTCGTCTTCCGTCTCGTTCAACAGCTGGCTGTGAAAATCGCACAAGCTGCCGACTGCCGCGACTTCGCCCGATCCAGACGGGAAGAGGAGGATTCACAAGCAGCACGGAAAAAGAGGAAACAGATCACCTGGGGGTGTGTCACTTTATGTTCATTTATGTCTGTGGCAATTTTCCAATTCCTCCCCTTTTCCATATTCAGTGGGCGGGGCTAATCTTTGTTTCGTAAACGTAAAGTTGCATAAACCAATCACAAGGATAATATCACTCTTCCCTAATGTCTAGCTTTTATAAAAACTATAAGTTCCCTTCCTTCACGCTTAAACAGTCTCTTCGAGTCACTTAGTAAGCGTAAATGGCTAGTAAGCAAAATTTAACCTAGCAAGCAAGTGTTAATTCTATAATTTGAAAGATTGAACAATCCCAGAATCTCCCAGTTTTTGTCATTATGTTTATGTTTATTTTATGCTTGTGTGGGCATCTCAGATGTCAAGAGCAATGTCAATCAAGCATCCTTATTAGAATATTAGGCCACACCCAATGAGCAGTTCTCATTTAGCACTTTCATCTTGTATTTTTGTTCTTATAATCTTCTGTTTAATGTACGAATTAAATTAATATCTGACGCTATATTTCTATATCATCTTAGCTATAAAACTTTAAATAATGTATTATTTAACCACATTTTTAGCCAGATTCATTGAGTTTTAAACTATGATTGAATCCTTTGCACCATTACGTAGAGTTTTAAAGAGAATGTGTATGTGTTTCTTATATTCGTTAAAATATTTCTTGTTTTCGTTCCAGCTTTGAAGCAAAGAAAAGGTGGGAAACCAAAAGCAACATGGGCTACATGTGACGTTTCCAGAGAAATACGAATTTTTTTAAAAATGTGCACGGTTAGTTAAATAAACGACTTAACCTTAACATTAGCTTTGTGGTCTAAATGTTCATTTTGAGTTCCGTTATGCTGTTTTCCTCCTAATTAAATCTGTGTGCCGTGTATAGTTACCAGAATAAGTGGGTTAATCATCAGCTCTCTGTTCTTTCATGGCGGTATGGAGCAGAAGAAGAGGGGGGAAAAAAGAGGAGATTAGGGCCCTAATGCAATGTAGTGGATAATGTGCAATAGGATTTGCCTGGGCAAAATGAAATTTGTTGGCTGTGAGGAGGTTTGAGCAGGAATAAACGGGGAGGTTATGTAGCGGGAGAGTGTGCAAGGTGTGTGTGTGGAAATAGAGATTGCATTTACAGAGCTGGCCTTTGCCCATGATGCAATGGATACCCAAGATTAAACTTGAAAGGTTGAGGTAGATAGCTTCAGCTTGAATGGTGGTAACATTTTCTTTAAGAAAAAATAAATAAATAATGACAGTACCTCTGAAATTCAGCATGATCTCAGGGTATACATTTATGCATTCCATGAGAAGACGTTTATGTAGCATTTTTGGGAAGGAGTCTCCAGTGTCAGCGCTTTCAGAGGTAAAGCTGTAACTACATTTTTTTTTTTTTATAATGGGATAGTATGCATTGCCTACAAGAGAACATTATATGTTTATATGATGTAAGTGAGAACAGGAACTAACTTGTTTCCACAATATTAAATGTAACTATAAATGGATAAAAAACGCAACATCATTCTTTAATAAATAAAAATAGTAATCGTTGGGAAATTGCTGTGGTAAATGGATATACACTTTGTGATGTGCCAGTAATGAAAAATAATCAACTTTGGGTTCTGCTTTGTGTTGGGTCACATGATACCACCCCACTACTATCATTGATTATTTTCATACAAGAGCTTACCCCAAGTGTTTTATTCCTTATTTACAAAATGACACGAAATTGCTTGGAAGGTATACAAATCCCAATAACCACCCACAATGTCAGTTTCCACTATATTTCTCCAAGACACATGAAACCACGGCACCTTTTTAAACCTGCTATTCATAGGACAGCTGAACATGCTAGGAGGAGAGCACTAACTGCCCTATAGCTTTTTATGAACAGAAAGATCCTCATGCATGGCTTGTATTTTGCTACTCAACAAGAGGAGAGGGGAAATAAGGCCATCCTTCCCACCCTGAAAGCTAAGCCAATTATACACTCTTGGATATGTGGAAGTCCGAACACCGGTGTGTCTCAAATAGCACTTCACACGGCAATTTTAGTGTTTTTCAGCTCCCCATGCCGCGAGATCCGTTTGACAACTGTGGAAGAAAAACCACTCAGTTTAGCCTGAAGCCTCATGCACCATTCTGTCAGGTCCAGAGACAGCTCACTAAAGAAGCGAGAGAAAGAATGTGAGAGAAAAAGCTTTCCTTGTCAGACAGATCATCTTGTATCATCTTGTTAACATAATTGGCGTCCTGGTGGGATGACTTGTCCCGTGTGCTCCTTTAATGCGTCTTGGAAAGAGATCATATGAGGAAGCGCCGCTGATGGTCTGTTTTGATTGCGACTAATATGGATCCATGCCAGCACTTTAGAAAAGCTGTCAGTGTGCCAGTGTAAATGGGTTAATTAAGCTTCGTTAGCATTTGTTAATAAGAGGGTAACTTGGCTGTGCTGTTTTAGATGTATGTGACACGTCTTGAGTGTTGCCACAACACATAAATCACTGTTTATTTTTTTCTCAGCTAATGTGTCAGCTGCTTGCGTTAAGTCTCGGTACATAAAGGCAGCAAGTTCTATTTAACTGTAAAGTGAAGTCTGTACTCGGGCTCCTCGTGGGTTCTTTGGATAGTAAATGGCAGGGTTTTTTGGATGATGTTCTTTGCATCGTAAAGGGGTTCTCCTTGGAACTCTCTGTGAACGGAAAACCCTATGTAGGGTATTACGTATAATCTTTAAGGGTTCCCCCAAAGGTACAAGCCAAAGATCCCTGTTTTTTTTGCTAAATGTGTCATTTATTTTTAATAGTTGTTAGTGACTGTTAGCAAGATAACTGGCTTTTTTTAGTCCCTAAAATATCTGAACCAACCATGAGCACTAAAACATCTATGCTCTAAAACATCAGAAACACTGGGCATGAGGTGGAAATACATCCTGGATGGGATTCCAGTTCATCATAGGTCACTATGCATACACAAATTCACACCTTGGGCAATTTGGCATAGCCAATCCACCTACTGGCATGTTTTTTGGGAGGAAACCAGAGAACCCAGAGGAAACCCGGGTGAACATGGAGAGAGTGTGCAAACCTACACACAGGAGCTAACCTGGATCTCTGCCCACTGTATCAATGGGTCACCCAGGATCTACACTATTTGGTCAAATGTTTGTGGACACCTGATCATGACACGCATTTGTGGACCTTCCCCAAATTGTTGCCACATTACAACTGTACCATTACAAATCCCCTTCACTAGAACTAAGAGGCCCAGACCTGTTCCAGCATGACAGTGCCCCTGTGCACAAAGCGAGCTCCATGAAGACATGGTTTGCCAAGGTTGGAGTGGAAGAACTTGAGTGGCCTGCACAGAGCCCTGACTTTCACCCCACTGAACACCTTTGGGATGAACCCAACAACCCAACATCCCCAAACTTTCATAATATTATAGTATATAGCCTTATAGTATATATAGAACCATACAATGGAAGGTTTCCCTATCAATGAGGTTTCCAAGTAGAACACCTTTGCCAAACGAAGAACAGTTACACATCCAAGGAACCCTCGAGGAACCCTTATTTCTTAAAAGTATAGACGACAAGGGGGTTTCATACTGCATTCATATCATGTAGGAATTGCCAAAAGGTGAAACCCTCTGTTGCAGGGTTCTAACAAAATGTTTAGCTGTTCCTCCAGATGGATGAACCAATTAACATTTTGAGTGAAAAGAATTTGTGTCAGTGTCTATGGAAATTTGTGGAATTTTCAGATATCTCTGACCAAGCAGAAAAAAAACGCAGAAGTCTAGAAACTGGTGTCATTTCGAACAATTTAAACAATCTGCCATTTGTGCTAAAACTATCAGGCGATTAATCATAATAAAGATGTCACCTGGTGCTGACAAGAAGGAGCGCGGTAATAATGGTTCTAACGATTGGAGTCTCATTTGCCAGCAAAGACAACGTGCAAATGGTTTCAAGTCAGAATGGAGAACTGGAAACTCTTCCTACTGTAAGTACATAACTTATATTTCTGTCATCTTTTTTGGTTTCATTTGCTGAAGCAGCTTCCCCCCCCCCCCTAGAATTCAGCCTTATGCAACTAGTGTTTTTTTTGTTTGTTTGTTTGTTTTTACAGTAACACTCATTTACTGCATATGCGCTATTTCACAACACCCTTGAGACAAAGTGCTGAGTCTACACTAATTGTAAACTTCTCTTACAGATTTTGACTGATTAGCAAGATTTCGTGCTCATATAACAGCATCAGTCTGCTCGTTTTCCAGCAACTGGTGTCATTTTGAGTGGAAACCCAATTATTGGCAAATTACACGGATTACACACTTTTCCATGTGTTTAGCGCTGTATTAAAACTCCCACTGGAATGACGTCATCCAAATTGTTTGCATTTCTAATGGCTAATTGCTCTCCCAATGTCAACTTCCTTCTTCCTTCTTGACTAGACATTTTGTCTGAGACACCTCTTTTCATCCCAGTAAGCTTGTCTTGTTTTTTTTCTTTAAACTTTCTTCATCATTTTTCAGTAATTTCTGCTTCAGGGGTGCATGAGAGCTGGCGAATTTCTGAGCTACTGTATATGGAAGGAATGAATATCTCCAAAACATCTGTCTGGGGTGGCGTACATTAATCATTTCACATTGGTGGAACATTCCAGAGAACACGGCCGTCCTCTGTGATTCAGATGTCTTAATATCATTTGTTTAAATGAGACTGCACTTTTAGCCGAGTGGCATTAATGAGCTTTTCTGTAATGTCCTCCATAGTTTTTTGTTTTTTTCTGAAGGCTTTATCCCAAGCAACTCTTAGTGCACATGTTGAAGCATTTAGAAGGGAAAAATTGGGCATTGTTAGGAACAATAACATAAAACCCCTATGTGATATTATTAAAACAAACCAATTGAGATCTTGATAAAAATTCAACATGTGAAATTACAATTAAACCAGACCTCATGAGCCTTATCAGCAGTTAAATTTTCTGTGCTAGTGACCGGAATGCTGGAAGTTCAAATCCCTTGATTGCAAGAGAACCAGAGTTGGTCCCTAAAGCAAAGCTTTTAGTCTGGTTGGGTTGTAATCTTTATCGCTTATAAGTCACTTTGGATAAAAGCATCTGCCAGATTTTAAATACAAATGTCTTGTAAAGAGAACATCTGAAACATGGAAAAGTCATGAATTGTCTCATATGTCTGGAAAACCTATGACTCCATAGCTGGGTTTGAATATTGCACATATGGTCAAAATTTCTATGAGTGGCTTGCGTAAGTATTCAACCCCCCTGAGAGTTTCCCATGTAGCATTACACCCTGGACCTGAAATGGAGTTAATTTGGATTATGTCATAAATCTATACAAAATATGCCAAAATATTGACGTGCAGGGGAAACATAAATGTAGTTCGCAAATAAATAAATTTAAAAAAAAAAAAAAAAAAAAAAAAAAAACAAGATTGCATAAGTATTTACCCCCCTTGCTGTGAATTACTTCTTTTGCAAGCAGTTGCATTCAAAAGTCACGTCATTAGTTGAATGGAGTTAAATCGTGTGCAATTATTGTGTCACAATACACCTGTTCCTGGAAGGATAAACAGCTTCATGAAGACCAAACAAGTCTGGGAAAAAGTTCTGGAAAAAGTATCAAGCAGGGAATTATAAAAAAAATATTCCAAACTTTGAACATCCAGTGGAGCGCCATTACATCCATTATGAAAAATAGGAAAGAATATGGCACAACTGCAACTAGAGGAGGCCATCTACCAAAAGTCAGTGACTGGATAAAAAGGGGATTAGTCAGAGAAGCAACCAAATACTTATGTGAGGCACTGTATGTTCTGCAGATGAATTCCTATGACCACTGGATTTGAAAGCCTAGCAGGGCACTAGACAGGGCTTGTTTGTCAAGATCTGCAGAACAGGAACGTCATTTATTCTGACGCCAGCTGCTCATTAAATAATTGCATCAAGACAAAAGATTCTTGGATGAAATAAAGCACATTCATTACACCCGCAAATTACCCTCTCCTCTCAGGAAAATGCAGTTTAAATATTTGTGTTGGTGCCGTTCCATGGTTTCAAAGTGGCGAAAACGAATCCATATGGAAGGAGTTATTGATGAAAATGTGTGAAAAAGGCTGCAAAAGGCCACAGCTTTATATAGAAGAGTTGCTAGCTCTATTTCTAGTTAATGAACTTGCGCTGTGCCAAGTCTTTCTACATTATGAATGTGTCAAGAAAACGTTGGGCTGGCTTATTAATTATGGTTACATAAAAATGTACAGTTGTGCTGCTTAAGTAAAGAGCAAAAATGTGTCATTTTGATCAGATCAGTTACATTTAACGTTGTGGAACGTCCGTGAAAGAAGTTTGTCAAGAGTCACCGCAGCTCAATTTACTGACTGATCACCTTTATCCTATGGTGAAACAGTTCTATACTGATGGGCGTGGCCTCTTACAGGATGACTCCGCCCATACAACAGGGTACGAGGGCTCACTGAATGGTCTGATGCTGATGAAAACGATGTAAATCATATGATTTGACCTTCACACTCAGCAGATTTCAAGCTTTTGGATTTGTGAGCGATGTGTTAAGACAGCGCTCTCTACCTTCATCATCAACGTAGGAAATATTTTTTAGAAAAATGTTGTTTATCGTTCCAGTACATTTCTAGAGACATGTAGAATCTATGACAGGGTGCATTGGACACACTTTATGTTGGTTTTCTCTTTAATTGATCACCTGTTGGTCAGGATACAACCCACTGGTTCATCCTTCCAGATGGAACTTTGCATTTTACTAGTGTTCTAAAAATAACTACAGAAACCGGAAGAAAATGAACTTTCAAACTAGTTTGTATTAGTCTATTAAAACTAGTTTATCTTTAAATAAAATAAAAGTTTCAAAGAACAAAAGTGGCGAATGTGCCCTCGACAGCCTAATAAACCTTATCAAACGGAATGATTAATTAATCCACTTTCATTTCTCATCATCACAGAGACAGTTCAGTGTGGTAAGGCTCACAAAAGTCATATCCTTCGAAAACGCAAAGCCAGCAAGTAGTTCATTATTCGCATTTAAAATTTAATACCATTTCAGTTACTGATTTTTTTTTTTTTTTTTTTTTTTGCATGACCATTTTATCCTGAGTCCAAATTTTCCAGATTTACCTGTGAGAGGGGGAAAAAGTGAACTGGAGATCTGAGGACTCAGTATGAATCATTGAATCATGTGAAGCCCTTAAAGAAGTAGGATCAAAGATCGGGACACGACGTCCTAATGGTAAAGGAGCATCCTTCATAATTACTCTCCAGAGCTTGGCTTTAATTGCACGCAAGACAAACCCGGCGTGCACAGAAAGGCCAGCGTCTACTTTGCTTTAAACTCCGGGTGTAGGCATGGCTCGCTGATCACAACAAATGGACGAGACGCTGCACCCCACTGGCTGTATAAACACACCTGAGGCAGATGATTCACCAAGAGCTCCAGGGTCGCGACCCTATCAAGGCGATGCCCTCGTCTCGCCGTCGAACACCGAACACTCCAAACAGCCTGCAGCGGGATTTGCATCACTTAATGGTTTTAGGTGACGTAATTGACATTAGCTCGATTTGTTTTTTCAGGGTTTTTTTTAGCCATACTGTAGTGTATGTGAGTGCGCACTTGCATGAGCCATGGATGATATGTAGCCCCCTTTTTTCTGTATTTATTGACCTCTTAAGCAAAGAACACATGACTTCATAGAACGGCGAGGAATTAGCTTGATTAGAAATCAGCTAATGTTAACCACATTGTCGGATGACCCCGGTATGACCTCATCTCGATCCAAAAACGCCACTTATGTTGTCACAACCTTAACGACCTTAAACCAAAAAGTGGAATCTGTAAGTAGAACAATGGCAAAGACAAAACTGAGGCATAAGGCACTACATCTTGAACGTTAGTTGTGTGTCGAAGCATTTATGTGGAGGGCAGAGCTGACTTTTCGAGCGTGCTCAGTGAGCGCCGAACCAATTTGTCTCCAAAACCCTGAGGAACTTTGAGGAACTCTCTAAAGTAATTCCCTCAATTCGGGGCTGCCTAAAACCTCGTCCCGGCGCAAACAATGGCATCGCTTTGTCAAAGCCGTTCTAAACCCTCTGCCAAGCATAATTTATCATTTGAATTACAAAAGGCCACTTAACACAGCTTAAATTATTTCCCTGTGTTGTAACAGCATGCCATCATGAGCCGTGCCGGTGACGCGGACACTTATCGAAGCCTCAGCACCTTAAGTTTGTGGAAGAACTATTCAGAAGTTTCTTCTTCTCTCTCACTCTCTGAAATAGTACTGAAATATTTTTTATTTATCTAAGTAAAAAAAAAGTGGAACTCACAATATACTGTATTGTTAAAATTAATATTATGCATCAAATATATTTATTGGAATCAGAGCATCATGTACAGATTTGTTTTGGGGTTTGTTTGTTTTTTTGAGAGAGAGAGAGAGGGAGAGAGAGAACATTTATTTTCAAATCTCTCTCTCTCTCTCTCTCTCTCTCTCTCTCTCTCTCTCTCTCTCTCTCTCTCTCTCTCTCATTATGATTCTAGTGGCCATTATGGGTCACTAGCATGATAAATGGCATGTCTATTATGCAATCACAAAAGAGTTATAATCATATACTAAATTATTTCAAATAAATTCCAATCATATATCTCAGGTTTATATTAATGTGCTTGTTCTAATATGTTTCACAAATGTTTCTTTATTACCAAAATAGTTCAATTGTGTATGTTAAGATATCAGTAGTTTCTTGTAGCCCACCTTTTACCGTTATTACTGCTTTCAATCTCTTTCACGTCCTAACAGCATTTGGATATTCTTACTTCTTGGTAGTATTCATGTCTATTCTTCTTGATTTATCTACTGTAACTGTAACTGTATTAGCAGTTGTCATACAGTATATTGCATTTGTTGTGGATTATTACTAATAAACTGACAACCAAGTGTATATAAGTGTATTTCATGACATTAATTATGAAAAGTTGCGAACGGTGAATACACACCTCGGCCTAACCTTAACCATCTAGAATTTGTTCATGACACATTAGGGACCATAAGCCCTTTGCTGAATTTTCACAACCTGACAAACTATATATGACTTTGTGAACAGATATTACTAGCTAAGAATAAACTGCTGTTAAAAATGACCGGTTCAAAACTAAACTCATGAAGCGAGCTGTTCAGCTGAACGCTAATGATTTGAATGAGCTGAACGCTAGCTGAACGCTAGCTGACCGCTAACAATCCGATGTCATCCTGTTGTGCATGCAGGAAGCAGCAGCAGCAATTCCCGGATTTAATTAGTCTATAAATCCCCAGAAAAAATTCATGAATTCGCCTTGCCCCCTCGTTGCGAGCGACTTAAGCGTTTGGCGTGAGGCTTTAAGGCTGGCTCGGTGAAGTAGAGACACTCAAACACACACATACCGAGAGACAGAAAGAAGAAAAAAAAGCAACTGTTTATGTAAATCGGGTGCTGTGTGTTTACTCGATGGGAGAACGTGCTCAGCTTAGTGAGGCCCAGGCCAAAGGGGACCTCTCACCGGCAACTTCAGCCTTATTAAACTGATTACCAAACTCCAGCTAATTAATCAGAGACTGATTCTCTCTCCTTCTCTTTCTCTCTGTCTTTCATCCCCTGTTTCCAAACCCCCATCTCTTTCTCTCTCACTCTCTCTTTTCTTTTCTCGGCTCTGATTGAAGTAGGGCAACGGTTATTTTCATGCATCATCAGAACTGTCGTGACGGGAGGACGAGTAGTAATTACCTTACACAAACAACACCGAGATTGCCTGTGAAACCGGCTCTTTATTTTAGCTGCTGCGGAACGAGAGAGGGGCGGGGAGGAGAATTGGAGAGAGAGGGAATGATGACTTCAAAACATAAGAACAAGTGCGCTTTATTCATGAATTATTTTATTTGAAAATGCTTGCTGATTGAATATTCTTTTTTTTTTCCTCAGTGTTTTTGATGTTTTTGTGGCCTGGAAAGTCTGGAAAAGGCCTGGAAAAAAAAGTCAGGATCAGTTGGCAGAAGAGGCATGAGATGATAAATAAGAGACTAAAACACTTTGCATTGTGCTGTTATAGGGAAATCATTAATGACAGGGTGACTGTTACCACCCCGGCCTTGATTCCTTTCCTCATAACAGTGTTTCCCCTTATACCACAGTAATTTGCCATTTTAACAGTTTATAGTTCAGTTTAATTCTGTGGAACGTCCATGAAACAAGTCAGTTCCTATTATCACTCATAGCAGCTATAAACACTCGTTCCAAAGCACTGACATGGAAGCTTCTTCCATAAATGTTTTAAAAAAATAAAATAAAAAAAAACGTCTCATAGCAAACTTAATCCTTAATATACAAATGATAACGTATTATAACCAGCTGCACTACTGTCAAAGCCGCTGTTATAGAAACTTACTCGACACCTTCTGACCAATCAGAATCAAGAATTCACCAGTGCTTTTTCTGAGTATAGACAAATTTCAGCATAATGTACTTTTTCCTTCCTCAAATCTCTCAACCACATTGAAACGTGACCATTTGTTTGTTTGGTTTTTTTTGTTTGTTGAAGACTTTCTCGTAACTCGTAATTGTTAGTTTTGGAAAAGCTAAAGAAAACGCCCCCTCAACTTGGAGTTCCTGCTCGGGAACTCGGGATGGTCCCCTTAACTCTAAACGTCATCAGATCAAGCATTTGCTTCACAACAATAAATATACAGACATAGTCGATTGTTAATTCTATAACAGTGACGATACAGTTCACTTGTGTTGAGGAGGAAAATATAATAAAACATAACGTACACAGGCAGCCATGTTTGCTTCCCACTTTGTACTTTGAACGCAAGGAGAACGAAAACAGTTCAAGAGTTCCAACTTCCCCCGACACCGTCCCCTAGTGTGCACATTAACATTACGTACAAGTACGTTAACAGCTGCACACAGCTGTACGTAAAAAATCAGCACTTAAAGTATGGCATTTTCTATAACCCTTTCTAGCAATACACTGGTGTTCCACTTATCGACTTATCCAACTTTTTCAATCAGTATAAACAAATGAATTATTTTATCGCTGCAGGTCCGTTATAAGATTAGTCAGGACACTGTTGGGTTTCTGTGTGTAGAGTATTCGTGACTCTGTGTTTAACTGCTGGTGAGCAGGGCGATGGGAAAGTGGAGGGGTCTGAGCCCCCTGCTGGGCAAACAATTCATACCTCTCCACAATAATATTGGTACGGAGATAAAACTGACAGCACAACTAAAGCTTTTTTTTTATAGTAAAACACTGTATACAACTGCCACAATAAAATTAAACCTAGTGGGATAGGTAAAAAAATAATAATATTTAAGAAAAACTGCCAATTCTTAGAGCCCTGAGTGTCTACTTTCATATGAGCCATTAACCACTACAAATACATTCAATGTAAAAAGAGTTATTTCCCTCAGTACTACATCATATCTGTGTAAAAGAGTGATAGTCTTTCCCCTTTTATTTCTGCCAATCTCTGAAAGTGCCGAATGAAACTGCTCCTAATTACTGTATGATTAAAGAAGCACATCAGGGATTGCAGTAAAGATGTTTCCCCCTCGCTCTCTCTGTTTAAGAAGTTCAGATTAATCCCCTTCAGCTCCTGCTGAACCATCTTCTGCATTCTTCCTTCTCTGTTTATCAAATAAATGCCAGTAATTAGAGACTTTAGATAAGTGGACTAAATGGGCTGTGTGCCCCTGTGGCGTCCCGGGTTCTCGCTCTCCTGATAGCAACTCCTGTGTGTCCTGTTAATATCTGCTGTTATCCTCGTGCAGGAACAATGCCGCTGTGCCTCGCATGTGTTATTAACACACACAGGGGCCTGCCTGGACCTTAACACACTCTTCTTTCAGTCTGCATTTAGATAAATGGTTCACCCTATTGTGCAAACTGTAGGGTTCCAGTACACACAATCTAAACGGATATTTTCAGGGGGAAAAAAATTGCAACTCAATTCTTATGTAAAGTTATGAAGGTTAAGGATGGAGTTAACATTTGTGGCTTTTCCTATGATGAAAAAAAAAAAAAAAACATGGCCACATCATCATCAATTTTCTGCAAAATTGATAAAAAATTCTAACAAGGTAAAGCATTTTTATTGGATCTGATATGAATAAATTGATGACAAAAGCTACAACCATTAACGTTGCCTTACATCACTCCTCTCAACTACTCTATACAAATTTGCCCGTATGAATTCTTAAGACCTCTTAATTTCACTAGATTATGTTGATATGATGGAATGTTTCTTCAAAAGAAATACAATGAAACAACAACAAAAAAAGATGTACTAATAAAAAAGTAGGGAATATATCACTCGGGAGCATGCAGTTATAGGGAAATAATCAATGATGTGATGGCGTGTTGAAGTGGATTTACTGTTATCATCCTGAACTTGATTATTTTCTAATAACAGCACGTCATTCCTTATATACCACAGCAAATTGTAAATGACAACAACTTTGGTTCATTTAAGAACAATATGTCATAAGTTTTTATCCATTTAAAGTTGTGGAACATCAGTGAAGACTTTCCTGTGGTGGAAAACATACTGTTACAAAGTGCTGACACTGGAGACTCCTTCCATAAATGTTCAGTGAATAAAATATCTCCTAAATAATGATGGTAGGTTTTTCCCATATAAATATTCATTTCAGAAACATTTTCAAACAACACAAGCACACTTTTATGAACTGAAAGCGTTCGTCTGAAAACATCCGAAGATAAGAGCACCTGAATCGGCCTTGGTGACAAAGACAGGATTAGAGTTCTCCACTTCAAACGTTTGAGGAAAGTGAGGCGGTACAAAGCACGTAGGATTGAAATCTTTCACGTGGCACTTCTGAGCACACCTCCTCTTCTCCACTCAAGTGTTTGGAATGTTCAAGTAGCGTCCATCCGACTCTCCAGGGCCTCCTGTTACTGCCGCAAGTTAAATGTTATTAAATGTCCACTGATGAGCGAAGGAACTCGTTTCCACAAACCATCACATTACTGTGAAAACCCTGTTTTTGGAAATTTGTCCTGTCTAATGGTTTTCCAGGAAAGTGGGATGTTGAATTTGGATCATTTTTAAGGAGCTCAAACGCAGGATTTGACTCATCATCTGAAATGACTCATTGGTTCTTTCTTTCTTTCTTTCTTTCTTTCTTTCTTTCTTTCAGGTTATTCTGACAAAACTGCATTTCACCATCAAATGTTCATTTACAGAAAACAGATCCTCAAACCAAAAACGCGGGACTCTTCTTTTTTTTTTTTACAATATAGCACAAATACACACGTTCAGTGTAATGAACCTGTGAACACTGATGATCGTATTTTTGCATGTAGAGCATTGCTTCAAGAAAAAAGAACGCGTTTGACGCCAGAGAAAACATTACACAGAGCTAAGTGGGTCAACGTATGATTACGCTCTGGTAAAGTGTTTTAAGCTGTTGCATTAATCCTGTTTTTGTGACTCTCCTTTATTTTAACAGCTCTGCCTTTGAAATATGTTAATTCCAGGTTTGATAGAACTCCAATACTCTATTCAGTGAGAGACAGAAACTAATACCACTGGAATAAAACACACAGCATGCGAGACAGATCCAAATACAGTATTTTAATATATTTTAGCATATGCAAAATGGAGTCTTTGTATTTTAACCCACAGGAAGGTGTCAGAATTATATATATTCACTGCAGATATTTTATAACTTTTACAATTTCAGTCCTGGGACTTGAACTAATAACCTTCACTAGTACAGAACCTGATATAGAACATATATAAACCATTTATTATCATTTATTTACCCCTGAAAATGGGAATTCAGCTAATAAAGGCGTATTTAATTAATAAAATATTGTAGATTTATTTATTGTAGATTATAGATGGATAAATATTTTGTGAAATGTTGTTGGTTTATTGATTTATTTATTTTTCCTCTTCTTCTTCTTCTTCTTCTTCTTATTATTATTATTATTATTATTATTATTATTATTTGTAGAGGCATAGTTAGGTCATGAAATATTGCAGATTGTTTTATTACATATATACAGTGCCCTCCATTAATATTGTCCCCCTTGGTAAATATGAGCAAAGAAGGCTGTGAAAAATTGTGTTTATTATTTAACCTTTTAATCTTTTGTTAAAAAAGAAAAATCACAAAAATACTCTGCTCTCATGGATATCAAACAATTGCAAACAAATCAAAGGTTTATAAAAAAAAATCCTGGGTGACTAGGAACAGGAAATTGTTCAACCATGATTTCCTGTTTCACAGGGGTATAAATTTGAGGTAACACAGGCTAAATTCCCTTAGTCATTTATAATAATGGGTAAGACCAAGGAATATAGCTGTTATGTGTGAAAAAATGTTGTTGAGCTTCACAAAATGGGAAGTGGCTATAAGAAAATAGCACAAGCATTGAAAATGCCCATTTCCTCCATCAGGGAAATAATTAAGAAGTTCCAGTCAACTGGAAATGTTATGGATCAACCTGGAATTGGACGCGTGTCTATATTGTCTCAACACACTGTGAAGAGGATGGTTCGAGTGGCCAAAAAATCTCCAAGGATCACAGCTGGAGAATTGGAGAAGTTAGTTGTGTCTTGGGGTCAGAAAGTCTCCAAAACTACAATCCGGAGTCACCTACATCACCACAAGTTGTTTGGAAGGGTTTCAAGAAAAAAGCCTCTACTCTCATCCATAAACAAACTCAAGCGTCTTCAGTTTGCCAGACACTACTGGAACTTCAAATGGGATCGGGTTCTATGGTCAGATGAAACCAAAATAGAGCTTTTTGGCAATAAACACCAGAGGTGGTTTTGGTGCACACAGAGAGGGAGCCATATGGAAAAATACCTCATGCCCACGGTTAAATATGGTGGTGGCTCTTTAATGTTTTGGGGCTGTTTTTCTGCCAGAGGACCTGGACATTTTGTTAGGATACATGGCATCATGGACTCTATCAAATATCAACAGATATTAAATGAAAACCTGACTGCCTCTGCCAGAAAGCTTCAAATGGGCCGTGGTTGGATCTTCCAGCAGGACAACGATCCAAAACATACATCAGAATCAACACAAAGATGGTTTACTGACCACAAAATCAAGGTCCTGCCCTGGCCATCCCAGTCCCCTGACTTGAAACCCATAGAAAACCTGTGGGGTGAACTGAAGAGGAGAGTCCACCAGCGTGGACCTCGAAATGTGAAGGATCTGGAGAGATTCTGTATGGAGGAATGGTCTCAGATCCCTTGCCATGTATTCTCCAACCTCATCAGGCATTATAGGAGAAGACTCAGAGCTGTTATCTTGGCAAAGGGAGGTAGCACAAAGTATTGACTAAAAGGGTGCCAATAATTTTTGCAAACCTATATATAAATTTCACATAACCGTATAGAACAACAACTGAGACTCTCACACACACACACACACACACACACACACACAGTTTGCAGGAGTTTCTGAAGCCATGTTTTCACAGAACTAATCTCTCTTTCACTCTCTTTTCACCGTCCCTCTTTACTAATTAGATCAGGAATTACTGCTTGGATTAGGTGAAGCTGAGCTTAGCCCGTTCCTCTGACCATGGTAGCTGTTTCAAACCAGCGCTTCCAATTTTATCACCACACAATACTTTTCCTCCTTCAGCTCCATGTTTTGCATTAGAAAACAGCTGCGGGAAGAATGACAAACACGGTTAATCCCTCGCTTTGCTGGCAGTACATTAGAAAAAAAGGGGGAAAAAAACAAGGAGGTGAGGCGGGATTCGGCTCCTGCATGGTAAACACTCAGCAATTGTCCATTACGTCTAAACTCGCATGATAAAGAGGCTCATTAATTAAACTGTGGGACTAAGTGGGGTTACATGAATTGAAATTAATAATTGGCGTCAGTAGAGTTTTTCAAATTGTCTCTCTTGCCTCCTTCCATATCCAGGATGAAGGATTTTTTCTTAATTTCATGGACGTGACGTTTTCATCAAATCCTGAGGATAACTTTATTCATGGAGAGCTCCTTTAATTTGTTCTAACACTTTGGGCAAAAAATAAAAAATTAATAAATAAATAAATAAATAAAAGAATAAAATAAAACAAAGATCAAGTAGGCGTTTAATTGCTCCATGAAAACAAATCACTTCCCAAAACTATTGATTGGATTCCAAGCTGCAGGGAAGATTAAATGTTTTTAAGGATGTGGTTTGTTCTAAGAACTTTTAAATCATCCAATAAAACCCTGCTCTTAGTGAAGAACCCCAATGAGTACCACGTCTCACTAAAAATTCTTAGGAGACACAGCGATAATATTTGATTTGAACTGTTAGAGGTTATTGTTTAGGACAGGATTAGCAATCGTACACACTTCATTTCATTAAAATCTGACTAAATTCAGCCACTTCACCTTCGTTTGCCTTCAGTTTCTCATTAAATCAAGCTCCAGTGGGTAAAACCCCGCCCCCAAACCCACACCTTGACCAATCGGGAGTGAAATAATGCTAAAAAGTTTGTTAACTTTATCTTAAGAATATTGCCTGACTCAAAATACTTCTTTATTTTGAAATTTATATAACGTTTCTTTATGGCGCGTGCAATTCTACCTCAGAAAGACAGAGGCCGCTAATTTCGATACAAAAACCTGTGTGTTTGAGGTTGTTTATTAAACTCAGTGAACAGTCACTGTATGCCATGTTTATAGAGATATTAGAAAGAGAAATAACGTTTGGAAGGAAGTAGCTGAGATTGTTGGTGCTTTTGGTGAGCGAATGTAGCTAGTGCATTAACCACCTTTGCTTATCTGTCAACAAAGCTAGAACGAAGCCTAGCATGTAACATGCAAATCAAATAAATTTTAAACAAAAGTGGTGTGTAGAAATCGTTTATTCTGTAGTTAGCTGTTTGTTGTATATTTTGGCTAGTACAGTTTCTCAACAGAAATCTGGACAGGCCACGCCTACAGTCAGCAACACTAGCGGTTGGTACACGCCCACAAGAGACACAAGCAACGTGTCGCTTGCTAGTCGGGTGACTTAATGCTATTCGACAATCAGCAATGTTTTACGTAAAGTTCGTTAACAATTACAGTTTTGAAGCAAAGACAGCGTGAGGCGAAAAAATGTCAGATCTGTCCGTTATATGCTACAAGCCCCTCCCCTTTTTTTGTATGGTTTATATTTATTTGATTTAAGAATTTAAGTCACAGCTTTAGATGATTACAGGTGGCCTTATTTAAAATTTTCCAGTAAAATATACAGTAACCATACTAAATGATTTTCCAGTTCCTCTGGTAGCTTTCCGGAGCCGCAGTCATGTTTGCTGCTCAAAATGACGCTCGGCGTGTTGTGATCGCGCGTCCCCTGTCACGGTAAATGTGTGTGAAAGGGTCCCGCTGTGGAAACACACCTGAGTGTGTGTGACACTCTGGCGCTAGCTCCAGTGCGCCAGAAGGAAGCGGGGACAGGTGTAGACATGCCCATCATCATCTGGCGCGGCCAGCCGAACATCCAGCGCTTTTTCAAAACAGACGGTAATTTAATTAACTCTTTCCTTCCCGCAGGATGAGCCACACAAACACACACACACACACACACACACACACACACACACACACACACACACACACACACACACACACTCACATCTGTAGCTAATTTGGATCTCCATGAGGAAGGGGGACTCGTTGTTTATGAGACAGTGTGGTCAAAACTGGATAGTAGATTTGTGCTCTTAGGCCTCACATTTGAGTCGGCTTGATTAAGGATGAGTTTAAAGGGTTGAACAGGCAACAGGTTTGTCAAAGTACAGCTGGGAACAAATAAAAACAAGTGTCAGGATGGTTTAACCCTGACTGATCAGTGGATAAACACGTTCAACAACTTCCCTGAGGAGCTTCTCTTCTAAAGAAAATCAGATGATCTCTTGCAATTTGTCAGATTTTTGGATAAACCTAAATTTATAACATTGAGTCATAAATTTTATTTGAAAAAAAAAAAACAATCATGGAACAATCGTGTCGTATTATACAGTGCATTGCTTAAAATCAACAGCGCTGCTGAATTCTCTATTCTTATTGGTCAGAAGCTGTTGTTTAATTTTCTTTAACAGCAGCTCTGACAGTAGTTCCAGCCGTAAGGAAAATCACAGGTTTATATTAATGTGCTCGTTCTAATACGTTGTTGCTTCTATAGTTCTATAACAGCTTATTCACAGGGATCATATGGCGGAAGAGCTAAAAATAAATAAATAAATACGATTGTAATTGTCGATGTGGTAAAGTTTTCTGTAAGGAGGCTCTTACGTAACTTTTATGAAAGGAGTCTCCAGCATCAGGACTCTAACTTGTTGTCTTGTGCCACAGGAAAGTCTTGCAGAAGGAGTTTGCGCTTTTGTGAGAATAAAGAACTATTCGAATAATTAAACACATAAAAATAGTCAAAGATATATAGCGTTAAAGAGGGCTGGATATGTTTTAAAAAAGTTACACAGTATACCCTTGACTATATTACTGTGTTCAGATTTTTAATCCGAGTCATTATTGAATGGTTCTGCTCAATAAGGGAGTCATTCGGTACCCAAAATGCGTTTGTCATCTGTGTGCGAAGTATAAAATTCTCAAACAAGCCGTATTTGGATCCTGCAGTCAAACAAAAGGCATGTGATTGATACACGGAGGCGTTTGTCAGCAGGGGTTCATGGGTCGTGGGTGTAGTCTGTGTACATCTGTGTACGTCTATGGTGTGTGTGTGTGTGTGTGTGTGTGTGTGTATTCCCACTCGGCCTGAGATAATTGGTCCAGTCCTGCGCTGCACAAGCCCAGACTTGAGGAGCATGAATGTGCATACATGACTGCCTCATTGACTCTGTGGGTGGGCAGAAGGTGGGTTAGGGCTGCACGGGGATCTCGCCTGATTTCTGGAGCTGAGATCTTCTCAGGATGCTGTTGTTATAAGGGAAGATCTCAGGAGGCAAAGTTGGTGCTCGCAGGCCTGAGTTGTGAGGCAGAGTGCTGAAAAACACTTCTTTCTATGAGTTGGTTTTCTTGTTGTTGTTTTTTCTTTAATAAAACCACAAAGACAGATAGATTTAAGATTTATAGATGAAGTATTTTGTATGCAAGCTACAACTCAATCCACAGACTGGGTTTGAGTGGTGATGTTTAAAAACATTTGGAAGCTACACAACAGTTCGTAACTTTGTCGTATGCAATGGTTCGGAACTTTATGATAGACAGTGGTTTGTAACATTAATGACAGTTCATAGATTTATCGTACAGGATGGCTCAGTTGTAACTTTATCATAAACGACGGTTTGCAACTTTATTGTACACGGTGGTTTGTAACTTTATCGTACACGGTGGTTTGTAACTTTATCATAAACGATGGTTGATAACTTTATTGTACATGATGGCTCATACCTTCATCGTACACGGTGGTTTGTAATTTTATTATACATGACAATTGTAACTTTATCATACACAACGGTTTGTAACGTTATAAAACACGAGGGTTCATAACTTTATCGCACATGGTGTCTTGTAACTTTATCATAAACAGTGGTCTGCAACTTTTGTACACGATAGTTTGTAACTTTAAAGTACACAGTGGTTCGTAATCTTACAATACACGCCAACGTAACTCTATCATAGATAACTGTGCATAATAGTTGGTAACTTTATAATACACAGTGGTCGTAACTTTATCATAGACAACGGTTTGTCGCGTTATCATACAAGGTTGTTTGTAACTTTATCGTACACGACTGTTCAGAACTTTTTCTTGCGCCACGCAAACGCTATCAAATGCACAGAATAGCATGGCATTGGTGACCAGAACAAAACAAAACAAAACAAAACAATTATCTATTTTTAGCTAAACAGTGGCTCAGATTTTAATTTCTAAATTTTAACGATGATAACTACTTCCTTTGAAATGAATTAGTGATGGAAAATTAGTTGTTCTTTTTAATACACTCTATACTATCCAGGCTCAGTAGTGACTGCTTTACTATACACATGACAAAGTCAGTTCAAACACACACCTCACAACCTGTCAGCTGCTTCACTGACCAAAAATCACAATGTTTTTTTACCCCCCCTCCACCATCTCTGCTTAGCTGAACCCACTTGAGACGTGTGATTCCCTGCCACCTTCGGTCTGTTTAAGAACTCTCCTAGGAAAACTCGGGTCTTTTCCATGAGCTGTCGCCTGCCCTAATTCACACACACACACTACAACACGCAGCACTTTTAACGGATATAATTGATGTGGGACTTTCCCGTCTCTTATACTCAGCGCTCTCTATTTTCCTAATAAGATATCTGACAACAAATTTGGCCTGAGCGTCAGGATCATACGCTGCACCATGGGAATTTCCACTAAAAAAGTATGGGGTGGCTAGCAGGTGGGGTTGGGGGGTGTGGGGGGATGTTGGGGGGTTGTGGTGGGCAGAGTGTGGGGGGTCGATTTGAGTCGAGTTGAGAGGAATAAATAAAAGGGAGGTCCTCGGGGGAAATAAGGGCAACATGCAGATACATGTTAAAACTCTGGAGAGGCGTCCCATCGACACTGCTGAGGGATCCGCCGAACGCTGATGTGATGGAACCGCAGATGCCGAGGCGAGACCGGGGACCTGCGAGGAATAATGAAGCAATTAGGCGGACAATTATGAGCACCTGTGATGCTGATTGGCACGCTCGTGCTCCATCTGTGTTTTCCTGATGCTAAAGATGTCTTAATGTTGCGAAGTTAACCTCTAACAAAGCTTGTAATGATTAGGGCCCGAACGGGGATGACACTTACACTCTCTCTCTCTCTCTCTCTCTCTCTCACACTCTCTCTCTCTGTCTCTTTTCCTTTTTGTGGCTCTTGAATTCTCTGTCTCTCTCTCTCTCTCTCTCTCGCTCTCTCTCACACACAGACACAGGAGGTTTGCATTAGAAAGAGGAGATGATCCCGAAGAGCCGGGATTGCGTCATGTATTATTGAAGCGCCCTCTTGTCTAAACACAGCTTTCAATAAATTGGGCTCTCCGTTTTTCCGATTCATTACAGTTAATGCAGTTTTAATTAGGCCCTGATTTGAAGCCTATTAGATGCAATTTATAAGGAGCAGCGAACGCCGCTGCATGGGATTAATACGACAAAAGGGCCGAGCTGAATTAGTCACTGTCTGGTGCGGCCCTGCGGACTGTGGGATTCTTCCCCGTCGACTCGAAGCGGCCTGTTTATTTGCACAAGTGCTTTCAATCACATTAGACCTGTCTAATGAATGGTGGCTTTCTCTTCGGGGATTGCATCACCGGGTCGCCCGGCGTCTCTGTCACACGAGTACCCTGTAATCAGATTCGACGAGAGGTGTTCCTACAGAGGTAACCTCTCGTTAAAATATGCCTGGATAAAGACGCTGATTACGCATTAATGAGGACTTTGCCTCGGAATCAATGGGACCCCTGATCACCTCTTTGGCAGTCGTGAAGTGTGTGGCGAATTATCACTATATGGCTAGAGATTAATGATCAGAATTATGATGGAAGGAGTCTCGCTGGCCTTTCAGACCACGTTTTCTCAATCCGTTTTTTTTTCTCTAAACCATCTAATGAACATTTAACCCTTACTGCATAGCAATTCATATCTTGTCAACCCATATCTTTATATTTAACAAACACAATTGTTACATCTGTGAAGTATCCAATGTATCTTGTACGTATAGCTCATGCGTTACCTTCATCTCGGAATAAAACACTTGGGTGCATGCTGTTAGTGTTCTAGGAAAGCAATCATTGACAAGGCAAGGAGGAGTACTGTTATTTCCACAAAGTAAGTTATCACTTATGTTATAGCAGCTATAAACGGTAGTTTCCTCACCAGCCTGTCTTTTTTTTTTATCTTGAACTTTAAAATAAAATTAAAAACATAAAAACACAGCTTGCCAGGCAACATAAACCTTAAAACCGTAAACTTCTCTGTCCTGAAGATGTCGGAAATCTTAAAGTTACAGCTTTATCGCTGACTGGCACTGGAGACTCCTTCCATAAATAAATGCTAAACAAATGTCTCCTCACAGAAAACTTATCAACACCATATCAACAGTAATCCATTTTGTTTGAGCGTCCATCGTGCAAATGCGTCTGTACCTTGTTACTATAGAAACGAGGACTTGTTAATATAAACGATTGCATTAATATAAACCAGCGCTGTGGTGTATAATGATATTTATCCATTAACTCACCTCAACTCAACCCAGCAACTCAAATATGTATTATTATTATTATTATTATTATTATTATTATTATTATTATTATTATTATTATAACACTGCCTTTATTCTGTTTATATCTGAAGTTTATCTGGTATTTTTCTTGAAGTTAAATGCAATTTATCTACCAGAAATGATTTATAATTACTTATAATTTTACTTATAATTACTATATTTAATGCCTTTGGCTATTAAACTCAAAGTGCTTACTGTACTAGAAAACAAAGTTTCAATGTATACTAAGTAAATCAAGTTAAGCCTGTTTAATGTTGGAAGTATCATCTATAACACCTTTAAACTTTTTTTTTTTTTTTAATTAAAATTGGTTATCTAGATCCAAAGAAACTAATTTTAGAAATTTAACGCATTTGAAGAATCCAAACAATGAAACAAAGCATTGTATTTGTATTTGGCGAAAAGCTCGTTCGGTTTAGTGTACAAGAGTGTCCATCGTGTAAAAAAAAAAAAACGAATTAAAAAATGTATATCACAGATTCATAAAAATGTCAAAGAACGGTATGGAAGAGTTGCTGAAATATTATAAATTCAGAAAAAGAGAAAATGCTGTGCTATTATTGGGCTGTTGGACTTGAATTTGGTAGGTTTTGTCAAAAAATATGGTAAATCTCAATTTGTTTTGATGTATTATTCTACCAAAAGACCCCCATCCCTACTTTTCTACTTTAATATATTTCTTTATTGTATGTTGTACCCCACTGTGTGTTGCACTCATTGTAAGTACAAATTCCTTGTGTGTGCAGACACACCTGACCAATAAAGCTGTGTCTATCTTTCTATCTTCTATCATTCAAAAGATTAAACAGCTGGTGACACAGCAATCTGAAATACTGCTGAAAGTTATAGTGCCCTTTTTCATATTAGAAAACAATGCACAAATTATAAGGGAACTTTAGACTCAGTGTTTAATGGAGGAACGTTTGGTTTTAGCTTGTTTTTTAATCAGTTCTGGGGGGGAAAAAGTAAATCTGTGTTGTGGCTCTTGGACTTCTTGGAATCGAATTCCTG